>JAPDPM010000018.1:15183333-16446666 GCA_032173925.1 Heritiera fomes | reverse complement strand
GGTTGTACAAATTTTTGCTTAAATGATGCATTCCTGGTCAATGGAGAATGGGCTTATATAGGAGGATGATATTACTGGAGAGTGCCAACTGGGCACTGGCTATGTTTAAAAATTATAAAGAAAAAAAATGAAAAAAAAATCCAACTGGGACAGCCTCAGGTAAGATAACAAACAATTTGCCCTCATCTGCTTCAACGCAATAGTACTTCTCCGGTATTTTTTTTTACCTTATTACGAGAAAATTAAAATTAAGAATACAATACTACATGCATTAAAGTATAGATTATTATTCAATACATTGTAATTAAAGTTTTTAGACTCTACTAACGGAGTTAAGATTATAACACATATTTTTTAAAAATATTAAAAAAATAAATAACGTGAGCGTAGATTATTCTTTTAATTTTGCTTTTGTAATTTAAAAACTCTACTTGCAAATCAATTCACATATTTATTTTTATTTTAAGAATTTAAGTAAAAAAAATTAAAATATTTATGAGTTATAATAAAATTTTGAAGGTTTTAGCTCATCTGGTGGACCTCCAGAGTTGAAAGTAATTATGTAATCCAAGCTTAATAAATCAAAGATTCAAAGTGGATTTATGATTTAGAGATGATCATGAGCAGGCTCAGGTCAGGTTTAGGCCAGGTCTAAGCTATATAATAATGGTTTATATGCAAACTCAAGCTCGGTCTAATCCGAAATTTAGGCTTGATTTTTAGTCTAAGCCTGTTTTTATTTTATATTGCGAGCCCGAGCCCAGCCCGACCCATTGGAATATTATTTTATTTATTTTTTTAGTATTCTAATTTTCATTTATTTATTCTTATTCTTTTGATCCATTTAAAGTTTAATTTGATTTGGTAAAATTTACATGTTAATTTTCATGTTAAATATATATATATATATATATATATATATATATGGTTAGTTTGGATAGACGGTGAGATTGCAAATAATGAAAAGATGCTTAAAGATATATATATATATATATATTAATAAAATAATAAAAAGAATTTAAAATTAAGGGTAAAAATTTAAATTGACTTAAATTTTTTTGTCTTTTAATTTACTAAACGCCACTGATCTGGCTTACCAGACTGCATCGATGAGCCAAACCAGGCCATAATCATCATTATTAATCAATAATATTTTATGTACATATAATTACAATATGCTAAGTAAATATATTTTTAAAAAATTAATTTTATTTATATTTCGAACCCAACCAAGCTCGGGCTTCGAAGAGTCAAGCCCAAGCCCGATATGTTTTTTAATTAGGTCTAAAATTTTTATCCAAACCCGTTAAATACATTGCATATTTTTATCTAAATCTGATCAAATATTGAGTGAGTCTTCGAATTTGAGCAAATAACCTAACCTTTGAGCATGTTTAGATTTATTTATGAACATTACATTTATTAACATTTGACACGTCTAATTAATATCCTCAAGAATTGTATACTGTTATATTTTTTTGGTGAAAAAAAAATCTTTTTTTTTTATAGGTGAAGCAGCAAGCTGCTTAGTTTAAACAAATCTAAGAATGCCAACACTTAAACAATCATCTCGAAGGTGTTCCAAAATAACTAGAGGATGAGGAAAATAGGATATATCCTCTGCACCATTGTGCGCTTGATTGGCTAGGAGGTCTGCGCACCTATTAGCCTCTCCATAAACATGTCTCATTGTGCATTCCCAATTCCTGTTCACCAAATTTTTGCAAGCCTGGATAATTTGGTAAAAAGGATCATGGTTCTTAAGTGGTTGAAGTATTTTCTCCGCTACAAATGAAGAGTCTGACTCAAGAATGATCTTCCTATAGCCATACTCCCATGCCATCAACAGACCATAATATAGAGCATACAGCTCAGTCTGCGAGATTGAACCCCATCCCAATCTTCTGCTGAAACCACCCAGCCATTTTCCATGTGAATCTTGGATCAAACCCCTAGCAGTTGAATGGCCTGGATTTCCTTTAACTGATGCATCTACATTAACTTTAACTGTTCCCTCCAAAGGTCTCTCCCAAATGATCTTAGTCCATTGTTTCATCAGGTCCTGTTGACTATTAGTCCAAAAACTCATTGTTTCCAAATAGAAACTTCATAATATTACGATTACCATCTTTAGGCCAAACGAATCCTTCCTCAAATATGAAGTTATTTCTCCATTTCCACAGGAACCAGCAAGTTGTTGTAAATACTGATGCCCAACTAATTCTACTATCAATAACAGTTTTCTGTTTCAATATATTATGATTCAGCCTTGCTCCACTTCCATGCCATTGAACTGTTGAAGCTTCGAACTCTGTAGCCAATTTGGGTGAATAAAAAAAATCTAAACCTCAAGAACTCTGTACTATTATCTAATTAATATCCTCAAGAACTGTGTACTATTATGCTATTTCTATTTCTAACGTACCATTTTCCCATTTCTCTACCGTTAAAATAGTTAAGTATACGATACGTTTTTAAATTTCAAATTAGCTAGAAAAAATAAATAAAAAGATGGCCACTGCACACTGTAGAGAAATTATAAATGGTAGTAATTAAATTACTGCTTGACCAAAATAATTTTTTTTTGTGTAGATCAGATGTATTTTTATTTGTTTTAACGGTTTGAGACTAATTCTGTTCGAAGTTTAGTCACAGTTAAAGCTCTTCACTCCTCCCTAAAAATGTGTTTAGTGAGAGTTGAACTCGAGAGCTCTTCCCACAAACTCAATCTACATTGCTAATTAAGCCACAACTCTTGAGTTGCTTGACCAAAATACTTTATCTAAGCTTCCCGGAAGCTCGCGCACATGCATATCTATATATATCAATAAATAAATATATATTATATATCAATAATTATACAAAGTTCTCCAAGAAACTATAGATGCTTAAATAAGAAAAGCAGCATGGATAATTAATGTTAGGTCGCTATCGTGAAAATGTTTATATGTGTTATATATGATATATGAAAGAGGTAGCTGTTGTGTCCTTTATGGAATGGACAGCATAAGTTTTAAAATGGGGGTTACAAAATTTCGCAGCAAAACATTAAATTATACAGGTTGAGATCTTAGAGAGAAAACAGACAGACAAGGTTCCATGTTATCACTGCTCCCAGTCCAACAAATCAACTCCTCTTATTAATATCACACTCCGAGATTTATTATAGAATCGTAAAATGCAAAAGTTGCAACTTGTGCGCACAATCCTATTTGTACGGGTGGGTGTTGTACAAATTTCAAATAAATAAATAAATACTGTCTTTAAAAAATAAATTTTGTGTCAATTATTATTTTGATTATAGATTTATATATGATGCACTGACAGTGTATAGTTTCTATACACTATCAATGCACCAAAAATTGACACTTCATCAATATGTCTTTATATGTAAATATAAATAAATTTTTTTAATTTGCCCATAAGGGCCTATTGATGAGATGTCAACTTCTGATGCATTGATAGTGTATAAAAGCTATACACTGTCAGTGCATCATATACAAACTCTTTGATTATTATATCATACAAAAAAAATCAAAACAGCAATGCAAGAAGAAACTAACAGAAAACACCACTAAAAATCCAAAAAAAAAAAGAACAACTAAAAAAGCAAGCATATAAATTATGGAGGAACCAAAACATTACAAATTAAGAAGTATATGATTAAATGACTTTTGACTATATAGTGATGAACATTATATTTGATTAAAAGTTTAAGAATTACATATGTTATTTATGAAAAAAACTTAGAACTTTGGCCTAGTATTTGGATTTGTCTCACTAAAATTTTTCCTTTTCTTGGCTTGTGTGAATGTGTTTCTTTTAAATTCCAATTGATTAGCATAAATTTATAAAGAACAAGACGCAAGGTACTTTGGTCTGTACTTTAGTTTTATACTCAAAATTAATTAATTAATGGAGTTTTTAACACGAATATGAAGAGTCATATGACAAATGTAAAATTTTAATTTTTTTTTTCATGAGAAGTACAAATGGATGATTTCATTTATGCTAGAAACTACTGTTATGGAATGATGATTTGGTTATGAGTAATACAGAAGGAACACATAGGATTGACAGAAAATTGCAGAAAAAGGGGCCAGAGAAAGGAAGAGAATAATATCAGGAATTTGTGGGATATTCCATTCATGCCAAATGCGTGAGTACAAGGCCAGTTATATAGCCAGTACAATAACAGAATGAACAGCAACAAATAAGAGTAAAACACGTATAATGGTCTGACTCCAATACATCATTTTTGTTAACTAACTAATCAGCATTTTTATCCAACTCAGTCCTCCAGCTTGATTCCATCGTGGCTTCCCAACTCAGCATGATTACCCAGCTCATTCTTCTGTTGTACCATCAGCTTAACTTCACCTTTAGCATCATTCATCCTGCTACCCATACCAGTCAATTCAGAATTCATAACATTACCTTCCCCTGCAGAGGATCCTTGTCCCCAAGGATCAAAAGATGGGAACTGGGATTGAAGGACTGAAAAATCCTCCCATGTGGCATTTTCTTCACCCAAATTCGACCAAACTACTAGTAACTGAGTAACAGCCTTGTTATTCCTCTTAACACTTCTCTTGTCCATGACAGCAGCTGGGTAGACTAGTGGTTGTCCATCTTCTCCAACCTCTGGTGGTGCAATACTTGCGACAGCTTTTGATCCCACTTTCTTTTTAAGGAGACTGACATGGAAAACGGGGTGAAGCTTAGAAGAGGCAGGTAATTGCAACTTGTATGCTACTTGACCAATTCGAGCAACAACTGGATAAGGGCCATAATATCTGGAGGCAAGCTTTAAATTCTTTCTCAGTGCTAGGGACGTCTGCTTGTATGGCTGTAGTTTCAAATAAACCTGGTCACCAACATTGAACTCTCTTTCTGTTCTGTTCCTGTCAGCATAAAATTTCATTCTGTGCTTAGCCTTCTCCAGTTGATCCATTAGCAACCTATTCAACCTTTCCCTTTCGTTTAATATTTCTTCTACTGTTACACCCTTGTTTCAGCACTTAGGTTCCAATCAATGTTAGGAGGCTGGTAACCATATAGGGCTTGGAAGGGAGTCATATTCAAGGCAGTGTGAAAGTTTGTATTGTACCACCATTCTGCTAGTGGTAAAGCTTGAGCCCACTTCTTAGGAGTTAGTGAGCACATGCATCTGAGATATTGCTCCACACATTGGTTCAATCTCTCTGATTGGCCATCACTCTCAGGATGATATGCAGTGCTGAGATGTACACTGGTGCCAAGCAATTTCATCAACTCCTGCCACATGGTGCTTGTGAAAACTTTGTCTCGATCAGAAATAATAATCTTTGGTGTTCCATGGAGCTTCACAATCTGATCCAGAAAGGTTCTAGCTACTTCTGAAGCAGTGTAAGGGTGAGATAAGGGTAGTAAATGTGCATACTTAGTAAATTTATCAATTACAACTAAGATGCAATTGTAATTCTTGGATTGGGGTAGCCCTTCCACAAAATCCATAGTGACTACTTCCCAAATCTGTTTAGGGATAGGGATAGGAATAGGTTGTAGAAGACCAGTATAGGCTACATGTTCCCCCTTATTCCTCTGACACACTTCGCACTGCTGCACATACTCTTGAATATGTTGTCTCATGCTAGGCCAATAGAAATATAGTTTAATTCTGTAGTAAGTAGCCTGTATTCCTGAATGTCCCCCTTGAGGAGAATCATGGAGCATTTGTATCACTTGACTCCTCAATGTTCCTTGACTGCCAATATAAACTCTATTCTTATACCTCAAGATCCCATTAGCATAAGAGTAATGAGGAGTACTATTTGCATAAACTGTTAAGGCCTGTACCTTATCTCTAACAAACTCATCTTCTAAGTAACTTTGTTCGATCTCAATGACCCAGTGAGGAGTGGCAGTGGTAGAATTCATAACATGCAGCTTCCCTTCTTCCTCGTGTTGCCTTGACAAGGCGTCAGCCACTACATTCATTCTTCCCCTTCTATATTGAATAGTGTAATCCAAGCCTAGTAACTTGGTTAACCCCTTCTTTTGAATGGTGGTGGTCAGTTTCTGCTCCAGCAAATGCTTGAGAGATTCATGATCAGTTTTGATTACCAAGGGACTCCCTTCGAGATAATGTCTCCATTTTGTAACAGCCATCAAAATGGCTAAGTACTCTTTTTCATATATGGAAAGATCTGAGTGTCTAGGCCCCAAAGCTTTGCTTAAGAAAGCAAGTGGTTTCCCTTCTTGACTTAGCACTGCTCCAATTCCAGTAGAACAGGCATCTGTTTCTAAACAGAATGTCTTGCTAAAATCGGGTAAGCCTAGCACTGGTGCTGTGCTCATCACTTCCTTGAGTTTCTGAAATGCCTCCTTTGCTTCATTAGTCCAGTGAAATTGATCCTTCCTTAACATATCAGTTAGGGGCTTACTTATCACTCCATATCCCCTAATAAACTTTCGATAGTAACCAGTTAACCCAAGGAAACCTCTCAAGGACTTAAGATTCCTTGGTAAGGGCCAGTTTTGCATAGCCTCTACCTTAGTAGGATCTATAGCTACTCCTTGGTCTGAAATGATATGCCCCAAATATTCAACCTGTCTCTGGCCAAAAAAACACTTGCTCCTTTTGGCAAATAACTGGTTAGCCCTTAATATGTCAAAAACAGTATGCAGATGAATCACATGTTCTTCTATGGTAGGGCTATAGATTAATATATCATCAAAAAATACTAACACATACTTCCTCAAGCAATCAACAAATATCTCATTCATCAATGATTGAAAAGTTGCAGGGGCATTAGTGAGCCCAAAAGGCATTACCTTGAACTCATAGTGCCCATGGTGAGTTCTAAATGCTGTCTTATGAATGTCTTCAGCCTTGACCCGAATTTGCCAATATCCAGACCTTAAGTCAATCTTTGAGAAGAATTTAGCACCCTTGAGTTCATCTAACAGATCTTCTACAACAGGAATTGGAAATTTATCCTTGATGGTCATGGCATTGAGTTGTCTGTAATCAATGCACATTCTCCAGGATCCATCTTTCTTCTTGACAAGTAGACATGGGGAAGCAAAAGGACTAGTGCTAGTCTGGATTATAGAGGCTGATAGCATTTCTGAAACTTGCCTCTCTACTTCAGTTTTCTGATGATAGGGAATTCTGTAGGGTCTAAGGTTTATAGGTTGTGATCCTGTCTTAAGGGGTATGTTGTGGTCATGGAACCTTTGAGGTGGTAGTTGCGTTGGTTCTTCAAATAAATCAGAATAGTCATCGATCAACTTTTGCAACTGTGGTGGAGTTTCAACTGTTTTTGATTCAACAGTGAGCATGTACATTTCTCTAACCAACTCTGGATCCTTGTCAGCTATTTTTTGCAACCTTTTTCCAGTGATAGCCTTGATTTTTGCTGGTCTGCTGTCCCCTACCAAGGTGATATGTTGCTCCTCCTTCTGAAAGGTTAAAGATAGCCGGTTGAAATCAAAAACCATAGGGCTGTATTTTCTCATCCAATCAACTCCCAAAACCATGTCACTACCACCCATAGGCAAAACTCTCAAGTCATGTGAAAATTTATAGCCTTGCATCCACCATGTCAATTCCTTGCACTTAGCAGTACTATAGAGTTTCTCCCCATTTGCTACCGTTATGACTAGAGGGCTGGTGGCTTCTATTTCAACTCCTTCCCTTGCCCATTTAGGTACGATGAAGCTGTGAGTGCTGCCACTGTCAATGAGCACACTTAAAGCCTTGCCCTTAATCTTGCCTTCAATTCTTATGGTGCTATGTCCCACATTGCCTGTTAAGGCATTTATGGAGATTTGTAGGTCCTCCACTATTTCCTGTTCATCTCTTGCATCTGGTTCCTCCTCATCCTTTTCATTCATCAACTCTTGTTCCTGATCTGTTTCCTCTGCCGATATGACATTCAACTGCTTAGCCTTACAATTGTGGCCAGGAGTAAACTTATCCCCACATTTAAAACATAAGTTCAATGCCCTCCTTTGCTCCATGAGTTGATGTTTGGTAGTGTTGTAGGTACTATTTTGGTTTGGTTTAGGTGTTTGGCTAGCATTGGTATAGTTTGGTTTAGGGTAAGGTCCAAGGTTGTGGGTTGGTAGTAGCCTAGTGGAATGTTTAAATCTTCTTCCTTCAATCTCCAAGGACAATTCATGCAACTTAGCTAGTCTATATGCAGCAGTGAGAGTACTGGGTTCACTAGCCTTTACTCTCGGTTTCAATTCCTCCTTCAAGCCACTCAAGAAACTGGACACAAAATAATCCTCTGGTAGATGAGGATTGTACTGCAGCATATAAGGTCTGAGTTCTTCAAACCTTTCCTGGTATTCTTCCACACTAGTGCGCTGAGCAAGTTTGTTAAATTCCTCCACTACATCTGAACAGCTCTTGTCACAAAACCTCAAGCATAGATCATTAGCAAATTCTTCCCAACTCACCCTATTCTTCTGCATAATATATCCATCGAACCATATATCAGCCTTACCAACTAGGTACATAGCAGTAAGTTCTAATTTCTGGTGATCAGCAATAGCAAATATTGCAAAATATTTTCGACACTTTTTAAGCCAACTTCTAGGATTAGTTCCATCAAAAAGAGGTAGTTCAACTTTTGGTCTAGGGGTAAAGGCAAGGTTGGTCAAGTTTGAATGGTTATCAGTAACAAATCCAGTGGTATTTGACTGTCCACCACCATTATCTTGAGGGCCAAGGTCAAGCTCTAGTTGTTGTTTGGATAACAGACCAGGTTTATCATCTTTGTAGGAATATTTTCCTTGCTCATCCACTATAGTGATTTCCACAGGGGACTTACCTTCCCTCCTCAGATTAGAAACTGGTGTAGCTTGATTGTTAGAGCCTCCTCCCTGTCCTGAGCTGGACGAATCTTTCTGAGTCATGAGAGCAATCATTTGGCTGATGTAGCCTTGATTCTCTTTCAGTTTAGCTTCCATGCTCTTCCGTTCTTCACTCCACCATTTAGGAATAGTGGAATCTGCAGCTTTCAATGCATCAAGCTGCCCTTGTATCGCTTGGATTTGCTCCTGCAACGTGCTCAGCCTAGTACCTTCTGCCATGGATGAGGATTTCTTGTATTTTCCCAGGTTGATGATGGATCTGACGGGCTCTGGTACCAAGTTGTTATGGAATGATGATTTGGTTATGAGTAATACAGAAGGAACACATAGGATTGACAGAAAATTGCAGAAAAAGGGGCCAGAGAAAGGAAGAGAATAAGATCAGGAATTTGTGAGATATTCCATTCATGCCAAATGCGTGAGTACAAGGCCAGTTATATAGCCAGTACAATAACAGAATGAACAGCAACAAATAAGAGTAAAACACGTATAATGGTCTGACTCCAATACATCATTTTTGTTAACTAACTAATCAGCATTTTTATCCAACTCAGTCCTCCAGCTTGATTCCATCGTGGCTTCCCAACTCAGGATGATTACCCAGCTCATTCTTCTGTTGTACCATCAGCTTAACTTCACCTTTAGCATCATTCATCCTGCTACCCATACCAGTCAATTCAGAATTCATAACAACTACTTGCTGCATTATTCAGCCAAAGAATACGAACTCACCTTCACCTGCATACCAAGAAACTGTCAAAACCTTCTCTTCACTAATCTGTTAAAGCATTTCGTCACTTTGGGTTTAATGAATGAGTTTAGTCTAATTTTCCCATGTATTAAACGGAAGCCAAAAAAATTTCACTTTTGCTGTAAGCTTATTTCGATTCAAAATGCATTTTCACTTTGCTGTCGCTAAAACTAATTTACTGGTTTGTCTTTGAGCAAGAAGATTCTTGCCATACCTAGGATAACGCAGAAGGCTGCATTGCTTGCAGAAATGCATGTATGTGCGCCATGCCTGAAATTTCTTGCCCTATGTCTATGAAGTATATTACAAAGTAGAGGTGCATGTACTTTACCTTTACGTGACACTGAAAATTTGTCTTAAAATGCAATGAAAAACAGAACCAAATTTGTCCATTTTATATATTTATGCATTCAGATGCTCCCTGTTAAATATATATTCAAAGAATAAGCCACTAAAATTAGCTTTCCAGGCCCTATATAAAAATCTTGATTGTTGCGCCGCGCCACCATCCCACCAACCTCTCCCCCCCCTCCTTCAAAAACCCAAACAGAGATCTAGATCAGATCAAGATGCTACCCGGGCACATGATAGCAAAACGAATCCCATTCGTTAAATTTCCTGTCTCGCGGTCTCTCTTGCATTATGAGATGCCCCTATTTGTTTGATTCTGCTTCTACTGCAAGTGCTAGGGGAGAGAGAATGTAACTCTCTCTTGTCTTGTGGTACGTAGCTATGGTCTGCCCAACAACGTGACGCTCTTAAATTTTGTTTTGTTTTCTAGAATGCGATTGGATTCCAAGAAAGCAATAAGAAAATGAAGCCAACTTGTGAGTGAGCAGATGGGGAGAAATGAACAAGTTGTGGGTCTCAAGATTCTGCTTGGAAGCCGTAAGCGTAGGATTGCAATAGGTACCCTATAAACGGGTATCCGATATTATTCGACTTAATTAAATAAGATTAGAGTAGTATATTATCGAGTTCAGATAGGATTTGGGTAGTAAAATTATTACCTGTCATGGATTCTGATAGAGTTTGAGTAATTATCTTAGAATACTTGCTATCTGAACCCGATTATAAATAATAATTAATTTATATAATATTTATATTTTTTATATATAAATTATTTATTATTAATGTTGTATTTAAATATTTTAATTCATTAAATATTATAATTATGAATTTTAACTTTAATTTATTTTTTTGAGTTAAATTAAATTTATTAATTTAATTTTTTAATTAAGTTATTTCAAAATTAATTTTAAACTTAAATTTAAGAGTCAAACTTTGACTTAATAAACAGATAGTTAATGTATTCGTATAGTTAAACTAGTAATTTTTATTTTATAGGGTTAGGGTTCGGGTTCGGATTCGGATAACATTAATCGGATTCGGATATTATAAAAACTAATTAAATTCGGATTTGAGTATTCCAAATTGAGCAGTTACCAACCCGTTTAGAGTTGGAGGGAACATGTCTGCATGTGTCTCCAATAAAACCTACAATTTTTTTTTAATATGGTATCTTGCATATATAGTAATATAAAAAATACCATATACACTCATCTAAGACACATTTCACGCACTCACAACAAAGTTATAATTCATAAATATTTTAATACTTCTCGCTTAAGTATTTATAATAAAAAATAAAGATGTAAATGCATCATTTGAATATAATATGTTATCGAACGTAGCGTCCATAATTATACAACTATTTAATAAATTATTAAAACTCTAATTTAATTGGTACCAATTGAAGGAAACCGAAACAACACGCAGCGGAATTTAAATCATTCGGCCTCCACCAAGATCGATTTGGAGAGTTGCCTGATTAGGGTTTCGAGATTTTACCTAACGTTTTCTCTGAATTTTCTGTCGTTGGTCGAGTCACAAGCAGCAACTTTTCGTTCCTGCCTCTACGGTATCCACACGAACGGATCTCACGACTCTTGAACGTCTCACGATCAGAAGCCTTAAAGAGCTTTTAAATTCCTTATAACCGAATTGCTAGCCTCGATTAAAAGGAATGTTTTTGTTTTCTGTTTTTTTTAAAAGTGCGGCTATGTTTTAGAAAAACATCCCTTTTATAGGCAGTAAATTTTACCCTAAAATTTACTGCCAAACAGAACTCTAATCCTACTTAGAATAGGATTAGTTATATCCCTAATCCAATTCAGAATAGGATTAGTTATATCCTTAATCCAATTCAGAATAGGATTAATTAAGCTCCTCATTGATCCGTTCTAAGTGTGCGACCCAATAGGTTCTCAAAACAATGGCAATGACAAAATTGTCACAGGCAATGAGCGGTATCTAGCAACACATCATTGCTACCCATGTAACGAGAATGTCAATGACTCGACATAACCTTACTCGTGATAGATGTTACCGTGTAGTTTAATCCCTTTATCCTATGATGTCTTGATTAGACACAAGTCATGGAATGTGTCACACTTGTATAGTCTAATCAGCGTTTCTTGATTCCTGAGTAGACTAATTAAACAAATAAAATCAATATCTCATATTGACTTATTCGAGCACGGCCATGCATTTCTTAGTCTCACTCTATCAAAGGGCTCAAGACATCACTCTTGTTATATAAGAGGGATAAATCCAATCTTGATCACTCAACATCCCTCTACATAGATCAAGGCATACCCAATTACTACCTTTATAGTCCATCCTGTTACGAATGACATCTAGCAGCATTAAAGTATGCAATTCTCTATGTTGGGATCTCTGATGATCTCAAGTCAAAGGATCACATACACCATCATCATTATGAGAATCACTTATGACATTCATATAACAATCCATGTAGCGTTCTCATGGAGGGTCGATCCAGTACATAGTTCTCTAACATGTACCTATGTGATGACTTGATATCCTATATCTATGACAATGGTCATCAGTCAACCACATACTAGTCTTATCGTATCATTGTTATCCTTGTTCACAATAATACTTGACTAGGGATACTTTAAGAATAGTGTGTTATTACTATTCTAAGGACATTATTATATAAGATTATATTACGCAGTTATAAGACAAATATAATAATGAACTATGATAAATAAAATGTCATGATACATAAAAAAATGCCAAAGTCAATCATCTAATGAATGGTTCTAAGGGCATAATCCAACACCAATTCATTCTTCTCCTATGCCTAACTTTCCACACACGAATGGAAATGTGTACGCGTAAGATGATGTTCTTGTAAGCTGTATATAAATTAATTTATAAAAGAAAACAGGTTTCCGTACTAAAACCAACATATAGAAAAATGATTGAACAAGCTCAGCCATGGCCTAACTTGCTGAGATTAATTCGTAGGAGTTACTGAGAAACAAAATTAATGAGACAATGGATATACTTTTTCGAAAACCTCAGTGGGATTTTGATGCATTTTAATGTTGTTTTAAGCACCTCGAATGATCTCCAAGGGAATGGATAAAATCTACCAAGTTTCTTTCATCGCATATGATATTTTAAATCTACCAATATTTGTACACGAAGCTTTTTTGTGTAATCATAAATATTTTCATTTATTTTATAATTTGATATTAATTTTATTCGGATCGAGAATGATAAACAATAAAAAATTTTTAATAATAATAACTTCAAAATTCAAATTATATCTAAATACTTATAAAAAATTTCCACTTCTACTTTCAAGTTTTCAACCATTTGTTAGTGTACACGATTCTTTATTACCTTATGTGTTATATATGATATATGAAAGAGTTAGTTGTTATGTGCTTTGTGGAAGGGACAGCATAAGTTTTAAAATAATGGTCAGAAAATTTCACAGCAAAGCATTAAATTGTAAAGGTTGATATCTCAGAGAGAAAACAGACAGACAAGGTTCCATGTTATCACTGCTCGCAGCCCAACAAATGAAACTCCTCTTATTAATATCAAACTCTGAGATTTATTATAGAATCGTAAAATACAAGTTGCAACTTGTACGCACAATCCTATTTGTACGGGTTGGTGTTGTACAAATTTCAAATAAATAAATAAATAAATGCTGTCTCTAATAAATAAATTTTGTGTCAATTAGTATTTTGATTATTATATCATACAAAAAAAATCAAAACAGTAAAATCCAAGAAGAAACTAACAAAAAACACCACTAAAAATCCAAAAAAAAAAAAGAACAATTAAAAAAGCAAGCATATAAATTATGGAGGGACCAAAACATTACAATTTAAGAAGTATATGATTAAATGACTTGTGACTATATAGTGATGAAAATTATATTTGATTAAAAGTTTAAGAATTACATATGTTATTTATGAAAAAAAAAAACTTAGAACTTTGGCCTAGTATTTGGAGTCGTCTCACTAAAATTTTTCCTTTTCTTGGCTTGTGTGAATGTGTTTCTTTTAAATTCCAATTGATTAGCATAAATTTATAAAGAACAAGACGCAAGGTACTTTAGTTTTATACTCAAAATTAATTAATTAATGGAGTTTTTAACACGAATATGAAGAGTCATATGACAAATGTAAAATTTTAAAAGGAGTATCAAAACTAATAGGCACCCATGCATGTGCGTTCCGAGGTGTTATAATGTCAAGAGCTTGATCCTTAGGCAAATTAGTCTTTGGATTATCTAAAAATCTTTGTCCAAGCTTGTGAGAACCTTGACCATCTCGAGTCGACAAAAAGGCTTCTAAGAGCTGGTAAAGATCAGATAAATCTTTATAAGTGTCTATCCTTAAAAAGGTTCCGAATTCTCAGCATCTGGATTGGGCTTCAACCAATCAAGAGCATGCCAAGTACAAATCACATACGATGAAACCAGATAAGAACATATGCATCCGCTTATGGCACTTCTGGACTATGTGCTCTCATGGCCTTAACCCAGATTCGGTTTTCTTCCTCTTGGCTAATAGAAGATAGAAGACACTTGACAAAAGAAATGATGACACGATGTCGTTTCTGCTACAAATAATAATTGAGCCCTCAAGTGAAGATGAAAAGACTCTTGTGATAATCCCAAGAAGAGGGTAGCACAAGAATTTGAAAAGCCCATTCTTTATATACTCTTTCACAAGGTAAACCTTGTAAAAGAGTGGGGAGCAATTGATGTGGACTAGATCAATTATTACTCGGCTTTTCTATAAATCAAGTTGAAGACCATTGAGCCAAATAATAATCTAAGCCCAAGAGGAAAGAGGACTCAAAAGGCACAGAAATGATCCACTGGGTTATTATTTAAGCTGTGGGGCTTAAAGGTAATTACGCGTAAAATAACTCATATAAATAGGTCACAGGTATCATTCTTAAACCCTAAGCTCTATTTGCCTACTGAAACCCTGTCAAAACCCTGTCTGACTTAAGCATCAGAGTGCGCGCGCAGGGGAAACCCCTGCGCCCTCTGACTTTTCCTATTTCGCAGATTTCTTAGGGACAAACTAACGCGAAGATCGAGTATCCGACATCAGAAAACATTTATCGTTAATTTTGGCAACAACACAACTATTTAATAAATTATTAAAACTCTAATTTAATTGGTACCAATTCATTCTTCTCCTATGCCTAACTTTCCACACACGAATGGAAATGTGTACGCGTAAGATGATGTGCTTGTAAGCTGTATATATATTAATTTATAAAAGAAAACGGGTTCCGTACTAAAACGAACATATAGAAAAATGATTGAACAAGCTCAGCCATCGCAACAAATTTTTAAGTTTTTGCATAAAATTTTTTTTCAATCTTTTAAGGCAACGATTATAAAAAGTAGTTACAAATATAATAAAATATCGCAACGACTTGTTTTAATCGTTGTTAATTTAATATGAATTCGCAATAATAAAAATTATCGTTGTGTAAAGTATAAAAAAAAACAAAATAAGCAACGACTATGAAAAATCGTTACAAATATAATTACATTTTGTAACGACATTATCAGTCGTTGCATATCATGGTTGCTAAAAGTCTATTTTCTAGTAGTGGAGTTACTGAGAAACAAAATTAATGAGATAATGGATATATTCTTTCGAAAACCTCAGTGGGATTTTGATGCATTTTAATGTTGTTTGAAGCACCTCGAATGATCTCCAAGTGAATGGATAAAATCTATCAAGTTTCTTTCATCGCATATGATATTTTAAATCTACCAATATTTGTACACGAAGCTTTTTTGTGTAATCATAAATATTTTTATTTATTTTACAATTTGATATTAATTTTATTCGTATCGAGAATAATAAATAATAAAAATTTTTTAACAGTAATAATTTCAAAATTTAAATTATATCTAAATGCTTATAAAAAATTTCCACTTCTACTTTCAAGTTTTCAACCATTTGTTAGTGTACACGATTCTTTATTACCTTATGTGTTATATATGATATATGAAAGAGTTAGTTGTTATGTCCTTTGTGGAAGGGACCGCATAAGTTTTAAAATAATGGTCAGAAAATTTCACAGCAAAGCATTAAATTATAAAGGTTGATATCTCAGAGAGAAAACAGACAGACAAGGTTCCATGTTATCACTGCTCGCAGCCCAACAAATGAAACTCCTCTTATTAATATCAAACTCTGAGATTTATTATAGAATCCTAAAATACAAGTAGCAATTTGTACGCACAATCCTATTTGTACGGGTTGGTGTTGTACAAATTTCAAATAAATAAATAAATAAATGCTGTCTCTAATAAATAAATTTTGTGTCAATTAGTATTTTGATTATTATATCATACAAAAAAAATATAAAACAGTAAAATCCAAGAAGAAACTAACAAAAAACACCACTAAAAATCCAAAAAAAAAGAACAACTAAAAAAGCAAGCATATAAATTATGGAGGGACCAAAACATTACAATTTAAGAAGTATATGATTAAATGACTTGTGACTATATAGTGATGAAAATTATATTTGATTAAAAATTTAAGAATTACATATGTTATTTATGAAAAAAAAAACTTAGAACTTTGGCCTAGTATTTGGAGTCGTCTCACTAAAATTTTTCCTTTTCTTGGCTTGTGTGAATGTGTTTCTTTTAAATTCCAATTGATTAGCATAAATTTATAAAGAACAAGACGCAAGGTACTTTGGTCTGTACTTTAGTTTTATACTCAAAATTAATTAATTAATGGAGTTTTTAACACGAATATGAAGAGTCATATGACAAATGTAAAATTTTAAAATTTTTTTTTCATGAGAAGTACAAATGGATGATTTCATTTATGCTAGAAACTACTTGCTGCATTATTCAGCCAAAGAATACGAACTCACCTTCACCTGCATACCAAGAAACTGTCAAAACCTTCTCTTCACTAAACTGTAAAAGTATTTCATCACTTTGGGTCTAATGAATGAGTTTAGTCTAATTTTCCCATGTATTAAACGGAAACCAAAAAGATTTCACTTTTGCTGTAAGCTTATTTCGATTCAAAATGCATTTTCACTTTGCTGTCGCTAAAACTAATATCTTGGTTCGTCTTTGAGCAAGATGATTCTTGCCATATCTATGATAACGCAGAAGGCTGCATTACTTGCAGAAATGCATGTGTGTGATCCATGCCTGAAATTTCTTGCCCTATGTCTATGAAGTATATTACAAAGTAGAGGTGCATGTACATTACCTTTACGTGACACTGGAAATTTGTCTTAAATTGCAATGAAAAACAGAACCAAATTTGTCCATTTTATATATTTATGCATTCAGATATTCCCTGTTAAATATATATTCAAAGAGTAAGGCACTAAAATTAGCTTGCCCGGCCCTAGCTAAATGATATTAATTATAAAAAACTTGATTGTTGGCCCGCCCAAAAACCCAAACAGAGATCTAGATCAGATCACGATGCCCCCGGACACATGATAGCAAATGGAATCCCATTCTGTAACCAAAAAAAAAAAAAGGGAATCCCATTCATTAAATTTCCTGTCTCGCGGTCTCTCTTGCATTATGAGATGCCTCCATTTGTCTGATTCTGCTTCTACTGCAAGTGCTAGGGGAGAGAGAATGCTACTCTTGTCTTGTGGTAGAATACGTAGCTATGGTCTGCCCAACAACGTGATGCTCTTGAATTTTCTTTTGTTTTCTTGAATGCGATTGGATTCCGAGAAAGCAATAAGAAAATGAAGCCAACGTGTGAGTGAGAAGATGGGGAGAAATGAACAAGTTGTGGGTCTCAAGATTCTGCTTGGAACCGGTAAGGGTGGGATGGTAACGAGTACTCTATAAACGGATACGTAGCACTATATGATCCGATTAAGTAAAGTTAAAGTAATATATAATCGGGTTCGAATAGAGTTTGGATAGTGAAATTACTATCCGTTACGAGTTCGGATAGGATTCGGATAATTGTTTTAGAGTATTTGCTATTCGAATCTGATTATAAATAATAGTTAATTTATATAATATTTATATTTTTATATATAAATTCTTTATTATTAATGTTGTATTTAATTACATTAATTCATTAAATATTATAGTTATGAATTTTAACTTTAATTTATTTTTTTGAGTTAAATTAAATTTATTAATTTAATTTTTTACTTAAGTTATTCCAAAATTGATTTTAAATTTAAATTTGAAAATCAAACTTTAACTTAATAAACGGATAGTTAACAGGTTCAGATAGTTAAACGTGTATTTTCTATTTTATAGGGTTAGGATTCATATAATATTAATTAAAATAATCAGATAATTAATCGGATTCGAGTATTATAAAAACTAATCGAGTTCAAGTTCAACTATTTTTAATTTAGCAGTTATCCGACTGTTTTAGAGTTGGAGGGAACATGTCTGCATGTGTCCCCAATGTAACCTACAATTTTTTTTTAAATATGGTATCTTGCATATATAGTAATATAAAAAAATACTATATGCACGCATCTAAGACACATTTCAAGCGCTGACAGCAAAGTTTAGTTTTCAAATTCTATTATAATTCATATATATTTTAATACTTCTCACTTAAGTATTTATAATAAAAAATAAAGATGTAATTAAATGCATCATTTGAATATACTATGTTATCGCATCGCACGGTAGCGTCCATAATTATACAACTATTTAATAAATTATTAAAACTTTAATTTAATTAGTACCAATTCATTCTTCACCTATGCCTAGCTTTCGACACACGAATGGAAATGTGTACGCGTAAGATGAGGTGCTTGTAAGCTGTATATAAATTAATTTATAAAAGAAAACAGGTTTCCGTACTAAAACCAACATATAGAAAAATGATTGAACAAGCTCAGCCATGGCCTAACTTGCTGAGATTAATTCGTAGGAGTTACTGAGAAACAAAATTAATGAGATAATGGATATACTTTTTCGAAAACCTCAGTGGGATTTTGATGCATTTTAATGTTGTTTGAAGCACCTCGAATGATCTCCAAGTGAATTGGTAAAATCTACCAAATTTCTTTCATCGCATTTGATAATTTAAATCTACCAATATTTGTACACAAATCTTTTTTTGTGTAATCACAAATATTTTTATTCATTTTATAATTTGACATTAATTTTGTTCAGACTAAAAATAATGAACGGTAAAATCTTTTCAACAGTAATAATTTCAAGATTCGAACAATTTTCAAATACTTTAAAAAAATTCACTTCTAATTTTTTCAATCATTTGTTAGTATAGGCGATTTTTTATTCCGTCATATTTACTCACCCACTTATTTATGTCTTCAATGTGTTAAAAACGCTTAATACCAATATGATGCGTTTAATTTATTTTATTAATCATGTTAAATGTTTGTGAAAAAAAAATTGGAAACGTGGCTTCATGTCTGAGTAATTGGATTCATAACATATAGAGGTTTGCAAAGGAGATTCAGTATACTGAACAAGGAGCTTGAAAAGGTGAACTGAAAGCCATGCAACCCGATGGTGCCATGTTGGCTGGAGAGGATGGAATTAAAAATTGAGTTGAAAACACGTGCCAAAATTCACTCCCAAAATTTTGGTCATCCTTATCTATATAGCGTAAACCACCTTTCACTTTCTAGGCGAGCATAGAACAAGCCTTTGAATCTCCAGATATTACATTGGCCTCAGGATCCTTTATTATATTTTAAGGCTCCCGAGCGAGCACTTTATATTTACCTTCACTCCTAAGGAGAAATTATTATGCTTAGAAATACCCTTGGACCACTCGAATGCCACAACAACCATGTTCGTCTATAGCCCTGGGCCCTAACTTCCCATGTCAGGCCACCAGCATACTCAAGCCATGCGCACTGCCAAAGCAACTTAGTTGGTGTGATTTGACATCGAGACAGTACATAAGTATAATTGGTTGAGCCTCGAGGATGAAATATTCTAAATACAATTCATTTTTTACATTTCATATTCTATTTTCTTTAGAGTTAAACACTAATTCAAAAAAATAAAAAGGATGTACAGAGAAATAAGTGAGTTACATTTAGAAATTCTCCTCGAGGATATGCACAAATAAATTCTTTCATTCTAACAACTCCCCTAAACTCTCCTGCCTTTTCTCTACTTTCAAACTTGTTTTTCTTCCTCCATATATCTCCCTCAAATACTAACTTAATGGTGGAAGCGCGTCCCAAATCCTATTTCTGGCACTCCCTAACTTTGCTTTTCTCCTTGCAGGTCCCAACTATGTAGCAGCTCACTTGCCCAAAGGCTGTACTTGAAAACGATATCAGTTGAAGTCTAAAAAGGCATCCACAAATACCACTGTTTTAGTTATATGTAGATATTAAGTATTAATCGATATATACATCTATGAACATACTAATTTGTGAAAATGAATTAGTGATTTAAGGGGAGAGAACAAAAAAGAAAACAAAAAAAGTAAAAAGAATATAAAGAAAAACGAGACCATTGGCCTTGGAGACATTTTTATTGTTTGATAAAAAAAACTCACCTCCTTTTTTATAAAGATTTTTGTCCTAACGATTTTTGTCCAGGAACCTAATCATTAGCTGTAAAGTTATGAAGTCGCCACCAATTAACTTTAATTTAAGTGCGATTGGCCACATATACAAAACTAAGGATAAGTGCATTGATCTACGTTTCGAAATTTGGGTTCGGGAGTACGGTTACGTGTGAGGAAGGTATTAGCACCCCCACAATGCCCGCCCAATGAACGGTACCAATTAATCATGTTTTATCTTAAACAATCTTAATTTAAATGGTCTTTTATGCTTAATTAAAATTTTCTTTTTATTATTTATATTGTCATTTTTCTTAGGATATTCTCTAACACTTTGATCGAATTCCCAAGGAAATTTTGTTACCTCAAGAGTATTCACAGGACACACTCGTCTTCGTGAAGAGGCTTCGTCGTCGGATTAATATATTATGTAGGGATGGCAATGGGTACCCAATAAATGAGTACCCGATGCTACCCGACCCGTTTAAGTAGGATTAGGGTAGTGTATAATCGGGTTCGGGTAGTGAAATTACTACCCATCACGCATTAGGGTAGGGTTCGGGTAGTTACCTTAGGGTACTCGCTACCCGAACCCGATTATAAATAATAATTAATTAATACAATACTTATATTTTTTATATATAAATTATTTATTATTAATGTTTTATTTAATTAAATTAAATCATTATATATTATAATTATGATTTTTAACTTTAATTTATTTTTATAAGTTAAATTAAATTTATTAATATAATGTTTTAATTAAGTTATTCTAAAATTAATTTTAATTTTAAATTTAAAAATCAAACTTTGACTTAATAAACGGGTAGTTAAATGGGTTCGGGTAGTTAAACGGGTATTTATATTTTATAGGGTTAGGGTTCGGGTAGCATAAATAAAAATAATCGGGTAGTTAATCGGGTTAGGGTATTATTAAAGTTAATCGGGTTCGGGTTCGGGTATCCCAAATCTAGCGGGTACCCGACCCGTTTACATCCCTAATATTATGTATTTAATTATTTTGTGAAATTCATCAAAATTATAATTTTATTTACTCTTGAACTTGGAATGAAAATCTTTAATATTGAAATTATTTTCCCTAAATTTTCCAATGCTTTGGTCCAATTTAGAAGAAATATCTTATCACCTAAGAATTTTCCAAATATCGCACACTCGCAAAATTCTAAAATTTCATCATCGGTTAAGTTTTCATTTACTACTATTATCTAAGAAAATATACATTTTTATTAAAAGATTATTCATTATTATCATTTTCTAAAAAAAATTTATTTTTGAATTAGACAAATTCCTTTTACAAGTTTTTGTGAAAAATTTCCCTACATCCTTCAACACTTTGATCGAATGTAGAGAATTGAAGTTATTAATTTTTGTTCCAAATTTTCCAACACTTTGGTGAAATTTGAAAAATTTTTAATTAAAGATTTATTTTTAATCCACTAATTCGCCCAGAGCAGCTCGCCATGCACGTGATGTCACCCTTTTCTAACTCGCCACACCTCAACTTGTTGGCAAGAGCTCGCCCTTTTATAGCTCACCAAACACAAATCATTTTGTACATAGATTTATTTTTAATCCACTAACTCACCCAGAACGGCTCGCCATGCACGAGATGTCACCCTTTTCTAACTCGCCACTCCTCAACTTGCTGGAAAGTGCTCGCCCTTTTATAGCTCACCAAACACAAATCATTTTGTACATAAGAGCTCACCCTATAATAACTCGGTTTTATAAAAAATTAATTTTTTTGCAACTTAAAAGCTCGCCCCTTAATAGCTCACCACTTCGTAAGTTAACTTGTGCACGAGAGCTCGCCCACGGAACAGCTCGCCACACACGAGTTATTTGAGGTGAGAACTCGCTTGCGAAAGTGAAGCGCACACAAGAGCTCGCCATACAAGTGAACTAGAGCATAGCAAGCTCACCCGCCCATTATAGATCACCTATACAAGTGAACTGGCACGTAGCGAGCTCGCCTAGTCACTAGAGCTCGCCCATACAATTGAACTAATGCAGCGAGCTCTCCCGTATAAATGGACGGCGAATAAGATTCAACAGTGTCTTTTAGTTATTTGGGTGTGGTAGATTTAGCAAAACACGGGATTTATTTAGAATTTCTTAAATGAAGAAAGCAGAATATACTTACAGTATTCAGCTCGGGTAAATTTTATCCTCCTCTTCTTTTCGATTCTCCTTTTCCCAGTTTGGTCGCCGCTAATCCAACCAAGGTCGCCTCTCTTCGCTACTGTCACCGTGTATCCCTGAGCTTACTCTTTCTTTTGTTTTGGAATTTTTTGTCTCTCTGTTATCTCTCTCTCTGTGTATTTCTCTGTATATCTCTCTTTCTTTTCTCTTTGTCTATCCGTTTTTTCTGTCTGTTCCTCTGTGATCTGCTCTAGACTATTTATAGGCATTTTTAGTCATTAAAATCGGATGAAATCTTTGAAACCAGGGACTGTAATCCATTGTTCTATTGGTTTTTTCTGAGCATTCTTAAATGCTTGCTTGAAAAATCGTGGTTCTTCCATGTGAGTATAGTAATCTTCTTGAAACCGATCTCCCCCTTTTTCTTCTTCATCTTTTCTAAGCAGCTTCTGATATGTTATTTTAATCAATAAAAATCGGAGCAAATCTCAAAGCATTAATTTGCAGAAGACTTTCACTCCCAAATGAGGTTTGTTTAGGGGTCGGCGAAGATAACAGGGCTAAGTTTAGGGTGGCTGGCTGACAGCCTTCTACGCCGGTGTTGTTGACATTGCTCTTTCTTTCTTTCTTTCTTATTATTATTATTATTATTATTATTATTATTATTATTATTATTATTATTATTAAAGACGAGCCAGCCTCAACTAATTTGGGCTTATTAGATTTTGGGCTTTAGCCCAAACAACTTAATTAATTCAAAGAAAAACAGGCCCCCAATTATTTAAGACAAATTTGGAATCGATCTTGAAAGACAAAATTTGATCTTCATGATACTTAAACTAATTAAAGCTTTAAATTCATCTTGAAGGCCAAATTACTCAAGATTAACTTAAGTGCACGATTAAATCGAGCAAATTTCAATCTCAAATCACTAAGACTGAAACAAGATCTTATCCAAATATATTTATAATTTCGGACAAAATTTGGTATCTATAGCTGCCCCTCTTTGCACATTGCTGAGAATAAGGAATATGGCAAAGACAATAGACAACAATTTTGTTCGGCTCATGACCTACTTTTTTGTTTTTTTCTTTTTAAAATTTTTTTTTTCTAATTTTAACAAAAAAATTTAAATTTAACAATTTTCTTCTTACCAAAAGCTCTTCAATTTAATTTGGCTCCTCTCTCAAGAAGCAAGTGACTTGGAAAAATAAAATGGGCTCCTTTTTTTTAAGAGGCACACGACTTCGGAAAATAAACTGAGCTCCTCTCTTTAAAAGGCACACGACTTTGGAAAAAAAACTGAGCTCCTCTCTTTAAGAGGCACACGACTTTGGAAAAAAAACTAAGCTTCTCTCTTTAAGAGGCACACGACTTTGGAAAATAAATTGAGCTCCTCTCTTTAAGAGGCACATGACTTTGAAAAATAAATTAGGCTTCTCTCTTTGAGAGGCATACGACTTTAGAAAATAAATTAAGCTCCTCTTTTTAAGAGGCACACGAATTTGGAAAAATAAATTGCATGTTTGCAGAAAGTTCTTAATCAATCATAGTTTAGCCTTTTCCTATTTAAAGGTATTTCTATGTTTGGCTAATTATTCACTAAAAACCAAATCCTACCCAATATTGCATTATCGTGATGCAAATGTTCCCATAAATGATTAATGAGAATGCATTGCACAATTTTTGGGGATGTGTATGTAAAATGTGTATACTTCTTAAAGGGATGCAACACCTATTATGAGATGATATTCATGTTGTCGTAACGGTTTCGCGCTCGACGAATTTTGAAAAACGTTTAAAAACAAAAAGGAGTCGCCACCAATCTTTTTTTTAACTAGGTGTGATTGGCCACCTAAAAATATTTATCTTTTTAACAAAATCTCAAAATTAATTAAGTTTTATTAAAAAGATAATTTTTGGTCTGCGAAAACAAAACTTGGGTTCAGGGATACGGTTACGCGTGGGGAAAGATTAGCACCCCCACGACGCCCGTTAAAAAACGGTACCATAGTAATCATGTGTTATCCTTTGGTTTTAATAAAATGGTCTTATCTTAATATTTAAAAATAATTCCTTTTTATTTCATTTTTGATGCATTTTATTATTTATCCAAATTATTTTTCATTTAAAAAGAAGGTTAGATTTTGTTTATCGAAAGTGAGTGTGAACTCTTTTGTATTGAATAATTAAATCAAATACTCCAATACTTTTGGCAGCATTTGAAATAATTCTCCTCACCTAGAGATTTCTAAAGAATCACTACTTGTGACTTCTACAGAATCTCATCCTCGGAAAATTCACACTTGCTTCGAAAATTATTATGAATGCACATGATGCAAACAAATAAAATGATGCAAATGAATTTTTTATGTCAAATTTCATTATTTATTTGTTTATTTATTTATATTTCTTTGTTTTAGAAAAAACTTATTCATTGTCTTTTTTAATAAAAATTTAAATTATTGAAAAATCATACTAAATATTCCAATACTTTTGGCAACAATTAGTACGACTCTTCGCAGCTAGGGATCAGCTAGGAATCACTACTTGTGACTTCCGTAACATCTCATCATCGGACTTTATTTAATTAAATTATAAAATTTATTATTAATTTTCTTTGAAAAATTTATTTTTACTTTTAACAAAAAATTAAATTATTGAAAAATCATACTAAATATTCCAATACTTTTGGCAACATTTAGTACGACTCTTCTCACCTAGGGATCAGCTAGGAATCGCTACTTGTGACTTCCGTAGCATCCCATCATCGGGCGAACTCCATTTGTTTTAATTTTAACCTTTATACATATGATGCAAACATACAATATATGACGCACATAGATTTTTACTTTCTTATATAGTTTGTTTATTGTTTATTATCACTTTGTTATTTTGTATTATTTGTTTTGTCATTTTTGTTGATTTTAATTTTACTATCATATATTTTTAAGATAAAAGCTTATGTATTGAAAAAACCACACTGAATATTCCAATACTTTTGGCAACATTTAGTGAAATTTTTCTTACCTAGGGATCAATTAGGAATCACTACTTGTGACTTCCGTAACATCCCATCATTGGGCATTAGCTTTTACCTTTTATGAATTATTTTATCTCCGTTAATTCTTGTCTTTATTCATTTAGATTTATTAACTTAATCCCTTTTGTTATCATTCTTTATTAAAATCCTATTACCATTTATTTGGTTAATTTGATCACTTTTGAAACTTTATTATTATTAATTTTTATTGGTTTAATTATTTTGTATTCATACATCTCTAAAATCCCCTTTTTTTTATTAATTTCTTCCACCTATCTCCATTACCTTTTGTGTTTATTAATTTTTATTTAATTAATATATTTTTTTAAATATTCTTTATTACAAAATATATTATTATATATTTTTAAAAATAAGCACGAATTTGAACATTGAGAAATTAAATCGAATATCCCAATACTTTTGGCAACGTTCGATAAATTCCTCTTACCTAGAGATATTCGGAGAATCACTACTTGTGACTTCTACGATATCTCATCATCGGAATAATTCTATGCTTACTTTATTTTATTTTATTCTTCATTTATTATTATTATTATCTCTTTAACCCACATTTCATTTATCTAATAAAATTTATTTTTATTTTAAAAATATGTTTTTATGTATAATTTTTGTATATATACATTTTTATATATTCTATGTACAATATATATTCATATGTTTTAAAGCTATATATTTTGTATATTTATATGTATGTATTTTACTCATTTATTTACATACATTTTAAAACTATATATTTATGCATTTTTTATATTTATTAATATATGTATTTTATAAAATTTATATACTTTAAAACTATGTATTTTACATATTTTATATTTATTTATCTTTTCTTTTAAAACTATGTGTTCATTTTATTTTATTCTATTTTTATATATTGTATTATACTATTTATTGATTTATTTATTTATTTTTTGCTTTGTTATATTTTTTATTTTTTTTATTTTTTATTTTTTTGTTTTTACCATAATTAACAAATAAATGGATAAATAAAATAAAGAAAGAAAATATACCAAAACGGAGCGGGTCGCGGTCGGGTCAGAAACCAGGTCGGGCTGGAGCGCAGGTTGTGTGAGGTGAAGTGGAGAACCGGGTCACGGGCGGTTTGCGCGGATCTCGGATCCGGGTCGCGGGTCGCATGCAGGTCAGTCGGTCAAAACGCACCGTTTTGATGCTTTACAAAAGACTCCTTTTTTTTCCTTTCATTTGTTACTGAGCTTCCTAAAAAAAAAGTTTAGAAACCCCAAAATCCTCTCAACCTTCCTTCTACGGGCGATTTCCGGCCACCGTGCGCCGTCGTACGCCGGTCGCCGGTGAGCTTTCCGACGGCCCTTAAACACTCGTCTAACCTTCCTCTTACTGGATCTGGCTTCCGTTACACCCAAAAGTAAACCTAACCCTACAGATCTAGCCCTCTCCGAAAGCCTCTTTCCTTTGTTTTTTTTTGTTTTTTTTTGTTTTTATCTGGTTGGATCTGGTTGTGGATGTGGTTGCTTGCCCTTTTTTTTTGTTTTTCTTGCAGGTTTTAGGTCTAGGGTTCCTAGATCTAAGATCCTAAGGGTCTCGGTTCTAGGGTTTGGGGTTTGTTGTTTTTTTTTTTGGGTTAGATTTTGGGTAGGTGATGGTGGTGACGGTGATGAGTGGTGGCTGGGATCTGGCGATGGTAGCTTGGTGATGGTTGTGGTGAGTAGTGGCTACGGTGGTGGTTTAGGGTTTCTGTTGGTGATGGTTTGGTGAGGGTGATGGTGATCTGTGGTGACTGGACGGTGGTGATGGTGGTTATTCTTTGTATTTATTTTTTTTGGGTCTATCGTCTCTGCCCCCCCTGGTGCTTGAATTATTCAAGTCTTTTAAACAAATTCAGAGTCTTCCTTTGATCTGGTGGATTAGAACCAATCTGGGTCCTCCATATTGTTTCCCGGTCCTCCAAGGCAGTGTCAGGATGGGATGGTTTGCTTGGGAAGATGAATTTGGGTGGCAGCTGAGGCATAGGGGGGAGGGTTGGAGAACCGGCGGTTCTGGTAGAAGATTTGGATGATGGATGGGAGATAGCTGGTGGTACCGGCGGCTTAGATAATAATAATAATAATAATAATAATAATAATAATAATAATAATAATAATAATAATAATAATAATAACAAATATATAAAAAAAATAATAATAGAAATGAAAACAAATAACAATAAAAATAATTATAAAAATAAAAGTAGAAAAATAAAAATAAAATAAATAAGAAAATCAAAATTTACTCATTTTAATGGGCCTTGAAGCCCAATGTTTTATTTTGGATTTTGAAAGTCCAATTGAGTTTAAAATTATCAATTTGGACAAAATTTGGTGTCTACACATGTGAATTTTAATTCAAAGTTTTGCAATCTCATGCCCTTTTTCTCTTCTTCTTCTTCTCTTTTTCTTTTCATTAAGATAACCTTCACCTTAATCCTTGTAGCTACATTCATGCACTCTTAATCCTTTATCATGCCAGCTAGATCTCATTGCTTTACCCCTAACTTCCTTTAGTTATTATTCCACTGGTACCATCATACTTTGCCTTATTTACATCTCACTCTTGTTATTATTAAATCTCTTATAAGTAATTCGAAAAATAAGTAGATCTTTTTATGCCTTCATGATTTTATGTACTATGAGACATACTGCAATTGTGAATTTCTTTCAAAAAATGGGTAAAGAGAAGATGAGTGTCAAGTTGAGACAACAAAAGAAGAATGTGTTCTTATTCAAATGGAAGGTGATTTAAACAAATATAATGAAATGATTGATCAAAGTTCCACACGAGAATGCCCTTACAATAATTATTCTGATCATTGTGAATTAATCCAAAAACCTTCTTTTGACCTCATTGTCTAGCTAATGGCTTTAAGCTTCAGAGAATACCTCAGACTAGTCTTTGCCCCTCTTTGCTCACGAGGTTGTAGGATATTTGGCTACCAACCTCATGCACCATTGCTATCTGTCTAAGTTGCCCTTTTTTGGGTTTTTAACTCAGACATTCCCATTTGGGTTCAAATCGCCCTTTTGGGTTTTCGCCTTGAACCCCTCCTTATATATATATATATATATATATATATATATATATCTCTCTCTCTCTTTTTTTTCTTTTTTTGCTCTTTTTTTTTGTTTTTGTTTTTTTTGTTGTTTTATTATTATTATTATTTTTTATGTATAATACTTCTTTACTGCATCAGCATTTATTGGATTGGGAAGGTCTCTTCCGTCCATTTCTGCCAAAATCAATGCTCCTCCTGAGAATGCTTTTCTTACTACAAAAGGGCCTTCCCAATTTGGAGTCCATTTGCCCCGCGGGTTAGGAATATTGGGTAGAATTTTTTTCAAAACCAAATCCCCTTCTTGAAAATTTCTGAGACGAACCTTCTTGTCATGTGCTCGCATCATCCTCTTTTGATACAATTGCCTATGACATAGCGCTTTGAGTCTTTTTTCCTCAATAAGGTTCAATTGCTCATACCGGGCTCGGACCCATTCAGCTTCATCCAATTCAACTTCCATAAGGACACGCAAAGAAGGAATTTCCACTTCAATAGGCAAAACTGCCTCCATCCCATATACTCATGAAAACGTGGTGGCTTCTGTGGATGTGCGAACCGATGTACGGTAAGCGTGCAGAGCAAAAGGCAACTTCTCATGCCAATCTTTGTAAGTATCTGTCATCTTCTGAATGATCTTCTTGAGATTTTTATTTGCAGCTTCGACAGCTCCATTCATTTTTAGACGATAAGGCGCCGAATTGTGATGCTTAATATGAAATTGGGCACATTCTTCCTCAATCAACTTATTATTGAAATTCAGAGCATTGTCTGAAATGATCCTTTCTGGTAGCCTATATCGGCAAATTATCTCTTTCTTGAAAAACTTGCACACTACAGACTTTGTCACACTGGCATAAGATGCTACTTCTACCCATTTCGTGAAGTAATCGATCATTATCAAAATGAAGCGGTGTCCATTTGAAGCTTTGGGGGTAATTGGTCCAATCACATCCATTCCCCACGTAGAAAATGGCCAAGGAGTTGTCATGTCCTGTAAGGATATGGGAGGGGCTTTTATCTTACTGGTATATGTTTGTCATGTATGACAACTTCGAGCAAAGTTGATGCAATCACTTTCCATTGTCATCCAATATTACCCTGCCCTCATGATTTGTCTAGCCATCATATGACCATTTGCATGAGATCCACAAACACCTTCGTGAATTTCTTTGAGTATCCTTTTGGCTTCTACGGCATCCACGCATATTAACAACACTTGATCTTTCCCCTTTTTGTACAAAATTTCACCATTAAGGAAGAATTTCATGGCCATTCTTCTCAAAGTCCTTTTTGTTATTTTCTGATGCCCCATATGGATACTGGCAATACTTTACATATTGCAATATATCATGATACCATGGTTTCCCATCTATTTCTTCTTCTATATTTAAGCAATGTGCTGGTGATCCACGTATGCTCATCTTGATGGGATAAATTTTACTACTTGAATTTACCTTGAACATTGCAGCTAGAGTAGCCAATGCGTCAGCCATTTGGTTTTCTTCCCGTGGTAAATGCTTAAAACAAATTTTCTTGAAATGTTTAACTAGATCAGTCACAAATTCACAATATTGGACCAATTTTGAATCTCTTATTTCCCATTCACCTCGCAATTGATAAATTACCAAGGCTGAATCTCCATATACTTCTAGTATTTTAACACTTTTGTCGATTGCAGCTTGGAGCCCTATGATACAAGCCTCGTATTCTGCCATATTATTAGTGCAGTCAAAATCCAATTTTGCAGTGAATGGACAACAGTCACCCTCAGGGAATACTAAAATTGCCCCAACACCGTGCCCCAAAGCATTAGATGCCCCATCAAAGTACATTTCTCAAACGAGTTCTTCTACGGTACCTTCAACATTTTCTTGTGATATGGCCATTAAATCTTCATCAGGGAAGTCAAAATTCATTGGGTCATACTCTTTTTCAGCTTGATCTGCGAGGAAATCAGCAATTGTACTACCTTTAATGGCCTTTTGAGTCTTATAGACAATGTTATACTCGAAAAGCAACACTTGCCACCTTGCTATCTTCCCAGACAATGAAGGTTTCTCGAAGATATACTTAATAGGGTCCAATTTTGAAATTAGCCATGTAGAATGATAAAGCATGTACTGTCTTAGTCTAAGAGCTATCCAAGCCAAAGCACAACACATTTTCTCTAGTGAAGAATACCTGGCTTCATAATTAGTGAACTTCTTGCTCAAATAATAGATAGCCTGCTCTTTTCTCCCAGTTTCATCATGTTGCCCGAGCACACACCCCATAGAATTTTCATATACAGTTACATACAAGATGAGGGATCTCTCTGGCACAGGTGGCACCAACACCGGAGGATTCGAAAGGTACTCTTTAACCTTATCGAATGCTATTTGGCACTCGTCATTCCATTCTCCTAGGTCTCGTTTTCGGAGGAGTTTGAAGATTGGATCACACTTAGTAGTGAGTTAGGAGATGAAACGTGCGATGTAATTCAATCTTCCTAAGAATCCTCCTACTTCCTTTTGGGTACGAGGCGGTGATAAATTTTGGATGGCATGTATCTTATCGGGATCCACTTCTATATCTCGTTCACTGACTACAAATCCCAATAGCTTTCCTGATGTCACTTCGAAAGTACATTTGGCCAGGTTGAGCTTAAGATGGAATTTTCTCAACCTTTCAAATAACCTTTTAAGATTGGCAACATGATTTTCTTCTTTCTGGGACTTTGCAATCATATCATCTACGTAGACTTCTATCTCCTTATGCATCATGTCATAAAACAAGGTTACCATGGCTCTCTGGTAAGTTGCACCGGCATTTTTCAACCCAAATGGCATGACCTTGTAACAAAATATTCCCCGCATAGTCACAAAAGTGGTCTTTTCCATATCTTCAGGCGCCATTTTGATTTGATTATAACCCTAGAAACCATTCATAAAAGAGAATAAAGAATGTCCAGCCGTGTTATCGACTAGGGTATCAATATGTGGTAGGGGAAAATTGTCTTTCGGACTGGCCCTATTTAAATCACGATAATCCACGCACATTCATACCTTTCCATCTTTTTTAGGAACTAGAACAACATTTGCTACCCATTCAGGATATTTTGCCACCTCTTAGAATCCCGCATCAAACTACTTCTTGACTTCTTCTTTGATTTTTAACAACATTTCAGGCTTCATTCTTCTCAACTTTTGCTGAATTGGCTTGCATTCTAGTCTTACTAGTAGCTTATGAACCACAATATCAGAATTCAGACCTGGCATGTCTTGATACGACCATGTGAACACATCGGCATACTCATGGAGTAAACTTATCAGCTCTTTCTTTGTGGATGATGATAGAAATGTGCCGATTTTAACCTCTTTTCTTACTTTGTCACTCCCCAAATTTATGGTCTCAATGGGTTCTTTATGGGGGATAATTTGCTTTTCTTCTTGTTCTACCAGTCTTGTAAGTTCGGGAGGCAATGTATCATCATCAATATCCTCTTCTTCATTAAATTCACCAACACAAACAATTCTTTCAAAATTAGGTTTCAGAATATCATCACAATGGTCTTCATATTCATTGTTTGGGTACCTGCATATGGGATGAAAGTTGGCAAAATGTAGATGGACTTGAATATGCATGGGCGGAAAAGATGCAAATGAAAGAATTCACTTGTGAAAAAGGTATGACAAAAGGAAAGATTTTATTGAAATAGTAAATGGCCCTATATAAGAGACCTTGATACCCTTGGGCAGGGGTGATCAGGCTTTACTTATTGAATTACTTTGGTAGAGATTTAGTGATAACAGGAAGATCGATGTAATGCTAGTTCCTCAGCTGAGAGCCTGGCAGGCAAGGGCATACTTTCGAACTTCTTGGGACCTCTTCGTTATCTGTGTTTACCATCTAGATAAACAAATTCTCAAATGCCTTAACAAGCTCATCCTTGTTAGGCTTTACTAGGTCTGGATAAATGTATCCCACAGAATGAAAGACATCCTCTAGAGGAGGAAACACCATTGGCTCAGTTTCCTCATTGACCCCTTTAAATTTAGCCATTCTTCTTTCCCTTTTCTTTTCCAAAAACTTTCTCCTCTCTAGCCCAGTTGGCTTGTAGCCAAGACCACATCTATCATCCTTCACTTTTGCTGTCAAAGCTCGTTTTATCTCTTGCAAGTTCTTTCCTAATCCTGCTCCAGCATAACACCCTTTCCCAACAGTTTGTTGAATTCTCGATATTGTGGCGCTGGACAACTGTGGCATTGTTATCTTAGATTCTTCTCCTATGTATGTAGCATTTTCAAATTCCAAGGACCTGAAAGAACATTCTGGTGCATTCTCATTCACCTCGATATATGGGCAGTGGAGGAAACTATAGCAATCATATCTTCTTCTCTAACTACACCTACCACTTTTCCATCTGTTATAAATTTGACTATTTGGTGTAAAGTCGTGGAGACTGCTCCAGCTGAATGTATCCATGGACGCCTAAGAAGGCAATTATATGCAAGGTTAATGTCCATGACTTGAAATTCCATATTGTAGACACTGGGGCCAATTTGAATTGGAATTTCTATAGTCCCTGTTACTTCTCGATGTGTACCATCGAATGCTTTTACTACCGTATGACTTTTCCTCATGTGCGACTCATCCACAGGTAATTTTGACAGAGTTCCTAGAGGCATAACATTTAGAGCTGAGCCATTGTCGATTGGGACTCTAAGTAGGATGTAGTCTTTGCAAGTGGTAGTAATATGCAAGGCTTTGTCATTTCCTCTCCGATCAGGCGGGATTTCCTCATCACTGAAGGATATAAAATTGTCTGCGACGATATTTCCAACAAGTTGATCTATCTTTTCTACTGACACATCATGGGGTACATATGCTTGATTGAGCACTCGTAGAAGAGCTTCCCGGTGGGGTTTTGAATTTAGTAATAGAGAAAGTAAAGTGATGTGTGCTGGCGTATGATTCAACTGATCTACTATATTGAACTCATTGTGCTTAATGAATTTCAAGAACTCTGAAGCTTCTTTCTCAGATACCGGTTTGCTTCGTTGTCCCCTGAATTCCTTTTCTTCACCCTCAAATAGGATTTATTTGTTACTTCCCTCATCTTCTCCCTCTTTAGCCTTTCCTTTTTGAACTCTCCTCAACATTTCAGGCGTGTAACATCTCCCACTTCGGGTGATTCCTCCTGTGCTTGTTATGTCAACTACAGCTGTGGTGATTGTTGTGGTGGCTAAAAGGTTACTGACTGACCCTTTAATAGTGATGTTGCAGTTATAGTTCCATGGAAATGCTTGGCTGTCCTTGTATGGAAAAGGACTTGGAACCTCAATGGTTATCTTTGGCAGTTGAAACTTAGGCTTTGAATTAATTGTTCGCTCATCTTTGTCCTCATAATAGATAGTCAATGGTTTCCACTGAACGGGACCTGTTTATTTTTCGATAACATTGACTGATTCTATTTCCACTTCTTCCTAAAATTTTGCAATACCCTCATCCATCAAGCCTTGCACCTTTTGGCGAAACTCTTGACAATTCTGGATTTCATGCCCCACATTCTTGTAGAACTCACAAAATTTCCCTCTTTAGGCATCTTTTCATCATCTATCTAGATTAGTTTTACCTTGACCATTGCGTCGAACACCACCTTCATTAGTGTTTTCACCTCATAAATGCTTTTCTTGACCCAACGATCCACCTCTTCAATTATGGCATTTACTTTACCCTCCTCATGATCAGGTAATGGGTTTTTGTTTACACTTGGTTCTCCCTTCTTCTCAAAACTCAATATTCCTGCCTTAATAAGAGTTTGAACTTTGTGTTTCAAAGCAGTGCAATTTTCTGTTGAATGACCTGTAATCCCATAATGATAATCACAGTGGGCATTTGAGTCATACCATGTGGGGTAGGGAGGTTTAAGAGGTTCTATATAGATTGGTGCAAGGAAGTGGTTTTTGATTAATTGAGGCAAAAGGTCCGTATCGGTCATAGGGATTGGATCAACATGTTGCTTATCTCGACTGAATTTTTGCCTTCTCTGATTGTCGTCTAGCTGGTTGGCAGGTGGAGGTCGTTGAGCTAATGTGGATGTGATTAGAGAATTGGGATCTCTCGGCCGATAATTGGGGGTATATGTTGGTCTTGAAACCGATTGGTACGAGTATGGTCCTGCTGTGACATTGTTTGTAGGTGGGTAATAAGGTGGATAAATTGGGTAAGGAGAATAGGGGATAAGGTTTCTAGGCAGTTGGCCTCCAACAGTCATAGCATGGACATCACCTTCTTTTCTTTGAATGTTGCACCCTTCTTGGATCCTCCACTATCGGGTACCTCTATCTTACCATTCTTTATGGCATTTTCTATCATTTCCCCAGAAATTACCATGTCAGTAAAACCTTTTGTGGCACTTCCAATCAACTTACCATAATAGGGTTCCTAGAGGGTACTGACAAACAACATAGTTATCTCCTTTTCAGTAATAGGTGGTTATACTTGGGAAGCTATATCTCTCCATCGTCGGGCGTATTCTTTGAAAGGTTCATTGGCTCTCTTTTCCATATTTTATAGTGTCATCCTATCGGGAGCTGTATCCATCACATGCTGGTACTGAGCCATAAATGCCCTAGCGAGATCTTTCCATAAGTGTATATGGTTCCCATCTAACTGGACATAGCACCTTGCAGTGGATCCAGTAAGGCTATCCTGAAAACAGTGGATCAACAACTTATCATTGTGAGTATACCCCGCCATCTTTAGAACGAACATTGTGATGTGGGCTGATGGACATGTTGTTCCATCATACTTTTCAAAGTCGAGAGTCTTAAATTTTGGGGGGAACACTAGGTCAAACATTATGCTGAGTTCTTCTGCATCAATTCTACCAAATGTGTCCTTTCCTTCTACTGCTCTATGCCTTTCTTCTAGGAGGTCATATTTATGTTCTATCCCTACTCCAGAACCAACTTTAGGGATTGCCTTTCTTAATTTTTCTTACTCACTAGGGTCATCAAGATTTGGAACAAAAATAGGATCTACAGGATTGCCTCCAGGGCCTGATCCCAGTTGCCCTTAATTAGATTGGCCCATTGGTGGGTTTACCCCACTAAAAGCATAATGTCGACCACCCTGGGGTGGCATCACTCGTTGGTAGCCTTCTTGGCCAGGTTGAACATGTGTTGGGGTAAATCCTGGAGGATACACTGGCTCTTCTTGCCCATCTCCTTGATTATGCATTTCTTCTCTAACTGTAGAAGTTTCCACCATATTTTTGCCTTTGACCATCCCTCTCATTAATTCCATCATTTCAACCATCTGTTTCCTCATATCTTTTTGCATTTCAACTATTTTCCCCCTCATTTCCTCTTGTGCTTTCTCCATTCTGTCTATCCTCATTTATTGTTCGTTTTCCATATTCCTAGATTGTAGACGAGTGTTGTATGGATGAATAGCAATTCTCGCTGGTTGAGCTATCTTTACACCTTTATTACCCAAAACTTCTGGAATTAGGATGTGTTTATTTTATTTTTAAACAAAGTCATTTATGCATGCTAATGTTCTTACTAAAGAATGAATGAATGAATGAAATGGGGAAGTATTTGCCATATAACTAACAAAAGATTCTTTCATTAGATTTTAGAAATTATTTTACAACAAAAGTCCAAACTACATCCATGAAAAGTTTAATCTCTAAGCCCTGGGTTTCCTCAAGAAGTTCATAACCTGCAGAAAATAGTCTTGTGCTTCATCTAGGAATTCTGACAAACGATGACCATGCTCAGTAATTGGACTCACTCCTGGCTTTAGCTCTCGCACCCTTTCCTCCATTTCCTCAGCTTTCTTGGCAGCCATGCTAATTTGCTCGAATAAATGCTTCAGATGCTGTTGTTGCAAAAAATGAGCACGTATCCATTCCTCGCGTTCATCAGCCAAGACTCGTAGGTCCTCAACTTCTTCTTGGAGTGCTATGACATGGTTTTCAGATTCTGATAGCGTCTTTCTCATCATTTGCATTTGAGCTTGCATATGGGTCATTTCGCTTTCAAGTTGCTTATACTCAAGATTGTTTTGACTCTTTGCTTGGAGTTGTTCATTTTCCCTTTGTATACGACCCAATTCAGCAATGGTGGATGAGATTATGCTATTCATATCCTTTAATAGTGTCCTCCATTCATTGCGCTCTTCTTAGATCCTTTTGCTCCAATGCTCTGAATTGCTTTGCATCTCATGCTTGAGTCTTTTGTTTTCACATTCCAGCTTGTTTTTCTCTTCCTGAAGTTTTCGCTTTGCCCTTTCTATCTCTATTACTGGATCTTGAAACACCGGTTTCATGGGACAAGTGGGTATTAACACTTGAGGAATGACCACATCCTTTCCTCGCCTTGCATGCCACACGAAATATTCTAGGGATGAAATGTCAGTACGTCACCCTCCATCCAACCTATTAGTATGCTTCCATGCTTGAATAGCTTTTGCAATCTTTTTTGATGCATCAGCCTCTATGTATGAGAACTCTACTTTATTAAGGCCAAAGGTTGCTGGGACAAACTGCTCATATCCAAGTTGACGCCTCACCATGACAGGAGAGTAGCTAACTGCTCCCCATAAGCCCAAGAGAGGCACCCAGAATTCATCTCCACAACTACATAACACTGAATCAAACGACATCCAAAGAGCTCTCCATATTAATCCACTACTAGTGAGGCTTTGGAAGAATGGCACCCACTCGTCTCTAGTTTTTTGCTGGGGCCAACTATTCTCACAAAACTCCTTAATAGGGACCCGAAAGACATGAATGACTTATAGAACTTGCCCCCGTTGCATTCAAAATGACTTTTTGCCCAAATAGTCAATAGTTATGCACATCCAAGGAAGCGTCCTTCTCCTTTTCGTCGAAAAAAACTTAAGGATCTAATAGTTTCAGCTAAGATTGCTGGAGTAGGATTGACATTATGTTCGACTTGTTCAAAGAAGTCTACTATAGCGACATCAATGCTACCTATGATTTTTGGGAATACCACCATACCATAGAGGGCTAAAGCAAACAATCTCATACCCTGGTCATCATCAAGATGCTTGCAGATGAAATCCTGTAAGAAAGTCCAAGGAAAACAAGTATTTTCACCTTTAGTTCTGATTTGAGCATCAATGGCCTGTACCTCTAATCCCATCATCACGGTAAGCTTTTTGTGGCAGCCAGTCTTCTTGTTTTTCCAGTAAACTTTATCTTGCTCTGTCTTTGAGATATTAAAGCAAAGCAACGCAGAGTATTCCTCTATTGTTGGTACCGTGTGTCGTAACGGCTTCGCACTCGACGAATTTTGAAAAACAACATTTAAAAACAAAAAGGGAGTCGCCACCAATCTTTTTGACTAGGTGTGATTGACCACCTAAAAATATTTATCTTTTTAACAAAATCTCAAAATTAATTAAGTTTTATTAAAAAGACAAATTTTTGGTCTGCGAAAACAAAAATCGGGTTCGGGAGTACGGTTACGCGTGGGGAAGGATTAGCACCCCCACGACGCCCATTGAAAAACGGTACCATAATAATCATGTGTTATCCTTTGGTTTTAATAAAATGGTCTTAATTTAATATTTAAAATTAATTCTTTTTTATTCCAATCTTTTTATTCAAAATCATTTTTTACTTATAACTTTATTTTGGTTTATTATAATAGGTTAAACTTTATTTTTCGAAAGTAAATGTGAACCTTTTTGTATTGAATAATTAAATCGAATACTCCAATACTTTTGGCAGCATTCGAAATAACTTTCCTCACCTAGAGATTTCTTAAGAATCACTACTTGTGACTTCTACAGAATCTCATTCTTGGAAGGTTTCACACCCATTTCGAAAATTAAATCAATGCATATGAAGCAAACAGATAATAAATGATGCAAATGAATTTTTTTGATTTTTTTATTTCATTATTTATTTATTTAATTTTCTTTGTTTTAAAAAAACTTATTTGTTTTCATTTTTAATAAAAATTTAAATTATTGAAAAATCATACTAAATATTTCAATACTTTTGACAATATTTAGTACGACTCTTCTCACCTAAGGATCAGCTAGGAATCACTACTTGTGACTTCCGTAGCATCCCATCATCGGGCAAATATTTGTTTAATTAAATTTAAAATTTTATTATTAATTTTAAAAATTCAATTTTATTTTCAAAAATTTAAATTATTGAAAAATCATACTAAACACCTCAATACTTTTGACAATATTTAGTACAACTCTTCTCACCTAGGGATCAGCTAGGAATCATTACTTGTGACTTCCGTAGCATCCCATCATCGGACGAATTTAATTAAATTTAAATTTTACTATTAATTTTAAAAGAACTTATTTTATTTTCATTTTAATAAAAATTTAAATTATTGAAAAATCATACTAAATATTTCAATACTTTTGGCAACATTTAGTACAACTCTTCTCACCTAGGGATCAGCTAGGAATCACTACTTGTGACTTCCGTAGCATCCCAATATCGAAAAATTATTTAATTCTCTAAATTTATTAATCAATTTATGAGATTTTATTATTTTTAACAATTATGAATTTTATTTGATGCATATTATTTTATAAGCATGACAAATGATTAATAAGCATTTTTTAAAAGAAGTTATCAAGGAATAAATTCACATATAAATCACAAAACATATTACACATGCAAGTAGCATTCCCATAAACCCTTAACTATTCAACTCAACGATCACTATACACTAAAGCAAATATAGTAAATAGATCAAGTAGGAAGCAACCAAAATAAACAATAAAAAATACCTTATCAATGCACTACATCACCAAGCCATACGTACAAACACAAAACATTTAAATAATCATTTTTAACTTTTTTTCTGACAAAAACTTTTGACATTTTGGTTACCCAGCCGGTAAAGGTCAAAGCACAATTAATGAATGAGAAACAAGTAATAAACAAATAATAAAGGTATAACAAATAAGTAGTAAGTAAGAAAGTAAACCAGTAGAGATTCTTCTTTTCTTTGTTTTCGATCCCCAACCGCCTAAGCCTTCAACACTTTCTAATTCTTTTTTTTAGATGAACTTCTCCATTCTTTTCTCCAAGTCGAACTGCCTAGCTCTATTTATCTGCCAACGCCGTTCATTCACTGCATCGCCTCCACAACTAGCTTCTCCTCCTTCCCTTCGTTCTTCTTTCTGAACCCACACTAGATTGAGATCTTCAAAGATCCAGGCCAAAGCCCGAGGAAGAAAGCCACCTGAGACCTCCACTCCTATCCTTTTTTATTTGTGATTTTTTTTTAGACTATAAGTGTTTGAACTCTTTTTTGTTGTGGATTGATTCTACTGATTGTGGACGTGGCTGTTGTTTTTTTTTTTTTGGATTGTGGGTCGATTTAGGAGGAATGTGGCTTGTGGGTTTTCTTCTGTTTGGGTATTGTGGTTTGGTTCTGGTGCCTTGGTTTCAAAAGGGTTTGGTGATGGTGATGGTCGTTGGCCTGTGAGGGTGTTCAACGATGGTTGTGGTGGAATGGTTTTTTGTGAATGGTGTTGGGAGGAATGGTCGGGGAAATGTTGCGTTCCCGTAAGGTGGTCTGAAAAAGAATCTTCCTCTTGAAAATGGTTCATGGTCTCCTTTTATTGTTGGTGGAAGACTTTCAAATTGATGGATCATGACTACAAAAAAAGAAAATTTTAACAGCAGTCTCAGAATTTGGCTTTTAACCGTGGTGATGAAGGGTCTCATGTTGCTGCAGATGCCTTGGAACCAGTTTATTGGCATGTTATTGCAGGTTCTAGATTTTGGGAGAAGGAAAAGTGAAGACCTGTGCTTATAACTCATTGACCTGATGCAGGGGGTAAAAACAGAATCCTCATAAGGTGATAGCTGAGAGGGACGTGGGTAAAATGGCAGGTTATCAAAAAGGTGTAAACTCGAAAAGTTAAGGTAAAATGTCAATACATTCTTGAATTTGTGTATGTTAGAAGAGAATAGCAGGAGCTTTGGGACGAGAGGTGTAAGCAAAAAAAAGAAAGAGACAAAATGGTGTCTATCTGTCTTAACCACCGGTGATTATTATTATTCTTTAAAAAAAATTAAATAAATAAATAAATAAATCCTTAATTTATTTAATTAATTATTAAAGAAAAAAAAAGGTTGGGCCTTAAAATAAATTTTGAACCTAGGCTTTTAAAAAAATGGACTTCACAATTGAACTTTGGGCTTTCAAGCCCATATGCCCAATTCATTAGTGGATTAGACACAAAAAGACATAATTATATAAACTTAAGATCAAAAGGTTTAATAAATTTAATCAAAATTTTCAAATGAGACCAAATCAAATGCATTGAAATTGAGAATAAGAACTCGGTTTATTTTGAGTAACATTTCATAACCCGGACAAAATTAGGTGTCTACAGCTGCCCCTCTTTGCCCATTGTTGAGATTCAGGAATAGGGCAAAGACAATAGACAACAGACAACAATTTTGTCCGGCTCATTACCTATTTTTTGTTTTTTTCTTATTTTCCTTTTTCTTTTCTATCCCTTTTTTTTTTATAAAATAGTTCTCATGAACAAAAACTTTTGAATAAAATAAAATAAAATAAAGGGTCTTCTTTGAAATGTACTTGACTCCAACAAAGGCCTTGAAATTTTAAAAATTCTTTAAAAATCTTTCCCTTTGAAAGGTCCTGAAGCTTTAGAAATTCTTTTTGAAGAACGTTCCTCCTATAGAGGCATTGAAATTTTAAATTTCTTCCTAAAGTATGCTCCTCTTGCAGCAGAGGCAATGAAACTTTAAAATTCTTTTCTAAAGTGTGCTCCTCTTGCAGCAGAGGCAATGAAACTTTAAAATTCTTCCTATAATGGGCCCTTTTTTTTCTGGAATGTGCTCCTCTTGCAGCAGAGGCAATGAAACTTTAAATTCCTTCCTGAAATGTGCTCCTCTTGCAGCAGAGGCAACGAGACTTAAAATTTTTTCCTTAAATGTGCTCCTCTTGCAGCAGAGGCAATGAGACTTTAAATTCCTTCCTGAAAATGTGCGCCTCTTGCAGCAGAGGCAACGAAACTTTAAAATTCTTCCTGAAATGTGCTCCTCTTGCACCAGAGGCAATGAAACTTTAAAATCTTCCTGGAAAAGTGCTCCTCTTGCAGCAGAGGCGATGAAACTTTAAATTCTTTCTTCTGAGGTATGCTGAAACATTTTTCTTCTTTTTCTTTTTTGTTTGTCCTTCTGTCTGTTTGTTTTTTTTTTCTTGTTGTTGTTTTTTTTTTTGTTTTTTGTTGTTTTTTTTTCATAATGCGAATGAAATGCAAATGCATGTATTGACAAAGTCATGCAATTCCTATTGTGGTAATCAAATTCTCAGAACTGTCCCTTTTGTGTCCTTTGATCTTTTCACCCGTGTTTCACAAAATAGTTGTCACCAATTTCGGATCGGAGCTGGTTCACAACATGTACTTGTCACAATCTTCAATTTCCTTTATTTCATTCCCTTATTTCTCTTTTCCTCTTCTTCCTCTTTTTTTTCTTTCTTCTTCTTCTTCTTTAGTAATATTAGCAGGTAGATTATCATTTTAATCATCATCTTCATTTCATTTTGTTAACAAACGCAATGCACTCTTACACTTTATCGATTAGTTATGAGATGATCAAAAGAACAACAAAATTTGGAAGAAAAGCATTTGTTATTGGGCAAACAAGAGACAATGAAAACAAAAGTATAGCTGGGTAGCAACTGCCACAAGGGTCAAGTGGTGAATTTCAAGTAATGATGACCAAAACAAGTAATGAATGTCTAGATAACCCTTCACGAACAAAACCGGTGCTTTTTTTTGGAAAAAACTAATCCGTTGATGCCCCCTGTCACACTGAGTTCATCTGGCTGATGCCATGCTCCGCATGATTTCAATCTTCAGGTGTTGATCTTTTTCGCATCTAAGCTGCCTTTTCAGGTTTTCAACTTAGATGTCCCCCTTTAATCCAACTGCCCTTTTTGGGTTTTCAGTTTGAATTCGCATTTCATTTTTCTTTTCCTTCTTTTCTTTTTTGTTTTCGTTTTTTTCTTTTTTCTTTCTTTTTGTTTTTTGTTCTTCTTTTTTTTTGCCTTTTTTCATTTTTTTTAAGCATAGTATTTCTTCACAACATCGAAATTTATTGGATTAGGCAGATCATTCCCATCCATCTCTTTCAAAATCAACGCTCCACCTGAGAACGCTCTTTTCACCACATATGGTCCCTCCCAATTTGGTGTCCATTTGCCCCGATTATCATGGTGGTTTGGGAGAATTCTTTTCAATACCAATTCCCCCTTATAGAAATGCTTGGGTCGAACCTTTTTATCATGGGCTCGCATCATTCTTTTCTGGTACATCTGACCATGACATAGTGCTGTGAGCCTTTTCTCTTCTATAAGGTTCAATTGTTCAAATCGACTTCGAACCCATTCAGCCTCATCCAAGTCTAGTTCCATTAAGACTCTCAGGGAGGGGATTTCAACCTCAATAGGCAGCACCGCTTCCATACCGTAAACCAAAGAAAAAGGAGTTGCCCCAGTAGAAGTACGCACTGATGTTCTATAAGCATGCAAAGCAAATGGTAGCTTCTCGTGCCAGTCTTTGTATGTGCTTGTCATCTTTCCCACAATCCTCTTAATATTCTTGTTAGCAGCCTCGACAGCTCCATTCATCTTTGGCCGATACGGGGCTGAGTTGTAATGCTTGATCTTGAACTGCGCGCATACTTCTTTCATCATGTCATTGTTTAAGTTAAGGGCGTTGTCTGATATGATCCTTTCTAGGAGCCCGTACCGACATATTATCTCCTTTTTTAGAAACTTACAAACAGTAGACTTAGTCACATTGGCATAAGAGGCAGCTTCAACCCATTTTGTAAAGTAATCTATCATCACAAAAATGAATCTGTGCCCATTCGATGCTTTGGGAGAGATGGGTCCAATCACATCCATTCCCCACATAGAAAAAGGCCACGGTGGTGCCATGACATTTAGTGATGTTGGGGGAACTTGAATCTTGTCGGCATAGATTTGACACTTGTGGCATTTTCTAGCATAATCTATGCAATCTCTTTCTAGGGTAGTCCAATAATAGCCTGCCCTCATAATCTGTCTAGCCATAAAATGACCATTTGCATGTGCCCCGCAAATTCCATCGTGTACCTCTTCAAGAATCCTTTTGGCTTCAAACGTATTCACGCATCTCAACAACATCTGATCTCTACCTCTTTTATACAAAACGTCTCCATCAACGAGGAATCCCATTGCCAGTCTTCTGAGGATCTTTTTGTCATTCTCCGATGCATGCTCTAGGTATTGTTGACTCTTAAGGTATTGCATGATGTCATAATACCATGGTTGTCTGTCTGCTTCCTCTTCAATACTAGAATAGTGGACTGGAGAGTCTCTCATGCACAGTTTGATTGGCGAAACCCTTGCTTCTGTCTCTGTTTTAAACATCGCAGCTAGTGTTGCCAAGGCATCAGCGACCTGATTTTCTTTTCGAGATAAATGTTGGAAGACAATGTCATTGAATTGTGGCACAAGGTCAGCTATGTACTTCTGGTACTGAACTAACTTCTGATCCCTCGTTTCCCATTCACCTCGTAACTGATAAATAACTAGTGCTGAATCTCCATAAACTTCCAAGTTCTTGATTCCCCTCTCGATTGCAGCTTCTAAGCCCATTACACACGCTTCATATTCAGCCATGTTATTGGTGCAATTGAAATTTAACCTGGCTGTGGATGGGTAATATTTTCCATTTGGGGATATTAAAACTGCCCCTATTCCATGTCCTAAGGCATTGGATGCGCCATCGAAGAACATTCTCCATGGTCTGTTGTTGAACTCTTCCTCCTCAACTTGGAAAACAGACATTATATCTTCATCTGGAAAATCTAGCTTGATAGGCTCGTACTCATCAGTGACACGGTTTGCAAGGAAGTCAGCTATTGCCCCACCTTTGACTGCTTTTTGGGATATGTACACAATGTCATATTCAGAAAGCATAACTTGCCATCTAGCTAGTCTTCCCGACAATGATGGTTTCTCAAAGATGTATTTAAGGGGATCTAATCTAGCTATCAGCCAAGTTGAATGGTACAACATGTATTGCCTTAATCTACGAGCAACCCAAGCCAATGCGCAACACATTTTTTCTATTGTGGTGTACTTGGCCTCGTAATCAGTGAATTTCTTGCTCAAGTAATAGATAGCCCGTTCTTTCTTGCCTGTGTCATCATGTTGCCCCAATACACATCCCATTGAGTGTTCATTAACAGTCATGTATAGCAACAAGGGTCTTCCAGCAACTGGTGGCACTAGGACAGGCGGATTTGACAAGTACCTTTTCACCTTTTCAAAAGCCTCTTGGCATGCCTCGTTCCATTCACCCGGATCTTGTTTCCGAAGCAACTTAAAAATGGGATCACATTTAAGCGTAAGTTGTGAGATGAAACGGGAAATATAGTTTAATCTTCCCAGAAAACCTCTTACTTCCTTCTGTGTGCGTGGGGGTGACAAATTTTGTATTGCACTGATTTTATCCGGGTCCACTTCGATTCCTTTTTCACTAACTACAAACCCTAACAATTTTCCTGACTTAACACCAAAAGTGCATTTGGCAGGGTTCAACTTGAGCTGGAACTTCCGTAGCCTTTCGAACAACTTTCGAAGGTTGGCTATATGATCCTCTTCTCCTCGGGACTTGGCAATCATGTCATCTACATACACCTCTATCTCTTTATGCATCATGTCATGAAAGAGAGTTACCATTGCCCTTTGGTAGGTGGCTCCGGCATTCTTTAAACCGAAGGGCATAACTTTGTAGTAGAATGTGCCCCAAAGTGTCACAAAAGTGGTTTTCTCCATGTCATCCTCAGCCATTTTTATTTGATTGTATCCTGAAAAACCATCCATGAACGAAAACATGTAGTGTTGGGCTGTATTATCTACCAGCGTATCAATATGAGGCAATGGGAAATTATCCTTGGGACTAGCTCTGTTTAAGTCCCGATAATCTACACACATCCTTACTTTCCCATCCTTTTTCGGTACCGGGACTATGTTAGCCACCCATTCAGGATATTTAGCTACCCTTAAGAACCCCGCATCGAATTGCTTTTTCACTTCTTCCTTCACCTTCAACAATATCTCAGGTTTCATGCGCCTAAGCTTCTGTTGTACTGGCTTACATTCCATTTTCAAGGGCAGACGGTGCTCTACAACATCAGTGTTTAACCCGGGCATGTCTTGATAAGACCAAGCAAAAATATCCACATATTCACGAAGCAATTCCTCTAGTCTTTACCTCTCAACCAATGGAAGTGCTGTGCCTATTTTGACTTCTTTGACGTTCTCATCATCCCCTAGGTTGACCATATCAATAGCTTCTTTGTTGGGTTCAATAGGTCTTTTTTCTTACTCAATCATTTTCAATAGATCTGGAGACAAGGCATCATCGTCTGAATCTATACTGTTATCGAGTTCACCAACATAGATAGTCTTCAAAATCGAACCCCAGATAGCTGTTAGGGTTATCTTCACATTCATTATTCATTTTCCTGAAAAAGTGAAAAATTTGATAGATATGGTTGGTTGTTCATACCAATGGTGGTGAATGAAAAGAAGGAACAGTAAAAAATGATGATGGATGAAAAGAGAGTACTCAAAATGCATTAAACTTGTTAATTTATTGAAATGATGATGAAGATCAAGTTTACAAAAGAGTCTTCTAGAGCTCTCTAGACCGAGATGTTGATAATCTACCTTACTACATTACAAAACAAAAAGAGAACAAAAAGATAGAAGGTATCCATTTAACAATTCAGTTTTTCAGCTCTGTGCCCAACAACACAATCATTTCAATAACAAAAGTTGTCATTTCTCCATGCACCATCTAAACTAGGAACCTGTGAGAGGATCCTTTCATCAGCAACATAGGTCTTTCCTTCTCAGTCTCTAATGAATCAGGGTGATAACATCCGCCAAAACAAAATGTATCATAAAGGTATGGGATCACCATCTTCGATTCTTCTTCGTATACTCGAAGGCGGGCTATTCTTCTCTTTCTTCTTTCTTCCAAAATCTTCTTTCTCTCTGGACCAGTGGCCTTGTATCCGAGGCCAAACCTGTCTTTGTTCTCAATGACCTGCACAGGTTTCCTATGTCCTTGGAGATTTTTCCCTAAGCCTCTTCCGACACGCCAGCCCTTTTGCAGTGTCTGTTTAACAATCATCTTAGCAGTGGTTGACAACCGGGGGGTGGGTATTCTTGATCCTTCTCCCACATATGTTGCGTTCACAATTTCAAAGGCCCTGAAAGAACACTCCAACGCTTCCTCGGCTGCCTCAATGTACGGCACAGACAAAGGTTTGGTGATCAAAAGGTCTTCTTCCCCAGAAATAGATACTTGCTTATCACCAACGACAAACTTCACTTTCTGGTGTAGCGATGATGGAACAGCGCCCGTTGTATGGATCCATGGTCTCCCCAGTAGGAAACTGTATGACGGCGAAATATCCATCACTTGGAATTGGATGTTGAATGTGACCGGCCCGATGTCAATTGGGATTTCTATATCACCTATCACATCTCTTCTAGAACCATCAAATGCCCTCACAACCATGTTACTCGGTTGTATGTAGGACAGGTCGACATGCATCTTTTTTAGCACAGCCATAGGCATGATGTTGATCGATGAGCCATTGTCAATCAAAATCTTGGCAATTGTATGATCCTTGTAGCCTGTAGTGATGTTCAAAGCCTTAATACTCCCTCGTCCTTCCGGCGGAATTTCATCATCGGTGAAAGATATGAAATTTGCCGCTGTGATATTTCCGGCTAATTGGTCCATACTGTCAACCGAAATGTCATGAGGCACATAGGCTTGATTCAACACCTTCATCAAAGCGTTCCGGTGAGATTCTGAATTTAACAGCAAAGATAATAGTGAAATTCGAGCCGGTATCTTATTCAATTGCTCGACTACACTATATTCGCTGTGCTTGATCAACTTGAAAAACTCCCTTGCATCCTCTTCCGACACCGACTTTTACAGTTTTTCCTCTTGGTTCTTGGAAAACAATGCCTGTTCCTCTTCTTTTTCAGTCCGACAATCCTCTTCTCCTTCTTTTGCTTTTCCTTTTCGGGCTCTCTCTAACATCTCTGGTGTGTAGCATCTTCCACTTTGTGTAATCCCACTTACTCCACTTATGTTTGCACTACCCGGTATGGTCGACTTATCTGAGCCCATGTTGCTTGCCCCTTCAATCACTACTTTAAACTCATATTTCCAGGGTACAGCCTTGTTGCTCTTATAAGGAAAAGAGCTCGGAATTTTGATTGTCATGGTTGGAGGAGTGATAAGGCTAGATTCCTCCTGTTTGGGACTTGGCTTCTCTTTGTAAAACACTGTCATTGGTTTTCCCCATGGGTAATCACATCCCGAAGATTCATTTGCAACAGTGTTTACCATATCCTCCTCTTCCTCCGTATAGAACTTGATCAAGAATGAATCCATCATTGATTGGATCTTACGCCGAAATTGAGGACAATTTTGGACAGAATGGCCAACAGATCCCCTATGGTACTCACAAGTTTGGTTTAGGCTGAATTCATCTTGACAAATATTCGAGCCCGATGGTAGAGGCTGAATCATTTTAGCTTTGATCAACGCGTCGAATATGAGATTCATGGGAGTCTTAATCTCATTCACGTGTTTCTTTATGCAACACTTCCCCCCAACTTCAGCTGCATTAACTGATCCTCCACTGTGGCTGGGCAGTGGGTTAGCATTGATACTAGGCTCCATCTCCTTGGAAAAAGTCAATCTCCCTGACTTGACCAAATCTTGCACCTTATACTTTAGAGCTGTGCAATTCTCCGTTGAATGACCCGGGTTCCCACCATGGTAGTCACATCGAGCATTGGGGTCATACCATCTTGGAAAAGGTGGTTTCATTGGCTCCAGGTAAAGAGGTGCGATCATGTGACCTTTCACCAATTGTGGGAATAAATCTGTATAAGACATAGGGATGGGATCGATAGGAGCCTTTTCAATGTTTCTTCGAGGTGGTCTTAGGTTAGTTGTTGGGTTACTGTCTGGCTGATAAGGCTGGACTGTAGGTGTTGGTGTATAGTAAGGTGCCGGGGGACGAAAATTCGGTTGAAACATCGGTGGTTGGAATGGACTTTGGTAGGGAGGATGCGAGACATTGTTTGTGGTCGGGAAATGGGGTTGGTAATTTTGGTAAGGTTGAGGCTGTGGTTGAAATCGAGGTGGGTAAGGTGCATATCCTCTGTATCGAGGTGTTACGTAGGTTACTGCATGGGTTTCAACCTCTTTCTTTTTAGACAACCCGCCCTTCTTCGAATCACTACCTTCCAACTTTCCACACTTGATCGCACTTTCAATTATTTCACCAGTGATGACTATGTCGGCGAAATTCTTTGTTGCATTACCTATCATGTGCTCATAATAAGGCGCTTTCAGTGTATTGACAAATAGCACTGTAATTTCCTTCTCAGTCAAAGGTGGCTGGACTTGTGCTGCCGAATCTCTCCAACGTTGAGCATACTCCTTGAAGCTTTCATTGGCCTTCTTTTCTATGTTTTGCAGAGATAACCTATCTGGGGCCATATTCGTGACATGTTTGTACTGTGCAATAAATGCTCTAGCTAGGTCACTCCAATTGTGGATGCGTGTGCGATCTAGCTGCACATACCACCTTGTAGCGGACCCCGTGAGGCTGTCTTGGAACACATGTATCAACAGCTTGTCATCGTGATTATAAGCGGCCATTTTGCGACAGTACATTGTCACATGAGTAATGGGGCACTTGGTCCCATCGTACTTCTCAAACTCAGGAGTTTTAAACTTAGGAGGGATCACCACATCCAGAACTAAGCACAATCCCATTACATCCACTGACCCGTAGAAATCACTGCCCTCGATGGCCCGTAACCTTTCCTCTATAATGCTGAACTTTTTGGAGTCTAAATCGCCTTTTACTTCCGACACGCTACCCCTTAATTTCTCTTGCTCTCTTGGATCATCTAAGTTAAGGACTTGAATTGGATCCGCAAGTCTTGTCCCTTGAGCAGGAGGTATAGGCACTGTGATATGAGGTTGTGCCGAGGCGCTTGGTGCACCTGAATACATGTACGCATAGCCACCCATAGGCTGTGGACGAGGTGGAGGTGGAGGTATGCCTTGTGAGGATTGGGCATAAGGTGGGGTAAACCTCGGAGGGTATTGGGGATTGTCGTCTTCTCGAGGGTGATCAGTCCCTGGGTTAGGTGTTTCTTTAGCCACTTCTTTTTCTCGGTTTATCTTTGTCATCATTTCCATTAAAGCGGCCAATTGTCCTCGTATCTCTTCTTGTGCTTTCTCCATTCTATCCATCCTATTATCATGTTCTTCCTCCATCACTCTTGAGCGTAACCGGGTATTGTATGTGTGTTTGGGAATTTGGGATGAAATCTTGAATGTTAGAGCAATCCTCGAATCTTGATTACCACAATAAAAAAATAATCACTACATGATGCAACTTTGAAACATAGTGTTTTATTTAAATCATATGAACAAATGAATAAATGTGATGTTAAATGAATGAATGTGATGCAAAATGAATGATACTTTGAGGGATACTTAAGCCATAACAATTTCAACAAAAAGGAACTTTCATTCATTCGAAAAGTCACTTGTTACATTCCAATCATATTCCTATTAAATCCATAAAAACAACTAACTTGCTGATATTGATCCTTAGCTTCATCTAGAAAATTCAGCAGCCTTTGCCCGTATTTTTCTGTTGGGAGGATTTCTCGTCTCAGGGCTTCAGCTTTGTCAACCATCTCCCTCGCCTTTGTCATGGCTTTACAAACTTGAGTGGCCAAGTGCTCTATATATTGTTGTCTCCCTAGACTTCCCACTCTCCACGTCATGCTTGCATCTTGTGCCAAGTCATATCCATAGCTCCAGTTGCTTTCACTTTGTTCCCAATCTTCTATTATCACTTTAATGTGGTTCTTATGTTCTCGTAGCTGTTCTTCTAACATTTGAACCTTTTGTTGCAATGTAGCTTTTTCATTATCTATCTCGACTTGCTTTCCTTTTTTCAACTTCTCCTTTAGTTCCTCATTCTCTTTCTGACATTGGGCTAACTTCTTTGCACTTGCCGAGTACATGCCTTCCCAATTTTGTCGTTCTTGGGACAAATAGACAACTTCTTCTTCATTTTTCTTGGCTTTGTGTGCCCAGTGTTCTACCCTTTTGTGCAAGTCTTCTAATTCCCTTTTCCTTTCATTTGAAGTTTGCATAATTCCTCCAACCCTCATTCAGATCTCAACTTCTTGTTCTCTAGGTGTAGACTTCTGAGATCCTTGCTGGTGACATTGTGTTCTTGTTGGACCTTCTTGAGCTTGGCTTCTCGTAATTCTGCCTCGTATCTGAGCTGTTCCATCTCTTTCTAAAGCTTCAAATTCTCTTGCCTCCATTTTTCCTTCTCTATCTTGCATTGCTGCCTGACAATCTTGGCCTCGGACACTTTTGCTTCTGGTTCTAGAGGCATGTTGCATTCTCTTGGGAGAAACACTACCTCCCTCACTTGCTTTGTCCTCCACACCAAGTATTCTGGGGTAGCCTTATCAGAGAGGGGTCCAAGGTTGATTCTTTGGGTTTGTTTCCATGATCGAACAGCTTGCTCGACTTTCTTCATTGCCTTGGATTCACCATAACGAAATTCCATATCATTGAGCCTGTGTGTCGGAGGAATGAATTGTTTTGCTCCAAATTGTCGTAGTACCATAAGCGGCGCGTAGCTCACTATTCCCCATGGTCCCAAAAGTTGTACCCACGACTCTTCTCCACATCGATATAAGACGGGTACATGAGGCATCCATGGTGCCATCTACACTACTTGATTTTCCTCGAGTCTTTGCAGAAAATTGGCCCATTCTTCCTTGTTCTTCGGTTTCGGCCACTTGCTATTGTAGAACTCTTTGATCGGGGCACGGTGATGGATGAATGTTCTCTTGAATGCTTTTTCCTCACACTTGAAATGGCTCTTCACCCAAACATGAAGTAACTGTATACATCCCACAAATCGGCCTTCTTCATTCCACCTGCAATAATTCAAAGATCTGAAAGTTTCAACTAGAACGGCAAGCAATGGATTTCCATTGTTCTCGATTTGTTCAAAAAGATCTATCACAGCTATTTCAATATGTCCTAACACTTTCGGAAAGATGACCAAACCATAAATTGCCAAAGCAAAAACTGCCAATCCTTGCTTGTCACCAAGATGCCCCTTGATGAATTCATGGAGAAAATCCCACAGCACACAAATATTGGACCCTTTATGCTTCACATGGAGATCTATGTCCTCCGGTCTGACTCCCATAAGCTTAGCTAGCTTCTTGCGAAATCCGGACTTTGGCTTTCGAACATATATCTCATCTGGACTTTTCAAGTCTATTCCCAACAAAACAGAGTATTCCTCGACTGTAGGTGTTAAGTCCAACCCATTGAAAGAAAAGCACCTGTGAGAAGGATCCCAAAATTGAATAGATGCTCTAATCATAGGTTCTTCAACTTTCACAGCAATCAAGGATTCTATTTGGCCATATTTCTCCCGGAAATCCTTTTTCCCCTCCTCTCTGATTTGATTCCATAAATTGGCCAAGTCTATTAGGTTGTTTTGTTTCAAATTCAAATTCACCTCTTGGGGTAGTGGGGGCACAAAATCTCCAGTCAAACAATCTCCTTTCACTTGTTGAACCCTTTCGGACCAAATTCGCACTTCTCTGTAGGAATCACACGGAACATTCACGGATGACGAACAAGCCAACCTTTCTATGGATTCTGTGAAAAATTCCTCGTTGAAGAGAGCCATGGCTAAACACCCCTCTTATGTGACTATGTGATGCAAGATGATTTATGCAAAGAAACAGAAAAACAAACACAAATCAGTACTTGTATAATAGGTATAAGCAAAGAAATAAAAGCAGATAAGAATGAAATGTTTATTTATGCCCTATCAAAGGTCACTCTCAAAAAGGTGAGAATGGCTTTATCCTAGGTTGGTCTCCTCACAACACACTATATGTTCATTTGAGGTCTCACACTTCTAACAGGTTCCCAAACCATTCTCTACTGTCGTCCACACTAGACTAGTAAAGAACAGATTTGAGTGGGAGTATTTCGCTTGCCATTGCGGAGGTGATTACCTCACGAGAGCATAGGTACTTTACTCCCTACTAAGGAGGACAAAGCCCGGGTATAGAGCTCATGTTATGCCAATGCATTTATGTATGTAAAATGAATGAGCATATATTCTACTTTATTTACAATATCTTCACACATAAAGAATGTAATGAATTAAAAGATCAAAAATGAATGAAAGGATTATTATTTTTGGTGTTAAAGAATTTTGTTTTAAAATAAAAACTAGACTTAAATGTCAACCAAGACTATCAGATTAAAATTTAAGATACCACATGATTAATTAATGGCTTGACCCTTAAAAGTCCCCAATGGAGTCGCCAAGTTGTCGTAACGACTTCGCGCTCGACGAATTTTGAAAAACAACATTTAAAAACAAAAAGGGAGTCGCCACCAATCTTTTTGACTAGGTGTGATTGGCCACGTAAAAATATTTATCTTTTTAACAAAATCTCAAAATTAATTAAGTTTTATTAAAAAGACAAATTTTTGGTCTGCGAAAACAAAAATCGGGTTCGGGAGTACGGTTACGCGTGGGGAAGGATTAGCACCCCCACGATGCCCATTGAAAAACGGTACCATAATAATCATGTGTTATCCTTTGGTTTTAATAAAATGGTCTTAATTTAATATTTAAAATTAATTCTTTTTTATTCCAATCTTTTTATTCAAATTCATTTTTTACTTGTAACTTTATTTTGGTTTATTATAATAGGTTAAACTTTATTTTTCGAAAGTAAATGTGAACCTTTTTGTATTGAATAATTAAATCGAATACTCCAATACTTTTGGCAGCATTCGAAATAACTTTCCTCACCTAGAGATTTCTTAAGAATCACTACTTGTGACTTCTACAGAATCTCATCCTCGGAAGGTTTCACACCCATTTCGAAAATTAAATGAATGTATATGAAGCAAACAGATAATAAATGATGCAAATGAATTTTTTTGATTTTTTTATTTCATTATTTATTTATTTAATTTTCTTTGTTTTAAAAAACTTATTTGTTTTCATTTTTAATAAAAATTTAAATTATTGAAAAATCATACTAAATATTCCAATACTTTTGACAATATTTAGTACGACTCTTCTCACCTAGGGATCAGCTAGGAATCACTACTTGTGACTTCCGTAGCATCCCATCATCGGGCAAATATTTGTTTAATTAAATTTAAAATTTTATTATTAATTTTAAAAATTCAATTTTATTTTCAAAAATTTAAATTATTGAAAAATCATACTAAACACCTCAATACTTTTGACAATATTTAGTACAACTCTTCTCACCTAGGGATCAGCTAGGAATCATTACTTGTGACTTCCGTAGCATCCCATCATCGGACGAATTTAATTAAATTTAAATTTTATTATTAATTTTAAAAGAACTTATTTTATTTTCATTTTAATAAAAATTTAAATTATTGAAAAATCATACTAAATATTCCAATACTTTTGGCAACATTTAGTACAACTCTTCTCACCTAGGGATCAGCTAAGAATCACTACTTGTGACTTCCGTAGCATCTCATCATCGGAAAATTATTTAATTCTCTAAATTTATTAATCAATTTATGAGATTTTATTATTTTTAACAATTATGAATTTTATTTGATGCATATTATTTTATAAGCATGACAAATGATTAATAAGCATTTTTTAAAAAAAGTTATCAAGGAATAAATTCACATATAAATCACAAAACATATTACACATGCAAGTAGCATTCCCATAAACCCTTAACTATTCAACTCAACGATCACTATACAATAAAGCAAATATAGTAAATAGATCAAGTAGGAAGCAACCAAAATAAACAATAAAAAATACCTTATCAATGCACTACACCACCAAGCCATACGTACAAATACAAAACATTTAAATAATCATTTTTAACTTTTTTTCTGACAAAAACTTTTGACATTTTGGTTACCCAGCCGGTAAAGGTCAAAGCACAATTAATGAATGAGAAACAAGTAATAAACAAATAATAAAGGTATAACAAATAAGTAGTAAGTAAGAAAGTAAACCAGTAGAGATTCTTCTTTTCTTTGTTTTCGATCCCCAACCGCCTAAGCCTTCAACACTTTCTAATTCTTTTTTTTAGATGAACTTCTCCATTCTTTTCTCCAAGTCGAACTGCCTAGCTCTATTTATCTGCCAACGCCGTTCATTCACTGCATCGCCTCCACAACTAGCTTCTCCTCCTTCCCTTCGTTCTTCTTTCTGAACCCACACTAGATTGAGATCTTCAAAGATCCAGGCCAAAGCCCGAGGAAAAAAGCCACCTGAGACCTCCACTCCTATCCTTTTTTATTTGTGATTTTTTTAGACTATAAGTGTTTGAACTCTTTTTTGTTGTGGATTAATTCTACTGATTGTGGACGTGGCTGTTGTTTTTTTTTTTTTTGGATTGTGGGTTGATTTAGGAGGAATGTGGCTTGTGGGTTTTCTTCTGTTTGGGTATTGTGGTTTGGTTTTGGTGCCTTGGTTTCAAAAGGGTTTGGTGATGGTGATGGTCGTTGGCCTGTGAGGGTGTTCAACGATGGTTCTGGCGGAATGGGTTTTTGTGAATGGTGTTGGGAGGAATGGTCGGGGAAATGGTGTGTTCCCGTAAAGTGGTCTGAAAAAGAATCTTCCTCTTGAAAATGGTTCATGGTCTCCTTTTATTGTTGGTGGAAGACTTTCAGATTGATGGATCATGACTACGAAAAAAGAAAATTTTCACAGCAGTCTCAGAATTTGGCTTTTAACCGTGGTGATGAAGGGTCTCATGTTGCTGCAGATGCCTTGGAACCAGTTTATTGGCATGTTATTGCAGGTTTTGGATTTTGGGAGAAGGAAAAGTGAAGACCTGTGCTTATAACTCATTGACCTGATGCAGGGGGTAAAAACAGAATCCTCAGAAGGTGATAGCTGAGAGGGACGTAGGTAAAATGGCAGGTTATCAAAATGGTGTAAACTCGAAAAGTTAAGGTAAAATGTCAATACATTCTTGAATTTGTGTATGTTGGAAGAGAATAGCAGGAGCTTTGGGACGAGAGGTGTAAGCAAAAAATAGGAAGAGACAAAATGGTGTCTATCTGTCTTAACCACTGGTGATTATTATTATTTTTTAAAAAAATTAAAAAAATAAATAAATAAATCCTTAATTTATTTAATTAATTATTAAAGAAAAAAAGGGTTGGGCCTTAAAATAAATTTTGAACCTGGGCTTTTAAAAAAATGGACTTCACAATTGAACTTTGGGCTTTCAAGCCCATATGCCCAATTCATTAGTGGACTAGACACAAAAAGACATAATTATATAAACTTAAGATCAAAAGGTTTAATAAATTTAATCAAAATTTTCAAATGAGACCAAATCGAATGCATTGAAATTGAGAATAAGAACTCGGTTTATTTTGAGTAACATTTCATAACCCGGACAAAATTAGGTGTCTACACCATGTCCACTTCATTAAAGACAAAGCACCTATAAGAAGGGTCCCAAAACTGTCATGGCTTTGAGTAGCTGGCTATCAATGACCACTGGTAAGAGGAGTGCTAGGTGCCCATATTTTGTTTGGAAAGCTTCCCTCCTTTGGTAATCCCATTGTTTCCAGATATTTCCCAAGTCTTCTAAATTATTCTGCCTGAGGTCGAGGTAGACTTTTTTTGGGAGAGTAGACATGTAATTTGCTGGCAGACAGTCTCCATTCTTATGCTAAGCTACTTCTGATCTAGTTTTCAGACTGATACAAGGTTCCTCTAGGAACTCGAGAGATGGTTGACTTTCCATGGATGTAGAGTTAGCCATGCAGCAACTACTTCCCGTGACAATATCTATTAACATGAGTGCATATGGAATGAATTAAAGTGTGTAAAGTATATTATTTTCAAAAATAAAATGAACACCCATACATGCAAATACCACTCTCCTCCATGTGTTTCTAACTTCAGGTTCTTAAAGGTTTTTGGCATAATTCTAACTTAAGGTTGGTACCTTAGGTTTTTCTATATGCATGGTTCAGGTTTTATCATTTGGCTAACAGGTTCTCAAATTGTTCCTCATTGACGTCCACATAGGACTAGTAAGGCACCCCGATCCTCGCCCATCAGGCTCAAACGGAAAGGGTTCAATTTGAGTAGGAGTTATTCGCTAGTCCATGCGGAGGTTACTACCTCACGAGAATGTAGCTACTTACTCCCTCTTAAAGAGGACAAAGCTCGGGACTTAGAGCTTATGCATGCAAATGCACGTGTTGTGTGTGTGAAGGAACATACCAATACATGACCCTCATCCTAAGTGCCCTAACAATTCATGAATGATAATGTATCAAGTATAAAAATAACATAATTAATAAAATTCAAAAGCAAACAACAGTATTTCAAACTTAAAGAATTTAAACACAAATTAAAACCATTAAACCAAGGCTTAAAATATCACATGATTAATTAATGGTTCGACTCTCAAAATCCCCAGCGGAGTCGCTAAGCTGTCGTAACGATTTTTGTTTAGGGACCTAATCATTAGACGTAAAGTTATAGAGTCGCCACTAATCAATTTTAACTTAGGTGTGATTAGCCATTTATACAAAACTAAGGATAAGTGCATTGATCTACGTTTCGAAATTTGGGTTCGGGAGTACGGTTATGTGTGAGGAAGGTATTAGCACCCCCACAACGCCCGTCCAATGGACGGTACCAATTAATCATGTTTTATCTTAAGCAATCTTAATTTAAAATGGTCTTTTATGCTTAATTAAAATTTTCTTTTTATTATTTATATTGTCATTTTTCTTAGGATATTCTCCAACACTTTGATCGAATTCCCAAGGAAATTTTGTTACCTCAAGAGTATTCACAGGACACACTCATCTTCGTGAAGAGGCTATGTCGTCGGATTAATATATTATGTATTTAATTCTTTTGTGAAATTCATCAAAATTATAATTTTATTTACTCTTGAACTTGGAATGTAAATCTATAATATTGAAATTATTTTCCCTAAATTTTCCAATGCTTTGGTCAAATTTAGAAGAAATATCTTCTCACCTAAGAATTTTTCAAATATCGCACACTCGCGAAATTCTAAAATTTCATCATCGGTTAAGTTTTCATTTACTACTATTATCTAAGAAAATATACATTTTTATTAAAAGATTATTCATTATTATCATTTTCTAAAAAAATATTTTTGAATTAGACAAATTCCTTTTATAAGTTTTTGTGAAAAATTTCCCTACATCCTTCAATACTTTGATCGAATGTAGAGAATTGAAGTTATTAATTTTTGTTCCAAATTTTTCAACACTTTGGTGAAATTTGAAAAATCATTTTTAATTAAAGATTTATTTTTAATCCACTGATTCGCCCAGAACAGCTCGCCATGCACGTGATGTCACCCTTTTCTAACTCGCCACACCTCAACTTGCTGGCAAGAGCTCGTCCTTTTATAGCTCGCCAAACACAAATCATTTTGTACATAGATTTATTTTTAATCCACTAACTCGCCCAGAATGGCTCGCCATGCACGAGATGTCGCCCTTTTCTAATTCGCCACTCCTCAACTTGTTGGCAAGTGCTCGCCCTTTTATAGCTTTCCAAACACAAATCATTTTGTACCTAAGAGCTCACCCTATAACAACTCGATTTGATAAAAAAATTAATTTTTTTGCAACTTAACAGCTCGCCCCTTAACAGCTCACCACTTCGTAAGTCAACTTGTGCACGAGAGCTCGCCCACGGAACAACTCGCCACACACGAGTTATTTGAGGTGAGAACTTGCTTGTGAAAGTGAAGCGCACATAAGAGCTCGCCATACAAGTGAACTAGAGCACAGCGAGCTCGCTTGCCCATTATAGATCTCCCATACAGGTGAATTGGCACGTAACGAGCTCGCCCAGTCACTAGAGCTCGCCCATACAATTGAACTAACGTAGCGAGCTCTCCCGCATAAATGGACGGCGAATAAGATTTAACAGTGTCTTTTAGTTATTTGGGCGTGGTAGGTTTAGCAAAACGTGGGATTTGTTTAGAATTTCTTAAATGAAGAAAGCATAATATACTTACAGTATTTGGCTCGGGTAAATTTTATCCTCCTCTTCTTTTCGATTCTCCTTTTCCTAGTTTGGTCACCGCTAATCCAACCAAGGTCGCCTCTCTTCGCTACTGTCACCGTGTATCCCTGAGCTTACTCTTTCTTTTGTTTTGGAATTTTCTGTATCTCTGTTATCTCTCTCTCTCTGTGTATGTCTCTGTATATCTCTCTTTCTTTTCTCTCCGTCTATCCGTTTTTTCTGTTTGTTCCTATGTGATCTACTCTAGACTATTTATAGGCATTTTTAGTCAAGAAAATCGGATGAAATCGTTGAAACCAGGGACTGTAATCCATTGTTCCGCTGGTTTTTTTTTTTTTAGCATTCTTAAATGCTTACTTGAAAAATCGTGGTTCTTCCATGTGAGTATAGTAATCTTCTTGAAATCGATCTCCCCCCTTTTTTTTTTCTTCATCTATTCTGAACAGCTTCAGATATGTTATTTTAATCAATAAAAATCGGAGCAAATCTTAGAGCATTAATTTGCAGAAGACTTTCACTCCCAAATGAGGTTTGTTTAGGGGTCGGCGACGATAGCAGAGCTAAGCTTAGGGTGGTTGGCTGACAGCTTTATACGCCGATGTTGTTGACATTGCTCTTTCTTTCTTTCTTCTTCTTTCCCTTATTATTATTATTATTATTATTATTATTATTATTATTATTATTATTATTATTATTATTAAAGACGAGCCAACCTCAACTAATTTGGGCTTATTAGATTTTGGGCTTTAGCCCAAACAACTTAATTAATTCAAAGAAAAACAGGCCCAATTATTTAAGACAAATTTGGAATCGATCTTGAAAGACAAAATTTGATCTTCATGATATTTGAACTAATTAAAGCTTTAAATTCATCTCAAAAGCCAAATTACTCAAGATTAACTTAAGTGCACGATTAAATCGAGGAAATTTCAATCTCAAATCACTAAGACTGAAACAAGATCTTATCCAAATATATTTATAATTCCGGACAAAATTTGGTGTCTACAATTTTGTTTGGTAGAATGTAAAAAAAATGAAAATATAAAAATTGAAAAGAAAATAAAAAATGAAGAATATATTTTTTCTTTTATAGTGTGCTTGGTAAGAAAACAAAAAAAAAAGTGAAAAGAAAAAGTAATAAAGAAAGTAATTTTATTATAATCTATATTGTTTGTTAGAATTTAAAAAAAAAGAAAAAAATTTCAAAAATGATAACAAATTTTGTAACTATAAGTTACACATTTAGCCAATTAACTTTTTATTGATTTACTTTCTTTATAATCCAATTATGAAAACTTACGACTTGATCACTAATATTTATTAAATTATATTTTATTTATTCTTAAAAATTAATGACATGTTAAAATTTTATTATCATATCATCTGACATGACATGTAATATTATCAACGTGATATTTTAAATTTAGAAAAAATAAATTTTAAAAAGAAAAAATTAAGTTCTTAATTATTTAAATTTTAAAAAATTTTATTTCGATTGTTCAATTTTAAAATTTGACAAATTGAAAATCAATTTTTGTAAATTAATCGATATGTGGGCAAAATGATAAAATTTATAAGGTGAAAGAAAAATTTCCCATTATAAAGGTGGAAGATTTTAAAGAGAGTAGAAAAAGAAGATGACGACAATGACAACAATAAGAACAATAATAATGATAACAACAACAAGACCATTGGACTAGGAAACATTTTCCTTGCTTGATGAAAAACCCACCTCACTTTTTGCTAAGGAAAATTTAGTTCAATTCAAGGTAAATTTCATTTAAATTATTGATGTTTGAAATTAATTCAACTTTAGTTTATTAGTATTAAAAATGAACACTCACTTTACCTCAAATAATTTAACAATGTTAATAAAAGTTAATCAAATGTGAGCAATTACAAAATTACCCATTCTTCTATTTTTCCTTTATCTTTCACGATTCTTTATTCTTTTGCACAATTTTTTCACTATTTTTCACAAACATTATTCAATCCCTAATTTTCTTCTCAAATGTATTAAATTTAATCTTATTAATTATTAAAAATAAAATTATACTTAATTTGATTGAATTTTAATAATTTCAATCAATGTTTCAAATGTTTCAAATTTTAAATTATTTTGATTTTGAATAATTTTAAATATAAATCATTTTACATTATGTTTTTTTAAATTAAGTTATTTACATTTTTATCAGAAGTAAATAAATAATAAATAAATTAGAAGTAAAAAAATAAATTAGAATTAAAAAGGAAAACAAACTTTTCAAAATCCAATAGTTCTTTGGCATTTTTTTTATTTGTGTTTGATTTTAAGTATTTAAAGTATTTCAAATGATTTAAGGGCAAAATGGTTTCAATTTGAACTTTTTAGGATAAATTTATCTAAATCCCCGAGACTTGAACTTAATTCAACTTTAGTCAATTAGTATTATAAATGGACACTTCACCCCAAAATAACTTAACATAGTTAACAAAAGTTAATAGAATGTGAGTAATTACAAATTACCCAACCTTACACTTTTCAGTATAAATAATTCTTCATTTATCTACCACGGTTCTTTATTATTTTTCACGAGCATTGTTTAATCCATGAATTTTCTTCTCAAATGTATTAAAACTAATTTTAATTATTAAAAATAAAATTATACTTAGTTTAAATTTTAATAATTTCAATCAATGTTTCAAAATTTTCAAATTTTAAATTATTTTTATTTTGAATAATTTTAAATATAAACCATTTTATGTTATGTTATTTTAAATTAAGTTATTTACATTTTTATTATAAGTAAATAAATAAAAAATAAATTAGAAATAAAAATAAATAAATAAAAGTAAAAAATAATTTTAAATAAATAGACAAAAGTAAATTAGGAGTTAAAAATAAAACAAACTTTTAAAAACTCAATAGTTCTTTAACATTTCCTTTTTTATTTTTTTATTTTGAATATTTAAAGTATTTTAAATGATTCAAGGCTAAAATAGTCTCAAACTTAAGTTTTTAACAATTTACTTAATGGTAGAGCTGGTTATGGGCCGGACCGGGCCGGTTTTCACCGGTTCCGGCCTTAACCAGAGAAGAATCAGTTTGAACCGGTAGGAAATCGGTCCGGTTCGAACCGGTTCTATATTATTAAAGAGGCGAACCGGCCCGATTCGTTGGACCGGTTCGCCCAAAAACCGGACCGAACCGGTTTAAACCGGTTCGGTCCATTTTTTCATTTAAAATTTTTATTTTTTAACATTTATATTAATTTATTTTAATATATATTAATATATTTTAATAATTTAATCTAATAAATTTATTTTTATACTAAATAATGTTAATAATTTAATTTAACAATAATTTATTATAAAATTATATTATAATTTATTTAATTAATGTAATAATAATGTAAAAATAAACTACTATAAAATTATCTAATAAAATTATTGTTATAATAAAATAAAGTTATATTATGAATATAATATTATAATAAAGTTATTATGCTAAAATGATATTTGATTCAAAATACAAATAATGATATTATGAATATTATTATTATATTCATTTTGCATATCTTTATTTATATTTATTTATTATATTCATTTTGCATTTAAAATAATTTATTATATTTGAAATATCATTTACTTAATTTTTATTCATTTATTTATTTATTCGTTTATTTAATATGTTTTTAAAATATTAATTCATTTTGTATTTTAAATATTTATTTATTTTAAACATAGATAAGTATAACATTAATTAATTTGATATGTAGTAATAATAATAATAATAACAACAACAACAACAACAAAGGAGAAAAAGGAGAGAATAGGAGGAGACCAAAGATTTTTTACGTGGAAAACCCCTTCAAAAGTTAGAAGGGTAAAAACCACGGGACCGTAGTCCATAAAAATATTCACTATGACTAAACTTATTTACAATTTTACATACAATTTACAAAAAAAAAAGATTATTCTCTACTCTTCATAATTTATACGGATTGCCTTGGAAATTTCTTCCTTCTCTTCTGAATTATTATCAGCGAATTCATTGACCATTCCAAGTTCGACATTGCGCGATTTCGCATCAAACCAATCTTTAAGGCATGTTAACAATGACAATGAATCCGGATTAAGAGTGGTTTGATGGTCTCCAATAATTCTTCCACACGTCGAGAATGCGGATTCCGAAGCAACAGAAGAAACTTGCACCGCAAAAACATCTCGAGTCATGGAAGCTAAAACTGGAAATTGTTTTTGGTTTTCTTTCCACCATTGGAGAAGATCAAAGTTTTCATCTACAGAAAATCTTGACTTAAGAAAAATCCTAGCTCATTGAAGCTAGAACTTCTTCGAGTTGTTGATCCCGATCCCGATCTGCTCGCTTTTCCTTTTAGCTTCATTCTCTTCTTTGATGCTTCCTTAATTGCGTTTAAAATTCCTTTTCCTTTTTTGCTACTTTCGGTTTCTTTGTATGAATCTTCTTCTCCTTGATTAAAGTTGAATTGCTCCTTTTCTGTTTCATAAACATTAAACAATTCTCGAAAAAGATTGTTAATTGAGGACTTTTGATCCTCAATAGAATCAAGACCAAGAAATTCTTTATAACAATCAAAAAAAATTCTATATTTACCTCACCTTGACTAGAATCTAGTAAAGTTGCAATACAATAAATAGGAGGAATTGTTTCCCAATATTTTTTAAATTTTTCTTCCATATCATATACAAAAGAACTTAAAGTTTCATGATTCCTAAATTTTACAAATTTGTCAAACATTGTGTAGATAATAGGAACAAAATACGATGTAGTTGGATAAAATTGAGTTGAAAATCTTTCGATTGCATCTTTAAAAGTAGATAATAAGTCAACACAATATTCAATAAAAGTCCAATCTTCTTCAAAAAGTACTAAATGTGTGCTACTTGTATAATTATTATAAAAAGGAGTAACAAATTCTTTATAAGGTAAAATAGAAGAAAGCAAACGATGAAATGAATTCCATCTTGTTTCCACGGGAAGTGGAAACGCTTTAACAGGTATATTATTTGTTATACAAATTTGCTTCCATTCACGTTTATTACTTGGTGTGCGAATCCATTTTGCTAAAATTTTAATTTTATCAATTGGACCTATGCCAGTACCAGTACCATTAGAACTAAAACCACTTTGAACACATAAATTTATAATATGACATGCACATCTTGCATGAAAAAATATGCCCTGCATAACAGGGTTTAAACTTTTAATTAAATGAGGAATAGCTGCAGTATTACTCGAAGCATTATCAAAAGTAATAGCAAAAACTTTATTATTTTCTAGTCCATATAATTTACAAACTTTAGTAATATATTTATAAATAGTATATGAATTATGTGCTTCTTCTATTACAGCTAAAGATAAAATTCGTTTTTGCATGGACCAATCTTCATCTATCCAATGACAAGTTATAACAAAATAACTTATACCATTAGTACTAGTCCATATATCACTAGTTAAACTAACCCTAAATGAAATATTACTAAGTTTATCAATTAAAGCTTGTCTATATTCTTTAAACATATCCATGCAATCTCTTTTTAATGTATGTCTAGAAATAGATTTATATGCGGGTTGTAAATAGTTACAAACAAATTCTAAATCTCCTAATTTTTTATAAATTGTGAATGGTTGTTCAGTCCTAATTACAAATCTAACTAAACCATGTCTAGCTTGAACATTATCAAAAATAAATTTTTTCCACCATCACGTGTATTAATTTGAGATTGTTTACCTTCTAAAATTTCATCTTCTTCGGCATCAGGATTAATTTTATGTTCAGTAATTAAATGTCTTTTATACGTACCTGTACCGCCAGCACCTCCACCGGACTTATAAGAGTAAACGCCTTGGTACAATTTACAGATAGCACAATATTTATTCGTTTCACCTTCTTTTGTTGCAATATCGAAATACTCCCATACCCTGCTCGTTTTTTTTTCGACTAAACTTCGGCCTTGATGATGTAGCAGCAGTGGTGGCAGCTGATCATTGTGTTTGAGCATGACCTCCACGTCGACCACGACCAACCGATGGCACCGCCAAAGGAAGCTCCTCCTCCGGATGAATATTGGGTTTGATTTTCATTAAATGATTCGTCACCCAAACTAGGAATTTCAGTGGAACCAAAAGGTCGAGAAACAGAGCATGAACGACGAAAGAACTTTGACATTTTTATATTTTTTTTGAAAATAAATATATGTTAAAAACTAAAAAAAATAGATGTATGATATATATAATATATTGGAATTTGAAAATTGAAAATTAAAAGTAAAATTTGTAAAATTATAAAATAAAAAGAAAAATGAAATTTATAAAAAAATGATGATATTATAAATTTGGAATAAGGGATATATATATAAATATTAGAATTTGAAAATTAAAAGTAAAATTTGAAAAATTATAAAATAAAAAAGAAAAATAAAATTTAGAAAGGAAATGATGATATTATAAATTTGGAATAAGGGAATTTAAGTGAATTTGAGAGAGTTTGAGTGAATATTGAGAGAGTATGTGAGTGAAGAGAATAAGAGTAGATGAATATAGATAGTAGATTTGAGAGAAAATATAGAAGAAATGTAAATGAAAATAGAAGATAGAATAGAGGTATTTATAGGAAAAAAATTAGAATAAAAAAATAAAAAAATTAAAAAAAAGATTGATTTGGTCGTTGCCCATCAAACACACAGAGGCAAGTCAGACTTGCCTCTGCTGCGGACTGCAGTGCAACTGCAGAAGGTTGCCATTGCGCGCTGCGCAGTGGCAGCCAATTTTTTTTATTTTTTTAACCGGACCGGGCCCGGTTCTATATATTTAAAACCGGCCCAGCCCGGTAACATACCGAGCTGGGCCGGTTCCGAACCGGTACTGTATCGATTCAGATATTGGGTCGGATTAGCCTGATCCGGATGCAAACTGGGTCGGGCCAACCTGGCCCAATAAGCACCTCTACTTAATGGTTAACTAATGGAAGAACTTACTTGTCTTGCGAAATAAAAATATTTGGGATGAAGTGTCCATTTTTATACTAATGGACTAAAATTGAATTAGGTGCAAACCTTGATAACTTAGATGAAATTTACCCAACTTTTTAATAATTTACTTGAGGTCGTTTGGTACCGTTTCATGTTTTTAGTTTTTGAAAATTTTGTTTTTGTTTTGTTTTGTTTTCAATTTTTGAAAACAAAAAATATGTTTGTTTAATACTGTTACGTTTTGAAAACAAATATTTAAACTAATTCAAATATAATAATTCAATTCACAAAATAAACTTTTAAAAATTTTTAAAAAATAATATATTTATTAAATAATAATATGTAGATAATATTAAATAATATTATTTTATATTATTTAATACTAATATTTAAATATTTTCATTTAATTATATAAAAATTTAATATAATATTATAATTAAATATAATATAAAATAAAATAATATTATTTAATTTAATTGTAATAATTATAAATTATATTAAATAATAATTTTTTATTTAATTGTAATAATAATATTACATTATTAAATAAAATATTTAACTAATTAATTTATAATAAATTATATAGTTGTTAAAATATATTATATCTAATATAAATAATATTATTTAATGTTAAGTATTCACTTATTTAACAATATTAAATTATTTAATAATTGTAGTGATATATTTTAAATTTAAGATAGAATATAATATTAAATAATAATATTGTTTATTAAAATAAAAATTAATTATATTAGATAATAATATTAATTATTAACATATCAAAATTATAATAAATGATATTATTTAAAATATATAATATATTTAATAAATTTTTATAAAAATTTAAATTAAATAATATTATAATATTGTAGTTCAATGTAATTTATATTTAATTGCTTTTTACGTTTTCAACTTTTCTATATTAAAATAAATATATTAATTTTAAAATATTTTATTTATTAATTAAATAATATTTTAATATTAAAATTTAATATTATTTTATTTAAAAAATTAATTAATTTTATTTTATATTTTTATTATAAAAATATTAATATTATATTAATATATAAACTCTATTCACTTACTTATGAACAATAACAGAAATGAAAACATGTTTCCGAAAACAATAGAAATAAGAAATTCTTGTTTTTGTTTTCGTTTTTTGAAAACAGAAACATGTTGCCAAACATGTTTTCTGCTTCTATTTCCAAAAAAACTGAAAACAAAAACAGAAAATAGGAAACAAAAACGATATCAAACTACCCCTTAATGGTTGATTAACAAAAGAACTTACTTGTCTTGTGAAATATAAAAGTTTGGAGCAGAGTGTTCATTTTTTATACTAATGAACTAAAATTAAATTACATGTAAACCTCAAAGACTTAGATGAAATTTACCTTTCAATTTAAAAACCATCATTCTTTTTTTCGAACATGCCATCTCTTCTTGTAAAGACTAGGAATGTAAACGGGTTGAGTATTTGCTAATTTTGAGATACTCGAATTTGTGCCCAATTAGTTTTTACAATACCTGAACTCAATTAACTATTCGATTATTTTGATTTGTGTTACCCTAACCCTATAATATAGAAAATATTCGTTAATTATCCAAACTCGTTAAATACTCATTTATTCAATCAAAATTTGACTTTCGAATTTTAATTTAAAATTAATTTTACAATAAATTATTAAAAAATTTAATTAAATTCATAAAAATAAATTAAAGTTAAAAAATCATAGTTATAATATTTAATGAATTAATTTAATTAAATATAACAGTAATAATAAATAATTTCTATATAAAAATATAAATATTATATTAAATTATTATTATTTATAATTGAGTTTGGATAGTGAGTACTCTAAGATAATTATCCGAACTCTACCTGAATCTGTGACGGGTAGTAAAACTATTACCTGAACCTTACCCAAATTTGATTATATAATACTTTAATCTTATTTAATTGGGTTGAGTAATGTCGAGTATCTATTTATAAGATATCCATGGCCATTTCTAGTAAAGACATGTGTTATTTGAATTTTTTTTATAATGTGTTATTTGTAAGTTTAATGAACAATTTGAAGCTTTTTTTCTATGGATAATTATTACATACACTGACAGTGGAGTTTTTTTACTCCACAAGCAGCGTTAAGATCATGACATGTATCTTATAAAAATATTAAAATAAATAAAACAGGACATGTGTTACGATCTTAATGCTGCTTGTGAAGTAAAAAAACTCCATTGTCAGTATATGTAATAATTATCTTTTTTCTATAGCAAAACATTTGGGCTTGAGGCTTTAGGCAAGATGGTCCTGGACGTCCTCCATCACCACGTGTCAAGCTCCATATTAGGTTGTATACGTTTTCCGTAATACCAGATGAAATATTCCAAACCTGAAAACGGCATTAGGGTTTAAAAAAATCTTGCAGCGAAAACCCCCATGGGGTTTTAAAACAAAAGCAGCTGCTTACTTTCTGTTACCAATATTTCTCCGTTGGGAAGAAATGGGTTTCTGGGGTCAGTTCTTCTATCATCTTGAGCAAAACCCTTTTTGTTTTCGGTTTATATTCTTACTATTTCCATTTTCAGATTTCATTTTTCAATGTGTTTGGTTACTGGTAAACTGCAGGGAAAAGATAAAGAAAATTGCAAAATGATATTATTTTATCGGGTTTGGATAGACATAGATATTATGAGAGAAAAACCCAAGTTTCATTTTCGTCTTCTTGGATTTTGCCTGTAACCAAACGGGGCGTTAACAGTGTTACTTGTTTCTTCATGAAATTATCTATTTCTTCTTTACTTTTTTGCATCAGGAACTGAAGTCAAGCCTGGAAAACCGCATCCTTATCATTCCGATAATGTGCGGGGAAAGCTTCACATAACCCAGGTATAATCTCCTCGTTCAGAAATTGAAAGTAAAAAAAAAGTCAGATCATTTCATTTTTTGAATTTTGGTTTATGTTGGAATAGTAATTAATATAGAGATAACATCGATTCTAGTTTACATGCTTTTCTTAGTTATTTGGAGGTTCTGACCCTTCATTAATGGATTGCATTATTTGTACGGAGTAGAATGAAGTCAAAACATTTACATATATATATTGATTAATTTTGGTTAGAATTTAGGCTTAGTTCTCTGAATTGCTTCTCCAAATCATTATTGGATTTCACATTCTGGGTTTTTTTGCCCCCTTGATGCCTTATATGTTGCATTGTTAATCTATGGTAAATGATAACCCAGGCAACTTTAGGCCTTGGATCGACTACAGAGAGGGCTGTACTTCAGTGTACTGTGGGACACAAGAGTCCAATAATCTTGTGTTCCTTGTTACCAAATCAGAATGAAACTTGCTCCTTAGATCTTAAATTTGATGAAGACGATGATTTAGTTGCTTTCTCAGTAATTGGTACTCGAAGCATCCACCTCTCTGGTTACTTTGTGGCCGATGATGGAGATCACCTACGTGATGAATATGAATCGTATCCTTTTATTAAAATTCTCTAGTTTTACTGATGTGAATTTCTGCATTCCATTTTTTTAAGTTTCGTAAAGAACCGACGATATGGTTGAATTGTTTAGAACACAGATTATGGTTGAAATACTGCTATTTCTTCATTCCTTTACTACATTATGAAGTGATTCGTATGGGGAGGATATTGTGGAGACTGAATCGGAAGATGAGTCCTCTGATTATGATTCTGAAGATGAGTATGACGATGGCTTCATAGATGATGATGATCTTGAGTTCTTTCCACCTTCACCTGTCCCAAATAGTGGAGGTATTTGGCAATTTTGGATAACTTTGCTGGAGTTCACCAACTAGAATTTCATACATGTTCCTTTTTCTGTCATGTCATATGTATCAATCTTCAGGCTTCGAAATAAATTTTGCTTTAAATTTTTAAAAAATTATGCTGGCTAGGACCTATAAAGAAATTTATGGCCAACATTGTATAAGTACTGTAGTATTTTTTGCACAATATTTTCTTGTTGGTTCAGGAATTTGGGTGTCTTTTGAACAAATAGAAGTTTTGGTTAAAACAGAAGCTTGGGCTATACTGAAGCTTTCCTGTGCATCTAAGTGCATAAACATGGTGCTTGGGATAGTGAAAAAATTTGTTATAATGAACAGTATTAGAAAAAATCCCTGTGAACAAGGGAAGATTTAAGAACGGTTTGCTAGTTGAGAATCTAGCAACAATATGAAAAAGTTTTTCACTGCTTTAGCTTCTTTTATTTAAAACAGATCATTTAGTGGTTGACAGGAAAAAATTCGGTGAAATTCTTATGGTTTAAGTTATTTATCATAGCATTTACCAATAGGTTAATTTATTATATCACTTCGTTGATCCATTCGAATTTTTTGAAAATTGTATCTCATAGCTTTTCTAGATGTTCATTATTCCATATGTAGGGTTTCCGATGCATTTGTACTGTGTGTTACTTGACAGGCTTTTTGCTTACTTTTCTTTTTTAAATTAACTATAGTTGTAATTGAGGAGATAGTGGATGATGAGAAACCTACAAATGGAAATGTGGAATCTAAACGATTGAAGAAAAAGAATAAATTGACCGACTTTGAGGACAAAAACAACCCCCGGCGTCAAATTATTGTCAAGAGAGGTGCTGGTATGACTGTTTTGGAAAGTGAGGATGAAGATGGCTTTCCAGTTTCTGCTTCATGTAAATGCAATGATGCTATTCAAGAGCCTCAACAGGAAACAAAGAAACATGAAGAAAAATTAATGACTGAAGAAGACAAGAAGATAAGAAAAGATGGTAGTGAGAAGAAAAGAAAAGTTAAAAGCAGTGATGAAGATGGTCTGCAAGAAAGGTGATAAGCCCTTCAAGTTCAACTGAACAGTTCTTCCTAAATTTAATGTAATAGTTATTCTATTATTATATTATGCAGGCAGCCTAACTTGCTAATAATATGTTCAATTGCATTGATCTTTGTGATGGTTATGAAAAAATTGTTAGGCAAAAGAAGAAGAAGAAGAAGCAAAAACAAAAGGGTGCAGATAACATCAATGATTCGCAGGCCGATGAAGTTCAGCCTGTGAAGGAAGAGAGCCAGGATCCACAGCAGGTTTTGCCTGTTGAAGAAAAACATGATCAGCCATCCAATGATAGGTGATTACTCTTTCCCACTCATTTATTCATAGATAGATGTTATTGTAGATAGACAGTGCATGTCTATGAATATGCACGTGCATGTACAGTTACTTGCTGATTTCTTTTAAACCCTCCCCAATAAAAAAAGGGTCATGAATTGATGTGCATGAAAACAAGTATGCTGAATAGGTTTAGTCTTAAGTTAAAACCTTTCAGATAAAACAGAGTATGGAGAAGAAACTTTCTTCCCCTTAATCTGTTGATCAAACTTTTCATAAGAAGGAAGAGCTGGCTTAACATTCAATTGTCCTTCGTCATAGACGTATATTTGTAAGTGTTGAAGTGGTTGAAACTTGGGACTGACTTAGAATGTCGCCATTTTCTCTTCTCCCTATCCTCTCTCAGAAATACAAAGAGTGATTTGCATGGTAAGCTGATGCTAGATGTTTCCCTCAGCTAAATTTATATGTTAGTTACCCGAAAATGTTGCTGTATACATGGCAGGGTCCTTGATTCAGAAGCGGATAATGTGCCTGGCGAGAACATTTCTGAGAAGAAGAAGAAAAAGAAAAAAAAGAAGCCTGCCCAGGAGAATCAAGTGGGTGCAAATGCAGCAGTTTCACAAAGTGGAGATAAGGATACTTCTACTTTGAAGTCTGAAGAGAAGCAAACTGCTGGTAAACCTTCTCTAGTGAGAACCTTTCCAAATGGGTTGGTCATCGAGGAGTTAGCGATGGGCCAACCAGATGGTAAAAGAGCATCTCGTGGGAAACAAGTAATCCTTTCTCTATTAAGTCTTCAATTGGTCAATTTTCCTCCACTGAGGAAAAATAACATTAGTATTTTGTTTTATTTTTCTGCAATCATGAATGCTTTAATCGTATTTCGGATATTTGCTGAATTAAGGGAACAGGTAGGAGATTGTGTGAAAAGAGAATGGAGCCTATATAACTTGATATAGTTCTCAATTATTTATTTGACGGGATTCTGAATTATATTTGATGCCAAGATCATGTATAGCATTATGCACACATGTATAACTAGGATTTAGTTGGAGATACCTACCGAAGTCTGTTCTTTTGGTTCAGGTTAGCGTCCACTATATTGGGAAGCTCAAGAAGAATGGCAAAATATTTGATTCAAACGTGGGAAGGGCGCCCTTTAAATTTCGCCTAGGTACTATGACATTAAGACTTCTGAAATACCAAGACAATGTTTTTTTGGAGGGAAAATTTTGATCAGTTAAATTACATTTAATTATTTTGGTTTGGTTTTATAGGTGTAGGAGAAGTCATTAAAGGATGGGATGTCGGGGTTGAAGGTAATTTTATTTGAATTATTAACAATTTATTTCATTCTGGTTATATCCTTGTTCTTTTAAATCATTGTGATGCATTTATACATTTCTGGAATGTACATTGACCTCAGGCATGCGTATAGGAGATAAAAGAAAACTCATAATTCCACCATCAATGGGGTATGTGATACTTTATTTCTTAAGTACTGACTTTATCCTTCAACAAATTATGTTGTGTACCTTTGCTGTAACTGGCAATCTTGATTGTGTTTCAATGCAATACAATTTTTTTACAGTTATGGTTCTAAGGGTGCTGGTGGCAGGATACCTCCAAATTCATGGCTTGAGTTTGATGTTGAGTTGGTTGGAGTTCGCTGATTAGCCTGCTCTTTTTCTTGTTACTCAAGCTATGATAAAGATTTTGACTACTCGACTGATCATGAGCTTAATTGTCTTGCAAATTTACATGTGCATCAATGGTCTCTTTAAATTTGGGTTTGTATGACTATAAGGAAAGTCATGATGACAACTTTTTTGCTTAAACGGTGATTTGTTTCTGCTGAATGAAATGAAACTAGCAATTTTGTATGGGAATTGGTTTTTCATTGCCAAATCTAACCATAAAGACTGATTTAGAGGGTTTTTTTTTTTTAAAATGGTTTTGAAGTTTTCGATGGAAAAACCTTAATGCTTAAAGATTTCTCTGTGGTTCAATCATTATTTTTTTTCCCATTCTTCCTTGCTACAAAATGGTTCACTGGAATAAGCAAGGAGTGCCTGTTCTGAAACCATTATTAATGTATGTTTGGTATTTTATTTTTTTTGAGTAGAGAAAAATCATTCTACGTGAATGGCTATTCCATGAAATCATGATATTTATGGAATAAATAATAAGAATTTTATACTATATTTAATCTTATTTCCCATAATTTTAAACATGTTCAGACAGGATTAAGAATGTAAGGCTGTGTTTGGTACAGCTAAAAAGTAAAAGCTGAAAAGTGAAAGGAAAGAAAACATTGGAAGGAAAAACAGAAAGAAAATGAGTTCTTAAGTTGTTTGGTAGAATGAAAAATTAGAAGGAAAGGAAAGTTGAGAGAAAAGCTATTTCTGTCTTTACATTAAAAACAAATCTGTCCAAATCGGGCAGAAAAAAAGAAAAAAAATGCGTACATGAAAAAGAATCAATTAAAAATACTGAAATACTCTTATCTAAATTTAAAATTTTCTCAAATTGTTTCTCTTCTTTCCTGCAACTTTAGCTACTCTCTTCTTTCCAACTTAGTTTTGAGAAAAAATGGCTGAAGAAATTAGTAAAGCGGAACTTCGAACTCTTTCAACGACTATAGCGAAATCCAGCTTGTTATGGCTGTCCGTTTTCTGTTGGTTCCCTACTTCCACCAACCACATCATCGCCGTCGAGAAGCGCCTCCTCTCTCGCGTCAGGCAAGTGAACCTTCAATTCCTTTTCCTTTTCAAATTTTTCGATTCTCTAGTTACGAGTTCAAGCTTGAAAAAAGCCGGAAACTTTGATTTCAATTTTTTTTTTTGTTAATTTGGATAATAATTGGTTTTAAGCATATCAATTTACTGTTTTAATTTTTGTGAAAACGTTGATAGGAATCCAATAATTATGAATGATTATTGAAATTTCAGGACTCCTTATGTGCAAGAACGAGTTAATTAATTATCATAAATTAATTAATAATTATTTAAATATTTATAATTAATTATTTTGACTAGATTTTGTTTTTAAAAAAGTCTCATTAAAAATGAAAACTCAATAAATGTTAAAAAAATTATCCAAAAATAATAATACTTGTTAAATATTTGTATAAGGGTAAGATAGTAAAATTAATTTATTTTTAATTTTCTTTCCTCTCACTTTTCCACTCTATCAAACAATAGAAAGAAAGAAACATATTTTCCTTTCATTTTTCTTTCTTTCTTACCAAGCACACCTAAGGAAAAAAATAAATATTTTCCATATTTCCATTTTTCTCTCCCTCTTATTTTCCATCTTTCCATTTTTCTTTCCATCTTACCAAACAAAGCCTAAATGAATTTTCATCATATGTATAAAAAAAATAAGAATGTAAATGAATTTTGTTATTTGTGAATTATTCAAGTTTTAATAGTTGACTATTCAAATTTAATTTATTTATTTTTAAATCAAATTCAAGTTACTTGTATAATGAATTGGGTCGTGTTTGAATATTTTAATATTTGAATTGAGTAGCTTGCGAGCTTAATCGAGTTTTTATTAATATATTATTTATATTTTATTATTAATATATTTTTTTACCATCATAAAATATAGGTAAAAAAAATAACAAAATCAATTTATCAAGTTGAGTTTAAACTTATTTAGTCGAGTTCAAACGGGTTGAATATTTTGTTGAGTATAGTTCGAACTTGATATTATATCGTCTTAACTTGGTTTAGTTATGCCCTTAAATATTTAGGATATCCGTGGAGTCACTTAATTTTTGTTAATAATAATTAAAGCTTCATTAACAATTGACAGTTAATTAATTAATTAGTTAATCATTAATAAATAACAATTTATTAATAATGAATAATGAATCATAATTCTTATTTTATAATTAATAATCCATTAATAATTGTTTAAAAAATTAATAATTAAATAATTATTAATTAACTAAATTTAATAGTCAATTACTTAATTAATATTTAATAATGTAATATTCTTAATAAATAATTAAAAATTAATAATTCATTTAAAAAAGTAACAATTAATAGTAATTAATAGTAAATATTATTATAATTAGCATTATTTTCTATAATAAATTAATTACTAATTATTCTTTTTAGTAATTAATTAATACTTATGTAATAATTAATTAATTAATTAATTTCTATTATAAAATTAATTTTTAATAACTAATAAATTAAAATTTCATATTTAATAATTAATTAATAAATTCATGATTAGTAATTAATATTTAATGAATAATTAATTAAGAGTTTATATATAATGCATTGACAGTGTATAGATTTTATACACTGTCATTACACCAGATATTAACACTTTGTTAATGAGTAAATTGAAAATATCTCAAGTCCTTAGAAGCAAATTGAAAAAAACTTATTTATATTTATTTATAAGGACTTAATATTTTCAGCTTATTCATTAATAAAGTGTCAACTTCTGATACAGTAATAATGTATAGAGAAATAGTGCATAATATATAAATCCATTAATTAATATTTAACTAATAATTAACAATTAATTAATAATTGATAATTAAAAATTAATTAATAATTTGTGTTTAACAATTAATAATTAATTCATAATAAATTCTTAATTAATAATTAAATATTTCTTAATTAATAATTAAATAATAGTGATCAATAAATTAAAAAAAAACTGAAAGTGTTATCTAAGATGCAATTTGTGCAAAACAAGTGTCCATTAGTTTTATTTAATCGAGATTTTGAATATTTATGATTTATTTATTTTTAGTTAATAGGAGGTACAAAGGAGGAATGATATTTTTTTTTAGTTAATAGGAGGTACAAGGGAGGAATGGTATAATCGAATCTTGGACCTATCTCTTCTAAGAAAGAATAATAATCATTAGGCCAAGTCTTGATTGTTACTATTTATGATTTAATCTACATTAAAAAAAATTCTATAAATTTATTTACTTACATTAAATTGTGAAAAATACATATATTCATTTTATATAAAAGGTTGAGCCTATATTTGGGTATAAGTCGAAAACAAAATAAAAAATTTACATATAAATAAGAATATCAAATTATTTTAGTTATAATTATTATGAATAAATCATAAAATATATTTTTTAAAAAATTATTTAGATTTGTATATCAATTTTTTAAAAGAAAAATTAAAATATTTTTTTATTATTTAAGATTAGACGAGTAAAAATAATTTTTTTAAAATAAATAATCACTTTTAAATTAAACATCATTAGTTGGAGTTATCATCATCATCAGAGCCTTTATCCCAATACTAGGGTAGGTTATATGAATCGATATATGACCTCATGCTAAGTCTTTAGCACTTAGCATGAATTCTCCTCCACTCATTCCTATATAAAGCAATGTGTTCTTCCAATTTTTATTCCGTCATATCTTTTCGGATTACTCTTTTCCAAGTCTTTTTCGGTCTTTTCCTGGCCTTGACCTTTGTTACATCATTCATAGCCTCCACTTTTCTAATTGGAGCGTCCATAGGTCTACGTCATATGTGTTCAAACCGATGTAAATGACTTTCACTTGTCTTCAATAGGTGGCACCCCAACCTTTTTGCAAATTTCTTCATTTCTCGTTTTATCTTTTCTCGTATATCCGCAAAACTATTACAGCATTCGTATTTTTGCTACACTTATCTTTTCTATGTATGCAGTGTTTGAGTTGCCCAACATTCACTACTATAGAGCAATGTTGGTTTAAAAACTGTCCTGTAAAACTTGCTTTTCAATTATATAGAAATTCTTTTATCACACAATACACTTGTAGCGCTTCTCTACTTGCTCCAACCAACCTGTATCTAATGGGTCACATCCCCATCGATCTCTCTATCCATCTATACGATTGGCCTCAAATATCTAAAATGATCTTGCTTAGGGATTGCCACCCCATCTAGGATAATTATGTTTCTATCTTCCTCTTTGTTTGGGCTGAATTTACATTCAATGTAGTCAATCTTTACGATACTTAGTTTGAATCCTCTTGATTCCAATATCTGTTTCTACAGTTCTAATTTTGCATTAACATTTGCTTTAGTCTTAGCATATAAGAAAATACACTTGCAAACATCATACACCGAGGTACATTATCCTGGATGGATTTTGTCAGCTCGTCCATTACTATCGTGAACAAAAATAGGCTTAACGCCGACCCTCGATGTAATCCTATTATGATAGAAAATTCACTTGTTTGCACTCTTCACGTCCTCACATGTGTCCTTCCCATCTCTACACATGTCCTTAATTATTTCAATATATTTCACAGAAACTCTTTTCTTCATTAAAGACCACCATAACACCTCCCTAGGCACTTATCATATGCTTCGTCCAATCTATAAAGACCATATGAACATCTTTACTTTATACTTGAGAACGTTTGACAAGTGTCTAAGCAAGTGTATTGCTTCTGTAGCTGATCGGCCAGACATAAAACTAAATTGATTCTTTAATATCTCTACAGTCTTCATTAATCTTTGTTCTATCACTTTTTTCCATAATTTCATTGTGTGACCCATTAGTTTAATGCCTTGATAATTTGAGCAACTCTAAAAAACTCCATTGTTCTTATAGAGAGGTATCAACACACAACTTTTTCCACTCCCATGCATTTTGTTAGTGCGCTAAATCTTATTAAAAAGATTTATCAACCACCTAACTCTTACCTCTCCAAGGCATTTTCAAACTTCAATAGGAATGTCATCAAGCTCAACAACTTTCCCTGTCTTCATCCTTTTTAGTGCTTCATTTACTTCTATATCTTTGATTCTGTACATAAAGCATCGATTTAAATCTTCTGAAGGCATTGAGATATTGTCCAAAATTTAACTTTATCCGTTGTTAAATAGTTTTTTAATCATTAGTTAGAGTACAAGAAACACAATTAGCGCCCCTTTAGACCTAGGGGTGTTCGTTGTTTAGTTTTAATTGGATTAACCGATCGAGCGAATTGATTTCGGTTAAATGATCGGGCACTGAAATTATTTCGGTCAGTTAATAAAATAATTTTTTTAGAAATTTCAATTATCAGTTAATTCGGTTCAAAAGGAGAAATTAACCTATTAATCGTTTTATTAGGCGAAATTATCCCTAACCTATGCACTTCCCTAAACACTGCGTTTCATTTACTTTACATAAGTGATAAGTGATAACCCTTAACCCTTAAAACTAAAATCCCTAAATTTAAAATGAGAGCCTCTAAACACACTCATGTTTTTTCTTCTCACACCCTATTTTACACTACATGTTACTGTTCATTTAAGAGAGAAAAATGGGTGTGAGAAGAAAAAATAGGGTGTGTTTAGAAGCTCTTATTTAAAATTTCCCAACACAGTAGCCCGGCTCCGAACTAAGTTGTCCTCACTCCCTCTCAATCTCAACTCAAGCTCTTGACCGACTCTCACCTTCATCCTCGCACCATCATTTGCCCAACATGCCACCAGTGATAGCCACTTGGCATTTTAGGCGCCCTCTCTTATTCCACAGTTGACAAGGGATCGAGAAACTTGAAAAGGCTCCTTCGCGTGGCGACTCCGCCTCTCTTCTGTGACTTTGCTTCTCTTCTTTCTCTCTTTTCAGCCTTCGCGGAGTAGTGAGTGTCTGGGTGTTCCTCGACTCCTCTTGTGCGAGTCACACACGAGCCCTCTACCTTCATCCTGATTCTCAGATCTATAACTATATGTCAGTAAGTGTTCTATATCTATAGATGTCTTTCATACATTGTTAATAACTTAATGGTTTCAAGCTTAATTTTAAATTTTTTTTCCTAATTTCTTTGTTTTCATTCTTTGTTTTGTTTTCTGATCAGTGAGTGAGTCCTTCCTTCCAGACCCAATTCGACAATTCATTTCTTGCTTCCCTAACCCATGGCTTTAGTAATATTTTCAATTTCAAGCAATCTAAGTGATGTCATTACATTATGTTTATAAATATAATTCTTTTTCTTTTAACACTGTTTTTAGTGTTTTTGTTTTTGTGCTATCTTGAGAAGTTGAGATTTTAACTTTGAAATGCCTGTTGTGGTTTGTGGATTGGAATCTTTATTTGTGTCCTTAGATTTTAGATTTATGGAATCTTTATTCCACTGTTAGCTTAGCTCATACGTACAGCCTTTCATGTGAAATTATTCTGTCTTTGAAGAAAATTGTTTTTAATGATTAATATATATATATATTTATATTTTAATGATTAATCTTGGTGTATGTGAAAACCGTGAATTTTTCGTATCGAGTATGTATATAAATGAAGAAATTAAATAAACTAAGTGTGAAATGTTTTATGAAAATTTTATTAATGTAAATAATGAGAACAAAGTTTCGAGTTTGGTACATTTAGCTATAAATTATTAATATATATAATTTAGAATTATATAGATAAATTTGTGATATAAATATATACATATATTAATTCAATAAAAAATAAATTAATATTTTATTTATTAATGAAATAAGTTAAGGATCATAAAACTGCACTTATAAAACCTAAGTGCATATATATGTGAGTGATAAGATAATTAAGAAAAATAATAAATATATATTTGTTTAGATAAAGGATATAAATATATTAAATTAAATGTGATATACACGTGAGTATATGAATAAAATAGATAAATATAAAAAAGAGGATATATATATTAAGTATAAAATATATAAGAATTTAAAATAAAGAAAAATATATTATTATCATATATAAATATTGGACAAGAAATATATATATTTAGGTAATATAAGTTATATTAAAAAATTAAAATAAAATAAAATAAATAATAAAATAACGTTGATAGGCTTCTTGAGGAAGCCAATCAGCGGATGTAACTGCTTCCACATTAGTGGGAGCAGCTACCATTTTAAGGCTTTGTTTGGATGTCACCGCACCTTCGGTGTGATGACTCCAGTGGAGATTGGAATAAAAGGACAAAAAAAATTGCAAAAGACAAAAAAAAAACATATGTAAATTATTTTTTTACCCATTCTTTTAAATATTTTATTATAAAACTTATACTCACGGTGGTCATTTCCTTTTTTTCAATTTCACTAAAACCAATTGCACCGCTCATCCAAACTAACCCTAAATCAAATGAAAAATAGCAGAAGATTAGTGCCCTCCGCAAATCGATGGGGAGACCTTGTGAGAGAACATAAAAACCAGTAGCTGAGAGTTGAAAACGAGAGAGAAAGAGAAGGTGGAGAGAATTAAAACGGTAGTGAAATGAAGAAGACAATGAAAGGGAGAAGGAGCTCCATTCTCAAGTTTTTTAGCAGAACAAGGGCGTAAGGAAATGGCAGTGAACCAGTCACAGAGGCTGCTCAGGGCTGAACCGAGGCAAGGTTGAAGCAGAAACAGTAGCCTTTTTAGTGCCAAACCAAGAGCTGATCTTCCTGGCCATTTTGGTTAGTTTTGGGCTGTAGTAGGCGCTAGTAGAGGTTGGTCTTTGCTGCTATTGAGCTGAGTTGGACGGTGATCGATGAGCTACAAATCATGAGTTTGTGGAGGCTAAGGAAATGACCAAACCAAAACTTGAAGGTGGCTAAATCGAGACTGGTGTAAGGCAACAAATTGGGGCTGCATTCAGCCTTGGACAATGGTAATTTAAGGCCATCCACGGTGGTTGTGCAAGGCTGAGTGATGGCTTGAAACAAAGTTGAAGAGGAAGCTGCTAGGTGACGAACAAAAAAACATTGAAACGCAGCAGCTTCACGAGAAAAAAAGGGGGGGTAAAACTCAGTTGGAAGTATGATTTTTGTATAGCTATATCGAGAATGATTTAGGCTTAGAAACTATAAGAAAACAGGGCACACTAAAGGAACTTCATTGTTCTGAAAATGGAGTAAGAAACTGATTTGGCTGTATCGAGACTATAATTGAAGCTGTGGTCAGTGGCCTTTTCGAGGGTTGAGCTGTAGATAGAAATGGAGGAAGAAGGCTAAGGTGTTTGGCTGGTTTAGCACTGGGTTTGTGAGTTGTGTCTAGGGTTGGTACTAAAGACTTTAAGGCTGAGTTTAATAGCCAAAAAACAAGGTGAACCGAGAGGCAACAGGTTGAAATGGGGTAGTGAGTTCTAAAGGTACAAACAAAATGGATGGAAAATGAAAATGAATGGAAATGAGTTGCTGTGTTGAGCTTAGAGTAATGTGTGTATGTGCATATATATATGTATGTATGTATATATACACATATATACTAAGAAAGTGTACAATGAGATGGATTACCGTTTAATTATACATGAGTATACATATATATATATATATGAATTTATATGTGTGTGTATATGTATATACACGTGTATATGTTATTAGCACGATAATGAAGGAAGATTAAATTTTTAACTTTGGTGTAGGGTTCGATTTGGAAATATTTAGGGGAATAAACTATACGGAGATTGACTAAGGAGATTTTTTGTAAGGTAAGTGATAAGCATCAATTTAAGGTTTATATACACACACACATAAAAGGATAAAGATATATATATATTTAGAATTGTAATAAGGAATTAAGCTTGGACATAATAGTGAACTTGAATAATTGTGCGTAGTTTAAATTGTGCATTTTAAGTATGGTATTAGGCATGATATGAGTATATGATTGAGATAGTATTGAAATGTTTGTAGTAACTTTGACGGGTATGGAAGAGTAGATTCTAATTCGGGGGCTTGAAGAAGATACTGGATAAAGGCATAAGGTAAGTGGGTTAAGTAAAGTCTGGTAGCACCATCTCGTAGGAATGATTTAAGTTTTGTTAATATTTGTTCTTAAATTAAGCGATGCGAATGCTATGGTTAGGCAATGAGGTAAGTAAGCTAAGATTGAAAGTGTATTCAAATTATTGACTTTGGGTTGGATTGAAATCTTGTTTTTTACCTTGCGTGTTGTGGCCAGCCAAGCTTGCATGTTAAACGAAGTGAAATGTTCATGTGACATAAGGATTGTATAAACTTTGATGGTTGTGTATGTGAAAGCTAAGCATTTAGGTGCATAACTTGCATAAATTACCTTAGGTGACCATGCAGAGAGTGTAGTAGCATGTCATTGACCCAGGTGTGATTTCATGTATAGCATGCAATACGTCAAACTATTTTATATCTATGATTTATAACAACTTGCATTATGTCTTAATTTGCAAAGTCTTGGTTTTGAACTGGCTTTTGAAATAGATCAATAATTTCACATATTTGAAACTCGAAACCGGTTTAATAAATGTTTTGAAATTCGTGGAAGCTAAGTGTTGCACGAAAAATATGTTTTCAGATTCGTTTTCGAGTGTAGGCAAACCGATTGACCTTCGGGTCACCTTGAGCCTATGGAGCTTGCTTTAGGTTCTATTATCCATTTATTGAGTTTTGTGCTTTAGAATATCAGTGCAGTGTACCTATCGAGCTTAGTGTTCTAGGCAAATTATACTTGTCTAAAAAACCAGTAGATAGGTTCCAGTTCTTGATCAATCAGCAAGATTAGAGTATTCTATAGCCATAGATTTTGTATCGTGGGAGCCACCTCTAGAATCCTAAGGGACCTACGTGTTGCATGGATACCTTTTGGACTGTAGGAGCCACCTCTAGAATCCCAAAGGACCTACGTGCTACATGGATATCGCGCGGACTATGGGAGCCCCTTTAGAATCCTAAGAGAGTTACGTGCTACACAGATACCTTTTAGACCGTGAAAGCCTCCTCTAGAATCCTAAACGAACCTACGTGCTACACGAGTTCTTCGTTACAACACTTCCTCCATCGTTAGCTAGGAAGGATGTCTAATAGTATCAGTAAGTGGGGGCTTTGCCAAAACTCTATTAGATATATATTTGATATCATTTTCAGTAATTTGAGACTTTTGCCTACAGTGACAAGTGATCGTATTGATATCATTTTTTGTGATTTGAGGCTTTTGCCTACAAATGACTACTGATAATTTTGATATCGTTTTTCAATGAATTGAAGCTTTTGTCTATAAGTGATAAGTGATCGATTTTGAAACCGTTTTCAGTGAATTGAGGCTTATGCCTAAAGTGCTAAGTGATTAGGTTTAAAATCGTTTTTAGTGATTGAGGTTTTGTCTATAGGTAATAATCAATCGGTTTTGAAATCGTTTTTTGTAATTTGAGGCTTGTGCCTAAAGGTATCAGTTACATGTTTGATGTCCGTATTTGTTTTTAATATTACGAGGCATTTGGCTAACTATATCAATTCTTGGTTTTCGTGAGTTCATCCTTTTAAAATGAAGTGTATAAGAATCTGTTTTGAACTAAATTCATAGTGATCGTATTTGGAACTAAGTGCATAGTGAAAGTGTTTTAATTGAAGGGCACAATGAAAGCGTTTTAATCGATGTGCATAGTGAAAGTGTTTTAATTGAAGCGCATAGTGATATTGATTCATCGAAGTGCACGGTGATCATATTTGTCGAAGTGCATAGTGTTTTGATTTAATCAAAGTGCATAGTGATTGATTTAGCAAAGTGCTTGGTGTTTTGATTTAATCGAAGTGCATAATGAAAGTGACTTAAATGAAATACACAATGAAAGTGTTTTAAATTTGTGCATAGTAAAAGTCTTATGATCAAAGCCTATATTGGATCATTTATTATCATGATATAATACCATGCATATACATCACTTCAATATTGCTTATTTGTACACTTGCATGTAGGATGACATGAGTCTAGCATGCATTTATTTAAACTACTTACTGAGCCGTGGTTTGCTTACCCTTTTCTAACATCCTTGCAAATCATATGAGTTAGACTCCACTTTCAAAGTTTTGTGTGAGCCTTTGAGGACGGTATCTACTAGTGGTACTTGTCTAAGTCCTCCAAGCGCTGCTTTTGCTTCTTGTGAAGTATACAAACCTTGTATAGAAATTGGCTATCATGTATGGACATTATGAAAAGCACAGTATGTGAGACCTCATATTTTGAAACACTATTTAATTTTATTTATATAATTAAGAATTGTGAGAGCCATATATGTTAGTACTGTTGTACATGTAGGGATACTCACCACTGTTCAATTCTTATGTGTTTCGCAGTTCTAACCTAATACAGTATGGTGGGCCCCACAGACTCTACAGTGCCCGGATGGACGTGAGACCAGACATATATTATTTGGGAAGTCTAATAAGCCTACGGTAAGAATCTGGAACCTAAAATCCCTTATTTAGACTTTTTTTGGGAAGTGTGCCAGCAAATTAAAAAATGACGATTAAGGACATAGCCCAAATGAACTTTTATAAATTGTGGTCAAACTAGATGGAATTTTTACTTACTGACTAAAGCATGATATTCTACATGAAAATAAGTTCTAGGCTATGTCAATAAATAGATTGAATCGGTAGTTAAATAAAAAATTTACGCGATTGGCCCGGTAGGGGTATTTTCATAATTTTACCCTTACAGTCATTAGAACCTTAATGAAACCACCATCATTCATTAAAATATGTTCAATAATAATATTTAATGATGGAATATGAATTTTTGGAGTTAAATTAACTAGTTAGAAAAATTATAAAAGCTAAAGGGCAATTTTGTCTAAAATCTTTATAACCAATGGTATTTTGGTCATTTTGCCCTAAAAGAAGTTTCTAAATTGTTCTCCATCAGCTGCAGTTGGCCACTCCTCTTCTTCTTCAACCTCACGACTTGAACTACATAGCCAAGCTTAGTGAAAACAAAAATTTAACAAAATCACCATCCAAATCACCTTATTTCAACAAAATCTTTTCTACAAAGTTGTTCTACTCTTCATCCTCTACACACCCATACCTATAGATCATTGTAAAGTGGACAAAATCAAGAGGAAAGAGGGCATATAGGATTCGGCCAAGGTGAGGAATTTTTGGACATTTAATTTCTTTAAGTTTTAAGGTTACCAAATGATGTATTTAAGCCTCCTAAACACGAATTTAGCCTTAGTTTTGATTAAATCCCATCCAATTCTTACCGTAGAGATTCGGCCATTAATGGAACTTTATGGTTCCAAGTAGCTTGATGCATGATGATGGTGTTAGATGAATGAAGAAACATAAATAAGTATGAATTAAGTGAAAATTTGTTGAAAATTTAAAGAATTCACCACCATGTTGATTTTGGCCATGGCAAGGGGAGGATGTTTTTGGGCTTCATTTGATGAATTTAGGGTGCCATGAGACTGTAGGAATTAAGAGGATACTGTTGGTGAAGTCAGAATTAAATTCGGAGTTGTGTAGGCGAAGTTGTGTTTTACTACTGGTGTAATTTAGACTGGTCTAATTGTGATAACCGTAAATTTTTCATTTATTGGAAATTAGAAATATTGAAAATAAATATTGGAGAAAATAAATCAGAGGAAATAAATAAAATTTGCGGGAACGGGATATTGGTGAAAATCCCGAGAATTAAGAAAGTGAAAGAATCGGGAAATTTGTGTAAAGCAAATTAAATTGGAAGTGAAAATAAAAAATAATAGAGAGGAAAAAGAATTAAATTTGGATAAATTAAAAATCCAAATTAAATAAGGAAAACGAAAAATGAAAATAAAATATGCTTATATAATTACAAATTTTATAAATGTATTTTATACAAATACGTATGTATTTAAAATACTATATAGTATATTTTAATATACGTTGGTATATATATGGAAATATATACTATTTCATGAATTTAAATAATACATATGTATATAAACATAATATTTTATGTATATATAAATATATACATACATACATATATAAAGAAAATGTAAATGTTATTTTATATTAAAGTTTATAGGTATATATATTGTATTATAACATTTATGTAATTCTATATATATAAATGTTATTTATTTTAAAGTATATAAATATACATATATATACTAGATATATATTTTGTAAAGTACAATATATATAATTTATATACAATATATATTGTATTATAATGTATATGAAATAATATATATAGTGTATTATATTATATTATATATGAAATAATATATGTATAATATATAGTATATATTATATGCATAAAATACATTATATAGTGTATAATATATAGTATACTATCTACTAAAAAGGGAAAGCAAATAAACCTAAAAGGGAAATAAAACAGAAAAAGGAAAAGAGGAAAATCGGGAAGGACCCGATCCTCCCCAGCTAGAGGGCCGACGGCGACGGAGTTGCCACCGTCGGCGAGGGAGGAAGGAGAAAGAGACGCCACCGGCCAGAGAAAGGAAAGAAGCTGCTGGCGACGTGAAGAAACAGAAACAGGATTGACAGAAAACGAAAGAAACTAGAGAGAAAAAGGAAAATGGCCGACGGAGATATCGGCCAAATCGGTGGCTGCCACTGCAACCGAAGCTTCACCGGAGGGAGAGGAACACGATGGAGGCCACCGGAGGCGCAATGAAAGGCGGAGGAGGGCCGGCGAAGAGGAAGGAGAAACCGAACCTATTCCGCCTCGATCTACTGTCGTGCCGTCGATCGAGGGCAAACGGAGGGCACCGGCAAGTTCGTCGTGCAGCCGACCAGTTGAGGGACGCCCGAACCGCCGGAGAACCGGCGGCCGGCGAGGAACCGGCGAGGAATGGTCTGAACCGGTTTGACCGGGAAAGAAAGAAAAAGAAAAAGAAAAAGAAAAAGAAAAAGAAAAAGAAAAAGAAAAAGAAAAAGAAAAAGAAAAGAGGAAAAAGGAAGAAAAAGAGGAAAAAAGGAGAATTTCGGGAATTTGGAAAATTCTCGAAAATTCGACAACCCGGAATTTATGAAAATTCAGTAAGAAATTCTCGAAAATTTAATTTCAGAAAAATTAAATAAATTATGAAAAAAATTCTAAAAATTAGAATTTTTATTTCTAGAAATTATTTTCAGTGATCGGGATAAGGAATCGGAAGAAAAGGAGTGCGGGCGCGATCAATAAGAGGAAGTCGTCGACTCGAAAAAGGTAAGTGATGCATGTGCAGTACTGTAGGGATATTCAGTCTGCGTATTTTAATTTAAAATATTTTATGAAAATATTTTATGAAAATTATTATGATGCATGATTTGCTGAAAATTTTGAGATGAAGTACTGGCTGCAAATTTATAACTGTATTTTTCATGCAGGAGGTTAGTAAATCGGCAGCCGTTATGCTGCCGAAAATTTTAGAAAAATCTCATAAAATCATATTAAATGATTTTATTTTCGAAAATCGATATTAAATCACGAAAAATGAGGAAATTACTAAATTTCATAAAACATGAATATAATGAGATGGAATTTTAAAATATTCATGTATTCGAGAATGGTGATAATGAAACCACCGAAAATTCTCGGAATAGATAAATTACACGTAATACGAGGTGAAAGATGAAGTGAAATATAATGAATATTTTTATGAATATTTTTATAAATATTCACTAAAGGATTTTAATCCTTATGGTTTTAAATTATGGAATTTTATATTTATATAAATTTCATAAAGGTTTATTTTACGATGAAAACTACGGTTTTGAGATTGGTTGGCATTCCTATCATGCTGATGCATGATATGTGATATGTTTAGTCCCGATCGACACCTGATCCGCGACCCACAGAGGACAATATAGATTATGGTCATAGATTTGACCGGTTTATTTCTGTACCCTTCGAGGTTTATAGTATGATAAGATTGATGTCTATCTTAGACTCCATAAATGATAGGTGATATGTTAAAAAGGAAAGTGTTTCACATGATATGGAATCTTGCTTATGACTTGCATGTTATGTGTTATAGTTTGGTTGTGGTTATTGAATGTGTAAATTGTATACTTTTTGGTGCTTGCATTTTGAATAGTAGTTGTTAGAAAGGAAATCTTGCTTTTGACTTACATGTTATGTGTTATAGTTTGGTTGTGGTTATTGAATGTGTAAATTGTATACTTTTTGGTGCTTGCATTTTGAATAGTAGTTGTTAGAAAGGAAATCTTTGCATGTTATGTGTTATAGTTTGGTTGTGGTTATTGAATGTGTAAATTGTACACTTTTTGGTGCTTGCAATTTGAATAGTAGTTGTTAGAAAGGAAATCTTGCTTATGACTTGCATGTTATGTGTTATAGTTTGGTTGTGGTTATTGAAGGTATAAATTGTATACTTTTTGGTGCTTGCATTTTGAGGAATGCATTATGCATAGGAATTAATTAAATCGAACCGTGTGAGCCACCTCTAGAGTCCTTCGGGAACTAAGTGCTACATGAGTTTCGATGTGTTAGTAAGAAATTTCTGTACTGTGGAAGCCACCTCTAGAGTCCTTCGGGAACTAAGTGCTACACGAGTTTCGATGTGTTAGTAAGAAATTTCTGTACTGTGTGACCCACCTCTAGAGTCCTTCGGGAACTAAGTGCTACACGAGTTTCGATGTGTTAGTAAGAAGTTTCTGTACCGTGTGATCCACCTCTAGAAGACTCAAGGGACCTACGTGCTACACGGATACCAGTTGGACCGTGGGAGCCACCTCTAGAATCCTTTGAGCACTAAGTGCTACACGAGTTCCTCGATATGACACTTAACTCCATTGTTAGTTAGAATGGATGTCGTAACTGAATCAGTGAATTGGGGCTTACGCCTAAAGTGATTAAGTAATCGGTTATATTGGAATAGATTTTAATAGCTTATTTTGCTCTTTAAAGTACGGTACTAATTAAGAGAGTACATTAAAACATGAAATGAGTTTTAAAGAAATAAGATGATGATTTAACTAATATTCTTTTCAAGGAATATACGAATATTAATTATTTTATTTAAATGCTTTATTTCGTAGAAGCATTATTTTGAAAAGAATATGAAAAAGGTTATGAAAGTTTAAAAAGGAAAAAGGATTTATTAATTCAAAAAGAAATGAAAATTTCTCTCTACAGTTGCTTCTAGGTTCCGTAACAAGTATGGTATTCTAAAATACCTACCTTACTCCATTCGGATCCCTAGCCGACTGTAGTATCCTTCCTACATGTGAGCCTAGAGCCCATAGGAAAAATGAAAAAGATTTTCAGCATATAGGAAGCTGAGTATCAAGTGAGGCATATAATTCTCTTATTGAGCCGTGGTTTTGCTTACCCCTTAATTTTAAACATTTCAGGTTTTTATGATTGTGAGTTCAGTGATTTGTGGATCCTGGCGGTACGCGAAGGACAATATGATAGATCGATTGAGTTAATTGAGGTATGATCATTTATTTTCTGTATTTAGACATGTCAACAGTACTGCTTATCTGATTAATTTCGATAGGGGATGTGTATAATATAAATAATGTTATGTAAAATTGTTTAACAGTCAGTACAAGTGAAGTATCACAGACAGCCCAACCGGTTAAGTTGTGTACAATAAAGTAAGAAATGTGGTCACGGGTCGTGACACTAATATTTTCTACTGATAATGTGGTAGAATTTAATAAAGGAAAATTTATTAAAAATTGAATTATGGTGAATAATGGTGATTGGTATAATATTTTACAGCTTGAGAGTATTAATTCGCTAGTGGTGCTATCGGTGATATCAATTGGAATAGACAAGTAAGGGATGAGTGTATGAGCTATAGGGATACTGTGAATGTATGTTTTGGTCAAATAAATTTTATGAAATGATTTGAAAATTATTTGCTTTGAAATTGGTGAAATTGTGGATACTGGCTGGTTTATAAATTGTGTTTTCAATGCAGGAGGGCTAGGTTAGAAATAGTCCTTATACTGCTGAAAATTTCTAGAAAATTTATGAAATTATTATTAGTATTCTTAATTGTTAGGAATAAATGAATTTCCAAGTGATTCTCATGTGTTTTATTAAAATTGCATTATTTGATTATTTACTGAAAAATAATATTTAAATATTAATGTTAATGAATTTTAATTACGTGAAGGTACCAGCATATGCTTATCATTATTCTACAGATAAATAAAACATTTTAGAAAAGAATACTGAAGTGTAAATATTTTATGAATTTTTTTCATGAACTGAATATATTTTCAATATATTTATTTATGGACTGATTGAAGATATTATCAGTGGAATTGATTTCATAAATGGTGTTTCTACTATACATCTATTGTTTTGAGACTGTTAGGCCATGTATCATACTCACGTGTCACGTGTACTGTTACTAATATTACTGTTACCATGCTCATAGACCTGTCAAGTCTTTAGCTTCCACAAGTGTCACATGGCAAGTGTACACTGTGGACCCTATACACTATGGCCATAAGTTTCATGTGTTTACTATTTCTCCCTTTTCGGGACATTATTATAGCATGAAATATCTTGGGTGTTGCCTGGTCTCCACTATACTGTTACTGTTTATTATACTATTTTACTGAACTGGTTGCTGGTACTGAATTGTTTATTTATATTGAGCTGTTTACATATTGTTTATTGAACTATTTAGCGTACTGTGTTTACCAAAATATCTAACTGAAAATTATCACTGAAAGGAAATATTTATTTATTAAATGATTTTGCTATATGATTTTCAATAGCATTTCATATTGTTTTGATATCAAATTAAATTGATTACTTCCTATAGTCGCTTCTAGGAGCCAGGACACGACAAGTATTCTAAAATACCTCCCATACTCCATTTGGTTTCCTAGCCGACTATAGTATCCTTCCCGATTTGTACCTTAGTACGCTATTAGGGATTATATGTTTTTAGCTTATAGATTTCATAGTATCAGTCTTTACATACAATTCTCTTACTGAGCACGTTAGCTCACCCCTTATTTTTTTCACTCCACAGATTATTTGCAGTGACGTATATATACCGTTCCACTGATTTCGGCTACGCTATAGTTCCCGAGGCAGCTTTGATCAGATTATAGAGGTATATTTATTTCCTTTCATATGTTCAGACTTATTATTTAAGTACTACAGTTATGTATTTCATGTACAAGGGATGTAGAACACATGTAAATTAATGTAATTAATATTTGGCAGCAAATATTTATATCAGCTATCTATATGATTTTATTTCCAAGGAGATTTACTATTGAAAACGAGCGTGATAAAGACATCACCGACAACCCAACCATTTACTGTGCATGTGAAAATGAATAAATAATGTGTATTATGGATCGTGACAAGAATATTGAATATTTTATAATTAATAAATTGTTAATTATATTTTAAGTATAAACACAAAATAGTAGGAGGGCCCCACTAACCCTTTAAGGTCTCGATGGAGGAGGAACTTGGTGGATTTGATATTCAGGGCCAGAAATTATGATGGTAAGAATCCTAACCCCTAAACTCAATTACTTATGCATGTTTCGAAAAACGTGCAACAAATTTGAAAAATGATAGTTTAGTTTATAAGCCGTCGGAACTTATGTTAATAGCGGTCAAACTAAATGGACTTTTGAACCACTGGCTATACTAAATAATTCCTTATGAAACATAGTTTTAGAACATGTAGACAGATGGAATAAATTAGATGTAAAAAAAAAATTTATGCAATTTTACAGTTAGGGGTATTTCGGTAATTTCACCCAAATAAGTAATCGAACCTCAACAAAAGCTTCACCATTGACTTGGCAATCCGTGTCTTCATGTCATGACACGATACGACATGAGTCAAGACACGGCATAAATTATCAAAACACGAACATAACACGAATTATAAAACGTGTTTGAATCGTAAATACGAACACGACACTTATTTTTCTACATGTAAAACGTGACATGACACGACTAATAAGTTATAATTATCCGTGTCACACGACATGACACGACATGATTTAGACAAAATAACACGAAATTGACACGACACAAATAGACATGATACGAATGACACGATTAAAAATAAAAATAATTAAAAAAGGATAAAAAATCATATTTACATTTATTCACATCTATATTAATTAACATTCAAATATAAGCAACAAATATAACAAAATAATAATATTTTCAATCCATAATATATATTGAAAATTGCAAAAACATACAAACAAAACATAAATAGTTAACATTAAGTCAATAAACATAAATAATTTAACTAAACATTCGAACATTAAATCATTAACAATGCAAGTCCAAGTCTTCTAATCTTATTAAATATAATATCATCAATTCATTGTTATCATATGACTATGATCTAAGATCAAATATATAAAATAAATCAATAAATCATTAAAAAGTATATTAATATCTTATTCTTATTATAATAATTTGTATGTTGGTATTATGTTATTTTAATTTCCTATAGCGTGATAATTGATATAGAATAAATCAATAAACTATAAAATCTCTTAGTATGTTGAATAATGTAATTCTGTAAAATGTAAACTTTTAATCTCTTATCAATATCATGTGATATAGTGTCCTTTATGTAAAATAACTAATTAATTATGCAATCTCTTATTAGTATAATAAAATATTTATATTTTATATATTATAATAAAAAATATCATATATATTTCTACATTATGGTATCATATATGTAAAGATTTGATAATTGTATCTTAAGTTCTTAACTTAAGTTCTCAATACTTTATTTTCAAAATTTTATTATCTAAACCATAATTAACTAATTTAATTTCATAATTAAATTTTTTAATTTATTTTATTGCAATATTTATTAAAGCATTAGTTTAATTTAATAAATTAATTTTGATAACATATTATATCAATACATTATAATTGTTCATTTGGTAAAACATTTAAGCATTTTTGCCTTTGGCCAAGGTTCAATTCCCACTAAAAGCAATATGGTTAACATGTCTTACACGTGTTTTTGTGTATTCGGGTATCCTTGTAACAAGGTTTTCTTTAAACGTGTTTCTCGTGTCGTGTACGTGTTAATCGTGTAACACGATTTTCTTGAATGTGTTTTCGTGTCTTACACAAGTTTAGCCGTATCAAACACGACTAAACACGAAAAATGCCGTGTCTAAATTCGTGTCGACACGGATAAACACGATACACAAATTTTCCATACACGTACACGATTTTTTCGTATCGTGTTCATGTCGTGTCACTCGTGTCATGTTTAGATTTGCTAGGTCTACTTCACCAACCATTAGAGCAAGTTAAATAGAGGTGTTTTATGATTAAATAAAATATTCAGAGATTGGATAGACTGTTTTCAACTAAGTCAAATTTTAAGGGCAAAAGTGGAAGAAATCTTTAAGTATATGGGCAAAATGGTAAATTTACCCATAAAATATCATTTTTTAGCTCAATTTCTAACATCTTCTTGGTCCATTTTCGGCAGCAACCAGCAGGCACACTTCCACAATTAACGTGAGCTTGTAAAAGAGAGAGAAAGTGACAAAAACTTACCAAAATCACACTAAAATCAAAAGTTGTCTTCACCAAACTTGTTCCTCTCAACTTCCTCTATCTTCCTATACCAAAATCATTAACTAAAATAGCCAAAATAGAGGTGTGGGGTTCCTTGAAGCATTTGGCCAAGGTGAGAAGTTTAGAAAAGCTTGAACTTTTCATGGTTTTCTAGTTAAATTCCATGTGCTTACGATGTTTTCATGTTTCCTTTAGCTTGAATCATGCTAGAATCATGTAACTAGGCAGTTGAGGGTTTCAGCCAGCATCTAGTCTTCATGAACATAATGTGTCTTGATGGGAATTTGATGTAAGAATCATGTAAAAATCAAGAAAAATATGAAAACAAGCATAATTAAGCTTAAATGGAAGAAACACCAAGTGTAGGGAGAAGGAACCCATTCAGCCATGACTAGGGGAGCATGAATTTGATGCCATTTAATTTGAATTTCATGTAGGAATGGTGTAGAAAATTAAAAGAAACAAGATTAGATTAAGTAATAAAGCTTAATTTGAAGAAATGTAAAGTGTGGGTTAGGTTGGTAGTTTTGGCCAACATAAGGGGAGGCTGAAATTATGCTTATTTCAGTGTAATTTAGGTTCTAAAATAATGTACGAATTATTCTAAGACTGTAGGCGCGATCGGAATTGAAAACGGAGATGTTTAGCATAAGTTGTGATTTTAGCACCGGTAGAAATTACACTGTATTTGAGCTACAACAGACAATGTACTAGAAATTAATTAGTTAAATATTCTTTCAATTAAAATATAGTGAATTTATCGAGTTTGGATAATGAATTTGCAGCCTCGAGATCCAAGGTGCTATCGGTGTTGACGAGGTAAACACTGAGAAATTGAGAGGTAAAGGATATATGTATGAAGTGTAGGGATACCTTGTTGCATGATTTGAAATTTTGGCTTTTATGGAATTGAAATTGATATTTTGGATTGCATTTGGAAATTAGAAATTGTGGTTTGAAGTTGTGTTTTCGTGCATGAGGGTTAGGCTAGAATATACCGTTATGCGGTCGAAATTTTTCTAAAATAGCCTAAACCCCTTTAAAATATTGTTTAGCATGATATTTAAAATAAAAAGAAATAAATTTTAGGAATTTAAATATTAAGTTCCTAAATATGGCTTTAAGTAAATTAAATCACAAATTCAGTTTCTGATAAGATTTTTATGAAAATTGTATGTTTTTCCAATTGTTTGAATATTTTATATTTGTGTTATTTGAAAAAAATATTTTGCATGCTAAACATTGTTTTGAGATGATGTGGTATAATTTCATGTTTTACTATATTGAATTTATGAATTAAATTCTTATGAATTTATTTAAGACATGATTTATTAAATTTAACTCCTTAAACATTTCTGAAAATATTTATGAAATATTTTGAAACATTGGCCCCGTAGCTACCTGCGAGTACATGTATTTCTGTTCTGTTTCGATACTACTAACTCTAGCCCAATCTTTAGCTCCCAAAGGTGACACCTAGCTAGTGCTCACACTATGGTCATACGTCTACTATAGTGTATGTGTCTATTGGGTGAAGCCTAGTCTCCACTAAACTTATATTGGTTGGTAAATCCTTGGTTAACTTAGATCCAGGCACTCCCAGTTTTGATTTGATTTTCGATTTAGCTTATATGCTGTATATGGTTTATGATTTTATAACATGTTTGGTGAATTATATTTATTTGAATTATCTATTCATAAATGATACAAATGTGATTTAATATTGTTTATGGAGTAATTTATGTTTTCTGAATGATTTAAGAAATGTTTGACAAGCTATTAAATATTTACTAAATTTGTGATTAATTTAAATATTTCTAAAGTCTCTATAGTGGACTTGGATGCCGGGACACGCGAGGTGCTCTAAAGCATCCTTCTGTACTCCATCCGGTTACCTGACCCACTATAGTATCTTCCGACATTCATGCCCACAAGTTTTCAGTCATGAATTCATAGTTTCGTATTAAAGTTTAATTTTTAAACTATATATAGGATATGATGTATCAGCATTTGTATATATATTTCTTACTGACCAAATAGCTCACCCTTTTATTTTTCCCACTCCCAAATTATCTAAAGTAGTTGGGTCTACTTTCTAGAGGACCTGATTTTTGGTATCCTTTAGGCGAGCGTCGTATTTCATCGAGGCAAACGACAATTTTCTTTTTATGTATTCAGACTTATTTGTACAATGTTACTTTTATGTATAATATACTTGGGATGTAAATTTTGTTGTATATTGGATTTAAAGCTAATAGTTGTGTATTAACGTTTAGAAATTTTGAATCCTGGGATTGTATAAAAGTATTAAATTTTCTTTTGAATATAAGATGACACTGCAGACAGCCCAACCGTATGTGATTTGCATATGTGAAATTAGATAAATATTTGATATTTCGGACCGTGACATAGTACATGTCATTGGAATTATTTTGAAATGTAACTTAGGATTGCTGTAGATTATTATATAGACTAGTATGATTATCAAGTGCAATCCAAGATATTAATGTTGTATGACAAATATATGGATATATTGATTGTGACGATTCTGAGAATGTGTGTAGTGTATGGTGATATAAACTGTGGATTGTGGAATTGAGTTGTGATGCTGGAAATAGTTCTATATTTGTAAGTTATTTAACCGGGGAACAAGACTACATGTAAGGGGAAGGTTTTTCAATCCGTTTCTTTTGCTAGGATAAATATTTAAGTGAAACGACCATAATCCATCCTAAAGAGATTTAGCAAATGCACTTACGAATTGAAGTTGAACTTATGAAGGTTAGAGTATATCGAAAAAGTAAATGAGAATCGTTTAGTGACAATAATGACACCGAATACAAACCTTAAAGTGAAAAAAAAAATTTAGTTTGTAAATTTGCTAATTGTAATAAGTGTACGTCACGGGATTCGGATTGTGACAATATGCCTTTGGAATTACTCAAAGTCTCCAACATCATTTTCTTCATCATGTTTGTTTACAGATGTCCACTATGGCAAACTCTCTTACTACTCCTAGTCCTAATCCTAACAATATGGATGACTTCGGAAGTTTTCTAGCTGAAGCTACGAGTCAGCCTAATACTGCATGTCCTATCAAAACTGGGAGTTCAAGAAAAAGGGCGAAAAAAAGAAAGCAATTAAACCAAGGTCAAAAGTTTGGCCTCATCTTTCTAAGTTTATTAATAGTGAGGGTTTGCTGAAGTGTAAATGTAATTATTGTGAGAAGGATTTTTGTTGTGATGGAAAGAGAAATGGTGCTAGATCACTGTTATATCACATAATAACATGCAACAAAAACCCTTCAACACTAGTAAAATTGATAGTGCACAACACCACTAGTTTTGCAAAGTCAAGGTATTGAAGGGGAAGGAAATATCATCACTTGGAAATTTGATCAAGAGGCAACTAGAAAGAGTCTAGCTTGTATGATTGTGATTGATGAACTACCTTTTAGGTTTGTAGGTTTTAGGAAATTTGTGTCTACTACATGCCTTAGTTTCCGTGTTCCTTCACGATCTAAAATTACTAGGGATAGTAATCAACTTTATTTGGATGAAAAGCATAAAGTGAGACAAGTTTTGAGGAATTAATGTAAAAGAATTTGTATAACAACAGACCCATGGACATCTTTGATTATTATGTCTTATCGCTCACTTTATTGATAATGATTAGAAATTGAAAAAAAAAATCTTAAACTTTTGTCCAATTTCCAGTTATAAAGGTCAGGTCATAGGTAAGCTCATTGAACACTGCTTGCCTAGTTGGGGGATTAACTAATTGTTCACTATCACAGTTGATAATGCAAGTGCAAATGATGTTGCTATTGCATATTTGAAGAAAAAATTTGGAAATTGAGGGGGTTGCGTTTTAAATGGTTTGTACATTCATATAAGATGCTTGACTCATAGTGAATTTAATTATAACTAAGGGGTTGAAAGAAATGAATTATTCTGTTGCTCATGTTAGGGGTGTAGTGAGATATGTGAGTCAATCTCCATCTAGATTACAAAAGTTCAAAGAATGTTGAGATTGAAAATATAGACCGCAAGGGTTTATTATGTCTTGATGTTTGTACTATATGGAACTCCACCAACTTAATGTTGGATAGTGCCCAAAAATTTGAAAGAGCTTTTGAGAGATTTGAAGAGCAAGATAGCAACTTCAAGGCTAAACTTGAGTCGGAAGAGGTTTTACCTACTAAGGATGATTGGATCATTATTAGAAGTTTAGGCTAGTTTTTAGAGCACTTTTATGAACTCACATTACAAGTTTTAGCACTTTGTATGTCACATCCAACATTTTCTTTGATGAACTTGCTGAGATGAACTGTCTTTTGAATGAAGCCCAAAATAATAATAATGCTGAGTTTGGTGTGATGGTAAAGAGAATGAAAGATAAATATAACAAGTATTGGGATAATTTGGAGAAGATAAATAAGTTGGTTTTTGTTGCAATTGTCCTTGATCTTAGGCACAAATTGAATTATAAGGAATTTGTACTTAAAAGCTTGTATGATAGTGATAAAGGTTTGTCAATAGTGAAAAAAGTGAAGGAAGTTTTTTATGAAATGTATCATGCATATCAACCTTTACTTCCAAGTGATAGTGCCTAATCAAGTGTTATGAGTGTGAGTAATGTAGGAGAACAACAACCAAGTAAAAAGCGTATTAAGTCTTTGTTGCACATGATTGAATCAGGTAGTGGGAATCAAAAATAAAAATTGGACAGGTACCTAAATGAGGTTGCTAAGAATGACAATGATGATTTTGATATTTTAGGGTGGTGGAAAGTGAAGAGCCCTAGATTTCCTATCTTTTCCCAATTGGCTCGGATGTGTTAGCTATTCCTATTTCTACTGTGGCTTCTGAGTCTGCATTTAGTATCGGAGGATGTGTCCTTGATCCATTTAGGAGTTCTTTAGCTCCTAAAATGGTAGTAGCCCTTGTACGTACTCAAGATTGGATTCGAAAATCGTCAAACCTATCCGACATGGTGGAAGAACTACAAGAGCTTGGAAAAGTTAAAAATGGTATAAATATATTTTTCTTTTGTTTATTATCCTATTGTTGTATGAACTGAAAATAGCTTACGGATTTTAATCTTGATTTGTTTTCTTTTTTGTCTAGATATATCTTTGGATGCAGCTGATTCTATACTCACTGAGTCATGAGCTTGTGTATAGAGCTATTGTTGTAGCTTGGATATGTAATTTGTTGGTGCCTACTGTTTTAGTTTGGATTATGCTACTGTTTCAGACTTTTAATTTGGTAATTTTTTTTAGTTTTGTAACGGTATAAACTTGTGGATGCTTTGGTTTTGTAATGGTTTGAATTGATGGATTGATGATGGACTTGGTTTTGTAATGGTTTTTTTTGGTTGTTGGAATTGGTTGGATGTGTAATCTACTGGAATTGGTTTTGCAATGGTTTTATTTTGTTGTAATGATTTTATTTGGTTGTTAGAATTGGTTAGGACTTATGTATTAGGATATGCAATCTTTTGTGTTAAATGCTGGAATTGGTTTTATAATGGTTTTATTTGGTTTTTATCTTGTTGTTAATTAGAGACTAAGGGTGTTCAAAGAAGGAAATTCTTGAAGTTGGTCTGTTTTCCTGTTTGTTGTAGCATTTAATTTAGAATATACTCTCCTTTTTGCATTTGTATAAGCCTTTTGTTAGTATAAAATTTTCCTTCCTTCGTCATATGTGTATGTATACAGCATACTTTTCCCTTGAGAGGCTATGGAAGCAACACCATTGAAAAAATATCTAGAAATCAACCATAGCAATTAATTGAGAGCTTGTATCTCTCAAGGGTAAGCTTATAAAGTATGCAGTTGTTTAAAGCTCAGGGCTCCTAGTTTCCTAGTCAGGTTTTTGCAAGGAAAATAAAAAAAAATTAATTTGTAAAAAAAAAGTTTATACAATTTCAGTTAACTGATTAATCAAATTACATTTTGATTTCATTAATTTGAAAATATAAATTTCGATTCAATTAATGAAAATAAAAATATAAATTTTAATTTGTTGAAAATTAATCCCCACTCAGACCCCAGTTTCTAAAACATAATAACCATTTGTGTTCCCCCGGTTTAATCAAACGAGCACCAGAATCATGGCGACACCTTGTCGAATTCCAATTGTACTCTCAATTTTCGAATTGGGTAATTTCGTTTCCTACTTTCCAGTGGTACTTTTATGGACTCGCCAAATTCAAAGTCGAGCGAGCATCTCGTGACCGTTCGTGATAGTCAAGAAAACAATCTCCACCGTCCACACCTTACTTTCCACGATCAATGGTTCGTATTCGATCCTCTACCCTCTTTATAGTTTTCCTTCGAAACTTCTCTTACTTTGCTTAGTTCGGTTCTCTGGGGAAGAAAAAAGAAACTAAAATGGTCTTAGTAAATTAGTAACACCAAAGGCGAATCTCATCAATGTCGAAACGGAAAACCAAACCATGGCTAGATCAAGTCTGTCAAAGCCCATCTGATCTTCGACAGTCGTGGAAACCCCACCGTTGAAGTAAGTCGTTGATTTTCATTTAGCCATCCGATTTATAATATTATAAGTAGCACTGTAGCATAATTCATATCTTCTTGCCCTTTAGTCGTTGTTTTTCTTATGGCTCTGTTTGATTGAAGAGAAACCTAAGAGTAACTTTTTTATGAGTTGAGTGATTGTCGTAACGATTTCGTCCAAAAATTCGACCGTTCGACGATTTTGAAAACATTTAAAAACAAAAAAGAGTCTCCACCAATATTTTTTGATTAGGTGTGATTGGTCACCTGAAAATTTCGTCTTTTTAACAAAATTTTAAAATGAATTAAGTTTTATTTAAAAGACAATTTAAGGGTCTGCGAAAACCAGATTGGGTTTGGGGAGTACGGTTACGCATGAGAAGGATTAACACTCCCACGACGCTCGTTTAAAAAACGGTACCATTGTAATCATGTGTTATCCTTTGGTTTTAATTTAACATTTAAAAAGAACTCCATTTATTTTGAAATCATTTTTTATTTGTATTAATTTTAAAACATTTAAATTTTATTTTTTATTTGAAATAAGTAAAAATCTTTTGTATTGAAAATTATTCCGAAGTATCCCAATACTTTTGGTAGCATTTCGGATAATTTTCTCACCTAGAGATTTCTTAAGAATCATTACTTGTGAGTTCTATAGAATCTCATCATCAGAAGATTCACACTCGCTTCGAAAATTATTATGAATGCATATGATCCAAACAGATAATGAATGATGCACATGTATTTATAAAAAAAACTTTATATTTCGATTTTTTTAATAAAACTCTCAATATTGAAAAATTTAGCTAAATATCCCAATACTCTGTTAATATTTAGTTAATTCTTCTCACCTAGGGATCAGTTAAGAAATCACTACTTGTGAATTTCATAACATCCCATCATCGGACCATTGTTTAATTATTAAATTTCATTATTTATTTTTCTTTGTTTTTTTATAAAAAAATTAATTGTTTATTTTCATTTTTAATAAAACTTTAAATTATTGAAAAATCATATTAAATATTCCAATACTCTGGTAACATTTAGTAGACTCTTCTCACCTAGGGATTAGTCAAAAAATCACTACTTGTGAGTTTCATGACATCCCATCATTAGACAAATATTTAATTAAATTAATTTTTTACTACGCATTTTGAAACCTAACAATTTACCCAAAAGGAGTATTATTATCATTTATTTTAAAAGAGACACATGATTTTATTATTACAATTAATTTCATATAACTAATTATACTTAACATTATTAATAATTATAAAATTTACAAAATTTTTATATATATTTTCATCATAAAATTATATTAAAATACCTAAAACAAATTATTAAAGACATATAAAATATGTAAATAAAAGAGGTGAGAATGTACCCTAACCAATTTGGGCTTTAAACCTAAAGAAAACCTTTCAAAACAGCCCAAAAAATGAGCCCAAAAACAACTTTGAGTGGGCCCAATTTGCTTGGCCAACTGCGGGTATAGAGCGGTTCAGGAGCCGGGTCGTGGATCAGGAGTCGGGTCGGCCGGCTGGCTAGCACGCGGGTCAGGTGAAGAGGGTTGGAGTCGGGTTGGGTGTGTGGATCCCCGGGTCGCGCACGGATCCTTCTCCTCCGTAGCGAGTCGGGCGCGCAGGTCCCGAGTCGGGTCCGGGTCCACGCTCGGATCTGCACCTTTTTTTTCAACTATAAAAGATGATGGAGATCCACTTGCTCGTGATGTTTGTGATGCTAAGGATCCATTGGTCATCCAAGGAGGTCCAATTACCCGAGCTCGAGCCAAGAAGATGCAACAAGCCCTGGCCTCATTAATGCAACAGGCTCTGGCATCATTAAAGTGTCAGGAAGCTTTCATGAAGAGTCCCAAGACATCTATACTTGCTTGGAAGCCCAAACGACATGAGCATGGTTTACTGTCTTATTTTAGCTTAACAATAAGATGGGTTAAGTGTTTGAATAGCCCACATTTAAGGCTTATTGTATCTTGGACTATTTATTTTATGTAACTAGGTTTAGGCATGAATTTGGGTTTAGTCTTATTTTCTGTTGGTGTTAATTCCAGCCCACTTGTTTATGGGCTTAAGTGCTAGGTATTATTATAAATACCTTGTAAACGCTATTGATGGACAGATCATTTTTGAATTTCAGAATTTGAGTGTGCCTTCCTCTTGGGTTCCCTCTCAACTAGGCTTATCAAGGTCTTCTTCCTTGTGGCGTCTTCTTTTTCACCATCCACCATTGCTATACCTTAGGTTCTCGAATTCTTATTCGTAAAGTCAAGGTCCAATACCTTTGGGTTCGAGTCTCTTTAGGCTTCGGGTCTAGGTTCCAGAAGGTGACGTTCATCCTCTTTGCTTCTGTCTTGTTGTGTTTCAGCCCCCTTTAAATTTCACTCCATGTTTTCTCATGTTCCGCGCACATCAAAAGACCTTTTTTTTTTCAATTCATTTTCAACTTTTTTCTCAAAAAAATTTCAGAGCTTTCCAAAGCTCTCGGTCAGGCGATTTTCAGCCACCGCGGACCGCCGTGCGTCGCCAACGGTCGCCTTTGCCGGTGGCCGAATCTTCAAAAGCTCGCCACTTTCCTAAAGCTCTCCGTCTCCTCTTTCCGATTCTGACCTTCGTTTCTCCTAAAAAGCCTCCTAACCCCGTAGATCTGAACCCCCCGAAACCCTTTTCACTTTTTCCTTTTAAATTTTTGTTGTTTTTTTTATGCCTTGTGGTGTGGATTTGCTGCTAATTCTTTTTTTTTTTTTTGCAGGTAGGTGTTTAGGTTTGGGAGGTTTTGGGGTTTTAGTTTTACGGGATTTTTGGTGATGGTAGTGGTGTTGTGGTGATCTCGGGTTTGTGATGGATGATTGGGAAAGATGCGTTTTTGATTTAGGAGGTCTAAGGGTTTAAGAATATTGGGTTGGTGTTTGGGTAATGGGGGCCGGAGGGTGTCTGTGGCGATGGCTTAAATGGCTGTTAATGGTGGCTGAAAGGGGATGGTCAAAGGGTCTCGGTTTGGGATGTGGAAATGGTAGTGGGAGCTTGAAACTTGGGTGGTTTTCAGTAGTGGTTGTCTCAGTTTTTCGATGAGATAGAGTCAAGAAAAAAAGAAAAATGGCCACCCCCCCTTTCCTCCTAAATTTTGTTTGTTGTTATAGAGTTGATAGAAAGAAAGCTTTAGGGAACGAAATAGGGGGCCGTTCTAAAGAAAAGAGATAGTGAATTTTTGGGATCCTTAGGCAGAGGAAACTGGCTAAGGTTGACAAGAACTGGTGCCGGCAGTGGCTGATGGACAGTGGCGGTAGCTGATAGACAACAACAAAAAAAATAATAAATAAAAAAAGTAATAGAAATAATAATAATAACAGTAATAATAAAACAGTTAATAATAATAATAAAAACAAATAATAAAAATAAAAATAAAAAAAAATATATAAATAATAATAATAATAATAATAATAATAATAATAATAGTAGTATAAAAGTAACAACAACAACAACAACAACAACAACAACAACAACAACAACAATAATAATAATAATAATAATAATAATAATAATAATAATAATAATAATAATAATAGTAACAACAACAACAATAATAATAACAATAATAATAAAAATAAAAATAAATAATATATATAAAAATAATAATAACAATAATAATAAAAACATAAAAAGAAAATCAAACTCAGCCCCTTTTAATGGGCCTGAAAGGCCAATGTTTCAATTTGGACTTTGAGAGCCCAATTGAAAGAAGTACTACTAATTTAGACAAAATTTAGTATCTACAGTGATGAATGTGGGTTGAATTGAATGACAAATTTACAGGTTGTTGTTATTCTTTCTGACAAGACCTTAGCAAGAGCTGCTGTGCCTAGTGGTGCTTCCATTGGTAATTTTATACTCTTATATTTTACCATTATCTGTTTTATATGCATTTATTTATTTTTCATTTTGTTAATTATGGTTAAAAATTGAAAAACTAGATTTGAAAAGATTAATTTGGTCACTAACTATCACTTGATTTAATCTGGAAGGCATATATGAAGCTATGGAATTGAGGGATGAAGGATCTGACTACCTTGGAAAGGGTGTGCTTAAGGTAACTTTTTTTCTTTGTTATAAGGATTATATATATGAGACAAATTTTGAGTTATTCTTCTTTTCTAGGTATTCTATTTCATAAGCTTTTGATAGCTTTATGCATGAATGCTAGCTCTTATGAGCCTATATTTATAATTATTGATGAATTTTAGTCGTTTTGTGATGGTTTTATCATCTTGATGATGTTTAGGCTATGGAGAATGTAAATACAATTATTGGACTTGCTTTGGTTGGCAAGGTATTATATGGGAATTTAAGTTATTTTTTTATTCTTTTTATTACATACATATATATATATATATATATATATATATATATATGGAATATTATCCAATACACTGTTATTTGAGTTTTTTCATTTCACAAGAGGAGTTAAAATGATGACACATACTTATATTATTTATTTTTTTAATATTTTTTAAAAGTTATGTGTCACCATCTTAACTTTACTTGTGGAGTCAAAATCTCCACTGGCAGTGTATTGGATAATAATATAAATATACTTATGCTGCAAATCAATGTCATTAATGTGTTTTGACTTATATCTTGTTAATCCTTCTTTATTAACAAGGCCTAACAGAGCAGGCCAAAATTTATAATTCCATGGTACAACAGCTTGATGGAACACTTAATGAATGGGGTTGGTGCAAAAAAAAAGTATATTTATTTTCTTTTATTATTTTTTATCTTTTGGTTATTTGTATTGTTATTTTCTAATTAGGTAATGGATGTTTATTTCAGCTTGGAGCAAATGCTACATTGGCTGTTTCACTTGCTGCTTGTAAAGCTGGTGCTATAGTGAAGAAGATTCCCTTCTACCAAGTACGTATCATTGACCTGTTTGATATCTCTCCTAATATAACTTTTCTATAGATTCTCTCATTTTTTGTCTTCTAACTTGCAACAAATTGCCAATCTTGCTGGCAACAATACATTGGTCTTGCCTGTACCTAAATTCAATGTTATTAATGGAAGTTCCCATGCAGGCAATAAACTAGCAATGAGGGTAAAGTTACTAAAATATTTGAGAAAAGATGGTTTGATGCCTTTTCTCTTTATTGAAGTCTTTGACTGTTCAATACTTCTTCAGGAATTCATGATACTCCCAGTTGGGGCATCTTCTTTCAGGGAAGCCATGAAGATGGATGTAGAAGTATATCATCACCTGAAGGTAGACTTCTTTCCCTTTTTGCCAATTTCTTCCTGCTCCCTTGGCTACTTGCTTTTTTAACTTTGTAGATTGCTTTCTCTTGTGTGCTTTTTCAGGCTATTATAAAGAAGAAGTATGGACAAGATGCTACCAATGTTGGTGATGAAGGTGCCTTTGCTCCTAACATTCAGGTATGTACTCGCTTTTAATTATGACCCCAATTATGTGTATGTGGTGTAGCATGGGCCTTTCACTCCTCTTATTTTCATAAAGCCAATGTGTTGAATGAAATGAACTTAGTACACTGGAGGTTAGAACTGTAATAAGCAATAGATCTCAGGATCCTGATTATACGAATCATTTGAATAACGAATTTAAATTGCATTGCTTTGATGTTGTAATTTGCAAGAAAATAAAAAGGGACTTGAGCTCTTGAAGACAGTTATAGCAAAAGCTGGGTATACTGGAAAGGTTAGTTTCAAAAACATTTGGCATATTAACCTAAAATGGCATGGTAACTTCATTATGTACTGTGTTTTTTAGCTGAAAGCTTATCTTAAATATTCTGTTATGTCTTTGTTGATAGGTTGTTATTGGAATGGATGTTGCTGCTTCAAAGTTCTATGATAACAAGGATAAAACCTATGACTTGAATTTCAAGGAAGAGGCAAAATATTATTATTGTGACATCTATCCATTTTCGGTAATCTTCACTTAAATTAAAGTTGAACTGGATTCTTATCAAAGAATTGTTGTTATAGAACAATGATGGATCACAAAAAATTTCAAGAGACAGTTTGAAGAATGTTTATAAGTCGTTTGTGACTGATTATCCAATTGTCTCCATTGAGGATCCATTTGATCAAGATGGTTGGGAGCGCTATGTTATGTTGACAAGTGAAATTGGTGAACAAGTGCAGATTGTTGGTATGATCTGCTTGTCACAAATCCTATGGAAACAGATTTTATGATGGGATTAAAAATATAGAGGTTGTGTTTTGTGCTTGCTTTGTGGAGATTTTAAATGCTTTGTGTTTTGTGCTTGCTTCAGCGTGTGGAGAAAGCAATTAAGGAGAAGACTTACAATGCTCTTCTATTGGAGGTAGCTTTTGACTATTTTGTCCACTTCTTGAAGTAACCTTGTGCATGATATAGAATTAGTGATTGATTTATTTGTAGCTGTTGATTCGTTTATCAAATGAATTAAATTTTTGGATGATGTCAGGTGAATCAAATTGGTTATGTAAGTGAAAACATCGAAGTTGCAAAAATGTCTAAACATGTTGGTTGGGGTGTCATGGCAAGCCACGATAGGTATGGCTCCCTCACATCGCAACACCACACCATTTGTTTTGTGTTGTAATGATCTCTGTTGTTCAATGCTCCCTGTCATTTGTTTTTAAGAAAAAGTTGTTTGATATGTCTTTATTATGTGTTTGTTTTCTGACGTAGTGGCGTTGTAAGGTTTCGTTGTCTCGATTTATCATGTCATACATGAAAACACGCAGCGGATTAGAAAAACAACTAAAATCAAAATCACCAGGATCATGCAACGAGATTAATTTCGGGATAGAATCTAACCTTTTGGTGTACTCGTGTAGGAATATTCGACTTTTGAATATGGCAGCCCACGAACAGCCCTTGATTTATTGTTAACTCAAGACTCCTAGCTGAGAGAAGTCCTTTAACGGTATCCACACTAGTCGGACGCAAAGCAAGACCTTTGCTTGAGACAAGATGTGATCAGAAGCAAAGGGAGGAGGAAGGGAATTGTTTTCTAAGAGTGCTAGCTCCAAGAGGCAGAACAGCTATAAAAATATTCTGTTCTTCTATCTAACTTTTAGACTTAATGTTGTTTTTATAGTGCCTCTTAACAAAACCCTAAAAAGGCCTTAGCCTTAGTCCAACTAAATTAGGTCTTTTGGGCCCTTTAAAATTACTTAATCCAAATCCAATTAATTGTAGGGCATACTCTAACAATCTCCCACTTGCACTACAACCAATTGGTTATGCATTTGGATTAATAATTTGGTCTGCCCATGAATTATTATATTAATAATTCATAATTATAATCTCATTATAATTGAAAAGACCAAAATACTCTTTAGTAATCTCGGGCTAAAATTACTATTAATTAAATCCCGAATTATAGTTGGAACAGGATTCTAGTCTCACTAGGAATCCTTCTTGTACTAGGATTCATCACATGGATCCAACTACAATTACCTTGTCTTGGTCATACCCTTACTGTGTGTGACCCTTTAGGCTTCCATTACATTGGCAGTGATTCATAATCTCATTCATAAATCACAAGCCAAGATTGGCATCTAGCAATGCATCATGGCTACCCAAGTAATGAAAATGTCGGTGAGTTGACGACAACCTTTCAATGAGCAATTACCATATAATTCGATCCTTTTGTCACCTAATATCTCAGTTGAACATAGCGTAAGGAACATGTCATCTCTATTAAAGTTCAACTCCATTGTTTCTCAATCTTAAGATAAATGATTTAATCAAATGAATTCAAGATCTCATCTTAAATCTCATTTGTACTGTGGCCACATATTTTCAATCATTAATCTCTATTGAGAGTCCTGGAGATATAGACTCTTGTTACCAAGAGGAATAAATCCTATCTTGATCACTCACAACCCTTATTGAGCTACGTTTACCAGGATCAAAGTACACCAATCCACACATAGGATACCATGGTGATCTCAAGTCTAAGGATCACATATACCATTGCCATTCGAGAACATCTAATGACACTCAATGTAACGATCCACATAGAGTTCTCAAGATGGGTCAATCCAGTGTATTCATTCACAATGATCACCCATGTGTTGATCTGGATATCACCATATCCATGACTTATGAGATTAGTCACCCAAAGGAATCTAACACATGTTAGTCTTGCCGTATCACTAATGTCCCTTCTCAGTGATACTATGACAAAGGATATTTAAGAATAGTATTCTTTGTATCATAAGGATCTCATTATCAAAGTCACTACTTTGATTCCTTTGATACGAATCCACTATTTTAGGGACTTTATCATTTGATTATGACTTGATCAAATTAACTATAGTCAATAATGATAAATACCAGCCATGTATTATTAAATAACATAAATCATCACAATGTCTTAAGTGTACTATAAGTCTAAATCCGATTAGCTCATAGCACATGCACTAACATTCTCTCACTTACACTACAGCCAATCGATCATGGAAGGGCTTGAGTATCTGTTTGGACCATTGGTGAGACCAAGATTTCTTAGCTTGTTCAATGGCCCCATTGTTGTCACAATAGAGTACTAATGGATTAGTAATGAACTTCTTGATCCAAACAATTTCCTTATTTGCATCTAATGCAGCTATACTCGATCGTAGAATCGGCCACTGTCTCTTGTTTAGAACTTTTCCAACTTAACAGTGCGATCATTTAGGCAAAACACATAGCCAGATTGTGACTTAAAGTCATCCTTATCTGACTAGAAACTGGCATCAGTGTAACCATTTATAATGAGCTCGTTCTCTCCTCCATAGACTAAGAAAGCATCCTTAATCCTTCTTAAGTACTTAAGGATGTTCTTAACTGATATCTAGTGACGCTCACCTGGGTCAGCTTGATACCTACTCGCCATGCTTAAAGCATGGGAAACATCAAGCCTCGTACATAACATGGCGTACATGATAGATCCAATAGCCCAAGCATATGAATCTTAGCTATTTTATCTCTCTCATCTTATGTTTTAGGACACATGTCCTTTGGGAGATAAATGCCATGAGACATAGGTAAGAGTCCTTTCTTAGATTCTTCCACGTTGAACCTTTTCAACACTTTGTCAATATATGTACTTTGACTTAGACCTAGCAGCCTACTCGATCTATCTCTATAGATCTTTATTCCAAGGATATAGGCTGCTTCTCCTAAGTCTTTCGTGGAGAAGAAATTCCCTCGCCAAGTTTTGATAGATTGTAGGGCAAGAATGTCATTTCTTATTAGTAGTATGTCATCCACATATAACACTAGGAACATGACAGCACTCCTACTAACCTTTTTGTAAACACAAGGTTCATCTTTGTTCTTGATGAAGCCAAACTCTTTGACTATCTCATCAAAACGAATGTTCCAGCTCCGAGAAGCTTGCTTCTCAAGCTCTTGACGTATCCTATTAGACCTACGTAAACCTTGTGTTTTCGGAGCTGTTTCCTGTTTCACAACATCTTGTGGGACTTGCTCTTGTTCCACTAAAGGTTCAGTGACATTTTGTGGTTCTTGAACCTCTTCAAGCTCTATTTTCTTCCCACTAGTTCTTTTAAAAGGAAGTCCTTTTCTAGAAAGACATAGTACTGAGCCACAAACACTTTGTGCTCTGTGAGATTATAGAAATAGTATCCTTTTGTCTCTTTAGGATACCCCACAAATATGCATTTATCAGATTTGGGTCTTAATTTGTTTGAGACTTATCTTTTGACATAAGCCTCACAACCCCAAATCTTTAGAAAAGACAAATTAGGCTTTTTTTTCAGTCCACATCTCATGTGGTGTCTTTTCAATAGCTTTAGTAGGAACACGATTTAGTGTAAATGCTGCTGTCTCTAAAGCATAACCCCAAAAGGAGACAAGGAGGTCAGATAGACTCATCATGGATCGAACCATGTTTAACAAGGTCCAATTTCTCCTCTTAGATACACCGTTCCATTCAGGTGTGGAACTATTCCACACTCCTTTAGATGATCTATAAATTCTAGGCTCAAATACTCTCCACCGCGATCTGATCAGAGTGTCTTAATATTCTTGCCTAGTTGGTTTTGTACTTCATTCTTGAATTCTTTGAACTTTTCAAAGGATTCTAACTTATGTCTCATTAAATAAACATAGCCATATCTACTGTAGTCATTAGTAAATGTGATGAAGTATTAGAACCCTCCTATAACCTGTATGGTTAATGGACCACATACATCTGTATGTATGAGCTCTAATAAACCACTAGCCCTTTCACTTGTTCCTGTAAAAGGGGCCTTGGTCATTTTACCAAGCAAACAAGATTCACATACATCATATGATTCAAAATAAAATGAATCTAAGTGTCCTTCTTTATGGAGCCTAGATATGCGTTTCTCGTTTATGTGACCAAGTCTACAATGCCAGAGGAATGTAGGGTTAATCTCATTACCCTTTGACCTCTTGGAATCAACACTGTATATGTGATTATCTAAATCTAGAACATACAATCCATTCATAATGGAAGCATTGCCATAGAAAATATCATTAAAGTAAATTGAACAACTATTGTTCATTATTTTAAATGAAAAACCTTTCTTATCCAAACAGGAAACAGAAATAATGTTCTTGGCAATTGCTGGAACATAATAACAATTATCAAGTTCTAGAATTAGGCCCGAAGGCAACGATAAATTAAATGTTCCTATAGCTAACGCAGCAACCATTGCTCCATTTCCAACTCGTAGGACCACCTCGCCCTTAGGAAGTTTTCTACTCCTTGTTAGTCCCTGCACATTCATGCAAATGTGAGAACCACATCCAGTATCTAATACCCAAGATGAAGAAGTAGACAAATTTATCTCAATCACATATATACCTGAGATGGAAGTCTCACTTCCTTTCTTTTTCTTCAGCTCCTCAAGGTACACAGTGCAATTTCGCTGCCAATGACCAGTCTTACTGCAATGGAAGCATTTTCCTGTCTTAGCAACTCCACCAGATGGCTTGAGTTTCTTGGCCTTTTCCTTCTTGTTACCATTGGGCTTGGGCATACCCTTAAGTTTGCCTTTGCCTTTGGATTTGGTCTTGTCAATCACCATAATAGAAGTAGGCCTTGACTTCTTCAAGTCTTGCTCAGCAGTTCTCAACATATTGAGCAATTCTGCCAGTGTCTTATCCACACTGTTCATGTTGTAGTGCAACACAAACGAACTATAGCTATCCGGTAAGGATTGGAGGATGAGATCAACTGACAACTCTTTATGCATGGTGAAGCTCAGTGCTTCCAGCCTCTCAATGTACCTAATCATATTAAGTACTTGAGTGTGCACCAAAATTCCCTCAGCCATCTTGCTCTGGAAGAGCGCCTTAGATATCTCATAACGTTTGTGCCGTGCTTGCTCTTGGAACATTTCCTTGAGATATTCGATCATATTAAACGGTTTTATATTCTCATGTTGCTTCTGGAGTTCAGAACTCATGGAAGCTAACATTAGGCACTGTACGTCAATGGCATCATCCAAATGCTTTTAATAAGCTTGCTTATCAGTAGCGGAAGCATTCTGTCTGGGTTGAGCAAGGATTGCATGCTCTAGAACATATAACTTCTTTTCTTAAGTGAGGACTATCCTCAAATTTCTGTACCAGTCTAAGAAGTTTGCCCCAACCAACTTGTTATCCTTCTTAAGGATAGAACGAAGGGATAAATTGTTGTTTGTCATGATAATTCTACAATCATAAAATATGCAAGTAAGTAACATTGTGATTAAAATCATTAATTATGGTCTTTTAATTAAATGAATTACTCCTACTATTTTCCTCAAGCTAATAGCCCTCACTATCAACTCGGGAAGCCTTTTCACCTAGACTTTCAAGTGGGCCAGGATCCATATTTGGTCCCATTATGACTTTAACTGAGCTAATGCGTCCAATGAGATTATTTAGGTAGACAACTCTTGTCAATTGCATCTCATGCAACTCCTGGATAGTTGGGTGAACAACTCTTGTTCTAACTCATCATATGGTTAAAGCCCAACCTATGCCTCTAAATCTTATTAGGTTTGACTAAGCCAATGCCTTAATTTGATTTAGTTAAGTCTGACCTAATACACTTGGAGACAACTATTATCTCATGCAATGTGAATTCCTAAGGTAGGTATGGCCTTGACTGAGCCAAAGTAGCACAATACCGAACAAAGTCTCTTTCACATGCATCGTATTGGAAGGCATCTTTATTTGTTATCTTTGACTTAATATTTATTTTGAGGGATTTTTAATTTTACCATCTCACCTAGCATGCTTTTCTAACATATATATATCAATATATATAAGTAAAAGCGTAAAATTAAACGTGACATGGTTATGGCCTTTTCTATTACAAAAGAACCTACGGATATATTATTTTTCTAAATGTCTTCTCCTCGATTTCCCTTCAAGCATCACCTCGGTTCGCCTTGGCTCTGAATCATCTTGGCTCCAAATATTGTACATTTTACAAGATAATCCTAATTTATCTATATAACTATTACATAAATAAATTACAAATAAATCAAGGCTCACAGGCACAATTTAAATTTATTTAAATAAATTACAACCTATGCAAACCTATGCCCATAACCATGCACCATGCAATCATCCATATCACATAAGAATCAAGCATCAAGCATACACAGTAATATCACATATTAATTTGCATGCTTCCTAATTAAAATCTAATTTTAATTAATCTAATTCTAATTAATTATGGGTATCAAGAGCTGTTTTAATTTAATTTTAATTCTTAAAATTCAATTTGGGCTTAATTGAAATTTTAATCTTATTAAAATCTCAAAACCATTAGATAACTCTTATCCATTTTAAAATATTTTATTTTAAAACAAAATTTATAAAGATAACTCCTTTTGAAATTTTAATCTCATTAAAATATCAAAAGTGTTGGATAACTCTTATCCAATTTAAGATAGAAAATAATTTATTTTAAAACAAAATTTTATTAAGATAACTCTTTTTGAAATTTTAATCTCATTAAAGTCTCAAAACTATTGGATAACTCTTATCCAATTTAATACACGATATATATATATATATATTTTATTTTAAAACAATTTTATCAAGATAATGTTTTTGAAATTTTAATCTTATTAAAATCTCAAAACTATTGGATAACTCTTATCCAATTTAATTTTTAAAATATCTTTCTTTAAAATATATTTAATTTAAAACTCTTATCATGATAACTTTTATCCTAATTTATTTTATATATTTTAAATAAAATAATAACAAGTAATTTTTTTAAATCTATAATTGTCTTACAATTATTTTAGGGTTAAATAAAATAATAACAAGTAATTTTTTTTAAATCTATAATTGTCTTACAATTATTTTAGGTTGCCCAAACGAATTTTAAAAATTAAAATCAAATCTGTAACAACTTACAATAAAACAGCATCACCACGAATCGAATTCGCTATCCCGAAAGCTGTTTGCACACTGGCTCTGATATCACTGTAAGGTTTCGCTGTCTCGATTTATCATGTCATACACGAAAATATGCAGCAGATTAGAAAAACAACAAAAACCAAAATCACCAGAATCGTGCAACAAGATTAATTTCGGGATAGAATCTAACCTTTTGGTGTACTCGTGTAGGAATATTCGACTTTGGAATATGGCAGCCCACGAATAGCCCTTGATTTATCGTTAACTCAAGACTTCTAGCTGAGAGAAGTCCTCTAACGGTATCCACACTAGTAGGACGCAAGACAAGACCTTTGCTTGAGACAAGATGTGATCAGAAGCAAAGGGAGGAGGAAGGGAATTGTTTTCTGAGAGTGCTAGCTCCAAGAAGCAGAATGACTATAAAAATATTCTGTTCTTCTATCTAACTTTTAGACTTAATGTTGTTTTTATAGTGCCTCTTAACAAAACCTTAAAAAGGCCTTAGTCTTAGTCCAACTAAATTAGTTTTTTTGAGCCCTTTAAAATTATTTAATCCAAATCTAATTAATTATAGAGCATACTCTAACAGGCAAAACTTAGGATACTTTCATAGCGAACCTTTCGGTTGGGTTCGCAACAATAAGTGTTATGCCAATCAGATTTTCTTTCGGTTTTCACCCAAAAAAAATATATTGATTGCTTTTTAGTTATACTATTAATATTTTGTGAGGTATTAACCTGCCTTTTACCAAATAGGCCAAATCAAGATTGGAGCTCCTTACAGATCAGAACGTCTTGCCAAGTACAACCAGGTAAAGGCTGCAAGCTTGCAGCCTGTAGGCACACATTACCATCTCCATTATTCTTTCTAGGTGGCAAATATAGTCTGTGACTGTGATCTCACTAACAATTTTATCATATGGATTGCAGCTTCTGAGGATTGAAGAAGAGCTTGGTGCTGCGGCAGTTCATGTTGGAGCAAGGTTCAGAGCTCCAATAGAACCCTACTAGTAGTATTGCAGTAAGCTTCATGGTGCGGGTGCATTGCCTTCTGCTAGGATTAGGGAAGCCTTAAACTAGTTAGCTTAGTGGTTGGTTTATTTTCTCCCTTTTTGGAGTGATGCTTTTGTAAAACTTATTTAAGTTTCATTCCGATGCTTTGACGTTTCTCTACCCTGACCTTGGGTAATTTCAATGCCTATGTTATTTATAGGCAATTATTATGGAAATATTTTGCCTGATTAAAATTTTAAATTTAAACGTTGAATTATGTATTATTATGAGTTGAAAAGGTTCATCACGAATTAGAACTAATAACTTGGTGGATTGTAATAATTAATAGATATTAAATTTGATTTGTTTTTAAAAATGGTCACAATAAGTTTTAGTTTTTCAATGCAAGATAGTTATTTTACCAGAATACTTTTTTACTTTGTATTCTTTCCTAGAGTTTTTTTAAATATCTAAAATTTAGTTTTTTTTTTATTTTTCTACTCATTATTATTTTAGTTTAAAATTTTGAAATCTAAATGAAGCATCGAGGGTATAAAGATACTCGATACTGGAAATTCACAAGTATTGATTATCAGCAAATTGTCTTGTGATTAGATTTTATTAAATAGATTTAAAAATTCATTGTTATACTCTATCCTTTTGACATTATTGTATTTTTTTCAAGTCTTAAAGCGTGCTCATTATTTTTGCTTAATTTTTTAAAATATAAGTGAAATTTTATATTTGATTATTTTTTACAAACTATTCTAAATTATAAATCTTCCACAAAATTTCAACATTTTTTATTATTAATAATAAAAAATAAATAAAGAAAAAAATTGAAATTTTCAACATTTTTTTATTATTGACCGTTTGAACATTAGATTCTCTAAAATTTTAGATAAATTAAAATATATGGTGAAATACATAAATTGAAAGAGGAAAGTAGCAAAAAATACATAAATTGAAAGAGGAAAGTAGCAAAAAATTATGTCAAATATTTTTAAAGTTATTTTGGTTGAAATCGGTTTTGGATCTCTAAAAGAGTTTCTAAATATAGGTCTGTCCAGTCCTTTCCAAGACTAATTGGGCGGTAAAAGGTTAACCTCTGAATAATGGCAATCATCCTTTTTTTAAGCTCTGTTTGATAAGAGTGACTATATATATATATATATCTATATATATATATATATATATAATTAATTCAATAATTAAAATTTTTAATATTTTTTATTTTTAAGCTCTGTTGTTTTTTCAATCCAAAACCCATAACCAAAAATCTAAAGAAATTTCTATTCACACCTTATGAGTTGCTAGACAAATCCTATTTACGAAAAAAAAACCCTAAATTCAAAAAAAAAATACTCCTCACACTCTAAAAAATTTAATATTTTCCAATATTATCTTTATTGCAAACATTACACTTTTTTTTTTGCAATTTTTTTCTAGTGAGTTGTAATTCACCGGAGTTGTTGCCTGGTAACAGTTGAATGCTGCCAGGCAGCCATATGCTGATGTGGCAGCAAGCTTGGGTTGCAAAAAGAAAAGCAACAATATGCTATTATGGCAACAATTCAAGCTGTCTATTCAAAAAAAAATAAAAAAGGTTCCGGAAATGGATTTCCGGAAACTCTATTATGTGCTTGGAAGTCCACTTCCAGGAGCCTTATAACACTCTTAAAAATGAATTTTCAGGAGCTCCATTGAGCTCTCAAAAATTCATTTTTAGAAGTGCTATTGTATTTTCGAAAATCTACTTCTGAGAATACAAAAATTTTAAAAAAAATTAAAAAGGGTACTTATGTAATTTTTCATAAAAGTATTTTGATATTTTAAAAAAAAATTAAATAGCGTGTATAAGTATTTTTTTTTTGGTATGGATAGAAGCTCGAGAGCTTCTAAACCCACTACATTTTCTCCTCTTTACACTACACCTTCAAAAAACGAATTAAACTTACACTATTAAATTACAAATTTAACCTTACTATAAAAACAAAAATTTCACCTCTTTCACCGAAACACCTTCCTTTCGCCCGTGCAAGCCAGTCAGCTTACCTCTTCTCCACCGGCTGCAACTCCTTCAACCGAAACCACTCTCTACAGGTACCAATTTGAGCTATACATTTTGCTGCTACTGTGTTGGTCTTACTTCGCCTACCGCAAGCTCACCTGCGCGAGGTCGGTAGCCTCACGCAGGTGAGAGCCCACCTGAGCAACACTGGTGGCCTCGCGCAGGCTCACCCGCGAGAGGCCATGTGCAGCTTGGGTGTTCCCGTTCGAGGAGGCACATGTGCTGTGCAAGCTGGCTTATGCGCGGGCGCAGGTTCCGCGCAAGCCCCAAGCAGGGAGTAATATTTACCTTTTTTTTGTTGTTTCTGCTCAACAATTGGCTCCCTTGGCTCCTTTGTTTCTGCTCAACAAAGAAGTAATAGCTAGGGTGAAATGAGGAATATATTTTTGTTGGATTCTTAAGCAATTTTACTTAGAATTGAGCATTAATGCTTTGATTGTTTTATTCTTCTAATCATACAATCATTTGCTAAGACATAAATGTTTTTTTTTTTAGATATGGCAGAAACACAAGGTGGAGGTTCATCTCAAGGAAGACGACGGCGACCCACCGGCTCAGAGAGAAGACGACGAGCTAGCCAATATCGTGCTGAACAGGCCGAGCAAGCTGAACAAGTAGAACAAGTCGAGCAAGAGGAACAGGCCGAGCAAGTAGATTCAGATGATGCAGATGAGGCATCTCAACCTTGTCCTGGAGGCCCGAGTGATATGTTTGTTTTGAACAGTTTTAGATCACATGTGGCTTTTACGATATGGGAGGGTCAGGTAATTATTTTGTTAAATTTAAGAATATAGATATATTTATCTATTAAAAATGATCTTATTATTTATTGTTTTTTATATAGGAGCGAGCCAATTTGAAGGTTCTTAATCACACTAAAAAAATCTCTCAGTGGACTCTAGACGATGATCGGTCACGTATTCGCTCCCATGTTTTGCAATCCAGCTTAGGTTGCTTGGTTGAGTGTAGTTATCGCACTTGCAATAGTACCATCATCTCAGCTTTTTGTGAGAGGTGGCAGCCGGAGACTAACACATTTCATATGCCTTTTGGGGAGATGACGATTACCCTAGATGATGTAGCTACACTGCTTGGCATACCAGTGGTCGGCGGGATTGTATCATGCCGGCACATCTCCATGAAGCGTGCAATCAGAATGTTAGTTCGTTTGCTAGGTGTCTCTCTTACGGAAGCTCAAGCAGCGACGAGTACTGGTCATGGGTCTAGTGTGACGTTGCAATGGTTGAGATCAACTTTTAGCAATGTGACCGATGGCTTTAGTGATGAGGAAATAGTGTATGCTACTCGTGCATACTTACTTCACTTACTTGGGTGCACACTTTTTGTGGATAAGAGTGGATCCCATGTTCCGGTTTCATTATTATCCTGTTTAGAGGATTTACAGGTTATCAGTGAATATGCGTGGGGTGCGGGTGCTCTTGCTTATATGTATAGACAGCTAGGTCTTGCGAGCAGGTCAAAAGTACATGGGATTGGAGGCTATATGACCCTTGTCTAGGTATTAAGATTTATTTTTATATAAATAACTTGTGAATTATAATTTGTTTATGTATAATTTATTAACACTAAATCCTGTTTTATTTGATGTAGGCTTGGATTTATGAGCACTTTCCGTCATTGAGTCCAGAGTTGAACTTCAATTACGAGGATAATTTGCCACGAGCTCGACGATGGAAGCCACGTGATTATGGACAAGATGTGAATGTCTTGCGGGACCATCTAGATGACCTCCAGCGTAATCAAGTCTGCTGGGATCCATATGCAGATAGTCGAAGACAGCATTCATTGCCCCCGATCTCTTTTTTCACGATCTGCTTAAAAGCTGGGGATGTCGTGGAGCCGTACCATCCAGAGAGAGTGTTACGGCAGTGGGGCTATGTACAGACTGTACCTCCGAGACCTTTAGCGCCATATAGAGCACATAGAGGTAGTACGAGCGCCACTTATGATGTTGTTTATCAGTTTATGGATCAATTATGGCAGAGATGGCCTATGTATGTCCTCACAGAAGAGAATAGAGGACGAAGGTGTGTGATCCCAAGAGAGACAGCTCCTGACTATATGGCTTGGTATGGCTCTATTTCTCATCCATTTGTACAAAATTCAGCACGCAGATCGAGGCTTCAAGCTCCCCCAGTCGATTCTGATCAATCTAGTATAAGTTATTAACACTAAATCCTAAATGAATAAAATTTGTTCGTACTATTTGATTTGATAAAATTTCTTTCATGTATTGTTTCGCAGCGCATGTCAAGGGCAGTGTCTCGCTGTGAATTACTCATGAGTGGCAGCAGAGATGTAGAGACATTGACAAAGGGAATTTACAACCTGCATGAGATATTAACTGGGTCGTCAGATGCTGCTTCATCCTCAGCTCCTCCTCCAGCTCCATCACAGACAACACCTCCTCCAGCTCCATCACAGACAACTCCTCCTCCAGCTCCTCCACCAGTTACATTAGAGATAGCTTCTCCACCAGTTACATCAGAGATAGCTTCTCCACCAGTTACTCATTTTTATACTAGGCTCGGGAGAAGGAGAGGCAAGGGAATTATATCGGATGTGTCGCGGGATTAGTGTATTTGTATTCAGTGACTTTTGTTTTTTAAAGATACGGTTTATCTTTATGATATTAGACAATGTTATTAAAATATGTAATGACTTTTGTTTATAATTTAATGTTTTATTTAGTGATTTTTGTTTTTTAATGCCTAGAGTTTATCTTTATAATAGTAGATAATGTTATTAAAATATATAATGCGTAAATCGATAATACAATCATAAGAAGGCATACACATCAAAGACATAAATTGATAATATATTCATACAAAGGCATAAATGTTAAAATACAGTAATATCTAATAAAATATCATGGTTCGTCTAAATCAATGGTTTCTTTAATGGCAACATTTGATCTCGATAACAAATTTTGAAATTCCTCAATGCGAGATACATATGGAAGCTCCCACTCACGAGCAAAATCATATCGGTACCGATGCCAATTGCATGCAATCGGAGGTATTGGTGCAAACGGGTCCATAAATACCTGAAAAAATATCACTATTAAACGTACGAAAAAATAAAAAAACAAAATATCTCAATTCTAACGTACATATTATTATCAATACCTCAACAAAATGAGAATCGTGAATAAGTCTAAGTGCTATGAATCCATGTTGCAGAGGGGGAGGTGGTGCAGTTTTAAGCGGAAGATATGTCAAGCATTGTCTAGAAGATAAATGGACTAGCACAACGTTATACATTGTTGCTATCAAGTGACCCATATCGGGTAAAGTCATCCATTTATCATAAGGAGCTAGTATCTTGAAATATGATAATGTCTCTATCAATTCATCAACACGCTCCTCTGATCCATAGAGACTAAAATAATAAGCGCGGAAATCACATATCTCCTCGATCAAATCTTGTCGCACCTTAGCCCATGCATTAACACCCATGCCTAACAAGCCAGCTATAGCTCGAAAACCACAATGTCCATCCGATTCAACATCCACAGTAGAATGTATGTATTGGCATATCTCTAAAGGGAAAGAATCAATAAATTTCACTTTCTTTTTTCGATGCACTAGTAGTTTCATCATCTTTACTGAATTGACTGAAACAGGTGTTGATGCACTACCATATTGAGATTCAACAATCTCAAAATATGAAGGATCACGTCGAGTTGATTTATCTCGAGTGCCTTTGGTCTTAGCCTTCTCGGGTGGAGGAACAAGAAATGTAGTTGCTGGATCACCGAGTTCCCTTAACTTTTTCTTCAAGGCTAATTTTCCCGAGATATCACAAGCATTGAAGTGTTTCACTATAAGCTCCCACTCAGCATTAAGATTCAACTTAGCCAAGTAATCAACACTGTTCTTCTTCAAGTCCAACTTCGACCAAAAAGGATCCAAAACGGACAATGGAATCGGTGTCCCGAACTTTATAAATTCAGCAATCTCGTGAGCACAAGGCAATCCATGTGTGCCTCGAATGACGCAACCACAGACAAGAGGGTCAATGCCGGTATCATTTGCTCGTTGTGCTTCCTTCAAAATAATGCTCAATGCTGTCCTAGAAACCAATCCCTGTAACTCCCTAAACAAAGTTGGTCGAAAATTATGTTCCACAATAATAAGACTTCTCTCGAATGAGGCCTTTATCTCTGTATGTTGCAGCTCAATCAGGGAGTTGATAACCTTCCATGATGTATCGAAATCTCCTTGGGACGATCCAAGGTGTCTCTTTAACTTTGAATGTGCACTCTCCGCCCTATATGATGTTAGAAAATGTTTATTATAATGAATAAATTATATATTTTGTGAAAATAACAATAAGTAAACCCTATAAACCTACATACCTATTTGTTGTAACATTTCCAAAGTGTTTTACTTTATTTGTCTAAGCAGCAACAAATTTCTCTTTATGCTGAGTCAACCAACTATGGATCAAGTACTCGAGCGCTCTAGGATAAGAATGGTAATGAGTTACCAATGAACTTAAATTTGCTTCGTACTCATACTCATTCGAAGAGAATACAAGAACGCCCCAAGCTGACATGAATGCCTCCCACTTCTCCTTGCTCTCAAACCACTTTTTACAATTAGCAAGTACATTCTTTGATATATGCCATCTACATAAGAGTTTGGTTGTGCTAGGGAACACTGTTTGTACTGCTTTCATCAATGCTAAATCCCTATCAGTAACAATGACAGAAGGCATTGAATTAGAAGACATCAAGCTTTTTAACTTCTCTAATGCCCAAGTGTAGTTGTCAGTGCGCTCAGCCTCCATGTAAACAAATGCAACAGAAAATGTCAAATCTATACATGTCACACCAACAATCTCAAGGAGAGGGAGTCTATATCGATTAGTTTTATATGTACAATTCATAACTAACACATTGGGAAAAGCATTCAATAAATCTATAGCCATCGGATGCGCCCAAAATAAGTCTCTAATACAATCACTTGACTCATCACTCCTATGCCACTCAACATATTTACAATCATCTAAGTGTTTCGTGAGTTACTGCATCTGTGATCTACCAGCTTTGTCAACCATTCTATACTTTTGTCGTGCATTGTAGATGGTCTTTATGGTGCTGGAATTCTTCTTATCATGTTGTTTCAACATCATTAATATATTTCTTGGTTTGACCATATTATTTGTCATATCGGCTACTATACCTTGCTCTTTCACCGTTAATCGACCAGCAAAGGAATGTCCTTCTAACTGTCTTGCAACCAAATGGTTATGCATTCCACATACTACTTCGACTGCCCAATCATCGCCACTCTCCAATTTCAGCCCCTGTAGCTCGAATTGACAATTGCACTTCTTTGTTCTCGTTCCCAAGCGACGAAATTCATCTCTATTCAATCTATACATTCCATACCGTTCACACGCAAGTCGAAGTCTAGGCTTTCTTCCGAGAACACCAACTTCGGATGATTTAATCACAATAACAAAACCTAGGTCTCTTCCAACCTCTCTAGCCCATGTGATCAAGGTATTTCTACTATTGAAAACCTGAACAAAAAAATTTAATAATTAGTTTTTTTTACGGTATTTGTATTGAAATATTATATTAATTTTAAATATGCTTACCTTTTTAGTAGTAAATGCATAAGTGCAGTCAAATATTTCTTCATCCACACTATTGAATTCTTCATTGTACACTACTAGTTCTTTGTTACTTTGCAAATATTAAACAATTAGTACAATAAATAAAAATAATTAATTATTACAATAAATTATACAAGGAATTAGTACAATTATTAAACAAATTATATAATTATATAATTATATAATTTATATAATAAAAATAATTAATTATAAAAATAAAAAAGAACAACAAGTGTGTGAGTGCGCGCAAGCCCGACGGCCATCCCGCGGAAGCTGTCTTGCGCGTCGGTGGCCATTCCACGCAAGCTGTCTTGCGCGTTGATGTCCAGCTTGCGCGCGAGTGGCCATCCCGCGCAAGCTGGCTTGCGCGTCGGTGGCCATCCCGCACAAGCTGGCTTGCACGAGATGCTAATCTCTGGCTTTTGGCTGACGAAAAAAATTCGAAAAAAACTCATCAAATATTACCTCTTTTTCATCTCTTTCAGTTTCTTCACTTTCATACTCTTCATAGCTATCATAATAGCTACTCTAACTCATATTTTTCAATTTTTTGAAGGAAAATAGAATATGATTGATGAAGAAAAATGAGAAATGGAGAAGACTACAGCGGAAGGGAGAAGAGTGAATAGCAAAGTTGAAGCACGCAGCAGATGGAAAAAAAAAAGTGAGGGAAAATGAGTTGTAAAATCAATTTTAGTTTAGGATATTAAGGTCATTTTACATTTGGATATTTTATCTTTTCTCATTTTGTAGTAAATAGAGAATTTTTGTTGTGAAATTAGAAGTCCTATAGAAGCTCTCGTAACCTAAAACCCAATCCTGAAAAAGAAACAACTTGCATACAGTATCCCTAAAAATATTTTTTTTTTTGTCAGGAATCAGTGTATTTGTTAGATTACGAGCAGGGTTGTGCTGAGGTTTTGAGAGCCAGCAACAGGTATTTTCTCCTCAACTTCACTTGGTTTTCGTCTTTTACTATTTCCAATTGTGGGAGATATAATTTTACTTCAGATATCTGAAAAACGAAAATACAATCACAAATATTGATATCAGATTATGAGGTTTTAATTGTCTTTTTTATTCTTTACTATTTGTAAATCTAGGTTTTTTCTTGTGCTCTTTCTCAGTTTAGGAAGCTTTATGGGCTGTCGCACCCTTTTTCTGTCTGATTGCTTGTTTTTGAAAACTATTTTTGATGTCCTGTACTTTGCTTTGCTGCGAATATCTTTTAAACCTGGTTAACAGAAATTATATGCTTTGATGTGTGGTTTCCCTCCCTGCAGAAGGAATATAGAATTTTATCTGCTATTTTCTTTGCCTTGCTGCTCATGATTTTGATTGGTATATGTCGGGAATAAAAAATGGAGTTAAAAAATTACCCAATCCTAATTGCATCCTAATGACCTTTCAAATTTCCCGCGATTTTATTGTAGATTTTGCGCAATGGGGCTGCGAAGTAAAGAATCAACCTTACTAGCTGAGAATGCAGCGTAGGATGATGACGATGTAATGGATTATCCTAGTGAGGATGAGTCTGAATCTGGGTCAGAATCAGAAGAGGAGGATGTGAAGTTAGCCGAACTTTATGAGAACTCTGTATACAACATAGATGGCCTTATTGAGAAACTTCAAGATATCAGCTGGGCGGAAATACTGAATGGATGCACAAGCTTTCCCTTGATATTGATCAAGAGAAAGAGGCCGATGTGAATGATGACCTGGAAAGAGAGCTCGCTTTCCAAAAGCAGGCATTGGAGGGGACAAGGTTGGCATTTGAGAAGTTTCAGTCAATGGGGCTACCTTTCCTCAGGCCGCCCGATTATTATGCAGAGATAAGGTGAAGGGCAGACTTTTGGCACAGAAGCGACAGATTGAAGAGGCTGAGGAGAGAAGGAAGGCTAGAGAGGCCAAGAGAATTGCTAAAGAGGTTCAAGGTGAGAAGTTGAAAGAAGAGCTATGCAGAAAAAACAAGAGATTGAGGCAGTTAAGAAGTGGAGGAAGCAGAGGCAGCAAAGTGGCTTTCCTGCAGGCGGCAAAGACAGCAAGATGGACTTGGGTTTTGAAGATGGTAAAGCATTTGAGAGGTCAAGCAAGAAAGGCCTGGGGTGTCTCCAGGGGATCGCTCTTGAGGGAAGGAAAAGCAAGGTGGTGCAAAGGGTAAGAATATGAAAATCAGGGAGTTCACGAACTTAAGATTTGGAGGGAGGAAAGGTTTGAAGAAGCAGAGCACTGCTGAAACGACGAACGATCTTAGAGGCTTCAACAAAGGTGGTGTTGCGGGGAATAAGAAAAAGAAAAGGTGATACAGCTAGGACCTTTTCTCACTTCTTCTCTGCTTTTTTTAGCATTTGTGCAAACTTTAAGCTGTTGTTTCATCTTTAAGTATCTTTTTGATGTTCTTGTTGAGTAATGCTAGTTTGAAATCATGATATTAGTCAATATTTTCTAGTCAATATGCATAACTTCATGTGACTCATAATGGTAAATGAAGACCATTAATTTGCAATGAACCTATCATATTAAGTTCAGCATATGCTGGTCAGGCATCAGATACAAAACAGCTGGATTTTGCAATTTTCTTGCCCCAAGAAATCAAGTTTTTCCAAAGAATGATACCAATATGTTATCCGGAAAAGGAAAAGAAAATTACCAATCATTCAAGGTGGTGGGTGTTTCATTGTACTCTCATCCGATTCTGAGTTCCATTCAGCCACATTCCTCATTGTAGATTCTTCCACGTACCTTGTATGTACAATGTATTCGAATTTTGAGCTCAACATATTCAATTAACATGATTATTAATATAAAAAAAGGTTTAGAATGAAGCACAATTATGTTATGAACAGGAGAATTGTCTTTGATCTGCACCCCTTGCCTGATCGCCTCATTCTTCTCTTTCCCATTGGAAAAAGCAAAAAGTTTCAACTCCACATGCTTCGTAGGGACTGCCAAGTCTTGAACCAGAAATTAGTCAAGGCGATGGCTAAGCTAAGCTGTAGACGACACAAAAGAGTACGGGAGAAGCAGAAGGTCCGTTGCATGTGTAGTCCTTGTGACTTGTCATATATTAGAATTTGGGGTTTAGTAAATCAAAGGGAAGCCCCACTTCGCAGTCGTCCAATACAAACAATAGATTAATGATTTATTTTAATAAATAACCCACTAATCATTAATCAAAAACATTATATAATTTGTCCTTTTTATTACATTATAGCTTTCACTCCACACTTTCTGCAACCAAAGTTTCCCATCCAATCTTTTCTTCAACCAGGCAGCGCTATAAAAAGCCCGGTACTACCAACAACATACTTTGATTAACAATTGCAGTATTCCTGTTCTCCACACTTCATTTTCTTCATTTCTTGTCCCATGGTTTTTGCAACCATGCTTGATTCTGCATTGGATTTGATCAGCCAAGCTGTTTCCAACCATCTTTATGTCTTCTGTCTCTTCAATTTGATCATTGTCGTGATCCTCATGAGTTCAAAGCATGGTATAGGTTCCAACTTCGACCAAGATTTTGAAATTCCTCTCTCAGCATCCACATATGATAAGCAAGATTCAGAGGTTAAGCAGTTACTCACCACAAGTGAACAAGCGACGAGTGCAAGCAGAGCGATGGGTGTCTATGAGACCCCAACGGAGGAAAACAGAGGGAAAATATATGGTTGTAATGCCAATAATACCGACGGTGCCGATGAAGATGGTGAAGGGGATGATGAGCTAAGGAGAAGAGTAGAAGAATTTATTGCCAAGGTCAACAGAGAATGGAGGGCAGAAAAGTTAGAGATGTCTATTTTAGCATAGAGATACATGTGAAATTAGGCTGTCTATTTTATATACATAAATGTGAAATTTCCCACTTTTCTTCTGGTTATCATGCCTGAATTCTTCGTTTTAATTGATGGGTCATATCGGCAGGAAATTTTTTTCCTTTCTTTTTCTTTGGAAAAAGTTGAGAGTATGCAAAACCTCTGCAGCTATCTTTAGAATTCTTCTCTGGCTTGGGCGCTTGGCTTCCTTACTGAATATTGATACTTTAATGCTTCTTGCTAACATGGATAAGGAAGAAAGTGAACAGTGTCCTAGGGCACGCCTGAAGAATAGAATAGATTCTCTTCACAAACTTAATCAAATCTTGACCACATAATTTATTTTTCTATCTACGTATCTATATTAAAAAAATCGTAGATCCACGCAGCTCACGATCTGCATGATTTTTTCACTATTTATCCCAATTGGTAGTTGATGTTTCGTGGATTTATGGGTAGGATGGTAATTTCAGTTGAGTTTTTTTTGCCCACTTGGGTTGAGTGCGTGCAACTCTTCCCGTTTGTTTCTCCAACTGAACCAGCCCCTGTATTTTCGTTTTGCTTCGTCAAATTCTGATCAGGTTCTTTCTCTGCAGTAGATTTTAGCTCGTATATGAGGTTTCTTCCATTTTCTTGACCCAATCCAGCAAGTACATCTTCGTTTCTCCCCTGTTCTTCCGCTTTGGTTTTAACAAGGTATTTGGATGCAAAGAGGGTAATCTCTATTTGTCATGGAATTATAGATTGGGTTCAAGTTTGCTTTTGGTTTTAACAAGGTATTTGGATGCAAAGAGGGTAATCTCTATTTGTCATGGAATTATAGAAATTGAACACTGACAGCAAGGTAGCTGACTGCAAATCCACCTCAGCAGCTAGCATACTGACAAGTGGCAAAGGAAATACCAGCAAAGCACTTGATGTTACCGAGCTGCTAAAGGACAAAAAGGAGTTGTAGGTCATTTGAAGGAGGAGCTACTGGCAGGGCAGGACATGTAGCACAACAATGCAAGGTTGCTCGGAATACTCCAGGTTTTTTCTACAGTTTTTGTAATTAGCAAACTATTGGAAATTAGTACATATATATACTAATCTGATGTAAAAGAGGGGTTATGAAATAAAAATACCATCTTTTCTCTCTATTTTTATTATTCTCTTCTTCTGGTCTTCTTCTATTCTATTCTTGTTCATTTAACCAGTGTTACAATAAGCCATTCTATAACAAAATTGTTATCAGGAGCCCTACGATCTAACTACACTCTGGGAAACCACAGGAAAAACAAACCAATGGCTGAGGGAACTAGGTTGAATACTCTCCATGAATAGGTTCAAGCCTTACAGAACCAACTGGAGACTATGAAAAATGATGATACAAAAATTCCAAAATGGTGAGAGGAACAGAAAAAGGGCATCGAGGCTAAACTAGCAGAGAACCAAGGCTATATCAGTCAGGTGTTAGTCTTATTAACTTAGAAAGGAGGAATACCAGCTCAATCAAAATCTTGTGGAGCTTCTAATGTCACCAATGGTCATCCAACCCCTGTATCACAGCTCAGAAGAAAAGGTAAGGCTCCTGTTGAAATCACTATTATAGATGATGCTGGAAAATACATGCATAAGTATAATGAACTTGGTTTGATTTCTAAAAATCAGCAAGAAACTGGTAGTGGTTTGTTTCAGGATCATAGTGGAATGTTCAAAAACAATGATAGTGTCAGTGGTCACAACTTTGGCACCTCTTTGAATACATTTACACCTAGGCCTAAGATTGAACTACCAATGTTCGAGAGTAGCAATGTTAGGGGATGGCTTAAGAAATGTCAGGAGTATTTTGCTATTTTTGCCATTGAGGATCACAAAAAATTGGAAATAGCCTCCATTTATTTGATTGGAAAAGCTAAAACCTAGTTTGATGGGTATATAATGTAGAATAGTAAGGTTACTTGGCAGGAATTTTCTGATGATTTGTGTCAAAGATTTTGTGATAAAAACTACTCTGATGTTATTGAGAAGTTTAACAAATTATCTCAGAAAACCACTGTGGAAGAGTACCAGGAGAGATTTGAAGAACTAAAGCCCTACCTGCTATAGTATAATCCTCACTTATCTGAAGGCTATTTTGTTTCAAGCTTCATCAATGGCTTAAGAGAAGATTTAAAACCCAGAGTCTAAGCAAGTGAACCCCAAAATCTCTCATCTGCATATAGACAGGCCAAATTACATGAATTGTCTATAGAAATTGAAAACAGAAAACACAAACCAAATGCCAAAAACCCCTTCACAACTAACTCCAGTCCTTATACTAAGAACACTTATACCCCACCTTACCAATCACTCAAAAACACCCCTAACCAAAACCCAACCTTGACTAAACCATCACTTATAGAGTAAAGAAGAGCCCAAAACCTCTGTTTCAGATGTGGTGAAAGATTCCTGCCTGGTCATGCTTGTAAGAACAAGTAACTAAATGCTTTAACAGCGGAGATAGTGGAAGAAATAGCAGAAAAGGCTGAGTTTAAGGAAGCAAATGAGGAGCAAGGAGTTAGGGAAAAGCAAGGCAACTTAAACGATAACTTGGAGATATCCATTAATGCTTTAACAGGAAATGTGGGGCATAGCACACTAAGGATACAAGGAAGCATTAAAGGGAGGCCAATTCATGTATTGATAGTTAATGGGAGTGCTAACATCTTTATTACTCCTAGGTGGGCTAAAGATGGAGTAGAGCTGGTGCATACTTCTCCTTTAGCAATCACTGTAGCCAATGGAGAAAAGCTATATAGTATAGCTAAGTGTAAACAATTAGATTGGTGCAGGCAGGGGCTTAGCTTTTCTCATGATTTGAGGGTGTTAGCCATGGGAGGAAGCAACATGGTTTTGGAAGTAGATTGGATGAAGAGATACAGTCCACTCATCTTTGATTTTAACAATCTGTCACTCTCTTTTCAGAAAGATGGGAAACAAATCACTCTCAAGGCTGGCCAACAACAACCTACCTTAAAGATCATCACTAGTGAAAAACTGTAGAAAATAGTAGACAAAGATCCTGAGTTATCAGGAGAGTTGTATATGCTAAGCATAGAAGATGAAGCTACAGAGGTACCTATAGAGTTGCAAAGTTTACTGGAAAGGTATTCTGACATTTTTGAGGAGCCTAAAGGGCTACCACCAAAGAGAGCTCATGATCATAGCATACCATTGAAGGCAGAAGCTCAACCTGTTAATTAAAGGCCATATTGATTTCCATATTACCAGAAATCTGAAGTGGAGAAACATATTTCTAACATGCTTTTAGCCTCACTCATACAGACATGTAAAAGTCCATTTGCCTCACCTTACATCTTGGTTAGGAAAAAGGATGGAAGTTGGAGACTCTGTGTTGACTATAGGCAGTTGCATGCCATGACTGTGAAGGACAAATTTCCAATTCTAGTGGTGGAGGACCTAATGGATGAGCTTAGAGGATAAAGCATCTTCTCTAAAATCGACCTAAGGTCTGGATATTGGCAAATTCGAGTGAGGGAAGAAGACATTCCAAAGATAGCATTTAGAACTCATCAAAGTCACTATGAGTTTAAGGTAATGCGTTTTGGGCTTACTAATGCTCCAGCCACTTTCCAGTCTTTAATGAATGATGTGTTTTCTAAGTACTTGAGAAAATTTGTACTTGTACTCTTTGATGACATACTTGTCTACAGCTTTAATCTTAAGGACCATGTAGGACATTTGCAAGCTATTTTTGAAACATTGAGAACTAATCAACTCTTTGCAAAGAAGAGCAAGTGTTTTTTTGGACAGAAACAGGTTGAATACCTAGGACATATTATCTCAGCAGAGGGAGTAGCCACTGATCCCTTTAAGGTGGAAGCTATGAGGAGTTGGCAGCAACCAAAAACCTTGAAGTCTCTTAAGGGTTTTCTAGGGTTAACAGGCTACTACAGAAAATTCATAAAAGATTATAGGGTTATTAGCAAAACCTTGACTGAGATGCTGAAAAAGAATAAGTTTCAGTGGAGCCCAGAGGCAATATGAGCTTTTAACCATCTCAAGGAAGCCATGAGCACTGCTCCAGTGTTGGCCTTACCAGATTTTTCTAAACCCTTCAACTTGGAGATGGATACTAGTACAATAGGGATAGTGCTGTGTCGACTCAAAATGGCCAACCTATAGCTTACCTTAGTAAGGCCTTAGGGCCTAGACATGCAGATTTATCAATCTATGAGAAGGGGTATCTGGCTATATTGATGGCAGTTGCTAAGTGGGGGCATTACTTAGATGGTAGTCTATTCATTATCTAAACAGATCATGAGGCTTTAAAGCATCTGTTAGAACAAAAGTTGACTACAACCATACAAAAAAAAGGGCTAACCAAACTATTGGGATTGGATTACTCTATACAGTATAGAAAAGGCAAAACAAATAGAGTGGCTGATGCTTTATCAAGACAATATGAAGAAGAAGGAAGATGTCAACTATAGTTCCAGCATGGATTAAAAGAGGTTGAGAATAACTATCTACAAGATTAGTATGCTAAGGAGAAGATTACTGTTGTAACAGTATCACATAATGCCATTACTAAATTTTCATTTGCTAATGGTATACTACGGTATAAGGGCAGGGTGTATATAGGAGCTAATGGTCAGTTAAGACAACAACTACTTCAGGCACTTCATGATTCTCCACAAGGTAGTCACTCTGGTACTTAAGCCACCTACTACATATTGAAGCTATACTTTTACTAACCTGGAATGATGAAACAAGTTAAAGAGCATGTACAGCAATGTGAGGTGTGTCAAAGGAACAAAGGTGAAAATGTGGCTTCTCCAGGTTTGTTGCAACCAATTCCAATTCCTACACAAGGGTGGGAGATGATAACCATGGATTTTATTGAAGGATTACCTCCAACCCAAAAGTTCAATTGCATTTTGGTAATCATTGATAAATTTACCAAATATGCACATTTTATTCCTCTCACTCACCTTTACACGGCCTTGGATGTAGCTAAGGTGTATATGAGCCAAGTTTACAAACTCCATGGTGCTCTTAAGGTCATAATATCTGATAGAGATAAGGTTTTCACAAGTGCAGTTTGGCAAGAACTAATGAAGCTAATTGGCACAACTATTCAGATGAGTACAGCTTATCATCCTAAAACAAATGGCCAAATTGAAAGGTTGAACCAATGCCTAGAACAATGCCTGTATTGTATGTGTTTCTTGTAGCTTAACTCTTGGGGAAAGTGGTTAGCAATGGAAGAGTGGTGGTATAATACCAGTCACCATACAGCTTTGGGTATGTCCCGTTTCCAAGCATTATATGGTTACCCTCCACTTGGGTTTTCATGGAATGCAAGTGATCAAGCAAAGGTTGCTACTATAGCAGAGATGTTAAACGAGAGTGAACAGTTGAGTAAACTATTAGTAGATTAGTTACAGAAAGCTCAACAAAGGATGAAGTGGTATGCTGATAAAAAAAGGAGCGAAAGAGAATTCCAAGTAAGAGATCAAGTCTACATGAAAATCCAACATTACAGACAAACTACTTTGGCTCTTAGAAGGAACCTTAAGCTCTCTTCCAAGTATTATGGCCCTTATCTTATCATTGCTAAAATTAGCCCAGTTGCTTATAAACTACAGCTGCCTCCTACTGCCAAAATACATCCTGTTTTTCATGTTAGCCTCTTGAAGAGAAAAATTGGTTCTAAGGTAGTACCCAGCTTCAACCCACCTACAATTTTAGATGATGGTCAACCCCTTGTTTACCCTGCTGCATTGGATAAGAGAATGGTGAAGCATAACAATCAACCTGTGACACAACTATTGATTAAATGGATGAATTTGGGACTTGAAAATGCCACCTGGGAGGATTTCTCAGTCCTCACCTCATAGTTTCCTTCATTTGATCCTTAGGGACAAGGATATGATGCAAAGGGGGGTAATGTCATGGAATTATAGAAATTGAATGATGACAGCAAGGTAGCTGACTGCAAATCTACCTCAGTAGCTAGCATACTGACAAGTGGCAAAGGAAATACCAGCAAAGCACCTGATGTTACCGAGCTACTAAAGGACAAAAAGGAGTTATAGGTCATTTGAAGGAGGTGCTATTGGTAGGGCAAGACATGTAGCACAACAATGCAAGGCTGTCTGGAATATTCCAGGTTTTTTTTTTTTACAATTTTTGTAATTAACAAACTATTGGGAATTAGTGTATATATATATACTGATCTGATGTAAAAGAGGGGTTATGAAATGAAAATACCATCTTTTCTCTCTATTTTTCTTCTTCTCTTCTTCTGGTCTTCTTCTATTCTGTTCTTGTTCATTTAACCAATGTACAGTAAGCCATTCTATAACACTGTCATCACTCCGCCATTAAACCTTCTCACTGTTCTACTTAGTATGCTTCTTATACTTTCAAATGTTTGTGCATAGCCAACAAAAAAAACTTATCCTCCTTGTATTTACCCTCTCTCCCACACCATGTTTTCTTCTTAAAAGGGTTAGGAGCGTTTTTGTTGATGTTACTTGCTAACCCCATGATTTGGTCTGTCTCCTTTATAAATGTTTTTCTATAACATGAAAAAAGTGCTTAAAATTCTGAAAATAGACACCAGAGTGTCAGCACCTTTCTCCTTAACAAAGCCTCATTCAATTCTATTTTAAATTCTTGGCAGAATGACATTACAAAGGCATGTATGGACAATCAAATGAAGCTTAAGTGCCTTTGTAATTGTGTTAATCTTGAATAACTGCGATACCCCTTTGGTGCCGACAACTATAAGATGAAAAACATCCAAAGTGTCTTTCATCTCGGATAGAATTGCATGTCCTAATCCAACAGCTAAATTGGATAGAGGTAAAGCATAAATAAATAGCTAGAAAATAAAGTACTTTAGAAATAATTTGATTTTATTTGTAATAGCAAAAGGAGAGAAAAAAAGAAAGAGAAAAATGTCAGTTTTCATTCATCTTTCGAGCTTCCTTTATGTTGATGTGAATTCCACTATTAACAACATCCATATTGTTAATGTGCCTGATTAACATATTGGAAGTTTTTAGTACAATGCAACTATATTAGTTTCTAATTAATTTGACCATGAAAAATCCCTCACTCAAACAAACTTAAGGAAAAATATTGATTCAATCTTTAAGCTTCTCTGTATTTGTTTGGTACATATTTATTCAATCGAGCCACTTTTTATTAATATATATGTATATGTATGTATGTGTGTGTGTGTGTATATATATATATATATATATATATATATAATGCCTAATATGAGCAAAATCTGATCTGCCATGCATGATTTGAAAGTTGAAGAGAGATAAATCCATGATTCATGTGATATTAACTTGTGTGTGATTATTTAATCCTAAAAGGTAAAAAGGAACTTAAGAGTTGCATTTCCAAAGTAGTTCTTAAGGTGTCTTAGTTAATGAGCTAAAAGATAAAGAAAAATGCATCACTACCCCAATAATTAAATATTGAAAAAAAAAAAAAGAACTCAAGTAGCCTATTGCTTCAATCAGTTGGGGCTTTTTTTTTTGTCTTGCTACTTCAATCAACAATCAATTAGGAATACCTTTAAATTCTTCCATATCCTAAACCTTTTTTAGGCAATCTTAAAATTTTAGTAGAGCATAGATTTTACTTTGGTTTTATATCAATCTGAATTTGTTAAGGTAAGTTGGATGGTATGTTTTTGCTTGGATTAATTTATGCTTCATATCATGCTTTTGTTGGATTATGCCCTTAGAACCATTCATTAGATGATTGACTTTGGCATTTTTTTATGTATCATGACATTTTATTTATTATAGTTCATTATTATATTTGTCTTATAACTGCGTAATGTAATCTTATATGATAATGTCCTTAGAATAGTAATAACACACTATTCTTAAAATATCCCTAGTCAAGTATTATTGTGAACAAGGATAACAATGATACGATAAGACTAGTATGTGGTTGACTGATGACCGTTGTCATGGATATAGGATATCAAGTCATCACATAGGTACATGTTAGAGAACTATGTACTAGATCGACCCTCCATGAAAACGCTAGATGGATTGTTATATGAGTGTCATAAGCGATTCTCATAGTGATGATGGTGTATGTGATCCTTTGACTTGAGATCATCAGAGATCCCAACATAGAGAATTGCATACTTTAATGCTGCTAGATGTCATTCGTAACAGGATGGACTATAAAGGTAGTAATTGGGTATGCCTTGATCTATGTAGAGGGATGTTGAGTGATCAAGATAGGATTTATCCCTCTTATATAACAAGAGTGATGTCTTGGGCCCTTTGATAGAGTGAGACTAAGAAATGCATGGCCGTGCTCGAATAAGTCAATATGAGATATTGATTTTATTTGATTAATTAGTCTACTCAGGAATCAAGAAACGCTGATTAGACTATACAAGTGTGACACATTCCATGACTTGTATCTAATCAAGACATCAAAGGATAAAGGGATTAGACTACACGGTAACATCTATCACGAGTAAGGTTATGTCGAGTCATTGACATTCTCGTTACATGGGTAGCAATGATGTGTTGCTAGATACCGCTCATTGCCTGTGACAATTTTGTTATTGCCATTGTTTTGAGAACCTATTGGGTCGCACACTTAGAACGGATCAATGAGGAGCTTAATTAATCCTATTCTGAATTGGATTAAGGATATAACTAATCCTATTCTAAGTAGGATTAGAGTTCTGTTTGACAGTAAATTTTATGGTAAAATTTACTGCCTATAAAAGGATGTTTTGTGTTTTCTAAAACAGAGCCGCACAATTAAACAAAAAAAAAAGAGAAACCTGTTCTCTGTGGTTTTAGAGCTTCTTTCAAACAAAACAAAATATTCTTTTAATTGAAGCTAGCAATTCGGTTAAATAAAAAAAACGCTCTTTAAGGCTTCTGATCGTGAGACGTTCAAGAGTCGTGAGATCCGTTCGTGTGGATACCATAGAGGCAGGAACGAAAATTGTTGCTTGTGACTTGACCAACGACAGAAAATCAGAGAAAACGTTAGGTAAAATCTCGAAACCCTAATCAGGCCACTCTCCGAATCGATCCTGATGGAGGCCGAATGATTTAAATTCCGCTACGTGTTTGTTTCGGTTTCCTTCAGCTTTTAAGTCATATGATGAATGTGTGTTCTATTATTTCATATTGCATTATTGTAGATTTATTCAAAAAATTGAGTCTACTAAAATGCTTACTCTTTTGGAGTTTCACATGATTCTACAGTCCTTCTAAGTTCCATGATAGCTTTGCATTACTTGAAGGTAATGCAAATGGTTAAATTAGGTCTAATTTTGATTGTAGGATGGGTTAAACTATTGAAGAAAAAATGCATGTACCATAATTAATATTTATACAATAGATATTTGTTTGAATTTATATAATGTGACTTGTTGTTCAATCATGAAATAATTTAAAGAAAAGGATCAAAGTACATAAGTCAAGTTAGTTCATAGTGGACCAAAGTATGATGAGATTCATTTTCTAATAAATTCAAATTCTTATCATAATTATGAGTTGATTTTTATTTTAACTGACATGCCTGAAGTTTACCTTCCCTTTTAATTGATTTCTTATGTCGCTGCAAAAAAAGTTCTCTCTTCGTCAGCATTTTATTATAGGCATTATATGAAAAATGATCTCTTATTCATTATATGAAAAATGAAAAAATGAAAAATGGATTTTTTTACTGGGTGTATAAATATTGAAACTTTTCTAGGAACTTATAACTAGTGGTGGCAAATGGGCGGGTCAGATTGGGTTTGGGTTTGGTTATTTTGGATTGAATCATTTTTTGTTAAGGAAAAATCGAATCATTTCGGGTTCAGAAAAGGTCGGGTTTTGATCAATTTGAATTTGGATCAATTCGGGTTCGGATTAGATCGGGTCTGGATCGTTGACTTTTTTAGTCAATCGGGTTGGTCAGATTTGGATTCGGGTCGATTGAACAGGTTTATTGGGTTAAGCCTTGGTCATCTCGATATGATTTATCTAGTATGAAAATCAACTGAAAGCGTATTTTTAAGAATTACAAAACTCATGAAAATAAAAGTTTCTTCTTACATGACCTATAGTACAATTGGGATTGGAATAATCAAAATATTTGATAATCTGTATGATAGTTTTCTTTATAATATATTTACCAATATTCATAAATTAATTACATTTTTTCATTTTAATTTTATTATCTATAATAATTAATAACTTTATGAATTAAAGTTATTTAATAATCCCTACTAAATATCATAAAACAGTAATATATATCTCTTTAATTTATCTTGATTTTTTATAGAATAATTAGAGACATTAAGTGTAGGTGATATAGCTTCTGTATTCTATTATAGATTAGCCATTAAATAATTATACTTTAGGTTCAAATGAATATAATACAAAAGTGAATATTTAAGTTTAACTAGATTAAAAAAATACATAACACTCATATTATTGAAAAAAATTATATTTTTACTATATTAAAATACTTTAATAATTAATTTCAACATTTAAATATTTATTGATAATATTAAATTTAAATTTGAATCTTTTTAGGTTTGGGTTAATTTGGATTCGGATCAATTTGGATTCCAACCAGGTCAGATTTAGGTTAATCTAAATTCGGATGAATTTGGGTTCGGATCAATTCGGGTTTGGATCAATGTGAATTCGGATGAATTTGGTTTCAGATCAATTCGAATTCGGATCGGGTTAGATTTGGGTTGTTGACTTTTTTAGTCAAATCGGATCGGTTGTATTTGGATTCGGGTTAATTGGGCGAATTTTTCTGGTTGGGTCAACTTTTGCCACCTCTACTTATAACCATGCATTTGGAAAGTAACATACTTTTCATTATTTTGTTTGTTTTTAATTTAAACAAATCTCCTTTTGAAATTTTTGAATTCAAAGTATCAAGTCAAAGGTGAGAAATCTCAAATTAAAAGATGCATTACATTTCTTCTCTTGAGTTGTTTCTTTTCTTTTCAATTCAAATATCCCTCGATGGTTAGCTTCCTTATTTCTTTGATTAATATTCATTTTTTTTAAGTTTGTGTTTGGTTTTAGTTGTGGCAGTTGGCATTGAACAAAATAAAGGTGTTGTTAGGTTGGAGAGTTGTGTACGTTTGGGTCGATGACAATCATAGCTGTCAAGGAAATCTGGTGCCTTAGTCTGTTGCAACCTTCTCCTGCTTAGTTTACTATAGAGTTGTCAAATGACTATAATTTTTTAAATTTTCTCATTCTTTCTCAACTTTTAGCTAGATTTAAAAAAAATAATAATTTGGTTCATTTAATTTGCTGGAAAGTTTATGCGGTGTTGATTGTGGGACCATTTCTATGGCGGTGACAAATTTGCTTGATCTTACGCGACTGTATGCATAATCTTTTACTTGATCTTACACAACTGTATGCTTTATCACTATAGGAAATGTTATTGTGTTAGAATGTTAAGTTTTTTGAGTTCATTAACTTATTCTACATATACTCTTTTGATGTGCTTTTGTGTTTGGTTTTTGTTCTCTTCTCATGTAGGTGTTTTACTAATTTTGTATCCCATGAAGTTCTACAAGTGCTTTTTATGTCCATATTTAACATGAATGGTTGATTTGCATAGCCTTTTCCAAAGGTGTTGCGGTCAAATTCTAACTATTTCTCTGACATTAACTACATAGGATTTCAAAAATGATGTTTTAGTAACTGAGACAATTAATTAACATGAGAATTTAGAAGGAGAAATGTTGAATTGAATTTCTAGCTAATATTAGAAAGTAATAGCACCAGAACGGGGGAACAACAATAACATAAACTTTTGCTTATTACTTTTGTTAGCTCAAATAATATTCTTTAATTTTCCTTCGAAAAATGACTTTAACATCTCTATAATGGATAATTTTCTCTCAGATTTATTATAAGTAAATGCTAATGAGTTATAATTGGTTACTAATTTGCCGATGCGTTTACCTCTTAGAAGAAAAATTATATAAGTTTTATGCATGGAATTAGACATTTGACAACAACTTGCAAATCATACGACATTATTTAGGATTGATCATCATGAAGCATTACATGAAAGAACCCAATTATGATTTAGCATCAAATCTTTTTTTTACAAACTGCTATTGGAAGATTATATTGCATGTAAATTTATGCTTAAAGTAAATTTCTAATGCTTTCTAAATGATATTACAAAGCAACATATGTCTCTCCTTATGTGAGAACATCACATCTTAAACAATAAGGCTTTTTTGGACTGGCAAAATTTATGAAAGTATACCCTTTCAAGTTGTCTTCTTGATGTGAAAAGGTTGATTGGTGAACTTTTTTATTCATTATAATCCGATTTAGAGGGAAATATTCTTCATGAATTAATGAAATATAAAGCATTACAAAGTTGTAGTGACTATTTTTAATTTCCATAAGCTGCTACTGAGTGGTGTGCCTTTATAGTGGCATGATTTGCACAGTTCCATAACTAAGAGAATCATTAAGATTTTAATTTTTATTGCATAGCTAGCTTTTGTTGCAAATACTCATCTTGGACATGTCACTTTTTTGCAGATTATACACAAGTTGATATGAAAGGCTGAAGTATTAGATCTATCATATAGAAATGGGATAGGTAAATTTATTGACTCTTCTTCTACTTAATGCAAGATAATGCATTGAATGCAAGAATGCATAGATTTGGATTTAAATTTATATCTTTTGGACAATGAGATATAATTATTTTGATTTTTGTAGCTAAACTTAGGATTATTTTAGATTTATTTTTTGAATTTAGGATTGGAATCATTTATAGTAATGGATGCAACATGTCTGCAGCATCTTTTGATTCTTGAAAGTGCTATGGTATTTGCTAATGAATTGTCCTTCTTTGTTAGTTAAATGTGTACGGGAGATAATGTATTTTTAATAGTTGAATCTAAGTCATTTACATGTTTATTAAGTAATGCAGTCATAATTATTTTTATAAATTTATTGTGTTTATATTTAAACATATAAATAATAAAAAAAATGTCATTCCGCAGCATCGCACGGATGGCATTCTATAGTCTTGCTTGCTTTATGAGCGATTTTGTTTTTCCTGGTCTGCATAGGCAAGCTGAGCTGACCAAGAAGGATTCTCTTTCTCTCTATGCTGCCCAACTGCTTGCGTTCTCGACTACTTAACTAATTTAAGTTGGCAACTTTGTTATCTTGATGCTTTAAGTTGATGAGGCCTGGCTTTTTTCACTTTGTCAAACATAATCTTTTGCAAGTAAGGATGGAGTCACATGACGCATATTTTGATGTCCAGGTTGAGTTTGTATTCAACCAAAAGAAAGATTCAGGTTGTCTAATGGTAGTTACTAGTTAGCATTTTGGAGACAAGGAATGCCCAGCTAAGGCCAGCTCTCAATATGTCAAGATCTATGAAGTTTGTAATAAATTCTACACATTCCTCAAACACCTAAGGATTTACCCCTTTCCTCAAAGAACCATGGTGGTTGTACTCTTCATAATACATTGGATAGCTCCATTATGATCTTAGCTAATATATATCAACAAAGCAAGGAAATAACCAATTTCAGCAACCAAACAGGTAGATTCATTAGTTTTGCTAACGTGCGTCAATTGCCAACAAACCCTTACTGACAAGAACATGGTGATCTAAATATTTAAACATCTTCATTACAAATGGATAAACTCATTCTCTCGACCTTCGGATGAAGATCCCTACAAATGAGTTGATTATTATCTCTCCAGTCGATTGTATGAAGACTTCCTCAAGTGAGAAATACTTTTCCTGTTCCAGTCCAATGAATGTATAATTATGCATGCAAGTTTGCAAGTTTGTGTGCATGTTCGGCATATTACTTTTTCCTTGAGAAGTGTGATTTATCCAAAATGATAAACCAAAAAGGATATTGTATTATTGCTTTTATTTTTACTTTTACTTTTTATACATGTTTTCAATGTAATATTAGGTTCATGAACTTTTAGATTCATAAATTCTTAGGTTCATGTATTATTAGTCCTTTATACCATGAGGCACTATTGCTTTTATTTTTTATGCTTATAAATGTGTAACTCCTTCATGTTGAAATGATCTTTAGAACCTTGTAAGAAAAATCTCCTGTGAAATACAAAGTATGAGTTTTTAAATTGTCTCCCTTGGTTATCGTTTTTCTCTCATTAGTATGAATCAATCTTTTGTTTTATAACATAGTTTGTAATGACAAAAGCTGTATACTATGCAGTTACCATAGTAGTGGATCCTCTACATAAAAAAAGCTTAAGAAATTGTTTAAAAGATCATTGATCCACTAAGAAAAAATTACTGTACCAATTGTTACTAAAGCAAGTTACCATCATAGTTCCATAAGAGTTAGGGCATTAAGATGACATTTGAGTTTTGAGTACCAACTAGAATACCTTAATCGTGTGCTTGATCTGGGCTAAGAGATCACTTGAGTCTTGAGCATCAAATATAATACATCGGTCTTTTGCCTGATCTGCAGGCAAATGATATTTGATGTCTTGGCTTACTAACAAAAAAAGAAATTTTGAAATTTTATATTCAACTCCTAAACATTTGAATTGGATTTAGCATTACGTTAAATTTTAAATTATGATAGATAAAACTTTGATTTAAAAAAAACTTTTAAACCTTATATCTCAAACTTAAATCTTATCGTATAAATTTGATATATTTTCATATTAAATTTATTCAATTATATATCAATTTATTGTTTGATTTATTTGTTTGATTAATTCAGAAATTTCATATACGATTATGAATGTAACACTTAATCATAATTATAATTTCTGTTGTAGTTATAACTTCATAAAAAAAATAAAAGTGCAATGCGAGCTTCTTTGGCAATGAACAATTGAGTATTTAATTAAGCATCTTCAGTTTCAACAAACCATAAACCTTAAAAACAATATGCGTTTAAACTTATAGATCATTTGGACACACGGGGCTTAATAAGAAGAAGAGCACACCAGGTTTCAATCATTCATAAAATTCTACACCAATGAGTAAGACAACACACTTAAAAATACACCATACAGGATAAGAATTAGAAATCCTACCTAAAATCTAAACCTAACAAGACACTACAATTATGGGTTAAAACCATCATGACGTTAATCCTACTTTTCTCTTGGTAAGAAGCCAATGAAAGCTTACATTGGTTTTGGACGAGGTTGCCTGAGGAGACCACCTCCCTAACAAATTGAATTCACTATATCGGTAGTGATGAAGAACCAGCTTGCATATACCATCAACTGGAAATGTCAAACTGTGATAGACTCTGATTTTTCGTTTCCTCTCCGGCTGAAGATGAGTTATTATCGATAGCAGATATTTTAAAGCCCTGGTTAGGGTTCAAAGTACCAGAACTGTCTCCATGGAATGATGCAGAGGTGAGAATTGGCTTTACTCCACCAGAGGGCACCTTAGTTTCTTCTGAAGACATCGTATGCGCAGCCATAGGACTCGCAACAGCAGCTGCAACTTCTGTTCGCTGTTTCTTGTGCTTCTGCTCCTGCTGGTGACCTGGCAGGAAACTGCCCACAACAACCTGGTCACTCAATAATTGAGAAACAAGGTATTAGATATTGCTAGTGCTGTCCACTGCCAGGTGGCAGCATTCTACCTGCTTTGCTACGACTAACCATTAAGGTTGAGTTCTTGTTAACATTTTAAGTCAATGTCAACTGCCAAAATTTTCTTTTTAAAACAAGATATCATCAAATTCATATGGTAACCTTAAAATGTAAAATTAGAACCTTTTTTATTTATATCTTTCATAGGAAGTGGTTTTACCTGCACCGGACCAGCAGCTACCAACAGACCAGCAAGTCCCCCTCCTAGGACGCGACCATCTGGGCCTGCCAAAGAAACACTCATCCCACCAGATCTACTCTTTGTTCCATTATTCTCAGTAGGCATAAATGAACCAGACAATGAAAGGATCTCAAAGCAACCCTGAAGAAAATAACAAGGAAACTGGATCATTACTTGAAAGCTACAAGGAGAAAAAAAAATACTTTTGGAAATATCAACTGTTCAGGTTGGAAGCATCCTTGCAATGTAAAGGTAAAAGCAAGTTCAGGGAATCAAGATTGAGTCGTGAGTTATTTTTTGGGTTCAACTGAAGACAAAAAATAGACTCATAAGCACAGCCAATTTAATAATTATCCATGTAAAACTGAGTCCTATAGAGAATGCCACATGTTTTCTGCCATTCTTGCAAAATTAAGGAGGAGTCGTGATATGCTATAAGGCTTAATTCAAGCCCAAGCAACTCCATCCCCTACCCCCAATATCAAAAAAAAAGAAAAGAGTAAGAATAAAGGCTTCAAAGCATATCACATATAGACCTCCACAAAAGAGAGTTGTCCCTCTGACTGGGAAGTAAATTGGAACCAGCATCTTAACTTGTTTAATAAGCCTCGATAAAACAAGGAAGCCTAGTAACTAATATTTCATGCATCCTTATGCACTTGCCATTGTATTAGAGGGGGATGAAGGAACACACCTCATATGTAAGAGTACCACCGGATGAAGTAGGCTGACGGAGGGTAACATTTGAAATAGTGCCATTTGCAGAGAGAATGCAAATAGCGCGAGCTCCTTGTTGAGAAAAAGACATCACCTTCATTGTAACATCCTGAAACAATAATAAGGAAAGTAACAGATACAGAAAAACATAAAATCATAATAGCTGAAAGGGGTAGAAACAGTCACCTTTAAAAAAATAAAGGGGTCTCAACCAATTTACCTATTGTTCACTCCTAACATCACCTCTAATATATTAGAAATAGCAACTTATTCAGTTCAAATATAAAAATCAAACATCGAACAGAAGAAACAGGGTCATTCTGTGATTAACATCCACCAAAGCAATACCAAAGATAAAAGATAATTGGTACTACTTAATGTAACATCTATGTATGTCTATTTTATATTTGCTTGATTACAGATATCAATTTATTTATCTCATACTTTCTACATAAAACAATATAACCAGATTATCCAACTAAGATAGTTATAGAAATTGTGTTGGGAGTTTTTTTCTAATGAATTTGTTCCATTCTTGGAACCATATCCTCCTGAAAGAAAGTCAGGACAACAAAATCTAACACAAAGACGGAGAAAACATGTGAAAATTTAATCGGAAACAGGCATGGAATGTGCATTGGAAAATACCTACTAGAACATTTTTCAATCATAATATAACTGCACAAAAACAACTCCTTTCATCCATTAAGAGAATTTATTTCCTCTATACAGCCCCACAAACTAGGGGTTGGCGGGCAAAAATAAACAGATCAAAGGCTTTTTTTTTCTCTTTTTCTGCTTAAACACCGAATGGAACACTAGACGGTAATAATTGCAAATGCACCTTACTTATTGTGACAAGATATGTTACCAAGGCATACCTCACCAGCATTAACAGTGATCACATGAGGTGTGAAATTTGCCCCCACAAAATATGCGATTCTGTCACCTATAAAATGTATTCAAATTAGTAAAAAAAATGAAGCAGCCAAATTTTTTGAAGCATGTTAGCATCTCAGAATAAAAAGTTTGTCCTACCAATAAATAAACATTTTTAAAGATTAAAAAAAAAATAGTCATAGTAGAACTTGATGGTCTAGCTGGGTAACTAAGAGGTCCAAAGAGATGATAAGAAAAAATATCATTGACATCCAAGTTAACAGGCTATTCAGCAAAGCATATTACAAGTGTTCCACGACCCCTATTGTGAAGTTAAGCTTAATTATATCCAATCACTCCTTAGGTAACGCAGTGGAAGAGTGTTGGAGGTGTGAGTCAAGTAAATACATACATTAACTATGGTGCTGAACTGTGGATTAAAAACTGCAATTGTACATTCAGTTAGGATCATCTACCAACTAAGATTGAAAGAAAATATATATGTATAGCAGTAACTGCACCATAGAACCTGATAAATCTTCTGCATGCTAAGAAAAATAAAATCAAAACTGTGCAAAGGTCAATTCGATTTTCGGAAATATAGTCTTGCGGTTCAAGCTTAAGGTCAAATGGTTGTAGGCTTGTAGCAGAACCCTGATTCCCAACAAAACAGTCCAAACTCCAAACCAAGACAAATTTCTAAAGGTTTTTTATTTTACCCTCAAATTTCCTTACTATGCTAGAAATTTCATGCACAGAAGTTGATGCGCTTATTCATTATTCCTTCCTTTTGTGGTTCACTAAAATTATTGAAAAGGATGATTTCCACCATTCATCACCATTCACCACAGCCCGCAGTCAACAATTCAGTTAAAATTAATTAACAGGTTAAAGAGGTTGGACTTAATCAGCTCTAATACATCAAATAAGTGTACTTTGGCTGCTAAGTAGTAAAGCACAAAGGAAGGTGGCACTGGGCACTGGCACCTTGACTAATATTCTGGTAACTTGCCATTTTTCCTTGCGGAAAGGCAAGTAATGTACTCTGGACAGAGAGAGATTCCCCTCTATCATCATCATCACCATCAGATCAGCTTGTCTTTCAATAACTACCATTAATTCCACATATGGGCTAGAATCAGTATCACGGTCCCCACAAATCATACCTTCTCTTAACTCATAAAACTCAGATTAATTTCTCCCTCTCACACCACCAACCATTAAAAACTTAAGTTGAAACTCCAAGCTTTTCAACACATATTGTCATTTTTGACCCCCTGGCCCCAGATCCCCATGCCCAATGAAACAGTAAAAACATCAGTTAACAGCCATCTTCCAAGAATCCAAAGCAAACTAAAAACAAAACAAAACAAACAATTTCTTATGAAAATACCTGAGCCGCTCTCGAACTCATGTGACTTTTTGCCTGTGTCAACCGACCGCCCTCTTCCCCGTTTCCAAGGGGAAAACTCTCCCGTCAATGGAATCGACGACGATATTGGCAACGGTGACAATGCCATTGCCAAAGACCCATCTGGTAAGTACTTCCTTGGTCTCCCTCTTTTTTTCTTCGTTTCTGAGCCACCCGGCGGCGCTGCTACACTCGCCGTAGGTGCACTGGTGGCCTGCATTGTGGGTCCCACATATGGGGAGGGGTTTTCCGTTCTGGGTGCCACGTGGTAGCCTTCTGGAGCTTCATCTCCTTTCACTGTGACCCCGGACGTTGGTCCCTCTTTGTCCTCCATTCATATATGTTTTAGGTCAAGAATAAATAGAAAATGAAAAGAAAAATAATTCAGAAAATCCACAGTTGCCTAAAACCCTCAATACCCTAAAACCCCTGCAACCTACACATCAAAGATTCAAAATCTTTTTAAAATTTGAATGATTAAAAGGTTTAAAAGAGTTAATTCTGAAAACAAATTATAAAAAAAAAATTCAGCTCAATCACAGAGTAAAAAACCTATCAGAAAAGAAAATAGAACAAATTGTTAAAAAAACTTAGATTAAAAATCCAAAGATGAAAACAAACCCAGTTTTATGAGCATGAAATTGGCTTTACTTTTTCCTGATAAACCCAATTTTGTTGCTTAAATCTTTACCATTGCAGAGAATGCACAGAACTTGAAAATGCTGAAAGAAATTCAACAAGAAAAAATTCAAAAATTACGGAGACAAAAAATGCAAACTTTTTTTTGCGAGGTAAGAATTTAGGGTATTTGCAGGAAAAGGAAGAGATATAAATAAAGTAGAAAAAAATTGGAAAAATTATAAAATTATAAAAAATGAAAAATATAGCATAGTATGATTTAATATTGTGAATTTAATTAATAATTAATAATATTTTAATTGCAAAATTCAAAGTATGAATTTTGGTTAAGAAAGCGCTTCACGTCCGTCTTGGAATTTTAATAGAAGTGATTTAATAAATGGAAAAATAAAATATTTTGGAAGAGAAAAGAAAATGAAAATTTGGGAAAAGAAAAAAGCTTTTCCATTTTAAAATTGCCGTTTTTAAAAATTATTTAAAGCCTTAAAAAAACATATTTTAAAGCTGTAAAGCTAACGTTGGAGCCAATAGCCATTACCATTTTCCAACTACTGACATCTTCTTTGTCTTTTCAGTTAAACCAAAGTTGACTGTACTAAATTAATCCAAATACCCTTTTTTTTTTAGGAATCTACTGTTAAGATTACAGCTTTTGCCCCCCCAAGAAAAAAACACAAACAAGGAAACAGAAATTTCTCAGTCCGACACAAATGAGAAAAGAATGACTATTTTTGAACAATTTTTTTAAGAATATTTAGTCATTAAACTGTGAAAGTACATAAAAAAAACTTTATAATTCTGGATAATGCTGGAAATTTTGCTGCAACATGTTGGTCCACGTTCAGGCAGGCTCGCAGACACACATACTCAGCAGAACAGTCAATTACAATTGACTTTCGCCGTTACAAACCGGAGAGAGGAAAAAAAAAAAAGAACATTTAGTCATTTGATTCAGTTTCTGAAACATCATACTTGAATCAATGATGCTGTTTGTGTTCGAGAAAACAGAAAAGCAAGCCTTCTTTCCTCAAACGAATGTTCAATCTCTTCGCGAATTTCTTCCACTGGCTTGGAAGGTACTGGTGGAGCTGGCGTCATGGCTGTCTGCATTGGAACTGACACTGTCGAAGGTGTGCAAGGCACCGGAATAGGCATTATTGCCTTGGGCGTCCTATTCTCTTCGTCAACCAAAGAACTTGTCTTTAATGGAGTAGTGTAGGACAGATCATTAGTCCGTTGGGTTTTCTGTAAAGTTTCACCATTATCTTCTAGCATGTTTGTCATATTGGCTTTTGATGATACAGTGGAAGAGATGGGCGAGAATGGCTTACGAACCAATGGTGACTCTACTTCATTATCATTTACAGCACTGGAGGGGGGCTTTCCCACTGCAATGTCAGCAATGTCCAGGCCTCTGCTAACTGCAATATAGTGAAAGTTCAACCAGATGAATTTATCTTGACAATTACATTATTTATGACATTTCGGCTAGGAATACTGACTTGCCAGCACCAAGAGCAAATGCCATGAACAAACTTTGAAAGTACCGAATCTTTACTAAACCAAAGTTGAGATGTTTTTTATCATAACTAAGAACGAATCAAGCTATTTATAAACTACCCGAACTCGATTTAATAATTATTTAAATTTGATTTATTTATTTTCGAATCAAATTCAAACTACTCAAGTAACGAATCGAGTCAAATTCAAATTTTTAATACTTGACTCAAGCGACTCGTGATTTTTATCAAGTTTTTTTTAATATATATTTTTAATACTTCATTATTAATTTATTATTTTAAATTAATAATATATAATTAAAAATTGATAAATCGTATTTATCGAGTCGAATTCAAGCTTTAAAAATCAAATTCGATCGAGCTCAAATCGAATTTCGAATCTCAAATATTTGAATCAAGCTTCGAACCTTAAGTTTTCAAGTCAAGTTTAATACTCAATCATCTCGATTACACTTCTAATCGTAACAAGCAGAGACTAGAAAACTTACCAGCTGAGAAAGCTGGAATGGCGTCATCCTGGCGGTGATTTAAATTGTCATTTTGAAACGTATGCTCAGTCTTCTTACTAGGACGTGTTTGGGGAGTGGCCTTTGCGGAGTGAAGTAAATCGGGTTTATTAGTGGGAAGCACTGCTCCTCCCAAGGAGACCCTTCTGTTGCTTGCACCTCCAGGACCCTTTTTTACACTGGGCGGCTTTAATGGGCTTGGTTTTGACCCATAGAGTGCCTCTTGCTCCGCTATTAGCTGTCCCTGAAGTTTCTTCTGGTCCTGCATCACAGAAAGAATAGTGCACGATCACAAGCTCGATTCAACAAGGAAAACGCCCTATAATTGCATAACGTTGTGTGACAGTATTAACATATGCACTGTGATCGGGAAATAAGTTTAGAATCATACCCGCAACCTACGCCGTTCTTGCTCTTTCTCTTCTCGTAAAATAGTATACTGTTCAAGCATAGAAAGCAGAGGAATCTGGACAGTGTAGAAGGGTCAGTAAGATACCAAAAGTGTATGCAAATATGGAACATAAAGATTCAAGGGGGTCAAAAGTGTATGCAAATATGGAACATAAAGATTCAAGGGGGTCAGTTAATAGAGTACTAACGCCGTCATACAAAAATTCAGTTTCTCTCTCTTTCTCCCATGCCATGGTCTTTGAAGCCAGTGCCTCCACCATTCCTGCATCAATTTGATAAAACAGCTTCAACAGTCTTAACTGATTGTACTCAAAACAGGTAGAAAATAAAAATTTGGGCTGCATGATGTGAAATCATAACAACAAAAAGAAGTTTAGTTTTATGATGTTTACTTTTCTCAGTCTTATCTGGAATGTAATATATACCTGGAAGTTTATTAACCAAGGCACGAGCTTTCTCAGCACGCTTGAGTGTAAGATGAGCACCTTTGCCTGCATTATATCGGTTTTCATCCTGTTGAATAACAGACAATTAAGCAAGGAAATCATCCTAGAGTAACAAAAAATAACCTCAGAAGAGATGACAAAAACACCCACCCTGTTATATTCCTCGAGCCAACACTCCTCATCGCATGCCGCCAACCATTTCTCCACCTTTTCAAGTATTTCTTTCCTGCTAAAAGCTTCCTCTTTAACCTTAGCAATTTGAAGTTCGATTTGTTCTAGAATGGTAGCAGCATCAACAGCTCCTGGATATAGAAAGTAAGAATGACATTCAGTAGGAAAAGGGACGAAAATGTTAAATATAACAGATAGTATGATGACAATGACCCTTAGCTTGTACCAGACTCAATAGCTTGAATGGCATCCTCTACTGCACTGTCTGAATCCGGAACCAGGTGTGTCTTTCTACAGATCTCCTCTAGCTCTGACCTCTTCTTGAGGACGAGGTCTTTCATTTTGCTCGACTTTAACTCTTCCAACCGAGAAACTTCTGCCTCAACCTGCAGTAAATCATATTTATTTCTCTATTAGTCAGAAGTAAAGCACTTAACTACCTTTAGAAATTTATAGAACCAATAGAATATCTGTTAAACTGGTATCTAAGCCTTCATCACTTACGTAGTTGATAAAATCCACAGAAAGAGTGTTCGGTTCAGTAATTTCATATTCTGAAGCAGCTATATTACAGGTAACATTCTGAAATATCTGTTGCTCCTCAATAGGTGTATCCATCAGATTCCACAACTCCAACATGGTAGTTGCAAGATCTTGCAGCTGCCAAGGGTCAAAGAATCACTGTTGTTATCAAAGAGAAGGAAGAGGCGAGGGATTTTTCAATATAAAAAATACTAAAAACATTTTTACCCTTTGCATCCTCTGTAACTTAATTTCCCGCAACTTTTTTATTGCTGTAGCAAACTGCTCGATTGTGTTATTGCTAATACTTCTCAATCCTTCAGAGTCACCTAAACTAGGATGGACCTCAGTAACTGTGAGCTTGAAATCCATACCCATCACCGAGCAGAGTGAGTTCAACATGTTAAGGTACTCCTGGACCTGCTTCAGACGATCACTCTGCGCAAGAGAGAGACCAGTCAGTGAGCAAAAGATAAGCGTGAGTTTTCATGAGGTGGAAACAATAAAGAATTTAAAAGAAGAAAGTTGACCTTCTCTTTCTGAAGTTCATGGAGCTGTCTGTGCAATTCTTCAAGCTTCCTTAAGGACAAGTCGGTTTCATCCGTAACTGTTGTTGAGGAAACTGATTCCGTGGATCCATAAATCTCATTTGTGATTGTTTGTATTTGCTCGAGAACTTCTATGAACTGATTTCTTCTATTAATCTTCCTTTTCCTCATCTCCTCCACTTGTGGAAGAATTTTCCTGAGCTCCTCCTTCAAGCTACCAAAGTTCTGATCTGACTGAAAGAAAGCTTGAACCATAAGTAAATAGTTCAATGTCAACGGAAAATTTTCACCCAAGAATTGTTAATTGCCATCCTTTCATTGTTAATTCCTGACCTGCCTAATATGCACTGGCCTCTCTCCCATCGCTGAACAGATGGCAGCAAGTTCAGCTTCAGAATCAGCAATTGTCTGTCGTAGCTGAGCTCTAGATCGATTTGCCTGATCCACCTTTCTTCTGTAGACTTCCAGACACTCTCGTTCGAGCTCAAGCAGCATTTTATCCCTGTCAGCCACTGTCTCCCCGACTTCATCCCATATTATCTAATTTTTTTCAAGAAATCATTATAGTGTAAATATTAGATTAGTGTTCAAAGTTATAGAATAAAAATAAGACAATTCAAAGGCATATTTGAACTGGGAGAATATAATGGAGAGAAAACACGAAATATCTTGCCAATAGAAAGAAAAAAAAATTAGATTTGAAATATCTATCGCGTGGAATGTTCCGCAATACCTGAAGTTCGTATAGAAGGGTTCCACAAGTTGTTTCCACTTGAAGAAGTGGATCATTTTGTGCAGTGGACATGTTGAATAATTCCTTCCAAAACCAATATCTTCGAATCAGAAGTCATCCAAAATCATAAACACCATAAAACAAGCAAGGTGAAAATAAAAATGCAGCTCCAAATGGTATATAAAACTGTAAAAGACGGCCAATACTGGTTCCGATCAGTTTTACCAGGAAGAATGAGAAATGAGAACAACGAAACTGCGAGAACAAAGTTGCTGTCACCAAGTAGATAGGTTGAAGCTTTAAGCTTGCATTGGGAATTGAAAATGGATACTCATTTTTTTCATGTTCCCAACTACACAAAGTCATACTCTAACTGCGGAAAATGATTGTAATTTTGCTCCCGTTAGCAGCATTTGAAAAACGTTACTATTTTAGACAAATACACTGGATTGGATTTCCCCAGTTTTTTGAAATTAAATACAAAATGAAATTTAAACAACGAATAAAATCTTAGGATGAAAATGCCAAAGAAAACAGAAAATGACATTGGATCCATGACGACCACAAAACCCTAATTCCATCAAATATTACTATAACAAAATCAATTGCAAGCTCCAAAGCTTAGACCTAAATTTGAGGTAAAGATTAAAAGAAACCTTGATTACCTCCCAATAACACAATAAATCATGATTTTATTCCAAAAATGTTACTTATTAATCACCAAAATGAAAAATTCAGAATGAGCAATTACATTAAAATAAAAGGTACAAAAATTGGCCTCCATTCTCATGGAAAATGAAGAACAGGGGATATGAGCTCTAAGCTCTCCTCTTGTTACATTTTCTCGTCAGCCAAATATAGCAAGAAATTGAAGAAGAAGAAGAAGAAAAGTGGAGAGTTGGAGGCAAACCTGAAGAAGAAGAAGAAGAAGAAGAAGAGATGGAAACGAACAGTTTTCTCTTCTCAAAGGCTTGTTTTTCTTAGAAAGAGTGAAATTTTGGCACAGAAAGGGTAGGGCTTATCCAAACAAACGCGATAATTAAGGTTTGAATTTTGGATTTCAACAGAAAGTAGCAAAGGTTGAGAGAAAGAGAGAGAATGTAGGCGTTCATGGAAAAGAAGGACCGTTGAAGAGCGCTTGTTAATTGTTATGGTTATGAATATGATAGAGATTGGATTCGGAAGGAACCAAAACGATTTGAATTTCAAATCCCATGAAGGGGCGGCCCGCCCGATCTCTTCTCATGTATATGTACCTATTTGAACCGGGTTTATGGCGATGAACCGTTGCATTTTTTTTACGACTTTGGAAACAAACGGTCAAGATTTATTTTATCTAAGACATAAGCCGTAGGGGATTCGATCAAGAAAAGAGAAGTTATTCACCAAAAAAAAATTAAAAAGTTTAATAATTAAATGTGTCTTTCACGATTATTACGAAATAGAATTAAGTTCTCAACGTTTAAATGCATAAAAATCAGTCTTGAATGTTACAAAATAATTAAATTAAGAACATATCCGTTAAATCCTTTAATTTTTGTTAAATTTTATTACTGGTAGTGATAACAGAAATTAAAAGATTCAATGAAAATGTTTTTAATTCAATTATTTTGTAACGTTTAGTACTGATTTTTATGTATGTAAACGTTAAATACTTAATTCTATTTTGTAACAAACATGGATGATACACTAAGTAAAAAAAAAAAAATGAGTTAAATTTTATAGCCTACTGAGATTCCTGCTGAGCGGTTTTAGAGGACAAATGGGATTTTGACATTTCACCATCAAAAGAAGTCTTGCCCTGGATCCCGTTGATAAGCGGTCAAAAAATGCGGTTGCATGGCATCGCAGTGTGAATTTTCATTGAAGTTAGGTCCTTGCAGGAAAGGACAAGAAACGGAGAAATTAGCCGGCTGTACATACGATGAAATTCATCCCCGCTTTATCATCCACGATTGCTGCTGCAACCCAGCAACCTAGATACCCCAATTCCCACAATCCAATTCAAAATTTTCAAATTTCCAAACTTCTCCAAATGCAAAGATATTTTTATAAACGGTCCTTACGTTAAAATTGGTTACGAGAATGAAAATAAGGAGCTGTTTGGTATAAGCGATTTAATTATTTTGTAGTGTAACTTAATAGACTACAATGTCTTTACAGTGTTTGATAGAAAGTATTTACTTTAAAGTAATTTTACAACTGTAAAGAGATTGTTGTAAAGAACTGCATTGTGATTACGGCCCCTTGCAAACTTAGATTGCATGAAAAGTTTGTTGGAAAATAATTTTGAAGTAATAAACTGAACAAAACGTTTGAGGCATGCAAGCACTATTTTTAAAGATAATTTCACCACTAGAAATAGAAACTCAATACAATAGGTTTAGGCGACTATCCTCCCAGGATACAACTGATCTTCCTTAATAATTTGCACTAACTATTGAGGGTAACAAAAACAATAAAATATTATAAACTATAACCTAGCAAAGTTAAAAACAATGAAGATATAAATCAAAAAGCTAGAAAATATGGAATGAGAAATTGAGAGGAAGTGTGTTGGAATGAGAGGTAATTAAATCAGATAATAATACTAAACATTAAAATCATTGGTTATCAAATATTTAAATCATTTGTTACCAAGCATTCAAATCATCTATTACTAAACATTTAAATCATAAGTTACTAAACATTGTAATCAATAACATGTTTGGAAAAATAAGTTACTAAACATTTTTGAAATACAAAACCTTTTTATATAACAATCCCCTGAATATTTCAAAAATGTTTAAAAATTATTAAAATCATAAGTTGAGTTAAACTCTATTGAATGTAATGCATCAAAACTGGTGTCTTTTGGACTATGAACCAAATCTAGAAAGAATGAAATATAATTCACAAAACCATTGGTGAAGTTTGAAATTTCTATGAGCCAAGAATTTTAATTGTGAATCATAATTTTGACCAATCACATTACACACCCACAAATTTGTTGCTCAACTCGATTTTGCGCTAATAGGCCATACGCGTGCCTAGTTTATTCATGAGTGTTCTAGAGAATTTGCCACAATTCTCATAAGAGTGGCCTTATCCACACTCATATAGGTGATTCCATTATATGTATACTGCAAGTTAATACACTACGAATAATGGATATGGAATTCATTAAAAGCTTAGCTCATCTTCTCTTTCATTGCAGTCTTGCACTATTTTCACCATAGGAGGGACAACAATTTTAATAGTGCATCACTAGATTAACCAAGTGACTTGTTATTACCCATATGAACCTAATTCATGGGATCGTCAATCACAGAGGTTGGGTTACTATCATTGTTGATATTCCTCAACTGGCTTAAGTCCATTCCCCTCGATGAATCATGAATTAATTTTTTTTAATGGTTAAGTCAGATGGTTAACCAAATTCACTTCTAACTTCAAATAATCAATGGATATAAATTTTATTTTTAAGCAGCTACTTTATCACATCATGTCTCAATCGAATGTATTTATTTTTACCGTTGAAAGTTTTATTCTTTGCAATGGCTATTGTCAATTGGCAATCAATTTGCATAGACACAGAAGGTGTTTAGCTTCATTCCCAATGGAATATTTGCTAAGAAGTTTCTTAACCACTTAACCTTATTACCAACCAATTCTAGAGCTATAAACTCTAACTCCATAGTGGATTTAGCTATTATTGTTTATTTTGCTGATTTCCAAGATATAGCACCTCCACCAATGGTGAACACGTATCCACTAGTAGATTTTGTTTCATCTGAATCTGAGATCTAGTTAGCATCATTGTATCCTTCTAATACAGCGAGAAATCCACTATATGAAATACCATAGCTCATGGTATCTCTCAGATATTTCATTACTCTGCTCAAGGTAGTCCAATGATCATGATTGGGATTTTGTATATATCTACTAAGTCTACAGAAAACATAAACTATACTAGGTCAACTATATTTCATTAAATGCATCATACTCCCAATAATCTAAGCATACTCAGACTAAGCTACACTATCTCCTCTATTTTTCATTAATTGGGTAATAGCATCATAAGGAGTACTTACGGGTGTGACATTAAAGTATCCAAATTTCTTAAGTAGCCTCTCAACATAATGCTTTGGGGCATGCATTAAGCCACTTTCATGTCTTATGATTTTAATACCCAAAATAACATTAGCTTCTCCCAAATCCTTCATATCAAATTTAGAAGTTAAAAAACATTTAGTTTCATTTACAAAATCAATGCATGTACCAAGAATAAGCATGTCATCAACATATAAACTAATAATTACAAATTCACTATCAACAGTTTTGTGTATACACATTTATCTACTCCAACAAAGGAAAATCCATTATCAGCTTAAACTTGATCTTGATTTAAGACTATCAAATAGTCACACAAAAGATATATCCAACCTTCTTGCCACAACTATATTTTTATAGTAGGGCTTATAGCATTTTCGTGCTCCATCATAACACAAAAAATAAACTACTAGGAATCACATATATTGTATGACCAATAGTCTAATGACATCTAACATAAAAAATGATACTACTAAGAATCACAAAATTTATTGTGATCAATAGCCTTATTTTATGTACATATCTATAACACGCAACCCATAAATTCTCCATCTCAATTAACTTTTCTCAACTTTAAAGTAACTTAAAATGCATTATTATGTGAATACAAATATCCTTATAGTTTTCTTGGCCAAAATTTATGAGCTGTTTGACTAATAAATAAGATTTATCTTACTTCCAAACCCATCACATTTGCATTTCTATATTTTAAACATAAGTTTTAAACATAAGTAATAAAGAAGAGATATTTAAAAGAGATATAAAAGGGCACCTATAGATAGCGTCCTATCAACAACTATAGCAATATATGCATATAAGCAGCATTTTGAATCACACATATGAGCTAGCATGTTCAAAATCATGTCAGCAACAACCATTGCATGCCTTCAACTAATTATAGCATACTCAACTCATAAAAAGTAACGACAATAAAATAAATTTCAAATCGATCATTTAATACATAAAACAAAACCGTTAACCCTTAAACATTGAAAGTTTACTAACAACTATAGTTCAACATAGCAATTAACAATTAAGCACCTCAATAAACAATTAGCCTTAGTCAAGAATGCAACAATTTACTATGTTATTTTCCAAATATAAAAATGTTAAAACTTGTAACATTATAAAAGATTAATATAATAACTTTCAAACGTTATTTGCTTTTAATATTAAGAAACTATTTAAAATTAGTAGTTACAACAATTTGTAACTTATTCTCAGCAATAATGGTTTTCATTTTTAGATCAATAGTTACAAATATTAACGTCTATTAAAAGAAAATCATACAATCCACTTACTATGCTACACATTAAAAGTTGCCATTTGTAAGCTATAATATTATAACTGTGAAAGCTTTAATAACTTTATTTCTATAATAACGTTATAAAAATATTATAGCACGTTCTTTCAAATTCAAAAGGTAGGCATTCATTTGCTATTTTGTAATAAACGTTTAGCTATTACTTACAAGTTTAATACCAACCATTATTCTCCAGTAAAATTATCATAAAATAAATAATAGAAATATCTTACTATTATTATGAATTTATTTAATTAATTTATAACTTTCATATAATACAATAATAATCTGCTAAAAATATGAATTCATTCACACATTTGAATTTGACATGAAACGAATCATAATAATAATGTGTTAAAATTTGGGCAAAAAAAAATAATAATGTGTTAAAAGTTTAAAACTTCCAAAGCCATAAATGACTTATACACGACTGTATTTAAAAGACAGCAACAATTACAAGCTAACGTCACTTAAAGCTCATAGGGTAATTGAATAGCTATGGCATTAAACTCAAACTAACGTCACTTTTATATATAAATATATATATATATATATATATATATATATATATATATGAGGAGGGATTCAGTTATACATCTGTAAAACAAATTTAGTTTTACACACTTTTATATCTTTTTATATGATTTATAATTTTTTAATTCGACCATTAAATTTTATGTTCTATTCACATAGATCATGCATGCCAAATTTCAAATTAATCGAATACGTCTAACTATTTATTTCATAAAATAAAATTTCAACCGTTGATATATTGAAAAAAAATACTATTTTCAATTAAAATGATAGAAATAGCAGATTGATTCAAAAATTTACATACATAATAAATATGAGTAGGTTGTTTAAATCCAATGGTTGGTTTGCAAAAATATTAATCGTATATGAAGATATAAAACTGTGTAAAACAAATTTGTTTTACACATGTGTAAGTAGATCCCTACTATATATATAATATTAAAGCTTTCAAACGTTATTATTAGCCTTATATAATAATGCCAAAACGTTAAGATATTAGCTTTGTAATATTAAAGTTTTTAATATTAAACATTAAGATATTATAATGATGTTAATGGTTTAATTTTAAAATTACAAGTAATCGGCTACTGTACAAATAGTTCGTTCTCAATGAATTTTAGGCATCAACTAGTGACATACACTAAAACTCTAACAGGTAAGACAAATTGATATATCAACAAGAAGTAAATCAAGAAAATTAGCATCATACCTTATTTCCTTACTTTACAAATGTGCGATACCATTGCAACTAAGTTTCTTTAGTTGTCTTCTTCTGGCAACAAGCTTATCTTCCTGAGTTGAAGATATTTTTAAAACTACTGGATCGTTGGTTTGATTTTGAAAATCTTTGGAAATTATCCTTAAGATTGTTGGAAAATAATTTTGAAGTAATAAACTGAACAAGACGTTTAAGGCGTGTAAGCATTGTTCTTAAGGATAATTTCGCCCTTCGGAGTAGAAACTCGGTGCAACAAATATAGGCGACTATCCTCCCAAGATACAACAGACCTTCCTTAATAATTAGCACTAACTATTAAGGGTAACAGGAACAACAAAATATTATAAACTATAACAAAGCAAAGTTAAGAGCGATGAAGATAGAAATCAGAAAGCTAGAAAATATAGAATGAGAAATTGAGAGGAAGTATGTTGGAATGATAGGTAAAGGCTGCTATTTATAGGTAAGAAAATATCAGTTACTTAGCCATTAAATTAGATAACATTGTAGGTAAGAAAATATCAATTACAACAAAATGTTAAATTACATAGCAATTGGTTACTAAACGTTAAAATCATCAGTTATCAAACATTTAAATCTTTCGTTACCAAGCATTCATTACTATACATTTAAATCATAAGTTACTAAACATTGTAATCAATAACATGTTTTGAACAATTGGTTACTAAACATTTTTGAAATACAAAACCTTTTTATAGAACAAAGTTCACCCTCAAATTACCACATTTACCCCGCCTTTTCTTTATTTTTGCTGAACCAAAACCCCTCTTGATCGACAAAACCTTTCCTCCTCTCCATAGAACCCCTCTCCTTGTCCTCCTCACTTTGACAGGACCTTAACCGTTGTTGGTCTATCTGTCTTGCAGATTCGATCTTCAAGCTCCGTTCTTCTTTCTTGTTTTCCATGGAGGTAAGTAAAATCTACCTTTTTAGATCTTCAAGCTTTGTTCTTCACTTGCATTGTTTTGTGGTTTGATTTTCATCATTTCTCTTTGTCCTCCTAACTTTTAGACTGAACCAATCCCTTGCTATTGGTCCTTCCGTCAGTAAACTCTGGTCTTCGCTCTCTTATTTCCAACACAGGTGAGTCAAATCTACCTTCTAATACCTTCATTTGCATTATTATGGCTAAGTGAGGACTATACAGCAGGCATTGTATGAATGGAGTATCTGTAAGCTATACTGTTTGTTGGCTCTGTAAGCTATACCGAGAGGGGGGTGAATCGGTTTTTAGCTAACCTTCTGTTCGTTTTTCGATTCTTTTAAATTCTCTAGCCTATATTGAAGTTTTTTAAGTTCTCTAGGCTACTCAAGTATGCCATATAAATTCAATTTAACAATCACAATATAAATGCAAATAAGTAAAGAGAGTAGGGAAAGAGAAATGTACACAATCGATTTATAGAGGTTCGGTAACCTTGCCTACATCCTCTACATTGAGACACTCCCAAGGATTTTCTCCAAATTCACTATCCTTGAATTTGCGTTTACAATCCCTCTTTTTCTTAGGCTCAAGAGTAACCTCCTTTCCCTCTTTTTCTAGGCTAAAGAGAAACCTCCCTCTTTTTCTTAGGCTTAAGAGAAACCTCTCCTTTACAAGGTGTTTACAAGGAATGTAATCAAAGAAAGACCTCTAGATGGGCAAGTGATTACAATGTTTAAGCACAAGGAAAATCCTATACAATGATTTGTGCTATGCTATTCTACACAAGGAATATGATATTGATAGAAAATGAAGAATGTATAGCACTTGAGAAATTGTTGAGGATTTGAATATGAGGAAAATGAAGATTGAATGTGCTGAGCTCTTTCTCTTGGTTCCTTCAGCTTCTAAGTCTCTATTTATAGTCCCTTAGATGGTTTGTGGACGTTGGTTGGAGCCAAAATTGAATATTATCGTTGTATTTCACAAAACTAGCCATTAAAGCCCATTTTCGTGTAAAGGGATCGATCCCTTTCTATAGGAGATTGATCCCAAGCTTCCAGATTGCTTGGTCTGGGCTTAAGACACCTTTTTACTTTCGAAAAGCCTTACTGCCACTAGGGGATCGATCCCATCCCTTAGGGGATCGATCCCATGCTTCCAGAGGGTGATTTTTCCTGCATTTTGGGTTAGAAATGATATAGCTTTTAATTTTATTTCAACCCAAAACATTTTAGAATTTTGTGGGAGTTTTTCTTGACTTTCTAAATTGAAAAACGTAGTCCAAAAAACTCATTAAGTAATTTTCTAAATATGTTCTTGAAAACATTACTTAATGAAAATATTCAAAACCATTTTATAAAGTATTAAGACCAATAAGAATATATCATTAAATCATGGTCTTAATGTTTGATATGAGCACTTAAAATATATTAAGAAAATCATGTGTGACAAAACAAATTTACAATATGAATCAAAATATAAAAGCTTATTTAAGTTTTTGTCATTTCAAAATATATATATATATATGTCAATTTAAAGCTAATAGTGTTACAATAGATTTCATTGTTGATTACAAGATTAAGATAGTTACTTGTGTAACAGCTATGCCATGTCAAGGTGTAAGCAATATAAATAAAGAAATTATGAAAAGGCTAATAGCCTAATATGTTGTACACATGGCCTTGACAAAATTGAGAGAAAGGAATGAGTAGTGATATGGTGCAGACAATTTTACATGTTCTTAGGGATTGTCACTCTGCCTAATCAATTTGGCGATCCCTGGTTCCTAATCAACAATGGTTTGAATTTTTTACTTTACCTAAAAATGAATGGCTTGCCCATAACCTTACCCCAACAGAGGACTTCATGTATCAAGGTGGTGATTGGCACTATGTATTCGTCACTGCAGCATGGAGATTGTGGACAGGGAGATCTTCCCTAATTTTTTATTATGATCCTACCTTTGATATGTCCACCCGACAGCTAGTTTCTTTCATCCAGTCAGGTGCGTTGGAACTCCAGAAAGCCTTTATTAAATTGACAAAGATTAAATCAAACTTGGACCCTAGTTGGTGGCTGCCTCCTCCTAAAGGTTGGGTAAAGTTAAAGATTGATGGTGCTGCGAGATGGCTGGAGCAGGCGGCCTCTTCTGATTAGCTACGAGAAAGTAGATTTTAGGTTATTTAGCTCATGTTGGCATATGCACTAACGTTTTTGCTAAGTTACAAGCTCTAAATTTTGGTTTGATGCTTACCTGGAAAGAAGTCTACAAATTGTTGGTCTGTGAACTAGATGCGAAAACAGTCATCGAATTAATTGAAACAGCAAATGTGAAGGTTCACCCTTATGGTAACATTATCTTGAACATTTGGGAGATGCTCTCTCACTCTTGGAAAGTGGTTATCCAGCATTTGTATCGAAAGGGGAATTTTTATGCTGACAAACTGGCTAAGTTAGCATATGATCTTGATGTTGATTTTAAGAAACTTGAGTTTCCACCAGTAGAGTTTAAGGCGTTAGTAAATGCTAATGCTTGGGGAGTCTCCTTCCCTCGACACTTTAGGATGTAGATTTGTTATTTTGTTTCTCATGTAACCAAAAAAACAAGGTAAAAACTAATACCTTGAGTCTGGTTTCTGACTCTTATGGGTTGAAAGAAGATAAGATCCTACATCAATACTTGAAGAAGGAAAAGCAAATGATGGAAAATATAGGCAGGTTTAATCCTAATCATTAATGAAAGGAACACAAATAATTTCTAAAGTATATTTTCTACCAAAATTTTCAACATCATTTCATTTTAACTACTTGAGTAGATGTAACACGATGAAATAATTCAGTTTTGCATAAGATGTCTTAATGCTGCCCACACATTTATTAAAGATAACAATCACCCCTAAAATAGTAAAATAACCTAAAAACAAGATTTATTTTTCTTTAAAGATAACTCTGCACACAATTTTGAATGTTATATATGGTTCTAAAATACTTAAAAAATTAAAATCTAATAAGATCATACAAGAATTACATAACTACATATTTGCATAAGAACAACCATTTATTAAACATACTTTTAAGAGTTATTGAATTCATATTACTAGCCTTTTGAATGAAGGTTGCAGGCTAAGTATGGGTCTCAAATCTCTGTGATCTCGATCATGGTTTTGTTTATCTACCTGATTGCTACCCTATCAAAATCCAGTGGTTTAAAAGCAAGTAAGAAGAAGTGCTAAGTATTCAAGTTGAGAGAAACCAAATAAATAGCATGTCTGCACTAAATATGGGTGTACTAAGAGATGTAATTTCTATTGTATTTGGTTTATATCAGGTTGAACATGAAGATGGTGCTTGTCGACTCAAACTGAGAGGGGGGTAAATTTGTTTAACACTAATTTTCTACCTTAAGGCAATTTTTCAATTCAATCAATCAAACAAGCACAAATAATATGAAAATCAACTTGCTTAAAGTAAAGAGATAAGGGAAGAGAGATTGCAAACGAGATTTATAGAGGTTCGGCCACAACTCGTGCCTATGTGCTCTCTCCTATAGCTCTTTGTCAAGGTTGGTGATTCCACTAATCCAAGTGAATCTCTACACACCTCTTTGTAAAGTAGTGAGACTTCTTTTCTTTACACTTCCTTTTAAAGGCTTAGGAAAAAACTACAATACCACTTATAAGTGACTACCCAATCACTCACAAGTAATCCTCACAAGGGTTACTCTCCCCTTGATTACAAGATATGCGAATTAGAAAGTGTTTTGTAAACAAAGAAATACCTCTCAAAGGTAAGGGTTTACAAAATTAAGAGTATATGAGAGATGAATAAGATAGAAGTAGGAATTTCTTGCTTAAGTTTGCTCTTTTAAGATTGAAGATGATTGCACACTGTTTCTTTTGAATTTATTGCTCTTAAATGCTAGTATTTATATGCCTATTTGTAACATCCCGTTACAACCTTTTTCACGAAATTTTATATAACTTTACCGGCTGGGCTGTCTGCGATGCCATTAACATTCAACAGTGACAATAATAAATGATAAACATTTATTAACAATTACGAAATATAAAATTCTTTTCTTTATTTCCTTACATCTAACATCCCTTACTGACTTTGTTTCACTAAAGTAGTACTGTATACTCATGTCTGAAATGTAGAAGAGAAGGGACTGTACCTGTAATGTTAACCATCCATCTTGGAGCTACTTCTCTAACTCCTTGTCTTTTATCTGTGGAGTTAAAACAAAGGGGTGAGCGATTCATACGCTCTGTAAAGGAGACATATGCTATTTTATGAAACCAAAACCATATTTCACAATTTATTTGTTTTCCAAAAATCACATCAAATTGGAAAACAGTGAATATAGTTACCAACACTTTCGATACGCCAATCAAAACACTAGCTAAACAGTTTACTTTAAAATATAGTAAACAGTAAACAAGATTCATTAAATCCTTTCAGTAAACAGAAATCAACAAGTTGAGACTAGGCAATAATTAAATCATGCTCGGTTCCCCCAGGAACATAATTCGTCCGCTTTGGGGTGCACCTGTAGGCCACCGCCCCTCACGGCTATCTCAGCTAGATCTATGGCCATAATCTATAGATGGTCCTCGGGTCCACTTGCCAAGTGACCTCGAGACCGCTGATGACTTGGCGTGTCCATTAGCCCTGTGACACCCTGAGGTGCACTCGTTGGTCCATCGACCGAGCCACCACCCCAGGCGGGTCACGCAACTACATGAATAATACTGCATGAACTAGGGCCTAAAGTCTCAAAATCAAATTATATCTCATGAAAACCTTTATGGAATTATCTCACCATATTATCATTTTCTCAAAATGATTTGATTTCCAAAAAGGTTTAGGCTTTCTGTTTACAAAACAACTTGAAAACATTCCAAAATCTCAACCTTTAAAATCTGCTTGCCCAACATGGCTCGCCCATGGCAGCTCGCCCAGTGCGGAGAACTTGTGTTCACCCGCCCAACATTGCTTTTAAAATAAGAAAACAAAACTGGCTCGCCCTCAGTGGCTCACTCATTAATCAATTCGCCCAAAAGGGTTTATATTTTCTATTTTTGAAGATATTAAAATGGCTTATTTTTTTTCAAGAAAATACCATCGAAATCTGTTCGCCATGGTCAGCTTGCCAGCTTGGCTCGCCCATGGTAAACTCTAAGGGTGAACAAGTAATCGCCCACCACCCTCTGCATTTAAAACCAAAAACATTGGCTCGCCCATTTTGGCTTGCCAACAACTTTCATAACTTAGGGGTCGCCCACCCCAAACCAAAATATAAAAGGGTTCGCCTAAATGGCTCGCTCGCCTTGTACCAATTCGCCAAACTAATATCATAAGGGCAGCTTGTAGCTCGCCCAAGATCAGAACACTTTATCAAACCAATGTATGTCAGAAAATAAAACAATTTCTCAATAATTTCACTGATACTTAACTCCACAGGACATGCATTCATTTTACACACATCTCCCTTACCTGATATTACGAAGTCTTGCTTCGCCTTACTTCCTGCTCGCCAATAGCCATTCCCAATTCCCGGCTGCAAATAATATATAATTTCCATTAATATTTCTTTTTCAACTATTTCCAACACTTTGGCGAGACTTAATATTCAACTATCTCGCCCACAAGTATTCTTACTAGCTCGCCCAACCGAGCTCGCCCGCCATTTCTCGCCATTAATATATTTAGAGGTCATCCAACATCCAACTCGTCAGACCAACATTGGCTTAAAAGTGGGAGCTCGCCAAAACTCTACTCGCCCAATGCCTATTCATTTAAGCTCGCCCATTAATTCACTTCATTAGAGTTGGGCGTTCTCGCCCTTTGAACACAGACTTTACCTTGGCGAGTTCATTATTATCTACTCGCCTCATTGGCGATTACTAATTTTCATCATTGGCGATCACAATAGTCGCCATTTTCGTCACTTATTCCATTATCTTCTTTGTTTTCATATTCTCTAAGGATCTAATTAAAACAAGGCTACGTTCTATGTTTATTATGTTGTAAACATATAAATCTACCATCGAATATCAAGGACTCCTCAGAAGTATAAAACTCACCTCAACCACCTGCACTTCCAAAGCAGATTGCTTTCTGTCTCACGTTGGCCTTCCTTTGCTTATCCCTTTAACTCTTTAAACTAAGGAGGAAAGGTTTTCGAGCAGGTTTATGTGTTTAGCCAACCTAAAAGTGAAGTTTTGTAAATCGGGCATGGTAGAAATGAGAGAAAATCAAAACATAAACATTGCAGTTGCATAGCTATCGGGAGAAAGATGAAGTTTGCTAAGCCTGTCTTCCTCCAGTATTTCTTCTTATATAGCCATGCTAAACCAATCCAAAGCTACCGCCTGTCTCTTATCCTGTTTCTTTCATCATTTTCACGTCTTTCATGCATTTAACGCATGAAGAAAAATTGCCGCAAAAGCAACGCCTATGAGAAACTATACTCTGCACAATTTGACTTACTTCACTTGCCATTAATTGTCTAAACCGAGAAGCCAATGGCGTGAAGTCCACAGCCTCTTTTCTTGACTTATTACACCTTTTGTCTTATTCCTCAACCAATGAGGTTACTTCCTTTATTGACTTTATTCTTTCTCAATTTATTGTCTTCAACCGTATGACTTACAAAATCAATTTTGGCTACAATGGTCACGTGCTGATTCCAGTTCCAGTTCGCCTGTTCAACCAGAATCCTCAGCTTGCCCATTCTATTACAATTTCTACTCGTCAACTTTTCATCTCACAAGTATTCTCTTATTCGCCCATTATTTCTTAAATTGTCTACTTTGCTATGATTCAGACATACAGTTGGCGATCACAAATCCTTGCCCATTTGGGCGATTATCAAATCCAATTCACTTGGTGAACGTACCTATTCGCCCTCACCATCATTCAACTCGCCATCACCATTGGCGATCTGCTCGCCCATTGGCGAACGTCCTTTCTTGTTCCCTCATTGGCGAGCTATTCTGTATACTCGCCCATACATTATTTCACCATAATTGCTCCATTCACTACTCAATTTAAGGAGCTTTTCACCCAAGTGGAAATCAATATTCTTTATTTATTTAATTTCCATTATCACTTTTATGAAATTAGACTCTACAGTAGTGTAGAATCAGATCTTACATTTTCTCCCTACCTTAAGAAATTTGGTCCTCCAAATTTCAACCAGATCTATCAAAGATAAGGCTCTGGATATTTATTATGCATGAGGCTTTCAAATTCTCAAGTAGCCTCATATTGCCAGAGAATCCCATCAAGAATTAATCTTTGATCACTACACTTTATCACAATACTTTATCTTTCCTATCCAAAATCTGTACCGATTTCTCAACGTAACTCATGTCCTCTCAAATCTTTAGGACTCATGTCGAATCACGTGAGAAGGACATGGATAGTACTTTCTCATCATTGAGACATGGAATATGTTTTGCACTCTTGACAACTCAGGAGATAGTGCACATCTCTCACACGATCTCCAACAATCTAATTCGTCGGGAACTTAATTTCCCTCTCATTATGCTTCTAAATGGTGAGACCTTATATACACAATTTCTTGTATATCTCAAGAAATCTGTTCGACCAAGTCGAGCATAGTTCTCGATCTCCCATTTTCTCATGCTATCGTGGATTATATCGTCTGCTAAATAAACCCCTTTTCAAGTGCTATGCCTATACTCTCCTTTGGCCATTATCATAAGCAAACTCTGTCAGGGTAGAGGATTATCCCAGCAGTCTATAAAATCAACTGCACACGCTCACACCATGTCCTCGAGCGTCCATCATACACTCAGACTGTCTCTCAGTCTGCGGATAAACTACGGTGCAAAACTCAATCGGGATCCCATAGCTTTCTGAAATCTCTCTCAACACTGAGATACGAAGCGGGACTCCCTATCAAATGTAATGCTTCCTGGAATACTGTAAAACCTCACCATTTCCCTGACATATAACTTGGCCAAGGCATTAATTAGCTCAATAAATTTCATAATCAAGGAATAAGTAGACTTATTTAATATATCCACAACTATCCAGATAGCATTTTACTTTTTTCAATTTTTCACTTACTATAGGAAGTACCACCAACATAGATATCTTTCTTCCTTATCACATTTTTAACTTTTATTAATTCTCGTCTCTAATATGAGACCACGAATATCTCTTTATACTCTATATTGTCTTTAAAAGTCTTGCCCGTCTTTTCAGGCCATCAATCATCCTCTCTTTAGCGCTCTCTCGCGCCCCTGATTTCTCTTTTAAATGAGCCGGCGACCACACAGTTCGCCCATATCTCACACCTATTATCCGCTATTAGGCGATCGCCCCACTCATGGGTCGCCATCCCAAATTTTATTCAAGGATCCTGAAGAACTCGGGCTTTTTCTCTCAAAACCAATCTACACTCCCTCAAGTCTTTTATCATCCTTGGGAGTTAGTAACTCATCTATACTATTTATCACTTATCGTCTCATTCGGTGCTAAGTCGATAATAATTTGATGACTATCATGTAGATAATTTTAATCATTCGTATGTAATTGTCGCAGTAGTAATAGCAAAATTGGGAATCCCAAGCCTCTTGCTATTCTCTCAAAGCATATGGCGAATCAGGGATCCTTATCACAAGTACCCACTCACTGGAACTTCACATACGTTCTCTCTGTTTCACCAATATATATCGACTAAGGCACTCATTACATCCCGAAACCTGATGATGAAGAAGTGAAATAATTTGGTTACTTAATCCATACTCACTACTATAACCTCATGGTTCTTTCGGATTCTCCACCATCTCACAGTGATTGTTTCATGATTAATCTAGGACTGCTTTTCTTTTGCAGACTTTAATGCTAACCATCGATTACGTCTCAGGTAATCATTTTCCCCTCGATCACTTCTCTTATATCAAGTGATCATTCTATCTCTTATTCTCCTAGTACATGTAATGTCATTACTTGGAGAATATACTTAAGAGTATAATTTCCTCACATCAATTTCTGAAATTTAAATTTATTATCATTCAGATTTCATCACCACTTTACTTATACAATTTCACATTTCTAATATATATATATATATATAAATAAATAAATATATATATATATATATATATATATATATATATACTCATGTATATCCCTTTTAGGGTTGTCAATACTTCTTGTATCGGTTCCCCTGAGTATAACAATTTCATCTGTCCGATTCTGGCTTGTCATTAATTCCAGTCATAACTACATAATGATCAGAGGAAATCACATTTATTCTTATACTTGGGAACTAACTCATAACTCGTGTTCCCTAGTCATCATCTGACTTGTCTCTCAAGACAATTTCATTCTTTTACATTCATCACCACAGTTGTTTTCTCACTTAATATAGTACTTTACTGTTACAATCTCGTAACCTTTTCGAATACTTTATTCATACATACCACTTTCACTTTTTTCATCAATAGGGTAGCAAATTTCACAAACTCTTCAACAATTCATTTGTGCTATACGGGTAAAACTCATAAATTTTATACCCCAATAAGCAAACTTTAACCTCACTTAAGTAGTAAAATCTTTTACTTAGACAATTTTAATGTCCACTTAATCAGTTGAGACCTCACGTCTCTAATATATATAGTTCAATTAGCAACCAATGGTCACTGACTTAACAATAAGGTTTTCCATACTTTATTCAATAATATTGCCTATATCAATATACATATTTATTCTCTTTAAAATCATCCTAGTTGGCTCTAGGCACACAAATAGGAAGGATACTACAATCGGCTAGGGATCCAGATAGAATATGATAGGTATTTTAGAATACCATACTTGTTCCGGAACCTAGAAGCAACTGTAGAGAGTACAAGTCTCATTGTTCTTCAAAACGATATAAATTTCGTTTTCACCAATTATATCAAAACAGTTTAGTTCTCTACTCATTAATCTCTTAAGTAATTTCTGAAGCTCTTCTGATTCACTGGTAAAAGCTGACAAACAGATTTCTATGTTGTGAATCGAGTCAACAATCTCTCGAATCCACGTTATTCCAAAAGTTTACTTAAAACGTCATCATGTAATTTCAAACTCACAAACTTATATCATCTTGGATGTCTCGTTATTGACATCCAATGGATCCACCATATATATATATATATATATATATATATATCCTCCAAACACACACACACACACATATATATATATCGATTTTCAAGTCATTTCACATGTATTTCATAATATTTTAGTTCTATGGATATCGTAACGGACCAACCCAACCGGCCATGGCAACCCCCTTTTTGGGCCCGTCGACAACGATTGCTGTGACAACGCTACTTATCCATACTGTCCTCTTTGGCGAAAGCCTCGTCGCCTCGGTCCTTCCAACCGTGCTTGAGTTCGCCTACCTCAAGGTTTTCTTTCGTGTCCGCTGTGACTTTAACACTTGACTTCCTCAAATGTCAAGTCACTACTTTTATTTACTCTCCTAATACATAAGGAGTGTCTAGAATCAATATTAACATAATCAATTTTACATCATTAATCACACAGTTCACCTTTTTGTTCACACTCTATAAGTACATTACTTTTCATAATATTCAATAATCTCTCATCAATATAATCTATATTTTCACTTTAAATTCAGACCCTAAAATCCACAACAGACGCGACCTCTCATAGCATATACTCCGGGTCGCCTTACTCGTCAATATATCAGTGGGGTCCATGATAGGGATCATCCTGTACACTATCACATACCATTTCACCATCAAATACTATTTTAAATCGATTTAGTCATTCATGACTTAGATAAAACATTTTAATATCATCATTTCAGGATCTTAATTCGATATGGACATAGAAGTCCTGGTGGGGCCCTCACCGAGTTCCTCACTGTACCTTACCGAATAGATCTGACACTATGATGATAAGATCGCTTATCTCATGCAAATTTACCGGATTACAATCTCAATTTGTAACCCTAAATTTATCAATTTTCACCATATTTCAACACTTAACTCAATTCACAGTCATTTGACTCCTCTATACATTCAGACTATACAGTACTACAGGGGATGTTAACCTTTCTCAACACTTTCAGTGCTAAAGACATCAACAGACATCAGACCAACCCAAGCTCTGATACCATTAAATCTGTAACATCTCGTTATCACCTTTTTCACGAATTTCTATATAACTTTATCGGTTGGGCTGTCTGCGATGCCATTAACATTCAACAGTGACAATAATAAATGATAAACATTTATTAACAATTACGAAATATAAAATTCTTTTCTTTATTTCCTTACATCTAACATCCACTACTGACTTTGTTTCACTAAAGTAGTACTGTATACTCATGTCTGAAATGTAGAAGAGAAGGGACTGTACCTGTAATGTTAATCATCCATCTTGGAGCTACTTCTCTAACTCCGTGTCTTTTATCTGTGGAGTTAAAACAAAGGGGTGAGCGATTCATATGCTCAGTAAAGGAGACATATGCTGTTTTATGAAACCAAAACCATATTTCACAATTTATTTGTTTTCCAAAAATCACATCAAATCGGAAAACAGTGAATATAGTTACCAACACTTTCGATACGCCAGTCAAAACACTAGCTAAACAGTTTACTTTAAAATGTAGTAAATAGTAAACAAGATTCAATAAATCCTTTCAGTAAACAGAAATCAACAAGTTGAGACTAGGCAATAATTAAATCATGCTCGATTCCCCCAAGAACATAATTCGTCCGCTTTGGGGTGCACCCGTAGGCCACCGCCCCTCACGGGTATCTCAGCTAGATCTATGGCCATAATCTATAGATGGTCCTCGGGTCCACTTGCCAAGTGACCTCGAGATCGCTGATGACTTGGCGGGTCCATCAGCCCTGTGACGCCCTGAGGTGCACTCGTTGGTCCATCGACCGAGCCATCGCCCCAGGCGGGTCACGCAACTACATGAATAATACTGCATGAACTAGGGCCTAAAGTCTCAAAATCAAATTATATCTCATGAAAACCTTTATGGAATTATCTCACCATATTATCATTTTCTCAAAATGATTTGATTTCCAAAAAGGTTTAGGCTTTCTGTTTACAAAACAACTTGAAAACATTCCAAAATCTCAACCTTTAAAATCTGCTTGCCCAACATGGCTCGCCCATGGCAGCTCGCCCAGTGCGGAGAACTTGTGTTTGCCCGCCCAACGTTGCTTTTAAAATAAGAAAACAAAATTGGCTCGCCCTCAGTGGCTCGCCCATTAATCAATTCGCCCAAAAGGGTTTATATTTTCTATTTTCGAAGATATTAAAATGGCTCATTTTTTTTCAAGAAAATACCATCGAAATCTGTTCGCCATGGTCAGCTCGCCAGCCTGGCTCGCCCATGGTAAACTCTAAGGGTGAACAAGTAATCGCCCGCCACCTTCTGCATTTAAAACCAAAAACACTGGCTCGCCCATTTTGGCTCGCCAACAACTTTCATAACTTAGGGGTCGCCCGCCCCAAACCAAAATATAAAAGGGTTCGCCCAAGTGGCTCGCCCGCCTTGTACCAATTCGCCAAACTAATATCATAAGGGCAGCTTGTAGCTCGCCCAAGATTAGAACATTTTATCAAACCAATGCATGTAAGAAAATAAAACAATTTCTCAATAATTTCACTGAAACTTAACTCCACAGGACATGCATTCATTTCACACACATCTCCCTTACCTGATATTATGAAGTCTTGCTTCGCCTTGCTTCCTGCTCGCCAATAGCCATTCCCAATTTCCGGCTGCAAATAATATATAATTTCCATTAATATTTCTTTTTCAACTATTTCCAACACTTTGGCGAGACTTAATATTCAACTATCTCGCCCACAAGTATTCTTACTAGCTCGCCCAACCGAGCTCGCTATTCATCAAATGGCTTATATTGTGAGAGCTCGCCCGCCATTTCTCGCCATTAATATATTTAGAGGTCGTCCAACATTCAACTCGTCAGACCAACATTGGCTTAAAAGTGGGAGCTCGCCAAAACTCTACTCGCTCAATGCCTATTCATTTGAGCTCGCCCATTAATTCACTTCATTAGAGTTGGGCGTTCTCGCCCTTTGAACACAGACTTTACCTTGGCGAGTTCATTATTATCTACTCGCCTCATTGGCGATTACTAATTTTCATCATTGGCGATCACAATAGTCGCCATTTTCATCACTTATTCCATTATCTTCCTTGTTTTCATATTCTCTAAGGATCTAATTAAAACAAGGCTACGTTCTATGTTTATTATGTTGTAAACATATAAATCTACCATCGAATATCAAGGACTCCTCAGAAGTATAAAACTCACCTCAACCACCTGCACTTCCAGAGCAGATTGCTTTCTGTCTCACGTTGGCCTTCCTTTGCTTATCCCTTTAACTCTTTAAACTAAGGAGGAAAGGTTTGCAAGTAGGTTTATGTGTTTAGCCAACCTAAAAGTGAAGTTTTGTAAATCGGGCATGGTAGAAATGAGAGAAAATCAGAACATAAACATTGCAGTTGTATAGCTCTCGGGAGAAAGATGAAGTTTGCTAAGCCGGTCTTCCTCCAGTATTTCTTCTTACATAGCCATGCTAAACCAATCCAAAGCTACCGCCTGTCCCTTATCCTGTTTCTTTCATCATTTTCACGTCTTTCATGCATTTAACGCATGAAGAAAAATTGCCGCAAAAGCAACGCCTATGAGAAACTATACTCTGCACAATTTGACTTACTTCACTTGCCATTAATTGTCTAAACCGAGAAGCTAATGGCGTGAAGTCCACAGCCTCTTTTCTTGACTTATTACACCTTTTGTCTTATTCCTCAACCAATGAGGTTACTTCCTTTATTGACTTTATTCTTTCTCAATTTATTGTCTTCAACCGTATGGCTTACAAAATCAATTTTGGTTGCAATGGTCACGTGCTGATTCCAGTTCCAGTTCGCCTGTTCAACCAGAATCCTCAACTCGCCCATTCTATTACAATTTCTGCTCGCCAACTTTTCATCTCACAAGTATTCTCTTGTTCGCCCATTATTTCTTAAATTACCTACTTTGCTATGATTCAGACATACAGTTGGCGATCACAAATCCTCGCCCATTTGGGCGATTATCAAATCCAATTCACTTGGCGAACGTACCTATTCGCCCTCACCATCATTCAACTCGCCATCACCATTGGCGATCTACTCGCCCATTGGCGAACGTCCTTTCTTGTTCCCTCATTGGCGAGCTATTCTGTATACTCGCCCATACATTATTTCACCATAATTGCTCCATTCACTACTCAATTTAAGGAGCTTTTCACCCAAGTGGAAATCAATATTCTTTATTTATTTAATTTCCATTATCACTTTTATGAAATTACTCTACAGTAGTGTAGAATCGGATCTTACACTATTTATGTTGGAGAAGGTTGGTGAAGCATTTAATGCATTTAATCCCGTTACACCTCTCAGAAAACTAGCTATTGGAACCTTTCGAGTAAACGGGATCGATGCCTGCTTCAATTTTTTGAAAAAAAAATGGCTAAAAGGTAATGGGGAAATCAGTGCCTGTCTATGGAGGATCAGTCTCTTTGTTTTGTGAAACAAGGTAGAGGCTACTGACTTTAAGGGGATCGATGCCTACTAAGGGGGGATTAATCCTTTTGGTTTTCTAGGCAATTTAAATGTTCGAAATTACTTTAAAATCAATTTTCAATTTCATTTAATTACATCTTGACTTTAAGTGCATGAAATTGAGCCTAAAAATTACCAAGTAATTTTCTAATATATTTTCAATACTTCTATGAGAAAATTACTAAGTATGATATTCCAAAATTAATTTCTAAAAAAGATTAAAACCAATTCAAATACAAGCAATGAAATTATGGTCTTGAATTGATAAATTGCTCATGATATGGTTTGTGAAAATCATAAGAAAGTTAGCAAATTTACAATATGGATCATGCATAAATTGTGCTCAAGTCTTTTCAAGATAGATATATCAATTTAAAGCTAACGGTGTTGAAAGACAAAAAGCAACTTTCATTGTTTAAATTAGCTGATGTTTTGATATTACTGACATTGTTTAAATTAGGTTGTTCTAAGATGATTAGAATAGGTTTTTGCTGCTGTTTTGCGACATTGTTGTTGACTTAAGAGTGTTGATTAGCTAAATTGTCATGTACTCTTGACTAGAGTGGTGATGGTGTAGAGGTGTTTGAAGTTAGGTTTGAACCAAAAGTTTAATGTGTTTTAATGATTGATGGTTATGTTGTTAAGGAACTGAGGGTCAAAGCATTTTTATGGCAAATATAATAAGCTTAATTCCCGCTTTAGCTTGTTTGAGTATTTGTATCCTTTCTTAACAAGATGTCTTAGATCTATTCTTTCATCATGATTATGAGATAAGGAATGAAGATATTTACTTTTGATGATCGGTGGATTCTTGTCCAAGCCCTCATTAAAATTTTCAATATTAAAGGGCCCAAGAATTTTCAACTCTCTAATATTTGTCATGTTGATAAGATCTTTTGCATAACAATACCTCGTGTTAAAGTTCACAAGTGTTTGGAGGTTTTTCAAAGTACCCAACTTCAACTTTGTTTTATGATTATAATAATACCGAGGGAGATATAGATGTCTCAGTTGTTCCCATATTTTCTTCACACCAAATGCAGTAGCTCCCATATTTCAACCTAGTGGGTTCTAACTAAAATCTAATAAAAGAGGGCATGGAATATTATCCGAGACAGTTCAGAAAAATGAGTTCACTATACCTTTCTTCTACTGACTTTTAGGTGTGGCATTTGTACTGCTAGTTTTATTTTTAGATTCATTTACAAAACCTTTAAGAATATCCTAAATGAAAAAAAAAATGAAAGATAAACACGTTAAATGCAAACATGTATACAATCATTAGCCATAGCAATATAGTTGTGAAGATTATAAGCAAACTACATACACATAAGAAGTACTTTTACAAGCCTAATCCATAGTCACGGGACACTTGGAACATGTATACCATAATCACATAAAACGTAAAAAGTTCAGCACCAATGATTATAGTGCTTAATTCCAAAGTAGTCCGATTTTCATTAGTCAAAATAGTATTTGGTCTTGTTTAAGTCAAAATGGTTTGGTGCATATTTTAATCATTTACATTTAATATAATAATTATATTTAAAATTAATAATAATGTATATAAATTTGATATTACAAATGATGAGCAATATCAATAATTGTAGCTTTATATTATTCACATTTTCATATGATAATTACATTTTTAATTAATTCCATTGTATAACTTTGCTTGTATTGAGTGTTAACGTAGCTGGTCCCAAGCTTGAATAATATATCATAAAATGAACCAATATCAAAATATTGTTGGGGCATCCTTTACTCAAGCAACGTGCTGCACCGGAGCCCAAATATAGTGAAAAGTAGGCAAGGGTTGTTAAGCCGTCACCTAGAAGCAATGTGCCACATCGACGCCTGGATGTGATGTTAAAGAGGCAAAGGTTCCAACACTACAATGTATGGGAGGGGATAAAGAAATTAGTTCATAACTATAGGCTTAGCTTAAGATCCTAAAATATAAGTACGCTTAGTGGTAAACTAGCTGAGATTTGTGAGGTCATGTGTAAGAGGAAGATTAATATCTTGTGTCTTTAGGAGACCAAATAGATTAGGGAAAAGGCTAGGGAGATAGCATATTGGCAATATAAGCTTTGGTACATAGAGAAAGATAAAGATCGAAATAGTGTAAGTATCATCATAGATAAAGGATACCAAAGGGATGTTGTACACATTAGGAGATTAAGGGATATGATTATTTTGGTTAAGCTAGTTATAGCAGAAGAGATGTTGAATGTCATTAGCGCATATGCACCTAAGAAAAGACTTGATGAGGCTAGTAAATGACGGTTTTAGGAAGATTTAAATAAGGTCGTAGAGGAAGTGCCTTTAAGAGAAAACCTTTTTATTGACGGCGACTTTAATGGACATGTAAGTACTAGTAGAGAGGGTTTTGAGAGCGTACGATATGTTTCGATATACATATAAAACGATATAAATCTATATGCTATATCGTTTTTGTTAAGAATCGAAAGCGAATCGTACGATACACGATACGTATCGTACGATACTCGATATTCTCGATACGGTACGATACAGTTTATTTTATCTAACTTAAGTCCAATTAAGTCTTTTTCTTACAAAATTACAAACAACTCAATTTTATTTTATTTTATTTGGATTCAAATGAAATAAATCTTGAGATCTTGCGAAAATAATTGTCCAATTGAATTTTTAAAAATGTGTAAAAATATATAGATAAATTAAATTTTTTAATAAAAATATTAATTTTACCTCCAAAAAATTAAAAATTTTAATGAAAATAATAGTTTTATCTCATTTAAATTTATTAAAAATTAAAATATGAGCATATAAATTTTTTTGAGTAACGTATCAACTTATTTTAATATTTTATTATTGTATAAAAAACATAAAAGATTACATTAAAAAAAAATAGCAAACCATTTGTTTAAATAATTTTGCATTCATTGACATATATATTTTTTATTTGTTCTTGTATATTAATACATATGAAAAATTGAAAATATCAAATACTCATATAATATATATATATATATATATATTACATGTATATATTATTTGTAATTAAAATTTTTATCCATATCTTACGATACGATACTCGATTTTCAAAAATAAAATTTCGATATACGATACGTATCTCGATTTAATAACTATGTACGTCAAGCTATTTGTCTCCCAAACTCCATTCCGCAGAGGCGGATGGTAGTACACTGTAGGGGGGGCCACGACCCCCTCAAAAATTTTAAAATCTCTCTTGTATGTATTCTAAGAGTCTGCTCTCATTCTATGATTGGTAGGCATTGCCCCCCCCCCCCCCCCCCCCCCCCCAATATTTTTGCAAATTTATGTACTTATTTATATGTGTAATATATTAAATTAAATAAATTCAAATTGATCCCTCAAAAAATAAAAAAATAAAATTCTATTGATATTTATTTATTTTTTTACTTACCAATCTCTTTAACAAATATTTAAAATTAATTGGGTTGTCACAAATATTATGTCACAATCATGTGAACTTAAAAAACCCAATTAAACTTTCAATCAACTTAAAAAACAAATAATCCTAGAATGATGTGAAACTACAAAATTTTTCTTCTTTATCACAGTTGTGCCTTATTCTAACAGAGACAGAAAAATAAAAAAAATATTATCTTCTGGACAGATTGATTAGACTTGTTTTAACTCTTCTAGTGTCTATTGCAACTAGTGAATGAACATTTTCAGCTATGAAGATCGTCAAAACAAGACTAAGAAACAAGATGGAAGATGAATTTCTTGCAGACAATTTAATTGTCAATATCGAAAGAGAGATTACTGAGACTTTTAGTTCGAACTCAATTCTTGAAGATTTTGTTTCTTTAAAAGAACATCGCTTACAATTTTAGATAAAATTATTTATTTGATGTATTTTCTTTCTTTATACTTTCTATATAATTATTAAAATTTATAATTTTTTGCATATATGTTTTATGTTATTAATACATAAATATAAAACTCAACTATCTTTATATAATTTTACGTTTGTACTTGACCCCCTCAAAATTAAAGGTCAAGATCCGCCACTGCCATTCCGTAAGGAAAAATGAAAGTAAGGGTATATACTAAAGGAATAGCTAGCTAGCCCTCCCTCTAACCATACATCTCACTCACTATGTTACTGTTTCAACAACGAAGGACAATCATGGGCGACTTTCCGGAGCCTCAAATTCTCTTCTTATAATTTCGAGCACAAGTTCATTCCAGGTATCAACAGGCCCTGGCATGCACCAGTGCAAGCAATCTTGAGGTGGAGGCTTTCCATCCGGGCCACGTTTCGTGATCTTATTCGGATCAGGGCTCCTATAAGGGCCTGGATGCCCGTCATGGCGATACCCGAAGACCTTGGTAATATCCATCAACCTCAACTTGGACTTATTTGTCACCTTCTTCACACCACGTTTAAAACCCATCACTTGTTTCTTGTGCATTATATTTGTGAAGCCATTCTCCACTAATTCACTACTTGCAAGAGGCTTTACCTTTCCAGTGCATGATCCACCTTTATTCCACGCTCCACCCGCATAATGATCAGGAGAAAAAGATCGCAGGATTGTCAGGCCTGTGTAATTAGGATGTGTAAGAATTGCGGACAGAATTGTCTCAACAGATATGCCGAATGCTTCAATATTATTGACCTTCATAGGATGAGAACGATCCGGCCACCATAATTGTCCTCCCACAATCTCATTGTTTAAGATATAGACAGACTGTTTAGCAAACCAGTGGCCAGAAGAAATAACGATCACATCAAACTTTGGGATGAATTCCATGAAGCTATAATCGGGAGCATCAAGATGCAGCTTGGTAACACCCTCTGGAGCAAAGTCAAATTTTTCAGAAGTATGGTGGACAAGCCAAGAGGACCATATTCGAACAATCGTTACAGATGTTGACCTGAAATACCATCTTTGCATTCTCCTGTTTCCTCGATTTTTCGGAACTTCAACCTGAAATTATTCCATAATTTTTTTTTCATAAGAAACCAGTCTTAAGGTTTAAAAGAGTCAAAAGATCAAACTATCTCAAGAAGAAAGCTGCACACAATACAAAACCTGGTTTCTCATACAGAGTGCTAAAAAATTACTACTAAAAGATTTACTGATGGTAATAATATATGAAACCTCTAGCCACATTAGCCTATCACAGAGCTACAACCAAACCATTCCTATACATACCATTTTTCTAATATTTTGAAGCCAGGAAGAAACCACTGAAAGTGAAACAACAGATTAAGAGAATAAAAATGCTACAATATCATTGGTTAGAAAATTATGGTACAAACTTGTACCAATCACAGAATTCAATATGGGACGATTTTTTTATTCAGAGATAACTGGCATTTTAAGAAAGGCAGATACTTGCCTGCCATAGAAGACACATCATTGATTCCATCTGATTTCGAGCAACAGAATCACCAATGAAAGCAAGTGTCTTTCCTCTCATCAACTCCAGAAATTTCTTAGCATTAAATCTGGGGAGGTCACAATGAGAGGGTTTCCAACGCCAATTCTCATATTCCTTGTCAGGCCTCCCATTACCCTGGCAATTCTGCATCTGTGTCAAGACAGGGCAAGAGTTGTTGGTGTATAATGTCCCTTTTGGATCATAAAACCACTTTCCATGGTACAGGTCACAGCCTAGAGAGAAACCAATCAAAATGAGAACAAGAATCTCAACGAGGGAATGAACAAAAAAGGTAAGATGCAAATACATTAGGAGGAACACTTCAAAGCGAACATTGTTTCTTACATAAACATGAGATCAAATAGGGATTAATATAGCTGATAGAATGTACATGGACCTCTCTCTCTCTTTGTAAATTATCAGATATTTCTAATAGCAGTTTATCAGCAGATCAAAAAAAAAAATACAATTTAATTAAAAAACTATTATCAGGTATTTCTAATACTAAATTGCCACTTGGGACTTCAACATTCAAATGCATCCAGTTCTTGACATAACTACATAAAATAGATAATTGACCACAAAACATTTCAATAATCACATGTTGCATTTCTTCCTTCTGCTTGAAGAAACTTTGTACCATAATCTGGGGGATAAAGAAAAAGCAAAATGTAAGACAGAACAAACTTTACAGCTATTCTTGATAAATGAACCATGTAACAGCAAGCTACCATGTTTGAGGCCTAGCATAAACCTTTTGAGAAAACATAATAAACTAGCATCAACAAGTTCCTATACATTTCCAGTAGAAGTTGCAGATTCCACCTATTCTATAGAAAACAACTATGGATCAAACAACTATGTATGCCAGGTAATAATTGATCTAAAACCAGATGTTACATAAAAAATAAGTCTAAAAGGAAAGGAATACTACCTGAATCAACTGAATTGATCTCGGATGCATTGCTAGATGCAGAATTGAAAGTGTCCACCTTATTTTCTGTTGCTCTAGATGACGGTTCTGAATTTTCTACAGGTTTCTCCGGGATCTCATTAGTTTTTGAATCAACTGAATCTTTCGGACTACTAGGCAGTTCTACATTAAACTCAGAAGACAATGAGTCCTTATCAACAGCAGATCTACTAGATAATTGTGTATTTTCATTATTACCAACAACAGATGAACTATTTGAACTCAGCCTGGGCACTTCTAAATTTGACCCAGATGATGAATTCTTATGATTGTAATCTACATCCCGATCAGCACTATGATCAAAGGTAGAAGCAGGCAAAACTATTTTCCTATCAACACCATAAAAATACCCTCTAACAGTCGTACCAATGGGATACGAAACTAGAAGCCAAGAAGCAAAAATCAATAACATTGCTAGTATTGCCACTGAGGCTGCAATGGAGGAAAGGCTCCGAGGGAACGCAACCATTTTAGGAGAGCCTTTTGGCGAAGCCAATGCCATGGCTTCCTTATCAGGCAAAGTCCTATAAAGAATGGTGTAACATGGAATTTTCGAAGACCAAACTAACAGGAAACAGCCAATGATGGAAATTTTCCTTCGACGAATCTGAGAATCGTTGTTTTGAAAAAGACCCACCAACAAAAGACTTCTAAATTGGCAATGAAATGCATGCAAAACGGTTTGGAAGCCCGAACTGTCTCTTCTATACAAGAAGGGAGAAAACTTTTCTGATATTTATTGAATCTTCTTCCCTGATCGAGACTTTCGGGTAAATCAACAGCACAATTGCTTGGAGAGACTTCAATTTCTCCTCCTATCCAAAGAAAACAAGAAAAATCTCACGCGTTAGAGGAAAAAAAGAAACAAAAAACAAGAAGCGTGATTAAGATGATCATCGCTTAAACTTGGGAATTCACATTAAAAAAATGGAAAATCTTGAATCATTAAGGAAGTAGTAGAAAACTTTGGAGATCCTTTCAAAGAGAAGCCGTGTTTGACGATGACCACATCAATAAGCATTAGTTGCACGCCTAGAAGAAGCTCCGCATCAATCAAAACCCCCAATAGAAAACAGATTACCGTCTTCTTAATTTCCCAAATTTCCCGACTACTAATTTTTGCGAAGATATCAAGTATCGAGTATCAACCATTATTACTCACGATGGCAAGTTGGGCCTTTAGTTCCTGGGCTCCTGAGAAGTATTTGCACGTATGCTTCTCTTTTTTTCAGCGGTGCAAACCCAAGCTGAATGGTCCTAAATGTCCTAGAGCCCAAAACTTTATAGACTAATAATCTTTAGCAGAGAACAACTAAATCTACTTTTTTTTTCTTTTTTTTATTGGAATTTTTTATTATTCATATCCCATCACTGCCTAAATGAGCAGTAATACAATGAAGGAAGTGGGATAGAAAGAGTAAAAATGATGGTATGTATAGAAACTCTCTCTTTAGCGATATCTGATGATTCTTGTTGATTGATTCTTGTTGATTTTGTGTTTGGTTCGGGTAAAATATACAAAACTCGTATTGACATATGATACATAAAATAATTTTTTTTCAAATATTAGTTCATAATCATTTAAATCAGAATTTGAGTTTTCTGATGTATTTTGTTAGAATACATAAGGAACGAGGCATTCCAGACCGACTCAAACAACAAAAAATATGCATCAGTCAACTAAGTTTAACGTTGATGGCTAGTGTTCCAAAAGTTTGATTTAGCTGAGTTAAATTTATAAATTTCATGTGCCCACCTCCGATATACAGCTTTTTGGCACTTGCAAACAATCTTTGCATAGATTCTCACCTCTACTTTTGCCAAAGAGAACTAAGCTTCTACCTGATGATGGTGCAAATGAACAAAAACAAAGACGGAATGTGATAGAGAGAGCGAAATCGGCATGGATAAAGGCAGGGTAATTGAGGGAAAATCTAGGATCGGGTGAAATGAAGTTCTATTATAAAGAGGGAAGTTTAAAATAAAATTGCTGGGGATTTTACGCCGCGCCGTAGCTCTCTTGTTCCCTGCAACTCCCTTATTGCCTTGTGTTTCACTATTTCTCAGCCGGAAAGAAGGTTAAGCTGCTACATTACCGGAGTGCCCACTGTTCTCATTTCATTTTTCTTGTTTTAATAAATAATCTCCTAATGTGTAATTATCTGCCAACAGCAACGCGTGAAGTAAGACAAAAAGAGTTTCAAAATTTGAAAAAAAAAATAAAATAAAATCAAACCATATCAAGAGTGATACATTAGCCTTGCCCATTGGAAAGTTTGCCTTAATTTTTAGATGAATTTAAATAAAAATATTAAACTTATTAAATGAATTTGGACTAATAAAATAAGTTAGATAAAACTCAAGTTGAGATTGAGCTCACCATTTAAAGCTTAAATTCAGTTGGATAATTATAATTTTTTTATAATTGTCATTTATAACTTAATTAATTTGATATTTATCAATATATATGTGTTGTGTTGTGTTTTGTATGTTTTAAAAACTTTTATTTAGTTTAATATTTGTTTAACATTTTTTTCACCTCAAACTGTCCCTCTTTTTTTTTTTTTAAATTCTCCTTTAGAGTTTGTTTTTGATATACTAATATTAAAATTTTTTAATTCTATAAGTAGAGTTAAAAGGTGATATGTTCCACTTCTTTTTTTTTTTAATTTTTATATACCTTATGCATATATATCCTTTTATTAACATTGCCAATAAAGTTTAAAAACTTTGTTAATGATTTATAAGGTAATTTCTCTAAGCTCTAATTCTTTCTATCACCTTTCCATTGTTGACTGGTTGCTTCATTATTTTTCTCTCTTTTCCCTCTTGTAGAGATGTCAAATTAGTTGAAAGATCCATGGCATGAAACAATTCAACAAGTGTAAATCGTGCTTATCACTACTCGTTGCTAAATAATCAAGCCAAGCCAAGTACGGTACTTATACGTGTGTTATGTTGGGCTAGAAGGTATTAGGCACGTTGGTTAGCACGACATGACTCATTTTTTGAATTGGGGTTTAGGGTTAGCTGAGAGTTTGATTAAAAGTTTTAGGCTTAAAATATGAGGTAAGGTTTTGTTTTAGGATTTAACACTAGTTTTGGGATTTGGGGTGGGTTTGATTGATCAATGAACAAATGATTCACAAAGATCAAAGCAACAGAAAACAAAAAAAGATCTAAAACTAAAATCCCATGTATCTCTTTGATCAAGATTTAACTCTCTTATAAATAAACAATCAAGAATCACAAAAAAAGAGTCCAAGAAACATACTTAACCTTTAGATATTGTAATATAAGGTTTCTCCCTTGTTGAAAATACTTGATTTCCTTGTAGATTCACAAAACACCTCATGTGTGATTGTCTTTGATGGTGATCCACATGACAATCCTATCAATACCTTCTTTAAGGTACAAAAAACCCGTGCTAGCTAGTCTTGCTTCTCTAAGTAAACCTTTGGCACCATTCTTGGCCTTTTCTTGGATTTAAGAACATTTATTAAAGCTCTAAGGATGGTGGCACAACAAGGAGGAGAGTGGTGGATTTGGTGGTGGCTTGCAAAAATAAGGATGAGAGATGGAGAAAGAAGACTTCTAGATTTCGGCAAGTCGACTTCTCTTTCGAGTTTCATTTATCTTCTCTAATTTTGATTTTCAACTTTATCCTTATATAATGGATAGTTTTCCTTTTTTTTTGAAACTAAAGCATGCAACTTTTGCACCTTTGCAATTACGTCCCTAGGACTTAATTAATTAAATTTGGAAGCCTTTTAAGTCAAATTTAATTAAGTAAACTTACTAATTAATTAATTCCTAATCTTACCATTGAAAAGTTGTATTTGTTAGTGTATGCCTTAGAACCAACTCACTTGATGAGAGGCATGGTACAATAGTCAAAACATGTTCACTTAAGGAAGTGATATGAAAGGTTTCCCTTCACTATCTTAGTCGATTATATTGACATATAATGACTTCAAGATGAGGTGAAGCCCTTAGAACAACACAAGCCTTGCAAGGGATTTGTAATGTGATTACAATTATGAAAATCCTTATGCATTAAAGCTTAGTTCCTAACTATTGTTCTTGATCATTGTATTACCAAGATAGAGCATCAACAGTGCTCAAATATCAGTACATGCTAAGCTTCCTTACTTATGAAGTAAGCAATTCAAATATCAGTACATGCTAAGCTTCTTTACTTATGAAGTAAGTAATCATTCTTATAAATTGAAATATGTAGATATTTAAGGATAACATGCAGGTGTTTACTAGAGAATTAGTTCACTAATGACCCGAGGTGGGAGTTTCATTTGTTGAAGTCACATGTGTCAGTAGCGTAAGTGATCCCTTGACTTGAGATGTCAGATCACCTTATGTGTAATTTTCGCAATTTATGTCCTACACACAATCCGTTATATAAATAGGCAAATAGTCTTTTCCATTATGGATAGCGATAGTAAGGCCGATCATTGTGGGTATAATGGTAGATGCTCTAGACCAAGTTATTATTATTTCTTTTTCCTCTTTTGTATTAAGCCTTTCGACTTTTTTTAATAAATGTCTAGAACGGGAATTTCTCGGATCTTCAAAAGAAAGACTTTGGAAATTTCCATATGAGTAATCATATAGATTATGAATCATTCAAATATGTATTACTTGCTCCAGAGTGTTGATTTGTACGTATATCATATATATATATATATATATATATATCACAAGACTCGTGATAAGAGAACAAAATTCTGCTAGGGTACACCTGTAAAATGGAAAAGAGTAGGATGAATGAGAAGCATAAGGAAATTTGAACCACTAACAAAAAGGGTAGGATAAAATAAATAGATAGCAAACTGGCTTTTGTCATACTTTGATTTCATCCTTACGAGTTTGGAAGAGCCAAATGCCTAAAATGGATGCTTTTGGGTTATAACCTGAAGCATATAAAGATAGATGAGTAGTCAAGAGAGGGACTCATCTCCTCCAGTGACTTAAGGGGATAATATCTTGTGTATCTTAGCTTGTATTAACTTATAAAGTTTTCGGCCAAAACACTTAATTGAGAAGAATTAATATTTGAAGCTTGAGGATAAATATGAAAATATACTTAAAGTAGACGCTGAACCAAATTTAGTTATTTCTGAGATATTGTGATGAAAGATTGAATTACATTGAGATACTACACATAGAAAGGTAGGTCAAACCATCTTGGCCTTTCTAATATTTGGGTGGTCATGATGTATTGTTAGATGTCATTCATGATCTATAAATTTAAATGAAATTTTAAATTTATTACCAACATGTTGAAACCCTAATTAGTGACACACAAAAAGCAATATATGAATTAAAATAGAAATGTGGATTGAAAAATTTGGAATTTTCCATTTGGACTTATTGAGAAAGAATTATAATAATATGAACTTAATTAAATGTGTTTAATTAAGTGGATTTAATTAAATAGTTTAATTAAATCATAAAGGCTCACATTTATTTATAATCGATTGAATTTAAGGGTTTACTTAAATCTATTGGTCTACTAATTAATTAAAAAAATTAATGGGCTTGGCTAAAATAAGTTTAGTTAAGAAAATTTAATTAAAAGGTTTAATTAAGTTATTAAAGCCCATTTTTAATTAATAAAGTATACGTTGAGCTAATCCAATTAAAAGGAGTTTAATTGGGTTATAGACTACAAGTCAATTAAAAGGTTTAATGTTGACTTGGACCTTAAGAAAATAATTATATAAGTCCAAAGCCTAGAGTAACCAAAATAAGAAAACCCTGGGCATATATAATCCCTCTTATGGTCAGCCACCATGAATTATGAAACCATGTGTAGTTAGCGACACACTAAGAGAAAGAAACCTTGCAAGGTACAACATCTTACCTCTAGGATTCTTAGTGAAGTGCAATAAGAACACCTGAAAAATCCCTGTGATTGGTTGTATTGTAGGTAGAGGATAGTCTTTTGGTATTTGTGATACCTTGCAAGATCAATTGTTCTTTGAATAGTTGTCTTGAGACACTGGAATTTGAGAAGTGATTTTGCCCTTACAAAACCCTAATCTTACTACCTCCTCTCTCTTTGTATAACTAAGAATTGTTCTTGATATTCTTGGTGGTGAGTGAAGGAAACCGAAAACAAACATGCAGCGGAATTTAAATCATTCGGCCTCCACCAGGATCGATTCGGAGGGTTGCCTAATTAGGGTTTCGAGATTTTACCTAACGTTTTCTCAGATTTCTGTCGTTGGTCGAGTCACAAGCAACAACTTTTCGTTCCTGCCTCTATGGTATCCACACGAACGGATCTCACGACTCTTGAACGTCTCACGATCAGAAGCCTTAAAGAGCGTTTTTTGATTCTTATAATCGATTTGCTAGCTTCGATTAAAAGAATACATTTTCTTTTTAATTGTGCGGCTCTATTTTAGAAAAACATCCTTTTATAAGCAGTAAATTTTACCCTAAAATTTACTGCCAAACAGAACTCTAATCCTACTTAGAATAGGATTAGCTATATCCTTAATCCAATTCAGAATAGGATTAGATATATCCTTAATCCAATTCAGAATAGGATTAATTAAGCTCCTCATTGATCCGTTCTAAGTGTGCGACCCAATAGGTTCTCAAAACAATGGCAATGACAAAATTGTCATAGGCAATGAGAGGTATCTAGCAACACATCATTGCTACCCATGTAACGAGAATGTCAATGACTCGACATAACCTTACTCGTGATAGATGTTACCGTGTAGTCTAATCCCTTTATCCTTTGATGTCTTGATTAGACACAAGTCATGGAATGTGTCACACTTGTATAGTCTAATCAGCGTTTCTTGATTCCTGAGTAGACTAATTAAACAAATAAAATCAATATCTCATATTGACTTATTCGAGCACGGCCATGCATTTTTAGTCTCACTCTATCAAAGGGCCCAAGACATCACTCTTGTTATATAAGAGGGATAAATCCTATCTTGATCACTCAACATCCCTCTACATAGATCAAGGCATACCCAATTACTACCTTTATAGTCCATCCTGTTACGAATGACATCTAGCAGCATTAAAGTATGCAATTCTCTATGTTGGGATCTATGATGATCTCAAGTCAAAGGATCACATACACCATCATCACTATGAGAATCGCTTATGACACTCATATAATAATCCATGTAGCGTTCTCATGGAGGGTCGATCCAATACATAGTTCTCTAACATGTACCTATGTGATGACTTGATATCCTATATCCATGACAATGGTCATCAGTCAACCACATACTAGTCTTATCATATCATTGTTATCCTTGTTCACAATAATACTTGACTAGGGATATTTTAAGAATAATGTGTTATTACTATTCTAAGGACATTATCATATAAGATTAAATTACGTAGTTATAAGACAAATATAATAATGAGCTATAATAAAATGTCATGATACATAAAAATGCCAAAGTCAATCATCTAATGAATGGTTCTAAGGGCATAATCCAACAGTGAGTTCCAAGAAACTTAGGCTATTAGCATTGCTGCGACCATAACTCGATTCAACCTTACCGAAGGTTCGTGCATTGCTCGTGTGAATCACCATTTGAGGTCGAGCCACCATGAACTATGAAACCCTGTGTAGTTAGCGACACACTAAGAGAAAGAAACCCTGCAAGGTACAACATCTTACCTCTAGGATTCCCAGTGAAGTGTAATAAGAACACCTGAAAAATCCCTGTGATTGGTTGTATTGTAGGTAGAGGATAGTCTTTTGGTATTTATGATACCTTACAAGATCAATTGTTCTTTGAATAGTTGTTTTCAGACACTTGAATTTGAGAAGTGATTTTGCCTGCAAGAAACCCTACAAAAACCTAATCTTACTACCTCCTCTCTCTTTGTGTTAACTAAGAATTGTTCTTGATATTCTTGGTGGTGAGTTCCAAGAAACTTAGGCTATTAGCATTGCTGTGACCATAACTAGATTCAACCTTACCGAAGGTTCGTGCATTGCTTATGTGAATCACCGTTTGAGGTCGAGCACCTGAACGACATTGATTTGGTTACAACGAAGAACATGTGTGGAGTTATCTTAGAGTAAAATTATTGGATTACTAGATTAAAGAATGAAATGAAGGTTGAAAATCTTAAAAGTCCATGGATGCTATAATAATGACAAAATCGATTTCTATTTGGCTATTAAGTGTGATCCTATAAATGGTTTCGACATTATTTGTTTAATTATCTATTTCATTATGCTTACATGTGATATATGTTTTTGATTGAGCATGACCCCAAGCACCCTTCAAGTGGTATTAGAGCCTCGCTTAATACAATCGAAATCGATAAATCGAGTTTTATGATGTTGTCAATGAATCTAGAAGCATGTTATGTGTTTGATATAATTTTTGATAATTTGAAATCTTTTAAAATATATATTAATAATGATTTTAGTTTTGAATTTTTTTAATTTATTGACAAACATTTTTATATAATAATTTAAATGTGAAGAAAGATTATGCGCAAGTTTATGAGATTGTTTATGAAACTATGAATATGCATGATTTCTTGATTATGGTATATTGACTCCAAATGAGAAATAAATTATTAGATGCTGGTTTTGATCAAGTATGAACATGCATGATTCCTTGATTATGGTGTATTGATGTCAAATGAGAAATAAATTATTAGCTACTGATTTTGATCAATCTTAAGCATTAGAAGTATGTTAAATTAGTTTACATACATGCTAGAAAGATTCTAGAGAGGTAAGTTAGTGAATTATTTATAAAAAGCTATGAAAATGAAATCTAGTGAATCTTGGAGAATGTAGAAGTCAACTAGGCATATCTTTCACTGTGCTTATTAGATTTTTGACATCTTGGTATTTATGACCTCGTACTACTATCTCTTACGTGTAGTGAAAGTAATGGCTCGAAATAACCATGGGAAGACCTAAAGCTCGATGAAATTATAGTAAGGAATTTCAACAAGGTCTATAGCTCACCAAGTGCTTTGATTTTGTCATACATGGTGTTTTTAACCTTGTACTACATCCCTTTATGAGTGGTGAAAGCTGTAGCTCAAAATAATCATGAGATGATACAAAATCGAAAACTTAGGAAATACAACCATAGTGAATTTTAACAAGTTAATAATTGAATCTACCACTATCAATTTTGGGGATTTCTAAATTTTTGGGCTTGTGCTACTGCCTTCTATATGTTATGTGATTAGTGGCTCAAAATAATGAAAGGTGCGCTCAATTTGGGCCAAGTTCACGAAATAGTAAGATAGCTTACTTTAAAAGGAAAGTCTCTCTAAAAGTCAATCTTTTTGTCATAGGATAACATATTTAACAATTACTAATTAATTTTATGATGGAAATTAATTATCTTGATTAATTCTAATGGGAATAGAATTTATTTTAATATTATCAAAATGGAGGTTAATCAAGAAAGCAAATTTTATCATGATACATCATGCATGGTAAGTTGAAACTCTATCAATCCACATGTTTTTATGTTATGGATGCATGAGGATCTTCATGGACTTAGGATATGAATGGTTATATTTGTGATTATTTTTTGAAATAGGAATTGTGAATCCTGCCTTTATCTCTATTTTATTCGGGGGTTGTAAAATTTTCTGTTCACCTAAATCTTTTCTAATGTAACTTGAGGTTTCTTAACATATATAATGTAAATTAGAATTACAATTGTAATTAGGATTAGCTTTACAATTAGAATTACAACTGTAATTACAAATGTTATTAGGTTCTAACATTATCTTTATATAGTGGATAATCTTTTGTTTTACAATTAAGGCATGCAATTCTTGCACCCTTACAATTAAGTCATTAATACTTAATAAATTAAACTACAAACCTTTTCAGCCAAATATAATTAAGTCCATAATTATTCCTAATTTTAACGTTGGCTAGTTATCTTATGTATGTAACCCATTAAGTTTTTGATGTATTTGTAATATGATTATAAATCAAATCCATAAATTTTGCATCATGATTCTAATTTGTAACTACAGATCATTGTTATTAAAATCGTATGATACACGATACGTATCATACGATACGGTTCAATACTCATTAAAAATTATACGGATTGATATATTATATCGTATTTGATTAAGAATCATAGCTGTATTGTTCGAATTGTAAATGAAGCATGTGTATCGTATGATACTCTCGATACGGTACGATGCATTTTTTTCCAATTAATTTAAACTCATATAAGCTGAAAAAAAAACCTCAATTTCTAACGGTCCAATTGTACTCATAAACCATAAGACCCAACTTTCAATTTATTGTTTTGGGCTAAAAGTTAACAAAATAAATGAAAAACGTTTATTGAATTCAACTAAATAAAAGTAATAAAATACAAAAAAATCATGTAAACTTAAAACAACAAAAATGGAGGAGTAAGCTTTTGACTTTTCCAATCTTCTCCCTTTTTTAGTTTTTTGACTTTAGGAATTACTTTCAATTTTCAATTCCAGAGTAATCCCACGTCCCCACCATTATTCTTCTTCACTTAGTTCTTTGATTTTTGCCTATGCTTTTTTTTTCTCAAAGTCAAAACTTTTGGTTTTTAATTTAAGACTTCAACTAAAGTGGGTCGCTTTAATCATTTGGTTTTTCTTGCAATTTTCATGTTCTCAACTATTTGGGTTTTATCTCTACAATTTGTAGTATTATTTCATTTTTCATCTGTCCATGTATTACAACTAAGTATTTACTATTTTTATTTTTTCTAAGTTTCAATTGATATTTCGTTGTTTTTTTTCTTATATTATGAATTGTTGTTGGAATCATCAATTTCGTACAAAATTTATTAGAACAGAAAGTTGTATTTTTACATCGTTTGAATTATTAGTTGGCTACTTCTATTAATTAAATGTGTTGAATTATTATATGGAAATGCCTCCTAAGAAAAAAAGAAATCAAGTAAAGAGTGATGATCAAGCATGGGAGAATTGCTCTCATCTTGAAGATAGCAGAATGCATTTGAGAAGCAATTATTGTGGGCTTGAAAGATGGGTGGCATTGGTAGAATGAAACATCACTTTGTTGGTGATCATGATAATGTTTCTCCTTGCAAACAATGTCCAGATGATGTAAGGGGGAAGTTCATTAAAGTTATGGAAGAAATGTATGTAAAGAAGTGGGTTAATGATGAAGAACATTTTGAAGAAGTGGAAGAACAAGGGTATCATGTTACAGAAGAAAGACAAAAGAAAGATAATATGAATGCATATATTTCTAGAAGAGGAAAAGAAACAGATATCAAGGGACCTAAATAGGTAACATTAAACTCAATGGTGAAAGATAGAGAACCAGTTGTTCGTAGCATATGCAAATTTTTATGTGGGCATGCATTGCCTTTTAATTTAGTGAAGAGTCCATTGTTTGTTTCAACGATGAAATTGGTAGGTGAGTATGCTAGAGGCTTAAGCCTCCTAACTTTCCATAAGAACATACTTACTTTCTTCAAAAAATAAATTAACAATGTTAAGTCAATTTTAGAGAAATATAGAAAAGACTGAGCAAGGACTAGATGCATTTTGATGTCGGATGGATGGACAAACATAAAGCAACGATCTCTTACAAATTTTCTTGTTAATAGTCCAAGTGAACATTATTTCAAACTTGTTGATACTTCAGGTATCATTAAAGATGCATATAATTTGTTTGAGTTGCTTGACTCACTTGTGGAGGAAATTCGAGAAAAAAATGTTCACTTGGTGACTGATAGTGCTTCAACTTATGTATTTGTTGGTCAATTATTAATGGACAAGAGAAAGAATTTGTTTTGGCCCCTTGTGCAGCTCATTGCATTGACTTGATGTTACATGGTATTGGTGATTTGCCTATTTTCAAAGAAACAGTACAAAAGGCTAAGCAAGTGTGTGTTTTCATTTGTAAGCATATTTGGGTTCTTAATATGTTTGGAAGTATTCCAAGAAGAAATAATTAAAAAGAGCTGGATTATAGGGTTTGCTGCATCTTTCCTTACTTTGAAGAGATTTAAGGATAACAAGATGTGAGAACCCTATTTTTCCCACTAACTAATATTAGTTATTCATTATGGAAATTGAAAAGCAAAAGCTAATCACCAAAATTTCCAAAATAATGGTAGTGCTTGAGGAAAATTGGATGTGGGCCCTACTGGGATTTCTATAATCTGGATTGGGGTGAAACTCTAGAGTATTGATTTTTGAAGTGAAATAATGAGATGGTAAGAATCTACATCTCAAAATTCCCCTGTTTGCGTATGTTTTGGGAAATATGCAACATATTCAAAAATGACGATTGTGCCCATATGCCAAAAATTTTGTGAATAACAGTTATTCTAGTTTGCTTTTGGACCAATGAACAGTGATAGTTAACCCTTCATATGAAGAAGCCTAACCCAGTTCTAATTTGTAGATTGAATTACACAAAAAGACTAAAAACTACATGAATAAATAATTATGGCTATTTTGGTAAGTTCACTATTTTAATCAGTCAAACCCCATTAAAAGTCAAAATTTTGACTAAATTATGTTAAATAAATATAATTGGCATGGAAATAAAATATTTTGGAAATTAAATTAAATATTTAAATGAATATTAAAATAGTTGGGACATAAAGGAAATTTTTAAAATTTTTAAAGGCAAAATGGTAATTTGATGGAAAAATATTATTAAAACATAAAAATCTCACCATTTTCATCATCTTGGTAGACCATGTGAGGAGGAGAGAGAAAACCATGAAAATTCTTAAGGTTTTAGAGAGAGAAAGCTTGTTAAATCCTAGTGTACGAGCCTTAAATCGAAAAACTCACTAAATGAAAGTTGCTCCTCTCACCAAACTCTATCACATACGTTGGAATCAGGTTATGTAGAGGCCATTTTCATGGTGCAAAACTCACTCAAGTATAAAGGTGAGAGAAAGCTTATATAACTTTGATTCCTCTTAATGTATGTTAGTGTTTTAAGGTTGTATAACATGTGCATGGTGTTAAAATTGATTAAAACCAATTATATGAACACTTTGGGGTCTCGGCCATGAAGGGATCCTAGCAAAGCCATGCTTAATTTCATGCAAAAATGGTGTAGAATTAACGTAGAGCAAGTGTAAAGCATGAATCTAACTTTAAATTGTTGAAATGAAGAGTGTAGTGAGAGAAAGAGCGGCCAAGTGAAGGGAAGGATGAAACCATGCTCAATTTGATAAATTAATGGTTAAAAAAATACTATATAAATAGATATAAGATTGTTGGTGAAGTTAAAACTGAAAAAAGAAGTGTTTTAACTGTAGTTGCAGTTATAGATACCAGTATGAAGTAGACCGATTTTGTTCTTGTATTAGACAATATAATAGATATTAAAGAGTTATACAATCTTAATAATTGAAGCACACAAGTTTGATTATATTTGAATACTGTTTTACAGCCTGGAAGTGAAGATTGTTAAGGGAAGATGACCAGTATATGCTGGTCTATAAATTTTGGTGTTGCTGAATCATGCTAGTGAACTGTGTTTGTGTGGTAAAGATATATATAGAAAAAGTAGGGATACTATGATTGCAATAAAAATGACTAAATGAAACTTAGCATAATTGAATAGTGAAATTGTATTAAGATCGATTGACTAAACTATGTGACTTGAACTGATTAACTGGACTGTGTGATTTGAAAAGAATGATTGAATTGAGTAATTGATATTGTGACTGATTTGGCAATGAGAATTGGATTTGTGGCTATTGAACTGTGCTTTAAGTGCAAGAGGGTTAAGATGGATAGTACCGTGATGCTGTCGAAATTTTGTAAACCGATCTTAATACCATAAATTGATAATGAGAAATTGCTAGTGTAGGAAAGGATGATGGAAAAGAGTGACTAATTAAGTTAACATTAAGGCTTATAGATGTTTATATATTTGTAACACTATTTGGAAAGGATTTGTAATGATTTCAATACTTTTCTTGAAATCGATAAGCTTTAGAATTATTTCTATACGTAAATAAAATACTTTGAACACTGTTTATTACATGAAAAATATTTTATATTGTATAATGCTTTTACTAAACTTTATCGCTTTAAATGCAATTGTCACTGATTTTATAAACTTATGGACTAAATGAAGATATGTTTCGATTAAACATTGTAAAATGCGAAATAAACAGTTAGTAAAGTTTTGATTTTCCAAACAGTTAGTAAAATGCAAAGTAAACAATCGGAAGATCCTTGATACAAGGTGGAATTTGCAACTTCATAGACTATTACGTGCATCTACTTATTTTCTTAATCCTAATTAAGCTTTTTTAATTCAATTTAACTCTTAAGTTTTAAGCAAAAATTTATATGATTCTTTATAGTGATTTATTTAATTATTTCTTTGTAGGTTTCAATATGATGAAGGCTTTCATTCAATCATCAAAGTTAAAATTGGTCTTTATAAGACAATTGAAACATTGAAACAAAGATCAAAATTGATCAACAATTAGAGAGTTTCAAGAAAGCTAAGGGCATGTTTGGCATGAGTATAGCCACTTTGACAGGAGACAAGAAGCATCCAAGTACTATTTTGACTCTTTTACTTATTCTTTTTGATTTTTTTTTAATTTGTATCTTAGATTAATGTATAAGTAATTATTTTAAAAGCTTTTTTCTTTTTTTTAATTATAGCTTTGTGGTGAGAAGGTTATGGAGAAGAGTGCAAAAAGCTTCAAAAACTTGTTGTAAGAGTTTTAATTCTCACTTGTAGTGCCACGAGATGTGAAAGAAATTGGAGCACCTTTGATCATGCGCATTCCAAAAATAAAAAGGGAATCGTTTGGAGCAACAAAGATTAGATGCTTTTGTCTTTGTCAAGTATAATATTCAACTTGAACTAAGACAATCAAAGAGAGTAGAAAAAGATGAAACATATGATCCAATTGATCTTCTGACATGGAAACTAATGATGAATGGATAATTGAAATGGAAGATCCTTGTTTACCCTAAGATCATTCATGGATGGATATTCATGAATGTTTTGAGGATGAAGAGCTCGTAACTAGTAAAAAGAGAAAGCGTGGTATGTATTCCAAATTAATATAAATATATACACATAGCTTTAATATTGTTTTCTTATTATATTTTGAATTGAAGGTAGATAAATTTATATTTTATTTAAAATTTATATAAAGGTGTAAGGAATTTGCAATTCGATGCCAAGAAAAAAGGTAAAGCTATTTTGCAAGATGAAGATACTCAAACAATTGGTGATGAGGAGTAAGACTTACAAAATGTAGAAGAGAATGGGATTGTACTTGTTGTTGCTCAAAACAACAATAAATGTTCGCTGACGTCGGATCCTCGATCTTCGCGTTAGTTTGTCTCCAAGAAGTCTGCGAAAAATAGAAAACCATCAGGGGGCGCAGGGGTTTTCCCCTACGCGCGCACTCCGATGCTTAAGTCAGACAGGGTTTTGATCGGATTTCAGTAGGTAAATAGAGCTTAGAGTTAAAAATAATACCTATGACCTATTTATAGGAGTGATTTTGCGCGTAATTACCTTTAAGACCCACAACTTAAATAATAACCCAGTGGGTCATTTATGGGCTTTCTGAGTCCTCTTTCCTCTTGGGCTTAAATTATCATTTGGCCTAATTGTCTTCAGCTTGACTTATAGAAAAGCCCAGTAATCTTTAACTTGACCCACATCAATTGCTCCCCACTCTTTCGCAGGGTTTTCCATGTGAAAGAGTATATAAAAAAAGGGCTTTTCAAATTCTTTTGCTACCCTCTTTTTGGGATTATCGCAAGATTTTTTTCATCTTCATTCGAGGCAACTAGTGGACTTCATCATTATTTGTAGCTCAATTATTGGACTTCATCAATATTGTAGCAGAAACGACTTCGTGTCATCATTTCTTTTGTCAAGTGCCTTCTATTAGCCAAGAGGAAGAAAACCGAATCTGGGTTAAGGCCATGAAGGCACATTGTCAAGAAGTGCCATAAGCGGATGCATATGTTCTTATCTGGTTTCATCAGATGTGGTTTGTACTTGGCATGCTCTTGATTGGTTGAAGCTCGATCCAGATGCTGAGAATTTGGAACCTTTTTTGAGGATAGGCACTTGTAAAGATTTATTTGATCTTACCAGCTCTTAGAAGCCTTTTTGTCGACTCGAGATGGTTGAAGTTCTCACAAGCTTGGACGAAGATTATTTAGATAATCCTGAAACTAATTTTCCCAAGGATCAAGCTCTTGACATTGTAGCACCTCGGGACGCATATACATGGGTGCCTATTAGTTTCGATACTCCTTTTAATACAGAAGTTAATCTATAGTGCTCCCCAGTTCTTCTTATGAAGCACTTACATCTGAAGAAGAATTCTTACTTGGGTATCGCATTTATCCGTACACTTTATTGCTTGAGGATTTCACAATTTGCCCATATCGCGCATTTTTCGCTTAGGGACTTTTTGTTTGCCCGTCTCGCGCATTGTCGCTTAGGGAATTTTAGAATTGATAAGACTATAACATTATTTATATCCGAAATGCCAACATAAAATGTTAAATGTAATTTGTCAACCAATTGCAGCACATATCCAATGATAAATTTGACATACCTCGTAACATACCTCACAGCCTGCATACTGTGTGCTTCTCAAGTTTTTCTTTGTGACTTTTTGTGTCCAAAGAAGAACTTTTATTGGAGTATTAGTCCTGTCTTGCGTACTATCTGCTTAAGGACTTGTTAGAATATAATATCATTTATATCCGAGATGCCAACATAAAATGTTAAATGTAATCTGATAAAATTGTAACACACCTCGTTTAGAGACTTATTTTTGCCCGTCTCGCATCCTTTTGTGCTTGGGAACTTTTGATTTGCCCGTCTCGCACATTTTTTGCTTAGGGACTTTTTGTTTGCCCGTCTCGCGCACTTTTTGCTTAGGGACTTTTGATTTGCCTATCTCGCGCACTTTTTCGCTTAGGGACTTTTGATTTGCCCGTCTCGTGCATTTTTTGCTTAGGGACTTTTGGTTTGCTCGTCTCGTGCACTTTTCGCTTAGGGACTTTTGATTTGCCCATCTCACGTACTTTTTCTTTTAGGGACTTTTGATTTGCCCGTCTCGCGCATTTTTCGCTTAGGGACTTTTGATTTGCCCGTCTCGCGCACTTTTTCGCTTAGGGACTTTTGATTTGCCCGTCTCGCGCATTTTTTGCTTAGGGACTTTTTGTTTGCCCGTCTCGCGCACTTTTCGCTTAGGGACTTTTGATTTGCTCGTCTCGCACACTTTTTCGCTTAAAGACTTATTTGTGCCCGTCTCGCATCTTCTTTACGTTTAAGGTCTTACTTGTACCCGTCTCGCGCATTTTTCGCTTAGGGACTTATTTTTGCCCGTCTCGCGTCTCTTTGGCCAGCTCCATTTTTTCTTCTTCTATTCCTGCAACATGTCTATCAAACATGAAGGATTATCATAGTACAGATAAAAATAACTGACCTTTCGTTTCATAATGCAGTATTTTCAATTAAATGGAGTAAGTAACAATATAATTGTAGCAAATGTTAACACAATAATAGCAAATGTTTACCACCAGTACCATTCCAAGTCTTTGTCTTTGAAAAATCTGTAAAGTGCAAGTGCTGAGATGTTCTACTGTCAACCATGGATTGTGCACTAAGTCGTGCATCGATACCAGCAATCTACCTTCACGAGTTTGCCACAAGTTATTTTCGATCGAACCAAGCTCTCCCTGGCTTGCTGCCTTTCACAACAGTGGCTAGTGCCTACCTTAGACACCTGCCTAATTCAATCACAATTGTTAGAGTCTAGATCATTCCGCTCAGATCTCGCATTTGGGCGTGCGCTTGGATCGTCAAATTTAAATGTGCTCGCCAAAGTTTTTTCTAATGGACAAACCCGTAGTTTGGATTCCGTGCTCGCCAGCGCTGCTATTATGAAACGAAAGGCATGACTTGGGTGTTCTTTGCTCGCCTGCATTGTGCTAACGGGGGAATCTTGCGTATGGGTGCTATGTTCACCTAATTTTCTTTGCTGTCATTTTATCGAAGTAGAGAACTTGTCGTATTTGAAATGTGCTCGCCATCTTGATTTCTTCTTTGTTGGGCATTCATCCAGATCACCAATCGAGCTCTGCTATGTTCATAAAGAGCTTTTGCGGCTGGGCTCGCCAAAGTCTAGCTTGCAAACTGGAGTTCTCATTGTCTGGGAGGGCGCATCCTCGCTCGGTCCTTCATTACATAGGCGTGCACCTAATGATGTACAGAGTCTCCTAATCCTTTCTCACTTTGGTCACTTAAAATGGCTTGCCCATAGAGTTCTCTCTCCTAGGCGAGTTCCTATATCGTTTGACAAAGGCTTGCTCGCCTGGGTCTTAGGATGGCCGTTTTCTTACTCACCATTCACGACTATTCTCACGTGGTGGCTGCTAGCTCATCTGAACTTTTATGCCTTGCTTGGTTTCCGTCGCTCGTCTATGTTCTTACATATCTGGGTGAACACGAGCGGGCATTTGAAGTTCCAGCGTGTTCCCTGAGGTTTTTGGTTGGAGCTCACCCAATAGAGCTCCCCTGGATTTATGTTCGCTTGTTTCAAGCCCTTCATCTAGTTTTTTCCTTTCCTGGGCAAGCTTATCCAGCATTGTGCACGCACCTTTGCTCGACCCTTCGGCCTGTTCCTTGCTTGCCCATCCAGATCGTTCCTCATGCCTTGACACGTGCTTTACCGAGCGAGCCTTGTTGCGGAGGCTGGGCTATGGCGTTAGTCATGCAATGGCCACATGCCACTCAATTGCCGAAAGTGTCTGCTGCAGTGGTCTTGTGCTCGCCACATGACACTGTATTTACCAGCATTGCTTCACACCTTGTGTGTGGGAGGCTGGGCTCACGAGAGCCATTTGCTCGTCTAGAATGCCTGCCGTGTGACTTTTTCTTGCTCGCATGGCTGTCGCCTAAGACGAACCGCTTTATCGTGACGTAACCTGTCGAATGTGCTCACCATTACCTTTGACCTATTGGGCTAGCATGCAGCTTGGGATCAGTGCTTGTGTATTTGCACTATCGCCTTGTGTACGGTGGATTGACCTGTTGTGGTAAGAGCCCTTTTGTTACGGCGGTGCCTACCGTACGTTGGCTGTTTTTTTATCTTTTACTCTACAGGCCATGCATGCCATCGTCTCTTTACTACCCAAGACTGTCGTGTATGTGTGGTGCTTGCCATCGTGGCTTACTCTTTTGCCAAAACTCGTGCCGCGTTTAACTGTGCTTGCCTGTTTTGGCTATCGATAGGCGAGCCACAATCTCTCATCAAAGGCCAGCGATGCAACATGCTTAACACATTCACGCTGGCGTGTGCTCTTTGTGCGGCACTCTACCTCCCTTGCATGCGCGAGTTGTTATCTCTCGTCAAAGGGTCCCACCGTATGGTCCTGCTCACCAACATTTGCTGTAATAGGGAAGCTTGTGGCGAGCGCAATCCACTTGCCAAAGTTTTACTCTACTGAGCAAGCCTACTCCTTGTATGCTGTGCTTGCCATATTTTATGGTGGCCCCTGCGTGGGCAGACTAGCCTCTCACACGCATGAGCGATTCTCTCGCCAAAGTGGTCTACCACTTTACTTGCCCGTTATTCTAGCCTATATGTGCTCGCCTCTCGCCATAGTGGCTTGCCGAGTGGACTTGTGTTCTTTTGCCAAAGAGCCCTGCGGCGTGCTTCTTCTCACCCTTTAGCTCGCCCAGACAAGCTACATGTTCGACAGACAGGTCTGTCGCCTGTACAACCTCTCTCTCATTCTCTCGCCAAGGGAGATGTCACGTACGGGAGCCCCCTCTTGTATATTCTCTGGCGAGCGTGTTCACTCTCTCGCCCAAGGTGTAACCTCTACAGGAGCCTCTCTCTCACCCAAAAGCTCTAGCAAGCGGGTCATTATCGCGTGCGGGAGCCTTTCTCTCTCCCAAAACGTCAACGAGCAAGGTCCCCGTCGCGTGCGGGAGCTCCTCTCCCCCAAGCTTGTTGCTTGCGGGAGCCCCTATCTCCCGCGTGCCGAAGCCTGTCTCTCACCAAAAGCGCCTGGTGTGATTTAGCATGCTAGGTGTCTAATGCCAATGACTCATTCATCATTTCATCAGGTTTCTAGTTTAGCCTGAATGACTAGTGGAGTTGGGCTTCTAGTTGGATGGAGGATACGGTACCAGCTCACGACATTCTTGCAAGTAAGGTTCGAGCCACATTCGTAATAGGTGAGGCTGACATCGACAGACTAAAGCGTTATGTCTTGAATCAGTCTATGAAGAAAAGTGAAACAGAGCAGCTACGCGCATCAACGTTCGTGGTAACATGTGCTTTTCTGTGGACTTTTTTTTTTATAAAAGCCCAAGAGCGCAGCAACAGCAAAAAACTTGAAGATGACGAAGTTTAGTACTTTTGCTTCGTGGCAGACTGCGAAAACCGCTCTGAATTTGCACTACCAGAGACATACTTCGGTGACTGTCGATTGGAAGGAAAAATCAAAAACGGGTGGTCTTGTTACGGTCGCTGGCTCCCCTACGTTCCGTGCTTACGAGACAAATTTTGGTTGGGGAAAACCAAAGAAGACCGAACTGGTTCATATTGATGCTTTGGGATTTATAGGTCTCAGGGAGAGAAGAGACGAGGAAGGAGGCGTTAAGATCGGTTTGGCACTTAACAGCGATGAAATGGAGGTATTCAACGGCTTCTTTCAACAAGGCTTGAAAGTAATTTAATTGGTTTCCAGGCTCCTTCCAATTTCATGTAACTTGAAATTGAATTAAGACTCATTGAATATGAACTAGAAATAATGTTCGGCAAGAAATCTTGTCCTGATCTCATCCTCCCATGTTTGCATGATTGTCATCCAAATCAAGAATTAATTTGGATGTCATCCTCTCTGCATTTCTGCAATTCCCACGTCACATTTGTGTACAATAATGTCCAGATAGATTTTAACAAGCTTCTCGACAACTGAATTAAATTTTTCTTTATCTTAGAATGGGACAGATGGCCAGATAAGTAATGCTTTTGTCAAGAGAGCGCACTGGCAATAACTGGTATTGGCCATCTGCAGACTGCATAGCACACAACGACAATGTAGAATAGTAGAACACATTAAAATGGCCCTAGCACAGAAAGTGATGTTCAAGACTTTTCTTAAACGAGCATTTATGATCCAAACAAGTACAGATGCTAAATTACGAGAAAAAGAACAGCAGTTCGAATCCATAATATGATCTTCCAACTCACTGCAGCTGCTCATAAAGTTGTCTGCTTATGTACCAGTACTAGATAAGTAGATTGAACATTCAACATTTGTTTCACTTACTACTTTCGTTTCTCTGCATCATAATTGCAGCATAAACAGATAAAAATTGGTTCAGTTTTTTCCATTTCTGATCCCATGCATTTATGGATTACCCCCCAACTCTCGGAGGTTCTGTAAGAAACTATCCGGTCAAGCTAGAGTTGGCTTAATTATGTCAATCCTCTTGAAGTAAAATTCCATCAGTCATAAACTTGATAGAGCATCCATCCCCAATCTTCTTGTCATGCCTAACTTGAAACCCAACTTCTTTACCTAGACAAAGACCAAGTTCAAAAGCAACTCGCTTGGTAGTAGTGAGGACAGAAACACAACGGGGTTGAGTAACGCCAATGACACCACTTCGAAGAGTAGACTGGTTTGCACCAAAGCCGGCTTCATAAAGAAACTGTGGAACTTGTTTGGTTTTACCACATCCAGTCTCTCCACAAATAATAATCGTAGAATTCTCATTTATAGCTTCCATTATTTCCTGTTCCATCATGACTATTGGAAGATCCTTCCTTTTGTTCTCAATGTCATCTGGCCTTGATTCATGCACCACAGTTGGGGCAGAAAGAGATCCCATCATCATAGAGCTTTTTCTCTCATCATTAACAGGCAACTTAGGTAATTCATCTTCTTCTGAACCTGAACTTGAGTTGGAGAAAATAAACTCAAGGAGAAACATGAAAATAGAAAGGGAAGTTGCAAAACATGCACATGATTCTTTGGCATCTTCTCAAGAGCCAGCTTTTGGTAAGGACCTAGGCTCAAGCTCTAGTTCTGTTGATACCATGCGAACTACTCTCATCACTTGAAGGCAGCTGGGTAACCATTCCCAGAGCAGATCCGTGGGGCATGATTGTTGCCTTATGGATTAGGTATGCACCCTCAGTATTGAAAGCAACGATTGCATGTCCAACTCTTATGATGAGCAGTGAGCTTCTTTGACTCTTCCGTTTGAAACATTGTTTTACGCTCAGTACCCATGAGTATCCTGTGTTTAGCATGCTCCAACTGTACTGCAGTCAATTTATCTACACCTTCAACTGCAGCGGCTTTTAATTGCAGCAATATTCACCAAGTTTGCCAGATCTGCTCCGTTGAATCCAGGAGAACCAGGGGCAATTGCTTCAACATCTCAATCTTCAGACAACGGTTTATCCGGCGGGTAGAGCTCCAAGATCTCTTGACGACCTCTTACATCTTATCCACACGTCCTCTACTGTAAGCTTGGAATAAAGCTAGCCCAAACCTTAGCCTCTTTCAACTTGCCAGCGTCCTCTAGTATTGGACTGATTTCGATCACTTCTACATGGTTCGGCTTAGCATTAGGTTTCGTTAGACCGGGCTTTGGTGTAGCAGCAGCTCTCTATAGCAATCGCTCATCTTCCACGCAGCAGCAACTTTTTAGCAACTTGTAGCAGCAGAGGTTTGCAACAGAAACAAGGAGCCTAAACCAGAGATGCAGCAGCAGAGATTTCTCTACCGAGTAGCAGTTTTGTTCCCGGATTTGGCAGCAGCAATCCTTGTCAACAGCTTCCAAGAACAGTAGCCTTTCTCTCCACTGTAGCCGATCGCCTTCTCGTCTCAAATCTTCTGCAGAAATCCAGAAAAAATCTCGCTTCAGGTACGGCGCTACTGCCACCGTTCGGCGCTACTGTTTTGTCAGGTAACCGGTGTTCAGAAGACACTCCTCAAACTTTAAAGCACCAAAACTCTCCATCTTTGTTTGTTTGTTTTTTTATTATATTTTTTTTATTTTGACAATTGTCGCAGCTGCTTTCTACTTTTGTATTGATAGGAATTGTGAGCACTATGTATTTATGGGCCATAATGCCACTTGTGGTTTTGTTTTACGCTGCTTATTTATACTATCAGGTCAATGAACTTTGACCTCATCTTTTATGTATTAATTTATTGATTTTCCTTTCTAAACCTGAAAGCTATAACAAATTCTTTTCTTTTGGAAAGTGCCTGTCTTTTATCATTTCTGGTTTTCTAGCAATCTCAGTCATTAAAATGCTAAAATGTATATGTTCTCGTGTAATCATTACTTTGTTTGATCCCACAGGGCACTGCACGTGAAGTGACAAGCATGTTAAATGCTTTGTTTCGGATTATAGAGCTAGAAAGAGGAAGTTGTCGGGTGCGAGAGCCACTTCTAGCCCATGCCTCTGTCGCCTAGCATGTCTGGCGCGAGAGCCAGTCTCTCGTCCAATGTTTGTCTCTCGCCTAAGCTCACGAATGCGAGAGCCACTCTCTCGCCAGCCATTGATGATTTTAATGATCACATGTCTGCCACGCACCAGGTTCCTGAAGCGATTTTTCTAAAGCCTATCGCCCACGTAGGAGGCTCTCTCGCCCAAGCTCACGAATGCGAGAGCCACTCTCTCGCCAGCCATTGATGATTTTAATGATCACATGTCGGCCACGCACCAGGTTCCTGAAGCGATTTTTCTAAGGCTTGTCGCCCACGCGGGAGGCTCTCTCGCCCAAGCTCACGAATGCGAGAGCCATTCTCTCGCCAGCCATTGATGATTTTAATGATCACATGTCTGCCACGCACCAGGTTCCTGAAGCTATTTTTCTAAGGCCTGTTGCCCACGCGGGAGGCTCTCTCGCCAAGCTCACGAATACGAGAGACACTTTCTCACCCAGCCTGTCGAATGCGAGAGCTATTCTCTCGCCATGCCAAAAGGTTTGTCGCATGTTTGCGCGAGCGAATGACTCTGTCAAATGCCCGCGCGCGACAGAGTATTCTGTCGCGTGAATCTTTGCGTGCGACAGACTATTTTGTCGCGTAACTTGTGCACCCTTTCGCAGCCTACATATCTGGTCTTCCGCAGATCGTCTTTCATAATTTTTTTTATGGCTTTGTTGTTTGTTTCCCACAGACGGCGCCAATTGTTGTTGCTCAAAATAGCAATAAATGTTTGCTGACGTCGGATCCTCGATCTTCGCGTTAGTCTGTCTCCAAGAAGTCTGCAAAAAATAGAAAACCATCAGGGGGCACAGGGGTTTTCCCCTGCGCGAGCACTCCAATGCTTAAGTCAGACAGGGTTTTGACTGGATTTCAGTAGGCAAATAGAGCTTAGAGTTAAAAATAATACCTGTGACCTATTTATAGGAGTGATTTTGTGAGTAATTACCTTTAAGACCCACAGCTTAAATAATAAACCCAGTGGGTCATTTATGGGCTTTCTGAGTCCTCTTTCCTCTTGGGCTTAAATTATCATTCGGCCTAATTGTCTTCAGCTTGACTTATAGAAAAGCCCAGTAATCTTTAACCTGACCCACATCAGTATTAAAAGAAGATGAAGACAGCCATGAATTCCTTAATGATAATGACTTAGAGCTGGGAGATGAGAATGATGATCTAGAGTTTGGCGATGATAATTATAATGGGTCATGTGTGTCATAGAACTTTTTGATTTGGAACTTTTTGATAACTAATATTCTAACTTATGATCTTTTTTGGTGCTAGATAGTAGAAATTATTAAGTTAATAGATCAAGTGTACAACTTCAAGTGTAAGGTTGTATTAGAAAAAATTCCATATGTATATGTTTTGTTTATTAGTATATGAAAGATTATAAAATATCAAATACTTAAATGTTTTTTTATTTATTTTACATGTTTATATATAATTTATAATTATATATAATTTTTGTTACTTATCTTACGATACGATACTCGATTCTTAAAAATAAAATTTTGATTCATGATACGTATCTGGATTTAATAACTATGCTCTAGAACATGAGCAAGATCTTGCAAGCCATCGTGACTAGCTAATTGTTAAAGAGTTAACAAAGTGAATTTTAACTCAAGTTTTTTAATGACTTGTTTCTCGATGTAATTCAATCATTTCATTAATTATATCTCAAAGATTAATTAGAATGGTGCAATGTACTAATTAATTCTCCATGTTAGTTTTTGCAACTTTTAAAATTAACTCCAATAATCTCCCTTAGAAATTGATATCTAGAACGTGAACACGAACTTCCTTAAATCATTTTTTAAATCAAGAACAAGTAACATATGGTTATGAATTCTCTCTTGACCATTTATTCACCTTCGTATGTGTGAAATCCCCAATTTCTGTAATTTTCCCCTTATTTGTATAATATTTGAAGCTAGAATGATGAAATAAATATGAAATATTGATATATGAATGATATGTGGGACATGGATGGAATAAGAGCAATAGAATAGTCAAATGTCAAATAGTCAATGGATGAGGTGTAAATGGATGAAGATGCATTGAATGAGATGTTGAGTGTCATCATCTTCTTCAACAAGGGCCGACAGCCATTTCACTTTTTCTCTCAAATTTTTCTCCAAGTTTCCTTCCTACTTACCTTGACAAACACCTCTATTCTGTTATCGAATCGTTAAGCCTACTTAACGAAAAGCGTTCCTCATCACTAGCTAAAGCTATATTTGTAATTTGGAGGACTGAATCAAAGGATTTGAGGAGATCTTGTTACTGTTATTTTGGTGACTAACAAAGGTAAAAGATGAAATCGATTTCTTTAATTATGTCCATGGTTTGGAGTTGTGTAAAGTTGGTATAGTATATTTGTAGAGGTTTCTTAAAGGTTTGAATCATTATGATAATTGCAGCTTTGAAGAAGTGAAGAGGAAAGAATTGGTGTAACCAAGTGATTTGCATTTTCGGAGTTAATTGAGGTAAGGAATATGTGTAATGGACGTAGAGTGGCTATGTCTATGGACGTAGAGTGGCTATGTCTGTTTTGGTTGCATGTTTCGATATGATATGAAATGGTTTTAAGTGCAGGAAGTTTAAATTCTGGATTTTTACTCCTATTTACGATTTGGCTAGGGGCAGCCCAGTGCCTTAACTAGCGACCGACTGCCTAGAGACAGATAAGATGTGAATTTTTCCGAAATCGACTCAAACCAATCAACTGCTCTATATAGCAGCTGACTACTATTTTTCAGAAAGCACTCTGTTTCACACCAGTCGACTATTAAGAAGCCAGTTGACTACTTTTCCTCAAAAAGTATTTTGTTTCAAAACCAGCCGACTGCCTATGGAACCAATTAACTACCCTGTTTTCAGAAGCATTCTGTTTGTGAAACCAATCGACTGCTAAGGAGATAGCAGACTGCATTTTCTCGAAAAACTTTCTGTTTGTGAACCAGTTAACTACCCTATATGACCAATTGACTGCCCTATTTGTTTTCGAAAAATAAGATATTTGAATTTAAAAAAAGAAAAGAATTTTAATAAAGCGATATTTGCCATAGCAGTCGACTGCCCTATTTGAAAGAAGATTTTCAAAGCCTATTTTATACGAATATAATTGTAATTTCAAATAGGTATATGACAAATGTTTTGGAGACTGTGAACTCCTTTGGTGATCATGCATATTATGTGTATTTGTACTTGGCTGAAGAACCCTAGTCCGGTCCTTAGTGCCACAAATGTCACTTGACTAGTGTTCACTGTGGTCTATCGACTATGGCCATATGTCTTTTATGTGTATTTGGCTTTGGGGAGGATCCCTAGCCTATACGTGGGTACGCATTTAGTTGACATCTCTTACGGGATATATTTGGTATCCCTTATGAGATTTATTTGGTGCATGATTCTATTGGAAGGTTAACTGTCTCCCATCTATTTGAAGTTATTTGTTTATGTGATTTCACGTAATTTGAGATAAGTGAAAGTATTTGAATAGTTGCATATGTGATTTCAAGTGAATTGAATTATTTGAAAGTAATAGAATTATTTGATTTTATGTGTATATGTTATTTGAAGAAAGTATATGGTATATGTTTTCTGAGAGCTTTTACATGGCATTATTGAGCCAAGTAGGAAACTTGCATATAGTGACATAGTATGCTCTTTTACATCTGTTTCTTATCGAGCATAAACTCACTCCTTTACAATAATTTTTCATCCAGATTATTTGCAGTTAATTTCGCTCTAGATAGAGGAGCTTAATTTTGGGATCTTACAGTATACCTTCGAGACACGCTTCCCAATAATTATTAAAGGTATACTCATTTGTTATGTACTTCAGCTAGTGTACAGTACAATGCTACAGTGATGTATATTAGACTAATGGGGATGTAGGTTATGTAAGTTATATGAGATCTTGTGTATTTGACTTATGTGTATATATGAAAAATATATTTCATGTGAAATTTGATATCATGTCATAAGTGATAAAGTATAAAGTATATATAAAAAGAAAGGATGACATTGATAAACAGCCTAACCAAAACCTTATGTGAAGAAAAATTTAGTTAATATTTGTTTATTTGGGGTCACGATAAAGATTGGTATCAGAGCAGGTTAGTCTGATAGTTGTCGGTGTTATTAGATTAGAAATAGTTTAAATCTCTAAGTACTGTACTTGTTTGAATACATATGCATGGTATAACTGTTTAAAGTTATACTAAATCGTGTTATTTGGTGGTGATATTGACATAATGAGTACTTGAAGAAAGAGTACTGGTAGATGACGAGGACGGGGTCGTATGCAACAGCCCCCAACACAATCTCCTCCTTCATCTCCACCAGGTAGCCCAAACCTGACTCTCGAGGACAGAGCAGCGTGTGGAGTCGATGACCACTCTATTTACTCAGTTTATGACTAACTTCCCGAATGTAGCCACTAATACACTAGCAGCTACTCCTACTATTCCTCCTACTGTTCCACCTACAATACAACCTTTGACAGCATAGACAAAGTTGCTCACACCAGTTCAAGCTACTGAAAGACGGGATCCTAAAGCTTATTGCAGTGTTACTCTGATTAAAGAATTTAAGAAGTTGGACCCGCCTAAGTTTAAAGGGGATAGAGATCTATTGACCGCTGAGAATTGGGTGAAAGTGGTCACCAAACTGTTTATGTACATGAGCTGTTTCGAAAAGGAGAAGGTGGGCTTGGCGACCTATTTGTTAGTAGACGAGGCAGAACATTGGTGGCAGTCCACAAAGACCATATTGGAGGCTAGGCAACCAGAGGTAAAATGAGATATATTTTTAGAGGCATTCAATAGACAGTACATCCCACGCACTGCTCAGACCAAGTTGAAGGTTGAGTTTCTGAACTTGACTCAGGGGATGATGTCGGTTGATCAATACGAGTCAAAGTTCACTACTTTGAGCAGGTTTGATTCAGAAGTTCTTAGGAGAGAGGAACACAAGATTTACAGATTTATGGAGGGATTGAGACCTCCTATTAGATCTAAGTTGTATCCTTTGGATATCACTACTTACGATGAGGCAGTCCGTAAGGCTCAGCTGTGTGAGCAGGACTATGAGTTTTATCAGGCTAATTTTCGAGCCAAGGGTAAAGGGAAGGAAACGATGAAGCGAAAATCAGACGAGAGAGCCTCTAGTGATAGATATCCATTTAGAAGAAGTAAATCATATGAAAGGGCTTTGACAGGTAAGAAAATAAATTATAAGAGAATGACTTGTATCTTAGTTTAATGAATTGAAGAAATGTACTAAATTTTGGAGCTCTATGATGGTTATGGTATAAGGACTCCTAGACCTACCGAGATTAAGATAAGTGATGAGAAATCTCGATATTCAGTTGGTAGTACCACTAGCTCACCGAGGAGTATGATATAGAAATGCGAGCATTACGGGAAGTTTTATGGGTCACAGACATGCTGCATGGCTACTGGGGCTTGTTTTTGGTGTGGTGAGTAGGGACACCAAATTAAAGATTGTCCCAAGATGAGTCAGAGGGTACCCGAGGAATCAGATAAGGCCACCCAGCCTCAGCGTAAGGCCATGGCTGTAGAGAAGGGAAAGAAACCAGTGACTCAAGGTCGAGTTTTTTCTATCGATAAGGAGTCTGTCGATGCTTCATCAGATGTGATTAAGGGTAAGATTTACTTGTTTGATATAAATGTCAATGCATTGTTTGATCCAAGCTCCACGCATTCATTTGTATCTCCAACGATTACTATGAAATTGCTTGTTGAACCTGAGCCTTTTGGACACTTATTACAAATAAATACTCCTTTTAGGGAATCTCAAATGACAGACATAGTATATCATAATTGTAAGATACGGATAGGAGAGAGAGAATCGATAGCTGACCTAATCCTACTAAATATGTATGAATTTGATGTCATATTAGGAATGGATTGGTTAGCTAAAAATCATGTGATATTGGATTGCTATGCTAAAAATGTGATCTTCTTTTCTCCCGTTAGCTATATTGTAAATTTTGCAAGTGTTTAATGCAAATGACTATTTGTTAATTGAATTATTTGAAAATGAAATTAATAGAAAATATATTTGTTATGTGAAGGATTTATAGCTTATGTGGTGGACGTAGAAAAGAAACGTCCCGAATTTCATGAAATTTTGGTAGTAATGGAATTTTTGGATGTGTTTCCGGATTATCTTCTTGGACTTCCTCTGGATAGGGAAATGGAATTTACTATTGACTTGGTGCCGGGAACCGAGCCTATTTCTAGATCTCCCTATCGGATGGCTTTAGTGGAATTAGAAGAATTGAAGAAGCAGCTTCAGGAGTTACCAGACAAGGGGTTTATACGACTGAGTGTATCCCCATAGGGTACTCTTGTGCTTTTTGTCCGAAAGAAAGATGGCATCATGAGGCTTTGCATTAACTACCGATGGTTGAATAAAGTCACAATCAAGAACAAGTATCCTCTTCCTAGGATTGATGATTTTTTTTTATTAGCTTCGGGATGCATAAGTCTTCTCCAAGATAGACTTGAGATCGAGATATCACCAATTGAAGATTCGAAGTGAAGATGTCCCAAAGATGGCAATTAGGATGAGGTACGGTCATTATGAATTCCTAGTGATGCCGTTTGGTCTAACCAATGCCCCCGCAGCATTTATGAACTTGATGAATGATGTGTTCAAACCCTACTTGGACCAGTTTGTCATTGTATTTATTGATGACATATTGGTGTATTCAAGGTCCCGGAAAGAGCATGAGTAGCAATTGCGGATAGTTCTGCAAACCCTTAGAGATCGAGGATTGTATGCCAAGCTAAGTAAGTGTGACTTCTGGTTAGATCAAATCTTCTTTTTGGGTCACATAATTAGTAAAGATGGAATTTCAGTCAATCCATCGAAGATTAAAGCTGTGGTGCAATAGGAGAGACCGAAAACAGTGACGGAGATTAGGAGTTTCTTAGGTCTAGCCGACTATTACCGAAGGTTTGTAGAGGGTTTTTCAAGATTAGCTGCTCCTTTGACACGCTTAACGCGCAAAGATGTGAAGTATGAGTGGGGTGATGCCTGTGAGCACAGTTTCTAAGAATTGAAGTGCAGGCTGACGACTGCACCAATCCTCACCATTCTTAATGATTCTGGAGGATTTTTTGTATATAGTGATGCCTCCGCACAAGGATTGGGTTGTGTGTTGATGCAGCATGGTAAGGTAGTTGCATATGGTTTCAATTAAAGGACCATGAGAAGAACTACCCAACTCATGATTTGGAATTAGCTACAGTGGTATTTGCTTTAAAGATTTGGCAGTATTACTTGTATGGAGAGAGATTTCAAGTTTTTACGGATCATAAAAGCTTGAAGTATTTGTTCTCTCAGAGGAAATTGAACATGAGACAAAGGAGATGGCTCGAGCTTCTAAAGGATTATGGTTGTGAGATCCTATACCACCTGGGGAAGCCCAATGTGGTGGTAGATGCTCTAAGTCGGAAGCATGTGGGGATAGTATCTTACATGATGGTAAGAGAATATGAGTTGCTTGAGCAGTTTGCAAGCCTCAACCTAAATGTTACAACTCTCGAGCATTATGGGATGATAGCTAGCTTATTGATTAAGCCGGAGTTGATGGAAAGAGTTCGGCTTGCTCAGAGGGAAGATGCTCAATGTATTAAGGCTATGAACCAGATTCAAGCAGGCATGCCACCAAAATTTGATACGGGTAGTGATGAAATTTTGAGGTTTAATAACTGTATGTGTTCCTAATGATAAAGAGTTGAAGAAGTCAATTTTGACTGAAGCACATTCCACTAAGTACACGTTGCATCTAGGAAATACTAAGATGTATTAGAATCTACGCAAATTGTATTGGTGGACGGGCATGATAAGAGACATAGCAGAGTTTGTGGCGAAGTGTCTCACATGTCAACAGGTTAAGGTGGAGCACCAAAGATCGGCTAGGTTGTTACAACCTCTACCTATACCTATGTGAAAATGGGAGCACATTATGATGGATTTTGTTATAGGATTACCACGAACTAGAAGAAGTCATGATGGTATTTGAGTGATCGTAGACCGACTAACAAAATCTACACACTTCTTGCCTATGAAAGCTACAGATACACTTAGTGCTTTGGCAGATTTATATGTTAAAGAGATTGTCCGATTACATGGAGTTCCAGTGAGCATTACCTCTGACAGATTCCAAGTTCACTTCTCATTTCTAGGAACATTTCCAAGAAGCCATGGGATCTCGGTTGAACTTTAGCATGACTTTTCATTCGTAGACTGATGGTCAGTCTAAGCGCACCATTCAGATGCTCGTGGATATGTTGAGAGCCTGTGCTTTAGACTTTAAAGGCTTAAGGGACGTTCATCTGCCATTGGCTGAGTTTGCTTACAACAACAGCTATCACTCAAGTATTGGGATGGCACCATATGAAGCTTTATATGGTAGAAGGTGTTGATCCCCTATTGGTTGGGAAGAAGTGGGTGAGCGTAAGTTGTTGGCCCCAGATCTAGTCGAGCAAGCCTCTGAGGATGTGAAATTGATTTGTCAAATACTCAAGATAGCTCAGAGTCGACAAAAGAGTTATGCCGATATTCGGCGTAGATCACTTGAGCTTTTGGTTGGAGATTCGGTATTTTTGAAAATTTCTCCATCCAAAGGAATCATGAGATTTGGCCGAAGAGGTAAACTTAGTCTTCGCTATATCAAGCCATTTGAAATCTTAGATCATGTGGGAGATGTTGCATACCGATTAGCGCTACCACCGGAGCTATCGAGAGTACATAATGTCTTTCATGTGTCCATGCTTTGGAAGCATAATCCAGATCCATCTCATGTCATTGAATACGAACCTTTGGAGATTTGAGAAGACATGAGCTATGTGGAGAAATTGATTCGAATTTTGGACAAGAAAGAGAAGGTGTTACGGTCTAAGATAATCCGATTAGTCAAAGTTCTCTGGCAATACCATACTGCAGAAGAAGCTATATGGGAGTTAGAGAGCTTGATGAAAGAAAGATATCCTGAATTATTTGAGCAATAGCCCGATTCAAATTTGGAGGACCAAATTCTTTAAGGTGGGGAGAATGTGAAATCCCCAATTTTTGTAATTTTCCCCTTATTTGTATAATATTTGAAGCTAAAATGATGAAATAAATATGAAATATTGATATATGAATGATATATGGGACATGGATGGAATAAGAGCAGTAGAATAGTTAAATGTCAAATAGTCAATGAATGAGGTGTAAATGGATGAAGTTGCATTGAATGAGATGTTGAGTGTCATCATCTTCTTCAACAAGGGCCGACAGCCATTTCACTCTTTCTCTCAAAGTTTTCTCCAAGTTTCCTTCCTACTTACCTTGACAAACACCTCTATTCTGTTATCGAATCGTTAAGCCTACTTAACGAAAAGTGTTCCTCATCACTAGCTAAAGCTATATCTGTAATTTGGAGGACTGAATCAAAGGATTTGAGGAGATCATGTTACTGTTATTTTGGTGACTAACAAAGGTAAACGATGAAATCAATTTCTTTAATTCAGTCCATGGTTTGGAGTTAAGTAAAGTTGGTATAGTATATTTGTAGAGGTTTCTTAAAGGTTTGAATCATTATGATAATTGCAGCTTTGAAGAAGTAAAGAGGAAAGAATTGGTGCAACCAAGTGATTTGCATTTTCGGAGTTAATTGAGGTAAGGAATATGTGTAACGGACGTAGGGTGGCTATGTCTATTTAAATTCTGGATTTTTACTCCTATACACGATTTGGCTAGGGGCAACCGACTGCCTTAAATAGCGCGACCGATTGCTTAGAGACAGACAAAACGTGAATTTTTTCAAAATCGACTCAAACCAGTCGACTACCCTATACAGTAACTGACTGCTATTTTCCAGAAAGCACTCTGTTTCACACTAGTCGACTGCTAAGGAGCCAGTCGACTGCTAAGGAGCCAATCAACTGCTTTTCCTCAAAAAGTATTCTGATTCAAAACCAGCCGACTGCCTATGGAACCAGTCGACTGTCCTATTTTCATAAGTATTCTGTTTGCGAAACCAATCGACTGCTAAGGAGATAGCTGACTGCATTTTCTCGGAAAACTTTTTGTTTGTAAACCAATCGACTGCCCTATTTGTTTTCGAAAAATAAGATATTTGAATTTAAAAAAAGAAAAGAATTTTAAAAAAGCAATATTTGCCATAGCAGTTGACTGCCCTAAAGACCAGTCGACTGCCCTAAAGACCAGTCGACTGCTCTATTTGAAAGAAGATTTTCAAAGCCTATTTTATACAAATATAATTGTAATTTCAAAAAGGTATATGACAAATGTTTTGGAGACTGTGGACTCCTTTGGTGATCATGCATATTATATGTATTTATACTTGGCTGAGGAACTCTAGTCCGGTCCTAAGTGCCACAGATTTCACCTGACTAGTGTTCACTGTGGTCTATCGACTATGACCATATGTCTTTTATGTGTATTTGGCTTTGGGGAGGATCCCTGGCCCATACGTGGGTACACACTTATTTGACATCTCTTACGGGATATATTTGGTATCCCTTATGAGATTTATTTAGTGCATGATTCTATTGGAAGGTTAACTGTCTCCCATCTATTTGAAGTTATTTGTTTATGTGATTTCACGTGATTTGAGATACGTGAAAGTATTTGAATATTTGCATATGTGTTTTCAAGTGAATTGAATTATTTGAAAGTAATAGAATTATTTGATTTTATGTGTATATGTTATTTGAAGAAAGTATATGGTATATATTTTATAAGAGCTTTTACATGACATTATAGAGCCAAGCAGGAAACTTGCATATAATGGCATAGTACGCTCTTTTACATATGTTTCTTACTGAGCGTAAACTCACTCCTTTACAACAATTTTTCATCCAGATTATTTGCAGTGAATTCCGCTCCAAATAGAGGAGCTTAATTTTGGGATCTTATAGTATATCTTCGAGACACGCTTCCCAATAATTATTGAAGGTATACTTATTTGTTATGTACTTTAGCTAGTGTACAGTACAATGCTACAATGATGTATATTAGACCAATGGGGATGTAGGTTATGTAAGTTATGTGAGACCCTGTGTATTTGACTTATGTGTATATATGAAAAATATATTTCATGTGAAATTTGATATCATGTCATAAGTGATAAAGTATAAAGTATATATAAGAAGAAAGGATGACATTGACAAACATCCTAACCAAAACCTTATGTGAAGAATAATTTAGTTGATATTTGTATATTTAGGGTCGCAACAGTATGTGTCATGTTAGCGTCTACTAATTAGTTCTCCATGTTAGTTTTTAAAACTTTTAAAATTAACTCCAATGATCTCCCTTAGAAATTGATCATTTCTATAAGAATCATTATAACGTGACCACGAATTTCCTCAAATCATTCTTAAGTCAAGAACAAGTAAGATATGTCTCCTGAATTCACTCAGAGTAAAGAATTCTCCCTTGACCATTCATTCACCTTTATATGTTTCATGTTATACTTAAAAACATCATTTATAGGCTTTTGGATTCCAAACTTGTATGGATGAAATCAGAGTGTGACAATCTACATACAAGATTACATGGTGTTTCAAGTAAAAGGATCACTTACACAACTATTGCATACGAATGTTTCCATAGACGCTCAAGTGAAACTACTAAATGGAATTCTCATATCGGGTCATGTTCAATAAATGTATTCTCTAACAAGAACCGACATGTTATCCTCTAGTATCTCGAGTACTTCAATTTATAAAATCAATTACAAACTTTTGAAGTAAAGAGGCTTAACAAGTAATAGTCTCTAAGTACAGTCAAATGTCTTTTGTTGACAATACATCGACTAGGAACATTTGTAGGAACAAAGTTTTGATACATAAGAATCTCATAATTATAACACTTTATAATTCCTTTGCAAGACTTATTTTGTACCATAGACCTCACCCATTTGGTATTTAGTAATCCGATTATCTAAATTTTGAATGATAAAGGGAAACTTTTATATCACTTGCTATATGTGATCATTTGTGGTTATGGTATTATGTCACATGCCAACTGAGTTGATAGTAAGGGCATAAATTAACAATTCTTCACTTGAACTAGGCCAATCACTAACGCAATCGATATCAAATTCTTCCGCTTAGTGAATATGTCTCTACTATTACTAGGATGGCACTATTACTTCTCTAGGGAATGTATTTGTTTATTTATTCTTGATAATCTTTATTATCATGATCATAATACATATTTAGATTACAATGATTTGGACGTTTTCTTGGACAACATAAAGAATTTGTTGTAGGTTTCATAATCATATCATTTTTTTGCCTCAAATTGAAAAAGGTTTATATTTTATCTTTATGATATGGGTGCCGATTCTCTCGTTTCGAACTTTTTACAAATGATTGCTTTCACTATTTCGGTGGTTTTCATCCACTTTTGTCAATTTTTAATGTCTCTCTTATATTTGGACCGAATTTAGAGCATTTGATTTGCTCCCACTAACCCTTTGATTTCATTAAGATGTCTTATTTCTTTTGAAAATATTCAACACTTTCAATCTTTTATCAAATTGGATATCTTTCTACAATATCCAACATTATATTATTTAGTAGACTCATAAGATTTGAGTTATCCATTACAATTCTTCCTGTGAGGTTCCTTCTTTTGCATAATTTATAAATAGGATAGCTGTACTGGCTCTTTTATTTACTTTTTGTGTGTGTGTGTGTGTGTGTGTGTGGTCGTTCTGGGAAAGGTGATTGTTTGGTGAAGTATTATGCTGATCATTAATTGCAGGTTCATAAGACAGTTAATCAAGTTCTATCATCCTTAGTTGATCAAGAAGTTGTCCATAAGATGGACCATCATAATTTGAATTCTCAGAACATGACTCTGGATGAGTTTGAGGTTTGAATTCTAGAACCTGGAAATTTCGGTGGTCCTTGGGATACTAAGGCAACTATTCCAGTGAAGGAAACCGAAACAAACATGCAGGGGAATTAAATCATTCGGCCTCCACCAGGATCGATTCGGAGAGTTGCCTGATTAGGGTTTCGAGATTTTACCTAACGTTTTCTTTGATTTCTGTCGTTGGTCGAGTCACAAGCAACAACCTTTCGTTCCTGCCTCTATGGTATCCACACGAACGGATCTCACGACTCTTGAACGTCTCACGATCAGAAGCCTTAAGGAGTGTCTTTTTGATTCTTTATAACTGAACTGCTAGCTTCGATTAAAAGAATACTTTTCTGTTTTCTAATTGTTGTTATTGTGCGGCTATGTTTCAGAAAACATCCTTTTATAGGCAGTAAATTTTACCCTAAAATTTACTGCCAAACAGAACTCTAATCCTACTTAGAATAGGATTAGTTATATCCCTAATCCAATTCAGAATAGGATTAGTTATATCCTTAATCCAATTCAGAATAGGATTAATTAAGCTCCTCATTGATCCGTTCTAAGTGTGCGACCCAATAGGTTCTCAAAACAATGGCAATGACAAAATTGTCACAGGCAATGAGCGGTATCTAGCAACACATCATTGCTACCCATGTAACGAGAATGTCAATGACTCGACATAACCTTACTCGTGATAGATGTTACCGTGTAGTCTAATCCCTTTATCCTTTGATGTCTTGATTAGACACAAGTCATGGAATGTGTCACACTTGTATAGTCTAATCAGCGTTTCTTGATTCCTGAGTAGACTAATTAAACAAATAAAATCAATATCTCATATTGACTTATTCGAGCACGGCCATGCATTTCTTAGTCTCACTCTATCAAAGGGCTCAAGACATCACTCTTGTTATATAAGAGGGATAAATCCTATCTTGATCACTCAACATCCCTATACATAGATCAAGGCATACCCAATTACTACCTTTATAGTCCATCCTGTTACGAATGACATCTAGCAGCATTAAAGTATGCAATTCTCTATGTTGGGATCTCTGATGATCTCAAGTCAAAGGATCACATACACCATCATCACTATGAGAATCGCTTATGACACTCATATAACAATCCATGTAGCGTTCTCATGGAGGGTCGATCCAGTACATAGTTCTCTAACATGTACCTATGTGATGACTTGATATCCTATATCCATGACAATGGTCATCAGTCAACCACATACTAGTCTTATCGTATCATTGTTATCCTTGTTCATAATAATACTTGACTAGGGATATTTTAAGAATAGTGTGTTATTACTATTCTAAGGACATTATCATATAAGATTACATTACGCAGTTATAAGACAAATATAATAATGAACTATAAATAAAATATCATGATACATAAAAATGCCAAAGTCAATCATCTAATGAATGGTTCTAAGGGCATAATCCAACATCCAGAGCAGAGTTCTGAAAATGCTCTAACTATCAGAGTTGTCACTCTTTAAGTTTGTTTTCTTTCATTGTTCTGGTTGTTTTTGACTTCTAGTCTTTGTTTTATGTGCTTCATGGTTCTGGTTTTGAAGGATGGTGGAATGCATGATATTGTGTTAGTCTTATTGCAAACATTCTTTTATAGAAGGAGACTGTAACGAATGCATCACACTTAGTAGCTTATTTATTCTTCTTTATTAAACATGATAGAACATGTTTATAACTATTGGCTCAAAGGGAATCTAGGAAATAAGACAAACCCGGCATGGGCATTGCGAAATTGGATACATGAAGTATATATAATTAGCAAGTCTTTTCTGGGGATATCTCCTTCCCTTTTACCATTTAGAAAGAAATCTGTATTTGGACAGTGCATTATTGTAGAATACCACCACAACAGATTTTATATCTGCTTTCGCATCCCTTCAAGGACATCTCTTGATGGCTTCTGGTCCTAAAGTTGTTCTACATACAGTGGCGGATCTTGACATTCGAATTTGAAGGGGCCAAGTATAAACCAGTCAAGCTATTTGTAAGCTATTTAAGTTCGACATGAGTGGCCTGACTCGATAATTACTCGAATTTGGCTTATTTATTTTGAGCTAAACTTAAGTTTGAGTTGCTCGAAAAACTAGTTGAGTTAAATTCAAAGTATTTTAATACTTGAATCAAACGACTCATGAGTCTAATCGAACTTTTTTTAATATATATTTTTAATATTTTATTATTAATTTACTATTTTACTCTTATTATATATGTTGGCTCTTATAGGCGATACCGAGAGGGGGGGTGAATCGGTTTTTAACTAACTATAAGCTCGTTTTTCGGTTTCTCTAAATTCTCTAGCCTATATTAATAATTTCTAAGTTCTCTAGGCTAGGCTAGGCAAGCATGCAATCCAAGTTCAATGAAATAAACACAATATAATTGCAATTAAGTAAAGAGAGTAAGGAAAGAGAGATTTACACAACCGATTTATAGAGATTCGGCAACCTTGCCTACGTCCTCTACCTTGAGACGCTCCCAAGGATTTTTTCCAAATCCACTATCTTGAATTTGTGATTACAATCCCTCTTTTCAAGGCTCAAGAGTAACCTCCCTCTTTTTCTAGGCTCAAGAGAAATCTCTCTCCTTTTCTTAGGCTAAAGAGTAACCTCCCTCTTTTTCAAGGCTTAAGAGAAACCTCCCCTTTTTACAAGGATTGAATTGGTTTTACAAATGAGTAATCAAAGAGAGCCTCTAGATAGGCAAGTGATTACAAAAATTAAGCACAAGGAAAAAGCCTATCCAAGATTTGTGCTAAGCAATACAAGAAATAGATGAATGATAGAAGATGTAGACTTTGGAGCTCTTGATTTGTTGTTTGAGGCTTGAGAAGATGAATAAGATGATGAAAGATGTTGCTTGGTTGTTCCTCTTCCTTCCTTTAGCTTCTAAGCCTCTATTTATAGTCCCTTGGATGGTTTGTGGGCGTTGGTTGGAGCCAAAACAGAAACTAGCCGTTGTATCTCACAGAAACTAGCCGTTACAGGCTATTTTCGGGCAAAGGGATCGATCCCTTTCCATAGGGGATCGATCCTTTCTATTGCGAGAGCATTTCAACTTGTTCCAGGGTGCTTGTCCAACTTACTGCCACTAGGGGATCGATCCCTTCCCTTAGGGGATCGATCCCATGCCTCTAGAAAGCCATTTTTCTGCACTTTTGGGTTAGAAATGATGTGACATTTGATCCTAATCCAACCCAAAACATATTGGCACTTTTGTGGGAGTTTTTCTTGACTTTCTTTGATGAAAACATAGTCTAAAAATTCATCAAGTGATTTTCTAAAATATTCAAAATATTTACAAAGTATTAAGACCAATAAGAGTATACATCATTTAATCATGGTCTTAATGTTTGATATGATCACTTGAAATGTATTGAGAAAATCATGTGTAATAAGGCAAATTTACAATATGGATTAAAGCATTAAGGCTTACTTAAGTTTTTGTCATTTCAAAATATATATGTCAATTTAAAGCTAACAATCTCCCCCTTTTTGATATGACAAAACTTAATGTAAATTTGCTTTGAAAATTCTTTGATAAAATACTCCCCCTCAAATAAAGCAGGATTTTATAAAGCTCCCCCTTAATATAAGCATGGGTTTTGAAAATGAATTTTCAAACTATTTCTCCCCCTTAATATCTCTCCTTATATCTATCTCTCCCTTTATCTATCTCTCCCCCTTTTTGTCATAGCAAAAAGAAGGAAAAATACTAAAAAATATGCTCCCCCTAAAATTATGGCTATGTGAGAATAAATAAAAATGCTCCATCCAACAATAAACATGTTAGTACATGGGACTTATAGCACAAATAAATAAGTCAATATTCTCAAAGAGTATGAAATATTCATGCATCCTATACCAATTGTTTAGAAATAATTTGGATACCAATTGTTGATAAGTAATTTTGCAAGAAGGTTCCAATTGGTAAAAAGTTAAGCAAGCACCTAAGTATATCAATTGTTCTCTAAGGTCCAACTAAGGTGCATGACAATACATCATGATTATGAGCTAAAATTATATAACATATCATATGCATGTGCTCATAAATCATTCTCAAGAAATATTGTGTCTAGAATTAAATCATATAGCAATTAACTTCAAATTCTAGCACACAAGAGTTTCATACAAAAATATCCTAAGAGAATTCTTCTCTATTAGTCATTTCAATCTTAAAGAGCATGAGAAGAATTGTCAATTTAAAGCTCAAACCAATTGGCAATTTAGTTTTGGCTTACCAATTATTGAAAATATGGTTTCCAATGATACTAATTGTTATTTCAATCTAAATACCAATTGTTACTAATGGTTGACTTAGGCATTTTGCATGAATCCAATATCTATGTGTAGTGTGTTCATGTCAAGAAAATACTCATTCTAAATATGCAAGAACACAACACAGATCATCAAATATGCATATGGATCAATTAAACATTAGTACACAATCATAAAAGATTAATCCATATTCATATTCACAAATTTATACCACATGGAAGATTAAAAAAAAAAACAAGATATTCAAGCAAACACATTTTCTTCCATGGTTTCAAGCACAATAATCCTATGCTCATTTTCAGTTCAAATCCTTAACCAATTATGAGTAAGGAAAGATTCATTTTAATCAATTAATAGCCATATCCCTAGTTGTTATCATCATTTAATGTTCTAGAGGGTATATGCTATTTTAATTAAAATGACTTCACCTAAGTGAATCAATATTATCAAGCTAAGATATATTTTATCATTAAAATCCATAAACTATGAGTGAGGTTAAGCACATAATATCATGAAAACAACCATTCTCATCTCATAGGCATGATTATTGATTCAACTCAAGCAAGCATGTAAGTTCAACATCAAAACAATCAAGAATAAATGCATGGATATCAATCAAAATACATATGTTCAAGTTTGCATTTATCTTTGAATGTTGGTGTTGTCATTAAGACCATAGTTCTTTAAGGACAAGGATGATAAAGTTTCATGCATTTGAACATTTAGGATCCATTTACCATCACAAATTATAGGCCAATGACTATTACCAATTGTTGAATTTACATTTGGAATCAATCCACTAGATGTAAAATTATCATGAAACCTAGTGTGGAATTGATAAGTCAAGCCAATACACATAGTCCTATAAGCAAAAGATATGAAAAACACCCATTATGCACAAGTTCATCAAATTCTCAAATATATCCATAAATTCTTGAAATAAATCTCAAAATTATGTTTAAGCATTCATTGAAAATGTATTTCAAGAAAAATGATTGTGCACTTGTGAGCTCAAGAAAAATGATATTGATTGTTGATAAGTGATACCATTTGTTGGAAAATGATATTAATTGATGAAGTTGAGGCATGATATCAATGAAAAATGATTTTTCATATTTTAAAGTTCATTAAAAAGAAGTTAAAACAATGAATTTTAAGTTGAGAAGAAAGAAAGTATTAAGAGAATTAAGAAAACCTTTCAACTTAGGCTTAAAAACCCAGAAATAGACACTTTATGCCTATAGGGATCGATCCCTTTGGTAAGGGGATCGATCCCTTATACCCAGAATTGCAGATTTCTGCATTTCTGCCTTGGGGATCGATCCTGTAAGTTGAGGGATCGATCCCTCATCCTGTTTCTGCAGATTGTGTAGATGTTTTGACAGAAAATTGGACTTGTGAGGTACCAAAACTTCGTTTTTGAGTAATTTAAGTCCAAGTAAGGGTTTAAACATTTGTAAAACATGATTTTGGACTTGTATGAATGAAAAATCTGAATGAAAAACCATTTTACAGAAGATTTTGCAATTTTGGAAGAATTTACACAATAAAATGCATTTTTGGCCTCAAAGGGGGTCATTTTATGATTTAAGCATATTTTTACCAAACCAATGCATTAGATTACATAAATATGTCAAAACAAACTTGTTCACATAGATTTTAAGCACATATATCATCAAAGCATATATTATGTGAACAACATGCCATAATTTCCAACATGCAAACTCTTCATTAAAGCTCATGACATGGTATTTTGCATGTATGACACATTTATCAGTTTTTGAGCAACTAAATATATTATCTAAGCATATCAAACTTGCTCAAACTACAGAAATCCAAAAAATCATTTCAAAATCATAAATCATGCCTTTCACTCATCCATCAAGAATTTTCCATCAAACACTCAACAATCATTTATCATGCCTTTTCTCTATTCATTCAACTCACAATGCACCAATAATCATCAACTAAGTGTCTCATTAAATCAAACAAATAATTTTAATATATATAAGTTTTGAAGAGATAGGATTTAAGCTTACAAAACTCCTTTGCTAGAGAATGCTTTGCCTTGAATAGTTGAATCCACCTTGTGCCATTCTTTGAAGAATTGTTGTGACCTTGCCAAGGATGGATCCTCAAGCTCTTCCTTTTTCTCATTAGCACAAGCAAACTCCATGAGGATGTGTTGAGCATTTAAATTCCATTGTTCCATTGTATTCCCATGCTCTAACACTCCTACAACAAACACATTCAAGCATGCTTTGGTACCCAAATTTTCTTGGGTCCATGAGAGTTAGTGCAAACAATTTTTGATCCTTTTGGGATCCATTTCAAGCACAATTCATCATTATTTACAGCATGCTTAGGCACCCACATTTTTCTAACCACTCTTCCTCTAAATGTGGTTTTTCTATTTGTGCATGCTTGTGAGGTGTAGCCTATTCTATTGCAAAGTGAGCATGTGAGAGATAAATCATGCATGGTATTTTTGCTCACTAGGAAATTCTTAAGATGAGTTTCTTTTTGTTTAGCATTATAGCCTAACCCATCTTTGTCAAAGAAAGCTCTTTGGGTCTCTAACATGTGATCTAGCTTTTGTTGACCCATATAAAACCTAGAAAATGAGTTATGCAAATTTGTGTTCTTTTTATTTAACTCATTTATTTCTAAGTTGGCCTCTTCTAGTTTCTTTTCAAATTCTATTTTAGCACTAGTCAAGGCTTCATTTTCTATTTTTAATTTAGCAATGATTTTCTTATATTTAGAATTCATGCATTGAAATTCATTTGCTAAATCATCAAAGGCATTTTGTAGTTCACTAAAGGTATAATCATTATCTTCACTAGAACTACTACTAGCCTCATCATCACTAATGGCCATAAAGCATGAGTAGGCTTCCTCATTATCTACATTTTCCTCATCGGAGCTATCACTATCGCTCCATGCAGCCACAAATGCTTTCTTCCTAGGCTTCCTCTCTTTTTCTTTCCTAAGTAAGGGGCAATCTAGCTTAGTGTGACCTAGTTCATTACATTCATAGCGCACTAAGGGGTCTTTTTCTCTTCTACTTGACTCTCCCCTATGATGTCTCCTATTACTCTCTCTCTCTTTCATTCTCATAAATCTATTGAATCTTTTGGCAAACATTGCCATTTCCTTTTCTTCCTCATTTCCACTCTCATCACTATCATCTTCAATGACCTCATGAGTGGAAGATTTAAGTGCTACCCCTACTTTCTTTGAAGGCTCTTCATTTCTTTTTATCTTCATTTCATATGTAAATATGGAGCCCATAAGTTCATCTAGAGACAAGGTGTTAGGATCCTTAGATTCTTCTATTGCGATTACCTTTGCCTCCCAAGACTTAGGCAAGCTATTCAAAATTTTCTTTACCATTTCAACATTAGAATAAGCCTTGCCTAGAGCCTTAAGTTCATTAACTATATCATTAAACCTAGTAAACATTTCGCTAATGGACTCATTTTCTTTCATCCTAAATAGCTCATAATCATGTGTGAGCATTCCTACCTTAGTCTCTCTAACTTGATTGGTCCCTTCATGTGTGATGGCTAGTTTGTCCCATATTTGTTTAGCATTTTCACATAGGGACACTCTATTATATTCATTGGGACCTAATGCACAAAAGAGAGTGTGCATGGCCTTGGCATTCAATTGTGCCACTCTCATGTCATTTGTGTCCCACTCATCCTCACTCTTAGGGACATCCTTTCCATCTACTTTCTTCATGGGAATTCTAGGACCATTCACTATAATTCTCCACACTTCATAATCGTTTGATTGTACAAATAACATCATTCTAGTTTTCCAATATGAATAGTTCTCACCATTAAAGAGTGGAGGTCTAACTAATGATTGTCCCTCTTCTCCTAGGGGTGTGCCTATATTCAAATGAGCCATTTAAGATCGTTTAGCTCGATAGAGGTTAGTCTAATTCAATCTCGAGCCCAAGCTCTGATACCAATTGTTGGCTCTTATAGGCGATACCGAGAGGGGGGGTGAATCGGTTTTTAACTAACTATAAGCTCGTTTTTCGGTTTCTCTAAATTCTCTAGCCTATATTAATAATTTCTAAGTTCTCTAGGCTAGGCAAGCATGCAATCCAAGTTCAATGAAATAAACACAATATAATTGCAATTAAGTAAAGAGAGTAAGGAAAGAGAGATTTACACAACCGATTTATAGAGATTCGGCAACCTTGCCTACGTCCTCTACCTTGAGACGCTCCCAAGGATTTTTTCCAAATCCACTATCTTGAATACAATCCCTCTTTTCAAGGCTCAAGAGTAACCTCCCTCTTTTTCTAGGCTCAAGAGAAACCTCTCTCCTTTTCTTAGGCTAAAGAGTAACCTCCCTCTTTTTCAAGGCTTAAGAGAAACCTCCCCTTTTTACAAGGATTGAATTGGTTTTACAAATGAGTAATCAAAGAGAGCCTCTAGATAGGCAAGTGATTACAAAAATTAAGCACAAGGAAAAAGCCTATCCAAGATTTGTGCTAAGCAATACAAGAAATAGATGAATGATAGAAGATGTAGACTTTGGAGCTCTTGATTTGTTGTTTGAGGCTTGAGAAGATGAATAAGATGATGAAAGATGTTGCTTGGTTGTTCCTCTTCCTTCCTTTAGCTTCTAAGCCTCTATTTATAGTCCCTTGGATGGTTTGTGGGCGTTGGTTGGAGCCAAAACAGAAACTAGCCGTTGTATCTCACAGAAACTAGCCGTTACAAGCTATTTTCGGGCAAAGGGATCGATCCCTTTCCATAGGGGATCGATCCTTTTTATTGCGAGAGCATTTCAACTTGTTCCAGGGTGCTTGTCCAACTTACTGCCACTAGGGGATCGATCCCTTCCCTTAGGGGATCGATCCCATGCCTCTAGAAAGCCATTTTCCTGCACTTTTGGGTTAGAAATGATGTGACATTTGATCCTAATCCAACCCAAAACATATTGGCACTTTTGTGGGAGTTTTTCTTGACTTTCTTTGATGAAAACATGGTCTAAAAATTCATCAAGTGATTTTCTAAAATATTCAAAATATTTACAAAGTATTAAGACCAATAAGAGTATACATCATTTAATCATGGTCTTAATGTTTGATATGATCACTTGAAATGTATTGAGAAAATCATGTGTAATAAGGCAAATTTACAATATGGATTAAAGCATTAAGGCTTACTTAAGTTTTTGTCATTTCAAAATATATATGTCAATTTAAAGCTAACAATATATAATTAAAAATTAACAAAGTGAGCCTATTGAGTTTAGTTCGAGCTTGAGCGGCACAAGTATTTTGTCAAGCCGAACTCGAGCTTAAAAAACTCTCGAATTTTCGAGTCAAACCTAGCTCAAGTTTGATACTAAATCATCTCCACTCAATTACACTTCTAAAGCCAAGTAAAATTTTAAATTACATCAATTTTACTCGAGTTATGTATACTAATTATAAAAAATAACAAGTTTGTAAAATTATAAATCTTATAAATTTATAAACAAAAGTATAATGAAACAAAATACAACAAATAGATTATAATTTCATCTAAAATTGTGAACGATTTTTTTTTTAAATTTTCAAAAATTGAATCTGAACTATGTAATAAGTGAATTATATATAGGTAAACTTTCTTGATCATTTCCTTTGAAAATTTAAAATTATATATATAAACTAAATTATATCAAACAAAAAATATATAATATATCTTTAAAATAATAAAATTGAATATATTTTTCTTACATTTTACAAAGTGATCCCAATCTAATTTTGGTATTGAAAAAAATGGTAAGATTTTTTAAAGAATAATTCTTCATAGGTAATCAAGACAAGTGAATATAATATTATGCTATAAAAAAACAAAAATTTAATTATTCCAATTTTTTATTAAATAAAAATAATTTAAATAGTATCAAGCATATACTTACAAGTATATAAAAAGATAAAATGACATACAAACCTTGTATAAAGAAATATTCAGATGTTTGGAGGGGCCAAAACTATTTATTATAAATAATATATTTATTAATTTACAATTATATTATATATAAATTTTATTTTTCAGAAGGGGGGGGGGGGGGGGGGGGAAGGCCCCCCAAGAGAGGCTTACCATCCGTCTCTGTCTACATAAGTTGTTCATTTTATTATGCATGCACCAATGATGTCCGAATGTTGGAAGGGATAGAAGCTTCTGTGGCGGGCCGAATTCCATGTTGATGCTCATGTGACTAAGTTCTTGTGGCTCCCAGTGCCACTGCAGTCTCTGATAAAACCAATCGATTTGCCTTGCTATTTGGTACTGTGGATGGCAGCATTGGCTGGCTGCACTTCTCTTGATGAACTCACATTTCGTAGGTTGCAGTCTTTATGGAAAAAGCTTGTTAATTCCGTCCCACATGTTGCTGGCATCCAAAGTTTTCGCCAGTTCCGTTCAAATGGAAAGGCTCGTAGGCCTGGTCCTGACAGCATTGTTGACTGTGAGCTGCCTTTCCAGTAAGGAACCTCTCTTTTGTTTCTGAAAAATGAAAATTACAGCTTGCAACTTGCAGGTTTCATCTTCTTAATTATAATTACTGAGTACTAGAATTTGAGTTTCCAGTAAAGTTTGTTGCATTTTTCACTTTCTTTTCTCTATCCTTTGTACTGCTCTCTGTCGCTGGCTAGGTAGGAATAATGGCATTATGTCTTCTCTTTTCCAAGCGTAACATTGGCATTTATTTTCAAGTTTTTAGGATTTTGACAGAGGATTTTAGAGGAGTCATTGCAAGAGAATCAATAAATTTCTAAGTTCCTTAACATGGAACCGTGTAGTTCACATTGCTATGTAGTGCCAATGAATAGAAGTAGTTGACACCAACACTATCATGAGTGCTGAAATAAATCTTTCTGACTGCTGTTTTCTAGTTATGAAATGCTTCCATTGGTTGGACAGCTTGAAATTGTTCGCCAGATTGGAAAAACCCGTTCCCAAAATCTCTCTAATTTAAATGACCCTACTCTGCGAACAAGCTTCTTGTGAATGCAGCATGCATTAAGGCAGATTATGGAAAAAATCAAACCAACACTGACTGAATCAAAGTCATGATAAGCTATACCCGGTTCAGAATGAGTAAACCGTTTGAAAACTTCTGTGGATGATGCTTGATATCTTCAGTTTAAGAAACAGTACTTGTTTGATCCTAAGAAAGAGAAAAAAATGTTGTTTAATCACTGTTTATCAAACTTAATGGTGTAGAATCCAGTGTCTTAGAGCTAGAGTTCACTCTAATGTAACAGGACTGATAACCGACCGCAGTATACTGTAACACATTGTGAAGAGAGAAGCGTGGTCTCCCGTTTTATAACTGTCAGCAGGTGTAATTTTTTATATTCCAGGTGAATTGTGCAGTGCTAAATGATGCAGTGTTTGTTTCATGGATCCAGCTGCCTGATCAAGTAATCGACGGGATGTGACCTGAATCATGTTTGGTGCTGATTACATATTTCAGAGAAAACAGAGTTTTTTTTTCTTCTTTTTTCTGTGTAATTGATGGGGTCACACGAACAAACAATAGTATTTGCTTAGGTTATTTGAACCTTTGTTTGCTCTTCCTCTTTGCCGCTCTTTCTAGCGGTGTAAATCATATTCTGCACGAGCAAGCAGAAAATGGTGCGGTGCGTTCAGCTATCTCTAATTTATATGCTAAATGCCGGTCCAACCATGGGTTATTCTTCTTTGACATCACCTGATTCAACCGACATCAATACAATAGGCAATATTCATTCTTACCCGAATCTATTTCATGAAAAAGGAAGCAAAAGGATAGCCTACCAAATCCGCAGAATTGAACTCAAAAGGGAGTATTTATCAGGTAACACGTCATTTTTATGTTAAAAGCCGATACCAATCCAACAACCATCCCCCAACTTATAATGACTACAAAGCAAACTCGATCTTTGGTTGTTTAATAGAATCACATCCTTTGGACTCGTCAAAACAGCAAGATTAACAAAGGATCTCAAACTTTATAATATATTATATGAATATTTACATTAATTAAGTTGTGTAACATTATACCGGAATGTTTAGTATGTAAAATGTTAATATGGTTGTGGTTGCAAATCTAGTTGGGAGCCGCAGCTGAAAAGCAACAAATGAGTTTGAATCTGGGCATGCAGATGTGATAACACAAAAGAAAAAGAAGAAGAAAAATAAGAAGAGGCCAGCAAGAGTTTGACATGATGAGAGACATTTTGAGATAATGCAATGATTAAAGGGTGGAGAATCTGAAATAATTGTGGAACACATGCATGACTTCAATCATCACATGATTACTATCATACCGTAATTAATTAAGTTTAGCCATTGATGACTCAACAACACCCACGATTTAATTGTTTGCCTGAAAAGAGCCGAAAGCTCAACCTCCATTTGGGCAGCAGACGAATTAATCCAACAACTTTTAGCTACTATTACATTTACTGCATCTCCATTCTCCACGTAGGTAGATGGGCTTGGGCCTGCGCACGTACGTGTGGGTGAATAATTCGGTCTACCACGAACGTACAATGATGATGACACACGTGCACATAGTTCATCAATTAGGGCAAAGCAAAGGGGAGTGAGAGTAGAAGAGCACAGCCATGGAATTATTCTGAGGAGATGTTTCTCATGTGTTCATTGTGTTGGTTATGGGACCATTTTCTTTAAGGAATGTCCAGCAAAAGTGGAACACTGCTCCTTCATTTCTGATGAATGTGAGGCCTTCTTCTGTCTACTATCATTACCCAATTAATATTATATACTGTTATTATTATTCTAAAACATTTTTGCTTCATTTGTTTTGCATTTTTTTAAGCGCGCGTATGTATAGGTTTTCGTTCTCTCGTATTTGAATTTAAGGGCTAATGTTTGAAAAGCAGTCATAGTGATAGTGGGATCTTAATAATACACACTTACAATTAGGTCCCCATCGCCATCAAGAAGAGGCCAAAGAGAGGCTTTATCATTAACTGAGAAAGTCTTGAAAATGGGTCCTACCAACAAGTAACAGTGCAAAAGAATCAAGTTACTTGGGTTGTCATCTCGATGATAACTCAAATTTTGATTTTTTTTATTTTCGATATGAGATCAAATTCAAGCTATCCGAATAATGAGTCGAGCCAATTTAGAGTTTTCTTATACTCGGCTGGAGTTATTCGTGAATCTTATAGAGTTTTTTTAAAATATATTTTTAATATTAATTATTAATTTATAATTTTATTCTCATAATATACAAATAAAATTGATAAATTGAACTATTGAATCTAGTTTGAGTCTATCAAGTCCAGCTCGAGTTGCTCGAGTATTTTGTCGAGTTGAGCTTGAGTTTCAAAAATCAAATTCAATCTATCTCAAGCCTAGTTTTGACTCTCGGGTTTTCGAGTCAAGCCGAGTTTAATCTTGGTATTGAATCGTCTCGACTCAATTCGATTACACAAATGATTGGAAGAAGTGAAATTGAACTTTTTTCCTAAGCATTTGAACATGATTCAAATCTTAGAGTCATTATTGTTAAGAATGTTTTACTGATTACCACTCTCAGTTTGAACAAAATTAATCTTAGATCATAAAATATACGAAGATAACTGTGATTACATTGAAAAAGAAAATAGATCCTAGTCCTAGCGATGTTAGCCGAGGTCTGTTTTGGTCTGGTCTGACCGGGTTCAGTGGAGCGGTTGGGTGAGCAAATTGACTATCGAGTGGAGTCCATTAATCAGATAGGATTCCATTTTGCGTAATAAGTGGCATAGTTTTAATTAGACCCACCCACCAACAATTTCATCTTTTAGCTGTCTGTTTTCTCCTGCTTTTCAAGTGGGAAAATGCATGTAACATTCAGAAGAGTTTATTTTCTTCTTCAAAGCAAGCAAACTGAACCAACTTATAACACGTGATTGAGTTGACTATATATGCATTAACCATACAATTATATATGCATGACAAAGGATATATCAACAATTTAATTGTATGGTAAGGAGTCGACTTTTCTCTTTCAGTCTCTTTCCATCTTTGAAATTATTCCAGAAGTAACTGTAAACAATCAATAAATGAATTGAATGGTGGTGCCTTTTGGACTACTCCCTGCCCAATGTTCCTCGTCAAGGTGGTTACACTATTTCCGAAATTAAGTTTTTTTTTTCATTCCATTATATTTATCTTTTATTGTTGATTTTTTTAGTCAAAAGAACTCAATTTTGATTATTACATAATTTTAATAAAATCATATAATTTAATTTTTTTTAAAAAATAAAAATTTATATAATGAATTCAAATTTTTGAAAACATTTTTTAAATTTTAATTTAATTAAACAAGGACCAATAAGTCGTATTGTTTAATAAAAAAATTCAATCATCCACATAATCATCAAAATTTTTAGCTCAATAAATTGGAATAGAATATATAAACGAATATATGAACTTATGTATTAAGCTATCAACATGAATTTTCTTCTTTTACTTATACCTATTCAAAACAATATATTTTTCAAACTCTTATGTCAATCATATTTTTTTTTACTGACTTTTTCATTCAAATCTTTTTCAATGTTCATCTCATTTTAACCCTTTTTTTCAAACATGGACGTACAGAATGAAACGAAATGAATATAAATTGACAATTACTTCAGTACAAGCATTATGCATGTCCTTCAATTGGATGATATTTATTTATTTATTGAGATGACATTTAAAAAAAAATCAATTTCAATAATGCGTGATACCCGCCAAAATTGTGTTCATATGCATTTGGACCCATATATTAATATAATGTATGGTCAAATACTCAATAATATTAACCGCAACTTGCAGTTATCAGTCAACAAATACTAATCATAAACGGATTCTATGAATTTATTTTTGGATTATTATATTTAGCACCACAGATTCGTTTTGAGTATATATATAAATATAATTATTATCGCTCTTAGAGATATTGACTTTTGGTTTGTTCATTGAAATGCTTTCAAGAAAGTGCACTCACTACCTTCACCAGTTTCATATAATTAATTATTTGTCTTATAGTAACAACTAACCACTCTTCTCATATTTTTTTCTTTTTTTTAATTTTTTATTTTTACCAAAAACCAATAATCTGTTTTGTATATTACTAAACCAAAAATTGAATGAATAAAGTCGTTTAGATATGTTTACTTAAAAAGAAACATTTTTAATCTTGTTCTTTCATTAAAATATATTAATTATAATTAAATTGAATCAACTTGAATCTTGATATACGTAAATATATATATATATATATATATATATAAAATATTTACTAACAAGTGTTTAGAAAGAGTAAAAACGAATTTTTTCACCAAATATTTAGAAATTATTTGAATTTTGGAGTCATCATTATTAAAAAAATTTTATCGTTTACTATTTCGGCTCTAATAAAATAATCTTAGATTGTAAAATAAATAAAAATATATGTGATTATATTAAAAAATAAAATAAATCTTTGGTAACAAAAAAAATTTAGACATTTATTGATTAACCTCACCTCAATGCCTTAATAAAGCTAATTAACCTCGTGCAGTAATTGACTTAAGCATCGATTAAAATCCTACTTTTTTTCAGCAGTGTCTCCGTCGCATTGATGTTGCTCCATCAATATATTCTTTTTGGTTTTTTCGCTTTGGAAAGAAAGTGGAAGACTAGATATAAATGCTAAGTGGAATGATCAGCCACGCTTGTATATGGATGATGGCATCACTTTCACTTCACACCATAATTTGTGGGAATTTGCATCACACTTAGCTAGCTAGTCTGAGCATCTAGGACTTATTCATGATTTGCTGTTGAATGACAGCCGGACCGCGTGGCTGCACCGGAGCTACCCGGCGTGCTGGGCATGCTCATGCTCATGCTTTTCTTTGGCACGCACGCATGGTTCATAAAGCTTTCATTACTGTTTATTTTAAGACAATTACTTAGGGTTTTATCTACACGATCAGTCCCATTCCAAAGCATTTACAGCCAAAATATAGCTGAATTCAACTCCTGAGTCCTGTTGTGATAGAGCTTAATTAATTAAAGTGGCATATATTTCAAGATTATTTTTCTCTCATATAAATCCCTTTCATTTTATGTTTAAGTATTTTTATTATTATTATTATAGCTAAGGCGTACATCTCTTTATTATTGTAGCCAAGGCTTACATCTCTTTTTTGGTCTTCTTTATAAAGGGTTGGATTATGTGCAAAGATTTTCAAAAAGACATAAAAGTATATTGGATATATAGAGAGAGAATATAATGTGTATGTAACTACATACGATGATATGAACAATTGTACATAAACAAGCTATTAAGAATATGTAGATTTTAGAGTTTAAAGTTAAGATTATTATCTAACACATTGCTAGTAGAATTTTTAGACTCCACAAACGAGATTAAGATGGTGAAACATACCTCATTTTATTTTTTAATATTCCTTAAAATAATGTGTCATTATTTTAATTTCACTTATAGAGTCTAAAAACTCAACTGACAATGTATTGGATAATAATTTTTAACATTAATATATTAGTTTAAGGATCATTATTCCTATTAGTGAAATTTTTAGATTTTACAAGTAGAGTTAAGATGGTGACACATACTAATTTTTTATTTTTTTAATATTTCCTAAAAAGTATGTATCACAATTTTAACTCCTTGTGGAAAGTCTAAAAATTTCATAGCAGTATGTTGGATAATAATCTTTAGTTTAATCGTTCATTACTAAGAAAAAAAAAGAAATTAAATAAAAAAATAATAGTTTTATGTATGTGGTGGAAAGTCAAGTACTGCTAAATCTTGATCTATTAGTGTTACTATTAAAATATTTAAATGTTTACTTATATTAATATCCGATGGTGAAAGTCGGCAGTGAATCTAATAGCTGCCAATTCCTACGTATTTGGTTCAATGCATTCATCCAAAAAGACATACGCCACTCTAATTTTCTTTATAATTTTTTTTATTGTAAGGAAAATATTTGATAATATAAACTTCTTTCTTTCTTTTTTATTCTCAATCTATAAATAGTTTTTTTTTTTATAACAGAATTTGACTACGGGTATATTTAATTTGTAAATGAGGTACGTTTAGAATAACCAAATAGCTGTTCGGATAACATTCTTTTTTCAAAAACTCGACTTTCGTTGAGCTTTTAGATAAATTAAGCTTGGATTAATTTCACTATATCAAAGTGTTGGAATTTGGAATTAATGGTGTCACAAAAATGTCTGAATTATTTCGACATCTTCCCTTCCCAACAATCCTTCAGGAGCTGTACTCCATTGAAGCAAAGCATAGATCACACAATCTTCTTGTCAATCACTGCAAATCCCGTTGCCTTCGGACGACAACAGCAGTTTTGACGACAAAAAAAAAAGTCAAAAAGATTAGGAGAAAACAATTATATATCACTTTCATATACATGTGTACTTTTTTTTTCCTTCTTAATTTCATTTGTTTCTTCCTATATATATTCTTTTACGTGGTTGTAGCTGAAAGATAAAAGTATTCATGTACATTAGATCATGTTTATCAATTTAATTAATTTAAGTTTTAAAATATTATTTATACGTACAGAGTAGTTCTGTTTCTTTAGCTCCAAAAGGAATTTTTTTAACTTAATTTTATTTTTTTTGTAAAAAAATATTTTCTATTAAAAATAAAAATATTTTACTAATAAATTATGGTATAATAAAATACAGAAAGATTATTTTAAATTATAATGTTTTGTAAAATATATTCGAAATATAAAAAATTTAAAATTTATCTTATTCTTTAATTTTTTTTGTTATTTTTTTTATATATTTTTTCTTTTTTTTTTCTCCCAAGCTTCCTCTTGTGACAAGAGCTAATTGGCACCGAAAAGATCTTCTGGCCCGAGCCATTGTGTACTTGGCAAAGAAATGGGTGGAAGAAAAAGAGATGCAAGAAAAAGAAAATGAAAAATGTGTTTTTAAATTATTTTATCAGTTAATAAATGCCACGCGTAATTCATGTAATATCAATTAAAATTTACTGTTTGAATAGAGGAGTTTTTTGGTATAATTATAGATATTTTTATTCATTTTACGGTCTGAGATTAATTCTGTTTCAACTAGAAGTAATAACAATAAAATCTTTCCAACAATGATAATTCTAAAATTCAAATCATATCTAAATACTTCTTTTTTTGTTAACCATGATATTGGTACGAAGTATCCACCGTCGGCAACAGTGACTAATCTTCGTCGGGAATCCTGAGCGCACACAAGGTGGATAGTCCCCTCCCAGCATAGTTTGCTCCATACCCAAGATCAGGAATCGAACCCTAGACAATTGGTTAAGGGATCATGTCTAAATACTTGAATAGACGATTTTGATAGTAAAGAGATTAAAGAGATTGAAACATCTCTAAACAGTTGTCTAACCAAAAAAATTTTATTTAAAATTTAAACACCAAAAAAGAAAATTGACCATCAGGGATGCTATTTCTTAAAAAAAAAAAAATACTACCACAACTTGGACTGTGAAATGTTAATGTTAAGTGACAGAAGGGATAAAGAGAATAAAGAAAACATGTGGAAGCGTGGGGATGATAGTTTTGGGGCACCTTTATCAAGGCATTGAAATGTAGGAGGGTTGCCTATTCATTTTCCGACAAGTGAACAATGGATAGCCTTCACTGCCCTTCCGTTGCTAGGCAAAAGAAAAGCAAAGGTAAAAAACAAAAGAAGCAAGAAAGATCTAAGTTAAAAAAAAAAAAATCCTTCTCGCACGAATTTTAGAAATGTCAATTGTGAGATCTCAGTGTCTCTCTAGTATTTGATGAGTGATTACCAAAAACTATTCCTACCACCCATGTGACGTGAATGAGTGAGTGGGGTTTTCCTTTTATTTATTTATTTATTTATTTTTAATTACAAGTATTTTTATTTGTTCATTGTCTAAAATTAATTTTATTTTTATCGAGAGTGATAAATAGTAAAATTTTTTCAATAATAATAATTTTAAAATTCGAACCATATCTAATATGTTTTTGTTACAAGAATTAGGATTAATTTTGTTATAGGTAGCTCCTCTCTCAACCAATAAATTAACCTTTGAGATTTCAATATTATAATTAGTAATTTGGAATTACGTACTTTTTTTGGTAGAAAGGAAATTTAGGAATTAGGTACTTTGGATGAACATGTACAGTATTTTTTAAAAAACATAATTTAAAGCTATAAACGATTAAATTTTTATTACTAAAATTTAATTCAATTAATATTCTGCTAACATCATATAATTGCTTATAGATTAATATGAATTATTATTACTGAATAAATATTTGAATTTAAAATAATATATTTGAAAAGAAAGAATAGTGGAATAAATAGTACAATATTTGGGTTTTGAAAAGAAAGAATAGTGGAATAAATAGTACAATATTTGGGTTATGTACATGGTTGTTAAAATTCCTGGAATTTTGTTTAGAAGTGGAGAAATATTTGGGAGTTGAAAATTTCAGGTCACATGTAGTTTGTCTGTAAGGCTCTTATTTTTTTCCACCATTAGTTGCATGTACTAACATAAAACTCAATGATACTTTTAGGATTCTGTCACCTCCCGTAGACTTTTTTAGTTATTTCTTTTGTTTTTTATTCAAATGCAAATAATAGTACATACATATATATATATATATATATATATTATGTATATATATATATATTATGCTAAGGTTTTTTTTTGGTGAAAAATATAGGCTTAATAGCCAAATATATCCCCAACGTTTATGAAAATATGCAATTAAGCCCTCAACGTATAATTGCATTGAAATAAGGATATTACGTTTTATTTTCAGCATTTTAAACCTAAACGTTATAAAATTGACAGAATTAAAGATATAGCCGTTAAAAACAAACAGTGTCCGTTAACCTTGCTTAGGTGGCATGCCACGTGGACACTGACGTGGCATTACGTTGCCACGTGGACCAATGACGTGGAAAAAAGTTATTTTTTTTTAAATTTCGTTTTTTTTAAATGAACATTTTTTGAGTTCTTTTTTTTTTTGCTTAATAGCCAAATATATCCCTAACGTTTATGAAAATATTCAATTAAGCCCTCAACGTATAATTTCACCGAAATAAGGATATTACGTTTTATTTTCAGCATTTTTTTTTCAAATTTACATTTTTCATAATTTCATTTTTTTAATTACATATTTTTTTTAAAATTACAATTTTTTCATAACTTCATTTTTTTAAAATTCTATTTTTTTTCATAATTTTATTTTTTAAAAAATTACTTTTTTTTCGTAATTTCATTTTTTTAAAAATTACATTTTTTTCATCATTTCATTTTTTCTTCTTCTATCTCCCTTACAGGAAGTTCATTGTCATTGCCTGTAAGGGAGATAGAAGAAGAAAAGGAAGAAAAAATGAAATGATGAAAAAAATGTAATTTTTTTAAAAAATAAAATTATGAAAAAAATGTAATTTTAAAAAAATGAAGTTATGAAAAAGATGTAATTAAAAAAAATGAAATTATGAAAAATGTAAATTTGAAAAAAAAATGAACTTAAAAAAATGTTTATTAAAAAAAATGAGATTAAAAAAAAGAAAATTTAATAAACAAATGAAAAAAAAACGTCATGATGACGTGGAAAAAGTTAAATTTTTTTTTAATTTCGTTTTTTTAATAAACCTTTTTTTAAGTTTTTTTTTCAGATTTACATTTTCCATAATTTCATTTTTTTAATTACATATTTTTTAAAAATTACATCTTTTTCATAACTTCTTTTTTTTAAAATTACATTTTTTTCATAATTTCATTTTTAAAAAAATTACATTTTTTTTCATCATTTCATTTTTTTTTCCTTTTCTTCTTCTATCTCCCTTACAGGCAATGACATCTTCAATGAACTTCCTGTAAGGGAGATAGAAGAAGAAAAAGAAGAAAAAAATGAAATGATGAAAAAAAATGTAATTTTTTTAAAAATGAAATTATGAAAAAAATGTAATTTTAAAAAAAAGAAGTTATGAAAAAGATGTAATTTTTAAAAAATATGTAATTAAAAAAATGAAATTATGGAAAATGTAAATCTGAAAAAAAAAACTTAAAAAAATGTTTATTAAAAAAACAAAATTAAAAAAAATTTAACTTTTTCCACGTCATCATGACGTTTTTTTTTATTTGTTTATTAAATTTTTTTTTAATTTCATTTTTTTAATAAACATTTTTTTAAGTTCATTTTTTTTCAAATTTACATTTTTCATAATTTCATTTTTTTAATTACATCTTTTTCATAACTTCATTTTTTTTAATTACATTTTTTCATAATTTTATTTTTTTAAAAAATTACATTTTTTTTCATCATTTCATTTTTTCTTCCTTTTCTTCTTCTATCTCCCTTACAGGCAATGACAATGAACTTTCTGTAAGGGAGATAGAAGAAGAAAAAATGAAATGATGAAAAAAATGTAATTTTTTAAAAAAATGAAATTACGAAAAAAATGTAATTTTTTAAAAAATAAAATTATGAAAAAAAATGTAATTTTAAAAAAATGAAGTTATGAAAAAAATGTAATTTTAAAAAAAATATGTAATTAAAAAAATGAAATTATGAAAAATGTAAATTTGAAAAAAAAATGAACTTAAAAAAATGCTGAAAATAAAACGTAATATCCTTATTTCCATGAAATTATACGTTGAAGGCTTAATTGCATATTTTCATAAACGTTAGGGATATATTTGGCTATTAAGCAAAAAAAAATGAACTCAAAAAATGTTTATTTAAAAAAATGAAATTTAAAAAAAATTTAACTTTTTTCCACGTCATTGGTCCACGTGGCAACGTAATGCCACGTCAGTGTCCACGTGGCATGCCACCTAAGCAAGGTTAACGGACACTGTTGGTTTTTAACGGCTATATCCTTAATTCTATCAATTTTATAACGTTTAGGTTTAAAATGTTGAAAATAAAACGTAATATCCTTATTTCCATGCAATTATACGTTGAGGGCTTAATTGCATATTTTCATAAACGTTGGGGATATATTTGGCTATTAAGCCAAAAATATATTATGCTAAGGTTACATTCATATAAAAAATAATAATAAAATACAAAGAAGAAACTATTTTGATCTGAGGTCCCCAAACTCACCTCCTCCTAATTAATTAAGGCAATCATCTAAGAGTCTCTTCTTGGTTTTTTATTTTCTATTTTTTTTATTTTTTTCCTCCTAGAGAGAGTTTTAGTGGGATAGGAATTCTACCTTGTTTTTGTTGTTTGAGGCTTGAGGAAGATGAATAAGATGATGAAAGATGTTGCTTGGTTGTTCCTCTTCCTTTCTTTAGCTTTTAAGCCTCTATTTATAGTCCCTTGGATGTATTCTAGCCGTTGGGTGGAGCTAAATCTCGGATATTACCGTTGTCTCACAAAAACTAGCCGTTATAGGCTATTTTCGAGCAAAGGGATCGATCCCTTTCCATAGGGGATCGATCCCTTTTGTCCAGAATCTTGATTTTGGGCTTCAGTGACCTTGGGAAGACTTTCTGCCAAAAAGGGATCGATCTTGCTACAGTGGGGATCGATCCTTTTCTTCCAGAGGGCATTTTTCCTGCACTTTTGGGTTAGAAATGATATGACCTTTGATCCTAATTCAACCCAAAACATTTATAAGCTTTAAGGGAGTTTTTCTTGACTTTTGCAAATGAAAATATTGTCCAAGAAATCATCAAGTGATTTTCTAAAATATTCAAAACATTTATAAAATGTTAAGACCAATAAGAGTATGCATCATTAAATCATGGTTTTAATGTTTGATATGAACACTTGAAATGTATTGAGAAAATCATGTGTGATGAAGGCAAATTTACAATATTAATTAAAACATTAAAGCTTACTTAAGTTTTTGTCATTTCAAAAAATATATGTCAATTTAAAGCTAACAATCTCCCCCTTTTTGATATGACAAAACTTAATGTAAATTTGCTTTGAAAATTCTTTGATAAAATACTCCCCCTCAAATAAAGCAGGATTTTATAAAGCTCCCCCTTAATATAAGCATGGGTTTTGAAAATGAATTTTCAAGCTATTTCTCCCCCATTATCTCTCCCCCTTAATATCTCTCCCTTTTAATATCTATCTCTCCCCCTTTTTGTCATAGCAAAAAGAAAGAAAAATAATTAAAAATATGCTCCCCCTAAAATTATGGCCATGTGAGAAGAGATAAAAATGCTCCATCCAACAAGAAACATGTTAGTACATGGGACTCATAGCACCAATAAATAAGTCAACTGTTCATAAAGAGTATGAAATATTCATGCAAAGAACATGACTTATGATCCTATACCAATTGTTTATAAATAATTTTGATACCAATTGTTAATAAATAATTTTGATAGAAGTTCACAATTGGTAAGAAATGAAGCAAGTTGAGTATAAATATCTACTAAGGTCTATGACTTGCTTATTTCAATCATATTAAGCACCTAAGTGTATCAATTATTCTCTAAAGTCCAACTAAGGTGCATGTCAATACATCATAATTATGAGCTAAAATTATATAACATATCATATGCATGAGCTCATAAATCATTTTTAAGAAATATTGTGCCTAGAATTAAGATATATAGCAATTAACTACAAATTCTAGCACACAAGTGTTTCATGCAAAAATGTCTTATATGAATTCTTCTCTATTTGTCATTTCAAACTAAAGAGCATGAGAAGAATTGTCAATTTAAAGCTCATACCAATTGGCAATTTAGTTTTGGCTTACCAATTATTGAAAATATGGTTGCCAATGATACTAATTGTTATTTCAATCTAAATACCAATTGTTACTAATGGTTGATTTAGGCATTTTGCATGAATCCAATATCTATGTGTAGTGTGTTCATGTCAAGAAAATACTCATTCTAAATATGCAAGAACACAATCACACATCATTAAATATGCATATGGATTAATTAAACATAAGCATACTATCATAAAGTATTAATCCATATTCATATTCACAAAGTTATACCATATGGAAGATGCAAAAAATAAAGGTATTCAAGCAAACACATTTTCTTCCATGGTTTCAAGCACAAAAATCCTATGCTCATTTTCCAATTCAAGTCCTTAACCAATTATGAGCAAGGAAAAATTCAAATAATAAATGCATAGATATCAATCAAGGTACATTTGTTCAAGTTTGCATTTATCTTTGAATGTTGGTGTTGTCATTTAAGTCCAAGTTCTTTAATAATTTGGCCATAAGAAGAATTTAAGTACATGGATGATAAAGTTTCATGCATTTGAACATTTAGGATCCATTTACCATCCATTTACCATCACAAATTATAGGCCAATAACCATTACCAATTGTTGAATTTACATTTGAAATCAATCCACTAGATGTATAATTATCATGTAACCTAGAGTGGAGTAGTTGAGTCAAGCTAATACACATAATCCTATAAGCATGCTTGACTAAGATGAACAAAAGGAATGAAGAAGATTCATTATGCACTAGTTCATCAATTGCTCAAATATATCCATAAATCATTGAAATAAATCTCAAAATTATGTTTAAGCATTCATTGAAAATATATTTCAAGATTATTTCAAGTTTTATGCAATTCATGACCATTTTCAATGAGAAAACTGATTTAGCACTTGTGAGCTCAAGAGAAATGGTATTGATTGTTGAAAGTGATACCATTGGCTGGAAATTATATTAATTGATGAAGTTAAGGCATGATATCAATGAAAAATGAATTTTCATAGTTTAAAGATCATCAAAAAGAAGTTAAAACAATGAATTTTAAGTTGAGAAGAGAGAAAGTATCAAAACAATGAAAAGTTCTTCTCAATTTCGGTTGAAAACATGCAGAAAAGCCATTTTGGCTTGTGGGGATCGATCCCTTTGGTAGGGGGATCGATCCCTTAAGTCCAGAATGTAGATTTCCTGCATTTTGTTCAAGGGGGATCGATCCTTCTTGCTAAGGGATCGATACCTCATCCTGTTTTTGCAGTTTTTGACAGAAAATCCAACCTTTAAGGTGCCCAAACTTCGTTTTTGAGTAATTTAAGTCCAAGTAAAGGTTTAAACATTTGTAAAACATGATTTTGGACTTGTATGAATGAAAATCATGAATGAAAAACCATTTTACAAAAGATTTTGCAATTTTGGAAGAATTTGAACAATAAAATGCATTTTTGGCCTTAAAGGAGGTCATTTTGAGAGTTAAGCATATTTTGACAAAACTAAGGCATTAGAAACCACAAATATGATAAAACAAACTTGTTCACATAGGTTTTAAGCACATATAACTTCAAATCATCACACTTGTGAACATTATGCCATGATTTCCAACATACAACGTCTTCATTAATGCATATGACATGGCATTTTGCATATATGACATATTTGACAACTTTTAAGCAACTAAATATATTATTTATACATATCAAACTTGCTCAAACTACAAAACTCCAATAATCTTTTCAAAATCATTAAACATGCTTTTCATTCAATACATCAAGAACTATTCATCAAGCACTCAAAAATCATTTATCATGCCTTTTGTTCAATCATTCAACTCATAAAGCATCAAAGATAATTAACCAATTTTCTCATCAAAGCATAAACAATAAAAAGTTTAAGGAGTAAGGAATTAAGCTTACAATACTCCTTTGCTAGAGAATGGTTTGCCTTGAATTGTTGAATCCACCTTGAGCCATTTTTTGAAGAATTGTTGTGATGGATCCTCAAGCTTTTCCTTTTTCTCATTGGCACAAGCAATCTCCATAGAAGTGTGTAGAGCATTCAAACCCCATTGTTTCTTTGTAACTTCATGCTCTAACACTCCTACAACAAACACTTTCAAGCATGCTTTGGTACCCAAATTTTCTTGGGTCCTTGTGAGTTAGTGCAAATAATTTTTGAACTTTTTGGGATCCATTTCAAGCTCAAATCATCATTGTTTATTGCATGCTTTGGCATCCACATTTTTCTAACCATTCTTCCTCTAAATGTTGTTTTTCTATAAGTGCATGCTTGTGAAGAGTGTCATATTCTATTGCATAGTGAGCATGTGAGAGATGTATCATGCATATAATTTTTGCTCACTAGGAAGTTCTTTAGATGAGTCTCTTTTTGTATTGCATTACATCCTAACCCATCTTTGTCAAAGAAAGCTCTTTGGGTCTCAAGCATGTGATCTAATTTTTGTTGACCCATATAAAACCTAGAAAATGAGTTATGCAAATTTAAGTTCTTTTTATTCAACTCATTTATTTCTAAGTTAGCCTCTTCTAATTTCTTTTCAAATTCTAGCTTAGCATTTATCAAGGCTTCATTTTCTATTTTTAATTTAGCAATGATTTTCTTATATTTGGAGTTCATGCATTGAAATTCATTTGCTAAATCATTAAAGGCATTTTGTAGTTCACTAAAGGTATAATCATTATCTTCACTAGAACTACTACAAGCCTCATCATCACTAACAACCATAAAGCATGAGTAGGCTACCTCTTCATCTACATTTTCCTCATCGGAGCTATCACTATCGCTCCATGCAGCCACAAATGCTTTCTTCCTAAGCTTCCTATCCTTTTCCTTCCTAAGTAAGGGGCAATCTAACTTAGTATGACCCGGTTCATTACACTCATAACATACTAAGGGGTCTTTTTCTCTTCTACTTGACTCTCCCCTTTGATGTCTCCTATTACTCTCTCTCTCTTTCATTCTCATAAATCTATTGAATCTTTTGGCAAACATTGCCATTTCCTTTTCTTCCTCATTTCCACTCTCATCACTATCATCCTCATGAGTGGAAGACTTAAGTGCTACCCCTACTTTCTTTGAAGGCACTTCATTTCTTTTCAATTTCATCTCATATGTAAGTAGGGAGCCCATAAGTTCATCTAGAGACAAGGTATTTGGATCTTTAGACTCTTCTATTGCGGTTACCTTTGCCTCCCAAGACTCAGGCAAGCTATTCAAAATTTTCTTTACCATTTCAACATTGGAATAAGCCTTGCCTAGAGCCTTAAGTCCATTAATTATATCATTAAACCTAGTGAACATTTCGCTAATGGACTCATTTTCTTTCATCCTAAATAGCTCATAATCATGTGTGAGCATTCCTTTAGTGTGTAGTGTGTTCATGTCAAGAAAATACTCAATTGGTTGACTTAGGCATTTTTGTTGCAGTTTCTTCAGTTTTTAATGCATGAAATGATGAAGAAAACAGGATAAGGAAATAGGTGGTTGGTTCTAACAAGATTTACTTGGCTATATAAGGAGGAATATGTGAGAAGAAGAGCCAACGTAGCAATTTCATCTTCTCTAGAAACTCCTTGCCAGTCTAATTTCACTGCAAGTTCACATGCAGTCCTCCCGTTTCTCTCATATATAAGCCATGAAAACTTCATTTTTAGTTAGCCACACATTTCCTCCAACGTTGAAGAGCTAAGGAACAAGCAAACTAAAGCTAAGTGAGGTAGAAAAGCACTCTGCTCCAGGAAGTGCAACTCAGTTGAGGTGAGCTTCCATATTACTATGGTTATCTTGATAAAAGATGGTATATTTCTATGTTTATAACGTAATGAACATAAATATAGCTTAGTTTTGGTTAAAATCTTGCAAGAATATATAAGAAACTAGAACAAGGTGTAGTCTGAATAGGGAATAAACAATGAGAATACTGGAAATAAGGATAATGGGCGAGCTAAAATCTGGAATGTAGAAGTGGGCGAGGTCGCCACATGCAAGTTTAATACATAGGCGAGCCACCAATAAACAAACAGTTGTGTCGGGCGAACTCCCATGCAGAGGCATGGCGAGTTGATTGGTCGGGCGAGCTTCCATGTTGGGCGAGCTCCCACGAAGTGGCCAAATGTGTGTGGCGAGTAGGATTGGGCAATCTTCCACGTGCAAGCCCACTAAAGGATGACGAGCTATGTGGCGAAGGGCGAACTGGGTGTACCATCCTTTAGTGTGTAGTGTGTTCATGTCAAGAAAATACTCAATTCATGAACACACTACTTTGGTCTCTCTAACTTGATTTGTCCCTTCATGTGTGATGGCTAGTTTATCCCATATTTGTTTAGCATTCTCACATAAGGAGACTCTATTATACTCATTAGGACCTAAAGCACAAAAGAGGGTGTGCATAGCCTTGGCATTCATTTGTGCCAATCTCATATCATTTGTGTCCCACTCATCCTCACTCTTAGGGACATCTTTTTCATCTACTTTCTTCATGGGAATTCTAGGACCATTCACTATAATTCTCCACACTTCATAATCGTTTGATTATACAAACAACATCATTCTAGTTTTCCAATATGAATAATTTTCACCATTGAAGAGTGGAGGTCTAACTAATGATTGTCCTTCTTCTCCTAGGAGTGTGCCTATATTCAAGTGAGCCATTTAAGATCGTTTTGCTCGATAGAGGTTAGTCTAAATCGATCTCGAGTCCAAGCTCTGATACCAATTGTTGGCTCTTATAAGCAATACCGAGAGGGGGGTGAATCGGTTTTTCGCTAACCTTAAGTTCGTTTTTCGATTCCTCTAAATTCTCTAGCCTATATTGATATTTTCTAAGTTCTCTAGGCTACTCAATTATGCAATATAAATTCAAAGCAATAAACACAACTATAATTGTAAATAAGTAAAGAGAGTAAGGATAGAGAAATGTATACAAGTGATTTATAAAGGTTCGGCAACCTTGCCTACGTCCTCTACCTTGAGACGCTCCCAAGGATTTTCCCCAAATTCACTAACTTGAATTTGTGTTACACTCCCTCTTTTTAAGGCTCAAGAGAAACCTCTCTCTTTTTCTAGGCTCAAGAGTAACCTCCCTCTTTTTCTTAGGCTAAAGAGAAACCTCCCCTTTACAAGGAATGATTTGTTTTACAAATGATGTAATCAAGGAAAGGCCTCTAGGTAGGCAAGTGATTACAGAAATTAAGCATAATGAAAAGCCTATACAATATTTGTGCTAAACAATACAAGAGATAAGTGAATGATAGAAGATGTAGACTTTGGAGCTCTTGATTTGTTGTTTGAGGCTTGAGGAAGATGAATAAGATGCTGAAAGATGTTGCTTGGTTGTTTCTCTTCCTTTCTTTAGCTTCTAAGCCTTTATTTATAGTCCCTTGGATGTATTCTAGCCGTTGGGTAGAGCCAAATCTCGGATATTACCGTTGTCTCACAAAAACTAGCCGTTATAGGCTATTTTCGAGCAAAGGGAACGATTCCTTTCCATAAGGGATGATCCCTTTTGTCCAGAATCTTGATTCTGGGCTTCAGGGACCTTGGGAAGACTTTCTGCCAAAAAGGGATCGATCCTGCTACAGTGGGGATCGATCCTTTTCTTCTAGAGGGCATTTTTCCTGCACTTTTGGGTTAGAAATGATATGACCTTTGATCCTAATTCAACCCAAAACATTTATAAGCTTTAAGGGAGTTTTTCTTGACTTTCTCAAATGAAAATATTGTCCAAGAAATCATCAAGTGATTTTCTAAAATATTCAAAACATTTATAAAGTGTTAAGACCAATAAGAGTATGCATCATTAAATCATGGTCTTAATGTTTGATATGAACACTTGAAATGTATTGAGAAAATCATGTGTGATAAGGTAAATTTACAATATTAATTAAAACATTAAAGCTTACTTAAGTTTTTGTCATTTCAAAATATATATGTCAATTTAAAGCTAACAAACTTCCTAGCCCCACGAATCTGACCAAAACCGAAATCCCTTCTTTTGTTTTTTTTTTTGGTGTTTTCTTTGGTTGATGATTCTAAATGTGCTTGAGGTTGCTGGTTGTTGTGGTTTCTTTTTCTTTTTGCTTGCAGGTGTTTGGGTCTTAGATCTGGGTTTAGAGTTTTGGGGTCTCGTTTTTTGGGGTTTTCGAATCTGGGTTAGGGGCTTGGTCTTGTTGGTGGTGGTGATGATGATCTGGGTGATGGTTGGTGACTGAGGTGGTATGGATGGTGGTTTGAGAGTTCGTTACTGGTGAGGGGTGGTTTTCTGGGCTTTCGGTGAGGGTTGAATGGAGGAGGATTAGGGGGCTCAGTGGTGAATGATGAGGTCGAATGATGGCCACGGTGGTGAATGATGAGGTCGAATGGTGGGGCTTGGCAGTAATGGATCTCGGTTTTTGGTTGCTTCGGGTGGTACCGGCAGTGGTCGAATGGAAGAGGCTTAGGGGGCTCTCGCCAGAGGCAGAGGTAGTGAGGATGATATTGCCCGGGGTTCAGGTCTCGGGTGGTGTCGAGGATGGTGAAAGGTAGCTGAGTGATGGTGAGGTGAGACTTGAGGTGGGGTTTTTCTGGGTTCATCAGTAGGGGCCAAAATGGAAGGGATTGGGGTCCTCAGATCTGGGGCTTAAGGGAGGGTTTTTGTAAGGGGGACTGGCATAGGGTTGGGGAATGGTGGCTAGCAGAGATGAGATGGGTGGCAGAGATGGGTGACAGAGGGGAGTGGCCGGCGGGTATGGGGAAGGGAACCCCATTAAATGCACTAATAGATAAATAATAATAATAATAATAATAATAATAATAAAATAATAATAATACAAATAATAATAATAATAATAATAATAATAAAAGTAATAAAAATAAAAATAAAAATAATAGTAGTAATAATAAGAATAATAATAAAGAAAATAATAATACTAAAGAAAATAATAATGATAATAATAATAATAATAACAAAAATGGAACAAAATTAGGTGTCAACAACAATAATTGTTCTTATTACTTATTGGGATATTATGCGGAGTAGAGGTGATTCTTTCCAAAGGCTTTACACAAGTGGTGATTGAGAGGGATTTCCTTTTGGCTGTGAAGGAAATAGATGACAATGAGTGTTCTTATTGGGAGGGTAGAAGCATAGTTTGTAGTATTGAGGATATAATTATGAAGTTTGAAGTTTGTGATTTAACCATGTCAGTAGAGTAGCAAATTAGCTTGTACATAATATGGCAAGAGTTGAATGTCAGCTTAGATCCCAACGTATGTGGGTGAGATCTCTTCCAATTATGATTTGTAATTCTGATTCTAGTCAATGAAATTGATGTTTCTTTCAAAAAAATTAAGGCAATCATTTAAGAAAAATTGTTTCATATATTGATAATAAAATTTTAAATTCCACTTACAAAATTGGTAAATTGGAACATATTTTTATGGTATATTAAAAAATAAAAAAATTTAAATTAAAGACATAGAATAATTTAGTAACTCCACTTATAAAATTTAAAAGAAATATCGGTGTAAAAAAAACGAACTCATTATTTAAACAATAAACTAATAGATAAGAATCTTTGTGTTTCGTCGCTTAAGAGGAATGGAAAAACAACTAATGGTTAGTTTAAATGAATCTATTAATGACATTGATGTATATTTCTAAACAAAATCGAAAGTTGCAAATTGCCAAAAAAAAAAAAGGAAGCAAATAGTATCATTATATACTATCGATTTGATTGGCAATCGGCTATTGACAACATTCTCTTCAACTTTTACCATATCCTTTGCCTAATGGTATACGAGGGGTAATTCTCCTTCTATCTTTCTATTTGCATTAAAAAAAGACTTTCTCACTTGGGATGCTCTGCTCATTATATAAATAGCATTTTAGGGGGGACCTTTTTTTTTTTTTTTTTTTTATCTGAATTAGGGGGGGACATTTTAGTTGAAAATGATAAAGGAATTAACATTATTAAAGCCAATTAACATATTATTATTAATTACAAAAAAAAAATCTCAAAAGAAGTGTCTTAAAATTCTACCCCATTCCTTTTCAAGTGACAAGGGAGACACTAAAAACCAAAAGCAAATAGTCAAGAATAATACGTTTCTACAACTCATCACGGAAATAATTAATTTGTGAATGTGAATATGTAAATTGCCACATTAATAACAGGCACAAGAAACAAACCAAGTAATATGAAAAAGATGAAGCTTATGGAAATTCAAAAAGGAAAAGGCCAATAATGATATGACCTTGATTCATAGTAGAAAAAGAAAAACAGCATCTGAGAAAAAGTGTTTCTTTGCTTCCAAACACACCACAAAAGTTTATTTTGCCAAACTCAGATATTACATCAGTTGATTTCATTTGATTTGATTTGATTATATCAAATTGAACCACAAAATTCAATATATTTTTTCTTATTTTCTACATTAAATTTTACACCAATAATCCTCCCACGCGCTTTTAAAATACTCTGTAGTTTAAACCAGAAAAGACAAACAAAAACTTTGATTACGCCATTCATCACGCACTGTCAGTGCATCTGGCTCAAATGGAACTTCTCTTTACTCTTTACTTTCTACTTTCTACTCTCTGACTCTTCCTTTTTCTTTGTTTTTTTTTTTAATTTAAAAAATAAATTAAAACTGTTTGCAATGGTATTGCTATTTGTATAATGGCCTCAACATCCCACGAGCCTCACATCTGCAAGATTTCAAGCTTTCTCTCTTTCCATTATCCTTATCTCTGCTGCAAACTCCACTCTTCAATTATTCCTCTCTCAATTGAATTTGTCTTTGAAAGTTTTATTTCTTCCAAGGGTAGCCTTGCTTTCCGTTTGTTTCAATTTGATCTTCTTTCTAGTTCCTTGCCACAAGAACGAAATTCATGGCTCTTGAAACTTGGCTGATAAAAGTGAAGAAAACGATGTCCAACAGTTTGCATACTGCAATATCTTCAATACCCAACTCAAAAGCTTCCAAGCATAAATCCAAAATTGGAGTTTTATCCTTTGAAATCGCTGGCCTTATGTCAAAGCTTCTCCACCTTTGGAATTCTCTTTCTGACAAGAGCATAATTCGTCTTCATGATGAATCAATATCTCTCGGAGTCCGCAAAATTGTCTCCAACGATGAGTCTTTCCTGTTGGGGCTGGCATGCGCGGAAATGGCTGAAAACGTCAGGCTGGTAGGGAAATCTATTTCCAGGATAAGCAAGAGATGCCAGGATTCGAATCTTCAGTGCTTCGATCGCTGGTTTGATGAGTTCGCCAACTCGGGTCATGATAGCCATGGCTGGGTTTTGAGTTCCAAAGATATGGAAGCTAAAAACAAGAAGATGGACAGGTACGTGACTATTACGGCAACGTTGTATAAAGAAATGGAGGAGTTGTCGACAATTGAGAACAGTTTGAGAAAGTCTTTTCAGTGTAAAGAATATGAATCTTCGATCAAAGAGCAAAAGATTATTGATCTACAGCAAAAGCTTTTCTGGCAAAGACAGGAGGTTAAGTATTTAAAGGAGAGATCCTTATGGAACAGAAGCTTTGACATGGTTGTCTCAATGCTTGCGAGATCCATTTTCACTATTTTGGCAAGGATCAAGCTTGTTTTCGGGATTGGTCATGGCTATCCTCCTTCTTTACCTCGAAGTCTCTCAGCTTCTGCCACTGTCCATCCAACTGAAAACCCTACCGCTTGTAACTTTGTATCAGGGCCATTGAAGAGTTGTAAACGCGAAGAAAAGAAGGATTTCGCAGTCAGGTTTTTCGAGTCGAACTCAAAGCTTCTGAAGCCTCCGCCGAGTACGTTAGGTGCTGCAGCTTTGGCTTTACACTATGCGAATTTAATTATCATCTTGGAGAAAATGATCAAGTCACCACAACTCGTTGGCGTGGATGCAAGAGATGATCTTTATTCCATGCTTCCGACCAGTATTAGATCGTGTCTAAGAGCTAGATTAAAAGGCGTGGGGTTCTCAGCGAGCGATCCAGTGCTCGCCGGAGAATGGAGAACAGCTCTGGGAAGGATCTTGGGTTGGTTATCACCAATGGCACACAACATGATCAAATGGCAGAATGAAAGAAGCTTTGAGCAGCAGAATTTGTTGCCCAAAACAAATGTTCTTCTTTTGCAAACTCTATTCTTTGCAAACAAAGAGAAGACAGAAGCGGCCATCTCGGAACTGCTGGTGGGTTTGAATTACATTTGGAGATTCGAAAGGGAAATGACAGCCAAGGCGTTGTTCGAGTGCAGCAATTTTAGTGGGTTGTTGAATTTGCAAAGTTCCAGCTAAGGAGAGAGATGGCCTTAGTTTCATGTTTATTCCTTTTTGAGCTTTAGACTTTAGTTTTGTTTCCTACAATTTTTATCATGCTTAATTTATTTTTAGATTGAACTGAGTTCCAGATCTTTCAAGGGTTGGTTTTACAATATTTCTACCCCCGATCTGCATATGGTGTATATGTATGTATGTATGCATGTACATGACATGAATTGAGTAAAATTTCAAAATATCGCTTGGCCTTTTCATTCCCGGCTTATAGTCATGCGAAATTATTCCTCTTATTGTTTTGCTTTGTTGTTGTTATTAGAACCAAATGGATCCAGATTGCTTAGCTTATATTGCAGGGGAGTTTAATTATTTCACCACGTATTTTTATGAAGTGTGTTGGTTTGATTAGTTTTTCTCTAAAGGCCATTTCAGATATATATATAAAAACAAATAGAAACATGAGAGCAGCTAGCTGTTAGCCTATTAGACAGAGATTGCAATGGACCCTAACCTAGCTACTTAATAATACATATTATTGATTTTTTTTTTAATAATATGATCATTGCATGTCATGATATGAATAGAAAAAATATATACTGACACGAAATAACTATTTCATATAATCTTTTTTCAGGTTTCATGACTAGAATTCTTGCAGTAGCAGTGAGAATGTGGTATATCTATTTGGCCATGATCTGACTTGACTCACTGATTTGGATATAGTAGATACTCCAGCCTGTATATCATGTCCAATAGGCATAACACCTAGTGTGTGTCTATATATACACACACATACACATATAAAATTACTAGATTCTTAGACTTTACATAAACGTACGGTATAAAAATTCAAACGACTTTACGTGGATGCTTTCTATAGCTAGTCAGGAAACTTTTAGGTGTTTGGTTCCGCAAATTTTAGCAAAGCATTTGGTGTTTGTACCATTTCGTCATCTAATCAATAACATTATTGCTGAAATTGAAGCTCAAGTTGGATTTTCTTAATTTATAACCAAGGATGTGGCAGCAGCACCCGCACCAAGACAAAGTCCTCCACTCTTGCCATCTCCCATTTATTTGTCATGTCTTTTGCAGATTTATATATGTATAGTTTATAATTTCAGGTGTTGGTTATACAGCTCATAGCTTCACAAATGCCTAATTAAGATTCAGTTTTGTCTTGAAAGTTCCCACCTTTTGTCTCCCTGTTAGGGCCCCTGTCCATCTTCCACAACCGATTGGCATCGGTTTCTAATCTCCAAGAGATTGTTAAAGAGATGAGATACATATTTGCCCCACCCCCCCAATCCCATGAATTCTTTTTCTTACTTTATGTAAAGAGTTTCCTATTAAATACCTTGCTTTATTTTTTGGTTTAATAAACATTAATTTGGCCGCCAATTCTCTGGGACATTCTTTGATTGCTAACGTCCACATCCACCACTGGATGCCGCAGCAGATTGATGGAAAACGTGGGCCAAAGGCATTTAAATAAATTCTTACCCTTTGGATGAGTAGGGAATAAAATTTATCACTGGAAATCGTTAGGTCTCTTCATGATAATTTAGAATTCTATGTGAAATTAATGCAATGGAAATGCATGAAAACTGGGACGCATCCAAATAACATTCCTTAATTGGGACTTGGATTGTATATATTTTTGCCTTGATGAAGGTTTCCTGTGTTTGAAAAGGAAGCTTTCATTAATTCATTAAAACATTTTTCATGTTCTGGTAATACATTTTGAATTAAGTTTGGAGAATCCTCAATCCAAAACATGCTACATTTCCAATGGGCAATAAATCCAGATCTTTCCTTTGTAGCTTTGACACAACAATATGAGCGTCCCCTTCAATTTCTATAGCTGACAAACCCAGATCAGCTTCAAATTCTAATGCACGGAGTGCAGCTACAACCTCCACCGTAAGTGGATCAACTATCCAAGGTATGCCAGTTGCATGTGCCCTAACTACTTCTCCCCTTTCATTCCAAACTATCACACCAACTCCCTTTTTGGATCCTTTATCCACCCGCACCATCGAAATTTGTTGGATAGCTTGTAATTAAATACAAGGAAACGAGTTTTTACATTGCTTGTAAAAGTGTAAAGTGATATATTTATAAAAGAAAATCAACTCTTAAGAGTAATTTAGAACCAAAGAGGGAATGGGCTTTGACTATTTGGCTTGGGTTTGAGCTTATTTGGCTTGGGCTATTTTAAAAGTCAAAGTCAAAATTTTATTTTTTTGACAGAATATTTTAAATTCAATTTTGAATTTAAAATTATTTTAACTGTTCCAACAAACATATTTTCGGTTATATGTCTGGAACAGTTATGTCTGAAATGAATGATTGTTATTTAACAGAGAATCACAACCATTCATTTATGTCTCTTCATACTCTATATAAGAATGATAATTTCCAGAAAAGACTAACTCTGCATTCTTACTTTTCACGAAAATTCTAAAGGCTTTGTTGTATCCTGGGGTAACTTGCTTCTGTGTGAAGCAATATTACACTCAAGAAAGTGTAACTCTACACGCCTCAAAGCCATATACTCTTTATTATTCTAACAATTTTAAAAATCCTACACCTAGTGGTAGCCATTTCCTTAGTGGTAAAGCTTCTCCCCTCTTTATTGACCTTTGAGCTTTATTAAACTCATCTATATAGTTCATAACAAAACCAGTTGTGATCACCGAATCTTTTATGATAGCCTTATGGAGTTCTTCATTCCTACCTGTCCAGATCGCGATGAGGTAAAAACTAAGCACTATTGCTGTAACATCCCAAAGCTACTGTATATCATGATACTTACTCATAACTTACACTTAATTACCGGTTGGGTTGTCTGTGATGCTTAATAACTTCTACTACATTATTAAAGTCTCTTCCTTAAGATGTATATACATTCCCTTCTATTTAAAGTAGTACTGTACAACTTTACTGAATATATAAAAGAATACAACATACCTTCGATTTCAAATCTCAGGAAGGTAAGTCTCTTAGTCCAAATCAGTTATCTGTGGAGTGAAAAAATAAGGAGTGAGCGATAACGTGCTCAGTAAGGAAGGTGTATGCTGCTTTACAAATATAAAAACTATATTCTCAAAACCACTTAATTATCCTAACGATCAAACTCATTAGGAAACAATGAATATAGTTAACATTAAACAGGATTCAACAAATCCTTTCAGAAATCATTTAATTGAGACTAGTCAACAATTTAAATCATGAAAGGAACACAAGTCATCCGCTTTTGGGGTGCACCCGTAGGCCATCACCCCTCACGACTATCTCAACTAGATGTATGGCCATAATCTATAGATGGTCTTCAGGTCCACTTGCCAAGTGACCTCGAGACCGCTAATGACTTGGCGGGTCCATCAGCCCTGTGACGCCCTGAGGTGCACTCGTTGGTCCATCGACCTTAGCCACCGCCCCAAGCAGGTCACGCAACTACCTGAATAATAATGCATGAACTCATGGCCTAACGTCTCAAAATCAAGTTATATCACATGAAAAACCTTTATGGAATTATTTCATAAAGTCTATCATTTCCACCAAACGATTTGATTTCCAAAAGGTTTTATAAAATAGTAAAATAGCTCGCAATCTCAACATTTTTCATGTGAGAAGGGCATGGGTTAACTGGCTCGCCTATGGCTAGTTCGCCCATAGTCAGCTCGCCATTGGTCAACTCGTCCAATGGTCAACTCGCCCCAAAAGGTTTCATATTTCTATTTTCGAAATATTAAAATAATTCATTTTTCGTTGAGAAAATACTCCTCAAACCTGTTCGCCATGATCAGCTAACCCCTCAAGGCTCGCCCATGACTAACTCGACAAGGCTACATTTTAATATTCGCCCGCCACTGAGCTTTTCAAAACAAAGAGTAATTTGGCTCGTCCATAACGGCTCGCCCGCCTTTTATTTAAAGTAAGGGTCGCCCACCCCAAATTAATATTAAAAAGGGTTCGCCCAACTTTGGCTTGCCCGGATTTTCTCTTTAAAACGAAGGCACTCGCCTGGGTTTTCATAAAGCTGAGCTCGCCACTTGGCTCGCCCGAGTTTCTACTTAGAACAAAGCTACTCGCCCCTCCCTAACCAGTTCGCCCAACAAACAATATATGGCAGCTTTATAGCTCGCCCAAGATCAAAACACTTTATCAACCAATGCATGTCAGAAAACAAAACAATTTCTAATATTTTCTTAACATTTTTACTCCACAGGACATACATTTTCATCACATACTACTTCCTTACCTCGTCTGATGAAGCCTTGCTTCTCGCCTGCTTTCCTCAATTCCCGTCTGCAAAATTTTATTAAACCATTAATGTTCCTTTTTCGAGTATTTCCCAAAACTATTTATATTTTCCTAATATTTGTGACACTTTGGCGAGACCCAGTTCGCTCTTCGCCACATAGCTCGCCATCCTTTAGTGGGCTTACACGTGGAAGATTGCCCAATCCTACTCGCCACACACATTTGGCCACTTCGTGGGAGCTCGCCCAACATGGAAGCTCGTCCGACCAATCAACTCGCCATGCCTCTGCATGGGAGTTCGCCCGACACAACTGTTTGTTTATTGGCGGCTCGCCTATGTATTAAACTTGCATTTGGCGACCTCGCCCACTTCTACATTCCAGATTTTAGCTCGCCCATTATCCTTATTTCCAGTATTCTCATTGTTTATTCCCTATTCAGACTACACCTTGTTCTAGTTTCTTATATATTCTTGCAAGATTTTAACCAAAACTAAGCTATATCTATGTTCATTACATTATAAACATAGAAATATACCATCCTTTATCAAGATAACCATAGTAATATGGAAGCTCACCTCAACTGAGTTGCACTTCCTGGAGCAGAGTACTTTTCTGCCTCACTTAGCTTTAGTTTGCTTGTTCCTTAGCTCTTCAACATTGGAGGAAAGGTTTGGCTAACTAAAAATGAAGTTTTCATGGCTTATATATGAGAGAAACGGGAGGACTGCATGTGAACTTGCAGTGAAATTAGACTGGCGAGGAGTTTCTGGAGAAGATGAAATTGCTACGTTGGCTCTTATTCTCACATATTCCTCCTTATATAGCCAAGTAAATCTTGTTAGAACCAATCACCTGTTTCCTTATCCTGTTTTCTTCATCTTCTTCATCATTTCATGCATTAAAAACTGAAGAAACTGCAGCAAAAAGGAACGGTGTAAAGTCTTTACTGAAATCCCGTTTTTTGACTAATCTTACTTGCCATTTATTTGTCAAGAGAAGCAAGTGGCGAGAAGTCCACTATCGCCCCTTTCCTTGACTTTTCTATTTTCTTTTCTTCTCTTCTCTTCGCCCATTTCTCTTCCAGCCAACGTTTATTGGCTATCAACCCATCCTTTTCTTTGTTTTGTCCTCTAGCCATTAATTCTCTTCTCCTATTTTCCATTTCGTTTTCAATTCTTCACATTGACTCAAACTTCATTTAATGCTTTCATACCTTATATACTATCTTGACCTTTTATCAAATTAAGTCCCATATATTCCTTGTTACACTTAATATTTGTTTCTTTCTTTTATCAACCATACTATACATCATGACTTAAAATGCAAAGTGGAAATTCACATTCAATGATTCTTTAATTTTACTAAAAGAATTAATTTCCACTATCAATCATGTACAAATAGGGTATATAGTATAATAAAATTCGAGTCTTACAATTGCAAACCACTTTGGACAAAGCTCATCATTATCAGTCTCCCAGTCAAACTTAGTCTCTCAGTATTTCCTCTACTTTAGGACAGAGTCTTAGAGCGTGCATAATGGATTCTTCAGCTTGACCATGCATAAAACATATAACTTTAGTTGGAGTTTTCCTTTTCGCCGGAGTGACTTTCACGGGTAGAATTCCTTGCACTACCTTCCAAGTGAAAACCTTCATCTTGTTTGCAGCTTGGATTGTCCACACCAGCTTGGATTGTCCACACCATTTTCCATTGATCCACACTAATATTTGTCCTCTATGCTACCATATTGTCTTCATAGAGTAGTCTATACCCGCTTCTAACCGAATAAGCTCCAACCTTTTCAAAGTGCCACGCTACCACATCAATTGCTTCCGATCTTCTCAATGGGATAGAAACAATATTTTCAACTTCCTCTAAAATGAATAGTTTGATGTATGAAAATTCTTCTTTGTGTGGATGGTGTACTAATGCAAACAAGTTGAAGAAAAAGAAATTTTGGTAGGCAAAGCACTTCCAGGAAGCTATTTTAAGAATAGTAGTTTCCCCACACCGATGCAAATGGTTTAAGAAACATTGTTCCCAAAATACAATGCCTACTCTTAGGTTGCGTTTGGATGGAGAATTTTAAAATTTTGAGGCATTTTAAAATAAAAGCATTTCAAAATTCATCATTTTAAGATGTTAACATTTTTAATTAACTTGTTTGGGTAAATAATATTTAAAAAGAATTTTTGAATATTAGAATTTGATTAAATAAAAATTAATTATAAAAGAAAAATAATATTATTATATATTAGAAAAAGAAAAATATCAAATAAAATATGCAATATGGATATCATTAAATTTGTAAAAATATAGAGATGTTAATAATAATATAAAAAAATAAAAATAGATATTATATTTAAATAAAATAATATGTTTTTATTTTTAACTTTATATTTAATAGTGGGGCATGTCTAATGAAGTAGAGAAGAGTGGGAGGAGGTTTAAAAAACCACCTCTTTAGGTGAATTTTCAAGAGGGAATTTGACCTTTTGAAATCCCTCCTAAATTTTGAAATTCTTCAAAATTTTTTGCCAAACAAGGAATTTGGATTTTAGACTTTTAAATATCATTATTGAAATGAATTCTCTCCTTGAAATCCCTCATCCAAACACACCCTTAGAGAAATTCATCTACACTTTGAAATTCTTTTATGAACACACTTGAACCAAAACTAGAAAAAAGAGTGCAAGAAAGGAATTTTAGAATTTGAGAGAAAGAAATGAAAAGATTGTGTAAGTTCCCATGAAAATATAAGTATTTATAGACTTAAAATGGTGTTAGAAACACCCTTCCATGATTAGACATCTTTAGGATGAAGAATCATGACTTTTGAAATGAAGAAACATGTCCAACGAACATATTTTTTAAATATTTAGAATGGGCAGTCAAATGCCCAAGAAAGGGAATCAACTTCCCTAGTGTTTTCTCCAAACAGAAGCCACTTTAACTTGGCGTAGTTGGTTGCCCTATATGGAAGTCGAATTCCCTAACTAAAAACATTTCCAAAAAGCTTCTGTACATAGGGTAGTCAACTGCTCTTTTGCACAGTCAACTAACCAAGCATTTTCTTCATTCCAAACTTATTTTTATACTTCCAATTCCATTTTCTTTAACACAAATGCAATCTAAATGATTTTAAAATATGTTTCTTTGGTAATATATACAATAATCCCCCACTTAAAACCAAAGTATACAAGTGTATGCAATTTATGCAATCTTAAGAAAAATGCAAGTTGGTTCTTATGTAAGGTGTATGTCTAAAGGTGGCTAAGGCTTAAACATTTAGATTGAATATGAGACACTAGGAAACATATTCACCCTTTACATTGGCTCTTGAGATCCTAAAAAAAGGCAATACATTTTTGTCATGGGACTTCGCTTTTATCCTACATTAGCAAGTACTATAGGATTAACCATAAATCCATACGAAGTGTCCTCTCACTTCTTTACTTGCATAGGAAAACGTATCAAGAGTGCATCACAACCTTTCTTTTTTTGCAAACACTCACAAGAGATATAAGTCAATTACGAACTTAGTCCAACCAATTATTGTGATTAATAATCCATCTAGATATGGGACCTTATTAGGAATGGCCTTTAAATTTTAATTACCCCCACTATTCCAAGAAACAATGCATTGGAAATATCATATATCTTATATATGAATTCCTTGGACAATTCATGATTGAAAGCTTTTTGAACTCTTATGCATAAAGATCATCAAATGAGGAGATTATTCTTTAAATTTAAAGAATTAATTTTCTAAGTGACATCAATGAGATAGAGTTGGAATCAATCAAGATCATCTCTATTAACTGGTAGTAATCCCATACCTCTCATAGTGTTAAAAATCTTATCACCTAATAAAGGTTTGGTTAGGGGACCTGCTTACATTTGCTTGGTAGGTAAATACTCTAAATTTACCTTACCTTTATTTACAACACTTCTTACATGATTGTACCTCATAGCAATGTGCTTGCTATTGTTTGATAATCTATCATTCTTTGCATTGTAAATTGCAGCTTTATTGTCACAATACAAAGTGATTGGTCATTTGGTTCTCTTAATAAAAGGTTTCTAACGTATTCTCCTTAAAAACCTTTTAAACCAAAGTAAATCTTCGGTGGCATGTGACATCACAATGAACTCAAATTCTATTGTTGATAAAGTCACACAAGTTTGTTTCTTAGAAGACTAAGACACAATAGCACCACCTATGATGAATAATCAACCACTAGTTGATTTGAAACTTCTTTTTTGTTGAAGCCCAATTAGCATCACTATAACATTCCAAAACTGAAGTTTCACATTTATAGTGCATGCCATAATTTAAAGTATGCTTCAAATATCTCAACAATCTACTTAACTCATGCCAATGCTCATTATTAAGATTACCAGTAAACCTAATTAATATACCAATAGCACATGCAATATTCGGTCTAGTATAATTCATGGTATAAATCTAACTACCTATAATTTTTGCACACTCTTTTTGATTTACTAGTTCCCCTTGATTAGGCATTAACTTGTGATATGGATCTATAGGTGTTTTGCAAGGTTTGCTATCAAAGTGATTAAACTTCCTAAGTAATTTTTCTATGTAATGTGATTGTGAAAAAATAAACTTACCATTCTTTCTATAGACCTTAACACCTAATATAACATCAGCCTCACCTAAGTCTTTAATATCAAATGCTTTAGTTAAATATGACTTAATCTCATTGATGCAATCTATTTTAGTACTAAAAATAAGCAAATCATCAATATAAAGAGTATAAGACTTTACTATCATTTGTGACTCTAATAAAAGTATAATTTTCTGTCTGACTACTTTTAAAGACAAATTTTTTTAACTTCTTTCTTCTTATACCATAGCTTAGGTGCTTATTTAAGATCATAAAGAGACTTATTGAGTTTACATACCTTGTGTTCTTATCCTTAAACCACATATCCTTCTGGTTGATGAATGTAGATCTCCTCATCCAGATTAACAATGAGAAAGGCTGTCTTTACATCCATTTGATGTAATTCAAGGTTGTATATTGAAGTAATAGCAAACATTACCCTTATTAAAGTAAACTTGGTGACCGGTGAAAATGTTTCAAAATAGCCTAAACCTTCCTTTTGACTATAAGCTTTGGCTACTAACTTTGCCTTGTATTTACCAATACTCCCATAGATTTTGAGTTTCCTCTTTAAAACCCGTTTGGTGCCAATAGGTTTAGTGTTAGGAGGTAGATTCACTAAATACCATGTATTGTTGTCATGCACGGATTTGATTTCATCATCCATAGCCTGCTTCCATAACATGGCATCTTTCATGTTCATGGCATCTTGAAAAATTTTAGGATTCTCTTCTAACATGTAAATATACATGCTTGGTCCTAAATCCTTTTCAATTCTTTTCCTCTTACTTCTTCTTAACTTAATATCGATAGAAACATTAGAAGTACTTGCATGATCATGATTTTTACTATCATGTGGAGATATATCATCAATAATATGCTCATGATCAATTAATTCATTTGACAAGTCTTTCTCTAATTCATGACTACTAGCATTCTTAATTGTCAAATGCTCAAAATAAATTGCATGAGTAGATTCAGAAACACTATTAGTTTTAAGATTAAGAAATCTACATGCCTTACTTCCTAAAGCATAACCAAGAAATATAGATTTAGTTGCTTTACTTTCTAACTTAGGTCTCTTATTTGTAACATCAAGAACATATGCAATGCATCTAAACACTTTAAAATAATTTATATTAGACTTTTTTCCTTTTAATAACTCGTAGGGAGATTTATCAAAACCTTTATGCAAAATTTTATTTGAAATGTAACAAGCAGTAAAAAGTGCCTCATCCAAAAAATTCAAAGATAAATTTGAATGTAAAAGCATAGCACCTACCATTTCAAGTAATGATCTATTCTTTTTTTTTTTCTAATCCATTTTGTGGTAGAGTATTTGGAGCAAAAACTTATCTTACTATACCATTTTTCTTACAAAAATCATGAAATTCATTTGAGAGAAATTCTCCACCCCTATCAGATCTAAGTCTCTTAATTTTCCTATTAGTCAAGTTTTCTATTTCTTCTTTGAAAATCTTAAAATTTTCAATTGCTTCATCTTTTGTATTTAGTAAATAAACATAAGTATAATTTGAAGAATCATCTATAAAAGTAACAAAATATCTTTTTCACTTCTAGCTAAAATTTCATTATTATCACATAAATCAGTATGTAATAGTTTTAACAAAGAATTAGTTTTAAAAACTGATTTAAAAGAGGATTTTGAAATTTTTGTTTGTGCACAACACTCACAAGTTTTAGTACTTAAAATAGTAGAAGACGTAGGAATTAAATTATGAGATGACAGTTTGTTTAATGCATTTATGTCAATATGTCCTAATCTATGATGCCACAAACAATTAAAATCATTAACATCAACAACATAAGCATAATTTAAAGAATATTTATTGATATTGAGAACATGCATATGGTCTTTAGCATATCCTTTCCTAACAAATGATCCCTTCTTAGAAATAATCACTTTTTAAGAATTAAGCACAACTTTAAACCTATGGTCATCAAGTTTCTTCACAAAAATTAAACACTTCCTAAGATTTGGGATGTGATACACTTCGTGAAAGGTCAAAACCTTCATGGAAATCAAAGCAAGTATGATTGTTCCTTTGCCAACAATTTTGCAAGTTAAAGAGTTCCCCATGAAGATTGACTTGTCCTCATTTATTTCTTCATATGTCTTGAAGACATCTCTAAATGGTGTGACATGATAAGTTGCACCAGAATTGATCCACCAATCGTTTTGGTTTTCAACCTTGAGAACTTTAATGATCATTACAACCATATCATCTTTATCATAAGATCGACCTCACTTTTCTTACCTTTTCAGAAGTGACATTCTTTTGCAAGATGGCCATTCTTTCCACATATATAGCAAGGACCTTTCTTCTATTTTAAGTTCTTATCAAACATTTTGAACTTTCCCTTCTTGTTTGAAGAGTTATTCTGCCTCTTCCTTTACCAAGTTTTGTTCTCACTTTGAGTTTTCTTTTCACTTTCAATTTTGTTCTTATTAGGTCCTTCAAAGTTATGCACATTATTGCCTTTTCATCTCTCATATGAGTTGCACTTTCAATCTGGATATGCTTAAGCAATTTATCCAAGGTAAATTACTTCTTTTTGTGTTTCAAATAACTTTGATAATCTTTCTAAGAAGGAGGAAGTTTACCAGTTATGACAGACACTTGACAAGTTTCAAAAATTGGTTCTCCAGCACCGTTACATTTAGTATTAGTATCATTTAATTCACTAACTTGATCAATGATATGTTTAGAGTCTTTCATTTTAAAGTCCACATACTTGTTCACAATGAAGGACTTGTTACCAGCATCTTCATTCTCATTCCTTTTCTCAAATGCATGCCATAATTCCAATGCTATGTTGTGTTTGTGAAACACATTGAAGAGAAAGTTGCTGAGTGCTTGAAGGATTGAATGTCTAAAAATGTAGTTATCTTCAAGCCATTTTTTCTTTTCTTTGTTGAAATTTGTCCATTGCTGCTTTTTTCTTGGGGGTAATACTCATGAAGAGCATATGCAACCTTCAAAAGATTAACTTGATAGTATATCTTTATGCTCTATCTCTTGTAATTCAGCCTATTGAATCTTTCTAATTTCTCCACTTCATAAACATGAGGCTTGAATGCAGGAGTCACCATCTTGAAACACTACTATTCTTAAATTGTTGTATGAAAATTCTCCTTTGTGTGGATGGTGTACAAGGAAAACAAGTTTAAGAAGAAGAAACTTTCGTAGGCAAGGCACTTCCAGGAAGCTATTTTAAGAACAATAGTTTCCTTATACTGGTGTAAATGGTTTGGGAAACATTGTTCCCATGATACAATGCCTACTCTTAGAGAAATTCAACTGCACTTTGAAAGTCTCTTATGAACTCACTTGAATCAAAATCAGAAAACGAGTGCAAGAAAAGAATTTTAGAATTTGAGAGAAGATATGAATAGAATGTGTTAGTTCCTATGAAAAATGGAAGTATTTATATACTCAAAACAGTGTTAGAAACACCCTTCCATGATTAGATATTTTTTAAATGAAGAACTATGACTTTAGGAATGAAGAAACATGTCCAACGGACATATTTTTTGAATTTTCAGAATAGGCAATTGAATGCTCGAGAAAGGGCGTCAACTTCCCTATTGTTTTCACGAAATAGAAGCTACTTTAACTTGGGGCAGCTGGCTATCCTATATGAAAGACGAATTCCCTAGAGAAAACCATTTCCAGAAAGCTTCTGTACATAAAGCAATCAACTACTTTTTTGGGAAGTCAACTAACCAAGCATTTTATTCATTCCAAACTCATTTTTATACTTCTAATTCCATTTTCTTTAACTCAAATGCAATCTAAATGATATTAAAACACGTTTCTTTGGTAATATATACAACATAGTTATTGTATAATGTCCTACTTCCACTACATGTTATTTTCCTCAATTAGCTCATTACCCAAACAATTCCCATATCCTTCACTAATCGGAGAATGAACTTTAACCTTGGGGTTATTAGGAATCAAAATATCTCCGCAAATTTTAATTGAACTACAATTCCCTACTCTCCACTGCAGCCCTTTCTATAATACTGATTTAGCATCCCTTATGCTCCTTCATATTAATGAACAGTTGCTCCTTAACTTTGCATCAAAGAGTGAATCTACAAGAAAGCATTTATCTTTCAACACTTTGTAAACTATTGTTGTTGAGTTGTTTAGGAACCCTTGTTTTGTTTGTAGTGCTTTAATAAAATTCCTTATATCTCTAAAACCCATACCACCCTTGTCTTTTCTTTGACACATCAACTTCCAATTCACCCAATGGATGCCTCCCTTATCCTTACTTTTTTGCCACCAAAAACTACTCATCATGCTATCAATATCAAAGCATAAAAATTGTGATAGCAAAAAATAACTCATTATATTTATGGGGATCATGTATACTATAGCCTTCAAAAAACTTCTTTCCCTGCTTGAGATAAAATATGACAACTTCAATTCTTCATTCTCAACATAATCCTATCTTTCAACTCCATAAAACCTTTTTGCATCCTTTACCAACCATAGTAGGTAGTCTAACGTACCTCTTAGGATTCGTTGTGTCCTAAATCTCAAACAAGTTCTAGACCTTCTCTTTCAATGTATCACTTGTATTGCCATTGAAGAACAAAGCTGATTTTTCAAATTTTATTTTCTAACCTGAGCCGTCTTCATATTTTCTTAGCACGTTCTTCACTTTCGTGCTTTCAATGATATCTGCTTTAGCAAATAACAACTATCATTAGCAAAGAAAGGTGAATGACTCTAGGTCCATTTCGACTTGCTCTCACCTCATGTAGCAACCCATCATGTTGATGTTTAGCTAACATTGTCGAAAGTCCCTCAATGCAAATCAAAATATGGTGAAAGAGGACAACCCTGTTGAAGCCCTCTTTTCGGTTTAAAAGGATCTGCAACTAAATCGTTAATCACAATTGAAAATGTTACAAAAGACACATATTTCTTCACAAGCTCCACCCAATAAGAATGAAACCCAATCTAAACATCATGCCTTCTAAAAATTTCCATTCAACTTAATCATATGCCTTACTCATATCTAATTTTAAGGCAAAAATCTCTCTATCCCTTTCTTATTTTATAAGTCATGCAATAGTTCATAAGTAACTAAATATTATCAGAGATCAATCTGCCAAGGATAAACACACTTTCAGTCTTGCTAATACGCCTAGGGCGAATACTCTTCAATTTATTGACAAGGACCTTTGATATAATTTTATAAATGACATTGCACAACAAAATAGATCTATGTTGAGTTATCTTCCTTAGGTCTTTTAACTTCAAAATCAAAATAATATGTGTACTATTTTCTCCCTTAAAACCTTTCTCACCATTCAGACACTCAAGACAAAAATTGACAACATCATTTTCACTAAATGCTAGAATTTTTGAAAAAAAAAATGTGAACGTATGATTAGGCACTAGTGATTTATTTGGGTGCATTTGTTTGATAGCTAAGTGAATTACCTCTTTGAATTCTAACAAGAGATGTTTATTCATCTCATATGAAATATGAGGCTCACTATCTCAAAAATATCTTTGAAAGAGCTAGATCCTTGAGATTGAAACAAGTTTGTGAGATATTTAGTAATAATAATTCAGATTTCACAGTCTTCCTCACAACAATTCCATTTTCATTCTCTAACCCCTTAACTGCAAGTTGTTTCAGCTCATATTCAAATATACAATCAGAATTATGCAATGGAATAAGTTAGAATTTAAACATAATAATACCAAAACAACCACAAGATCATATTTGATATAAGCATTCAAGAAATCATTTGTATATCGAGCATACAACAGAGCTAAAAATTTTTACTTTGTCAAGAAATATCGTAATCTCAAGACTTTGATCTCCTTATCGACTTGTATATCGAGGCTAGGTTGTCGCAAACCAAAACCGTCCAATTGTCCAGCCTCAAACGGTATCCACACAAGTTGTGGAAGGCACCTTCTCAAAGGTTGAATTGAATTACAACTGTTACCATGCTAGCAGCTTAAGTATCAATATACTTACCATCCAAGTTCACAATATTAAAAATCGTAATTCTAAGGAAAACTCTAATATATTTGATGCCAAACTGAAAAATCCTACATAAATATGTAATTTTAATAATTACATATTAAAATAACCTATGAATAAATATTTAATTTAAAATTTTATTATTATCGAACAGAAAAAATACTAAATGATTCATTAAACCAACAAGTTTTAAACAAACCTTAAACAAGTTTGATAGTGAACATGAACAAATCATTCCTTTGTTTGTGATCGTTTGTTAAGAATAATAAATAAACATAAACGAACAGAAACAAAATAGATTCACGAATTGTTCGTCAAACATTCTATTTGTTTAAACCCCTAATCAATCAATTTTCTGCCAAATAAACACCAGAAAAAAGCAAAAATCATTTTCTAAAAGTTATTTTCAATAAATCAAAATAAGCCTAAATTTTTAGGATGTGTTTGGATGGAGAATTTTAAAATTTTGAAGCATTTCAAAATTAAGGCATTTTAAAATTCATCAATTAAAAATACTAGTAGAAGTGTCTTGTTTGGATAAATAATTTTTAGAAAGAATTTTTGAATATTTGAATTTGATCAAATAAAAAAATAACTATAAATGAAAAATATAAAAAATGCAATATGGGTATCAGTAAATTCGTAAAAATGTATAGATATTATTAATACTATAAAAAATAAAATATATATTATATTTAATTAAAATAATATCTTTCGTTTTAAATTTTATATTAATAGTGGATCATGTGTAAAAAAAAGGAAAAAATTGGAGGAATTTTGAGAAACAACTCCTTAGGTAGATTTTCAAGAAAAAATTTGAGAATTTCATATTGCCTCTTAAATTTTCTCCTAAATTTTGAAAATCTTCAAATATTTTTTCCCAAACAAAAAAATTTAATTTTGGGTTTTTGAAAATTTTATTGAAATGTATTTTCTTTTAAAATTTCTAATCCAAACACACCTTAGAAAACAAATGAATAAATTTTATGACCAAAGACTAAAATTACTCGTAAAAACCCGGGTTGGTTGATTGCAATTAGTCCATAAAAACCCGTGTTGGTTCAATGTAAAAACCCAGTTCTGGGAGCCCATCTTTTTTAGGCCTTTGGGGGCTGTGAAGTAATGTTTTAACCACATAATTGATTTGAAACTGAAAGCAGTAACTGTTTTCTCATGTAATACTGCTGAGTAAAGTTAGTGACGAGACGACCAATATGAGCGAGGTTTGACCTACCAAATCCAAAACCAAGGTGCTCTCAGTCCTTACTCTGTTTGACAAGAGGTAGACAGAGAGCCGTTGAGCCTAACCTCTTCACACCAGGATCAGGAATGGTGTGGTTCGGAGGTTTGGTTTTGTAGCAAACTATTCTAATCCACTTAGCACCAACAATACGTAGGTTGCATGCAAAGACAAATGTACAGGGACCATTGAAGCTATTTCGGAATGGTAAAGAAGACACAAGGCATTTTAACAAAAGAAATATCAGGCAGTCACCTTCAGTTCCATTCCTCAAGGAAGGGAGGCCAGGAATAGCTAAAAAGGAATGAAACCAGAGGTTTCTTGAGTTACTCCAACTCCAATCACGCTTATTCCCTGAGATCCTTTTAATTGAAAGGAAAAGCCTGGTAGACCATACACCCAGCTTGTTTTTACATTAAAGGAAAGTTGAAAAAAAATTATGCATTTCATATGATCTTTCTTACTTTTCATTTGTCCAAAAACCAACATTATCACCGTAGAAACAAAAAAAATCATATTTCTAACTGTCTACAACTTTGCTCAAGATCTGCCGATGACATTCTACTCTTGCCTGAATGAAACTATGACAGGAAATTCTGAAGGAAAGTGCTCCTGAATGCTGCATCTTTGGAGCTGGCGGCAAATTGATTGAAGGATTGCAATTGAAGAAGTTCCAACTAAGATTCAAATTCTTGTAGAAGAGGCCGAAAGGCAATGGGCTTTAGTGTTCAAGACCTGACCACTCGAGAAAGTAAATCAAGAAGCTTCAAAATTATTTAGTCTCGCTTCAAAATATTTGGATCTAGATGATTTTACAAGCCTGGAATGTAACAATGTTATAATTAAGTTGCAAGAACACCAAGGGAGTCATCTTTGTTGAAGATCCAACATAGAAATTGTGCATGCCCAAATCCTCTTGTTTAGCCATAAGAGAAATATCTACAACAGAGAAATCCAACCGATGATCAATGTAAATAGCTTGAATTTGAAAGATTTATAGTATTTTCTTCTGCAAGATGTACGAGTATCAACAACTTTTCGAATCCGTTCCATAACTACAGGAATATCCTCCTGAGCTAAGGTCGTAAAACAACACCGGAACCATCCTGGTTCTATGCAGTGGCAAGCTGAACCAGGAGTTATATTGATTTTACCCACATTTAATAGCATATCCCATAGCTCAAGTTCCCCTTTCTTACTGTAAGAAGGGATTAATTTGCTCATATTAGCCCAACAAGACAAGCCAGCACTGCTATCTGCACATTTAACACCTAACACTTTCAGACCAGCCACAAATAAATCACGCATATTTTTATCCTCTTTTTATATTGATCTCAATATATTTCTTAATGAATCATTTATCTGAAAGCATTGAAACTAGCATTCTTTGGGTCGAAGCAGAAATAGAAGAAAACCTAGTCAACTTTCTAGCAGCAGCCAAAACGTTCTCATTAAATGAATAGATTATATTATGCCAACCCTAAATCCTGGAAGAGAGAGGTCATTTGATAGCCCATAAACTAAATGAAACCTGTTTTTACAAAATTCCCTGAATCAAGAACTTCAGCCATGCTGACAAACTTTTCATTCCCATACATAGACCCTGCAAATATTTCATCTGATACGATATGGATGTTCTTTTCTCGAGCAAAGTCCAAGAGATCGTAAAGCATCTGCCTAGGGAGTACATTGCCAACAAGATTTGCAGGGTTTGAAAGGAGAATCCGTCGAATTTTTGTTCCTCGTTTTCTTGTCTGGTTGAATGCTTGATCAAGTGCAGCGATACTTAAAACGAAATTGTCAGTGCTGCGATAATGGACAGGTATTAGCTCCACTCCAATTCTCTATTTCACGTCCCTGTCAAAACTGCAGGCATTTTTCTTTTTTCCTTTCTTTCTTACTTTATTCTTTTCTCTGTGTGTGTGTTGGGGGGTGGGGGATGCCTTTCTGTTCGAAGAAGAGTATTTATAATCATAAGAGTCTAGCAATGAAGTCAACTAGTTACTTAGGATAATAAGGTGTGGGAACAAGAAATGCGTTCCCATGATCTGCCAAGCAGAAGAATAATGTCTCAATTGCTGGAGTAGCGCCAGCTAAAACCATCCGTGATGGTTCAAATGAGACAGCTCCTCCCATAACACGAGACATAAAATTTGGCATAGCCTGCAAAATCCAAATGACAGAAAAATAGGAATAACACTAGACGGTCTCGGAGGCATTCCTCTTCCATTACTGTTTATTTCTTTATGTATAACATGATTGTTGCTAACGTGATAGTCAAAAGGAAAAACTACATTCAAGATTCAAGATATATCGCTTGGAAATGTGATATTCAAAAGGAAAAACTACATTCTTTATGTATAACAAGATTGGTGACTTACAACTAAACATCCGGAACTTGACATGTTGCTGCTCAACAACAACATTCAAGATATATCGCTCATCCCCAAACGGAAGAGCTGCAGTACCTTCACTTCTTGCATTCCACCTCCGATTGGAACTTGGAAATTTAATGTCGACGGTTCCTCTAAAGGCAAACCAGGACCAGTCGGAATCGGTAGAGTATTAGGGACATCATTTTGATGTTCTTTAAAAGTGCTGGTGTGGCTCATTTGAATCTTGCAGAAATTTTGGCTGTCAGTTGAGGCTCTTTCGATCATTGTCAAAGCCAATATCTCTCCTTCCCCGCAGCTGATCATCAAGAGTGACTCTAAGGTTGTTGTTTCTTGGTTGAATAGAATCCTTGACAGTCCATGGAAGTATAACAACCTCCTTAACAAACTGTGAAATCTTTACTCGAAATTGGGATCAATTTCTTTTACTCATGTGTTTAGAGAAGCAAACTCTTTTGCTGATTCCCTTGCTAAGTTAGAAGTCTATAGATCTTCTGCTTTTGAACCTTGGGTGTAATTTTGGACCTCCTTTTCTTATCAATAAAATTTTCTTTAATCTTGAAAAAAAAAAGAGGAAAAACTACAAAAGCATACTGCTTCTGGTATGGTTCCACATCTCTTAATCTCCACCGCCAATATGAACGAATGTGTAGAAAAAGAGATGAGTTAGCTCCACTGTGTAAACACTCAACATCATATTGAGCGTGTAAATATAAGCGCACATCTTCAGTTTGCATCCATGTATCTCACAGTTCCAAAACAATAAAATCAGGCCCCATACTCAGAAGCTTTTTGACAACATTAACTGGTTTACAACTGATATGGGTTACGCAAATGGCAAATGAAAAATAATAATAATGTTGATTTTGCTATTAATAATGCATTATTAAATAAATATAATCATGAATTCAACAGAAATGGAGAGCACTTTCCAACACGGGAGAGTGCACCATGCACTCCCATTTGAGGAGAAGTGCGTTAGGCACTCTCCCACAAATGGCGCACTCTCTCGCAAGCGGGAGATCGTCATACACTCTCCTGCAAGTGGAAGGATCTTGCCGCCCAGTGCCTATGATATCTGTTTGAAGCCTCCCGCTTAGCGACAAACTTCTGTCACCTCAGATTGGTCTTGTTAGAGTCATGCTGGAACACAAACTCTTTTAGAAGGACGAAATTGCCATTCAGGTAATTACTCTACAATGATGGTAATTTACTCGCCTATAAATATGTCATAGGTATTATTCTATTCCCTAATTTTTTTTTACTTCTGGCTTTTACGTTTCCCAATACTCAAGAACCTTTGGCTGACTTAAGCATCGGAGTGCCTACACAGGAAACCATCTCCTGCGTTCCTCTGACTTTTCTTATTTTACAGAAGCTTTTTGGAGACACGTGGAGAAAAAGACAAAGATTAACGTTAACAATCACTTATTGTTGTTTTGGGCAACAACAATTGGCATCATTTGTGGAAAACGAAATAAAAGCCAATCAAAACTTTCAAGATGGTGAGAAAAAAATCAACTACTGTGAGAGATGGAAGTGAGGAGAACTCTGTGAGTTCTCCTGAACAACTAATTCGTCAGAGAACATAGGTGAACAGGGAAAAGGAGAGAACGATAGTGTCCACGGCGAAATTCGAAGCTCTAAGGCAGCAGAGCGAGGAAACAACCCAGGCGCTGAGGCCATGGTGGACCTGTTCAAGGGGGTCATCCCGCAGTTGAGCCTACCGCAGACTGTTCAAAATTTGGTGGGAGAAACAACTCGAGAGGCTCGACAGCATCAAGATGCAGTGACAGGCGTGCAAGCTGCGGTAGGCAAGCATGCTGTGGCAGGCATGCATGCAACGAGAGGCGTGCTGGCTGTGGTAGGCGAGCAAGCTGCGAGAGGCGTTCAGGTTGTTGTAGGCGAGCATGCTGTGAGAGGCGTGTAGGCTACAAGAGGCAAGCATGCTGTGAGAGGCGTGCAGGCTACGAGAGGCGAGCAGGTTACAAGAGGCATTCAAGTTGCGGTAGGCGAGCATGTTGCGAGAGGCATGCAGGCAGCGACAGGCAAGCAGGCTGCAAGAGGCGAGCAGATTGTGATAGGCGAGCTCGCTGCGACAGGTGGACGAGCTGATGCATGTGAGCAGGCTACGGTAGGCTCCTTTCGGTAGTAGTGTGAGCAGGCTGCGGCAGGTTCCTTTAAGATGCAGCGGAGTATGTCCAACCTTCTAGCTTGGCAAATTGGACCCATAACAGCGCGAGGTGTGAGAGGAGTTGGAAAGATAGGGCTTAGACGAACACAACCAACCCTTGACGGAGGAAGTGCTTGGTGGACTGACTTAGAGACTAACCCTCCTTGAAACACAAGAATGATGTTAAAAGATGCATCTCAGAGTAAAGAAAAGAGAAAAAATTATCCTGCATCCACAATTGACATGAAGAAAATTATAGAACAAGTGTTGGAAGAAAAGAAGTTAGTATCCGCAGAAGAAAGTCAAAAAAGGCGTGTACCGTTTTCTACGGCTATTATGGAAAAACCCTTACCACCGAAGTTTAAAATGCCGCAAATGGCTGCATACTCAGGAAAGACAAACCCTTATGATCATATCCAGAATTATGAAGCATTGATGCTACTCCACGGGTGGGAAGACGAGATCATGTGCAGAGCTTTCTCTCTCACCCTGACTGGACATGCTATGAAGTGATTCAATGGTCTGGCTGAGACATCAATCACTTCTTTTGACCAATTGCGAAGCGAATTTCCGAAAGCCTTCATAGTTAAGAGCCAGAGGAAGAAAGAACCCACTTATCTGCTTACACTTAAACAAGGAAGTAAGGAATCACTAAAAAGCTATGTGGATCGATTCTGAGATGCAACTTTGGAAGTTAGGGACTTACAAGTTGGTGTCGCAGTAGTAGCAATATTGCAAGGGATTAAGTCTGAGAAGCTACAAGAATCACTCTCTCTAGATCAGCCAACAACACTCTCGAAGTTATTCACCAGAGCTAACAAATATATCACTCAGGAGTAAGTGTTGGAAATAGTACAAACTAACGATCTCGAAGGAAGAAGGAAATGGGAAAGAGAATCTGTTGACAAAAGCAGAGATAAGTCCAACAAGGCTCCAAAATTGAAATATAATAGTTACACTCAACTTAATGAGCCTAGAGCCTTAATTTCTGTAGCTATAAAAGAGACAGGACTATTACAATTTCCTAAAAGAGCAACGGGAAGTATGGAGGAGATGAAGATTCTTATTGTGATTTCCATTCTATGAATAGGCACTCGATTGAGAAATGTAAGGAGCTAATGAATCAACTTGAGAAATTGGCTCGAGAAGGACAAATAGACAGATACCTTTGGAGGAATGGGGGAGCCCATTATTCTCCACGCAATCAGAGAAATAATTTGCCACAAAATAGGCAATATGACAATAATAGAAGAGAGGGGGGAGCAGTTAGAATGAGGAATGATGAAGCAAGGGGTGATTAGAGAAACCCATACCACGATTGACCCTCAGATATGAAGATGGATAAGGAAGATTTGAGGCCTTAATATTTTAAAGTTTCAATTAATATCAGACATGTTATTTTGAACATTTTGCCTTTATGTTTCATATTGTCGTTAATTATTGGTAGTATGCAATAAAGTAATAATTCTTGACATATATATAATTTATTTTCTCATCATAATTGCATATCTTGTAACAGGAATACAAAAATCATGTCAGGCCTGAAGCGACAAATGCGTGATGTAGGCTACGCATGTACTTGAAGCGAAAAGTTCGGGATATAAGTCATGCATGGAGACAAAAAGTGCAAAGGCTTGAAAAGAAAAATGCGCGAGGTAAGCCACGCACTCGAAGAAAAAGGCCTGAAGCGAAAAGTACATGAAGTAGGCTATCCATGGACTTGAAGAGAAAAGTGTGTGATGTAAGCCATGCATGAAAACAAAAAGTCCCCAAGCGAAAAGTGTGTGAAGTAGGCTATGCATGGACTTGAAGCGAAAAGTGCGCGAAAAGTCCCTAAGCGAAAAATCCAACAGACGAGCAAAACTAAAAAGTCCCTAAGCACAAAAAGGTGCAAGACGGGCAAATTCAAAAAGTCCCTAAGCGAAAAATGCGTGAGATGGGCAAACAGAAAAAGTCCCTAAGATAAAAAATGTGCGAGATGGACAAAACTAAAAAGTCTCTAAGCGAAAAATGCGCGAGATGGGCAACACATGGGCTTGAAGCAAAAAAAGCGCGAATTAAGCCGTGAATGAAATAAAATACCCTAAGGGGAAAATGCGTGAGATGGGCAACGCATGTACCTGAAAGCGTAAAATACGTGATGTAAGTCATGTATGAAGGCAAAAAGTGTAAGGGCTTAAAGCGAAAAATGTGTGAGGTAAGCCACGTACTCGAAAAGAAAAAGCCTGAAGCGAAAAATGCGCGATGTAGGCTACGCATGTACTTGAAGCGAAAAGTGTGCAATGTAAGTCATGCATAAAGGCAAAAAATGCAAGGGCTTGAAGCGAAAAATGCGTGAGGTAAGCCACGTACTCAAAGAAAAAAAGCCTGAAGCGAAAAATGCGCGATGTAGACTACACATAGTTTTGAAGCAAAAATTGAACGACATAAGCCACATATGAAAAAGATGAAAAAGTGCACAAGCTTGGTACAAAAAATTCGAGATGTAAGTTGCGCATGTGAAGCACAAGAATTGGAAGTGAAAAATTTAAATACATACAAGGTAAGTATGTAACCGTTGAAAAATTCTTTACAAAAGACTGAGTTCTTTTATAAAGAATTGGGGAGCAATTGATATGAGTTACACAAATGGCAGATGAAAATAATAATAATGTTGATTTTACTATTAATAATGATATTATAATCATTATTAAATAATTATAATAATGAATTCAACGAAAACGGAAGGAGAGTGCACCATGCACTCCCATTTGAGGAGAAGTGCGTCAGGCACTCTCTCGCAAATGAGAGAGTGCGCCAAGCACTCTTCCGCAAGCGAGAGATTGCCATACACTCTGCGGCAAGCGAGAGGATCCTGCCGCCTAATGCCTATGATATTTGTTAGCTTTAAATTGATATATGTATTTTGAAATGACAAAAACTTAAGTAAGCTTTAATGTTTTAATTCATATTGTAGATTTGCATTATCACACATGATTTTCTCAATCCAATCTAAGTGTTCATATCAAACATTAAGACCATGATTTAATGATATATTCTTATTGGTCTTAATACTTTATAAAATGGTTTTCGATATTAAGTAATTTTCTCAAGAATTATTGAATATAAGTTTAGAAAATTACTTATAAGTTTTTGGACAATATTTTCATTTGAGAAAGTTAATAAAAACTCCCTTAAAGCTTATAAACATTTTGAGTTGCATTAAAATCAAAAGCCATATCATTTCTAACCCAAAAGTGCAGGAAAAATACATTCTGGAAGAATAGGATCGATCCCATAGGGAAAGGGATCGATCCCTTTTTGGCAGAATGCCATGGAAGCCCAGAATGAAGAAAAGGATCGATCCCTTTGGTAAAAGGATCGATCCCTTTGCACCAGAAAGTCTCCAACGGCTAGTTTCTATGAGATACAACGGCTAGTTTCTGTTTTGGCTCCAACCAACGTCCACAAACCATCCAATGGACTATAAATAGAGGCCTAGAAGCTAAAGGAAGTAAGAGGAACCACTCAGCAACTCCAAATCTCATATTCCTCAAATCCTCAAGCCTCAAACTACAAATCAAGAGCTACAAAGTCTTCGTCATCTATCATTCTCTTATCTCTTGTAGTGCTTAGCACAAATCTTGTATAGGTTTTCATTGTGCTTAATTTCTGTAATCATTTGCCTATCTAGAGGCCTTTCTTTGATTCCTTCTTTTGTAAACCAATTCATACCTTGTAAAAGGGGAGGTTTCTCTTTAGCCTTAGAAAAAGAGGGAGGTTACTCTTTAGCCTAAGAAAAAGATGGAGGTTTCTCTTGAGCCTAGAAAAAGAGAGAGGTTTCTCTTAAGCCTGTAAAAAGAGGGATTGTAAAGACAAATTCAAGGATAGTGAATTTGGGAAAATCCTTGGGAGCGTCTCAAGGTAGAGGATGTAGGCAAGGTAGCCGAACCTCTATAAATCGCTTGTGTAAATCTCTCTTTCCCTACTCTCTTTACTTGCAATTATATTTGTGTTTATTGCATTGAATTTATATTGTATAATTGCCTAGCTTAGAGAACTTAGAAAACATTCAAATAGGCTAGAGAATTTAGAGAATCGCAAAAACGGGCATAAGGTTAGCTAAGAACCGATTCACCCCCCCTCTCGGTATAGCCTATAGAGCCAACAATATCTGTTTGAGGTCTCCCGCTTAGCAATAGACTTCTTTCGCCTCAGATTGGTCTTGTTAGAGTCGTGCTAAAACACAAACTCTTTTTAGAAAGACGAAATTACCCTTCAAATAATTACTCTACAATGATGATAATTTACTCGCCTATTCTATTCCCTAATTTTTTTTTTACTTCTGGCTTTTACGTTTCCCAATACTCAAGAACCTTTGGCTGACTTAAGCATCAGAGTGCCTATGCAGAGAACCACTCCTGCGTTCTTCTTACTTTTCTTGTTTTACAAAAGATTTTTGGAGACATGTGGAGAAAAAAACAAATATTGACGTCAACAATCACTTATTGTTATTTTGGGCAACAACAATAGCTAAACTAAAAATTTTTTTCTTGCGTAGCATCTCTGATTCTTATGCTCTTAAACCAATTAAATTTATTTATCTTCTATAAGCGCCCTTTTAGGGTAACAATTAACACATGACATGCAAATTTATATCCCTTTACACATTTTAACCTCTGTTTTCCCCCCAAAGTGGTACACAAAAGAAATTCTCAGAAATTGCACATTATTCCCCATGAATATTTTAACTTGTGATTGATAGCATTTTCACCCACAGACTGACAACAAATAGTTTAGCACCAAATATCCAATTCATTGGAAAAATCAACAGTTCATTGTTTTGGTCAGACAGAAGATTAAAAATTAGGATTTCATAATAATTCGGGTTAATGTGTAATTTAGCCCCTGAACTATACCACTTTTTTCACTTTAGTACCTAAAGAAAATTTTTTGTTACTTTCATACATGAATTTCACTTCCGTCAGCCACTTTACCCCAAAAGTTAATGTCATTTCAATAATGCTGACGTGGCATTGCAGGTCCAATAAGATGTTGACACGTGGCGCTACATCAATTTTTTTTCTTTTTCTTTAAAAAATATTTAAAAATATTAAAAAATACCTAAAAATATTTTTAAAATAGTTAAAAATATTTAAAAATTTATGTAAAATTTTTAAAATATGTAAAAATATTTTAAAAAATATCAAATATTTAAAAATACATAATAATATTTAAAAATATGAAAAAAAATATTTAAAAATATGTAAAAATATTGAAAAACATGGAAAAAATATTTTAAAATAGTTGAAAATATTTAAAAATTTATGTAAAATGTTTAAAATATGTAAAAATATTTTAAAAAATATGAAAAAATATTTAAAAATACATAATAATATTTAAAAATATGTAAAAAAATATTTTGAAATATGTAAAAATATTGAAAAATATGGAAAAAATATTTTAAAATAGTTAAAAATATTTAAAAATTTATGCAAAATGTTTAAAATATGTAAATATATTGAAAAAATATTTAAAAATACATAATAATATTTAAAAATATGTAAAAAATATTTAAAAATAGGTAAAAATTTTGAAAAATATCGAAAAAATAATTAAAAATATTTAAAAATAAATCTAATTTATTTATTGGACATGCAATGCCACGTCAACTTTTTTTGTTTTCTTAATAAAAATCCTATTAAAAATAAATCTAATTTATTTATAACTAATTTAACTATTTTTAAATATTTTTTTCCATATTTTTAAATATTTTTACAAATTTTTAAATATTTGTTTACATATTTTTAAATATTATTATGTATTTTTAAATATTGTTTCAATATATTTACATATTTTAAACATTTTACATAAAATTTTAAATATTTTTAACTATTTTAAAATATTTTTTCCATATTTTTCAATATTTTTACATATTTTTAAATATTTGTTTACATATTTTTAAATATTATTATGTATTTTTAAATATTTTTTCATATTTTTTTAAATATTTTTACATATTTTAAACATTTTTAAATATTATTATGTATTTTTAAATATTTTTTCATATTTTTTAAAATATTTTTACATATTTTAAACATTTTACATAAATTTTTAAATATTTTAAACTATTTTCAAATATTTTTTCCTTATTTTTAAATATTTTTACATATTTTTAAATATTTTTTCATATTTTTAAATATTATTATGTATTTTTAAATATTTTATATTTTTAAAATATTTTTACATATTTTAAAAATTTTACATAAATTTTTAAATATTTTTAACTATTTTTTAAATATTTTTAGGTATTTTTTAATATTTTTAAGCATTTTTTAAAGAAAAAGAAAAAAAACTTTACGTAGCGTCACGTGTCAACATCTTGTTGGACCCGCAGTGCCACGTCAGCATTAGTGAAACGACGTTAACTTTTGGGATAAAGTGGCTGACGGAAATAAAGTTCGTGTATGAAAGTGACAAAAAATTTTTTTTAAGTACCAAAATGAAAAAGGTGATATAATTCAAAGACTAAATTACACATTAACCCTAATAATTCCGCATGATAAGCGTTATGCATTGCTTGTCTTGTAAAGTAACATATCCAGCTGGGCTTCCAGCATAAATCCAACAGAAAACAAGTAAGCCAACACTAATATCCAGAAAATTGTACTTGCAGAAACTCATTGTCCACCTAAACATTCAATAAACTGTAAAACCAACAAAACAAAAAAGTTGAAGAATTATAGAAAAATCGAAATTACCAGTTTGAGTTCCACTGTTTCGTCAAAAGGCTGGTAAGTGGCAATCCCGCTAATGCTCCAATCACCATCCTCTCTTCTCATTATCGAATCGCTCAAGTATCCAACATCCATTTCTCAATTAAATCAAAACACAACTTGAAAATGTTTTAAAAGGAAAGAAACGAAACGATTAGAATTAACATATTCAATGCAACAGAACCATGTTTAAAAGCAATGTTTACCCTATTCTCTGACAAGCCGAGCTGGAAAACCCCATGCGAGTTCCCTATTCTATGATACGGATCCTCCGAGGCCTTATCTAAGCCCGATATAATACGGCGAGTCGTTGGTTTTGCAATGGAAATGGCCCGAGAAGATATTAGAACCGGTCCAATCGAACCGCGTGACAGCAAATTAGAGTGCGAAGAGGTTCTCGTCATCTCCGCCAGGTTCGATGACGACGAGGAGGGAGAAGGAGGATTGGAGTGAGAGTTGGGAGAACGGTGTCGTTTTAGGTAGAATTGGAGGCAGTAGAAGAGAGCGCATGGGATGAGAGAGCCGAAGATTAGGCCTCCTCTTCCTTGAACCACACCTTGCAGAGTCACTACGAGGCGCATGGTGGGTATTCGGGTTTGAATTTTGGGTTCAGGGTTGAGGATGAGGGCGTTGGATAAAGCGGGTCAGGATCATGAGCCGCCGGAAAGAAGAAGTTTGTAGTTGGAGATAGAGTGAAGGTTAGGCAAGTAAAGGGGCAGTTGGCTGTTGGCAAGGCGAGGGAGGGAGGGAACAATAACACCAGTGGAAGTGGTAGTGGAAACTAAAAAAAAAATAATAATGAAAATAATCAGGAGAAAATGGTTACGTGACGTGAGTTTAGTGCCGTTAGGATTCGCGCCGAGTTGGTGGTTCAGACATCGATTGTTGTATTTAGTTCTAAGTTCTTCTTTTGTCAAAGTTTAGTTTAAAGTGCAGATGAGTTTAATTTTCGTTTTGTCGACGTTGGTTTGAAAAAATTTAATTTGATCAGAATTTAAACACAAAATTTTTTATTATAAATTACTTTTACTTAAAAATTCAATGAAATTTTAACCAATTTTTTGAGTTAAGTTTAAATGATGAGTCTTGACATGTTGCTGAGGTGGTCTACTCGTTTGAGTTTACAATGATGCCTATCTATACTCGATGATTATTTTTTTTTCTTTAAATTCAATTGTTAAATACCGTGATATGAATGTGACATTTATTTCTATTATTTAATTTAAGCATTTTATTATTACCAAATTTAATTTTCTTGGATTAACATTTATTTCAATATCATGGGAAATGAAAGAAAATAAATCAATATCATAAAAATTATAGAGAATTCTGCTTCCTGGATCAACCACATCTTTTGCCTCCTTTTTTTCAGTGTTTGCCCTCTTCTATCATGTTTTGGTTTGTCTCCTTCTGGATCTACAAGTCATTCTACCGTCTACTTGTAATGTGCAAGCTTTTGTGGATTTGTACTTTGCCTCCAAATTGTTTCCAAAATTCGATTGTATGGGTCGACTTATGCCGCTTGATTTGTCTCTCGACTGTCTTCCTTCACGGTTGATTTGATTTTCCTTACAATCCTCATGGGTAGGCCTGTGTCTCGCCTAAGTCTCTTTTCCAGCCATGTTATGTTGTGTCCAACCCTCCATTCTCACCTTCCCCTTTCCTGTCCAGCTCGATAAGTACTTTCTGGTAGAAATCCATGGTCTCGATCAGTTGTTGGGGCTCGATTTGTCCCACGCCTTTACTTCTCCATTTAAGCTTCATTTGATTTTACTTGAGATTATAATTGGTTTCCCCATTCTGGGTGGGTTTTGTTGTTGGGTTCCTGGATCTTACAATCAGTTCCCACTCTTCCTTGGGAAAATGCTGGGTCTCCCCATCAACCCAAGCTCGCCGCTGAGTTGCCATGATTGCTTCTGCTACTTTTGTACTTTGTGCTTTTCTATTCCATCCAATCCCACCCAACAGCACTCCCAATGTTTGTGCCATCTCTACCTCGCGCCCCTTCAAGTCTCAATTCCACTTGGTCTCTTTCTTTGTTTGGGTTTTCTTTGTCTTTTAAAAGCAGAAAGGAAAAATTGCAGCCTGCGAGAGTGGCATTTCTTTCGTCGGCAGGTAAATTCCTTGGTTTTGCACTCCTTTGGCTGATGTTGTCCTACTTTCTCCGTTTGGTTTTGTCTTTTGTGATTACCTCCTGAATTTTTTCCCACATTCTTCTCCTCTGTGTAGGTTGATAGTCAGTGGCCTCATAGCTTTTACACACAAGTCATCTTTCTCTTTCTTATCTTTCCTTTTTGTTCCACCTTGAGATTGTGAGCTACGCTCTGTTTTGTGCTTCAGTTTAGTTCTCTTTTTTTTTTTTTGCAATGCCAGAAGGTTGAACTTGGATATTGATTGGTTTGTGTGGTATCTGCTTTGTATTGCTTTGAGTGTAACTGATAGAAGATGCTTCTTTGTTAGCAAAGAAAGAATTAATGATCTTTTTTCCATGTTATTGCTTGATTAAAGTGCTAATTTATCTTCTCCTTTTTTCTATATTTTTAGTTTGGAACCTCTTGGATTTATTACTTCAACTTTAGGAATGCTTTTTTTTTTTAATATCAAAAACTAATCAAAAGGTCTAAGATTACTTTCTAAATAAAATATTATGCTTTGCTTTCATCTTTTGCTTTGATTAAGCACTTTAAGTAGCGAGTAAAATTGAATGTTATTCTGTCATTGCATCTTCTTCAAAGAAAATTATGTTATTGCATCTTCTTTAAAGAGACAAAAAGTTTCGCAGTAAAAACAAACATTAAATATTAAGTGATTTAATTCTTTTTGTTGATTCCAGTTTTACAAGATGACAACAACTTTTAGACATGTAAATATATTTCATTTTATTACCGTTTTCTCTACTTTGACTTGGTGTATATTTTCATCATAACCGAAACCTTGAGACTCACATTTCTTTAGAATAATCTTTTTTTTTTAAATTGTTAACTGATTGTCATGATAGTATTGATTTTCTTTTTTTGGTTCCTCTTCCTATTTATGATTTCTTGTTATCTTCTCTTTTTCAATTGATTTATTCAACCTCAGATAAGGATGTTGCTTTTGTTTTGCTATTGGGATGTTGGGTGCTGTAAGTGTTGGATTAGTGGTTAGATTTGCAGTGGCTGTGCTCAAGTAAGTGAGACAATGATTCGGATTTAGATTTGTAGTTGTTGTAGTCAAGTTTGGATGTTTTTGTTAAAATACAAATTGTTGTATGAAAATTCTCCTTTGTGTGGATGGTGTACTAAGAAAACAAGTTAAATAAGAAGAAACTTTTGTAGGCAAGGCACTTCCAAAAAGCTATCTTAAGAACAATAGTTTCTCCACACTGGTGCAAATAGTTTACGAAACGTTGTTCCCAAGATACAATGCCTACTTTTAGAGAAATTCAATTTCACTTTGAAATTCTCTTATGAACTCACTTGAACCAAAACTAGAAAATGAGTGCAAGAAAGGAAATCCAGAATTTGAGAGAAGATACGAAAAGATTATGTTAGTTCCCATGAAAATAGAAGTATTTATACACTCAAAATGTAGAAACACCCTTCCATGATTAGATATCTTTAGGATGAAGAACCTTGACTTTTGGAATAAAGAAACATGTCCAACAGACATATTTTTTGAAATTTCAGAATATGCAGTTGAATGCTTGAGAAAGGAAGTCGACTTCCCTAGTGTTTTCATGAAATAAAAGCTACTTTAACTTGTGGCAATCAGTTGCCCTATATGAAAGTCGAATTCCCTAGTGAAAAACATTTCCAGAAAGCTTCTGTACATATGGCAATCAACTACTTTTTTGGTAGTCAACTAACCAAGCATTTTCTTCATTCCGGACTCATTTTTATACTTCTAATTCCATTTTCTTTAATACAAATGCAATCTAAATGATATTAAAACATGTTTCTTTGGTAATATATACAACATAGTTTTTGTATAATGTCCTACTTCCACTACATGTTATTTTCCTCAATTAGCTCACTACCTAAACAATTCCCATATCCTTCACTAATTGGAAAATGAACTTTAATTTTAGGGTTTTTAGGAATCCAGCTATCTCCCCAAATTTTAATTGAACTACCATTCCCCACTCTCCACTACAGCCCTTACTATAATACCAATTTAGCATCCCATATGCTCCTTCGCATTATTGAATGGTTACTCTTTAACTTTGCATCAAAGAATGAACTTACAAGGAAGCATTTATCTTTCAACACTTTGTAAACTAGTGTTGCTGAGTTGTTTAGGAGCCTTCACCCTTGTTTCGCTTATAGTGCCTTGATAAAATTCCTTATATCTCTAAAACCCATACCACCCTTATCTTTTCTTTGACACATCAACTTACAATTTACCCAATGGATGCCTCCTTTATCCTTACTTTCTTGCCACCAAAAGGTACTCGTCATGCTATTAATATCAAAGCACAAAATTTGTGGCAGCAAAAAATAACTCATTGTATTTATGGGAATCGCTTATACTATAGCCTTCAAAAAAACTTCTTTCCTTACTTGAGATAAAATACAACAACTTCAATTCTTCACTCTCAACATGTCCTATCTTTCAACTCCATAAAACCTTTATGCTTTCTTTACCAACCATAGTAGGTAGTCTAAGATACCTCTCAAGATTTGTTATGTCCTAAATCTCAAACAAGTTCTAAACCTTCTCTTTCAACGTATTACTTGTATTGCCATTGAAGAACAAGGCTAATATTTCAAAATTTATTTTCTAACCCAAGCCTTCTTTATATTTTCTTAGCATGTTCTTCACTTTCATGCTTTCGGTGATATCTGCTTTAACAAATAACAACTATCATCAACAAAGAAAAGGTGAGTGACTCTAGGTCCATTTCAACTTGCTCTTACTTCATGTAGCAACCCATCATGTTAATGTTTAGTAACATTGCTGAAAGTTCCTCAATGCCAATCAAGAAAAGATATGGTGAAAGAGGACCACCCCGTCAAAGCCCTTTTTCGGTTTAAAAAGATCTGCAACTAAATCGTTAATCATAATTGAAAATGTTACAGAGGACACATATTTCTTCACAAGCTCCACCCAATGAGAGTGAAACCCAATCTAGACATCATGCCTTCTAAAAATTTCCACTCAACTTAATCATATGCCTTACTCATATCTAATTTTAAGGCAAAAAAACTCTCTGTCCCCTTCTTATTTTATAAGGCATGCAATAGTTCATAAGCAACTAAATATAATTAGAGATCAATTTGCCAAGGACAAACACACTTTGAGTCTTGCTAAAGCAGGTCAGGATCATGAGCCGCTAGTGGGTATTCGTGTTTGAATTTTGGGTTCAGGGTTAAGGTTGAGGGCGTTGGATAAAGCAAATCAAGATCATGAGCTGCCAGAAAGAATAAGTTTTTCATTGGAGAAAGAGTGAAGGTTAGGTAAGCAACGGGGCAATTAGCAGTTGGCTATTAGAAAGGCGAGGGAGGAAGGAACAACAACACTACTAGTAGTGGGAACTAAAAATGAATAATGTAAATGAAAATAATCTAACGAAAATGGTCACTTGTCCTGAGTTTAGAGTCGTTGAGATTTGTGCCATGTAGGTGGTTTAGACATCAGAATGTTGTGTTTAGTTTAAAGTTCTTTTTTTTTTCAAAGCTTAGTTTAAAGATCAGATGAGATTAATTATCGTTCTGTCGATGTTGGTTTGAAAAAATTTGATATGATCAGAATTTCAGCACAAAATTTTTTTTTTATGAATTATTCTTACTCAAAAATTTAATAAAACTTTGCACCAATCTTTTGAGTTAAGCTTAAATGATAAATCTTGACATGTTTACAATGATGCCTATCTACACTCCATGACTATTTTTCTTTTCTTTAAATTTGATTGTTAAATACTGTGATATGAATGTGACATATTTATTTCTGTTATTTAATTTACACATATTATTATTACCAAATTTAATTTTCTTAGATTAACATTTATTTCAATATCATGGGAAATGAAAGAAAATAAATAAATAAATAAATAAATAATAATAATAATAATAATAATAATAATAATAATAATAATTTCAGATTTGGCAAGCCTAATTAAATTTATGAAGCTATTATACAACTAAGTATCATGCATGATGAGTTGAAGGTTTTTATAGGAGTGAAAACTGAAATTAACAATTTTGTTGATCATACCAATTGAATAGCATCTTCTTTGAGTCCATTTAACAAAGGCATAGTATACTTTGAGTTGATTATTACTATATGTTTACGAAGTGCCTAGAGAAAAATGTGCTGCAGTAAATTTGACAACAAACTAGTACACATTGGCAAATACACAAACAGTACTTTTATTTTGTTTTATATTAGAAAAGAAAGAAAAGAATTTGGAAGAAAGTATTTTCTTTATTCGTCTTACTGAGAAAATATGCCAAGTATAGAGTATAAATATGGAGACTGGAAACATTAGTAAAAAGTCAAGCTCATTAATTCTAGAAGAAACGAAATAAAATATTCATTTATTTTTAAAATACTTATGTGACTAACTTCTAATACTCCCCCTCAAGATGGAGATTAGATGTTATGTACTCCCATCTTGCCAAGAAGCAACCTGAATTGTGATGGAAACAGAGCTTTTGTAAATAAATCTATAAGCTGGTGTTGAGAAGAAATGTACAAGGTTTTCAGCTTTCCACTCAATACTTTCTCACATACCAAATGACAATCTATTTCTATGTGTTTTATACATTCACGAAATACCGGATTGGTTGAAATATGAATAGCTGCTTGATTGTCATAAAATGACGAAGCTAGTTCTTAATGCTTGATGTGCAGATCTTGAAACAAAGAAAAAAACCACATTATTTTACAGGTAGCATTAGCCATGGATCTGTACTCAGCCTCTGCAGAAGATCTAGAGACCGCTTGTTGCTTCTTTGATTTCCATGATATCAAAGAATCATCAATGAATACACAAAATACATTGATAGAATGCCTACTGTCAGGACAAGAAGCCAAATCCGAATATGCAAAAGCCTTTAGCTGAGTGTTAGACTTTGAAGAGAAGAAAAGACTTTGGCCTACCATACCTTTAATATATTCAAGTACTCAATCGATAGCTTGAAGATGTGGGAGTCTTGGTTGAGTAAGAAACTGACTCAATCTGTTAACAGAGTAAGAAATGTCTGGTTTGGTTATAGTAAGATAAAGTAACCTCCCTATTATCCTTCTATATCGAGTAGGGTCTTTAAGAACATCACTTTCATCTTGTGACAACTTCACATTACGATCCATGGGAGTGTTTCTGGGCTTGCAACCCAAATATCCAGAATCTGAAAGAATTTGCAAGGCATAATGACGTTGGCTTATAGAGATTCCTTTGCTGGAATGAGCTACTTCAATGCCCAAGAAGTACTTCAATACACCAAGGTCTTCGAGTTTAAACTGAATATCCAAGAAAGCTTTAAGTTTGGCTACTTGCTCTTGATCATTAGAGGCTATAACAATATCATCCACATATACTAAAAGAGCAAGGAAAGTATTACCAGTGAATCTAGTAAACAATGAGCTATCAGCAAAGGACTAAGCAAAACCAATACTAATCAAAGTATTAGAGAACTTTGAGAACCACTGTCGTGATGCCTGCTTCAATCCATATAGTGACTTGTGAAGCCTACAAACAGGATTTGGAGGTAAGGGCTCCCCCTCACGGTGATAACCCTGTGGCAAGGACATGTAAACCTCTTCCATGAGATCACCATGGAGAGAGGCATTGTTAACGTCAAGTTGGGTGAGAGACTAGCCATACACAGCAGCCAAGGCAAGAATAGCTTTAACAGTAGTAAGCTTTACCACAGGAGAAAAACTATTGAAAAAATCAACTCCCTTTTGTTGTGTATAACCCTTGGCCACTAAACAAGCCTTATACCTTTCCAAAGAACCGTCGGCACGATATTTCAATTTATACACCTATTTATAACCGACAGGATGTTTGCTTGGAGGTAAAGAGACCACAAACTAGGTACCATTATGCTCAAGGGCCTAAAGTTCAGCTTGCATGGCATGTTGCCATTCTAGAATAAGGACAGCCTAAGCATAAGAAGATGGTTCAGTGTGGGAAGAAACAGAACAAACAAAGGCGCGATGAGAGGATGAAAGTTTATGATAACCAAGGATAGTGGACAAAGGATGAGAAGTAGAACAAGGGAGAAAAGAGGAGGAATAGCAGTGATAATCAGTAAGGTAAGATGGAGGTTTGGTTTGTCTAACAGGACAGGTTTGAGTAGAAGAGGAAGAAGAAGGATTAATGGTCGTGGTTGTGTGAGGAGGATCAAAAGAAGAAGTAATTGTAAAAGGTAAGATATTGTTGGAAAAAAGAGAAGATTCTGGAGCAGGCTAAGACTTGTAAGGAAAAATGTTCTCATGGAAAACCATGTCTCTAGAGATAAACACAGTATGAGTAGATAAGTCAAAGAGCTTATAACCTTTATAGCCAAAAGGATATCCAAGGAAGATAGCAGGAAGAGCTCAAGAAGAAAACTTTGTATGAGTTCGAGGAAGAGTCGAGCTACAACAAAGACAACCAAAAGCTCGAAGGTGACTATAAGAAGGTGGTTTATGCCACAACAATTCAAAGGGTGTTTTGTTGGAAAGAAAAGAAGAAGGAAGTCTATTTATTAAGTACATAGAAGTAAGAATACAATCTCCCCAATAAACCAAAAGAATGTTAGATTGGAAATGGAGTGCTCGAGCCACATTGAGAATATGTTGGTGCTTACGCTCAACTACAGAGTTTTGTTGGGGCCTGTCAACACAAGAGTGAAAAGGAAAGATACCTTTGGAAAAAAAATCAGTAAAAGCTAATTTAGAGGCATTATCAGAAAGTACAAACTTGATAGAAAGATGAAACTGATTGTGGATGAGAGTATAAAAATCTAGAAATATAACAGACACATCAGATTTGTTACGCAACAAGTAAACCAAGGTATAACGGGTACAATCATCAACTATGGTGAGAAAATATCTGTAACCTTCAACAGAAATGGGATTGAAAGGCCCTCATATATCAAGGTGAATTAAATCAAAAGGTGAAGAAGAAATATTATTGGAAGAAAAAAATGGTAAACGACGTTGCTTAGCAAGAGGACAAACAGAACAAGGTAATAGAGAATCAGAAATTTTATTAATATGTAAGAGATCCCTTAAAACATGGAGTTTATCATAAGAAGGATGGCCTAATCGATAATGCTATAATTCATTGGAAGTAAAACAAACAGGATTACAAATAAGTTGTGTGCTAAGGGAAAAGGGAAAAAGATTTTGTAAGTCCAAAACATAAAGGTTTCCAATTCGTCTACCCATCCCAATCTTCTTGGCCTGAGTAAGGTCCTGGATGTCATAGTAAGAAGAAAAGAAATTAACAGAGTAGTTGAGTTGTTGAGCAAGAGCACTAATAGATAAGAGATTAAAGTGAAAGGTGGGAACAAATAGAACATTATCAAGAGTGAAACCAGGAAAAAAAGTGACAGAGCCAATACTAGCAATAGGAACTGAATGACCATTGGGCAGAACAATGTGGGAATTAGATACAGATCGAGAATGAATAAACAATGTAGATGAGCAACAGACATAATGTGTAGCACCAGTATCGAGCACCCAAGAACTAGAGGGAAGAGAAGTGGTATTCAAAGAAGAAGATAAAGAAAAGTTGCCATTAAAGCTGGAAATAGAAGTAGTCAAGGAAGGATCTAAAGTAGATGTAGGAATAGGACTGTGTTGTAAATGAGTATTAAGCACAGCAAGGAGTTGTTGACACTGGCTAGTAGAAAGAGATGAAAGTGGAAAGGCAGAAGAGTCAGAGATCTGAGAAGATGTTTAGTGAGCTTAAGCTTTGGTGGACTTTGGCTTGACCTTATATCCAGGTGGATAGCCATGAACCTGAAAGCATCGGTCCTTGGTATGACCCGGTGTATGGCAATGAGTACAAAAAGGTCTATCACGCTTAGCTTTAGATCCATAGGTGGAAGCATGTGCAAAGCTATATTTGTAGAAGTCAAAGAAAAACCATCGGTAGAAGAACCACAAACAATAGTGTGCTGGCGTTCCTCTTGAACAACAGGAGCAAAAATTTTAGTGATAGAAGGAAGCGGCTCCATCATAAAAATTTGAACACGGATCTAGGCAAAAGACTCATTGAAACCCATTAAAAATTGCATAACATAGTCTTGTTGTTGAAATGCCAGCCATGGCTGTAAACCTCTACAAGAATAAGCTAGAATCGATTGAAAATCTTTGAGCTCATCCTAAGAAATCTTCAGTTGAGTGTAATAAGAAGTGACATCAAGAGAACCTTGAGTGAAGGTAGAGAGATGCTTCTTGATCTGAAAAATGCGAGGTTCATTTCCATGGTGAAAGCATTCCTTAAGATCAGTCTAGATCTCAAAAGCTATAGTGATATAGATGAGACTATCAGCAATATCTTTAGAAACAAAATTGAGAAGCCAAGAAACAACCATGCTATTGCACCGAGTCCAAGATCCATAGAGCAAATCATTTGGTGAAGGATGAGAAAAGCTGCCATCAACAAAACAGACTTTGTTCTTGGCGGTAAGAGCCATCAACATGGCACCACTCCAAGAATTGTAGTTATATCCAATCAAGAGATGAGCAACCAAAACAAGACCAAGATGATCACCGTTGTGAAGATAGTAAGGACTGGAAGAATCCTCCAGAGGCATGGAATTGGAGGGAGTAATAACAGCTTTGGCGTTGTTGGGATTGCCATGAGCCATGAGAGCTTCAAATCAAAATGGTGAAAAAAATGGCGAGAAAAGAAAGAAAGAAATCACCGATACCATATTAGAAAAGAAAGAAAAGAATTTGGGAGAAAGTATTTTGTATATTCTTCTTACTGAGAAAATATGCCAAGTACAAAGTATATATATATGGAGACTGGAAACATTAGTAAAAAGTCCAGCTCATCCATTCTAGAAGAAATGAAATAAAATACTCATTTATTTTTAAAATACTTATGTAACCAACTTCTAATATTTTAGGTTTAATATTTAAATAAATTTTGGACTTTTATGAAAAAATGAAAACAAATCTACGATTTTTTTTTCATTCATAAAATTTTCGAATTACAATCACAATAGATAAGCAAGACTAGATGGGGGTTGTAACAACCAATCAGGGGGACAACAACCTATCCTTGTACGTTTCGCCACCCAATCCACTGCTCTATTTGCAGACCATTTAATGAAACAAAAACAAATATCAAAACAATCTTTGGCTAGCTCCAGGATATCTTCCTTAGTAGCCAAGGTTTCCAAACAACGTGGAAAGTTACTGCGACAGAGTCTTTTGATCATATTCATACTATCTGATTCAACTAGAGCTTTTCCAACCATTACGCACAACAAGAAGAAAAGCTGATCGAACCACAATGGCTTCAGCCATGTAAACACTCCTCGCCTGGGCTAAGAAGTTGCAACCATCAATAAGAGCTCCATTCTCATCCATACAAAGGACTGCAATTCCTGCTTTAAGTTGCCTATGGTCAAAAGCTGCATCGTAATTAACCTTAACATCACCTGATAAGTCTCTAAAATATACATTTTTTAGAGCATTTTATTGCATCAGTTTTGCTTAAATTTTAGAATTTTAATATAATCTTCTTCCATTTTAATTAAATTGTCTTCATGTGTAGAAATTTCAGAGAATAATGAGAAAATCAAGGAAAAATGGTTGGATTTGGTGTTTAATACCTTAAAATCATAGACTTACCCTTCTCTAAACTCTAAACCTTATTTCTATTACCTTAAAAAAAAATTATTTAAACCTTTAACCCTTCCCTACCATAGCTCACTTAAACACATTCTCACATATATCTCAAATACACTTAACCCACTTAACTATCCAAAATTCATAAACTCTTAAACACTTCAAATCCAACCAAAAAAGAGGTCTTTCTTGATGCAAGCCCATGGAAGCAACCCTAACTCATACAAAGAAGAGGCTGCCGCAAGAGAGAAGAGGGGGCGTGAGAGGAGGTTGGTGACAGCAGCTCAAAATCTTCTCATCATTGCTGCAATTTTTATTTGTTTCTCTTAGATTACGTTAGGTTTTCAGTTTGGATTTTAATTAGTTTATTTAAATGTTTTAAATCTCCAGCTTTATTTCTCATTTTACATTCAAGAAAATTTAAGTTCTGCTTCTTCACCTTCGTGCTTTGCTCTTTCTCATTTACTGTTTCATTGTTTCCGTTTATTTCATGTTTTAATTACTTTAAGTGTGTTTAAAATTCAAGGTCTGATTTAGTTTAGTTGTTGTAAGTGTTCAAATTTCCTGTGTGTTCCTACTCTGCTGGTCTTGGTGAAGCTTTGGCATGATTCCTAGCCGCTGCTGCCGTGTGCTCTGTTTTGGGACAAGTAAGCTTGCTGGTGCTGGTTGTCGTTGTCTGAAGCAGAACCGAAACTAGGTTGGAAGTTACGGTTCATGGTTGTGTTAATGAGAGTAGCGTGTAGTTCGCTGGCGGCAAGGCGAATGATCAGTGCAGGACGCGGGATGGTTCTGCGTTTGCTGTTGTAGCTTGCTGGAGGCGTCCCTGGTTTGCTGTTGCTCGTCTGAAGCTGCTGCGTGGAGGTTGCTAAAGCATGCTGGCGTGGTGCAGTGGTAGGCGTGTGGCATTTGGCTTGGGACGTGGCTAGTGGCATGACAGCAGAAAATTGGCATGGTTTGGCTGGAGAGTGACACGATTTTAGTGGCTTTGTTTCTCAAGTTTTGGTTTCATCCTATTTAGTCAATATTTTATAGTATTTTAATCATTTAATTAGTTTGTTATATTAGTTTAGTTAATTAGTTTTGTAATTTAAATTTGTTAGTTTATTAGTTATTAGTTTATTAATGGTTTACTTTAGTTTAATTAATATAATTTAGATAATCAGTTATAACATTTTTAATTTTGCATTCTAAGTAAGTTTAGATTAAATTCATTAGTTTCAATTATTATTTTATGAGTTAATTAAATTTCGGTTTTTAATTAAGCTTTTAGTACTTTATTTTATTTTATTTAATTAAGATTTTATTTTATTATTTTATTATTTTTTTGTTTAATTTTTTTATTTTATTTTCATGCATATTTAGTTATGCTTTATTCAAGGCATTTTAATATTTAGTTTTAGAAATTACATATTACTTGAATAAATCTAGGTGTGACCAATTTTAGTACTTAGCTAAATAACATAAACAATCCTCGTGGGAACGATACTTTACTCACTTTTTATTACTTGTCGCGACTCGTGCACTTGTAGTATAGGTCTTAGACACGCATCAGCACCACAAGGTGGAGGATGCCAAATAGGCTCTTCACCCGCAAATGAAGCAGTCTTGTCAATAGAGCTAATGCTATCCACCTATTTAGAAAAAGCTTTGAGCGAGAGGTTCTAGGTTTGCACTGAATCACCAATCTGTTTTTCAAAAAGAAAATGATTTCTAGCTTTCCAAATCATCTAGCCAATAATACAAATCAATACAAAGCATTGGAAAGATCCAAATTGAGGCATCGATCCAATGACCACCTCCCACCATCATTGTTAGCTTTAAATTGACAAGTATTTTGAAATGACAAAAACTTAAGTAATGCTAAATGTCTTACTCTACATTGTAAATTTGCTTAAGAGGAACACAATGATAGAAAATCAATTAACAAGGTTTTGGACTAAGTTTTCCAATTGAGAAAGTCAAGAAATACTATTATAAAATTAAAAGAATGTTTTGAATTGAATTCAAATCACAAAAACACATCATTTTATCTCAAAACAGCTCACAAAAATTGCAGGAAAGGCTTGAGGGATTGATCCCCCATGTTGAGGGATCGATCCTCAGATGGCAGAGAGCTTTCCAAAGGCAGAAAAGAAGGAAGGGATTGATCCCCAGTTGGCAAAATAGGCTCGAAGTGATTCTGGAACTTAGGGATTGATCCCCTATCACGAGAACAGTGCCAACGACTAGTTTTTTAGGGTTTCAACAGGAAGAATTACATTAAATGCTTCAACAATCGTTCCCAGCTGTTAGTGGACTATACATAGAGGCATTTATGAAGACTAAAGACAAAACAAGCAGTCAACAACTTCTCTAAGCCTAAAGAAAGAATTCAAAGCTGAAAAACCATCCTTTGTACTTGATTTGTGAAATCTCACCTTGTACACAACCCACTCACATTAATATCTGTTATTCAAAGGGGTGTGTAAGCCTTGTAAGGTTATCTTGTAAGAGTGAGGGTAGCTTTGCAAGGGGATAGGTTAAGAAGGTTATACCTAAGCCTACAAAAGAAAGTGTCAGAGGTTTCTCTACACCTTGAAGTGGTTTGTACTGATTCATAAAGAAAAGTGGAATCAATCCCTTGACATAAGGATCAAGGAAAAAGGATACAGGCAAGGGATTGGCTGAACTCTATAAATACTTTGTTTGCTTTTCTTCCCTTATCTTTACTGCATTTGTTACTTTATTGCATAAATTGTTTTATTTGTTAATTAAGTTCTTAAAAACTCAAAATTAATAATTAAATCGATTTACATCCCTCTCGGTAGAGTCAATAATTGGTATCAGAGCTTAGGCTCGAGATTGATTTGGAGTAATTTTCATCGAGTATAAACGATCTAGATGGCTCAAAATAGTGTAGCTACACCCTTAATATGAGATGAACGCTCTATAGTTAGGCCACCACTCTTCAATGGTGAAAATTATGCATATTGAAAGACTAGGATGATGTTATTCAATCAAGCCAATGACTATGAAGTGTGAAGAATTATTGTTAAAGGTCCCCTAGTTCCAATTAAGAAATTGGATGGGGAGGAAGTGCCAAATAAAGATGATGAATGGGACACAAATGATTTTAGAATGGAATAATTAAATGTTAAGGCAATGTACACACTCTTTTGTGCGCTAATACCTAATGAGTATAATAAAGTCTCATAATGTGAAAATGCAAAAAAAAAATGGGATAAGTTGGCAATTACTCATGAGGGAACTACATAAGTCAAAGAGATTAAAGTAGGCATGCTCACTCAAGATTATGAGCAATTCAAAATGAATAGTGATGACACCATTAGTGACATGTTTACTAGATTTATTGATATTATAAATGGTCTCAAGTCCTTAAAAAGACATACTCCAATGTTAAAATGGTGAAGAAGATTCTTAATGACTTACCTAAGTCATGGGAAGCTAAAGTTACAGCTATTGAGGAATCAAAGGATCCCCACACCCTTTCTTTAGATGAACTTATGGGATCTCTACTCACCTATGAGATGAAACTCAAAAGGAATCAAGAACCTCTTAAGAAAGTTGGAGTTGCATTGAAATCCACCACGAATGAAGAATCTAAAGATGATCATGATGAAAGTGGTGATGATGAGGATTTTGAGATGGCTATGTTTGCAAAGAGTTTCAGCAAATTCATGAGGATAAGAGCTAGTGAAAACTCTAGGAAACCTCCTAGGAGAGACTCTAGCAAAGGAGAAGCGAGTATGAAAGAAAAGGATCCAATTATTTGTTATGAATGTAAAAAAACCTGGTCATATTAATTTTGATTGTCCTTTTTACAGAAAACAAAGTGAGAAGAAACCAAAGAAGAAGGTAATGATGGCTACATGGAGCGATATTGACTGCTACGATAAAGAAAATGTTGAAGAGGAAGTAGCCAACCTTTGCTTCATGGCCATTAAAGATGAAAAGATAAAATCCAAGTCATTTGATACTAATGAATACACATTTGATGAGTTGCAAGATGCATTTGACGATTTAGCAAATGAGTTTGAATGTATGAATATAAAATATAAGAAAATAATTTCAAAATTGAAAAAGAAAAATGAGATGCTCATGAATGTCAAGTTAGAATGTGAAAAGAAATTAGAAAATGCAAATCTAGAGATAGATGAATAAAAAGAACATTAATTTGCAAAACTATTTTCTAAATTTTATATGGGTCAACAAAAACTTGATCATAAGCTAAATACCCAAAGAGCATTCTTTGATAAAGAAAGAGTAAATTATAATGCATCAAATAAAGAAACTCATTTCAAAAATTTTCTTGCTAAGGATGAAAAATTTATGCTATGCACTTTATGTAATAAATTAGGACACTCCTCACAAGCATGCACATCTAGGAAGACCATCATTAGAGGAAAAATAGCAATGAAGATTTAGGTGCCTAAGCATGTTTTGAATTCAAATGATGAGTTATTGAGAATGAAATGGATCCCTAAAGGAAAAAAAATTATTAGTACTAACTCTTAAGGACTTAAGAAAATTTGGGTACCTAAGATAAAATTTTGATGCATTTGTGTGTAGGAGGAAGAGCATTGCTAGAAGGCTAAGTCTAAGGAGCACTGGTACCTTGATAGTGGATGCTCAAGACACATGATCGGTGACAAGAGCCAATTCAAAATCCTAAAACCTAAAAGTGGTGGAGAAGTCACATTTGGAGACAACTCCAAAGGATAAATTGAAGGAATTGGCTCCATTGGTAACTCCTCCTCAACTATTGAAAATGTCTTGTATGTTAGAGGATTAAAACATAACTTGCTTAGTATTAGTCAATTGTGTGATAAAGGTTTTAAAGTTGTGTGTGATGCTTTGTGTTGTCATGTTGTTAATGCTAAAACTAATCAAATCCTTTAAATAGGACATAGACAAGGAAATATTTACATTGTACACTTAAATGAGCTAAATAACAAAAATGCATGTTTCATGGCCACAAAAGAAGATGAACCTTGGTGATGGCATAGGAGACTAGGTCCTGCTAGCATGCATGTTTTATCTAAATTACCTAAAAGAGACTTAGTCGTAAAATTGCCTAAACTTCAATTTGAAAACGATAAGGTGTGTGAGGCTTGTGTAAGAGGAAAACACAAGAGAGTATCATTTAAATCTAAAAAGTGTGTTACAACCTCTAGGTCACTCCAACTCCTTCACTTAGATCTTTTTAGACCAACTAGAACCACTAGTTTAGGAGAGAAACACTATGTTTTATCATAGTTGATGATTACACTAGGTTCACTTGGGTGTACTTTTTAGGTGTGAAAAATAAAGCCTTAGATAAATTCATCACTTTTTCAAAACTTGTTCAAAATAAAAAAAGGTTATTCAATCACTAGCATTAGGAGTGATCACGGAAAAGAATTTGAAAATCACCTTAGTTTTGACACTTATTGTAATGAAAATGAAATTAGCCATAATTTTTCACCTTCTAGAACTCATCAACAAAATGAGGTAGTTGAAAAGAGGAATAGAACCTTAGAAGAAATGGCTAGAACCATGCTTTGTGAAAATAATTTGCCAAAATATTTTTAGGCTGAAGCTATTAATATTGCATGTTATGTTATAAATAGAGCTATGATTAAGCCCATTTTAAAGAAAACCCCTTATGAGCTTTATAAAAGAAAAAAGCCTAACATTAGCTATTTTCATCCGTTTGGTTACAAATGTTTTGTTTTGAACAATGGAAAAGATAATTTAGGAAAATTTGATGCAAAAAGTGATGAAGGCATTTTTCTTTGTTATTCTTTAAATTCTAAGACATATAGAGGTTTCAACAAAAGAACACTCGTTGTAGAAGAATCAATTCATGTGATTTTTGATGAGTCAAGTTCCTCTAATAGAACCAATCTTGATGATGAAGTGGAAATATTTGATGAACCAATAATTGATTCATCTCAAGATAAAGATGTTAGGGAACAATTAGAAGATCTTGATATAAATAAGAATGAGGAGTCATTAGATCAAGAAATAATTGAGAAAGAATCAAGATGTCCTAGAGAACTTAGTTATGTGAAGAATAATGACATTGTTGGAGATCCAACTATTGGTATTAGAACTAGATCTTCATATAGAAATATGTGTCAACATGTAGCTTTCGTATTACAATTTGAACCAAAGAATATGCATGAGGCTTTAAAAGATGAAAATTGGATTATGGCTATGCAAGAGGAATTAAATCAATTTGAAAGAATTAAAGTTTGGACTCTAGTGGAAAGACCTAAGGATCATCTAATTATTGAAACTAAATGGGTATTTATGAATAAAATGGATGAGAATAGTGTAATAGTTAGAAACAAGGCTAGATTAGTAGCACAAGTATATAGGCAAGAAGAAGGAATAGATTATGATGAAACCTATGCTCCGGTAGCTAGACTAGAAGCTATTAGGATGCTACTTGCCTTTGCATGTTACAAAGATTTTAAACTATACCAAATGGATGTTAAAAATGCTTTCTTAAATGGTTACATAAATGAAGAGGTTTATGTTGAGCAACCTCCCGGTTTTGAAAATCCAAAGTTTCCCAATCATGTTTTCAAACTTTCAAAAGCTTTGTATGGGTTAAAACAAGCTCCTAGAGCTTGGTATGAAAGACTATCAAAATTTTTTATTGAAAAAGGTTTTGCAAGAGGCAAAGTAGATACAACCTTATTTATCCAATCTAAGGGTAGTGACCTATTAGTGGTTCAAATCTATGTAGATGACATCATTTTTTGATTCACAACTGAGTCATTATGTAAAGATTTCTCCAAATTAATGCAAGATGAATTTGAAATGAGCATGATGGGGGAACTAACCTTCTTCCTAGGACTTCAAGTTAAATAATGTAAAGATGGTATTTTTATAAATCAAGCTAAGTACAATAAAGACTTACTCAAAAGATTTGGGATGGATGAGTCCAAACCTCAATCCACCTCAGTGAGCACAAATATCAAGCTTGATAAGGATGAAAGAGGAAAATGTGTAGACACTAAACTATATAGGTCTATGATTGGTTCATTGTTATATCTCAGTGCTAGTAGACCCGATATAATGTTTAGTGTATGCTTGTATGCTAGGTTTCAATCATCTCCTAGAGAATCACACTCACAAGCTGTAAAAAGAATCCTTAGATACCTTAAAGACACTTCTTCCTTAGGACTATGGTACTCTAAAGATTCTACTTTTGCTTTTCATGCTTATTCCGATGCGGATTTTAGTGGTTGCAAAGTTGATAGGAAAAGTACATCCGGGACATGTCAATTCTTAGGAAATAGACTCATTTCATGGTTCTCCAAGAAACAAAATAGTGTAGCTCAATCCACAATCGAAGCTAAATATATTGCTTCTGGAAGTTGTTGTGCACAAGTATTGTGGATTAAGCAACAAATGAGGGACTATGGAATAGAGATGAATCAAATTCCTATCGTATGTGATAATACTAGTGCTATCAATCTTACCAAAAATCCCATGCAACACTCTAGAACTAAGCATATTGAAATAAGATATCATTTTATAAGAGATCATGTGTAAAAAGGTGATTTGTTCTAGAGTACATAGAAACCTTGCACCAATTGGCTGATATCTTCACTAAACCCTTAGATAAAGAAAGATTTTGCACACTTAGAGGTGAACTAGGTCTCATGAATGCTCATTGAACTAGATTGACTCTCTTGTTATCTTGAATGAATGGCTTAAGTTGGTTGCGATGAATGCAAGTCAGAGATGTAGAGAATATATTGACTATTTGCTCATCATAAACTTAACTTGCCATATTTTATTAGAAATTGTGAGGAACTTTAGTTTTAGGATGAATTGTTGAAATATGTGTTTGATCATGTTGTAAATTCCATGTTAATTCCTTACCACTCAGCCTTTTTGAGAAAGAATGTTGATCTGGCTAAATCACCATGCCACCCGCTAAAAATCACTTTTCATGTTTAAAAATTTCCTCAAAACACAATAAAATGGTTTTCAATGACTTTTCCAAATGTTTTTGTCTTTTACTAGTCATACAACATGGTTTCAACTTGCTCAAAACTTGTCTTGATTTTAAAACACTGAAAATGCACAATTTCACTTATTTTCAAATCACTTTTCCGCATAAAAAGTCAGGCAAATGACTGAGGGATCGATTCCTCAAGCAATAGGATCGATCCCTTGGGTTTTTAGGTCGAAAATATTGGGATTCAACTATGAAGGATCGATCTCCATTACCATGGGATCGATCCCATGGCACTAGTTTTGTAGTTTCGCATTCTGTCTGGAAGGGATCGATCCCTTCCTTGAGGGGATCGATCCCCTTGGGCCAGAATGCACAATTTGGCCTTTTTAAAACATCGATTTTTTCACTTCCTCATAACTGTTCATCATCTTCTTCACACAAACACCCTTTCCACCATTTCTCCCATACCCAAACTTTTAATCTCTCACATTTCTCCACCAAATCTCACCATTCTTTCACCGTTCTTCATCATTTTCATTTCCTTTTCACTTATCATCTCCATCATTTCCAAAAACTTCCTATTTTTACATGTTTCTTCTTCCTCTCACTCATACCCACGCCAACAATCATGAAACCTCTCAAAACCTTCCTCGTTAGGATAGTAGCTGAAACCTGAGGCCCTCTAGACAGCTTGGGCAATTGAAAAAAAAAAGATAATGTGCTCCATTGACTCCACATCACTATCACACTTGGGACACAAATGATCAGGGGTACAAAGGCACAAAGCCAAGTTTTCCTTTGTTGAGAGAGCATTATGACAAGCTCTCCAAATGAAATTCTTAATCTTAGGGATCACTTATAAACTCCATAAGCATTTCCACCCTGTCGATTGACCAGAACCACGCCTATTGCTTTCAACGTTGAAGGCACCACTTCATTGAGATTGGATAAACCGATAACCAGATTTAACTGTGTACTGTCTGTTGCCCGAAAAATTCCAAATCAATCGATCATAATCATTTGGGGAGCCAGTGGGAATCCTTGTGATAGCTTTAATTTCTTCATCATTGAAAATTGTTTTAGAACATTCATATACCAAGCCTTACATTCAAGAATAGTAAGTTGACTAACAAGAACAGGAGCTTGATCAGTATCAAGGGATTGAGCCAAAGTCATTTTGAAGTCTAGAAGGTTAGGAATCCATCTATCATTCCAAGTCAAAATACTATTTCCATTGCAGATATTCCATCAGATGCCCTTTTTGAGAATATTAAAGACCACCATTAAACTCTTTCATGCCCAAGAAGGTTTAGGCACTCTTTCCAAATTGAAGGGGGGAAAAGGAAAGTAAACTCCCTTAAAAACTTTAACCTAAAAGGCTTCTAGATTGTTAATCAATCTCCAAGCTTGTTTTGCAATAAAAGCATCATTAAAGTCAGAGAATTCCATAAAACCCATTCCTCCTTGAAGCTTTTGATTCAGCCATTCTTCCCCATCTCATCTAGTGAATCTTCTCTTGTCCAGAATTAAAACCGTTGCACCAAAATCAGTTCAAAAGAATATTAAGTTTTTGACAAAAGGTTAAAGGAAGCTATTCCAGTGTATGACATACACTGGAATAGAAGACGCCACTGCTTTAAGAAAAACTTCCCTTCCCACCTGAGAAAAGGAGCTTGCTTTTCCAGGCCTTGGTTTTCTTGTTAACTTTGTCAAGAATAAAACTTAAGGCCCCCTTTTAACTCCTTTCTCACATGATTAAAAGACCAAGATATTTGTTGTTACTCTGAAAGTCCCCTATTCTCAAAAGATCTTCAAAAGAATTTCTAGTATAAGCATAGGAATTCAATGAGAAAAAGACAAAAGATTTATCAAAGTTGATGGCTTAACCTGAAGCATTCTTGAACGTCTCCAGTAAGTGTAACAAAGACCTGCAGTTGGCCTAGTTACTCTAAGAAAAAGAAGACAATCATCTACAAATAAGAGATAGTTAAGTTATGGGCACCTTCGATTGATGCTAAAGCCCTAAATAGAACCTTGCCTCGAAGCATTAAGAATAAGACATGAAAGAACATTAGCAACTAAGATGAATAGGTAAGGGGCTAAAGGGTCCCCTTCTCTCAACCCTCTTCCTAGGTAGAAATCCTCAATTTTCTCTACATTTAACAAATCGAGAACTTTGAGGTGGAGATACATTCCATGATGCGTTTAACCCATAGATTTAAATTGTGGTTGCGATCAGGGTGACATTTTCCATCGCGTTGTGTTTATCACGGTTGCAGATATAACGGAGACTATCGCGATCATTGCGATCATCACAGTCATGAAATTTTTTTAATTTTGCAGAACTCACTATAAAACATAGTAATCATAATTATAATCACAAAAATTTTTATTTTATGTTTTTTAAAGTAGTTTATGATAGTTTGTGTCTTTTATTTACCTAAGAAAAGATTTATTCAAAATTTTTTGAAATTATAGTAAAATATTCATATTTAAAAAATTACTTATAATAATTATAAAAAAACAATTATTGAAATTATAATATTTATGTAGAGGTGAATAATATATCAATATATTTTTATGAAAAATTAATTTATTAATTATTTAACATATCAACAAATGAGTCAATCATTAATTATGAATGCAACTATAGCTCTCTCATTTAATGTTTATAAATTTAATTTCTTTCTTTCTACATTTCTATGGTTGCCTATTTTGGTTGCTTTTATAATTGATGAACAATTATGTTGATTTAATCAATCAAGGAAAAAATGTCTCATTTATATTTCTGTCGATAAACTTATTTTTTTAAAAATTGATAAAATGTTTAAAAATCTAATGATGAATCGCATTCCAAACTCCAAACAAGAAAAAGGCAATTTTTGTTTTGAAAATTTTTTTTTGTGATCATTATATTATGTTTATCTCCCTTCTTTAATTAAATATAGAACATTTGGTAAAACTTAATTGAAATTAGAAAACAAAATTTAATAATATATTAAGACTTAGAATCTGAAACATATTATGCCTTTTATTAATAGAGAAGTCTCATAAAGACAACCGTGTTAATAACATTACATTGTTTAAAAAAAACATTATTATTGTGAGTTTTTTCTAGAATATCAATGTTAGTAGCTTTTTTCAACTGCGTTTCCACCCACAACAGACCCCTGTTTCCACGTTCCACCTACTCTATTTCTCTCTTCTTTATCGTGGGTTTCCCCAAAATGCTCCCCTCCCTTTAACCATTCTTTTCTCAATTCTCAATTCCCCCTTCTCTACTTCTCTTCAAAGCATCTCCAACGGCCCTTACCCTCCCTTGATAGACCATAAATCCCGAAGCCAACCCTTACCCCCTAGCAGAAGAATCATGGGTGTCGAATGGATCTCACTCACCACACCAACCTCCAGGTTCTACAAGTTCAACAAATTCAGCAAATTAAAAAGATAATTTTAAGTTTTATAGTTTCTTACCTTCAAATATGTTACGTTAGTGCTGATATAATTGTGATTGCTTGTGAAATTTGGGATTTTCTTTTTGGGTTTGTTGTGATCTATCGATCTAGGCTTTCTAATTCCTAACGGAATTTTTTTTATACCCAAGTTCTTCAACGGAAAACAGAGAATAGCAGCGATAACGGATTGTTATCGCCGCTATTCGTTGTTACGACGCTTTGTAACGACCATTAACAACTGCTACTAATGTGATTCACAATCACATCCGCTTTATCCTCAATGGTTGTGATGACCACCGCCTTTACCGTGAGATAGCGACCTCTATTTCGTTTAGCAGCCACTATTTGAAACCCTGGTAACGCAAAAGTTGCAAAACCCCATCTTGAACAAAAGTTTTTTAAGTAAAGAACACTCAACTTTGTCGTAGGGTTTGCTAAGATTCAGCTTGGTAGCCATAATCCCATTCCCTCTTTTTCTCTTCTTCTTTAAACTGTAGAAAGCTTTATGAGCCACAAACAAATTATCTTGAATTTAATACCTTGGAACAAAGGCAGCTTGAAACGGAGAGATAATAGAGGCTAAAAAAATTTTCATTCGCTTAGCCATCACTTTTGAAATAACTTTGTAACTAAAATTGCAAAGTCCAATTGGATGGTACTAAGAAATACATTCAAGGGCTCTTTGCTTTAGGATAAGAACAATGTTAGTTCTATTGGTCTCTTTGAGAAGGAAACCACTACAAAAGAAACTTTTAACCCAATCTCAGAGATCAAATTTAAACAGCCCTCTATGAGTTTGAAAAAACACACTTGGAAAACCATCATAACCTAGAGCTTTTAAAGCTCCCAAACTGAAAACAACATACTTGATTTCTTCCTTTGAAATATCCTTACAAAGCTCCTCATTCATTTTCGATGAAACAACCTTATCCACCACATCCAGATGCTCATCTATATTACTGATAATACTTGCCCAGAGTAAATTTTTAAAATGGTTGACAATATGTGAAGAGATGACTGAAGGTTCCTCAATCTAGTCCTCTATCTTATTCTTGATGCGTTGAATAGCGTTACGTCTTCTTCTTTGCATGGTAAAAGCATGAAAAAAATTTTGTACTCCTATCTCCGTGCTTCAACCATAAGATTCTTGACCTTTGTTGCCAATGTCTTTCCTCCATTTGCCATCTATTATCAATCTCCTTTTTAAGTTTTCTTCACTTCACTTTTCAGCGCCTCAGTCATTGGAAGCGAGTGAATCTCCCCAATTCTTTTAAGCATGCTGCCAATTTCCATTTCAGGATCACCAAATTTACCTCTACTCCAAGATCTCAAGCTTTTACCCGTGGACACTAATTTCTTCTGAAAATTGAACATTCTTGAACCTCCAACATTAGTTTTCCAACCTTCTTGGATCACTTCCTAGACATTATCATTCAACAACCACTTAGACTCAAATTTAAAATCTCTCTTACTCTATTTCCTGGTTTTTTGAAACCACATAATCAATGGAAGATTGTTAAAGATAATAGAGAAATCATAAACAAGTTGAGTCTTGCGAAAGGATTTTCCCTATTCAACTGTAAAAAGCATCTTATTAATTTCTCCTAGATGAGCTCATCTTTGATTCTATTATTAAACCTAGAAAAGACAGCTCTCTCGATCTCTATTTCAATTAGCCCGCTCTCATACAATAAAGTTGTTGAAGAATCAGCCAACCTCCTGCCTTTTTTCTATCTAAGAAAGACATTGAAGTCACCAAGACAACACCAAACATTTACCCGAGAGCTTCCAGAATTTTTTATTTGCTTTCAAACTTCCTTCCTGCCTTCTCTTCATGGGTCACCATAAGTAAAAGTGCAAAACCATTCATTACCAAATTCTAACATAACACTACCATTAATAAAAAATCGAGTAGCTTCTAGAATAGTCCAAATAACTTCCATTTTCTAGCATAACGCTAATCCACCTAATTTTCCTCAAGGATCAACATAATCCTTTGAACAAACCCCACCTATTTCTTAACCTCTCCAAACCTGCCATTTTTTGTCTAGTCTCCATCAAAAAAACAATTGAGGGACAATGTGTATGGGTGAGCTCTTTCAAAGCTTGTCGAGGGTTGTTCAAGCCTTTGATAGTTCCAAGCTAAAAGACTCATTTGCCTTATTACAGCTATTGTAGATCAATTGCTACCATCCTTTCATTGTTTTCACCTTTAGATTCCTCCTTTGTATCTTCTAGTTTGATAGAGGGTAACTCATGGACATTCCATTTGGAAGATTCTACCCTATAACACTCTTAGAAGCTAGGATTTTAGAGCTAACATTTTCCTTTACTTACTATATTTGTCACTCGCTCAATGTAGCTAACACTTAACAGGTAGGTTTCTACTCATTTAATTGTTTAAGACTAGTTGTCTAAGGTCCCATTTTAGTTGCCTTGTTATGCGTGACAAAATCAAAACCGAAAAATTTTGTCCCCATATATATACCTATTACCCATCCTCACACAACAATGCAACAATATTTCCACTTAACAAAAATTCATCTCAATATACCATTCAGATCAAGACATAATGTCGAGTTACTATTATTACAGGGCACTGTTACAAAGAGTTCTCAATACAGTCCTAATACTTACATCTTAATCCATTTACATTGTGTATATAAAAGAAATCTCAATATTTGGAATATAAATAAAAGCAATAAGAGGTTATACCTCAATATAAAAAGTCGTATGCTTGGTAGCGTACAAGTCAAGCTCTTAGTGAAGCATTTTTGCACTCAAGCTTATTTGAAATAACCTGTGAGGGGAAGGAGGGGGTGAGTTAAAGCCCAATAAGAAATATATACGAGAGATGCTAAGCTCATATCATTTAAATGCATGTATGCGTATGCACGAAAATCGAGGTTAAGGAGTGTATCATTCAATATGCATTATGACAAATTTGCCTAGCAATCTTAGCTATCACATCTTGTGTTAGGGCTTTAAGGGGTACTCTTCAAAAGGATACTTTGTAGCTCCTCATTTCCCTGTACCCTGACACCTATCCTATGTGGTCCCCATAGTAAATAACACAATCGCTGAATGTATGTGTCATGCATTAATATCAATGCATCAAAACTTGAATTTATAATGCTGCATTACGAAAACACTCAAAACATTTCATATAACCATCTTTTATAAAGCATATATAATTTATGAAATGGATATAAAATCTTAATTCCAGTGTTCTAAAATAATATCAAATATAAGATCCAATGAACAAGTATATAAATCGAAGTAATTATCATGACACGACATTAATCGCTGATAGGTAATATAACCGCAATATACCCATGGTTGCTTGCCATGGTCTACACTTCTTCACAAGGGCACACTATCTATGTCATAGATCTTCCCAATGCCACTGTACAATTGGCCACTAATGTCAATGCGTCGACTGGTTTTGTTGCACAATAATATGCCAACAGGCAATTTCACAATATCTCTAAATCCATACATGTGTATATATAAAGGTCCTACCACAAGCGGCCATCCAACTATATGTATCGACATGCCCACATAAATCCAATCATCACGCATACACACACACATAGGTGGCCATCTAACTATACATATATACATGCCCCAATGTCAACAGACATAATATTAAGGTACCAGAAGTCCTTTATTTAGACAGCCTTTAAGATAACACATGATCAAAACATTTAGTATTTTGAAATTCACGATCAAAACCAGTAACACATTAGGTACATACTCATAAATCCCATCTGTTAGCTTTAAATTGCTATATGTATTTTGAAATGACAAAAACTTAAGTAAACCTTAATGTTTCTTTCATATTGTAAATTTGCTTTATGACATATGATTTTCTCAATCCACTTTCAAGTGATCATATCAAACATTAAGACCATGATTTAATTACATATCCTTATTGGTCTTAATACTTTATAAAATGTTTTGAATATTTTAGAAAATTACTTGATGAATTTTTGGACCATGTTTTCATTAGAGAAAGTCAAGAAAAACTCCCACAAAAATGCCAAAATATTTTGGGTTAGATTAGGATCAAAGGCCACATCATTTCTAACTCAAAAAGTGCAGGAAATCACATTCTGGAAGCATGGGATCGATCCCCTAAGGGAAGGGATCGATCCCTTTATGGCAGAATGCCTCGGAGGCCTAGAATGTAGCATGGGATTGATCCCTTTACACCAGAAAGCCTCAACGGCTAGTTTCTGTGAGATACAACGGCTAGTTTCTATTTTGGCTCCAACCAACGTCCACAAACCATCCAAGGGACTATAAATAAAGGCTTAGAAGCTAAAGGAAGGAAGAGGAACCACTCAGCAACTCTAATACTCATTATTCCTCAAATCCTCAAGCCTCAACAACAAATCAAGAGCTACAAAGTCTTCATCTTCCATCATTCACATATTTCTTGTATAGCTTAGCACAAATCTTGTATAGGCTTTTACTTGTGCTTAATCTTTGTAATCACTTGCTTATCTAGAGGTCTCCTTTGATTACATCTCTTGTAAACACAAACACACCTTGTAAAAGGAGAAGTTTCTCTTTAGCCTAAGAAAAAGAGGGAGGTTTCTCTTTAGCCTAGAAAAAGAGGGAGAGGAGGTTTCTCTTGAGCCTAGAAAAAGAGGGAGAAGAGGTTTCTCTTGAGCCTAGAAAAAGAGAGAGGTTTCTCTTGAGCCTGCAAAAAGAAGGAGTGTAACACAAATTCAAACATAGTGAATTTGGGGAAAATCTTTGGGAGCGTCTCAAGATAGAGGACGTAGGCAAGGTTGCCGAACCTCTATAAATCGCTTGCGTACATTTCTCTATCCTTACTCTCTTTACTTATTTGAAATTATATTTGTGTTTATTGTATTGAATTTATGTTGTCTAACTGCCCAGCTTAGAGAACTTAGAAAACACTCAAATAAGTTAGAGAATTTAGAAGAATCGAAAAACGGGCATAAGGTTAGCTAAGAACCAATTCACCCTCCCTCTCGGTATAGCCTAAAGAGCAACAATTGCTATCAGAGCTTGGGCTCGAGATTGATTTAGACTAACTTCTATCGAGCAAAATGATTATAAATGGCTCACTTGAATATAGGCACAACCCTAGGAGAAGAGGGACAATCATTAGTTAGACCTTCACTCTTCAATAGAGAGAACTACTCTTATTGGAAAACAAGAATGATGTTGTTTGTGCAATCAAATGATTATGAAGTGTGGAGAGTGATAGTTAATGGTCCTAAGGTCCAAATGAAGAAAGTAGATGGAAAAGATGTCCCTGAGAATGAAGATGAGTGAGACACCAATGACATGAGATTGGCACAATTGAATGCCAAGGCTATGCACACCTTATTTTGTGCATTAGGTCCCAATGAGTATAATAGAGTGTCTCTATGTGAAAATGCTAAGCAAATATGAGACAAATTGGCCATCACACATGAAGGGACCAATCAAGTGAAAGAAACCAAATTAGGAATGCTCACACATGATTATGAGCTTTTTAGAATGAAAGAAAATGAGTCTATGAATGAAATATACACTAGGTTTAATGACATAATCAATGGACTTAAGGCATTAGGCAAGAGCTATTTCAATGTAGAAATGGTTAAGAAAATTTTGAATAGCTTGCCAAAATCTTGGGAGGCAAAAGTGACCGCAATAGAAGAATCTAAAGATCCTAACACCTTGTCTCTAGATGAACTTATAGGCTCCCTACTTACATATGAAATGAAATTAAAAAGAAATGAAGAGCCTTCTAAGAAAGTAGGGGTAGCACTTAAGTCTTCCACTCATGAGGTCATTGAAGATAATAGTGATGAAAGTGGAAATGAGGAAGAAAAGGAAATGGCCATGTTTGCCAAAAGATTCAATAGGTTCATGAGAATGAAAGAGAGTGAGAATGATAGGAGACATCAAAGAAGAGGGGTAATGAGAGGAGAGTCAAGTAGGAAAGAAAAAGACCCCTTAGTGTGTTATGAGTGTAATGAACCGGGTCATACTAAGTTAGATTGCCCCTTACTTAGGAAGGAAAAGGATAGGAAACCTAAGAAGAAAGCATTTGTGGCTGCATGGAGCGATAGTGATAGCTCCGATGAGGAAAATGTAGATGAAGAGGTATCTTACTCATGCTTTATGGCCATTAGTGATGATGAGGCTAGTAGTAGCTCTAGTGAAAATAATGATTTTACATTTGATGAGTTACAAAATGCTTTTAATGATTTAGCAAATGAATTTCAATGCATGAACTCCAAATATAAGAAAATCATTGTTAAATTAAAAATAGAAAATGAAGCCTTGACAAATGCTAAGCTAGAATTTGAAAGAAATTAGAAGAGGCTAACTTAGAGATAAATGAGTTAAATGAAAAGAATACAAATTTGCATAACTCATTTACTAGGTTCTATATGGGTCAACAAAAATTAGATCATATGCTTGAGACCCAAAGAGCTTTTTTTGATAAAGATGGGTTAGGCTATAATGAAAAACAAAAAGAAACTCATCTTAGGAATTTCTTAGTAAGCAAAAATTCTATGCATGATACATCTCTCACATGCTCACTATGCAATAGGATAGGCCACTCTTCACAAGCATGCACATATAGAAAAACCACATTTAGAGGAAGAGTTGTTAGAAAAAATATGGGTGCCAAAGCATGCTATGAATAATGATGAATTGTGCTTGAAATGGATCCTGAAAGGATCAAAAATTATTTGCACTAACTCTCATGGACCCAAGAAAATTTGGGTACCAAAGCATACTTGAAAGTGTTTGATGTAGGAGTGTTAGAGCATGGGAATCCAATGGAACAATGGAGTTTAAATGCTCAACACATCCTCATGGAGTTTGCTTGTGCCAACAAGAAAGAGAAAGAGCTTGGGAATCCATCCTTAGCAAGGTGACAACAATTTCTCAAATAATGGCTAATGGAAGATCTAACACATTAAGGCAAAACACTCTCATGCAAAGGAGTTTTGTAAGCTTAAATTCTATCTTTTCAAAACTCTTACTTGCTAAATTTGTTTGTTTGATTTAATGAGGCATGTTGTTAATGATCTTTGATGCTTCATGAGTTGAATGAATGAAAGGCATGATTTATGATTTTGAAATGATTATTGGATTTCTGCATTTTGAGCAAGTTTTCTATGTGTTGATAATGCATTTACTTGCCTCAAATTACCAAATATGTCATTTATACAAAATGCAATGTCATGAGCAGTAATGAAGAATTTGTATGCTGGAAATCATGGCATGTTGTTTACAAGATGTATGTTTTAATGATATATGTGCTTAAAACCTATGTGAACGAGTTTGTTTTGACATATTTGTGGTTTCCAATGCTTTAGTTTTGTCAAAATATGCATAACTCTCAAAATGACCTCTTTTGAGGCCAAAAATGCATTTTATTGTGAAAATTCTTCCAAAATTGAAAAATCTTTTGTAAAATGATTTTTCATTCATATTTTTCATGCATACAAGTCCAAAATCATGTTACACAAATGTTTAAACTCTTACTTGGACTTAAAATAATCAAAAACCTCACAACTTGAATTTTCTATCAAAAACTGCAAAAAACGTATGAGGGATCGATCCCCCTCCTATAGGGATCGATCCCTCCAAGGCAGAATGCCTTCCCTGCACTTTTTCAACCGAATTTGAGAAGGATTTTTCACTTTCTTGATATCTTCTTTCTTCTCAACTTAAAATCCAGTATTTTAACTTCTTTTTAATGATCTTTTCAATATGAAAAATCATTTTTCATTGATATCATGCCTCAACTCCATCAATTTGTATTATTTCCAACAATTGATATGACTTTCAACAATCAATATCATTTTCATTGAGCTCACAAGTGCAAAATCAGTTTTCCCATTAAAGATGGTCATGAATTGCAATAATCTTGAAACATATTTTCAATGAATGCTTAAACATAATTTTGAGAATTATTTCAAGAATTTATGGATATATGTGAGAATTTGATGAACTTGTGCATAATGACTATTGATCATATCTTTTGTTCATCTTAGTCAAGCATGCTTATAGGATTATGTCTCTTAGCTTGACTTATCTATTCCACACTAGGTTTCATGATAATTATACATCTAGTGGATTGATTTCAAATGTAAATTCAACAATTGGTAATGGTCATTGACCTATAATTTGTGATGGTAAATGAATCCTAAATGTTATAATGCATGAAAATTTATCATTCATGAACTTAAATTTCTCTTATGGCCAAATTATTAAAGAACTTGGGCTTTAATGACAACACCAACAATTGATATACATGCATTGAATCTTTATTGTTTTGATGTTGAACGTGCATGTTTACTTAAGTTGAATCAATAATCATGCCTATGAGATGAGAATAGTTGTTTTCATGATATTATGTGATTAACCTCACTCATAGTTTATGGATTTTAATGATAAAATATATTTTAGCTTGATAATATTGATTCACTTAGGTGAAGCCATTTTAGTTAAAATACCATATACCCTCTAGAACTTTAAATGATGATAACAACTAGGGATATGGCTATTCTTGATTAAAATGGTAATTTTAAATCTTTCCTTGATCATAATTGGTTAAGAACTTGAATTGGAAAATGAGCATAGGATTTTTGTGCTTGAAACCATGGAAGAAAATGTGTTTGCTTGAATACCTTGATTTTTTGAATCTTCTATATGGTATAATTTTGTGTGATTGTGTTCTTGCATATTTAGAATGATTATTTTCTTGACATGAACACACTACACATAAATATTGGATTCATGCAAAATGTCTAAGTCAACGATTAGTAACAATTGGCATTTAGATTGAAATAACAATTGGTATCATTGGTAACCATATTTTCACCAATTGGTAAGCCAAAACTAAATTGACTATTGGTATGAGCTTTAAATTGACAATTCTTCTCATGCTCCTTAGATTGAAATGACAAATAGGGAGGAATTCACATAAACCACTTTTGCATGAAACACTTTTGTGCTAGAATTTGTGATTAATTGATGTATGATTTAATTCTAGACACAATATTTCTTGAAAATGATTCATGAGCTCATGCATATGATATGTTATATAATTTTAGCTCATAATCATGATATATTGTCATGCACCTTAGTTGGGTCTTAGCGAACAACTACTATTTCTAGGTGCTTGATAATATGAGCAAGTTATTGAATTTAGTAGATAATTTATAAACAACTTGCTTCATCAATTACCAATTGAGAACTTCTTGCAAAATTATTTATAAACAATTGGTATAGGATCATAAGTCATATTCTTTGCATGAATATTTCATACTCTTTGTGGATATTAACTTATTTATTTGTGCTATGAGTCCCATGTACTAACATGTTTCTTGTTGGATGGAGCATATTTATTTGTTCTCACATAGCCATAATTTTAGGGGGAGCATACTTTTTATTTTTCCTTCTTTTTGCTATGACAAAAAGGGGGAGAGATATTAAGGTATTAAGGGGAAGAGATAATAGAGGAGAAAAGGTTTGAAAATCTCTATCTCTTTTGGAAAATTCACTTCAAACCATGCTTACATTAAGGGGGAGCTTTATAAAATCCTGCTTTATTTAAGGAGGAGTATTTTATTAAAAAATTTTCAAAGCAAATTTACATTAAGTTTTGTTATATCAAAAAAGAGGAGATTGTTAGCTTTAAATTGCTATATGTATTTTAAAATGACAAAAACTTACGTAAACCTTAATGTTTCTTTCATATTGTAAATTTGCTTTATGACATATGATTTTCTCAATCCATTTTCAAGTGATCATATCAAACATTAAGACCATGATTTAATTACATATCCTTATTGGTCTTAATACTTTATAAAATGTTTTGAATATTTTAGAAAATTACTTGATGAATTTTTGGACCATGTTTTCATTAGAGAAAGTCAAAAAAAACTCCCACAAAAATCCCAAAATATTTTGGGTTAGATTAGGATCAAAGGCCACATCATTTCTAACTCAAAAAGTGCAGGAAATCACATTCTGGAAGCATGGGATCGATCCCCTAAGGGAAGGGATCGATCCCTTTATGGCAGAATGCCTCGAAGGCTTAGAATGAAGCATGGGATCGATCCCTTTTGTAAAAGGATCGATCCCTTTACACCAGAAAGCCTCCAACGGCTAGTTTCTGTGAGATACAACTGCTAGTTTCTATTTTGGCTCCAACCAACGTCCACAAACCATCTAAGGGATTATAAATAAAGACTTAGAAGCTAAAGGAAGGAAGAGGAACCACTCAACAACTCCAATACTCATTATTCCTCAAATCCTCAAGCCTCAACAACGAATCAAGAGCTACAAAGTCTTCATCTTCCATCATTTACATATTTCTTGTATAGCTTAGCACAAATCTTGTATAGGCTTTTACTTGTGCTTAATCTTTGTAATCACTTGCCTATCTAGAGGTCTCCTTTGATTACATCTCTTGTCAACACAAACACACCTTGTAAAAGAGGAGGTTTCTCCTTAGCCTAAGAAAAAGGGGAAGGTTTCTCTTTAGCATAAGAAAAAGAGGGAGGTTTCTCTTTAGCCTAGAAAAAGAAAGAGAGGAGGTTTCTCTTTAGCCTAGAAAAAGAGGGAGAAGAGGTTTCTCTTGAGCCTGCAAAAAAAGGGAGTGTAACACAAATTCAAGTATAGTGAATTTGGGGAAAATCCTTGGGAGCTTCTCAAGGTAGAGGACGTAGGCAAGGTTGTCGAACCTCTATAAATCGCTTGCGTACATTTCTCTATCCTTACTCTCTTTACTTATTTGCAATTATATTTGTGTTTATTATATTGAATTTATATTGTATAATTGCCTAGCTTAGAGAACTTAGAAAACACTCAAATAGGTTAGAAAATTTAGAAGAATCGAAAAACGGGTATAAGGTTAGCTAAGAACCGATTCACCCCCCTCTCGGTATAGCCTATAGAGCCAACACCATCAAAGAATATAAATTATATGCATGGCTGTCTGTGATAACCATAAATTTTTCATTTACTGGAAATTAGAAATATTGAAAATAAATATTGGAGGAATTAAATAAGAGGAAATAAATAAAATTTTGCGAAAACGGGATATTGGTGAAAATCCCGAGAATTAAGAAAGTGAAAGAATCGAAAATTGGTGTAAAGGAAATTAAATTGGAAGTGAAAATAAAAATAATAGAGAGAGGAAAAAGAATTAAATTGGATAAATTAAAATCCAAATTTAATAAGGAAAATGAGAAATGAAAATAAAATATGTTTATATAATTACAAATTTTATATAAAATGTATTTTATACAAATACATATATATTTAAAATACTATATAGTATATTTTAATATACGTTGGTATATATATGGAAATATATACTATTTCATGAATTTAAATAATACATATGTATATAAACATAATATTTTATGTATATATAAATATATATATATACATACATATATAGAAAATGTAAATATTATTTTATATTAAAGTTTATAGGTATATATATTGTATTATAGCATTTATATAATTCTATATATATATATAAATGTTATTTATCTTAAAGTATGTAAATGTACATATATATATATTGGATATATGTTTTGTAATATACAATATATATTGTAATATATTATATATGAAATGATATATGTATGATATATAATATATATTATATGTATAAAATATAAAATATAGTGTATAATATATAGTGTATCATATACTAAAAATAGAAAGGGAACAAAACCAAAAAGGGAAACAAAACAGAAAAGAAAAGAGAAATCGGGGAGGAAATCCCGACCATCCCAGCCAGACCGTCGGTGGTGGAACTGCCACCGCCGGTGAGGGAAAAAGGAAGGGATGACGTCGCCGGCAAGAGGGGAAGCGAACGGCGGCGGCCCGAGGCGGAAAGAGAAGGAAACGACGCGAAGCAAGCGAGAAAAACCTAAAGGAAAAAGGAGAAGGGAGATCGGCGGTGCCGGCCGATCCGGGCACCACCACCGCCACCAACGCCACAGGCAAGGACCAACGAAGGAGAAGGAGGCCACCGACGGTGAAGGAAACGGCGGAGGAAGGAAGAAACGAGTAGAAAGAGGTCGAAACCCACGGACCCAGATCCGGCATCCCCTCAACGTCGGCCAGCTGTGGGAGGCGTGAACTGGAGGAAAAGAGGACCACTGGTGGCTGAACCGGCGGGAGGAGGCACTGAACCGGTCCGGCTGGAAGGAAAGAAAAGAGAAAAGAAAAAGGAAAAAAAAGAAAAAGAAAAGAAAAAGGAAAAAAGAAAAAAAAGAAAAGAAAGAGAAAGGAAGAAAAAGGGGAAAAAGGAGAATTTTGGGAATTTGAAGATTCTCGGAAATTCGACAACCCAGAAATTTACGAAAATTCGGTAAGAAATTCCCGGAAATTAAATTTCAGAAAAATTTAATAAATTATGGAAAAATTCTAAAATTTAGAATTTTTATTTCCAAAAATTATTTTCAGCGATCGGGATAAGGAATCGGGAGAGATGGAGTACGAGCGCGACCGAGAAGAGGAAGTCGCTTACCCGAAAAAGGTAAGGGATGCATGTGCAACACTGTAAGGATACTCAGTCTGCATATTTTAAATTGAAATAATTTATGCAAATACTTTATGAAAATTATTATGATGCATGAATTGCTGAAAATTCTGAGATGAAGTACTGGCTGCAAATTTTATTACTATATTGTTCGTGCAGGAGGTTAGTAAATCGGCAGCCGTTATGCTGCCGAAAATTTTAGAAAAACTTTATAAAATCATATTAAATGATTTTATTTCCGAAAATCGATATTAAATCACGAAACATGAGAAAATTACTAAATTTCGTAAAACATGAATATAATGAGATGGAATTTTAAAATATTCATGTATTCGGGAATGGTGATAATGAAACCACCGAAAATTCTCGGAATAGATAAATTACATGAAATACGAAACGAAAAATGAAGTGAAATACAGTGAATATTTTTATGAATATTTCTATAAATATTTACTAAAGGATTTTAACCCTTATGGATTTAAATTATGGAATTATATATTTATATAAATTCCATAAAAGTTTATTTTATGATCAAAAATACGGTTTTGATACTCGCCAACATCCTATCATGCTGATGCATGATATGTGACAAGTTTAGTCCCGGTCGACACTTGATCAGTGATCCACCGAGGACAATATAGATTATGGTCATAGATTTGACCCTTTTATTCCGTTACTCTCCAGGGTTTATAGTATGATAAGATTGATGTCTATCTTAGACTCCATAAATGACAGGTGACATGTTAAAAAGGAAAGTGTTTTACATGATATGGAATATGTCTAACGGAAAATGTGATATATGATTACGTGACATGTGAAAAGAAAATGTTTTATATGATATGAGAAGAAAATCAATTGATTTATAGCATTTTTACAAAATGCTCATTCCAGCAGTGATTATAGTACTGTAAGATGATTTTCATAAGACATGGGATACGAACATGTAATATGCTTTCAGAAAGGAAGAATCGATAAATCTAATATTCTTACTATGATTTAAATGGAGTACTAGATTATGAGTACTACTCGAGTTCCGAACCGTGGGAGCCACCTCTAGAGTCCTTCGCGAACTAAGTACTACACGAGTTTCGATGTGTTAGTAAAGGCCAAACCGAGCAAAGACTCGAGTTCCGAACCGTGGGAGCCACCTCTAGAGTCCTTCGGGAACTAAGTGCTACACGAGTTTCGATGTAAGAAATTTCTGTACCGTGGGAGCCACCTCTAGAGTCCTTCGGGAACTAAGTGCTACATGAGTTTCGATGTGAGTAAGAAATTTCTGTACCGTGGGAGCCACCTCTAGAGTCCTTCTGGAACTAAGTGCTACACGAGTTTCGATGTGGGTAAGAAATTTCTGTACCGTGGGAGCCACCTCTAGAGTCCTTCGGGAACTAAGTGCTACACGAGTTTCGATGTGTGAATAAGAAGTTTCTGTACCGTGTGAGCCACCTCTAGAAGACTCAAGGGACCTAAGTGCTACATAGATTCTTTGTGAACTATGGGGAGCCACCTCTAGAAACCTTTGAGCACTAAGTGCTACACGAGTTCCTCGATATGACACTTAACTCCATTGCTAGTTAGAATGCATGTCGTAACTGAATCAGTGAATTGGGGCTTATGCCTAAAGTGATTAAGTAATCGGTTATATGGGAATAGATTTTAATAGCTTATTTTGCTCTTTAAAGTACGGTACTAATTAAGAGAGTACATTAAAACATGAAATGAGTTTTAAAGAAATAAGATGATGATTTAACTAATATTCTTTTCAAGGAATATACGAATATTAATCATTTTATTTAAATGCTTTATTTCGTAGAAGCATTATTTTGAAAAGAATATGAAAAAGGTTATGAAAGTTTGAAAATGAAAAGGATTTATTAATTCAAAAAGAAATGAAAATTTCTCTCTACAGTTGCTTCTAGGTTCCGTAACAAGTATGGTATTCTAAAATACCTACCTTACTCCATTCGGATCCCTAGCCGACTGTAGTATCCTTCCTACATGCGAGCCTAGAGCCCATAGGAAAAATGAAAAAGATTTTTAGCATATAGGAAACTGAGTATCAAGTGAGGCATATAATTCTCTTACTGAGCCGTGGTTTTGCTCACCCCTTAATTTTAAACATTTCAGGTTTTTGACGATTGTGAGTTCAGTGAATTGTGGATCCTGGCTGTACACGAAGGACAATGTGACAGACCAACTGAGTTATTTGAGGTATGATTAGTTATTTTCTGTATTTAGACATGTCAACAGTACTACTTATCTAATTAATTTCGATAAGGTGATGTGTATAACATAAATAATCTTATGTAAAATTGTTTAACAGTTAGTATAAATGAAGTATCACAGACAGCCCAACCGGTTAAGTTGTGTACAATAAGGTAACAAATGTGGTCACGGGTCGTGACACTGTCAAACACATTGTAAACCATTTCACTGAATTAAAAAGGTTTGATGCATTGTTTTAAAACAATGTATGCACTTACAAAACACATGGATCTCAATTAAATAATTCTCATTGCATGTATGATTAACAAAATATACAATGTATTACTTAAGCTAACATTATATAATATACTCTGTATATCCTCAAGACTCCAAGTTTCTCTATTCATGACCCTATATGGTCTCAACAAGCTTATGCACATTTCAATATAATTCCACAGGACCTTGATATTATTTAAATCACATTCACATTTAAATATCGATACTAAGACCCTATCATGAGTATGGGTCCTCTTAGTATCACACAAATATTTATATATTGTTTGGTTAAGTATTCTCAATAATCCAAATTATTTAACTGTAAACACCATTTTTGTCTAGATTTGTTTTAAATGCTTTGATATTAATTTTTTATATATTATTATATTAATTTGATTTTGATTTTTTTTAATTTCTGGTAAAACAATAATGATAGAAGAGACTAGGAAACTTTATTTTGCATGCCTTAGTCTTACGATAGAAGAGACTAGGTAATTTCATTTTGCATTCCTTAATCTTATGATAGAAAAAGGTTAGGAAAATTCATTTTTGCATTCCTTAGTCTTTTGATAGAAAAGACTAGAAAATTTTATTTCGCCCTTTAGTCTTATGATAAAAGAGACTAGGAAATTTCATTTTGCATTCTTTAATCTTATGATAGAAAAAACTAAAAAATTTCGTCCTGTATTCATTTCTTAGTCTTATGATAGAAGAGATTAAGAAATTACATTTTTGCATTGTGTCCTTAGTCTTATGAGAGAAAAGGCTAGGAAATTTCATTTTGCATTATTCCTTAATCTTCATAGGAGGAGAAGACTAGAAAATTTCATTTTTGCATCCATTCCTTAATCTTTATAAGAGAAAAAGATTAGGAAATTTCACTTCTGTGTTCTTTCTTTAGTCTTATGAGAAGAAGAGAATAGGAAATTTCATTTGTGCATTAATTCCTTAATCTTATGAGAGAAAAGGCAAGAAAATTTCATATTTTACCTTTTTCAAAAAAAAAATGTGTTGGGTAATGGGTCCTGCATTTGGATGAAATGGTTGTCTATGTCTTTGCACAATTACTGTTTCACAACAAATGCGCAAAGAGGGATAGCTATAGATACCGTTTTTGTTCGGATTTGTTTTAAATACTTTGATATTAATTTTTTTATATATTATTTTATTAATTTGATTTTGATTTTTTTTATTTCTGGTAAAACAATAATGAACAGCAAAAAATAAAAAATAAAAAAAAAGGAAAAAAAAGAAAATCTGTGGAAAGTCCAAGATTATCTCAAGACTTGCTCTCCACTTATGGAGAAATAATTGGTGACAACTGAACCAATCTTACTACAACATCATCATGCATGCTCATATGCCTTAAAGATTGGTTCGAAGTCGAATCATAGAACAAATAACACGGAACAATAGATGAGTTCAATGAGCATAGTTTTGAAAAGGAAGAAGAAATTTCAAAGCAAATTCTTATTAATTTTGAACAATAACTTTATTTCTTCTTTGTAAGTTGTATTATGTAAACAATTGCACTTATAGTAAATTTTTTTTATTACTATGATCCCATTGTTTTTACCGTTCTACCTGTTCAATGAGTTTTTACGTAAGAAAATCGTCTCATTTATTATTTCCGTTTATTAGAAATAGAAATTTAGAATTTGTTAAATAATAAATTAATAAACGAAATTGCTCCGGTCTAATCCGGAATCATCGTTCTGGTTTTACCAAACCGGATTGGTTCCAATGTCTATTCACTTGAATTTAAACTGGTCTGATATTCACCCGGACTGCTCCAATCCCTTCTGCTAATGGACCAAAATTGGTCCGATCCAATCAATTAGCATGTCCATATATGAGTACATATGGGCTCAAACCAGCAAATGTTCATTTATACTAAGGTAGGGGCTTTGAGAATAATAGAAGAGTATGCCAAAACCGACAAGAAGCTGAAACAAAACTCCTAGTGGCAGCACGTAGGGCCAGAGTCTCAGATGTAGTACACCAAGGCCAGGCTTGCAAATGTCTCCACCACCATCGTCGTTAGCGAGTGAGGATATAATTTTTTGCGAATTGGGTTTCCCCAAAGCATGCCACACTAGATGTACATGGGAACCGATGCAATCAAATGCTTCGGTTAGTATTTCTTTGATTAGTGTATGAAAGTTGGAGGCTAACGTAAGGGGTTGAGAATAAGTATGAGAATGCTATCAACAAAAAGAATATGAAAATTTTGGTTTGCAAGAATAGGCAGAGAAGTATTTAAGGCGATTTCATTTATCACCATAAAAAGGTTTAAAACTTGTATTTGTGTAATAACATGTTTCGAATGCGAGATCATTTGAATCTGTCTTACAGAAGATTAGAATTTGCATTCGTGTAGTTGCATGCTCCCGAGTTCCAATGAGGGATCATTTGTATTCTATGCCATCCTAATACAATTGGGAGGAGCGTTGCCAATCAAAAGCTGAAAGATGTGGACAGGAAAATATGCGTAATACTGTTAAATTAAAATCATGCATAGTATTTGGCCAAAAAAAAATCATGCATTGTATCGATAAGTGATTGAAAAAAAAAAAGAAAATGAAACTTTTTTAATATTTGGATAATTTTTTAAAAAATTTATGATTTATCGATTCAAATAAAATTAATATTAAATTATAAAATGAATGATAATATTTGTATTTTAAAAAAATTGACAGAATTAGAAGATTTTGGCATTTTGCAAACCACTCAAGAACTGTAAAGTGTCCTTTACAGTTTACACTGAGAATCCTGGTAGTGAGATGTCAGTGTCAGAGCTCACACAAATACCATTGTCAGTTCAAATCCGGAAGAAGACAAAACGCACACCTTACACCTTGTCCTTTCATTCCCGTCGAATGGATTGGATATCCCAATTTTACAATCATTGTTTCCTTTGTACCCTAAACACCCTTCGTCTTCGCATATCGATGGAGTTGGAATGAACGAAAATAAAGGGTATAATTGTAATTGTGGTTCACAACCCCGGTCCCACCAATCAATAATTGAAAAAAAAACAGAGGGGATGTTGTTAGAATTCTATATAAGGACAATGATTCCTTCCTGGCTTTCACATCGTTCATTCGTCTAACGAAGTTGTCGCCGTTAACTTCGACGCGCAAATGTCGAACATTGGATGATCCAGACAAAAACCCACCCTTTCTTTTCATAAAAATTAGGGTTTCAATCTATTAATCATTTTTATTTTTCCTCCCATATTTTTCTAGAGAGAGATAGATAGGGAAGAAAAAACCAATCAAATGAAATTTTAAATCACATGCGAACTTTCTCTCTCAATTTCGGAGCAAGTTCGAGAGAGTTTTGCGATTTCTTTTTCTGTTGTTTACTTTTCAGAAAACAACGAAAACAATACGCTCCGATTTTTAAAGAATAAGAGACGGAAAAGATATTAATAATTTTAATCAGATAAAGAGAGAAAGAGTTGGCGGAAACGTGGATATTATAAGTTGCGTGGATTGCAGAGAATGTTTGGGTGAAAAATGGATGATCAAGTCGGTGAAGAAATGGAGGAGTTTTTCTCCATCCAAGAACCAATGGAGGTGGGGAAATGTTTTGATATCGAATACGAGTTTGATGCACCTCAACGCTATGATTTCAATCGGCCAGAAACATATTGGGAGGCTAAACAAGCCGAGCTCTGGTTCGAATCAACTGGAAGTTATCCGCCTTCGCGTAAGCCTTTCCCTGTGTTTTTTATAACAAAATCGTTATGCAATCAAAAGCAATTTATCTTAAACTCTAATAGGAATCTTTTATGATTTTTTTAATTTTCAGCTTTTGCAATAAAGTTGAACTGGAGATATGATGTAAACGGGGATGGAGAATTTGGCAATGATTCAATAGATTGTGATGAATGTGATAGACGTACGTTCTTGTCTTTATCATTTTTTTTTATTAACCATCATATTTTTCTAATTGCAGCATTTTCTTTGTAACTTTGTTTTATTTGGCAGCATCAATGGGTAGAGTTTACTATGGTTTCTTTTCTGAATGACAGTTTTTTTTTTTTAATCTGAAAAAACTAATTCAATAAAGAAAAAGAACCTAGAAACTGTACTAATGTTCTTATTATTATATTTTTTCTCATTTTACTTCTAAATTTGAAGCATGCAATTGCTGTAACGAAGGTAATCTGAGGGCTAGAACGAATTCTCGGGTCAAGTCATCTCCATCTAGGAGTTCAACTTTGATGAAACCTACAGCAAGTTACTTGGCCAAGCAAAAACAATCTCGAGCGGTTCTTTCCAACCAGTTTCAGAGAAGGTGTGACTCTATAGTAGTTAGATACCATTTGATGCTTACATTGGTAGTTTAAACTCTGTTTTTTATATAAATTCTGGTCACAAATTCAAGGGTTAGTTCTCTGATGGAGACATGATAAATTAAAGGTTTTTACTTGTTGGTTCCTTTACTTCACAGGTTGCAAAAGTCTTTTGACAGACTTGATGATAAGAGCACAAAGAGTTCTTCTGTTACTGAAAGCAATGCTACCAAAAGACAAAAGCTGGAAGCCGGTTACCTATGCAAGGTCCACTCAATTATGTTATCCGTTATACGATTGGACCTCATTTTCCTGTATGTGGTTCAAAGAATTTGTATGATTCACTAGCTCTACAGAACCAGACCATTCATTCTTCTTTTAGATTTGTGAGAATGTGTGAGTTTACCTCCTATAATTTTCCGTGTGATGTTGAAAAGGGAAATATATAGACTAGTCAGATTTTAAGTGATAGGAATTCCAGGTAAGCAATATACCTCTATGATATGTTATGCCCAAGAGTACTTTGTAACTCAAGCAGTGATTTGGCTTATGATTATTTTATGTTCAACCTCCCCCCCTCTCCCCCCCCCCCCCCCCCCCCCCCCCCCCCCCCCTTCCTTTTCCTTCTTCTTAGTCGTATATTTCACGGTATACACCAGTGATCTGCTTTGGTTGTTTGTTTGAGATTCCATGTTGTTTCACGTTATATTTTGTTTTATTTGAAACTGCAATATATAGCTCAAAATTTGTTTGCTAAACTTTGGATTCTGACCCTAGAAGATGTTCCATAACAACGTCTAATTTTTGCAAAGCAGGTTGCTCATTTGAAGCATCAAGCTCTATTTCGGCACAAGAAACCTAAAATGGTAATTTGTAGGATTAAGAAAGTAGTTTTACATTACTTAGACTAATATTTAATGGTACATCTCATCAGCAATTCAGCATATGTGCAGGTTTGCAGGTAGAATAAATCTGTGAAAACAATGAAGTTAACATTATCAGCATTGTCAGCGAAGTTTTCTAACAACTTTGAGTTTGTTATCCAGGTCCTATCCCTTGATGGTAACTCGGTAAATGCTAAACCTAAAGTTACAATTCCAAGAGAACCAGAGCTACAAACAGCAAGAAGGGCTCAGATACATAGGTACTATTGATTTCTTATCATTCTGTGTCATTCATCTTGAGATTAAGTCATTGTGCTTTGGCCATAAAGCTGATAGCCAAAGGTTGACAATTTCAGGTCTAAAGTAAAAGCAGAGTCAGATGAAAATTCAAAATCAAATGTTCATTTCTTCAAAGCACTCCCCTTAAAGAAAAAAGTTGGTACTTCTAGCATTAAATTTATTTTTACTTGAATTTTGTTGGAACATAAAATTTGAGTGAAGTTTAAGGCATGTTTGATGTTGAATGTGTAATCTCAATAATTTCTTTGCGCTTGATAGATTCTTGAGGCTCCTTCATTGCCCCTTTCCAAGAAAAGCCTGCCTCAGCTGCCAGAGTTTCAGGTAATTGATAAAAACAGTAACTTACTAGTCTGTCCCCTCTTATGATTGCCTTTCTAGTCATTGTCCTGAGAAATGTCCTGAGTGAACCTTTTCTGGGAGACTTTATGACACAGATTTTACTTTGTTTTATTGCTTTAGTTGTTTCACCTGAGGACATCAGAGAGAGCCAGGCAGCATGGATCTAATAATGTGGGTTATTAAATTTTTATTTGTATAGCTCTCATATTATGCTTTTTAAGTGTTCTGTCAAGTTTTAACCCTATTTGGCTTCTACTGCCATCATTACTTTTTTCAATTGTTGGAACTTGGGAATTAATAATCTCTTTGCAGGCAATGAAAGTACCTAATTATGTTTCAACTTCAAGAAATGAAAACACAGCCCTCAGAAGGTAATGGTGCTTTGGCTTTTAGCATTAATCAGTTTTGTTCTTCAAAGCTTTCGCATTCCTTCCAGCGCTTGATATTCTTTTTCTTACATGATGCATAATCAGTTGGTTAATAGCCAAATTCACTGTTATTCTTTTGATGCATATGTGCTTTAAATTTGTAATATATATCCGTTGAGATGATTTCAATTGTTTGCTGAAATGGTTTTTTTTTTCCTTTGGGTGCATAGCTTCAAATCTGTCAATGCATTAAAGGAGGAGAAATCTGAAGCTGTTAGTAAATTTAAAGCTTTCCCTCTGAAAAAGAAGGTTCCGCAAATATATTGGTTCTCCCTTTTATACAGATTTATTTTTAAAAATAATTGTCACATGCAGACCCATTTTTTTGTGTTTTCAGATAATTTCAACTAAAGAAGAAAATGGTGTCCTCAGGAATATGAACGCAGCAACAGCCACAATGGTTATTTACTAAAACTCCCTAAGTAGAGTTATATATTTTCATTTGTTATTCGGTGATCTTTTCTTTATTAACAGCAATAGAGGTTTTACTTTCTCTAGGAATTCAAGTTTTTAGCAGACAGGAGGCTTTCAGATAAACCACCAATAGAACTATTCAATAAGGTATTTCATCTTACTTTTTTTGAGCTATATTCATGAGCAACCAATAGCCTTGCTAAATGGCTTTCCCAATGAGCCACCTAAAAAATTTTCAGAATAATTCACACCTCAACAAAATTTCTCAATTTGCTCTTGATTTGGGTGCGTTAGTATTTCACTGCTCTCTTGCTTTGATATAACCCAGCTCTCACTGTCATCTGAAGTCCATACTGATGAAAAGTCTCGAGAAAAAATGGTTCTTTCTGAGGTTAGTTCACACAGATTTTTTATTTTTGAAATCTACAACATGTCTATACATCGTATTCTTAGCAAGTTCTCTCTCTTGTTGAATTAAGGGATTCAAAGAGAATGAGCCAGGTCCTTTCCTTCTGCAGTGTCAGGTACATTAAATAATGTTTAGAGGCACCACTAGATCACAGACTGAAGTAATTTGATACATGTATCTCCCATTTCTGCATTAACTTTAGATTTAAATATGCAACTTGTAGATTATGAACGTGGCCAAAGAAAATTTGCAAAAGAATGTAGGGATGCAATATCAGTGTAGAAGCAACACGACTGCTGAAATTGGGCGACAACTGAACATTAATAGGTATAGCAAATTTTAGACTTGGTCTGCTTTGACGTGCTTGTTCTTTGCCCTCCTTTTACCAGTAATTTTGATCTGTTGGTTTTCTTCTCTTTTTCTGCTATAAACTCTTGGTTCCAACATTTTCAACTTTTGCCACTTTTTATCTGAGAATAATGGCAGTATTGGTTAAAGTAACAGCCGTGTTTCTAGATGTGATCAAGAATTAAAGTCCACTAGCCTAGTAAAAATTTTGCTCTGTTTTGAATTTTTGAAATTCTAATCCAGCTAGAACATTTTACATGTGAAACAGGTCAGATATCTGACTCTGCAGTGTCTTGACGAGTGATGACTCTATTTTGGGTCGTTGGAATTCCAAGAAATAAGTCCACATAAACATCTAATGACTTATTTAGCCTAAGACATAACCTGACCAAGTTTTCTTTGGTTGGTTGCTACGTGAAAACGAAGCACTTCAGCTTATTGTCCAAGGCAGATAGGCTGTCAAAACTACCTTAAAATTTTCAGTAGCCAAAACCAGGAAACAAAACAAAAGTTGTCAGACTTATTAAAGAAATAACAGCGGGTATGCCAATTTCTTATACAAGAGAATCATAGAATGCGTTTGTTTTGGTTGCGAGGAATAGAATACAGAGGATAAATGAATGTTCCATAGAATCATTTTACAAACAAGAACATTATGATTTTTGCATGTCGTTGGTTGTTGGATAATATCTCAACTGTTCTTGTCACAGGAGCTTAGGATTGGACATAATCTGAAGTCCCGAGTCATTTTGGTGGTCATATTTGCCTTTTCTCGCCCTACAAAGGCAGCTACGTCGCAGGCAAATTTTTGGTGAGAAAAATAAATACTTCTTTTTCTAATAATGGAATGGTGTTTATTTCATGAAGAAAGATTTTGATAAATAGCAATGTACAGCAGTCTTAAAACTTTTAGTTAGGCTTTTGTTATGCTTTCCAGCAAAAAGTTACCCGAGTATGTGTACATTATGCAAGCTGAAATGTTCTCAATGTTTTCTTATTTGTCTAGATGTTAAATTTGAGCAAACTAGTGAAGCTGATTCACCTAGACTGTTTTATTCAAGGAATGTCTCATTATTGTAAAATTACGAGGAAAAGGCATTCAAAACATCAAGAGGTTATTTCATTGGAATTCTGAATGAAACGAGGAAGAATTTAGCAGTTGTGTTGGAAAATTCAAAAGTATATATGAGAAATGGAAAACAATAGTAATCCAAATCCATTTAAACAATTGATAAGCCCTGTCTGCAACAATAAGAAAGAATAGCTGGACCATTGGAGAAATAGTTGGAACATTAAAACATGAAAGCAACGTTTACAGCTTAAAACCCCTAAGATTTTGAAGATTGTACGAAAATGTCAAGGGCACGATTCAACGTGCAGAACAATTAGAATTAGGGAGGAAAAAAAGATTAATATGACCTTTAAAAAAGGACATTAATATGCCCATATCATAATGCATTGTGAAATGTTAAGTGCGAACTAATACATCAAGTCCTGAGCCTAACATATAGAGCTTACACTGATAATTAAAATATTGAGACTAGAAGACAATTCACAGATTGTGCAAAAGGGTCCACAGAGTATCATCTCATAGTTTGATGGATAATGGATTTCAAATAATACATGACAAAAAAAAACCACCAACTGTGGACGGAATAGCCCCCCCAAGCCAAAAACTGAGATTCTATTGCATTACCTTTTTCTTCTTCCTCTTTCTGAATGAGAAATAATGATGGCTTTAAAGGATGTTCTTGGATATGACTTCTCGTAACCGAACAAACCATTGAGCATCAGATGAGTTGGTGTCGTGATGAACTTGCTGCTGTTCCTCCTCCATCTGTGATTGTTGCTGCCCTTTGTCAATGACAAATTGGGCATAATCAAATGACTTGGGTGGAGTCGAGCAAAGTTTTGCCGGAGGAGCTGGAACTAGAGAGACCAGAACCCTGGCAACGTCATGCATGGTTGGTCTCTCTGAAGGGTGACGCTTTGTGCACAACAAAGCTAGTTGAAAGGTCTTTCTGACATGAGCCAAGTCCACGCACGTCACTGACACTTCTGGATCAACAGCCTCCATCACAGTATTATCATCGGCCTTTGTTAGTATCTAAACACAGGTAAATGTTCATTTTAAAACCAAATCTTCAGCGATCATTTAGTCTGAAAATAACTAGATAACCAGCAAGCAATATAAAAAAAGGCACCAATCGAAAAGAGTTGGCTGAAGAAAATATTACTATTATCAAAATTAAAAATTACAATAAAACAAACACACATGCATTGCCAAAACTTGTATAGATGAGCACATCCTGTACACGCTAACCTACCCGATAAAGAGTATGGTAAAACATAAATTTAATCATATTTAAGGGTTAATAACTTGACCCTGGCCAGACTTTTAAGAGTCCAGTAAAGCTTTCAAGAATCTATTACAATTGACCTGGTGTGATGAAACAAAACTCACCAGTTGGTGCAAGTTTGATTCATTGTCCACAGCCTTTTTCCCTGTCAGAAGCTCTAGAAGAACAACACCAAAGCTATAAACATCTGATTTTTCATTAAGTCGGGAGGTACGGGCATATTCTGGGTCAATATAGCCAATGGTCCCCAGAACATAAGTGGAAGCATGTGTCTTTGTTGTTGGTATGCATTTAGCAATCCCAAAATCAGAGAGATGGGCCTCAAAATTCTCATCAAGCAGAATATTCGAGGACTTGACATCCCTGTGAATAATACGAGGGTTGCAATCATGGTGAAGATAGGCAAGCCCCTGAGCTGCTCCAACAGCAATTCTCAACCGTGTATCCCAGTCAAGTTTTACTTTCTTTGATGGTGCTGTTCATGTTAGCACACACAAATCACTATTTCTAAATAGCAGCAGCAGTCAAAAGTAATAATATAAAAAAAATTAAGGATGCATCAATTAAATATTTGTTTTAACACTAAATTTTAGAATCTGAAACTACATCATGTAATTTCTATCAATATGGGGAAGATAAAAAGAAGCTATAGGTTTGTCAACTAACCATGCAAAAGATCCCACAGAGAGCCATTCCCCATGTAGTCATAAAACAGGAGGTTCCCATACGGAGATAATGAGTAGCCATGCAAACTGACAATGTTCCTATGCCTGATGCTGCCTATGGTTTCAAGTTCAGTCTCAAACTCCCTCAAGTTGTTTGGACATTGATTGTAGAGTCGCTTAATCGCAATTGGTCGGGAATTTTTCAAATTACATTTGTAAACTGTGCTCGAAGCACCATACCCTATGATATACTTATCACTCAAATTCTCAGTGAATCTCATTATATCATCAAAGGTATGAATAGCCATATCCATGTGGAGTACTACGAGCTTTGGTGGACCTGCAGAAAAAAAATGACCCTCAGATTTGCAGGAATAGGGTAGGGCAGAATTTGTTGGTCAATGTCAAAGAAACATATGCCTTCTACAGGTTTCATAGCTCCCTTCATCATTTGCTTCTGTTCGTTGGACTTGTAAATCGCAAGAATAATCATAGCTACCAATGTGATGAAGCCCAAAGTCATACAAACAGCTGCAGCCCTGGAGAAAACTGTTGATGGAGAGCAAGAAAGCTTACTGAGAAAATATTCTAACTGAAGCCAATGACATAACAAATACCAAATACAAATCCCAAATGCATTATAAGACGATACCTCGAGACTTTGGCACAGAGGGGCCACATACTGATCCCAGCCAATTGCCACATAGCAATGGATTTCCAATGAAACTGACACCCACAAAAATCAATTTAGGAGCAAATTTGAGAGTGTTGAAGAAAGAAAAGGAATATATTGTATACCTGTTAGATGAAAATCTAGTGAAGTTTCTTATGGGAGGTATAATGCCGGATAAGTTGTTATAAGAGACATTCCTGTGCACATAGATATAGACATTCAAAAACTAGTATGAATACATGTAATGAATAAAATAGTGGATGATAAACAATTCAAAACTTACAGATAAGCAAGACTGAAACAATTAGTTAGCTGCTCTGGGATTTCACCTTGCAGCTTGTTGTTATTTAGTATTCTGCCACAAAATCCCATAACGTCATTATGGCTTCACACGATCTATAACTACCAAACTCAAAATTCATCAAGCATGACAATTAACTTACAGGGAAACAATATTTTGCAGCTGACCCAGTTCCACAGGAATGTTGCCAGAGAAACTATTGAAAGACAGATCACTGAGGAGGCAAAGTTGAAAAGCTAAGGAGGGGCGACAAACAAATATTGATCACTGCCTTAAAGTCACAATATAAGCTCACATGATTTGTATGCTTCTAAGATTCCCATACTCCGAGGGTAGTGGTCCATCAAGTTGGTTGCTACTCAAATTCCTGCAATAGTAAGAAATAAGCTAATGCACCATACAATTGACAAACTAGTACAGATGGCAAAAAACAGATCAGTAACGAGCTCACAATGTAAGAAGATGCTCAAGATCACCAATGGAAGCTGGAACAGGCCCTGAAAATTTGTTGCCAGATAAATCCCTGAAAACACAACAGTACCACAAAGCATTCCATTTAGACGGCCAAGACTCGTAAATAATGAAGTAAAAAAAAAAAAAAAAGTCACATTGCATTGCAACTTACAATGTATCAAGATTTACGATATGCCCCAGTTCAATAGGTATTCGGCCTTTGAAATCATTCATTGATAGATTTCTACACATCAACACACAATTAACTAGCTAATTAGATTAATCTTTGATTACTGATATGAACAAATACTTTAAATCCACCACATCAAAAACTTACAGATACGTTAAGCTCTCTAGATTTCGAAAACCTAATGGAATAGACCCATTAAGGCGATTACCATGCACATTGCTGAGAGATAAATTTAACCAGCCAAGTCAGTTTTAAGATTCAAACCAAAAGCATATTAAAATTCTGATATTCAACTGATATCTTACAACTGATTCAGGGCTGTGCAGGAGCTGATATTGTGTGGAATGGGTCCTTCCAAGAAATTGTTAGCAAGATTCCTGAGAAAAAAGTGACAAATTGGATGGATAACAGCAAACAATGAGACCATGCACTGCAAATTAATAAATACTTACAGTTCAAACAACTCCTCCAGCTTTCCAAGTTCAGAAGGAATTGCACCAACTAGTTGATTGTCATTTAATTGCCTGCACGATAATTAATTACCGACATACCCCATAAACATATATGTAACACAATGCTGCAAAATTACTGAATGGAAAAGGATGGCAACTGACAAGTAGCTAAGTTTTGACATATTGCCCAGCTCTGGTGGAATTGGTCCAGTAAGCTTGTTTCCATGGAGGTACCTGACGCCAAACAAATAAGCATACAGAACACACAAGTAAAATTGAGCTCATTAAAGTTCTACAGCATTAACTTACAATTTTCCAGTGTACGATAAATTGCCAAGTATTGGTGGAATGGGCCCAACTAGCTCATTCTCACTCAAATCCCTGGAAAATGAATAAGAAAATATCAGAACCTGTATCTGCCCTGAAATACAACATACTTAAAACGGAAGCTATTAGAGAACAGTTATTATTCAGATTGAGGAAATTGGAATACTTACAATACAGCAAGGGCCTGCATTAAACCAATCACCTCAGGAATTTTCCCTGTAAGCTTGTTTCCTTGAAGCGACCTATAATACGTATTGAGTATTCAGATTTGCATGGACAAACTATACAGATTTCCAATCTGAACCTGCAAGTAACTACACATATCTACAGCAATTTTCCAAAAGATAGAAATAATGATCATGCAACTTACAAAGTGGCAACTTGTAAAAAACCAATATTATATGGAATCTCCCCAGTAATCTGATTATAAGAAATGTCCCTAAAATTGGCAATCACAACAAAGGTTTAAAAAGAATAATCAAATTGCAAAAAACTTGTCATCAGAGGCTTGCAAACTTACAAGATTTCAAAGCTAGTACAGTTACCAATGCTGTCTGGGATTCTACCAGTTATATCATTTCCTCTTACATCACTGAAAACAATATTTTCAGTGATCTATATCAGTTAAAGCTATTAGGAGAATAAAAAACAAGAATAAGAAACCATGCTCTATCACAAGAACTTACAAATACCACAGGCCAGTCAATTGACACATATCAGGTGAAAGAGTTCCAGTCAACATATTGCCCCGCAATCCACTGTAAAATGTATCACAAACCACAACATAATAAGAACAAGTGTAAAGTTTTGGATAATACATACTAGCATATGGTCATCCCAACATCAAATTCTAATGCTTAGTGATAAAACAATGACAATTGTTGTAGAGTTTAACAATGTTTTAAGTTTTTAGTAACTACAAAACCTAAGCCACTGATTTGATATTAAATTGGCTACAGTAATGGCACAGTACTCACAGATACTGCAAGACTTCATTCCAATAAATTAGCCTGGGTATCTCCCCTGTAAGCTGGTTTTTTGCTAGATCCCTGAAATGAGAAAATCCAAAAACTTATAGCAAATCTTTCAGCCTGTAATAAGCTACTCAGTTTATCATACAGTGAGAGAATAATGTAATGAACTCACAGAGTTTTAAGGTTAGGAATCTGGGTTAACGTTGAAGGAATAGGGCCCGTCAGGTGATTGTTCTTCAAATTCCTGAAAGAATGGACCAAACTCAGTATGCTAGTAACAACTAAAAGCATTGATTAATACAGGTTGAAAAGTAAACTTACAAAAATTCAAGCTGCTTGAGCTTAGATATAGAGAAAGGTAGGTCTCCATACAACAGATTGTCAGATAAGTCTCTGCATTATGCAATAAAATAAAAGATCAGCAAACAAGACCCCTGAAAGACTTGAGCAATAAACTTAAAGACCGTAAGATCATTGCAGAATTACAGGTGAATAAGAGAACCACAATTTCCAATCTCATCTGGGATTTGTCCAGTCAGATTGTTCCCCTCCAAGTCTCTACGCAATATTAGACAAAAGAAAACGCCCATGAGATTATCAACAAGCTACTGTGACGCCTAGAACTGAAATCACATAAAGAAGACATACATGGACTGCAGGTTCCTCAAATCACCAATGGCTGGCGAAATCTCCCCACCAAGGATCAAATTTGACAAGTTCCTTGCATAAAGAACCCCAAAACGAACCGATACGAATCACAAAAGGAACCCATTTCAAGCACTTAATTTTATAATTCATAATAGAGGGAAGCCACGCATCACACTAAGCTAGACAAGAAATTGTACAAGGGAAAAACTCACAGGGAAACCACAGAGAGGCTGACATTGTCACAGAAGACACCACGCCAAGAACAAAAATCAGCATTGCGGACATCATCCCAGTCGAGCAGCACATTTGCCACGTTGCTAAATGACGCCTTTATCGACATCAACGCCTTCCCTGTAACCACCATTTATCTTCTATCATTTACTTTTACCAAGTAGTGGAGCACATTAGTTTCTACGGCTGAACCTAAAATAATCAAAGCCGCAGTCACGACTTCCCTAAGGACAATCAAGCTAGTGGCTTGAACTACAACCACCAATCCACCAAAGGGAATCCATTCTAACTACAGTTTATGTTCATGACGAAGAAACTTGAGAAATACTTGATACTATAAGGGAATTCTCAGCAATCCAACATAATGGGGAAAAAAAGGACTTTTAACAGAATCCTTGGCAATTTAAACTTTAGATTCAATAAAGTTCTGTTGATGTTCACCAAATGCTGCAGTTTAAAGCACTTCTTACACGCTCTTCAGCAAAATATACAACCTACCACAACAAGAAAATTCCGGAAAAGAAACCAAATAACCCCAGATTATTTGGTTCTCAAGCACATTGTATCAGCCTTTTTAACAAGAAAACAACCACTATAATTTCCAAAAATCGAAAACCGAGCTTCGAATAGAAAAAAGAATACGAAAAGCTCCAAAGCTAGATTCAGCAGCTAAACCACCGAGAGAGAAAAAGTACCTTCGTCATTGAGTGAAGAAGCAACAGGACAAAGAAAAAGAGACACCGCCACCATTACCAAAACCCCACAAAGCTCCTTCCTTTTCTCCCTCTTCAACAACATCCATTCCTCCATTGTCACCTCCAACAACATTGAAACAAACCAAAAACCAAAAACAAAACCAACAAGAGAACAAGGAAAAGAAAACAAGAAACGTTACTGCTTTAGACACCAAAGAAGAAAGCTTAAAAGCTTCATTGCGCAGACAGAGGAAAGAGAACAGGCGTTTAGCGTGAACTACAAGGAAAGGTTGAATCAGAGAAATGTTATGAAGAGAGAGAAAAACAGAGTACACTCTCACTCCCTTCGTCTACAGGCGGACTGTCAGAGAAGAACAGCAACAAACTATCAAAGGACAGTGTAAACGGCGGTGAAGCGACGTTTAGAGAGTTCACTCAGATAAATACTTCGTACCACTACCACTCAAAATTGTAATTTAATCACAAATATTATTTCTTTTGATTGATAGAGAAATTCATAGCGCGGCCGTCATTCGTACTGCCGTTTCCCAAAGTGGTTGCATTTTTGGACAGCTATATCCCCAGCCTGCTCACCTCACTCTCTTTCCTGCATGAGCCTGAGCGCGTGGCTAATCATATGGCATAATACGGGGTTTGTTACACACGCGAGGGAAAGGGAGAGCAAGCAGAGGGTGTCGTACGCGGGGAATGAGGAATGGGGCGTGCTTAAAAGCATTGACAGTTGGTTTTGGTTGGGTTTCAACTTTCAAAGGGATCTTGCTATGCCTATTTCCAACCTCGAGTTGAGTTTTTACTATTTCCCGGTTATGGTTTTTGGTTCTTCTGAGCTAAGTACTTGTCCGTGAAAAAGAATCCACATCGATTCGAGGCAAACATTTTGGATCCAGTTGGAATGGAGGTTTTGATTAAAGGTGTAAATTATGTGTGAGTTATTTAAATCTAATTTAATAATTATTCACATTTTATTAATTTATTTCGAATTAAATTTAAATTATTTAAATAATGTATTGAATTGAATTTTAACATTTTAATATTTGATTCGAATTATCCGTGAATTTTATTAAATTTTTTTAAATATATTTTTAATATTTTATTATTATTTTATTATTTTATTTTTATAATATATAGTTAAAATTGACAATTTAATTTATCGATTAAAGTTTAAGCTTATTAAATTGAGTTTGAGTGGTTCAAATATTTTATCAAATCGATTTTGAATTTCAAAATCAAATTCAATAGAATTTTAATCAAATTTCAAATATCAAAATTTCAAATTGAACTAAACTCTAATTTGACTCTAATTTGATATTAAATTATCTTAACTCTACTTGATTATACCTTAACTCTGACCAATAGTTTCCGATTTAATTCGAGTATACTTCAAATAACATTATCATACTGTTTACCTGTTTTGAAGGTTATCCAGTAACAAGGTACGTTGTAACGTTGCGCACATTGGATCGCCAAAATTAAAACCTGGTCTGCTTGGCTGCCTGGATTTTACTACATAATACTGCGACCACTGTTGTGAAGGTAGTAAATGCTAATCCAAGGACTGCAACCTTCTCTTTATTACTCTTCTCTTCCTTTTTTCCTCGAAAACTAAAATGTAAAAAGTCATTTCTAATCTTTATTACCCTTAATTAATAATCGGCAGATTTTAACATTTTATTTTGTTATTTTTTGTGCTGTAGCATTAAAATTTTTTTTATCAACATTGGTTGAAATTAAATACTAAAAATTTATTTTTTTTAAATATGATTAAGATTCGAGTAATACGTATAGAGTAAATCGTGTTGAGAGAGACATCTTACTTTTATGTGATATGATAGTTTTCTAACTTCGAAATAATCTCATAAAACGAATATAAAAGGATCAAAAATCAAAAAAATTAAAATATTTTTTTTGCTGAAAAGCTTTAAAATAAAAATTTCAAACTAATAAATACCACTTTTAAATTGAACATTTAAGACAAGAATTATTTTGTTGGATACTTATTTATATCCCAGCTCTATGAGCTATAAAGAAAACTTCAATGGCCAGGTCTAGTATAGATTTAGGTCCAACACCAGAGAGTTTTATGATCTATCCTCATTGTTGTTATTATTATATTATTATAATTGAATCATACTACTGCTGATGACCTTTTTTCATTATTAAAGTAATTTATATTTGATTTATTGATAATATATAAGTGTCATATATTATTTTATTATAACAAATTTTAAAATACAAAAAATTAAAAATAAAATATTATTAAAATTTTTAATTAATAAAATATCATGATTATCTAAATTTCTAAATTAGCAATGCATTGAATATAAAACTTTTATTAAATTTAAATAATATATTTAACCATCAAAACTTGATTTAACACTTGTTATTTTTTTTAAGAAATTGAATTCAATATTCAAATTTTTTTTCCTTGCACCTTCTAAAAAAATTAAAGAATATATTAGTTAATAAAACTCGTGATTATTAAAGCTTAAAAAGAATAGAATAGGTCTCACCTCACGGGCCACCCCACAACTTATAAAGAAATTTCAATAATTGTGAACCCAAAGTTCAATTATTGATTATGGTACAACTACAAACTATATGTTGTGTATGGTCCTAAAGTCTAACCATTGTCAACGCTTTAAATAATTACCTCGTTCCTCAATGCAATCCTAAACACGTGCCATACTAACTACTACAAAACAATAACATAAATTCTTTGTTTGCCTTAATTTGGAAGGATAATTAATAATAATAATAATAATAATAATAATGGAATATTTTATAAAAATAATAATAATAATAATAATAATGGAGTAGTAATAATTGAAAAGGATAAAGGAGCATCACTGCGTCAGGATCCGTTTCAACTTTCTCTCACCAAAACCAAAACCAAAAGCAGCCAACGCTACAGGATTGTTGGCAATAAATAATTGAGAAACAAGATGCTTCGTTTGAAGCTGCTCATTTGGCCATTCTTAGTTACACGTATATAATTACTTGGCTTTTGGAAAATTAATTTGGATTATTATATGGTATTTTTATTCGGGATTGGGTCCCACTTACTTCTGATTCATGGCTCAAACATCAATATATATATATATATATTATAAATACGTCCCCGTTGGCCCCACCCTCTCAGCCCTTTTTGTTGGTTTTCACGGCGGAGATTTTCTCTGCACTTGGATAAGAATGGACAGTCCTTTTTCCATATTTGGATTTACTGGAAACCTTCAAATCCAAATCAAATTAAGATTTTAATAGTGAAATATATTTTTAACATTTTATATAAAATAATTATAAATTTTTAATATTTTATTATATTAAAATTAATTTATAAATTTTTATTTTATTATAAATAATTTTTTAATTTTTTAAAATTATACAATTAAATTTAATTTTGTTAAATAATACTAATTATTATTTAAACATTTTAAGTGAAAGCTACGTGAATAACTTAATTGATTGCGACGTGATATGTCACATGTGTAATATTAATAAAAATTAATGTATTTAATAAATTTGAATTTAATTATATAATTTTAAAAAATTAAAAATTTATTTATAGTAAAATAAAAATTTATGTATTAATTTTATGTAAAAAATATTGCAAATTTACACTTATTTTGTGTAAAAAATTAAAAGTAATTTGGTTAATAATTTTTTTTATTTAACATGTTGCGTTACTTGCGTTGGGATCCTAAAATTAAACTTGATAGTTCTAAATAAGACATGATTATACAATATGAATATAAGATGTGAAAATGATACAAATTAAAATTAAATAAAAATGTATATTAATATGATAAAATTTGAAAATAAATTAAAAAATATTTATATTATTTTTATCAATACAAATTTTAATATAAAATTTTTATATTTTATATAATATAAATATAATTTTATATAACATAAAAATAAATTAAAAACTCGTATTATTATATCTACCTAGAATGAAAAAGCATGGTAGGTGCTTGCTTTTTCAGTGAGATAAGGCCGTCGAGGCGCTTAGACAAGCATCACATCATTAAAAACAAGAGACACGTGGCCAAATCATAGACCACCTAAGATGAGGTCCTAGAAAGTAACAGCTCAGCTGTTGCAGCTGTAGCTGCAGGGATAGGGGGCTGAGACCATAAATTAAAAGGTTAAGCATCCGGCGACAAATCCGCCGGTGACACGCAGACAGCTGCATGTAGAGCCGGCGATAGAAAGCCATGGGGGCCCACCTGCAGTCCTACCACAATATGACAATACAAGAGAGAGAAAAAGGTTTCTAAAGCCGTTAATTTTTTTTCTTTCTCTTTTTATTTTTTCCTCTGCTATTTAATTTTTTTTTCTTTTGGGTTGGGGCGTTGGGGGCTTGTTTGCAAAGTTGTTTATAATGTGTTGAAATGATTTTGTTTTAAGACAGGGTTACCAGGTTGGTTAGTGGTTACACGCTAATCATTTAGTCAGATTCTATTTACCCCCTCTTTTCCAACCTAAAACTGCCACGAGGATTCGTAAATTTCTTCGCACGACCAAAGATTCATGGATTTCATGTTCTAATACCAAAGTGTAAAGTTCGGTGCCTTCGCCCAAAGCACGTAAATCAACTGATAAGGGGTTATTCTAACTTAATCAAAAGTTTCGAGTTCGAGTCTTTAAGTATGCAGCTGTATTAAAACTCTTGAGGGAAAGCTTTGTCGCCCTTTGGGTCCTGCCCGATTCGAATTCGAATTAGTCCTATGCCAAAAGTATGAGAATATCGGATGGTCTAGACCAAAAAAAAAAGTTCGGTGCCTTCTTTATTCAAATAAGGCCCCATTGCTTTTTTTTTTGTTAAAATCATTCGATATTCTAACATTATTTTAATATAAAATTAATCAGAATTTGAATCGAGCAAAACTCAAAAAGTGACAAAAATTTTTTTCAAAAATTTTAACATAATTGCATACCCAATTATATTGAACATAATATCCTCCAATTCAAACTTGCTCAACTAATATTCTTCCAATAAGAATACTTTAGAGAAGGATAATGCATTTTTTTCTACTTTTTATCTTTAGCTTTACTTTTTCTTTTAATATTTTGCTACTACTAGACTTAATTCTAGTTATGTAAATTGCTACTACTTTGCATTATTATATTTTTTATTAAACAGAATGTAAGTTAATTTTATATATAAGTTTCACATTTATGAGATTTTATATGCTAGAATTCATATGAAAATTATTTTATGTAGTGATACTAGATTTAATAATTTCTGTATTTATATTGTATTTATTTAATATAAAATAAAATTTTAAAAAAAAAATTGTCATGGTGTAAAGCGGTCAAATGGTCAAGCTGAAGAAGACCACAAGGAAAACATTTTATTAGTTGGAGCAGACTCGGGTCGGGTAGATGGATATACAGACATTTAAAAAGAAAAGATACGGGAATAGTGGGGCCCAGGATTTTAAGAAGGATTGATTAACCCATCATAGGACCCGTGATGATTGCTTTTTATTTACGCTCCATTTTTATTTTATTTAGTCCAGACAAACTGATGGATGGAATTGGGCTGTGGGCTTCATAAATTTTGCTTCTCAGGGTGATGGGGCCACCTACATGTGTGTTTATTGACTTTGACACACCAATTGGCGTCGATGAAAGTACGACCGATAAAAAAATGCAGCTGATTTTAAATTTGAATAAAGAAAGAGAGTTAGTGATAGATTTTCGAATTTGAATGATGTTTTACATTTAAAATTATTAGAGTTTTTAATTTAATATTTTGATATTTAAATGATTTTGTATGATGTTTTACATTTAAAATTATTAAAGTTTTTAATTTGATACTTTGATATTAAAATAATGCCACCCTCCATTTCCTTACTATTAATTGCCCCATCAAAATTTACCTTATAACACCCCTATTTTGGTAGCCTCCACTGCAAATTCCTATGCTGACATGGTTTGATTGTACTAACTTGGACCTTGTTAAACTCACACAAATGTTTATTAATCCATGTTGCTGTACTTGTGGGCATTCTCTGTAGTTGTTCATGAACTTTCGAATTTCTGGCATTCCACACTCCCCATAAGGTGAAGATAAGTCGCTTGAAATGTGGCAAACTAAGTGCCACAAATTTTTCCACCATATTTTCTTCATTTATGTCCATTGAATTTTCCCACTCATACTTGAGTTGACGCCAAACGAAATGTGCTTTTGGACACCCTCTCAACACATGGAGAATTGTCTCAAGTCCCTCATGACACCATACACACTGACTACTCGCATGATTCATCCTTAGCCTAGTAGGAAGGATCTCAAGTATTAGCTTCCATATGAATACCTTCAGCTTATTCGATACCAGACTTTACCATAGTTTCTTCCTTAATCGTGTATACTCCTCCTCTGTGAACCATTCTCCCTCTTGTAATGTCTCTATTAGCATTCTATATCCACTCTTTACAGTGTACATACCATCTCTAGTGTGGTACTAGATCAAAACATCATCACTTCCTCACCTACTAATCGATAACGAGCTGATTCGCCTCACATCTAATGGATGAAACTTCCATTACAGCATTGAGACATTCCATTGCCATGTCATCGGATCAATCAGTGATGCCACTACTTCTTTCTCCTCTCCAACTCTTGGTTCTGTTGGCAGTTTAAATGTAGGATTCCCTGGTAACCGATTGTCTCTCTATATCTAAATGCTTTGTCTAGTTCTTGCATGCTGTCTCATACCTTGGAGCAAAACATCTCTGGCTTTCCAAATACTACGCCAAGTCAACGATGGACACCATCCCAAATTAGCCTGTAAGAGGCCACATGTAGGAAAATATTTGGCCTTAAGAACTCTATACACTAAGGATTCATTATTTGTCAACAACCGCCAATCTTGTTTAGCTAGGAGGGCCCCATTAAATAACCACATATTCCTAAAACCCATCCAACCCTTTGTCTTATTCTTGCACATGTGATCCCAATTCACCCAATGAATTCCTCTCTTCCCTTGTTTCTAACTCCACCAATAATTACTCATTAGCATATTAAATTCATAACGTAGGATTTTAGGCAACATAAAGCAACTCATGCAGTAGGAGGGTATAGCCTGGATTACACTTTTTAGAAATATTTCTTTACCAGCTTGAGACAAAATCCTGGAGCGCCATCCTTTCATCTTCACATTAACTCGTTCCTTAAGTGCAGCCCTCTTCTTACCACGTCCAACCATAGTAAGCAAACCTAGGTACCTTTCAGGATTGTTGGGAACAAGGATTGCAAATCTTCTCATTACCTCCTCTTTACACCTATCAAAAGCATTACTACTAAGGTATAACTCCGACTTCTCAAAATTGATTTTTTTTGTCCTTAGACTTCTTCAAAAATTGTCAACACTTCCTTCAGCTGACTACTCTTCATGTCATTCACCTTGGCGAACAACAAACTATCATCTGCAAAGAATAAATGTGTAACTCTCGGACCATACTGACTCGCATGAACTCCTGTTAGGCACCCTTCAACTTGTTTTCTTACAATCATTGTTGAAAATCCTTTAGGCTTTGCTTGGTAAGAAGGATGAAAAAAGGTAAGGATGGAAAATTTGATAATTTAATGGTTAAGTTTCATAACCACTCTCCTAGTTTGTAGCTTAACCATTAGATTAGCAAATTTTCCATCATCACCCCTTTCCATCCTTCCTACCAAGCAAAGCCTTAGAGCATAGTAAGAAAAGGTAATGTGAAAGAGGATCCCCTTGTTGGAGTCCTCGTTCAGGATGAAAAATTTTTGGGAGGGACCCATTTACCAATATAGTAAGATGCTAATGACACACATCATAGCCTGCAAATAATTCCACTCCACCCGGTCATAGACTTTGCTCATGTCTAACTTAAGTGCAAAGAAACTCTCCTTTCCTACATGCCTATTTTTCATAGTATGGAATAGTTCATACACAGCAAGAACATTATCAAAGATCAAATGTCCTAGAACAAATGCACTCTAGGTCTCACTAATGCAACTGGGGAGTACATGTTTAACTCTATTAGCTAGGACCTTTGAAACCAACTTATAGATCACATTGCATAGATTAATTGGTTTATACTGCCCTATCTTCCTAGGTTCAGTGACTTTAAGGATAAGTACTATATGTGTATGGTTTATCTCCCTAATATCTCGCTCACCATTTAAGCATTCTAAACACAACTTAGTCACATCATAACTCAAAACAGTCTGATATCTTTGGTAAAAGAGAGTAGGCATACCATTAAGACTAGGTGCTTTGGTAGGATACATTTGAGTGAGGGCTATGTGAATTTCTTCTACTGTGTACTTTGCAAGTAAGCTTTCATTCATCTCGTCCAATACACATAGTTGCATCGTTGCAAGAATATCTAAGAAAGAATTTGATATTTGGGATTGAAATATAAATTTGAAATAGGTAGAGATGATTTTTTTTATTCTTGTTTCATCCTCACATCATTGGCCCACTTCATCTTCCAGCCTCATAATCAAATTCTTCTTCCTTCTTTGAGTAACTTGTGCATGAAAGAACCAAGTGTTCTTGTCTCCTTCAAGGAGCCACTATATACAAGATTGTTGTTTCCAGAAGATTTCATTCTTTTCTAGCAGCTGATTAATCTCCTTCTTTAACGTCTACCTTCTTGTTAAAATCTAATCATTAAGCCCACTTCCACCTAAACCCTTAAGTTATGCATATAGCTGCTACTTTCTCTGTTTAACCATGCTGAAATTAGTTGTGTGCCACCTTTTGAGTTCTGCTCCCACATGTGATAGTTTCTTCTGAAATTGAACATTCCTATGCCTCTCCCAAGTGTCTGTCACTAGAGCTTCACACGTATCCTCTTTTGCCCATATCTCTTTGTTGGCTCTATAACAATACCGAGAGGGGGGGTGAATCAGTTTTTAGCTAACCTTATATTTGTTTTTCGGTTCTTCTAAATTCACTAGCCTATATTAATGTTTTCTAAGTTCTCTAGGCTATGCAAGCATGCAATCCAAATTCAATACAACAATCACAATATAATTGCAAATAAATAAAGAGAGAAGGGAAAGAGAAATGTACAAAAGTGATTTATAGAGGTTCAGCAACCTTGCCTACCTCTACCTTGAGATGCTCCTAAGAATTTTCCCCAAATTCACTAACTTGAATTTGTCTTTACAATCCCTTTTTTTCGCAGGCTCAAGAGAAACCTATCCCCTCCTTTTTCCAGGCTCAAGGAGTAAACCTTATCTACCCAATATGGCACTCAAGGGTTCACTCCCCTTTACAATATGTGATTGGGTTTACAAAGAGTGTAATCAAAGAAGGTCTCTAGATAGGCAAATGATTACAAATGTTAAGCTATAGAAAAGAAACTCTAAAGTATTTGTGTTATAGAATACAAAGATATTGAGAGTAATGAAAAATATTGAATTCTAGCTCTTGTAATCTTTGAGATGCTTGGAGAAGATAAAGAAATTGAAGAATGAAATGTCTTAGCTGCTCTCTTTTATTTCTTGAGCTTCCAAGCCTCTATTTATAGTCCATTGGATGTATTCTTGACGTTGGGTGGAGCCAAAAACAAAAGTTACTGTTGTATCTCACAAAAACTAGCCGTTGGAGGCTTTTCATGTGTTGGGGGATCGATCCTATGCCCTAAGGGATTAATCCCTTCCTTCATTTTTAGCCTCCCATGCATTCTGCCAAAAGGGGATCGATCCCATGCCTCATATTTTGCCTCTTAAGCTTTTTGGAGCATTTTGCCACTTGGGGATGGATCCCTCAACATGGGGGATCGATCCCTCATGCTTTTCCTGCACTTGTCTGAGTCATTTTGGGTTAGAAATGATGTTATCTTTGGTTTTAATTCACCCCAAAACATTTATGAATTTTATAAGTTTTTCTTGACTTTTTTAAATAAAGACTTAGTCCAAAGACTTATTAAGTAATTTTCTAAACTCGTGTTCAATATATTCTAGAGAAAATTACTTAATAAAAACATTCAAACTCATTTTGTAAAGTATTGAGACCAATAAGAATATAAAATTAAATCATGGTCTTAATGTTTGATATGAACACTTAAAATGGTTTGAGAGAATCATGTATTGTAAAGCAAATTTACAATATGAAAGAAACATTAACCCAAATGAGTAAGAAGAACCCTTCTCCTTCTTTAGAAATGTCGCCATCAAAACCTTGAAAAGCCCCTACCATCTTTCCTTGTAACATTGATTTCCTCCTTAAGGGTTTGGTAATATCCAACTTTACCCGAATGAGTAAGAAGAGCACTTCTCTTCCTTTAGAAATGTGGCCATCAAAACCTTGAAATGCCCCTAAAACATTACCCAATCTCTCAGCCATCTCAGCCTTCATCAACTTCAAAGGAAGACCATAAACTCTTCTAAAAACTAGTTGTAATAAATCGATACTCCGTGGGTTGAAGATCCTCATCATACTCTACAAAGACTATTACATTTTTATTAAACATCCATGGACAACCATCTAGTACTCCTTGTTTGTCCCTCATCGTGGCAAACTTGACTAAAGAAAAATATTGGAATCAAGGTTCATCATTTCCTCTTCCCTGGACAGTCTTCAAATCACACGCAAAAAGCCTAACACGGCTTCCTCCCTAAAACTTCTGGAACTCAATAACTTACCCACCAACTACTTCTTGGCCTCGTCGTGATCCTCCAGATTGAGCAAACTATTTGCTTGTACCCCTCATTTTTCTTCCTCAATCTTAATCCCTCCCATTCAAACTCTAGACTTGGATCCATGATCACCCTACCAAAACACAAAAGCCTAAAAAACCACAACTCTACCTAAAATGATTTGACTAAAACAATCCCAAAGATCTCAAAAATCTTGAGCATTATAAACTTGTACATAGACAAGACGAAAAAACTCCTATAGTCACAGTCGTGCACGCAAAGGAGACTTTTTTTATGATAGGTAATACCCTATTTCAAAAATTAATAAATTTGATTTGATAAATGAAAATAAAATAAAATAATTTAATTTTGAGATTAATTCAACAGCTCAACGAATGCCCCAACTATCAAGTTAGACAATTTAGAGTCCATGTGATATATATATATATAAACCACGTTGCACCCGATTTAGCTTTTTTTTTATATGCTTTACCCATATTTCTCATTTTTCTAGACATATTTAGGAAGGGTTTCTAAATTAAATTTTTTACTCATTCATATAATAAGTTTTGCCAAAAATAGAAAACTTTGTAATGACAGTGCCACTGCTAAGTGCTACATGACTTTTCTTTACGTTTTTCCTAGCTTTTTTTTTTTAACAAAATACTTTATTTATATTATTTTTTAAAAAAATTGAGAAGTACAAATATATTATTAAATTTTAAAAAAATCAATTTAATTATTGTTTTGCTGCAAAGCCCGATCTTTTGCTAATCACACTAAATCACAAAAAAGTATAAACTCAATCACCCTTGTTAAATATAACTCGATAAAGATACATGTTTAAATGTGGAATCGATATATGTTGCTCACTGCAGATTCATATATTTGTCAGAAAAAGGGACATTTTCTTTTGTAAATTATGATTGACTGTCAAGCTCGGAGCAAACTTCAACAGTAGTTTGCGTATAGGGTTACAACTTACAACATTTGACTAAAGGATTAGATTGAATATGTGAGCGCCCAAAATACAAAATCATATATACAATATACAAAACAATAGCAATAAAGAATATATGAATGCAGATGAGCTAACTTTGACTGGAATCGGTAAGTATGACGCATTATAAGATTAAACCCTAGTACTTGCAGATGACCAAGTTCTAAAGTGCAATACCAGTATCCAATCAGACTACGGTAACAGTGAAGGTCACAATAATCTGTTATGTGCTTCAATGGTAGAAACTTTCTCCTGCAAAACATGTGTAATAAAATGATATAAACAAAAAGGTATATAATTAATGATGCTTTTCCTGAACTTCTATATTAAGCTTAAATAATAACGTGTAAAATAATCAAAATGGAAAGTAAAACAAAGAAAAGAGCACAAGTAACATTCAACCTAAGTTACTGCTGCAACTTCTTGAAGTTTCAACATTTGAAAATGTTCCAATCAAAAATGATTCCCAAGCCATGTTACTTCCAGTAAATACCAAAACTTTTAACTTGTGCCATGCCATTGTATAATTCTGATTTAAAGCCGAGAAAAACCATAATTAAGTAGATTAAGTCCACTTTAGCACGCATGCGACAAATGGTCACTGCCCTAAGAGAAGAATGAAAACTTTGGCAGACAGAGTTGATGGGCTTAATGATATCATTATAGATGTTTGAAAATTTGTTTTGCTGGAAGGCAATAAGCAAAGGCAGAAAGATAGGTAATTTAGAGATAGTTAAAGATGAACCACGTATGCAAAGCTCTGTAATTCTGTATACACATGGAGAGAGAGAGAGAGAGACCTCATTCTGTGGGCTGCTCTCTGAGGGAAACCATTGCAAAAGAACACCCAAGTTCATCACATTAGGTATCAATTTGAACAAAAGAGGAGTTGTTACCTGAAGAATCATAATTCACAAAGATTAATGTTGCAGGCCTGCAGCCAGGAAGATAAAGAAAAACACACTAAATTTTCAAAATGTAGTTTCCAGATCAGAGAAACCTACCAGACTAAGAGCAGTTGTTCCAAGGAGAAGGAGATACATCTTTCCCTTTAGCAATAAAATAATTGCAATTATAATAAAGTTTATGACATGCTCAAACAAACTAAAGATACAAGTTTCCAGAAAGTGTCAGAAAATCAAGCTCTGTATTGGAAAACTGGAAGAAACAAAAGAAATATGCCAATGGATGGAGATTTAATTGCAAAAAAGCACAGTAGAAACATTCGTAATGAGGCTCTCTGACTAGAACACCCCACTCCACATTCAAAACACACTTGCATAGAAGGAAACGATGTCTTCGTTCACTCGCTTCCCCTTGCCCACTTCAATTCCGAAGGATAGCAATTCTAACTTCAAGGCTCAAAGTATAGTAATAAAAAGCAGTAAACAATAACTCCATGCACCTTGGTTGTTGTTTTCAACTCGTAACACACAAGATCTTTAGCAACTAATGGCATCCAGAGTTAATTTTGCATACTTTGAAAGCACATATTCTCAAATGATTTTTGCGTGTAATACAACATATTAGTTCTTACTTCAATCACAAAATATGAAGTAAATGTTGGTTTATATAACAATTCTTACAGTTGGCAAGCAAACCAGTTAAATTTCATGCAACTTAATTTTGTAATAAAAACGAATTTGAACATTTTAGTGAGAAACTAGGGCTTGCAATATTCAGACCTTCCCCACACCCAACAGTACTTTCACATTCGTTAACCGGAATATCATCCTGCCACTAAAAACCAATAGGTGCATGGGGACACTTATCACCTCAGAAATATAAGCACATGGAAATGGTTGTTATTTTTTGTTAGAATTTTGAAACATCATTTTGAAATACTTTGAAACCACTATATGGGCATGAAATAATAAGAAGAATAATAAAAGGATGTGTAAGGAGATCAATCATCAAGAAAAAGGAAAAAACTTTGTTGTTTGACATGCAAAGAAAAAACAGGCACATATTTATGGAGCAATAAAAAGATAGGTACCTCTACAAGGTGAAGATTCGAGGCACGACTCAGAAGAACAAAGGCAAATTCTCCAATTTGAGCAAGCAACACTCCAACCTACATCATAGATGTACAAATTACAAATGATGCACAAATTATGCAGCGGAAATAAGACGCTCATTGTGCATAGGAGTAATGAACTTACATGGAAAGATGTCCTGGCACTATATCCAAAAGCCTTAGCAACTACAGCAGCAACGGCTGTCTTAACAACAATTACCAGAATAACAGCTGCCAGCAATATATCCACATGGTTCCACAGAAAATGTACATGTATGAGCATCCCAATACCAGAAAGAAAGAGAGCTGCAAATAGATTGCGAATTGGTTCCACCTACAAATTGCATAAATCATGACATAAACAAAAAGTATTAATTTCATCATTCCTATGAGATTGGAAACATGAATTGTAATAGAGAGAATCTTGCATAAACAAAGAAATGAAGCCACTTAGCCTGCAACAAGACTCAATCTCCCATAACAAACTGCATACCAAATCCAATGTCTAATAAACACTTAACACTAGAAAAATTTCAAAGATGAATATACTATGAACCTCCTTAACTCAAAATACAATACGCCATTTGTGTTTATAGATGTTCATTCATGTCCCTATAGACTGCAAATGCAAGTTTTAGAACAGGCTAAATAAGAAAAGTAAAGAATCTAAGCCTTAAAATTTTTTAAGAGACTAATTGAAAAGTGAAATAGCATGAAATCCTTTTAGGAAAAGCTAAAAATATAAGATTAATGACAAAAGCAAGGGCCCTGTAAAGAGCGAGTGATTACCTGGTCTAAAGTATGCTGTGCAAAATCAGTAGTAGATATCATAACTCCAGCAACAAATGAACCCAACTCAAGGCTGAGACCCAGCTTATCACTGCACTGTGAAGATTACAGAAGTTCAAGAGCGTTAAAAGGTGAAGGGGAAAGTTTACATTTAGCGAAACAGTAGTTATAATCATGGCAGGCAGAACACTTACCCAAGCAGACAATAAGCAGAAAGCCACAGAGGCAAGCTGATAAAGTTCATTTGTCTGTATCATAAAATGAAATAAAAATGAACTTACATTTTAAAACCTATTAAAACAAAGTTACAGAGAGCAAGAGAAAAAATATATTTAAAACTTACTTGAGATGATATCTGCATCATTAACTTTAGGAAGCGAGGAACAAATGACCAAGACAATACAGATGCAATGGTAAGATATATCGATAATACCAGTATCCTGACATTGATCATAAGTAAGTGTCAGATTTCAAATCTACTGTTTATAAAAGTCAACCACCAACAACAGATCAAAAGCTGCTTTTGGGAGGGAGTGAAAAGGAAGGCTTGGCCTAGTAGTTGTTATCCTTTTTTAGAAGAGATTAGGTCCAAGGTTCGATTCACCACTCCTCCCTTGTACCTCCTATGAACCAAAAAAAAGAAAAGGGAGGATTGCAATAAGAAAAACAGGACAGGTGTAAAAACAAAACAAACTTACAGCTTTCCCATTGAAATCATTCCATGTAGTAGGCCACTGCTACCGCCTAAAACTGGGAGCAAAGCAAATAACAAACCAACAGCACAATCCTGAAATAGTCATTGGCAAGGGAATGAATGGAAATTCAGCAATAAAAATCAAGTCTCAGGATCCAAATTGCAGTTAAATTGTTGATAGGTCATCACTTCCATTTAACCTGAAAAATTAGAGTCCCAATAGTAACTTGACCATGAAGAGCATTAGTGCTATTCCGTTCTACTAAAAACTTCACAACCTGATAGAAGTTACAAAGAAAGAATGGATGACTATTAGATGCATCAAGTAGCAACCACGAATAGAAGAAAAACACTAGTATCGTGATATAGTATAGAAAAGTACAACTGCAGTTGATGACATTGAGAGGAAGGAGCCAACAAATACACCCTCAGACAATTTTCCTCCACATAACTGCATATTAAGAGATGTCTAAATTTAGCATCCATCCTACTGGTGTTCTTAATTGGAAATATAGCCAAAGTACTTGAAACACCATACCACTGCAATTATGCCACACAAGCACATAAATATCACAATTTGAAGAAGTCCTCCAAACACAGCAACTGGCCCCACAACTTTTAACTGCAGCAAGAATTAGTTGACACAGCTCTATTAAAATAAGATGCAGACATTTCTAAGCAAGCTAAAGAATCTGATAAATAAGAACTCCCTAAAACTGAAAATACCCTACCTTTGCCAGGGAAAACTCCAGCCCAAGAGCAAAAAGAAGAAACACAACACCAAACTGTGCAACAGTTTCAACCTACAAAAGTAGAAAAGACAAAGGATATATCACCAAAATAATAGCAATACGAAAAACCATAACCTGATCACAAATTTCTATAAAAAGGCATCAAAGAATGAATTTTCAGATGATATAGCATTATTAGTTGCAATCAGCTGAAATTTTTCAATATATAAATGTAAAGCAAAAAAAAAAAATTTCAGAATATAAAATTCAAATGAAAATCTCATGAATTTATTAATAAAGAGAAAAAAACATCTTCCAAAGCAACATCTTTGAAAGATGGCTCATAAAGCATGTTTCCCCTCCAAGGTACCATTTGTGAGACTATCTCAATAGTAGACATACTCAAACATTAAGAAACAACAATATCAAGGTTTTTATTTTTATTTCTATTTTTAGTGAAAACAACAATATCAAGTTATTGAAGATGACATACCTGTACCATTTCACTAATGAATTTCAACCCCCCTGGTCCAATAAGTGAACCCGCAAGAAGATAGCCCACAATAACCTATCACAAGTATACATTTAGGAAAAATAAAGAAATGCGACTTCTATTTTTGCAACTTCAGTGATATAACTGCATATCAAACTCAAGATATAGAAAATGACTATTCAAAGCAAATTGGAATAATGCTAATAATTGTAGAGATACAAACCGGTTGCCCTAAACATGAAAATGTAATACCACCAATGGCTGCAGAGACTATGACAACTACCAAATCTGAAATCAATCTGCACAAGTGTGACACAATATATTACAGCATATTTTTTTTTAATAGCTAAACAATTTATTAAAGCATAAATCTCAAGTAGTATATATATATATATATATATATATAAAATCAAAACTGAACAGCAGTATCAAAACCAAGCCAAGGATAGTTTTCAAGGATTATCCATCACAATGCCACCAACTTGTAGTAATATGAAAAACAGAGACTACATCAAGATAATGTGAGGGTAAAGAAGATGAAGATGCTAACCTCAAATCAACTTGGAGTACTGGATACTTGGATTTCTTATTTGACATTACAAACACATTATCCTAGCATCAAGTGAGAAAGGAAAATTAGAAATGATTAAATTAAAAATAAAAACAGCCTACATAAGATGGTGTTATGAATCATCGTATACACATAAGAGAAAAAGAACTAACATAGGCCTCACCTTTTTGTCAATCAAGGTTGTTGTCTCATCCGAATCTTCATTTTCTAGGGAAAAAACATCTTGAATCTGGAATGATCTTGTGACACTGTTGAAAATTTTAATATGTGGAAAAAATTATCAAGTTATAAAATAAAAAATATTATCGGACTGAATAAAATATTTATTGCTCCAAAAGAAATTCATTCCCATACTTTGCCTCTTGTGTATCATTTCTCTTCATCTTCTCATGAGTGATTTTGGCTACAGTCTCCAGGACAGCCTGAAAAACATATCAGGAAGCATTTTAAGACAGAACAAAAATGAACCATTACAAAAAAAAAAAAGTGGATTACTTAGGAAAGAAGTTGATAAAGGTCATATTCTACTTCTAATATGCATGATTCATTAATTCCAAACTTCCCTCAATTATATAGAACGCCAATTACTAGCTGTTACATTAACTGATATTTGGTTATTGTAATCAAAGCATACAAATAACCAATATCCCTCTTAAGATTGTTTTATTTATTCCTTTAAATTTAGAGGCCTAGTAAAGTTTGGCAAAAAATCTGAAGGGAAAAAGTGAAGCAGACTTATATACCTAAGCTCAAGCCAAAACCACAAATTTAGTAAAAATTAAAAAGAGAAATAGGGTAGACGCAACAATAACGCGTAGAAAACTGAAACTGCAGAGGAAACATTACAGTCTAGTTTTCTTAGTATCAAAACATGGAAAGGATTTCACTGTGGAGAAATAGGCTTCAAAGGAGAACCAAACCTACTTGCTGATCAGCTACAGTAGTATTGAAACTGCTTGCATCAGATCCTAACAAAAGCGCAAAAAGGAAAATAGAATATCAGCTACAAAGCATTTAAAGAACCAATCAGCAGCTCAATCAATTAACTGCAAATCTTATATCATACAGAGAAGCAGGGGACATGATAGAAAAAAGCTGTACAAAAAGGAAATGGAACCTCTAATTTGCTTAATTTCGAGTTTAAAGCAATCCAAGTCAAAGCTATTAAACTATGATAGTTATGAGAGTGTTTGGCGAATCAAGCTAACATTTCGTTTCCATCATTTTCCATCATGAATTTAAAACAAAAAAATCCTAATCTTGTTGCATGTTTTACTTCAGTGTCCTCTAACGAAAACTTTATTTTAACTTCTAATAGAACAGATGAGCGCTTTTACTGGTAGTTTAAAATTCAAATTGAGCATGCATTGTTCGGTGAAGTTACAAGGCCTACAAGCATAAAATCAAGATCCAACAGTTTTATCTTTTCTCTCGGCATATAAAAGGATTCAAATATTTAAAAGAATTGTTATAACAGAAAAAAAAGGAAGTAAGAAAGCTAACCTTCAGGCTGATCATTTTCTGAGAACTCTTTCTCAAGAACCCGATCGAACATTTTAGCGATACTCCCGTCCTCGGTACCCGTCGACGACGAATTCACAAGGTTACCGTAAAACCTTTCCCGGATTTCCTTATCAGATCTCACCGCTACGCATACCCTCTCGTCTAACAGTATCAGCATCAAACAATAAACGCATCCAAACAATCCATGTCTGGCAGAGAAAATCGTCATCGATTCCGTAAATCTCTCTCTCTCTCTCTCTTCCTTTTTCTTCACCTTTCTTTCAAGCTTTTGAAACGAAACTTGCAGAGAAACTCAGAAGTGGAAAAGAAAATTCAATGCGGGAGGGTTTGAAATCTGGATGGAAGAGAGGGAGGTTTATTGACGCAGCCGGGTTCGTTATTTGGGATTTAACTGTCCGGGTGGGATCATAATTCATCTGCGTGACGATCGCGTGATATTGAAGAAATGTTCTTTTCTAAAAAAGAACAAAAAAATGGTTATTTTAATGTCAATTTATAATTTATGATTGATACAAATATTTTGACCATAGAATTAGACTTTTATGTCACGCGTTAAATTCTAAAACGATGTGCGAATTAGATTTAAATTTCAAAAAATACGATTATTTTGCTCATTCAAATTAAATAAATAATTGTTTTTGTTTATTCTATTATTTGTATTCAATAATTTAAATGTGAACTCCAACAAAATTTTGGTTTTGCAATATAGTGAAACTCCTTTAAATTGATACTCTGTGAACTCATCATTGAATATTAATTTAGAAGAATTGTTAATTTAAAAAATTTTAGCTTATGAATTATTATTATTGTCTTAAAAAACGTGTATTTAATTTTTCATATTCTTTAAATCACTCCAATAATTCTGTAGCCTTTAACTTTATAAAAATCTCCTTACAATATATTTTATACTTTTTAATTCTTAAAACAAAAATAGTCTTTTATAAATTAACATGTTGAAATGCTTTTAAGTTTTTGAATATTATATATTATATTTTGTATTTTTTATTAAATTATTAATTTATATATATTGGACTTAAGTTTTATACTAAGTTTTAAAATAAAATTATTAATTATTACGATAGAAAAGTTTATTAAATTTTTTCATTGGCTCAAGTTAGGACCATGATTTTTTATTAATTTAAAGAGATTATTACTTTAGAAGAGATTAATTTACAGAGGTTCTACCATAAGATAAGCTTTTGAAGCTTACATCTCAAGTTTGAATCTCATGGCATATTAGTTTATAAATCCAATTATATACTAGTTTAACTTAAATGATTTTTAGATGCAATATTTGATTATAATTGTAAATTATTTTGTAATTTATCATTTCTATAAAAAACTCTCTTGTTTCAAATAAAAAATGTATAGTCATCTTTAATTTTATAATAAATTTATTTGATATTTTGAAATTATTTTGATTAATTTGATATTATTTACCCAAAAAAAGTTTATAAAAAGTATTAGATGAAAGCTGATTAATAATGAATTTTTAATTGACAAATCAGATTTAGTTTAACTATTGTTATTTCTTTTCAAAAAAATTAAATTTAATGTTCAATGCACCATTCCTTTTGTGTCTTTTTATGAAAAAGAATAATAAATTATTACTACTATTTCCTACAAACCAACATTTTATTACTTTAGTAACAAATTGTAATTGCTCAAAGATCTTTTTTACATTATTAACAAAAGAAATTGTTTCTATCGGTTGGTAAGAATAAATTATCCATATCATTATCGAAAAAATAACAAAAATAAAAATTAGATTTGAAATATTGGAAAAAAAATTTTCTACATATTTCTCCAAGAATGAAATGATTTCTTGACAGCTTCCCCTAAAAAAAGGGTTTGGTGACGGAATATCCTACCCAATGTTTACATTAGTTTTTATATTTCACGTAAACACGTTGATCAAGGTTGGTGCATTACATCGTTAGGTACGGGGCCACCAGGCACCAGCCATGGCTAATTAGTCCACCATCACTGTCCGCACATGCTGAATAAAGCAGATTTGACGGGTGCTTTGCCTCCCACCCTTTTGGAATTCTCTCGTTTATATATACATACATGCATATACACACATAAAGACAAGAGTTGTGCTCCTGCTTCGTCGGTGACAAATTTTTTACATTTTAAATAATATTAAAAATATTTATTTAAGTAAATTACTATTTTGTTTTAGCATATATAAAATATTTATTTATTAATTACCAAATTTTAAATATATAAAAATTAATCATTTACAAATTTCAAAATACAAATGTATTTGTAAGTATAATTTATATGAATTTTTGAACAATGTGTAATTTATATGTATTTGCAAAAATTACTTAAATATTTAATATTCATACTATTTTAGTTAACCAATATTTTTGAAGATTGTTTTCATATTTTAAAAATTCATTATGATTAATAAACATTAATAAATTTTTTTTTCTAAAAAAATTAGCATGCTACATGTGAAAAATTTAATATGTGATAATCAAATAACTTTTTAGAATTGTTTTTTTTAAAACCAATAAATTTCTTACAGTATATTACAAAAATGGTAAGAATAACAATTTTACATGAAGATCTAATTAAAAAAATTAAAATTTTAGTAAAATTAGATCTAAACTTTTTTAATTAAAAAATTGAATAAAAACATATTAGAGAACTTAATTTAAAAAAAAATGAGAGCTTAATTGTAACAAAAATAATCGAAGAATCGATTAAAGGACTTAATTGAAAAGCTTTAAAAAAAATCAAATATTGAATTAAAAAAAATGGACATCCAATCATTAATTGACAAATAGTACAAAATTAGAAAGAAATTGAATAGTGCAGTGTTAAAGACCGCTTTGTGTATATAGTATAGATATAAGGAGGGAATAAGTTATACCAGTGTAAAGTAGATAGTTTTACACTATTTTTTAACCATTAGATTGAAAGTAGATTTATGATTGAGATTTAAACTCTCCTTTCCTCTAAAGTGTAATTAAATGTAAAATCTAAAAAATTCTCTTTTCTTTTTTAATTTTTTCTTTTCCTCCTTTAATTATCTTAATTATCTAATTATTGTCCTTTTTTTTCACGTTTCTTCTCTTCATCTCTGTTTCCTCTCACATTGAGTACAACAATTTGTGATATTCATATATTTAATGGTATTAGAGCAGGGTTGGTCTGATGTCTAGTGATGTTTAAAGCGAAAAGTGAATAGTAAACATTTCCTGTAGTACTGTACAATCTGAATGTATAATAGAAATACTAATGATAAGTGAATTAAATGATCTCTGTGGTACAGATATGAGTGGAAGAAGGGTGACACGCTCAGTTAGAGGTAGAGATTAAGGTAGGGCGGCATAGATTTCGGAGCCGCAGATGCCGGAACCTCCCAAAAACCTGCACATCCTCTACAGCCAGAGAGCACTGATGCTCGCGTGAGCCAGGTGGAGAGGCTAGTAGCCGATTTCATGGCTATATATAAGATGGATAGAGCTGCGGATAGGGCAGAGAGGGAGAGACCAGCAGCTCCCGCAGCTCCAGTAATGGCGCCAGCACCGCTACAACCGGCATCGATTGTACCCGAGCCTAACCTATTCCACCATCGGTACCTCACCCACAAGTAGCTCTACCATAGCCATTAATTCAGCCGCTTAGAGATGTGGAGTCGTATTGCGATGTCACTTTGGTACGATCATTTATGAAGTTGGATCCACCTAAGTTTAAAGGTGCTAGGGATCTGTTGGCGGCAAAGCAATGGGTTATTGCTATAGAGAAGCTATTAAGGATTATGAGGTGTATGGAGACCGAAAAGGCAGGTCTAGTAGTGTTCCAGTTGACAGATGATGCAGAGCACTGGTGGAAGGCTACTCAGATAGTATTGTTCTCCCAGCATCAGGATATTACTTGGGAGATTTTTGTAGATGCCTTTAGACGAAGGTATATCCCTGACACTGCTCAGCAGAAACTACAACAAGAGTTTGTGGATTTAACTCAAGGAAGTATGACAGTGGACGAGTATAAGGCTAAGTTTACCACCTTGAGCCGATTTGATTCACAGACTAGTGTTAATGAGAGACATAAGATCGAGAGATTTAAAGCTGTTGAGACCCTCCATCAGATCGAAGCTAGCCCCATTCGATATTGTGACATATGATGAGGTAATACGATGGGCTCAGCTATGTGAGAGGGATGTTGAGCAGTACCATATAGAAGTTAGTGGTAAGAGCAAGAGCAGAGGTAAAGACAAGGGTAAGAGATTTTTTGAGAATAAATATAGTAGGGAGCAGCCTAAGAGGATTAGATCTTCGGGCATACAGATTTCAGAGGGACGATTCACTAGATCAGCAGTTTCTGCCTTTGCTAGTGGCCCCACTGCTACTCAAAGGAGTGTTGCGACTTTATGTAGGCATTGTGGAAGGTCACATGGGTCACGCCCTTGTCCTTTGATGTCTAAGGCATGTTTTAGATGTGGACAGAAGGGGCACTTTATCAGGAATTGCCTGATGCTCAGAGAGTCAGCTGCTTTTACTATTCCTCCTGCATTACCTCAGATAGCGGCACCGGCAGCTCCGAGTGAGCCGAAGAAGGTGACACCCTCACAACCTAGAAGGGCGATAGTCGCAGAGAAGGGTAAGAAGGTTGTGACTCAGGGTTGGGTGTACGCGATGGATCAGGAGATTGCTGACGCCTCTATCAAAGTGATTGAAAGTAAAGTTTATCTCTTTGATATTCCCGTAATTGCCTTATTTGATCCAGGTTCTACCCATTCGTTCTTATCGCCTACATGTGGTAACAGGACCCCAGTAGAGCCGGAGTTGTTAGGGTATACCTTGCAAGTGAATACCCTTTTTAAAGATTTCCAGAGGACGAACATTGTATATAGGAACTGTAAATTGACTATAGAAGAGAAGGTTATGACAACTAACCTAATTTTGTTGAATATATATGATTTTGACATCGTTTTGGGTATAGTTATCGTAAATTAATAAAAAGTATGTGAAAATATGTTTGTGAAATGACATGTGTACTGAAATCGTGGTTATGTATGAATGTTTATGAAGGGTATATTGCTAGTGTAGAGGATGTAGAGAGGAAACATCTAGAGATTCAAGAGATTCTTGTGGTTAAGGATTTTTCAGATGTATTTCCAGAAGAATTACCAGGGCTACCACTGGATCGAGAGACGAAGTTTATGATCGAGTTGGTACCCGGTAAGGAGCCGATTTCTAGACCCCCATATCAAATGGCACTAATTGAGTTAGATGAGCTTAAGAAGTAGCTCCAAGAGTTATTAGATAAGGGATTTATACGTCCCAGTGTGTCACCGTGGGGAGCTCCAGTATTATTCGTTTGGAAGAAGGATGGTAGTCTCCGGTTGTGTATAGATTACCGGATGTTAAATCGAGCTACCATTAAGAATAAGTACCCACTACCTAAGATCGATGACCTATTTGATTAGCTCAGGGGTGCACAAGTATTTTTTAAGATAGATCTCCGATCAGGCTATCACCAGTTAAAAATTAAGGAGTCGGATGTGCATAAGACAGCATTTCAGACTCGCTATGGTCACTATGAGTTCTTAGTAATGCCTTTTGGGTTGACAAATGCCCCTGTAGCTTTTATGAGTTTGATGAGTAAGGTGTTCCATCCATTTTTGGATAAGTTTGTCATAGTATTTATCAATGATATTCTAATTTATTTTAAGACTCCAGAGGAGCATGAGCAGCATCTGTATATGGTATTACAGACACTCAAAGAGCGGAGGTTGTATGCAAAATTCAGTAAGTGTGATTTCTGGCTTGACCATATAATTTTTTTGGGACACATAGAATTGAAGGACGGGGTGTCAGTTGATCCGTCCAAGATAGAGGCCATTGTACAGTGGGAAAGGCCTAACACCGTTACTGAGATACGGAGTTTCTTAGGTCTTGCCGAATATTATCGCAGATTTGTAGAGGGATTTTCTAGACTTGCTGCTCCACTGACACGACTCACACGTAAGGATGTGAAGTTTGAGTGGAATGATGCGTGTGAGCGTAGTTTTCTTGAACTTAAAAGGAGATTGACTACTACTCCCGTGTTAGCCCTTTCCAGCGGATCAGGTGGATTTATGGTGTATACTGATGCATCCGCTCAAGGTTTAGGGTGTGTACTTATGCAGCATGGTCGGGTTATAGCCTATGGTTCTCGACAGTTGAAGGATCATGAGAGGAATTACCCGACACATGACTTGGAGTTACCCGCAGTAGTGTTTGCACTGAAGATTTGGCGGCATTACTTGTACGGGGAGAAATTTCAGATATATACAGACCATAAGAGTCTGAAGTATATATTCTCGTAGCAAGAGTTGAACTTGAGGCAGCGACGGTGGATGGAACTGTTAAAGGACTATGATTGTCAGATTTTGTATCACCCGGGTAAAGCTAATGTAGTAGCAGATGCACTAAGCCGTAAGCATGTTGGCATGGTATCTTACATGATGATCAGGGAATATGATTTGATAGAACAATTCTCTAGCCTCAGCTTGACAGTTATTTCCTCCGACCAATATGGATTTACGTCTAGTTTTCGTATAGAGCCAGATTTGATGGATCAGATTAGGGAAGCTCAGAGGAGCGATAATTATTGCATCGGGGTTGCCAGTCAAATTCAAATGGGAGTTGTGTCAGATTTCGAGATTGGCACCGATGGGTTATTGAGGTTCTGAGGTAGGATATGTGTTCCCAGTGATCAACAGATTAAAGACTTGATTTTATCCGAGGCCCATACCTCTAGATATACATTACATCCATGTAGTACTAAGATGTACCAGAATCTTCGGAGAGTATATTGGTGGCTTAAGATGAAAAAGGACATCGCTGATTTTGTTGCTAGATGTCTGACATGCCAGTAGATTAAGATTGAGCATCAAAAGCTTGCAGGTATGCTTCGACCATTATCGATTCCTACGTGGAAATGAGAGCATGTGACTATGGATTTTGTTATGGGTTTACCACGAACCCGGAAGGATTATGATGCTATTTGGGTAATCGTAGATAGATTGACTAAGTCTGCTCATTTCTTGGCCATGAAATCTACAGATTCAGTTAGTGCCTTAGCCGAATTGTATGTCAGGGAGATAGTGAGATTGCATGGTGTTCCAGTGAGTATTACATCCGATAGGGATTCTCGCTTCACATCTCATTTCTGGGAAAGATTTCATGAGGCTATGGGATCCCAGTTGAATTTTAGCACCACTTTTCATCCACAGACTGATGGACAGTCAGAGCGTATGATACAGATGCTCGAGGATATGTTGAAAGGATGTGCATTGGATTTTAGAGGCTCATGTGACGATCACTTACCCCTGGCAGAGTTTGCTTATAATAATAGCTTTTACACAAGCATTGACATGGCACCTTATGAGGCCCTATATGGCAGATGATGCAGATCCCTGATAGCATGGGAAGAAGTGGGAGACTGTAAATTACTAGCTCCTGATTTGGTTGAGCAGGCTTCCCGTGATGTACAGATGATTTGTGAGAGGCCCAAAATGGCTCAGAGTCGGCAGAAGAGTTATGCAGATACCAGATGCCGACCACTAGAGTTTGTGGCAGGTGATTATGTAGTTTTAAGGGTCTCACCATCCAAAGGTATAATGAGATTCGGGAAAAGAGGAAAGTTGAGTCCTCGATACATTGGGCCTTATGAGATCTTAGATTGTGTGAGAAATGTGGCATATCTGTTAGCACTACCACTAGAGTTGTCCAGAGTGCATAACGTATTTCATGTCTCGATGTTGAGAAAATACCGTCCAGATCCTTCTCACGTAATTCGACATGAGCCATTAGAGATCAAAGAGGACATGAGTTACATTGAGAAACCGGTACAGATCTTAGATAGGAAGGATAAGGTATTGCGATCTAAGACGATTCCTTTGGTTAAGGTACTTTGGCAGTATTATATCGAGGAGGAGGCTACTTAGGAGTTAGAGAGTCTTGTGCGTGAGAGATATCCAGAGCTCTTTCAGTGACAGGTCCGGGTGAAATTTGGAGGACAAAATTTTTTAAGGTGGGAAGAAATGTGAGACCTGATTTTATTACATTGTACATTATAATTTGTAAATTATTGATAATGCAAATAAATTATTTAATGGAATTAAATGAATAAATGATTCATGAGAGAGGAAAATTATTCATTGGAAATATGATTAAATTTGATTGATGGAATATATGAAAAGAGGTGGAAAGCAAGTCCAAACTATGTAGCAAAAATAAATTGCATTGCACGTCAACTTTTGTTGTTGTGTACCTCACGACTAATGCAAATTGAAGAGCAAAATTTTAAGGTATAAAATACAATAGAAACAAGACTTAGAAGAAGAGAACTTTAAGATTTAAAATGGGGTTAATTGCTAGTGATGGAAGTCTACCACAAGAAGAAACAAACAAGTAAAACTGTGCAACCAAGGTAGGTTGCACGTTACTTGCTGTTGTAGTATAATACACAGCAGAAAAGATAACAATTGAGGAAAAGAATATTAAAGTCTAACATAGGATGAATTTTGTTGGCTGGAATATTCAACAACAGATGCAAAAGAGGTCAATAACGTGTAAGGAAAAAAAATTAGCTGTTGTCGTTCCTTTTGTAGCAGTTTCTACCCGATTTTAATGCTCTTTCAACTGCTCTTTTGCTGCATTTTTCTTCATGAATTAATGCTCTAAAAGACAAGTAGGAAAATAAGTCAAGAAAACATGAAGAAAAAAATATATTTGCTGCATGCCGTTCTTTTTAGTTGGAGTTTTCTTCACAATTTAATGAAACAGAAAATTGCACCACGCCATTTCCTTTGATTGCCATTTTTCTTCACCATTTAATGAGCTATAAGACAAGGTAATGATGAAGAAAGGGATAGGAAGTTAAGTGGCATTGATAATAGAATATATATCTGACTAAGTGAAACAAAACTCAAGCATATTTCTTCTTCATGATCGACTATACTCAGATGCTCCACGAGTGGTTGTTTTGCTAATCATTTCTGTTCTGTTTTACTCTTGTTTCTCCCACGTTTAATTAGCAAGATTACAACCTCTTGCTATCTAATCATCTAACACTCCTCTATACACTTTTCCTTCACTCTCAAACCATCCAAGAAACCAAGAAATGAAAGACTAACGAGGGAGGAAACAACAACAACTTTGAGTTGTGCTGGTTCGGTAAACCAAAGGTAAAGAAGTTTCAGCCAATATTTCATGTACTTAATTCTTTGATTTATGGTGATGATATGTTAAGTAGGTGATGTGTATGTAAATTGCTTATCATAAAAATAGGTAGCAATTTAACATGGCTGACTTCTTGCTGGTTGGGGGCATGAGTGGCTGAGCATAAGTGACTGTTTTATGCATTTGTGACGTGAGTAGATAAAACCAACAACAAATACTGTTAGTACGTGTGTGTGTTGTCAATAGCATGAAACATAGATTGATCATACAAAGGAGATTTTATGTATACAATTAAGGATTATGTTGTACGTGGGTGTTGATAGTTTAAGAATGAAAATTGAAAATAAATGCTGGAACTGAAACATAGAAATGGAAATGAAGAATGTTGACTCATGGAAAGGAAGATGGCATAATAGTAAAAAAAAAGGGGTTGATGCGTGAGGGAAATAAGAAAGAAAAGAAAGGCTGCAATCGAATGAAATGTGAAGAGGAGTTATTGTGGCTGACCGAATGTGGAAAAACTGAAAATGAAAATCAGAATTGAAGGCTATGTGACGTGAAAAGATGAAGAAGAAAGAAAGAAGAAAGACTAAGTTATTAGGAAATGATCTAAGGAACAAATAGTCAACAATAGTGGCTAAGGTAGAGTGAAACTAAGAGAGAAAGATGAAATGGATGAATGATGCGTAAAATGAGAAAGAAAATGGCTAAGTGTGGCGTGTAACAAGGAAAGAATAAAAGGCTGAAAATTTTGTTAATTTGTCAAGCTAAGAAAGTCAAATATGAAGGCTAAAGATAGGAAAAATGATAGAAATATAACCTTGACTAGAAACCATTTTCACACAAGGAGAAGGTGTGTTACCCATTGTGCAAGAAATAAAAGAAATAAAATATTAAATTTTATTTCTTAAATGATAGAAGAAAGAAACAATGATCCTTAATTAAATAAAGGTCATTCTGCCATAGAGAAAGAAGGAAGAGAAAATGGCATGAAGAATAGCCATTTTAGCTATGAGACATACTTATATTTATATTTTGATATAAATCATAGCTTAATATAAATAAGGAAAATTAAGCTAATGAGTTGGTAAAATTATTTTGCAGCCGAGAAGTATGATTTCGATAGACGTAACTGGAAAGCTCGTTTTCATAAGACCAGGTAAGGGAGTAGTATGTGAAGTGAAATGCATGTCCTGTGGAGAAAAATATTATAAAAATATTGAGAAAATAATTTGGTTTGTGACATGCATTAGTTTAAAAAACTGTTTTAATTTGGGAAAGCTAGATAGGCAATCCCTTGTTTTTAAAGAGAAATATTTTTTGTGGGCGACCCCCCAGTTTAGCTCGGTGTGAGAGCCATAGTGGGCGACGTTAGTTCGCCACATGGGCGAATGAAAACATGCGAGCCAATTTAACTTGTTTTTTTTCTCACATGAAAAGTGGTGAAATTACTGACTGTTTTTACAGTGTTTTGTAAACTGGAAATATATTACCTTTTTGGAAAACAATCATTTTAAAGAAAATGATGTAAAATGTGAAATAATTCCTTAAAGGTTCTTTATGAGATATAAAGTGATTTTTGAGACTTTAGGCCCCGAGTATCATGCATTACTATTCACGAGGCTGATTGACCCGCCAAATCATCAGAGGTCTCAAGGTCACCTGGCAAGTGTGCTCGATGACCACCTATAGATTGTGGCCATAGATCTACTGTATCCCTGTGGGAATAATTACTACGTTCCTTCGGGAATGATGCATTCCTTAAGGAACGATGATAGCATGATTTAATTGTAGGGTGACGCCTAGTCTCAACTTACTGATTTCTGTTTACTAAAAGGATTTACTGAATCTTGTTTACTATTTACTATGTTATATTGTAAAACGTTTAGCCAGTGATTTGAATATTAAAGACTGTTTACTATATCCACTGTTTTCCTACTTGGTATGTTGTTAGGGAAAATAAACGTTTTGTGGGATATAGTTTTTATTTTTATAAAGCAGCATACACCTTCTTTATTGAGCACGTTGTCGCTCACCCCTTATTTTTCACTCCACAGATTGTTGATTTTGGACTAAGGGAATTACCTTCCAGAGATTATCGACTACTAGAGTCAGCAGATATTCGATATCGAAGGTATATTATTTTCTTTTATATATTCAACGAATTTGTACAGTACTATTTTAAATAGAAGGGGATGTATTGTGATAACCGTAAATTTTTCATTTATTGAAAATTAGAAATATTGAAAATAAATATTGGAGAAATTAAATAAGAGGAAATAAATAAAATTTGCGGGAACGAGATATTGGTAAAAATCTCGAGAATCGAGGAAGTGAAAGAATCGGGAAATTGGTGTAAAGGAAATTAAATTGGAAGTGAAAATAAAAATAATAGAGAGGAAAAAGAATTAAATTGGATAAATTAAAAATCCAAATTAAATAAGAAAAATGAGAAAATAATTGGATATTAAGAAATCCAATTAAATGAAATAAAATGTGTATATTATATATTTATATAATTAGATTATATAAATATATTTTGATATGTTTTTATATAATTACATATGTATGTATATGAATTTTAGTATATATTATAAAATGAAATATATACTATTTTGTTTTTAAATAAATACATGTGTATATTATAAAATATATTTATATAATTATAAATATAAATGTATATATATATGAAATATATATATATAAATACATATGTATATATGAAATATAGTATATATTATAAAATAATATATATACTATTTTATATTAAATAAACACATGTATATTTTTATATACAATTATGTATATAAATATATATATATGAAATATATATTAATTTTAAGTAAAGTGTGAATACATATATGTATATATATTGTTAAAATAAAATATGTTTATATATATTATTAATAATATAATTATATATATAATTATAAATATTATAAATAAATAAATAAATAAATAAATAAATAAAAATAACAGAAGTGGGAATCGGGTTCCCCGATTCCCACATTTTCTCTTCTGTTAAGTAAAATAGAAGAGAAACGATGGAAGCCGGACGACGCCGGCTGAGCGAGAGGCGGAAGAGGAGGAGCTAGAGGCTGTCGTCGGTGAGGGAAGAAGAGAAAGAAAGTCGACTGGCAACGGGGAAGGACGGAAAGAAGCGAAATGCAGTGAAACAGAAAGGAAAACTCGACGAACCGAGAAGGAAAAGAGAAGGGAGATACGGCGGTGCCGGCCGATCCGGGCACCGCCACCGCCACCAACGCCACTGGCAAGGAGCAACGAAGGAGAAGGAGGCCACCGGCAGTGAAGGAAACGACGGAGGAAGGAAGAAACGGAGGAGAAAGAGGTCGAAACCCACAGACCCAGATCCGGCATCCCCGCTACGTCGGCCAGCTGTGGGAGGCGCGAACCGGCGGAAAGGAGGACCGCCGGCGGCCGAACCGATCGAACCGGCAGGATGAGGCACAAACCGGTCTGAACCGGTCCGGCCAGAGAAAAAAAAAAAAAGAAAAGAGAAAAAAAAAGAAAAGAAAGAAAAGAAAAGAAAAAGAAAAAGGAAGAAAGAAAGAGAAAAAGGAAGAAAAAGAGGAAAAAGGGAGAATTTCGGGAATTCGGAAAATTCCCGAAAATTCGACAACTCGAAAATTTACGAAAATTCGGTAAGAAATTTCTCGGAAATTTAATTTTAGAAAAATCAAATAAATTATGTAAAAATTCTAAAAATTAGAATTTTTATTTCCAGAAATTATTTTCAGCGATCGGGATAAGGAATCGGAAGAAATGGAGTGCGGCGCGATCGATAAGAGGAAGTCGCCGACCCGGAAAAAGGTAAGGGATGCATGTGTAGCACTGTAAGGATACTCAGTCTACATATTTTAAATTGAAATATTTTATGCAAATATTTTATGAAAATTATTATGATGCATGATTTGCTGAAAATAATTTGGGAAGAAGTACTGGCTGAAAGATTTAAAACTGTATTTTTTCGTGCAGGAGGTTAGTAAATCGGCGGCCGTTATGCTGCCGAAAATTTTAGAAAAAACTTTATAAAATCATATTAAGTGATTTTATTTTCGAATTTCGATAGTAAATCACGAAACATGAGGAAATTACTAAATCTCATAAAACATGAATATAATGAGATGGAACTTTAGAATATTCATGTATTCGAGAATGGTGATAATGAAATCACCGAAAATTCTTGGAATAGATAAATTACACGAATTACGAGACGAAAGATGAAGTGAAATATAGTGAATATTCTTATGAATATTTTTATAAATATTCACTAAAGGATTTTAACCCTTATGGTTTTAAATTATGAAATTTTATATTTATATAAATTCCATAAAGGTTTATTTTATGATGAAAATACGGTTTTTAGACTGGTTGGCATTCCTATCATGCTGATGCATGATATGTGATATGTTTAGTCCCGGTCGACTCCTAATCAGTGATCCACCGAGGACAATATAGGTTATGGTCATAGATTTGACCGGTGTATTTCCTTACCCTTCGAGGTTTATAGTATGATGAGATTAATGCCTATCTTAGACTCCATAAATGATAGGTGACATGTAAAAAGGAAAGTGTTTTACATGACATGGAATATGTCAAACGGAGAATGTGATATATGATGCGTGACATGTGAAAAGAACATATTTCATACAATATGAGAAGGAAAATCAATTGAATTATAGCATTTTTACAAAATGCTCATTTCGGTACTGATTATAGTACTGTGAGATGATTCTCATAAGATATGAGATACAAACATGTAAGATGTTTTCAAAAAGGAAGAATTGATAAATCTAACATTCTTACCATGAATTGAAATGGAATATTAGATTATAAGTGTTACACGAGTTCTGATAAGATAGTGGGAAATATATGGCATAAAGGCCAACCCAAATAAATACTCGATTTCTGTACCGTGTGAGCCACCTCTAGAATCCTTCGGGAACTAAGTGCTACACGAGTTTCGATGTGTATAATATAAACAATATTATGTAAAATTGTTTAACAGTCAGTACAAGTGAAGTATCGCAGACAGCCCAACCGGTTAAGTTGTGTACAATAAGATAAGAAATGTGGTCACGGGTCGTGACAGATTTAATGGTATCAGAGCAATGGTTGGCCTGATGTCTGTGGATACTTCCTCTCATGGTTCTTTAGCTGTCTAGAACAATAAGCCACTACTTTTCCATTTTGCATTAATACGCACCCCAGACCTTGATGTGAAGCGTCACTATATACAGCAAATCCCCCAAAACCACTAGGAATGGTGAGGACGGGTGCTGTAGTCAATCGATGTTTCAACTCCAAGAAGCTATGTTCACACGCATCATTCCACTCAAACTTGACATTCTTGCGTGTGAGATGAGTCAAAGGTCCTGCTAGCTTAGAAAAACCCTCAACAAATCTCCGGTAATATCCCACTAGCCCCAAAAAACTACGAATTTCGGTCACCGTCTTAGGCTTCTCCCAATTAATCACAGCTTCTATCTTCGTTTGATCTACTGCCACTCCATCCTTCGATACCACATGCCCCAGAAAACTAATATGTTCTAGCCAAAATTCACATTTGCTGAGCTTCGCATAAAGTTCTTTCTCACGGAGGTTTGAAGAACAATGCGAAGATGGTGCTCGTGCTCCTCTCGAGATCGGGAATACACCAAGATATCATCCATGAACATTATGACAAATTTGTCCAAGAAGGGCTTAAACACTTTATTCATCAAGCCCATGAAGGCTGCAGGGGCATTGGTCAATCCGAATGGCATGACCAAAAACTCACAATGGCCATATCTCGTCCTTAAGGCTGTTTTCTGTACATCCTCACCTCTAATCCTCAACTGATGATACCTAGATCTCAAATCAATCTTGGAAAATATCTGAACACCCTTCAATTGGTCTAATAAATCATCAATCCTAGGCAGTGGATACTTGTTCTTAATCGTCACTTAATTCAACTGCCTATAATCGATACACAGCCTTAAACTGCCATCCTTTACTTTATTACCATCAATCGGTTCCAAATCAATTTTGTCATTTATAATTCGGAAGAATTATTTCAATATAGGGGTATATTCATAATTTCTCAGTTTAATCTCTCTCTTCAAGATACCTTTTAAACAGGTGATCTTAAAATCTATTGACTGATGATATCCTCTTTCATTTCAATATCATCATTTCAGGATCTTAGTTCAATTCGGATAGAGAAGTCCTGGTGGGGCCCTCACCGAGTTCCTCTCAGTGCCTTACCGAACAGACCTAACATTAAGATTATAATATCACCTATTTCACATAAAATTCTCGGATTACAATCCCTTTTAAATTTCAAAGTTCAATACTCAATAACTTTACCAAATTTGATGTATCTCGTAAGTTCATATCTAGTGACCATTCATCCTCTTATACTTTAGAAACTATCAAACTAGGTCAAGATCAATAGAAAACATTATGGTCTTGTGTGTCTTATTTCACGTAATCTTAACTTCCACATCAATTTGTTATCTTGCACGACATACCTTACAATTTCTAACATTTACAAAAGATTCATAGTATATAGCATGTTGTATTCAATCTTAATTCTACCAATGACAAGTTTGAAGAGTTTCCCCCCCCCCCCCCCCCCTTTTTTTTTGTACATCAAAATATCTTACAAGCTATTATGTTACTTATCGAGGTTTCAAATCATCCACCGCTTAGTAGTCTTCTTTACTTTGTTATCATTTAATTTCTATATAAAAACACATGCATTAAGAATAGTATTCTGCACTTTTGAGCACTTAACAATCAGGCAATGACAGTACTATGGGATGTAAACTATTCTAACTCATCTACACTGACATGCACTAGACAATCTAGGCTCTTATACCAATAAATCTGTCACGACCCGAAGGCCGCGACGGTACCTCTTACTTGTACGAACGCGTAGAAATTAAGGCTAAATTTTTCGATTTCCTATACTTATTTTGTCTAAGTGCAATGTAGTGAATTTTGTTTTAGGACGTTAACTTCCTCGCCTATTTTTATCACTCTACACAGGTTAATTTCCTGCATAAAAATTTACAAATAATTCCAGCTCATGCTTCCCACAATAACAGTTGATTAATTTCTAGCATTTTTATGACCAAGTTCATTTCCATATCATGACATTTCATCTTATGATTTACATTCTTTTCCTACTTGGTCACTTGTTCATGCTATTCAATCTACATATCCATACTCATGCAAAATCAACAATTCTATACTTCCACCATTACTATAGTAGTCTAGATGCCATTCTCTATATTAGATTACATCTCATCTAAGTACTGAATCAAAAACAGCCTGAATCGATATTAAATGCAAAAGAAGAGTATGTATACCCAAAATATTCACAAAAGTCTCCTTGAAGAGTTGGGACTATATTTCAGGCTTGGGACTAATTCGGAAAGCTCCGAAATACTCTCTCAACTCCGTGCTCAATCTGAAAAATTTAAATAGCGTTTAATGAGCAAGGCTCAGTAAGTCATTTATATAAGTGCAGAGTTAGAATTATACTGTTCTATATGCCATGTATGATGTCATGTGAGGAAAATTTGCTATTAGTCATTCTCTTATTCATCATGCGATCATATACCTGTCATGTTCTCAGGTTCAGTTCATCTATGCTTCAACATGTCATGAAATGTCTAAGTTATGAAACCATGATATAACCTTTGACATGTAATTATGATCGAAGTAGTTACAGTCATAAAACATGTAATACATATTCTTTTAAACAAATTCAAGACATGTAAAATATCAATACATTTCATGTATTCTTTTAAGACATGCTTGAAATATGCAAGCTTTTTCATTTCATGTCAAGTATGCTTTTTGAAACATATTTCATATCACATATACTTTTTGAAATACATTTCATATCACATATACTTTTTGAAACACATTTCATATCACATATACTTTTGAAATATATTTCATATCGCATATATTTCTTTGAAGCACGTTTCATATCATATATACTTTGAAGTATATTTCATATCACATATACTTTTTGAAATACATTTCATATCACATATGCTTTTCGAAGTATATTTCATATCACATATACTTTTTTAAATACATTTCATATCACATATTTTTTGAAGCACATTTCATATCACATATACTTTTGAAGTATATTTCATATCACAAATAGCATCAAAATGCGTTTCATATACTGTAAATCAATATCAAGTTTAAAGTTTATTTTCATTTTAAAGGCATATTCTAAACTTCATTTCATATCATTTGAGACTAGGCTAAATCCCTATCTCTTTATCAATAAAGACTTAGTTCACTATAGCTAGTAGTGAAGAATCATATCATCGTCCCCTGGAAACCACTAGGGCGCTATCTATGGCCATAGAACTCATGTCTCTCAGTCTCAACGATAAGGCGAGACTGAGACCTGTCCACGACTATTGTCGTACAAGCATCTATGTGTAATGAGTAATCTCCAATTAGGTAGCTTCCACTTTGCTTTATTGAATTTAATTCTCTTAGGGTGCCTATAGTCTCATAAAGCATTCAATCTTTCTTATGAAAATAGTTCAATGTATGTAATACTTTCTTAAGATCATTTACATATATATATAGATATATACGTACATATGTGAAAACTATAATTTCATTCTTTTCAAAGCCATTCGAGCATCCAAGGTATTCTTATAAACATGATAAGAATAAATCATTTCGATTTTCATGTATAGTGATAAGTTATGCTTTATGGCAATAAAAATTCAAGGAAGTGAAATAAAACCGTAAAATGACATGCTCATGAATTGCATGAATGTTTATCATTTCATCTCATAATATCTATGAACCTATACCATATCAATTCACTTTCGGTCAATATCTCCCACTTTGGTACTTTATCAAGTCGAATATCATATCTACATTTCATTTCGTTATATTCAATCTCTAGGTATTCAATTCATTTTATTGTAAGATTCAATCCTATATAGGATAACCTACTTCTACTTTATATAAACGTCTTACCTAAGGCGAGGTTAGTTCAAGCGTGTCCCGTGTCCAGCTAGAGCGTTTTCCGTCATCCTCGCGTCGTGCTACACCTTCACAATAAAAATCCGACTTAAGAACGTCTAGCTCATTTTTATATATTTGAAGATTTAACTTCCAACTTAATACACATATATATTGATGTTCATATATATATACGCACTTAACATTAATTTAATTAAAATCTCGAATCGGATTTATCTCATATTCGTACCTCTTTCTATATACATATATGTATATGCGTCATATTCCCACACATAAATATATTTCCTTTCTTTCTAATCCTTTTTCTTTTCTTTTTATTTCTTTTCTTCTCTTTTCTTTATCTCTTACTTTGTTTTCAAGTAAGTAGTATATATATTTAGCACTAGTATAGTATAATTTCTAAAAATCTACTATATATCTTTATATATGTACTACACATACATATATTTATCTATTTACTTGTTTTCAAGTAAGTAATATATATATATATATATATATATGCACACTTACACATATACATTATATATTTAACATTAAATATAATATAGTTCCTATTCTGCTTATTTCCATATATATACAAATTATATATTCATATATATAATTTTCTTTTTTGTAATTTCTTCTCTTTCCTTTTTAATTATTTTTCGTTTCTTTTCTATTTTATTTCTTTTTCTTCTTTCTATTCTTTTACCTTAGGAGATCTCAGCAGTTTTGGTGTAGATTAACCTCCTATGGCAGCTTCGGACAGCCCTTGAGAAGCCCCCCTCTTTGGCGTTCCAGTTCTGCACCCAAGCCAGCCACAAAATATTGCATCCAGTCTTACAATGCCCACGTTTCAGCCCTTTCTTTCTTCCTTAATCTCCTTCTTAACTTAGCTTCAACAATCACAGCACATACCTCTATTTTTTCACCCTTCTAATCAGTCTCCATTTCACCTCTATTTCTTTCACATCGAAACCAACAAGTGCTGCACACTCACGACTTGTCTTCTCCATGCCTGAACTAGCTCTAGATTTTCATTGTTGTCCGAGCTTTAACAGTCCCCTTTAAGCCCCTACTTCAGCTCTACAAGGTCACCACTTACTCCTTCATTCCCAACTCACGATGCCACCCAACTGCTGTAGTTTTCTATCTTCACTTTGTGCCGTCGACTACTGCTTCTCTCCACTCAGATTCGCTCAACAATGGTGACACAATGAAAGAGGGAAGAGAGGACACGATGGGAGAGGCAGGAAAGCTTTAGGAGATAACAAAAGGAACGGAAAAGAAAAGTGACAGGAGAGGGTTAGGTTGCTTAGGTTTTCTTTTTACCTTATTTTATTTAGTTGTAGGTGGTAGGCTGCTAATGATTTGAGTGCTCTGCCGCTGCACTTTAGGTTTTTGAGTGGGATTTTTCTCACCCAATCCCGGTATACCTATTTTTTTTCTTTTTTTAATATAATATATAATACATATAGTTTTAATATAAACAATTTATATTTCAAAACTTATAATATATATATCTTTTATTAAAGGTTATACTATATACATATCTCATACTTTATGTATTATATATAATATATAATCTCAACATACTTATAATATGTACTTATTATCCATTTTCATATATATATATATATATATATATATATATATATATATATATATATATATCTAACCCACATATATATTTCTTCCATTTTTATAATTGTAGCCTAAATAATATGTACTTGTATATTTTCCTTTATACACTTATGCATTTACATTTATTTGAATGTACATATATCTATACTTATGTGCATATATGTACATTAATTTATTTTCTTATTATTATTTGCGTATGTTTATACGTATACATACATGCATGTACGTTTGCATGCATACACATTACGTGCTTTTAGTTTGACTTACGTGCACACGTAACCCTTTTCAATCATAGAATTATAACTTCTTTCGTACTCATTTAGTGTGTACTTCATATATCGTTTTATCGTATATTTCACATTAATCTCTGATACTTGACTTCTATGAGTACGTACCATAATGTTACACTTAAAATCTCATAAGTACATTATCGATTTGTGTCACTAAATTACATTAGAATACATATTTAGCTAGGAAAAATTTCGGTTCTCACACTTATTTAAAATGTTGAGGGCTTGTATTAAGGGTATATTTGGCTATTAAGCCACATACATACATACATACATACATATAAAAATGCATATATTTTCATATGTATTTTAAATGCATATTTATAGTAATAATTATTTAGGTCAATAATAAAAATGAATAATTATCCCATCTGTTGCCAGTAGAGGTTTTTAACTTTACAAGTAAGGTTAAGATGATGACACATATTACATTTCATTTATTTTTTAATATTTTTGAAGGACATGTATCATCATCCTAACCACACTTGTGGAGTTAAAAAACTTCACTAGCAGTGGATAGGATAATAATGTTAATAAAAATATGCCTCAAAATGTTAACACTTGAAATTATTAAAATATTGTGAAGACCGAGAATTTTCTAAATAAATATAAGGTATCCGAAAAATTTAATTTGGACAAATTGAAATCCAAATTTAAATACGAAATGAAAAGGAAAATTAAATTGGAAATAAGAAATAAAGGAGGAAATTTAATTTGGATAAATGAAAATCCAAATTAAATAAGAAAATGGAGAAAATAATTTTGGATATTTAGAAATCCAAAACTTAATAAGAAATAAAAATATTTTTTTGATATATTTATCTAATGCTATTATATAAATATACTTTTGATAAATATAAATATTATTTCTGTATTAAAAGTGTAAAAATATGTATATGTATTTTGATACAAAAAAATATGTATTTAAATACATATTATAATGGCATATTTATATATACTTATAATTATATGTATAATTATAATGTGTATATTTACTATTATTAATTAAGTATATTAATAAATAAAAAAATAAATAATTATAACAGAAATGGGAATCGGGAGAACCCGATTCCCACTTCTTCTCTTCTGTTTTGTTAAACAAAAGAGAAGCAACACAGGGCGGTGGCCGGCCGGCCAAAGGAGAAAGCGGAGGAGAGAGGGCGTCGCCGGCGAGTGAGGAAGCAAACGACGTCGGCTCGAGTCGGAAGGAGAAGAGAAAATCGAAAGAAAAACAGAAAAGAAAAAGAGAGGAGAAAAAGGAAAACGGCGGTGCCGACCAATCCGAGCACCGCCACTCCAACGCCGACACCGGCGGAGGTAAAGGGAAGGAAAAGAGGTGACCGACGGTGAAGGAGGAAGAGAAAGGAGGGAGAAAAGAGAAGGGAAAGAGGTCGAAACCCACGGTCCAGATTCGCCACTGCCGGCACCGTCGCTGAGGAAATCGAGACCAGATCCGGCGTCCCTGCAACCGTGGCTAGCTGTGGAGGGTGCGAATCGGCGGTGATGCCGGCGGGAAGAGGTCGAACCGGCCAGCAGAAGTGAACCGGTCCGAACCGGTTCAGGCCAGAAAAAAAAACAGAACAGAAAAGAAAAAAGAAAGAAAAAGAAAAGAAAGAAGAAAAGAAAAGAAAAGGAGAAAGAAAAGAAGGAAGAAGAAGAAGAAGGAAAGGAAAAAGAAAGAGAAGAAAAAATGTGGTAAGGAAAATATAGAAAATAAATTGATGGTATTTATTGAATAAATTATGGTTATATTGATGTAGTGCATTGATATTGAAATTGTAGTAAAGCGGAAATGCGACGAATGGTGGAGTTCGGCAATGCTCGAAAATCAGAAAGTGCGCCAAGCTTGGCGAATGGGTAAGATACTTTTATAAAGCATTAGTAGTATCATATTGTATGTGGGATTTTATGATTTTTATATGATACATTGATGGAATGAATTTAAATGGAACTGTGAAAATTTTTATATGATATATTGATTAAATTGATTTGCTAAAAATGCTAAGAGGACCCACAACTGATGGTGGGGGTCTTAGTAAAAGGTAAAAATTGGTGAGAATCAACGGCTATCAGTATAAATTGTGTTTCCTTTCAGGAGGTTTAGAGGAAATTAAGCCGTTATGCTGTCGAAATTTCCACAAAAAATGTTTAAGGAAAAATATTAAGTTCTCATCCAGATGGAGTCCTGAAAGAATTATCGAAGATAAGCTTGAAAGGATCTTACTGTGTCATAGGAAAAATTGATTTTTTAAATGGTTGAGAAGGTTAATGGATGAGCACGATAATGTGAGGAATTTGGTTTTGAATCTTATAGAGTCGATAATTTGAGTTATTTAATATTTCAAGTTGACTATCGAGCAGAAATTGAGGTGGAATCTCGATAGTTGGAGTATTGATAGATGTAACGATGATTATATGATATTGCTTTGAAGAGAAAATCATAGTTGAAAAGTGATGATTATAGAATTGATAGATTCAAACAAATGGACCGTCTTAGTGGTATGATTGAGATAATGATAATAAGAAAGTAGATCGCGAAATCTTATGGACATTTTGATGTGTTATGACCTCGAAGTTAGAAGATTGTAAGTGTGGATAATGACCTATCTGGCAATATGACAATATAATCTTAATATACCATAAGGCTAAAATTGAGAAAAAAAAATAATAGCAATAAAATGAGATTTAGAGAATTTGGTACTTGATATATACTACATTATGGAATATCTTTATCAATAGAATGGATTCGAATCAATGTTTGATTGTGGCATGTTAACTTTGTATGTGTAAAGCTAATGTTGGGAATTGATTAATTAATGTGCAAAATAATGAAAGGGAGAATGAAAGCTTGAGGTAGCTTGTGATCTTTGCTGGAAAAATATACTAGAATGATACTAATAGTCTATGGATGTTATTGAAATGTATTTGAATAAACGTGCAAACAAATGTACTGTGGATTTTAGTGATGCCATTGGGGACTTGAAAGACGTGTGTAATTGTAGAATGAATGACGGATGACTTTCGTGTCATGATCATGTTTGAATAAGAAATTTAGACTACTGAAGACACACCTTAATCTGATGTCATAATATGCACAACAATAGATTGAATGAGTATTGAGATATATTTGGATATATTTAGAAAATCATTCATGCATGACATATGATCTCATGTTGTTTTAAAAGAAAAAGTGATATTTTAAAAAGAGATGCATCGAAATCTTTTAAGTAAAAGTAAATAATTGAAGTGATTAGACAGCCACAGACCTTGATGTTTAATATCATTTTGACATTATTCATGACATGTACAGATTGAACATGAGATTTGATTATGCATTGATTTGAGAAAAGACGCTGTTTTAAATGTTTTTTTTTATGAGGGCTGTCTAAATGAATTCAAAATGATATATCAAAAGATTTCGATTTTTGAGACGACAGGTACCCTATTGAATGCCTGAGTGGCATATGCCTTTATGGCACAGAGTATGTATTTATTGTGTGGCTCTGCCTGTGTGGCATGGAACCCCATTTATACATATATGATATGTACATGTAAATGTTGCCTGATGAGATCATTTCAGGCTGTCCGACAATAGTCGTGGACATATTCCTCAGTTTCCAGCTGATCAGTGGGACTGGGACGATCTATGATCATAGATAGAGAACCCTTCGAGGGAAACTATCCCATTGATAGCTACAATGGGTTAGAGATGATATGATAATAAAATAGGGATTCATGCCTAGTCTCTTACTAAATGTTAAAGAATGTCTAGAGTACGATTTATTATATATTAAACTCTAGACATGATATGTTTTACAGTATACATGAAATGATTGAAATTGAACAATTGAAACATGGTTTATATTATGCATTATATGATTTGAGACTTTATATGTTTTAAACCATGTTTATTTGACATGACAGATGAAATGATGTACATGTGTTTTATACCACACATGATATGAATAGAGATTTCATATGTTTTAAAATGTGTTTTAAAACATGTCAAATGATTCTAAATTACATGACTTTCGTACATGATTATGTATTACATGAAACATGATTTGAAATGAATGTTTTATACATAACACAAATTTTATACGGTACATATTGAATCATGTGATGATAGCACACGGTGGTAGCGATATTTCATCTAGACATGGTATGATACATGAACATAAGATTGATATGAAGAGAATTGTGAACTTACACTATTGTGATCATGATTTCTCTATATGGAAAATGATATGAGGTGATAGATTACAGGAGTACGATTATGAAACATAAAGTGAATTGATATGATGCTTCAATTGGACATGATGTACTCCGAGATAAAGGAAAATATAGACTAGTAGTATATGACATTCAATTTGGATACGACAGATTGTCGTGCGATGCACTATAGTGTAAGAACGAGAAGATTGAAAAAGTGATTATGATGATTTATTTAAAAGTATAAGTGATAGACAGATGACAAGAAATGAGATAATGATATGTTATCGATGAGAAAGGATTAACTGTAATTGCAAACTTGCAAGTTTTAAGTATTGCAGTTTAAGACAGTGTAATCCTACTCTTGTATTTATATTAGTATCTTACTGAGCTGTGGTTTTGCTCACCCCACTAAATTTCATCTCTTTCATACTATTGAAGTTGACATCTGCCATGTGAGCTGCTAAGTGGGCATTAGAGACGGTGTATGGACGTGGTACTAGTCTTCTGAGGTATATGTTCCTTATAAAATACTTGTTTACATGTAAGACTTAAATTGATGCACAGTACATATTCTATTTAACAAGTCGGGATGTAACTATGACCGTTTCCGTGTTAGTTTAATATTTAAATGAAATGACTATAGGTCACCTAGATAGTATAGTAACTACACTGACACCGAATACAAACCTTAAAATGAAAAAGAAAAATTTAGTCCATAAATTTGTAGACTAAGAAAAGTATAAGAATGAAGTGAAAGTCGCGGTCTTCGGGTCGTGACAAATATACTTTTAAGTTCTATTTTAACATTTTGTTGATATGCACAATAATATTATTTATGATATGTTTTTATATTTTTATTTTTCTTAATATATGTTTATCTTATGTTTTGAATTTTAAAATATTTAATTAAATATTTCATTCTTTTATAATTAGATATCTTAATTATATTAGATATATTATATATACACTTTAAACAAATAAATTAAAAAATTTTTTTTATATATTTTTAAATTTAAATAATTAAAACTAATTCGTGGATCATACAAGTGAGAACTAGCTTTTTTATATTTTATACAACGATACTTATTGTTGTTGTGAAATCTTATCAAATTGACAAAGATATAAAAAAAATCGTTACAATATCTTATTATGTTTGCAATAATTTTTAATTGTAATTGCTTATTTGATTTTTCTTTATATTTTATGCAACTATACTTATTGTTGTTGCAAATCTTATCAAATTAATAACGATAAAAAAAGTCATTACCATAATTTATTATGTTTGTACCGACTTTTAATTATTGTTGCTTATTTGATTTTTTTTATATTTTATATAATAACAGTTATTGTTGTTTTTAATTCTTAGTAAATTGATAACAATAAAAAATTGTTACGATATATATATTTATATATTAACATTGCGACAACAAATAATATCTTATTTGTTTGAAATCTTAATTTGTAGAGTTATATGTGTAATGTTAGTACCAATGAGATTAATTGTGTGACCTTACAAATTTTTTTTTTGACTAGATTGAAACCGAAGAGAATGGAAATTGAGGAGAAATGGAAGTTAATGAGTAGAGTGTGGGTGGTATTAATTTCACATGCTGCAATTTGTCGCACAGCAACTACACATGCTCAACAGGTAAGCAGAGGTGGACAGCTTATTACCCTAAGATGGTTGCTGTTGGCTCACTGGGGCATAATTATTAAATCGAGCTATGTATTTCGAATCAAAATGTTATTTTTAAAAATTAAGTATCGTATCGTATTATAAAACGCGGTAAATAATTTTAAAATTAATTATAAATAATACATATACATTTAAGATAAATAAAAATATTATATATTAATAGGATTAAGTGAGTATATGATAAAAATAAAAAAATATAATTGTTTGCAAACTCTTAACATGCTCATTAATAATATATATTTTTAAATTATATTTTTATATTTTTAATTTACTAACAAAAGTTGAAATTTTTTTTCAATTTTTCAAAATTAAATTATGTAAAGAATATGTTTTTAATTTTTTTAGGTTAAAAAATTAAAAAAATATTTATACATATTAGTGGGATTAAGTGAGTTATGATAAAAAAAAAAATATGATTGTCTGCAAATTCTTAACATGCTCATTAATAGTATATATTTTTAATTAAAATTTTTATATATTTTTATTTTTAATTTACTAACTAAATTAAAAGTTTATTTTTTTTTTCAAAATTTCAAGATTAAATTATGTAGAGAATATGTTTTAAAATTTTTTTAGGTTAAAAAACTGTTAAAATTACATTTTTAATTGATTGGGATTATAAAGTGTATCTAAGTGTATCGGTGTATCGTACGATACGCATCGATACACAAGTGAATCGTATGATTTACTTGTATATCGATAGATACACTACCAATTCATTATAAAACTAATTTTTTGTATTAATACATATCAATTTTATAATGAATCTGTCACGACCCGAAGACCGCGACTTTCACTCGATTCTTATACTTTTCTTAGTCTACAAATTTATGGACTAAATTTTTCTTTTTCATTTTAAGGTTTGTATTCGGTGTCAGTGTAGTTACTATACTACCTAGGTGACTTATAGTCATTCCATTTAAATATTAAACAAACACGGAAACGGTTCTTAGTTACATCCCGACTTGTTAAACAAAATATGTACTGTGCATCAATTAAAGTCATACATGTAAACAAGTATTTTATAAGTTCCATATACCTCAGAAAACTAATACCAAGTCCATACACCGTCTCCGATGCCCACTTAGCAGCTCACACGGCAGATGTTAACTTCAATAATCTGAAAGAGATGAAATTTAGTGGGGTGAGCAAAACCACGGCTCAGTAAGATACTAATATAAATACAGGAGTAGGATTACACTGTCTTAAACTGCAATGCTTAAACTTGCAATGATGCAATTACAGTTAATCCTTTCTCATCGATACATCTCATTATTACTTCTCATTTTCACTTTTCATTTCATAATCATACTCTGGTATGCTATCATCTCATATCAGTTCTCATATTTACCTTTCATTTCATAATCATATTTCTGTATTCTATCATCTCTTATCAATTCTCATATAATCTCTTATCAATTCTCATATTGTGGATCATGATCACGGTGGTACGAAGTCAGAATTCTCTTCGTGTATTTCTATATTCATGTTTCATATCATATCATGACATCATATCGATGAAATATCGCTACCACCGAGTCATGATGCTCCTCATATATTCTTCATGTTTAATTGAGATATCCTATCGAGTCACTTTACATTTAACAATCATATTCCCGTCTTATATCAATTCATATCACTTATCGTATGAGAATTTATGATCACGATAGAGTAAGATCAGAATTCTCTTCTTATCAATCTTATGTTCATATATCATATCGTATCATGTCGTCGTATAGATGAAACATCATTAACGTCTAGTCATGACATTCCTCATGGAATTCTCATATACTAAGCATATTATCATATCAGGGTTTAATATGCAATTCATGAAATTTTTCTGTATAAACCGCTATCTTTTCAAATCATATCAAAATATACTTTAGGACATGCTCAACATATGAATTTTCAATTCATTTCAAATTTGCCTTTAAGACATGATAGAAACATGTTCATTTTCAGTTCATGTATTCGTTTTCGGAGCATGTATAAAACATGTGCGGTTTTAAAACATTTTTCATATACTATAAATCATATCAGGTTTAGAGTTCATATCAAATCAGTCTATACTCTAAACCGCATGTCATTTCAAATTCGACACAAAATCTTATATAAATCATGTAAGTGTCGAAATCATTTATCATATACTTTTAAAACATATTCTGTAAATCATATCAGGCCTAGAGTTCATATCAAATCAAACTATACTCTAGATCACATATCATGCCATGTTCGACACAAAATCACATATAAATCATATAAGTGTCGAAATCATATCTCATGGACTTTTAAAACATGTTTAAAACATGTACTGTTTCAAAACATATTTCATTTCAAATCTGTTTCATGTACAGTATAAATCATGTCAAGTCTAGAGTTCATATCAATAAAATCATACTCTAGACTTCATATCATATCAATTAGAGACTAGGCTAGATCCCTATCATCTCTATCAATAAAGACTTAAATCACTGTAGCTAGCAGTGAATCATATCATCGTCCCTTGGAAACCAACTAGGGCGCTATCTATGGCCATAGACCTCATCTCTCTCAGCCCCACTGATCAGGCGTAACTGAGACCTGTCCACGACTATTGTCGGACAAGCATATCTGCCTAATGAGCAAAGCTCCAATTAGGCGGTTTCCACTATGCTTTATTGAATTTAATTCTCTTAGGGTGCCTACAGTCTCATAAAACATTTAAATCTATAGCTTTGTTTTCAATATCATGTAAAGCATATGGTAAAATTCTGTATGATATTTCATATATCAAAATATATATATATAAATATCTACCATATACTTTCATTTCAAAACAAATCAATACTTTTTAGTATTCATATAAACATTATTAAAATGTTTCAAGTTGCAAGAAAGCATGCTTAAATGCGATGCTATAAAACATTTCAGTATGCAACTTCAGTATTATTTCCATCAAATACGCTGAAGCGATTCATTTAACTTTATCACCATCAGTTATTCGATTTCAAGACTTTCTTTCTGTCCAATCAGTAAATCACTATTCAAATCATTCAAGATTCATTTCATTCAGTATTCAGATTGCTCAATACTCTAATTATTTAATAACCAGATCACTTGGTATTCAAACCATTCGGTATTCAATATCCTTTTTCGATAATTATCGACTATAATAATCAATTGTACTTTTATTACCGATACTAGAACCACATCATCAGTGTGAATCCTCTTAGTATCTATGAGCATCAAATATCATGTTTCCATATAGCCATCAGGATACTGAAATTATGAAATATTAATATCCTCATTCGATATCTATTTCAGAGTCGACATCGAGGATCGTAGAACCACAAGATCAATAATCACATATCAAATCCATTTATGGTTTGACCTATTGGTACATATTCAGAATTTTCGACTTGCGGTTCATTTTTCATTCACTATCATCAAAATCATATCACAATCCTCAATTCACTTTTCATCTGGCCTGTAGAATGTAATATCATGTTAAAATTATCCATAAACGTCTTCAATTTTAATTTTTGATTGGCAATTCACCACTTAAAAGAATTTGCCAATTTCCACTATCAACATTATTTTAATCATTTAAGTCGCCTTGCGACTATCCATATTATTGCCAAAAATCTCAGTTCATACCACTAAGACGGTCCATTTATTTGAATTTATTAATCCTATAATCGTCACTCGATTGATAATTCCGCAATTCTATCATTCGACCATCTAATTCAGAACTTCGATTTTTTTCTCTTTTAAGTTGTATCATATAATTATCATCACCTTTATCTGTGATTCGTCAAATAAATAATTTCACCTCAATCTCAACTTGATACCATTTATGATATTAAAATCATTTGATTTATCAATTCTATAAGGTTTAGACCATATAATTCATCACATTATCGTTTTCAATGATCTATCTTCTCATCGATTTCAATATCAAACTCTTCAGTAATACCGTATAATCCTTTTAATATTTATTTCCAATAATTATCTCCAAGATTCCATTTATGTGAGAAACTTAATCTTTTTCCTCAGATATTTTTCTAAAAATTTTGACAGCATAACGGCTTAATTTTTACTAAGCCTCCTGCACGGAAAACAGTTTATAATTGCAGCTGTTGTTTCTCACATTTTCTTTATCTCTTACTAAGACCCCCACCATCAGTTGTGGGTCCTCTTAGCATTTTTAACATCAATTTAAATCGATGCATCGTATAAAAATCACAATTCCATTTAAAATCAATTAAATAAATGCATCATATATAAAATCATAATTCCCACATACAATATAAAGCTACTAATGCTTTATAAAAGTATCTTACCTATTCGCCAAAGCTTAGCGCACTTTTCGATTTTCGAGCCTTGTCGAACTCCACCATTCGTCTCATTTCCGTTTTGCTACAATTTCAATATTAATGCACTACATCAATATAACCATAAATTATTCAATAACATCAATAGTTTATTTTTCCTCAATTTTTCTTACCTTTTCTTTCTTCTTCTTCTTCCTTTTCCTTTTCCTTTTTCTTTTTCTTTTCTTTTTCTTCTTTTTCCTTTCTTTCTTCTTCTTTTTTTTTCTCTTTTTTTTTCTGAACCGGGTCGGGTCGGGTCGGACTGGGTCGGGTCGGTTCGGGCCAGTTCAGAGCTTGGCTTGGCCGGTTCAACTTTGGCTGACCGGTTCGGTCACCGGCGGCCACCCATTCCGACGGTTCGGCCACTCCATAGCTTGCCGAGGTTGCCACGAAGCCGGATCTGGTCTCGGTTTGGCCCCATCACCGGCGACGGTGCCGGATCTGGCGACGTGGGTTTCGGCTCCTTTCTCCTCCGTTTCTTCCTTCCTCCGCCGTCCTTTGCCTCGCCGGTGGTCTTCCTTTGTTTCCCCTCAGCTCCACCAAGCTCGGGGTTGGGGTGGCGGTGCCTAAACCGGCCGGCACCGCCACTTTCCTCTTTTCTTTTTCTCTTCGGTTTCACCCGCTTCTCCCGTTTCCGCTTCGCTTCTGTTTTCCTTTTTTTTTTTCCCGCCGTCGACGTCTACGTCGGATGCCTCTCCTTGGCTCGCCGGCGGCATCGCTGCCACTTCCTCCCTCTCCGGCGTCGCCAACTTCTCCTTATGTTTCTTTTTATTTTCTCCTCTGTTTTGAAACAGAGGAGAATAAGGCTGGGAATCGGGTTATCCCGATTCCCACCTGTTTTTTTTTAACAAATATATATAATTATATTTTTTTTATAATTATATATATAATCAAAATATTAAACATATATATATATATATATATGTAAATATATATTTTTCATATAAATCATCTATATATATATATACTTTGATTTAAAGTACTATATATATATACACATTTTTCATATATTATATATATATATATATATATATACATAAATGTATAATAAAATACATATGTATTTATTCCATGTATAAATATATTTTTATCAAAAGCATATTTATATAATATCATATATAAATCTATCAAAATACATACATATTGTGAAGACCGAGAATTTTCTAAATAAATATAAGGTATCCGGAAAAATTTAATTTGGACAAATTGAAATCCAAATTAAATAAGAAATAAAAAGGAAAATTAAATTGGAAATAAGAAATGAAGGAGGAAATTTAATTTGGATAAATGGAAATCCAAATTAAATAAGAAAATGGAGAAAATAATTTTGGATATTTGGAAATCCAAAACTTAATAAGAAATAAAAATAATTTTTATATATTTATATAATGATATTATATAAATATATTTTGGATAAATATAAATATTATTTTGTGTTAAAAGTGTAAAAAGTATAAATATATATATACTAAAAAAAAAAAAAAGAAATTTAGAAGCGGGAATCGGGATACCCGATTCCCAGCTTCTTCTTTCTCCTCTGTTATAGACAGAGGAGAAAGACAAATAAAACCGCCGGCCCCCTGCCGGCCAAAAGAGGAGGAGGAAGGAGAGGGTCGTCACCGGCGAGCCGAGGGGGAAGAGAAGAAACGACCGGCGGCGACCCGAAGCGAAAAACAGAAGCGAAGCGAAAATGGGAGAAAAGAGAAACCGAGAGGAAAAAGAGGGAAAAAGAGAAAAGGAAAAGTGGCGGTGCCGTCGATCTGGCCACCGCCACCCCAACCCCGAGCTTGGTGGAGCTGAGGGGAAACAAAGGAAGACCACCGGCGAGGTAAAGGACGGCGGAGGAAGGAAGAAACGGAGGAGAAAGGAGCCGAAACCCACGGCCCAGATTCGCCACCGCCGGCGCCGTCCCTGGCGAAACCGAGACCAGATCCGGTATCCCTGCAACCTCGGCAAGCTGTGGAGCGGCTGAACCGCCGGAATGGGTGGCCGCCGGTGACCGAACCGGCCAGCAGAAGATTGAACCGGTCTGACCCGATCCGACCCGCCTGACTCGGTCCGACCCGATCCGACCTGCTTGACCCGGTCCGACCCGGTCAACCCGACCCGACCCGGTTCAGAAAAAAAAAAAAGAGAAAAGAAAAGAAAAGAAAAAGAAGAAAAGAAAAGAAAAAGAAAAGAAAAGAAAAAGAAAAGGAGAAAGAAGGAAAGGAAGAAGAAAGGGAAAAAGGAAGAAAAAATGGTAAGGAAATTTAGAAAAAAATAAAATGATGGTATTTATTGAATAATTTATGGTTATATTGATGTAGTACATTGATATTGAAATTGTAGTAAAACGGAAATGAGACGAATGGTGGAATTCGGCCAGGCTCGAAAAATCGGAAAGTGCGCTAAGCTTTGGCAAATAGGTAAGATACTTTTATAAAGCATTAGTAGCTTTATATTGTATGTGGGAATTTCGATGTTTATATATGATGCATTCAATTAAATTGATTTGCTAAAAATGCTAAGAGGACCCACAACTGATGGTGGGGGTCTTAGTAAGAGGTAAAATTGGTGAGAATCAACGGCTGCAATGTATAAATTGTGTTTCCCTTGCAGGAGGTTAGGGAAAATTAAGCCGTTATGTTGCCGAAATTTTTAGGAAAATATCTGAGGAAAAAGATTGAGTTTCTCACATAAATGGAATCTTGGAGATAATTATTGAAAATAAATATTAAAAGGATTTTATAGTATTACCGAAAGAGTTTGATATTGAAATCGATGAGAAGATAGATCGTTGGAAACGATAATGTGGTGAATTACATGGTTTAAAACCTTATAGAATCGATAAATCAAGTAATTTTAATATCACGAATGGTATCAAGTTGAGATTGAGGTGGAATTATTAATTAGACGGATCACGGATAAAAGTAATGATAATTATATGATGTAGCTTGGAAGAGAAGATCACAGTTGAAATTTCGATGGTCGAATGATTGGATTGTGAAGTTATTAACGGAGTAATGATTTCCAGAATTTACCGAGTTCGGTTTCATGATTTTGAAATAATTTCGAAAGTGATAATATGGACAAATTCGAGAGATTGAAATGGAGATTTAATTACGACACAATCCGATCAATTATGGATTCAAAGAAATGAGTGATAAATATGTGAAAAGATGATTGTGCTTATAACCTTAGAATAGATCTTGAATAATAAGATCGATAATTGCATAAGTTCGGATAAAATCATAAAGGCCACATGAAAATGGATTTGAGGATTTAGATACGATTTTGTGATAGTAAATGAAATTGAACCTCAAATCGAAAATGATAAACATGTATCAATAGATCAAATCATAAATGGATTTGATAAGTGACTATCGATTTTGTGATTCTGTTATCCTCGATGTCGATTCTGGAACAGATATTGAAGGATGATATTATTATTTGCATAAATTCGGTAACTTGATGACTATTTTAGAAATTGATGTTTAAATGCTTATCAAAACTTAGAGGATTCACACTAATGATGCGATCCTAATATTGATAATGAAGTGTATAAATGATTATAATAGTCAATGACGATCAAGAAAGGGTATTGAATACCGAATGGTCTGAATGCCAAGTGATTCGATTTCCAAATGAATTGAGTACTGAGCAAATTGAATACTGAATTAGATGAATAGTGAATGAATTGTATAGTGATTTATTGGTTGACAGAAAGAAAGTCTTGAAATCGAATAATTGATGGTGATAAAGTTAAATGAATCGCTTTAGCGTATTTGATGTAAACATTATCGAAGTTGCATACTGAAATGTTTTACAGCATCGCATTTAAGCATGCTTTCTTGCAACTTGAAACATTTTAATAATGTTTATATGAATACTGAAAAGTATTGATTTGTTTTGAAATGAAAGTATATGGTAAATATATATATATGTATTTTGATATATGAAGTCTCATACAGAATTTTACCATATGCCTTACATGATATTGAAAAGAAAGCTATAGATTTAAATGTTTTATGAGACTGTAGGCACCCTAAAAGAATTAAATTCAATAAAGCATAGTGGAAACCGCCTAATTGGAGCTTTGCTCATTAGGCAGATAGATATGCTTGTCCGACAATAGTCGTGGACAGGTCTCAGTCACGCCTGATCAGTGGGGCTGAGAGAGATGAGGTCTATGGCCATAGATAGCGCCCTAGTTGGTTTCCAGGGGACGATGATATGATTCACTGCTAGCTACAGTGATTTAAGTCTTTATTGATAGAGATGATAGGGATCTAGCCTAGTCTCTAATTGATATGATATGAAGTCTAGAGTATGATTTTTATTGATATGAACTCTAGACTTGACATGATTTATACTGTACATGAAACAGATTTGAAATGAAATATGTTTTGAAACAGTACATGTTTTAAACATGTTTTAAAAGTCCATGAGATATGATTTCGACACTTATATGATTTATACGTAATTTTGTGTCGAACATGGCATGATATGCGGTCTAGAGTATAGTTTGATTTGATATGAACTCTAGACCTGATATGATTTACAGAATATGTTTTAAAAAGTATATGATAAATGATTTCGACACTTACATGATTTATATAAGATTTTGTGTCGAATTTGAAATGACATGCGGTTTAGAGTATAGACTGATTTGATATGAACTCTAAACCTGATATGATTTATAGTATATGAAAAATGTTTTAAAACCGCACATGTTTTAGACATGCTCCGAAAACGGATACATGAACTGAAAATGAACATGTTTCTATCATGTCTTAAAAGCAAATTTGAAATGAATTGAAAATTCATATGTTGAGCATGTCCTAAAGTATATATGATATGATTTGAAAAGATAGCGGTTTATACAGTAAAGTTACATAATTGCATATTAAACCTTGACATGATAATATGCTTCGTACACGAGTTTCATGATAAATGTCATGACTCGACATAAATGATATTTCATCTAGACGATGACATGATATGATACATGGACATATGATAGATATGAAGAGAATTGTGAACTTACACTGTGGTGATCATGATTTCTCTATAAGGAAAAGTGATATGAGATGATAAATTACAGGAGTACGATTATGAAATATACAGTGAATTGATATGGTGCTTCAATTGGACATGATGTACTCCGAGATAGAGGAAAATATAGACTAATAGTATATGACATTCAATTTGGATACGACAGATTGTTGTGCGATGCACTATAGTGTAAGGACAAGAAGACTGAAAAGTGATTATGATGATAATTTTAAAAGTATAAGTGATAGACAGATGACAAGAAATGAGATAATGATATGTTATCGATGAGAAAGGATTAACTGTGATTGCAAATTTGCAAGTTTTGAGCATTGCAGATTAAGACAGTGTAATCCTACTCTTGTATTTATATTAGTATCTTACTGAGCCGTGGTTTTGCTCACCCCACTAAATTTCATCTCTTTCAGATTATTGAAGTTAACATCTGCCATGTGAGCTGCTCAGTGGGCATCGGAGACTGTATATGGACTTGGTACTAGTCTTCTGAGGTATATGTTTCTTATAAATTACTTGTTTACATGTAAGACTTAAATTGAAGCACAGTACATATTCTGTTTAACAAGTCGGGATGTAACTAAGAATCGTTTCCGTGGTTGTTAAATATTTAAATGGAATAACTATAGGTCACCGAGATAGTATAGTAACTACACTGACACCGAATACAAACCTTAAAATGAAAAAGAAAAATTTAGTCCATAAATTTGTAGACTAAGAAAAGTATAAGAATCAAGTGAAAGTCGCGGTCTTCGGGTCGTGACACATATATATATTTTTATTTCTTATTAAGTTTTGGATTTCTTGATATCCAATTAATTTCTCCATTTTCTTATTTAATTTGGATTTCCATTTTTCCAAATTAAATTTCCTCCTTTATTTCTTATTTCCAATTTAATTTTCCTTTTCATTTCTTATTTAATTTGGATTTCAATTTGTCCAAATTAAATTTTCCAGATACCTTATATTTATTTAGAAAATTCTCGGTCTTCACAGAATCATATCATATCGTATGATATGTATCACATATCGTATGATTTTGATAACTATACATAAAGCTAGTTAATATTAAGGTGTTTGATAAAGCTAGTTAATATTAAGGTCTTTGATTAAGTTTGTGTCATCAACCGAATGAATTTAGCTCTAATTAAAAGACATTAAAAAATTAAAATATTATTATAAATGTAAATTAAAAGACATTCACGTTTTTAAGATTTCTTATAAAAATATTTTTATTTAATAAATTATAAAAACTAACCCACTTTTGCATAAATATTCACGCACAAAGTGAATAAACGAAATCCAAGGAGACTAATAGTGATAAATATAGGTAAATATTAAAAAGATGATCAATTCAAAAGAATAAACAATAATACATTTATTAAATAGTAAAAGCTTTTACAATGTATATTATTATAAAACTAGCTTTAAGCCTGTGCAATGCACGGAAATCATTAATTAAATAATAGATTTATTGATAATATATATTTTTTGAAATTTTATAATATAAATTATTATGTTTATGAAAAGATATTATATATTTTTATTTATTTGTATATAACAATATAGTAATATAAAAAAATAATATATTGGATATAGTTATGTAAATTTTGTTAAAATTAAATCAAACTTCTATTGTAATTTATTGAATGAAAATAGTATATAAATAAAATTTAACATATCTTTGATTTGAAGAAATTGAAAATTTTTTTGATCTTAAAATCAATCTTGTATACAATTTTTCTTAAATTGAGATTCTTCAACGAATTTTTATTGAGTGAAATAGGTAACAAATGATTCTTACATATTTCTTGTTGTCTTTGAATGATGTATCACTTTACATGATGATCTAATAGATTCCATATATACATATCTGTTTCAACAATTTTCAATATTCAAGTTAAAGATCAAAGTGATACACCTTAGACATAGTATGCTTGATACTTTCTATCTGAAAATTATAATTTGTCTTTTAAGATATTTTATTAATGTTCTATTTATTTAAGTTAAATGTTAACAAATTAAAAAAATAAATTTAATTAAATAGCTGTTTCTATTCTATCAAAAAATAGTATGTATTAACATCATGTCAATATGAACAGACTACTCTTCAAAATTTTACACTTCAAAACTCAAGGCTTGAGTTTCAATTTCAATATTTACTATAAGTAATTTCTGTGATGGTAATTTACTATGTGTGAAACTAATTTCACATAAAGCTTTTGAATTTTACCTATCATAGTTTGTTGTAGTATAGATAGTTGATTTTTTTTAAATTTTATTGATATTACATAGATTTAAGTTAAAAAATTTAAAGAAATAAGTGGTATTATTTTATAAAATTAATATACATGAATAAAGTAACTTAAAAAAAATTCAATATTAAAAACATAACAAAACTTTTATCTTATAATAATATTTTTATAAATAGTGAGAGATTTCAATCCTTTTGAAACTTGAAAAAGGATAATTAAAATTTTTAATATATATAAACGTTATCAATTAGACAATTAAAAAAATTTAATTGGTAAGAAAAGTAGATATAGATGTTATATTTTGTAATATTAATGGGGAAAAAAGAAATGATTATATATTACTTATTAATTAAAAATATTTAAAAATTAAAAAAAATGATGTTAGCGTTTATAATATTAAAAAAATTTAATTGATAATCTAATAATGTGTAACATGTTATATTAATATAGCATATTATATTATATTGTCCATATTAACTTTAATATACATAGATATATAGATATAGATGTTTTTTTTTAAAAAATAATTGATATAAGCTATAGATATAGATTTTATGTTTTGTAATATTAAAATGATATGTCATTTTTATTAATTTTAATATATATATATATATATATATATAGATATAAATGTTTATTTTTTTAAAAATTGAAATGGATAATGAATTTAAAAAGATAAATTCATCTATTTTAAACTTGAAAAAGAATAATTATTATTTAATAATAAATTACACGTGTCATAAATATAGACAATCTACATAAAAAGTTTTATTTTGAGTTAACTACTTTGACTTACACACACACACACACACACACACACACACATATATATATAAGAATTTTTTTGATGATATCCATTAATATCATTTTATGTTACACCAAAAAAAAATTAATATTATTTTATGTCTAATCAATTTTAAATTGTTTAGTCCCGTGTATATATAATGGATTATTATCCTATCCACTATTAGTGGAGTTTTTTTAACTCCACAAGTGGGATTAGGATGATGACTTGTGTCTTTTAAAAATATCAAGAAAATAAAAAAGAAATAAAATGAGATACATGTCATCATCCTAACCCCGCTTGTGGAGTTAAAAAAACTCCACTGACAGTGGATAGGAGTCCTGCTTATTGAGAGTCGTGGGTTTCTCTCAGCAACTCCTTTCTAAGTCCCCCGCCTGATGGAACATAGACTTTGTTGCCTCTGGCATACAGCAAATCTCTCTCGTGCCAATATCTATGAACCTTGCCCGGTTCCACATCTTCCTTAAGCTGTTCATAAGTTCTATCTGTTGATGCCTGCTGCCTTATCCTGTCAATGAAGTTAGTCTCAACAGTGGATAATGAAGCAACATATGACTGGACTACTTTGCGACTAAGCGCATCAGCCACCTGGTTCTCCCTTCCTAGTCTGTGCACCCAAGTAAAGTCAAACTCAACTAGAAACTCCTACCACCGTGCTTGCTTTGGGCTCAGCTTCTTCTGCGTCTTGAAATAAGTGTTGGCCACATTATCTATCACCACCACGAACTTCGTCCCCAAAAGATAATGCTTCCACACCTCTAAACAATGCACCACAACAATCATCTCCTTCTCATGGGGTGAATACTGCTGTTCCGTGTCCTTAAGCTTGCGGCTCTTGTAAGCAATAAGGTGTCCTTCCTGGACTAACACACCCCCAATAGCTTTATCTGATGCGTCTGTGTGAACTTCAAAAGGCAAACTGAAGTTTGGCAGTTTCAACACTGGCTCGGATGTCACTACCCTCTTGATTTCTTGAAAAGCCCGCTTACAATCATCAGACCACACCCACTTCTTGTCCTTCTTCAGCAGATCTGTCAAAGGACTCACCATCTTTCTGTACCCCTTGATGAAATGCCTGTAGTAGTTGTCTAGTTCTAAGAATGATCGCAACTTCGGAACCCTAGTAGGGGCCTACCACTCAAGAATGGCCTGGATCTTCTTTTCATCCATGCAAATTTGTCCACTACTGACTTTATGACCCAGAAACATTATCTCCCATTGGCAAAACTCACACTTCTCCTTTTTCACGAACAAGGAGTGCTTCTTCAAAGCCTCGAACACCCACCTGAGGTGCTGCATATGTTCTGCTAACGTCTGGCTATACACCACGATGTCATCTAGGTATACTACCACGAAGTGGTCCAGGTACTCTTAAAGTACATCATTCATCAAGTTGCAAAATGTAGCAGGTGCATTAGTTAAACCAAATGGCATAACCAAAAATTCAAATGAACCATACCTCGTTACACAAGCCGTCTTTGATTCATCACCCTCGACAATCCTTACTTGCCAATAACCCGATCTCAGGTCTAGTTTTGTGAAATATGTCGCTGTAAACAATCGGTCAAACAAATCAGCGACATTTGGAGCAGGATACTTGTTCTTGACCGTGACCTTGTTCAGGGCTCTATAGTCAACACACATCCGTAGTGTGCCATCTTGCTTCCTTTGGAACACCACTGGGGCTCCATATGGTGCCTTAATGGTTGGATATATCCCGCTTCCAAGGGTTAGGATGATGATATGTGTCTCATTTTTTTTATTTTCTTAATATTTTTAAAAGACACATGTTATCATCCTAATCTCGCTTGTGGAGTTAAAAAACTCCACTGACGGTGGATAGGATAATAATCCATATATAATAATATTTTTCACCCCGAATGAGTCTCTTCTGCGGTCATCTGATTTCTCTACCTTCTTTTCTCTCTCGCTTTTGCGGTTCCACCATGTCTTCCACAGACTTTTCTTCTTCTGTTAAAGAGGACCAGCGATTGGCAAACGTTTTCGAACATGTGGAGAGGTGTAGGAGGATGCATGAAAAAGATTTGAAATTGAAAGAGGATATAGCGGTTGGGGATTACTTCGATGGTGAACATGTGAGGCCCGCTTCCCGGACTACCTCACTCATCCGTATTGTCCGCTTTGGATTCTAGAGGTGGCCCCCATCAGTTCGGCTGACGTGGCACTTAGGTCCTCACGGATTTCTTTCGCGTCCGCCGCTACTCGAACCCCTTACTTCCCGTAAGTGTCGAGTAACGACTAACCATTGGACCGGACACGAAAGAAATCCGTGAGGACCTAAGTGCCACGTCAGCTGAACTGACGGGGGCCACCTCTAGAATCCAAAGCGGACAATACGGATGAGTGAGGTAGTCCGGGAAGCGGCCCTCACAATAAAACGCGCGTTTTATTGTGAGGCCCGCTTCCCGGACTACCTCACTCATCCGTATTGTTCGCTCTGGATTCTAGAGGTGGCCCCCGTCAGTTCAGCTGACGTGGCACTTTGGTCCTCACGGATTTCTTTCGCGTCCGCCGCTACTCGAACCCCTTACTTCCCGTAAGTGTCGAGTAACGACTAACCATTGGACCTAAATCTGTCACGACCCGAAGACCGCGACTTTCACTTGATTCTTATACTTTTCTTAGTCTACAAATTTATGGACTAAATTTTTCTTTTTCATTCTAAGGTTTGTATTCGGTGTCAGTGTAGTTACTATACTATTTAGGTGACTTATAGTCATTTCATTTAAATATTTAACAACCACGGAAACGGTTCCTAGTTACATCCCGACTTGTTAAACAGAATATGTACTGTGCTTCAATTTAAGTCTTACATGTAAACAAGTAATTTATAAGAAACATATACCTCAGAAGACTAGTACCAAGTCCATATACAGTCTCCGATGCCCACTGAGCAGCTCACATGGCAGATGTTAACTTCAATAATCTGAAAGAGATGAAATTTAGTGGGGTGAGCAAAACCACGGCTCAGTAAGATACTAATATAAATACAAGAGTAGGATTACACTGTCTTAATCTGCAATGCTTAAAACTTGCAAATTTGCAATCACAGTTAATCCTTTCTCATCGATAACATATCATTATCTCATTTCTTGTCATCTGTCTATCACTTATACTTTTAAAATTATCATCATAATCACTTTTCAGTCTTCTTGTCCTTAAGAATATAGTGCATCACACAACAATCTGTCGTATCCAAATTGAATGTCATATACTATTAGTCTATATTTTCCTCTATCTCGGAGTACATCATGTCCAATTGAAGCACCATATCAATTCACTTTATATTTCATAATCGTACTCTTGTAATTTATCATCTCATATCACTTTTCCTTATAGAGAAATCATGATCACCACAGTGTAAGTTCACAATTCTCTTCATATCTATCATATGTTCATGTATCATATCATGTCATCGTCTAGATGAAATATCATTTATGTCGAGTCATGACATGTATCATGAAACTCGTGTATGAAGCATATTATCATGTCAAGGTTTAATATGCAATTATGTAACTTTACTGTATAAACCGCTATCATCTCTAATCGTGTCATATGTACTTTAGAACATGCTCCACGTATGAATTTTCAATTCATTCAAGTCTACCTTTATGGCATGATAAAAACATGTTCAATTTCAATTCATGTATTCATTTTCAGAGCATGTCTAAAACATGTGCGGTTTTAAAACATTTTTCATATACTATAAGTCATATCAGGTCTAGAGTTCATTTCAAATCGATTTATACTCTAGGCCGCATATCATTTTAAATTCGACACGAAATCGTATATAAATCATGACAGTGTCGAAATCATTTATCATATACCTTTAAAACATATACTGTAAATCATATCAGGTCTAGAGTTCATATCAAATCAAACTATACTCTAGATCGCATATCATGCCATGTTCGACACAAAATTACGTATAAATCATATAAGTGTCGAAATCATATCTCATGGACTTTTAAAAACATGTTTAAAACATGTACTGTTTCAAAACATATTTCATTTCAAATCTGTTTCATGTACAGTATAAATCATGTCAAGTCTAGAGTTCATATCAATAAAATCATACTCTAGACTTCATATCATATCAATTAGAGACTAGGCTAGATCCCTATCATCTCTATCAATAAAGACTTAAATCACTGTAGCTAGCAGTGAAATCATATCATCGTCCCCTGGAAACCAACTAGGGCGCTATCTATGGCCATAAACCTCATCTCTCTCAGCCCCACTGATCAGGCGTGACTGAGACCTGTCCACGACTATTGTCGGACAAGCATATCTGCCTAATGAGCAAAGCTCCAATTAGGCGGTTTCCACTATGCTTTATTGAATTTAATTCTTTTAGGGTGCCTACAGTCTCATAAAACATTTAAATCTTTAGCTTTTCGTTTTAAAATCATGTAAAGCATATGGTGAAATTCTTTAAGAGGTTTCGTATATAAAAATACGTATATATACCATATACTTTATTTTTAAAGCTAATCTATACTTTATAGCATTTATATAAATGCTATTATGACATCTAAAACTATAGCAAATTATGCTTAAAAGCGATGCTATGAAATCATCTCCGTATGTAATTTTAGTAATAGTTTCAAATGTCAATATAAGTAATACCTTCCTCTAATACGGTGAAACAATTCATTTAACTTTATCACTATCAATCGTTCGATTTCAAACTATCCTTCTGACACATCAGTAAATCAGTGTTCAAATCAATTCAATATTCATTTCATTCAGTTTTCAACTTATTCAGTACTCCGATTATTCAATAATCAGATCATTTGGAATTCAAGTCATTCAGTATTTGATATCCTTTTTCGATAGCTATAAACTATACCAATCATTTCTACCTTTCACTATTAATACTAAGACCACATCACTTGTATGAATCCTCTTAGTATTCATAAATATTTAAATATCATGTCACTATATAGCCATCAAAATACTGAAATTATGCAATATTAATATCCTCATTCGTTATCTATTCCAGAGTCGACATTGAGGATCGTAGAACCACAAGATCAATAATCGCATATCAAATCCATTTATGGTTTGACCTATTGATACATATTCAGAATTTTCGACTTGCAGTTCATTTTCATTCACTATCATAAATCGTATCACAATCCTCAATTCACTTTTCATATGGCATGTAGAATGTAATATCATGCTGGAATTATCTATAAAACGTCCTCCATTCAATTCTTTGATTGGCAATTTACCACTTAAAAGGATTTGCCAATTTCCACTATCATCAGTATTTCAATCATTTAAGTCGCCTTGCGACTATCCATATTATTGCCAAAAATCTCAGTTCATACCACTAAGACGGTCCATTTATTTGAATTTATCAATCCTATAATCGTCACTCGATTGATAATTCCGCAATTCTATCATTCGACCATCTAAATCACAACTTCGATTTAAAATCAATTAAATAAATGCATCATATATAAAATCATAATTCCCGCATACAATATAAAACTACTAATGCTTTATAAAAGTATCTTACCTATTCGCCAAGCTTAGCGCACTTTTCGATTTTTCGAGCCTTGCCGAACTCCACCATTCGTCTCATTTTCATTTTTGCTACAATTTCAAAAATTACCATATATTTTCATTTAGAAAATTCTTGGTCTTCACAGAACATGAGATGACTGATGAAGAATTTAAACAATATTGCACCGCTGTGGACGCCAGCGATGTAAGCTTCCATACCAGTGTTTTTTTATTTTGATTTTGCTATTAGTTTAATTATTCTTTTTTTAATTTAAGGGTTTCGATGTTCCATCATTCCTTGACGACGTTCGTGCTTTGTCTCTATGGTCATCTTTGGTGCATAGGATAATGATAGAACAGGATAATTTAAGATTATGGATAGCATAATATAAGATTATATCATCCTATCTTATGTTTGATGTATACAATGATTAAATAAGATAGGATGATTTTTTATGTCTTTTACCATATTTGCTATGTGCAAAATTAAAAGTAATATAAATTGATTTTTTAGTACTATTTTTTAAAGTCACATAATTTAAATTTATAAATTTTTTGTTATAAATATAAAGGCTTAATAGCCAAATATACCCTTAATCATTAGCATAAAATAGAATTAAGCCCTCAACGTTTTATCGCGTAATAAATAAGTTCATAAACTTTTATTTTATTATAAATAAACCCTCAACCTTTCAAAATTATGCAATTAAGTCCAAATCTGTTAAATGATACTAACTTCCATTAATATTGCATACGTGGCATGCCACGTGGCAGCCAACTAAACTATTCACGTCAGCTTTCATGTTAGATGTTCAAACGACAGTTAGTATCATTTAACAGATTTTGACTTAATTGCATAATTTTAAAATGTTAAGGGTTTATTTATAATACAATAAAAGTTTATGGACTGATATCCATATGATAAAATGTTGAGGGTTTAATTCCATTTTATGCTAAACGTTGAGCGTGTATTTGGCTATTAAGCCTAAATATAAATAAAAAATAAAAAATAAAAAATTTAAATATTATTTATAATATTATAATTAATAGTCAAATTTATTAGTTGATTTTTAATAAAAAAATTTACTTTTAAAAATTTATATTATATTTTTCAAAAAAATTATTTTGTTAAAAAATGAATTTTTATAAAAAAATTTCTGTACTTTTTCACCTTTTTTTCTTCTTTCCTTTTTGTTTTTATTTCTTTTATATGATTTAAATTTAAAAAATTTTTTTTTGTAAATTAAATATATTTATTTTTAGAAAATTGAGTTTTTCTAGAAAATAAGTTTATTTTTTTAATTTTCAAAAGACAATTCTTAAATATTTTTCTTTTTTTTATGGTTTCTTTGTCTTTTTTTCATCAATTAGAAGGAAATAAAAAAAGTTAAATTTAATTTTTTTAAATTTTATTAATTAAAAATATATAATTTCTAATAATTTTATGGTTAATAGTTATTTTTCTTTCTCTTTTTTACAGTAAAAAAATAATGAAAGAAAAAAAAATTAAAATTTAAACGTAAGAAAAAACTAGTTAAAAATATATTTTATAATAATTTTTATGTTTGAGAATTTATTTTCTAAAAAATATTTTAAAAATTTTAATTATTTCCAAAAAATAATTTTAAAAAAATTTGTTCGAGAAAATATTATTTTATCAAAATTATAATTTTTCTAGAATAAAAACAAGAAAAAAAAAGAAAGAAAAAGAAGTGAAAAATGAAAACAAGGAAAAATTTTGGATCAATTAATTAATTAAAAAATATCCTTATTATTTTATTAAATGTTTAAGTTAATTTATAAATATAAATTTTAAGATAAAATAAATAAAATATGAGTAATTATTTTTATTTCTAATCCCATGGGATTAGAAATAATCTTTTCATTTTGAAGAGTATTGAATCATCTTATACTAGGAGGATGACTAATCTTCCTTGCAATCCAATCCTTCCCTTATTGTATGCACCAAACATGTAAAAACTACAAACTTTGTACTATGTTGATGAATAAATAAAAGACATGGAGTAAGTTGAGTATTATGATATATGTTGTAAGTAATAATCTTATGCCAAGTAATGAGGATGAAACCTTAAATTTGTGGAATTAGAAAACAAATAATTTATACTTTTGTGTCATTTGGAAAATCTCATAACTAAGTTCAAGAATTTAAATATGAACTAATGAGATGCATATATTCCACCAAATACATAGGTAGGTTTGTTTTAATAAAACAAGTATACAAGTATATTAAAGGAAATGTAGTATGTATGAGAAATGAATAATTAAAATAAATTGAAGAATTAATATGTATACACATACCATACTAAAAATATATTAGATATGAGAATATATATATATATATATATTGTATATGGCTATGTGTATGTATACATATTATTATATTAAAGAATTTAAAATACGAGTATAAATACACATTTCATGTAGAAATATAACAAATAAATAAATATATAAGAATATACATATATTATATACATGTATAAATATACATTGTTATATATAAATATAATTTCAGTTTATATGAATATATATAAATAATATATATATATATATATGTGTTAGTGGGGTTTGATGGGACCTTACCCCATCAAACTCCACTAACTCCATCAGAATATGTAACAAGCTCCTTAAGGAAGCTTTACAAACAAAACACGGAAGAGGAAAAAGAAGCACAGGAAAGAGTTAAAGGCTCGGGCAAAAACAAGGAAAAGAAAGAAGAAAAGGAGAGGAGAAGCCGATAGGGAAAGAAAGAAAAGAAAAGTGAATGCCGGAAGGAAAAAGAAATGGAACAGAAGAGAAAGAAACATTGCAGTGAAGGAAGAAGAACTGCAGTTATGTAGTAAAGAAACAGAAACGAGAGGAAAGACTTGATGTACTGAAGAACGAAGTAGGTCTGAAAAAAAAAAGGGGCTCATTTGGTGATAGCAGCTGGAATCGTGAGCTGAAAGAGGTGAGTCTATAAATGATGCTTTGAAGAAATTGATGGTGTAGCAAGGACGCCATTCAGAAGTCATTGGTGTAGGATTTTGGAAGCTTGAACAAGGCTTGAACGAAAATCTAATCAGAGAATCGAAAAGGTAAGAAGCTGTTGGCATGAAAGTGTCATTTAAAATTCTGTTTGAATCAATTATAATGGCCAAACAATGGCTGATTTTGTAGAGTAACACAAGAGCTTCGTTCGACACACCTCGGAGGAAAAGAAGGTCGACTTCGGGTAGACAAGAAGCAAGGTTGTTATCACCCTTGAGGAAGCAAGACACGACAATGAAATGGAGGTTGAAGGGAAGGTGATGTGTCGTGGGTTTGGTGGCTAACCAAGAATGTGATTTAAAGCTTAAACAAAGGTGATATTAGGTTGGCAATTTAGAGGAATGAAAGAGATCTCGACAAGGAAAAGGATTTCACATTTTCGGGTTATAGAACTAAAGCTAAATAGGGGATTTTGCTGAGCATTTCAGCTGAAGGAGAAATAAAAGGATTTTCTTTTATATTGGCTGTTGAAGTGCGCCTAAACAGGGGCTGTAATTGTGGGTAACTCACATCTGAAAACAGGTAAAATTTTTGGTGTTTGAATATGGAAAGTGGTACCCAAAACGTGGGGCATTTAAACTAAACCAAATGGTGTCTTTTGGGGATAGAATCAAAGCTGGAAAAATAGAGTGGAACAAAGCATACTGACTAGAGAATTATCCAAGCCGAGAGGGGGGATCATAAGGGCTGACCTTGCAGCCAAATTGGAGGGTTCTAACTAAGGTAAATGACATTCCCTTAGTTGATGTTTTAATTGATTTTGAGGATAGCATTGTGCATAGAAATAAGTCTCGAAAGAAATAATAAGAGAAATAAAAAGAAAAGAATTAAAAGATATATAGTTGTGATACACACACACACACACACACACACATATATATATATATATATATATATATATGTAAACATATATCTATATAGATATACACAAGTATAAAGATGTAGTAAAGTAAGGGAATTGAAATTGGAAATATATACCATGAAAGTGCTATGTATTGATATGTATATCTATGTATTGCCATATAAATATGTAATTGCATATTTAAAAATGAAAGAATAAAATCTAAACATTTCGGCTACACTAGTATTAAATACTCATATATATATATATATATATATATATGTACATATATATATATATATCACTTGTATATATATGTATGTATACTACTTGCTTAAAAAAAACGAAGAAATAAATAAATATATGTATGTATGTATAGTGCTTATATAAAGACATATAGTAAATCCTCAGAAACCTTATTATGCAAATGCTAAATACATACATATATAAATATAGATATATATGCTACTCACTTGAAAACTAAACAAGAGACAAAGAGAAGAAATGCAAAGAAAGGAAAAAGAGGTTTGTTAAGATATAAATACAAGTATAATTGTATAAGTGTTTAAGATATAATTATACTTATATAACTATTCGATTTTATATAAATATATATATATATATATCTAACGAAAGGAAAATAGCGTATACAAATTAATAAACATCTTATTATCTTATAAAGAATATAAGTAAAGAGTTATTAAATCGAATAAGTAATGTTTCGAGAGACACATAAAGAATTTAGTTCCTCGTCAAAGAAATGAGTTAGAATAGTCTAGATTCTAAGATATATATCGCTCCCGATGTTGAGTCAATGGACGCCTAATCAGCACCTAGTTATATTTGTCGGAAGCTAGGAAAAAAAGAAGGGCCAAAACGAGCATAGACTCGAATTCCGAACCGTGGGAGCCACCTCTAGAGTCCTTCGGGAACTAAGTGCTACACGAGTTTCGATGTACTAAAGGCCAAATCGAGCAAAGACTTGAATTTCGAACCGTGGGAGCCACCTCTAGAGTCCTTCGGGAACTAAGTGCTACACGAGTTTCGATGTACTAAAGGCCCAATCGAGCAAAGACTCGAATTTCAAACCATGGGAGCCACCTCTAGAGTCCTTCGGGAATTAAGTGCTACATGAGTTTCGATGTACTAAAGGCCAAAGCGAGCAAAGACTTGAGTTCCGAACCGTGGGAGCCACCTCTAGAGTCCTTCGGGAACTAAGTGCTACACGAGTTCCAACGATATATAAAAGTCATAGGATATTGTGATGATAAGTAAGTGATTGTGATTCGTGAATGCGACGAATGTCGAAGGATGAAACAGATCTGAGGCATATGACATACAACGTGTGTGATTATTGGATTATGTTTGTACATGCCATTTGAATACATGCTACTTGAATGTTTGCTTCTTTCGATTATTGGATTATGTTATATATGCCATTTGAACATGTATGATTTGAACGTTCGTTTCTTTCGATTATTGGATTATGTTATATATGCCATTTGAACATGTACGATTTGAACGTTCGTTTCTTTCGATTATTGGATTATGTTATATATGCCATTTGAACATGTGCGACTTGAACATTCGTTTCTTTCGATTATTGGAATTATGTTATATATGCCATTTGAATATGTACTACTTGAATGTTCGTTCTTCCACACTTAATTATACTGATAAAGAGAATGATATCTTGTGAAATCAAGGATGAAATGTAAGCATGAACAAGTTTATTACATTTGTGCACTTACGGAATGATAATAAACCTTAATATAATCCATACATGCTAATTTACAATAACTCAAGCATGTATGATCGTGTTTTACGATATGAACCTAGTATGTTTTATTTAAACTACTTACTGAGCCGTGGATTGCTCACCCCTTAATTTAACAACTGCAGATCATACGAGTTGATAGCCGACTCAGGCTTCGCGTAGGCTCCCGGGAAACCGTACTTAGTAGTGATACTCATTTGCGTTCTCCGGAGCTAGCATTTTGTATTTTGAGGTATACTGTTAGTATATCATTTTGATAATCATGTGTATGTTAAATTTCACAGTACTAGGAAAGTTTACGGGATGTAACTATGGATCGCACTAGATGACTATGTGAGTCTAGGTGGTTATCGAGTCCGATCCAGGTCTTAATTTATGTTTTGAATTATGTATAATGTGGTAGATACGAACTTAGTAACGGTTAAACTCTTGAGATCTTGAAATACGTGATTGCATGAAATTGTGGAGAAACACTGGTTGTTGTATTATGTGATTTAAAAAATATGTTTTAGTGCAGGGAATTATACCTGGGGAAATCGATAAAATATAAAGGGGAGGTTTTCGACTTTTTTTTGGGATAGTAAAATAAGACGAAAATCATAAGAAAAACCTCCTTGAGATATGTGACATAGTTCGAGAAATAATATGAGTAAGATAGGATTGGATTTAGCTACTACACTAACACCGAATACAAACCGTAAGTAGAGAAAGAAAAAAAAAATTTGGTTCGAAATTTTCATAAGAAATTAAGTAAGTGTTAAGTGGACGTCATTGATCTTCGGGTCGTGACAGATTAAATGGTATTAGAGCCTGGTTTGTCTAGTATGTGTTAGTGTAGTTTAGACTGTCTGTAGCGTTACATCCCATGTACTGTGAAATTTATGTGAAAGTTTCGAAATTTGACTTATACTGAGATTGATCTGCTCTTGGTATAGGCACTTGAAATTTGAGTAGAATGAGGAGAACGGGACGTAAAGGTGGACTCGGGAGGCCATCTCGGGGGTCAGCAATACCACCCTCGACTCCTTCACCTTCTGCACCTCCATCACCTCCACATCCGACTCCTCCACATTCGACTCCTCCACCTCCGGATAACATGTAGGCGAGAATGGCTAGAATGGAGCAGAATTATGAGGTTATGATAGCCTTGCTACAACAACTTGTGGCAAATCAAACTAGTACACCTCAGGCTCCGCCACCTCCACATGCACCTTCAGTACCTTTAGTGCCTCCATCTGCACCCATAGTGCCTCCACCTACACCACCACCACAAGTGCCACCTCCACCAACTCCCGTAGAGCCACAAGTTGCTCCTCCTCCGGTTACACCTCAAGTAGCCGCACCTCAGCCAGCTACTACTCAGGTTGGGAGTTCAGTGATCGGAATATGTCTCTCTTGAAGCAATTTCAAAAGATGAATCCTCCACAGTTCAAGGGGGAAAAGGATCCTACTAAGGCAGAAGAGTGGATAGAGGAGATGGAGTTCCTCTTTAAATATATGGGCTGCAATTCCACCGAGAAGGTATCATAAGCAGTGTATATGATGAGAGGTGAGGCTCAGAAGTGGTGGAAGACTAATAAGCCCTTGGTGTTGGCCAAAAATCCCATTATTACATGGGAGAAGTTTGTTGAGACCTTCATGGATTATTATGTGTCGGCTGTGGCAAGACGAAAGAAGAAGACAGAGTTTCTTGAACTAAAGCAAGGGTCTATGAAAGTAAATGAGTATAAGACCCGATTCACTGCCTTAGTCAAATATGATGCGGATTATGCCAACAATGATGAGAAGAAGGCAGAGAAATTCACTTCGGGTTTGAGGTCCAATATTAGGGGTAGAGTTAGGCCCTTTGAGCTTATGGAGTATGCGGCTATTGTGAGGAAGGCATTGACAGTTGAACAAGAAATCGAGGCTTCACAAGCCGAATATGATGCTAGGAGACAGCCCAAACCGAAACAGCCCACTAATAAAAGATTTGATAGAAGGAGGCCCGAGTAAAGAAGATATCAGGGTCCTAGTAAGAGACAGAAGTTTGTTGCGCCTCGACCACAGGCTATTAGGCCTATTGCTACAGCTACGCCCACTACTCGAGCCATAACTGCAGCACCCATTGATGCTCCTCAGCTGTGTACTGTTTGCGGCAAATTTCATAGGAATCGACCTTGTTATAGAGCTTTAGGAGCTTGCTTTAATTGTAGTGAGAGAGGCCACGTGATGAAAGATTGCCCCCAGCCTAAGGCCACAGAAAAGCGAGATGATAGGCCACCAATAGCGCAACAGAAGAAAGTTCAAGATAAGGGCAAGAAACCCATGGAGCATGGAAGGGTGTTCGCTCTCGACCAAGAGACGGCTGACGCTTTTGGTTCGGTCATTAAGGGTAAGCTTACTATTTGTGATTTAGAAGCATTTGTACTTATTGATCCAGGCTCAACACACTCCTTTATTTCACCTATGTTTGCTAGTAAATTGCATATAGAGTGTGAGCCCTTAGGACATCTATTGCATGTGATTACTCCTCTTAAAGAATTTCAAATGACCGAACATGTGTATCGTAAGTGTAACGTAAAGGTGGGAGATAAGTACCTAGTGGTAGATTTGGTGTTATTAGACATGTATGACTTCGATGTAATACTAGGCATGGATTGGCTAACCAACCACCATGCTAGTGTAGACTGCTATAGCAAAGTTGTTACTTTCTCCTTACCTGAAAAGCTTGTATTACATCTTGGAGATAATAAATAGAATGTTTATGATTTCATTGGTGGCTCACTAATATGAGATTGATTTGTTTATGAAGGCTATCTCGCGTTTGTCGAGGATGCCGAAAAGAGCCAATCAGAACTGTCTGACATCCCAATTGTCAAGGACTTCTCCGATGTATTTCCGGATGAGCTACCAGGGCTACCTCCGGAAAGAGAGATGGAGTTTGCCATAGAGCTGCTCCCAAGCACTCAACCTATATCCAAGCCCCCATATCAAATGGCCTTAGTTGAGTTAGAGGAGTTGAAAAAGCAATTACAAGAATTGTTGGACAAAGGGTTCATAAGGCCAAGTGTGTCACCGTGGGGAGCTCCGGTGTTGTTTGTGAAGAAGAAGGATGGCAGTTTGAGGCTATGTATTGATTATAGGCAGTTGAATCAAGCAACGGTGAAGAATAGGTATCCCCTGCCTAGGATTGATGATCTGTTGGATCAATTGATTCGAAGATTGATTTGAGGTTGGGGTACCACCAATTGAGGATTAAAGGGGAAGATGTGCCAAAGACAGCCTTCAGGACTCGATATGGCCACTACGAGTTCCTGGTCATGCCATTCGGCCTAACGAATGCCCCTGCAGCATTCATGGCATTGATGAATGAAGTATTCAAGCCTCACTTGGATAAGTTTGTCATTGTGTTCATAGATGACATACTGGTGTATTCCCGATCCCGGGAAGAACATGAGCACCACCTCCACATAGTACTCCAGACTCTTAGAAAGGAAGGGCTATACGCAAAGTTCAGCAAGTGTGAGTTTTGGTTGGAACGAATCAGTTTTCTGGGGCATGTGGTATCAAAGGATGGTATAGCAGTTGATTCAGTTAAGATAGAGGCCGTGATGAATTGGGAGAGGCCTAAAACAGTGACCGAGATTCGCAGCTTTTTAGGGCTTGCAGGTTACTATAGGAGATTTGTAGAGGGGTTTTCCAAGCTTGCTGCTCCACTAACCCGACTCACACGCAAGGATGTCAAGTTTGGATGGAATGATGCGTGTGAGCGTAGCTTTCTAGAGCTTAAGCAAAGGTTGACTACGGCTCCTGTGTTGACGGTTCCAAGTGGATCCGGAGGATTTGCAGTGTATAGTGATGCTTCTCTACAGGGTTTAGGGTGTGTATTGATGCAGAATGGTAGAGTAGTGGCATATGGTTCAAGACAGTTGAAAGACCACGAGAGGAACTACTCTACTCATGATCTGGAGTTGGCAGCGGTAGTGTTTGCGCTAAAGATATGGCGCCATTATTTGTATGGTGAGCGGTTCCAGATTTACACGGACCACAAGAGTTTAAAGTACTTATTCTCGCAGAAAGAGCTAAATATGACACAGAGAAGATGGATGGAGCTATTGAAGGACTATGACTGCGAGATTCTCTACCATCCGGGTAAAGCAAACCGGGTAGCGGATGCATTAAGTAGGAAGAGTGTGGGTTTTGTTAGTTACATGATGGTTCGAGAATGGGATTTGATGGAGAAATTTTCGGAGTTGAATATCAACCTAGAGCCCGATGGTGAGTGTTTGATGGCTAGCTTGAGGATAGAGCCTAGCATTATGGATCAAATTAGACAAGCCCAGAAAGAGGATCCTAGACTTGTGGAGATTATTGGTGGAATACAACCGGGCCAAGACTTAGAGTTTGAGATTTTGGATGATGGGTTGTTGAGATATAGGGGCGGAATTTGTGTCCCGGTTGATGAGACGTTGAAGAGGCAAATTTTAGAAGAGGCACACAGCTCCAAATACACTATGCATCCAGGGAATACGAAGATGTATCAGAATTTACGCAAGGTGTTTTGGTGGGCTGGTATGAAGAAAGATATAGCGACCTTTGTGTCCAAGTGTCTAGTGTGCCAAAAGGTTAAGATTGAACACCAGCGGCCAGCGGGCTTACTAAAGCCTTTGCCCATACCTACATGGAAGTGGGAGCATGTGACTATGGACTTCATTATGGGGCTCCCGAGGACTCGTAGGAATCATGATGCGATCTGGGTGATAATTGACAGATTGACAAAGTCCGCTCATTTCCTAGCTATGAAGGCTACCGATTCGCTTAGTGCCTTAGCAAATATGTATGTTAAAGAGATTGTGAGGTTACATGGAGTCCCAATGAGCATAGTTTCGGACAGGGATTCTCAGTTTACTTCCCGTTTCTGGGAACACTTCCAAGATGCTTTGGGAACTAAACTGAGCTTTAGCACAGCCTTCCATCCTCAAACCGATGGGCAATCAGAGAGGACTATTCAGACACTTGAGGACATGTTGAGGGCATGTGTTATGGATTTTCGAGGCTCATGGGATGATCATCTGGCACTAGCGGAGTTTGCATATAACAACAGTTTTCACTCTAGTATTGGGATGGCACCTTACGAGGCATTGTATGGGCGTAGGTGTAGGTCTCCCATTGGCTGGGAAGAGGTAGGTGAAAGAAAGTTATTCATTCCGGAGATTGTAGAGAAAGCTTCCGAAGATGTGAAATGGATATGTGACAGATTGAGGACAGCCCAAAGTAGACAGAAACGTTATGCCGACTGTCGAAGGAGGCCTTTAGAGTTCCAAGTGGGTGATAAAGTGTTCTTAAAAATCTCTCCGTCTAAAGGCATAATGAGATTTGGCAAGAAAGGGAAGTTGAGTCCTCGATACATTGGTCCGTTCGAGATATTGGAGAGAGTGGGTGACGTAGCATATTGACTAGCATTACCCCCAGAGCTATCAGGTGTGCATAACGTCTTTCATGTGTCGATGCTACGAAAATATCATCCGGACCCATCTCATGTGATAGGGTATGAACCATTGGAGATTAGAGAAGACTTAAGCTATGTCGAGAGACCTATTCGGATCTTAGATAGGAAAGATAAGATATTGAGGTCTAAGACAATCCCTTTGGTCAAAGTACTTTGGCACCACCACTCTTCAGAGGAAGCCACATGGGAGTTGGAAAGTTTAATGAAAGAGAAATACCCTCACTTATTTTAGATAGACACGAAAAATTTGAAGGACCAAATTTCCTAAGGTGGGGAGGATGTAAAAACTACAAACTTTGTACCATGTTGATGAATAAATAAAAGACATGGAGTAAGTTGAGTATTATGATATATGTTGTAAGTAATAATCTTATGCCAAGTAATGAGGATGAAACCTTAAATTTGTGGAATTAGAAAACAAATAATTTATACTTCTGTGTCATTTGGAAAATCTCATAACTAAGTTCAAGAATTTAAATATGAACTAATGAGATGCATATATTCCACCAAATACATAGGTAGGTTTGTTTTAATAAAACAAGTATACAAGTATATTAAAGGAAATGTAGTATGTATGAGAAATGAATAATTAAAATAAATTGAAGAATTAATATGTATACACATACCATACTAAAAATATATTAGATATGAGAATATATATATATATATTGTCTATGGCTATGGGTATGTATACATATTATTATATTAAAGAATTTAAAATACGAGTATAAATACACATTTCATGTAGAAATATAACAAATAAATAAATATATAAGAATATACATATATTATATACATGTATAAATATACATTGTTATATATAAATATAATTTCAGTTTATATGAATATATATATAAATAAAAAATATATATATATGTGTGTTAGTGGGGTTTGATGGGACCTTACCCCATCAAACTCCACTAACACCATCAGAATATGTAACAAGCTTCTTAAGGAAGCTTTACAAACAAAACACGGAAGAGGAAAAAGAAGCACAGGAAAGAGTTAAAGGCTCAGACAAAAACAAGGAAAAGAAAGAAGAAAAGGAGAGGAGAAGTCGATAGGGAAAGAAAGAAAAGAAAAGTGAATGCCCGAAGGAAAAAGAAAAGGAACAGGAGAGAAAGAAACATTGCAGTGAAGGAAGAAGAACTGCAGTTATGCAGTAAAGAAACAGAAACGAGAGGAAAGTCTTGATGTACAGAAGAACGAAGTAGGTCTGAAAAAAAAAGGGGCTCATTTGGTGATAGCAGCTGGAATCGTGAGCTGAAGGAGGTGAGTCTATAAATGATGCTTTGAAGAAATTGATGGTGTAGCAAGGACGCCATTCAGAAGTCATTGGTGTAGGATTTTGGAAGCTTGAACAAGGCTTGAACAAAAATCTAATCAGAGAATTGAAAAGGTAAGAAGCTGTTAGCATGAAAGTGTCATTTAAAATTCTGTTTGAATCAATTATAATGGCCAAACAATGGCTGATTTTGTAGAGTAACACAAGAGCTTCGTTCGACACACCTCGGAGGAAAAGAAGGTTGACTTCGGGTAGACAAGAAGCAAGGCTGTTATCACCCTTGAGGAAGCAAGACATGACAATGAAATGGAGGTTGAAGGGAAGATGATGTGTCGTGGGTTTGGTGGCTAACCAAGAATGTGATTTAAAGCTTAAACAAAGGTGATATTAGGCTGGCAATTTAGAGGAATGAAAGAGATCTCGACAAGGAAAAAGATTTCACATTTTTGGGTTATAGAACTAAAGCTAAATAGGGGATTTTGCTGAGCGTTTCAACTGAAGGAGAAATAAAAGGATTTTCTTTTGTATTGGCTGTTGAAGTGCGCCTAAACAGGGGCTGTAATTGTGGGTAACTCACATCTGAAAACAGGTAAAATTTTTGGTGTTTGAATATGGAAAGTGGTACCCAAAACGTGGGGCATTTAAACTAAACCAAATGGTGTCTTTTGGGGACAGAATCAAAGCTGGAAAAATAGAGTGGAACAAAGCATACTGACTAGAGAATTATCCAAGCCGAGATGGGGGATCATAAGGGCTGACCTTGCAGCCAAATTGGAGGGTTCTAACTAAGGTAAATGACATTCCCTTAGTTGATGTTTTAATTGATTTTGAGGATAGCATTGTGCATAGAAATAAGTCTCGAAAGAAATAATAAGAGAAATAAAAAGAAAAGAATTAAAAGATATATAGTTGTGATACACACACACACACACACACACATATATATATATATACATATATATAGATGTAAACATATATCTATATAGATATACACAAGTATAAAGATGTAGTAAAGTAAGGGAATTGAAATTGGAAATATATACCATGAAAGTGCTATGTATTGATATGTATATCTATGTATTGCCATATAAATATGTAATTGCATATTTAAAAATGAAAGAATAAAATCTAAACATTTAGGCTACACTAGTATCAAATACTCATATATATATATATATATATATATATATATGTACATATATATATATATATCACTTGTATATATATGTATGTATACTACTTGCTTAAAAAAAACGAAGAAATAAATAAATATATGTATGTATGTATAGTGCTTATATAAAGACATATAGTAAATCCTCAGAAACCTTATTATGCAAATGCTAAATACATACATATATAAATATAGATATATATGCTACTCACTTGAAAACTAAACAAGAGACAAAGAGAAGAAATGCAAAGAAAGGAAAAAGAGGTTTGTTAAGATATAAATACAAGTATAATTGTATAAGTGTTTAAGATATAATTATACTTATATAACTATTCGATTTTATGTAAATATATATATCTAACGAAAGGAAAATAGCGTATACAAATTAATAAACATCTTATTATCTTATAAAGAATATAAGTAAAGAGTTATTAAATCGAATAAGTAATGTTTCAAGAGACACATAAAGGATTTAGTTCCTCGTCAAAGAAATGAGTTAGAATAGTCTAGATTCTAAGATATATAATTGATATGTGATCAAAACGTAATTAAGACGTGTTATTGAAATATCATTTGATTTAATTGTAGTGAAATTGGAGCGGTGTAGGAGTTTAGCTTTAGTTGAGGATCGAGGAAAGGTAACCTACCAAGCATCGAGGTAAGTGGGTTAAATAAATCTTACTAGTATCATCTCGTAAGAAATGAAAGAATCCTCATTAAATAATTAATTAAATTTATATAGAATTTTAGGTTGGACATTACGGTTAAGTCAAATAGAGTAAGTATGGTAAGATTTTGAATTGGACATCACACGCTTGTGAAATATACTTATTTGAAAAGTGAGCTTGTTGTGAATTGTGTGATGTGCCGTGGTTTCCTTATGATTACTGAATATGTCATCGTACTGTTATGTTTCGAATAAGCATATGTGATTTCAGTACAATATATATATATATATCACTCCCGATGTTGAGTCAATGGACGCCTAATCAGCACCTAGTTATATTTGTCGGAAGCTAGGAAAAAAAAAGGGCCAAAACGAGCATAGACTCGAATTCCGAACCGTTGGAGCCACCTCTAGAGTCCTTCGGGAACTAAGTGCTACACGAGTTTCGATGTACTAAAGGCCAAATCGAGCAAAGACTTGAATTCCGAACCGTGGGAGCCACCTCTAGAGTCCTTCAGGAACTAAGTGCTACACGAGTTTCAATGTACTAAAGGCCCAACCGAGCAAAGACTTGAATTCCGGCCCGTGGGAGCCACCTCTAGAGTCCTTCAGGAACTAAGTGCTACACGAGTTTTGATGTACTAAAGGCCAAAGCGAGCAAAGACTTGAGTTCCAAACCGTGGGAGCCACCTTTAGAGTCCTTCGGGAACTAAGTGCTACACGAGTTCCAACGAAATATAAAAGTCATAGGATATTGTGATGATAAGTAAGTGATTGTGATTCGTGAATGTGACGAATGTCGAAGGATGAAACAGATCTGAGGCATATGACATACAACGTGTGTGATTATTGGATTATGTTTGTACATGCCATTTGAATACATGCTACTTGAATGTTTGCTTCTTTCGATTATTAGATTATGTTATATATGCCATTTGAACATGTATGATTTGAACGTTCGTTTCTTTCGATTATTGGATTATGTTATATATGCCATTTGAACATGTACGATTTGGACGTTCGTTTCTTTCGATTATTGGATTATGTTATATATGCCATTTGAACATGTGCGACTTGAACGTTCGTTTCTTTCGATTATTGGAATTATGTTATATATGCCATTTGAATATGTACTACTTGACTGTTCGCTTTTCCACACTTAATTATACTGATAAAGAGAATGATATCTTGTGAAATCAAGGATGAAATGTAAGCATGAACAAGTTTATTACATGTGTGCACTTACGGAATGATAATAAACCTTAGTATAATCCATACATGCTAATTTACAATAACTCAAGCATGTATGATCGTGTTTTACGATATGAGCCTAGTATGTTTTATTTAAACTACTTACTGAGCCGTTGATTGCTCACCCCTTAATTTAACAACTGTAGATCATACGAGTTGATAGCCGACTCAGGCTTCGCGTAGGCTCCCGGGAAACCGTACTTAGTAGTGATACTCATTTGCGTTCTTCGAAGCTAGCATTTTGTATTTTGAGGTATACTGCTAGTATATCATTTTGATAATCATGTGTACGTTAAATTTCACAGTACTAGGAAAGTTTACGGGATGTAACTATGGATCGCACTAGATGACTATGTGAGTCTAGGTGGTTATCGAGTCCGATCCAGGTCTTAATTTATGTTTTGAATTATGTATAATGTGGTAGATACGAACTTAGTAACGGTTAAACTCTCAAGATCTTGAAATATGTGATTGCATGAAATTGTGGAGAAACATCAGTTGCTGTATTATGTGATTTAAAAAATATGTTTTAGTGCAGGGAATTATACCTGGGGAAATCGATAAAATATAAAGGGGAGGTTTTCTATATTAGATTACATCTCATCTAAGTACTGAATCAAAAACAGCCTGAATCGATATTAAATGCAAAAGAAGAGTATGTATACCCAAAATATTCACAAAAGTCTCCTTGAAGAGTTGGGACTATATTTCAGGCTTGGGACTAATTCGGAAAGCTCCGAAATACTCCCCCAACTCCATGCTCAATCTGAAAAATTTAAATAGCGTTTAATGAGCAAGGCTCAGTAAGTCATTTATATAAGTGCAGAGTTAGAATTATACTGTTCTATATGCCATGCATGATGTCATGTGAGGAAAATTTGCTATCAGTCATTCTCTTATTCATCATGCGATCATATACCTGTCATGTTCTCAGGTTCAGTTCATCTATGCTTCAACATGTCATGAAATGTCTAAGTTATGAAACCATGATATAACCTTTGACATGTAATTATGATCGAAGTAGTTACAGTCATAAAACATGTAATACATATTCTTTTAAACAAATTCAAGACATGTAAAATATCAATACATTTCATGTATTCTTTTAAGACATGCTTGAAATATGCAAGCTTTTTCATTTCATGTCAAGTATGCTTTTTGAAACATATTTCATATCACATATACTTTTTGAAATACATTTCATATCACATATATTTTTTGAAACACATTTCATATCACATATACTTTTGAAATACATTTCATATCGCATATATTTCTTTGAAGCATGTTTCATATCATATATACTTTGAAGTATATTTCATATCACATATACTTTTTGAAATACATTTCATATCACATATGCTTTTCGAAGTATATTTCATATCACATATACTTTTTTAAATACATTTCATATCACATATTTTTTGAAGCACATTTCATATCACATATACTTTTGAAGTATATTTCATATCACAAATAGCATCAAAATGCGTTTCATATACTGTAAATCAATATCGAGTTTAGAGTTCATTTTCATTTTAAAGGCATATTCTAAACTTCATTTCATATCATTTGAGACTAGGCTAAATCTCTATCTCTTTATCAATAAAGACTTAGTTCACTATAGCTAGTAGTGAAGAATCATATCATCGTCCTCTGGAAACCACTGGGGCGCTATCTATGGCCATAGACCTCATGTCTCTCAGTCTCACCGATAAGGCGAGACTGAGACCTGTCCACGACTATTGTCGTACAAGCATCTATGTGTAATGAGTAATCTCCAATTAGGTAGCTTCCACTATGCTTTATTGAATTTAATTCTCTTAGGGTTCCTATAGTCTCATAAAGCATTCAATCTTTCTTATGAAAATAGTTCAATGTATGTAATACTTTCTTAAGATCATTTACATATATATATATATATATATATACGTACATATGTGAAAACTATAATTTCATTCTTTTCAAAGCCATTCGAGCATCCAAGGTATTCTTATAAACATGATAAGAATAAATCATTTCGATTTTCATGTATAGTGATAAGTTATGCTTGATGGCAATAAAAATTCAAGGAAGTGAAATAAAAACCGTAAAATGACATGCTCATGAATTGCATGAATGTTTATCATTTCATCTCATAATATCTATGAACCTATACCATATCAATTCACTTCCGGTCAACATCTCCCACTTTGGTACTTTATCAAGTCGAATATCATATCTACATTTCATTTCGTTATATTCAATCTCTAGGTATTCAATTCATTTTATTGTAAGATTCAATCCTATACAGGATAATCCTACTTCTACTTTATATAAACGTCTTACCTAAGGCGAGGTTAGTTCAAGCGTGTCCTGTGTCCAGTTAGAGCGTTTTCCGTCATCCTCGCGTCGTGTTACACCTTCACAATAAAAATCCGACTTAAGAACGTCTAGCTCATTTTTATATATATGAAGATTTAACTTCCAACTTAATACACATATATATTGATGTTCATATAGATATATATATATATATATATATATACGCACTTAACATTAATTTAATTAAAATCTCGAATCGGATTTATCTCATCTTCGTACCTCTTTCTATATACATATATGTATATGCGTCATATTCCCACACATAAATATATTTCCTTTCTTTCTAATCCTTTTTCTTTTCTTTTTATTTCTTTTCTTCTCTTTTCTTCTCTTTTCTTTATCTCTTACTTTGTTTTCAAGTAAGTAGTATAAATATATATATATATATATATATATTTAGCACTAGTATAGTATAATTTCTAAAAATCTACTATATATCTTTATATATGTACTACACATACATATATTTATCTATTTACTTGTTTTCAAGTAAGTAATATATATATATATATATATATATATATATATATATATGCACACTTACACATATACATTATATATTTAACATTAAATATAATATAGTTCCTATTCTGCTTATTTCCATATATATACAAATTATATATTCATATATATAATTTTCTTTCTTGTAATTTCTTCTCTTTCCTTTTTAATTATTTTTCGTTTCTTTTCTATTTTATTTCTTTTTCTTCTTTCTATTCTTTTACCTTAGGAGATCTCAGCAGTTTTGGTGTAGATTAACCTCCTATGGCAGCTTCGGACAGCCCTTGAGAAGCCCCCCTCTTTGGCGTTCCAGTTCTGCACCCAAATTAGCCACAAAATATTGCTTCCAGTCTTACAATGCCCACGTTTCAGCCCTTTCTTTCTTCCTTAATCTCCTTCTTAACTTAGCTTCAACAATCACAGCACATACCTCTGTTTTTTCACCCTTCTAATCAGTCTCCATTTCACCTCTATTTCTTTCACATCGAAACCAACAAGTGCTGCACACTCACGACTTGTCTTCTCCACGCCTGAACTAGCTCTAGATTTTCATTGTTGTCCGAGCTTTAACAGTCCCCTTTAAGCCCCTACTTCAGCTCTACAAGGTCACCACTTACTCCTTCATTCCCAACTCACGACGCCACCCAACTGCTGTAGTTTTCTATCTTCACTTTGTGCCGTCGGCTACTGCTTCTCTCCACTCAGATTCGCTCAACAATGGTGACACAATGAAAGAGGGAAGAGAGGACACGATGGGAGAGACAGGAAAGCTTTAGGAGATAACAAAAGGAACGGAAAAGAAAAGTGACAGGAGAGGGTTAGGTTGCTTAGGTTTTCTTTTTACCTTATTTTATTTAGTTGTAGGTGGTAGGCTGCTAATGATTTGAGTGCTCTGCCGCTGCACTTTAGGTTTTTGAGTGGGATTTTTCTCACCCAATCCCAGTATACCTATTTTTTTTCTTTTTTTTAATATAATATATAATACATATAGTTTTAATATAAACAATTTATATTTCAAAACTTATAATATATATATATATATAGCTTTTATTAAAGGTTATACTATATACATATCTCATACTTTATGTATTATATATAAATATATAATCTCAACATACTTATAATATATACTTATTTATCCATTTTCATATATATATATATATATATATCTAACCCACATATATATTTCTTCCATTTTTATAATTGTAGCCTAAATAATATGTACTTGTATATTTTCCTTTATACACTTATGCATTTACATTTATTTGAATGTACATATATCTATACTTATGTGCATATATGTACATTAATTTATTTTCTTATTATTATTTGCGTATGTTTATACGTATACATACATGCATGTACGTTTGCATGCATAGACATTACGTGCTTTTAGTTTGACTTACGTGCACACGTAACCCTTTTCAATCATAGAATTATAACTTCTTTCGTACTCATTTAGTGTGTACTTCATATATCGTTTTATCGTATATTTCACATTAATCTCTGATACTTGACTTCTATGAGTACGTATCATAATGTTACACTTGAAATCTCATAAGTACATTATCGATTTGTGTCACTAAATTACATTAGAATACATATTTAGCTAGGAAAAATTTCGGTTCTCACACTTATTTAAAATGTTGAGGGCTTGTATTAAGGGTATATTTGGCTATTAAACCACATACATACATACATACATACATACATACATACATACATACATACATACATACATACATATAAAAATGCATATATTTTCATATGTATTTTAAATGCATATTTATAGTAATAATTATTTAGGTCAATAATAAAAATGAATAATTATCCCATCTGTTGCCAGTAGAGGTTTTTAATTTTACAAGTAAGGTTAAGATGATGACACATATTACATTTCATTTATTTTTTAATATTTTTGAAGGACATGTATCATCATCCTAACCACACTTGTGGAGTTAAAAAACTTCACTAGCAGTGGATAGGATAATAATGTTAATAAAAATATGCCTCAAAATGTTAACACTTGAAATTATTAAAATATACTTTTAAGTTCTATTTTAACATTTTGTTGATATGCACAATAATATTATTTATGATATGTTTTTATATTTTTATTTTTCTTAATATATGTTTATCTTATGTTTTGAATTTTAAAATATTTAATTAAATATTTCATTCTTTTATAATTAGATATCTTAATTATATTAGATATATTATATATACACTTTAAACAAATAAATTAAAAAAATTGTTTTATATATTTTTAAATTTAAATAATTAAAACTAATTCGTGGATCATACAAGTGAGAACTAGCTTTTTTATATTTTATACAACGATACTTATTGTTGTTGTGAAATCTTATCAAATTGACTAAGATATAAAAAAAATCGTTACAATATCTTATTATGTTTGCAATAATTTTTAATTGTAATTGCTTATTTGATTTTTCTTTATATTTTATGCAACTATACTTATTGTCGTTGCAAATCTTATCAAATTAATAACGATAAAAAAAGTCATTACCATAATTTATTATGTTTGTACTGATTTTTAATTATTGTTGCTTATTTGATTTTTTTTATATTTTATATAATAACACTTATTGTTGTTTTTAATTCTTAGTAAATTGATAACAATAAAAAATTGTTACGATATATATATTTATATATTAACATTGCGACAACAAATAATATCTTATTTGTTTGAAATCTTAATTTGTAGAGTTATATGTGTAATGTTAGTACCAATGAGATTAATTGTGTGACCTTACAAATTTTTTTTTTTTGACTAGATTGAAACCGAAGAGAATGGAAATTGAGGAGAAATGGAAGTTAATGAGTAGAGTGTGGGTGGTATTAATTTCACATGCGGCAATTTGTCGCACAGCAACTACACATGCTCAACAGGTAAGCAGAGGTGGACAGCTTATTACCCTAAGATGGTTGCTGTTGGCTCACTGGGGCATAATTATTAAATCGAGCTATGAATTTCGAATCAAAATGTTATTTTTAAAAATTAAGTATCGTATCGTATTATAAAACGCGGTAAATAATTTTAAAATTAATTATAAATAATACATACACATTTAAGATAAATAAAAATATTATATATTAATAGGATTAAGTGAGTATATGATAAAAATAAAAAAATATGATTGTTTGCAAACTCTTAACATGCTCATTAATAATATATATTTTTAAATTATATTTTTATATTTTTAATTTACTAACAAAAGTTGAAATTTTTTTTCAATTTTTCAAAATTAAATTATGTAAAGAATATGTTTTTAATTTTTTTAGGTTAAAAAATTAAAAAATATTTATACATATTAGTGGGATTAAGTGAGTTATGATAAAAAAAATATGATTGTCTGCAAATTCTTAACATGCTCATCAATAGTATATATTTTTAATTAAAATTTTTATATATTTTTATTTTTAATTTACTAACTAAATTAAAAGTTTTTTTTTCAAAATTTCAAGATTAAATTATGTAGAGAATATGTTTTAAAATTTTTTTAGGTTAAAAAACTGTTAAAATTACATTTGTAATTGATTGGGATTATAAAGTGTATCTAAGTATATCGGTGTATCGTATGATACGCATCGATACACAACCAATTCATTATAAAACTAATTTTTTGTATTAATACATATCAATTTTATAATGAATCATATCATATCGTATGATATGTATCACATATCGTATGATTTTGATAACTATACATAAAGCTAGTTAATATTAAGGTGTTTGATAAAGCTAGTTAATATTAAGGTCTTTGATTAAGTTTGTCTCATCAACCGAATGAATTTAGCTCTAATTAAAAGACATTAAAAAATTAAAATATTATTATAAATGTAAATTAAAAGATATTCACGTTTTTAAGATTTCTTATAAAAATATTTTTATTTAATAAATTATAAAAAATAACCCACTTTTGCATAAATATTCACGCACAAAGTGAATAAACGAAATCCAAGGAGACTAATAGTGATAAATATAGGTAAATATTAAAAAGATGATCAATTCAAAAGAATAAACAATAATACATTTATTAAATAGTAAAAGCTTTTACAATGTATATTATTATAAAACTAGTTTTAAGCCTGGGCAATGCGCGGAAATCATTAATTAAATAATAGATTTATTTATAATATATATTTTTTGAAATTTTATAATATAAATTATTATGTTTATGAAAAGATATTATATATTTTTATTTATTTGTATATAACAATATAGTAATATAAAAAAATAATATATTGGATATAGTTATGTAAATTTTGTTAAAATTAAATCAAACTTATATTGTAATTTATTGAATGAAAATAGTATATAAATAAAATTTAACATATCTTTGATTTGAAGAAATTGAAAATTTTTTTGATCTTAAAATCAATCTTGTATACAATTTTGCTTAAATTGAGATTCTTCAACGAATTTTTATTGAGTGAAATAGGTAACAAATGATTCTTACATATTTCTTGTTGTCTTTGAATGATGTATCACTTTACGTGATGATCTAATAGATTCCATATATACATATCTGTTTCAACAATTTTCAATATTCAAGTTAAAGATCAAAGTGATACACCTTAGACTCAGTAAGCTTGATACTTTCTATCTGAAAATTATAATTTGTCTTTTAAGATATTTTATTAATGTTTTATTTATTTAAGTTAAATGTTAACAAATTAAAAAAAATAAATTTAATTAAATAGCTGTTTCTATTCTATCAAAAAATAGTATGTATTAACATCATGTCAATATGAACAGACTACTCTTCAAAATTTTACACTTCAAAACTCAAGGCTTGAGTTTCAATTTCAATATTTACTATAAGTAATTTCTGTGATGGTAATTTACTATGTGTGAAACTAATTTCACATAAAGCTTTTGAATTTTACCTATCATAGTTTGTTGTAGTATAGATAGTTGATTTTTTTTTAAATTTTATTGATATTACATAGATTTAAGTTAAAAAATTTAAAGAAATAAGTGGTATTATTTTATAAAATTAATATACATGAATAAAGTAACTTAAAAAAAATTCAATATTAAAAACATAACAAAACTTTTATTTTATAATAATATTTTTATAAATAGTGAGAGATTTCAATCCTTTTGAAACTTGAAAAAGGATAATTAAAATTTTTAATATATATAAACGTTATCAATTAGACAATTAAAAAAATTTAATTGGTAAGAAAAGTAGATATAGATGTTATATTTTGTAATATTAATGGGGAAAAAAGAAATGATTATATATTACTTATTAATTAATGTCACATCCCGTTACCGTATTTTTCACCTTATTTTACACGATTCCTTCGGTTGGGCTGTCTGTGATACTTCACTTTTACTAACTGTTAAACAAATGTACAGTACATTGTTTATATTATACACATCCCCTATCTTAATTAATCAGATAAGTAGTACTGCAGATATGTCTAAATACAGAAAATAAATAATCGTACCTCATATAAATCAGTCGATCTGTCACATTGTCCTTTGTGTACAGCCGTAATTCACAATCAATTGATCTCACAATCATTAAAACCTGAAATGTTTAAAATTAAGGGGTGAGCAAACCACGGCTCAGTAAGAGAGTTATATGTCACACTTGATATTCAGCTATCTATATGCTGAAAATATTTTTTTTTTTTCTTCACTTTCTTTAAAATCTTCCTAGCTGGCTCTAGGCACACATGTAGGAAGGATACTACAGTCGGCTAGGGATCCAGATAGAATAAGGTAGGTATTTTAGAATACCATACTTGTCCCGGAACCTAGAAGCAACTGTAGAGAATATCAATTTTGTTGTTTCAAAACGATATAATTTTCGTTTTTCCACAGAGTAAACCACTTGTTCCTTTCCACTTCGGTATACTTTAAAACCCTTGACAGTTCAGTAATAAAAACAGTGGTTTACTTCTCTTCTCTTCTCTTCAGTACAGTAAAAACAGTACAGTACAGTGATTTGCAAATATCAAATCATTGGATAATTACTTCTTCGATTTTCTTTATCTTAGAAATAATTCTTATGTTACTCTTTTAGAATAAACATTTATTTCTCTTTTCAAATCAATAACCGTATCGTACTAAAGCCTCATAAGAAATGCATTTAAAATAGTCATAGTATCGATATATGCAGAAAACAAATGCCATAATAATGCATTTCATACTTTAAATCATTGTATGAATTCTTTAATGCATATATCTAAAATTCATACTTGTTTCAAACATGCATCATACTTTCGAAACTTAACATCATAATTAATAAAACTTTTCATACAATTCATGGAGACTAGGCAAAATCATATAGCAAGTATGCGGTCATGACACTTACTTCTTCCTCCGAAGAGGGAACGGAATACCTATGGCCATGGTATGGGCTGTAGACCTGATCAGAGTCGTACAGCGAACATGCACCACGAAGGACCAACATACCCACAAAGGATGAAAACATACACAATGTGGGCGAGAACATGCACGACGTGGGCTAAACATATGCCACAAGGGACGGAAACATGCACAATGTGGCAAGCATGACAGGCAATAACATAAACTATAGGAAAGCCTTAGTCTCAAAACTTACTTACATACCATCGATATAAAATAGTAAGGACCGGACGTGCCAGGGTCTAAGTTAACCTGGGGTTTGCCACTCCGATACCTTTTCGAAAAACATATACTTAAATCATACAACTGATATAAAATAGTAAGGACCGGGCGTGCCAGGGTCTAAGTTAGCCTGGGGTGTGCCACTCCGATACCTTTTTCAGAAAACATACTTATAGCATTATTGAAAAATATACATAGAAATCATAAATTCGTTTAGCTAATTATCAAAAGACTATGGAATTTAATTTCAGAACGAAATTCATGCTTCAAACATTTCTTTATAAATTGCGATGAAGACAGTTTGAAAAATCATCACTGAACATGTAAAAGGTTAAAACTATCTTTTTTCACCATAAAACATATATGCACGTTTTTCCATGCATTAAATTGAAAACATGATTTTATAATTATCGGAATTCAAATAAATTATTTTTATACTTTATGAAAATAAAATATTTATTTTCTAACTTTAAATTCTCATCTCAATGTTTTCTTTTAAAAACAAGTGTAGGGACCTTTAGTCTCGAAATCATAATTATTCATCCTTTCTTAACCTTTATGGAATATTCATAATTAATTATTTCCATAATTAAACCACAAAGGTTTTCTGTAAAATCAAGTGAATATTTAAGAATATTTGTAAAAATATTCACTTCAGTCTCTTTTTCATTTTCATTTCGTTTCACGTGAAATATCACCTATCAGAATAAATTTAGGTGATTTCCTTTTTTCACCATTTTCAAAACATGAATATTTTAAAATTAATTATCAATATATTCATGTTTTATGAAAACTAATCGATTTCTCGATTTTCATGTTAGAAATCGTTTCACGTGAAATAAAATCTTTTATTTTGGTTTTCGGTGATTTTCGGTAAATTTCAGTAATTTTTTCGATAATTTTTCGGCATTATAACGGCTACCGATTTGGTTAGCCTCCTGCACGAAAATACAGTTTATATTTTCAACCGGTGTTTCATCACAATTTCATCCGATAAACCATCACACTATAAAACCGATAGTTATCAATAGCATTTATAAAATTAAATGCAATTTAAAAACATGGCCGAATATCCTTACAGGCGGCACATGTCTCCCTTACCTGTTTCGGGTTGGCGACTGCCTCTTACCGGTCGCGCCCGTACTCCATCTGTTCCGATTCCTCATCTCGATCATCGAGAGAATTTTTCTGGAATTTAAATTCTAAAATTTAGAATTTTTCTACAATTATTTAAATAAATAAATTATTTAAATAATTTAGTACTTTTCGGGATTTCTTACCGATTCCCGAATTTCCCAGGATTTCCCGGAATTCCTTTTTTTTTTTTCTCTCCTTTTCTTCTTTTTCTTCCTTCTTTCTTTTTCTCTTTTCTTTTCTTTTTTCTTTTTCTTTTTCTTTTTTTTTCTTTTCTTTCTTTTTCTTTTTTCCTTGGTCTGATCGGTTCAGACCAGTCAGACCGGTCAACCTTCCTCCACTGCCGGTTCTCCTCCAGCGGCTGATTCTCCGGCGGTTCGGTGGCTCAGCAGCTGGCCGGCGTTGAGACGAAGCTGTCGGTGGCCTCAGCTCAGCCTGGATCGGCGGCACGGCGGCGGATCTACTCGGTTTACCTTCGGTCACTTCTCCTCCTCCGTCGGCCTTCCTCCGCCGTCGTTGGCCTCACCGGTGGCCTCCATCCCATTCCTCTCCTTCCACCGATGCTTCGGTTGTAGTGGCGGCGGCCAATTCCGCCGGCAACCGCCAGATCTAGTTTCGTTTTCTTCCTCGATTTTCCGTCGTTTCGCGTCGATTCCTTCTCCGTTTCGCTTCGCCGGCGTTTCCTCCGGCTTCCTCTTGCTTTGCCGGCGACGACTTTCTCTTCTCCTCTCTCCCTTTCCTTCTCCGGCGGCCGCTGACGGGGGCGATCTCGCCTGGGGAAGGCAGAATTGGGGTCTTCCCGATTCTGTTTCTCTTTTCTTTTTAGTTCCCTTTCTAAATTAAGTATATACTACATTATATACTATATATCATATATTATACATATAATATTTATCATATATTATACATATAATATTATTTCATGTATAATGTAATACAATATATATATATATTATATAAATTATATATATTGTACATTACAAAAATATATATCTAGTATATATATATGTATATTTATATACTTAAAATTAAATAACATTTATATAAATATTTATATAAATGTCATAATTCCATATATATTGTATTTACAATATATATACATTTAAACTTTAATGTAATTTAATATTTATATTTTCTCAAATATGTATATACTTACATATACATAAAATATCATACTTGAATACATATGTATTATTTAAATTTATCAAATAGTATATATATATTCTTATATATACCAATGTACCTTTAATATATACTATATACCATACAGTATTTAAACACATATGTATTTATATCAAAATACATTTATATAATTTGTAATTATATAACCATATTTTATTCTCATTTCTCATTTTCTTATTTAATTTGGATTTCCATTTATCCAAATTAAATTTCCCTATTCTTTATTTAATTTCCTTCACTTAAATTTCCAAATTTTATCACTTCCTCCATTCTCGGAATTTCCACAATATTCCGATTCTCACAATTTTATTTATTTACTTTAATTTATTTATTTCCTCTTATCTATTTTCTTTAATATTAATTTCTAATATTAATAATTTCCAATAAATGGAAAATTTGCGGTTATCACATTCTCCCCACCTTAAGAAATTCGGTCCTCCGAATTTGGCTTAATTCAGAAGGTGGTATATGCCGTATACTTACGACTTCTGATCTCTAGTTCATCCTCCAAGTCATACTGTCAGTACACTTTCAACATCAAGAATACTTTAGACCACTACATGCTGTCTTTCATCATATATGTGTCTATACTCTCGTAAGTTCATTTCTCAAATCGGGAGTTATTCACTTTTACTCTTTTCACATAAGAGTCCATGCACAATGTTTTTCATGTCACAGCTGCTCTATGCTGTTCATCATCCATTTTTCTCACTTAGTGCCAAGTCGATATAGTTTAAAACTATCAATTACATATGTCAGTCAGTTGTATGTAATTGTCCCAACAGCTTATACATCTCATGCACGCACTCTCCCAATATCATGGAGCGTTTACATCTCACGCTCATATATGTATATATCAGTATGGAGCGGTGCTATCAGTACACTTGGGATCTCAAGCCTTTTGCTATTTCTCATTAAGCATATGGCAACTCAGAGACTCCCATCACATGTAAGGCTCACTGGAACTGTACATACACATTCACACCGTTTAACACTAATACTTCGACTACAGCACTAGAGAATCTAAGAGTCTGATAATGGAAAGTGATTCTATTTAGATCATCAGTCTTTAATCACTTCCATATCATCATTTCTCTTTTGGACTCTTTATTGCTCACAATATTCATTTTCACTTTTATCAAAACGACATTTCACTTGCAAACTTTATTATGGATTATCTCTTACAATTACCAATCATGAGACAATCATATTCTCTTCATGTAGTATAGTCTTTAAATCTCTTTTCATAATCTAGATTCCAAAATTGAATCCTCAATTTATACATTTAATCACCACATCATCTATATACTTCTACCGTTTCTATCATGTTACGATGGTTATATGTATAATCATTTTTCATTTACATATTGGCAGTAAACATATCAATTATCTTACTCCTTGGAGTATCATTAATTTCATTTATCAAATCTGACTTAATTTTACATCTCGACACAGTTATGTGATAACCAATACAAATCACTTTCAGTCTTACCTTCGGGAACTATTTCATATTGATGTTCCCTTCTCATCATATAACTTATTTCCTTATTCCACTTTCATGTTTGGTTTTCATATTCCCACTTTTATCTCTTCATATATATATATATATATTATATATTCATCCTTTTTGTCGATTTTCTCGATTAGTATGGTACTATACTGCTAAGATCTCGTAAAATTTTGCATACCATCTTTTCTTTACACATATCCATTTACCGACTTTAACTTCTTTCTTTAATTACATCACATTAGTAGAGCAGCTAATCTCATCACTCTTTTATAGATTGGCAGTAATATCTAGCTAGACTCATTAATCTCGTATCTCAATCATTATCTATATATCGTAGACATATTCACTGTTATCCAATCATCTCGAGATCATATATCTCAAGAGGAGATACTGTATAGCCAAATCTCTTATTTGCCAATCTTAACACAATTTCACAATCTTTAAGAGTCTAAGGGTTATACCATAATGCTGCTCATGTTTCATTTGTACTTTAGGCTCTATCAGCATTTCATCAATTTACTCATGTATGGATGCCTCATTCTTTAGGTTTATATACCTCACAAGGTAAATCATTAACCTTGTAACCTCAATAGGAACTCGTAAAATTTACTCCGAGTTTCTAATTATAATCTTACAGACATCAATCTCCAATCTTTTATCTAAGGACGCTTTATACCAAGACAGGTCTTATAAACTCCTCATGCATATCGAATCAGATCCATAAGACATCTATTCCATAATGTAGATGAATATTTGTTCTTCAAAAGAACTTTATTAATGATAGGAATTTAATACATCCTTTTTATTCATCTAATTTTCAATGTCATTTGTGCTTCTCTCACTTACACTTATACAGATAACTTTCTTATCCACAATTTACGTTATCTGTATTTCCATCAATCACACCTTATACACGTGCACTTCATTATTCTTTCATTTTTCAGAGTGAATTTCTTAAGCTTTCGGATTCTCCTAAGTTCTCCGATAGAAGCTTAGAATCAGATTTCATATTCAAAATCGAGTCAAAGTTATCTCGATTCCTCCAATTTATATAATTCTAGAAGTTCCATCGAAATTCAAATCCGATGCTTTCTTCAATCACACCTTTCTTATTAATTCGGACATTTCATCCTCATGCCATTAATAATTCTATTATTATCAATGGATTCAAGATTAACTTGATTTCATCACTATTCAGAGCTTTGCCCAACATAGGGGCAATTTCGTCATTTCGACATTTATTTCTTTCTCCTCAGTATACATTTGAATCAAGGATCTTAATATCTATGTGCTGATAGTACCTCTTCTCGTACTAATATCAGCGATTTGAGATCTTATTCGATTTCGACAGAGAATTCCACTAAAATCTATAATTGAATTATTTTGTATGTAATGTAGCTTTACATCATCAATTTCTCTGTCAAATCACTCAAATCAAACTTCTGTTGGTTTATTTTAACTCCCTGTAAAATTTCAGAGGTAGGGGTATTTTGGTCATTTTTGGCCAAAAATTTTCTCTCTCTTCAAATTACCCTCAATCGGTGATCTTAAAGTCTATTTAATGATGATATGTCATTCCCCTCCTTATATCATCACTTTCAGGTCTCAGTTCGGTTCGGACCGTAAAGTACTGGTGGGGCCCTCACCGAGTCCTTTCGATTCCTTACCGAACAGGCCTTCAAATAAATTTTAAGATCACAAATTTTCTGGTAATTTCTGAGCCTATTTTCTTCTTTAACATTTTCAATTTATACTTTCTCACTCCCTTTAAATTATTTTACTCTATTTACAATCATTTATTTTCTCTATATATTCAGACAACACAGTACTACCGGGGATGTTTAACACTTTTCCTTCCAAAAGTATTCACAGACATCAGGCCAACCATGCTCTGATACCATTAAACCTGTCACATCCCGTTACCGTATTTTTCACCTTATTTTACACGATTCCTTCGGTTGGGCTGTCTGTGATACTTCACTTTTACTAACTGTTAAACAAATGTACAGTACATTGTTTATATTATACACATCCCCTATCTTAATTAATCAGATAAGTAGTACTGCAGATATGTCTAAATACAGAAAATAAATAATCGTACCTCATATAAATCAGTCGATCTGTCACATTGTCCTTTGTGTACAGCCGTAATTCACAATCAATTGATCTCACAATCATTAAAACCTGAAATGTTTAAAATTAAGGGGTGAGCAAACCACGGCTCAGTAAGAGAGTTATATGTCACACTTGATATTCAGCTATCTATATGCTGAAAATATTTTTTTTTTTCTTCACTTTCTTTAAAATCTTCCTAGCTGGCTCTAGGCACACATGTAGGAAGGATACTACAGTCGGCTAGGGATCCAGATAGAATAAGGTAGGTATTTTAGAATACCATACTTGTCCCGGAACCTAGAAGCAACTGTAGAGAATATCAATTTTGTTGTTTCAAAACGATATAATTTTCGTTTTTCCACAGAGTAAACCACTTGTTCCTTTCCACTTCGGTATACTTTAAAACCCTTGACAGTTCAGTAATAAAAACAGTGGTTTACTTCTCTTCTCTTCTCTTCAGTACAGTAAAAACAGTACAGTACAGTGATTTGCAAATATCAAATCATTGGATAATTACTTCTTCGATTTTCTTTATCTTAGAAATAATTCTTATGTTACTCTTTTAGAATAAACATTTATTTCTCTTTTCAAATCAATAACCGTATCGTACTAAAGCCTCATAAGAAATGCATTTAAAATAGTCATAGTATCGATATATGCAGAAAACAAATGCCATAATAATGCATTTCATACTTTAAATCATTGTATGAATTCTTTAATGCATATATCTAAAATTCATACTTGTTTCAAACATGCATCATACTTTCGAAACTTAACATCATAATTAATAAAACTTTTCATACAATTCATGGAGACTAGGCAAAATCATATAGCAAGTATGCGGTCATGACACTTACTTCTTCCTCCGAAGAGGGAACGGAATACCTATGGCCATGGTATGGGCTGTAGACCTGATCAGAGTCGTACAGCGAACATGCACCACGAAGGACCAACATACCCACAAAGGATGAAAACATACACAATGTGGGCGAGAACATGCACGACGTGGGCTAAACATATGCCACAAGGGACGGAAACATGCACAATGTGGCAAGCATGACAGGCAATAACATAAACTATAGGAAAGCCTTAGTCTCAAAACTTACTTACATACCATCGATATAAAATAGTAAGGACCGGACGTGCCAGGGTCTAAGTTAACCTGGGGTTTGCCACTCCGATACCTTTTCGAAAAACATATACTTAAATCATACAACTGATATAAAATAGTAAGGACCGGGCGTGCCAGGGTCTAAGTTAGCCTGGGGTGTGCCACTCCGATACCTTTTTCAGAAAACATACTTATAGCATTATTGAAAAATATACATAGAAATCATAAATTCGTTTAGCTAATTATCAAAAGACTATGGAATTTAATTTCAGAACGAAATTCATGCTTCAAACATTTCTTTATAAATTGCGATGAAGACAGTTTGAAAAATCATCACTGAACATGTAAAAGGTTAAAACTATCTTTTTTCACCATAAAACATATATGCACGTTTTTCCATGCATTAAATTGAAAACATGATTTTATAATTATCGGAATTCAAATAAATTATTTTTATACTTTATGAAAATAAAATATTTATTTTCTAACTTTAAATTCTCATCTCAATGTTTTCTTTTAAAAACAAGTGTAGGGACCTTTAGTCTCGAAATCATAATTATTCATCCTTTCTTAACCTTTATGGAATATTCATAATTAATTATTTCCATAATTAAACCACAAAGGTTTTCTGTAAAATCAAGTGAATATTTAAGAATATTTGTAAAAATATTCACTTCAGTCTCTTTTTCATTTTCATTTCGTTTCACGTGAAATATCACCTATCAGAATAAATTTAGGTGATTTCCTTTTTTCACCATTTTCAAAACATGAATATTTTAAAATTAATTATCAATATATTCATGTTTTATGAAAACTAATCGATTTCTCGATTTTCATGTTAGAAATCGTTTCACGTGAAATAAAATCTTTTATTTTGGTTTTCGGTGATTTTCGGTAAATTTCAGTAATTTTTTCGATAATTTTTCGGCATTATAACGGCTACCGATTTGGTTAGCCTCCTGCACGAAAATACAGTTTATATTTTCAACCGGTGTTTCATCACAATTTCATCCGATAAACCATCACACTATAAAACCGATAGTTATCAATAGCATTTATAAAATTAAATGCAATTTAAAAACATGGCCGAATATCCTTACAGGCGGCACATGTCTCCCTTACCTGTTTCGGGTTGGCGACTGCCTCTTACCGGTCGCGCCCGTACTCCATCTGTTCCGATTCCTCATCTCGATCATCGAGAGAATTTTTCTGGAATTTAAATTCTAAAATTTAGAATTTTTCTACAATTATTTAAATAAATAAATTATTTAAATAATTTAGTACTTTTCGGGATTTCTTACCGATTCCCGAATTTCCCAGGATTTCCCGGAATTCCTTTTTTTTTTTTCTCTCCTTTTCTTCTTTTTCTTCCTTCTTTCTTTTTCTCTTTTCTTTTCTTTTTTCTTTTTCTTTTTCTTTTTTTTTCTTTTCTTTCTTTTTCTTTTTTCCTTGGTCTGATCGGTTCAGACCAGTCAGACCGGTCAACCTTCCTCCACTGCCGGTTCTCCTCCAGCGGCTGATTCTCCGGCGGTTCGGTGGCTCAGCAGCTGGCCGGCGTTGAGACGAAGCTGTCGGTGGCCTCAGCTCAGCCTGGATCGGCGGCACGGCGGCGGATCTACTCGGTTTACCTTCGGTCACTTCTCCTCCTCCGTCGGCCTTCCTCCGCCGTCGTTGGCCTCACCGGTGGCCTCCATCCCATTCCTCTCCTTCCACCGATGCTTCGGTTGTAGTGGCGGCGGCCAATTCCGCCGGCAACCGCCAGATCTAGTTTCGTTTTCTTCCTCGATTTTCCGTCGTTTCGCGTCGATTCCTTCTCCGTTTCGCTTCGCCGGCGTTTCCTCCGGCTTCCTCTTGCTTTGCCGGCGACGACTTTCTCTTCTCCTCTCTCCCTTTCCTTCTCCGGCGGCCGCTGACGGGGGCGATCTCGCCTGGGGAAGGCAGAATTGGGGTCTTCCCGATTCTGTTTCTCTTTTCTTTTTAGTTCCCTTTCTAAATTAAGTATATACTACATTATATACTATATATCATATATTATACATATAATATTTATCATATATTATACATATAATATTATTTCATGTATAATGTAATACAATATATATATATATTATATAAATTATATATATTGTACATTACAAAAATATATATCTAGTATATATATATGTATATTTATATACTTAAAATTAAATAACATTTATATAAATATTTATATAAATGTCATAATTCCATATATATTGTATTTACAATATATATACATTTAAACTTTAATGTAATTTAATATTTATATTTTCTCAAATATGTATATACTTACATATACATAAAATATCATACTTGAATACATATGTATTATTTAAATTTATCAAATAGTATATATATATTCTTATATATACCAATGTACCTTTAATATATACTATATACCATACAGTATTTAAACACATATGTATTTATATCAAAATACATTTATATAATTTGTAATTATATAACCATATTTTATTCTCATTTCTCATTTTCTTATTTAATTTGGATTTCCATTTATCCAAATTAAATTTCCCTATTCTTTATTTAATTTCCTTCACTTAAATTTCCAAATTTTATCACTTCCTCCATTCTCGGAATTTCCACAATATTCCGATTCTCACAATTTTATTTATTTACTTTAATTTATTTATTTCCTCTTATCTATTTTCTTTAATATTAATTTCTAATATTAATAATTTCCAATAAATGGAAAATTTGCGGTTATCACAATTAAAAATATTTAAAAATTAAAAAAATGATGTTAGCGTTTATAATATTAAAAAAATTTAATTGATAATCTAATAATGCGTAACATGTTATATTAATATAGCATATTATATTATATTGTCCATATTAACTTTAATATACATAGATATATAGATATAGATTTTTTTTAAAAAAATAATTGATATAAGCTATAGATATAGATTTTATATTTTGTAATATTAAAATGATATGTCATTTTTATTAATTTTAATCTATATATATAGATATAAATGTTTATTTTTTTTAAAATTGAAATGGATAATGAATTTAAAAAGATAAATTCATCTATTTTAAACTTGAAAAAGAATAATTATTATTTAATAATAAATTACACGTGTCATAAATATAGACAATCTACATAAAAAATTTTATTTTGAGTCAACTATTTTGACTTACACACACACATACATACATACATATATATATATATATATATATATAAATATATAAAAGAATTTTTTGATGATATCCATTAATATCATTTTATGTTACACCAAAAAAAATTAATATTATTTTATGTCTAATCAATTTCAAATTGTTTAGTCCCGTGTATATATAATGGATTATTATCCTATCCACTATTAGTGGAGTTTTTCTAACTCCACAAGTGAGATTAGGATGATGACTTGTGTCTTTTAAAAATATCAAGAAAATAAAAAAGAAATAAAATGAGATACATGTCATCATCCTAACCCCGCTTGTGGAGTTAAAAAAACTCCACTGACAGTGGATAGGAGTCCTGCTTATTGAGGGTCGTGGGTTTCTCTCAGCAACTCCTTTCTAAGTCCCCCGCCTGATCGAACATAGACTTTGTTGCCTCTGGCATACAGCAAATCTCTCTTGAGCCAATATCTATGAACCTTGCCCGGTTCCACATCTTCCTTAAGCTGTTCATAAGTTCTATCTGTTGATGCCTGCTGCCTTATCCTATCAATGAAGTTAGTCTCAACAGTGGATAATGAAGCAACATATGACTGGACTACCTTGCGACTAAGCGCATTAGCCACCTGGTTCTCCCTTCCTGGTCTGTGCACCCAAGTAAAGTCAAATTCAACCAAAAACTCCTACCACCGTGCTTGCTTTGGGCTCAGCTTCTTCTAAGTCTTGAAATAAGTGTTGGCCACATTATCTATCACCACCACGAACTTCGTCCCCAAAAGATAATGCTTCCACACCTCTAAACAATGCACCACAACAATCATCTCCTTCTCATGGGGCGAATACTGCTGTTCCGTGTCCTTAAGCTTGCGGCTCTTGTAAGCAATAAGGTGTCCTTCCTGGACTAACACACCCCCAATAGCTTTATCTGATGCGTCTGTGTGAACTTCAAAAGGCAAACTGAAGTTTGGCAGTTTCAACACTGGCTCGGATGTCACTACCCTCTTGATTTCTTGAAAAGCCCGCTTACAATCATCAGACCACACCCACTTCTTGTCTTTCTTCAGTAGATCTATCAAAGGACTCACCATCTTTCTGTACCCCTTGATGAAATGCCTGTAGTAGTTGTCTAGTCCTAAGAATGATCGCAACTTCGGAACCCTAGTGGGGGCCTACCACTCAAGAATGGCCTGATCTTCTTCTCATCCATGCAGATTTGTCCACTACTGACTTTATGACCCAGAAACATTATCTCCCGTTGGCAAAACTCACACTTCTCCTTTTTCACGAACAAGGAGTGCTTCTTCAAAGCCTCGAACACCCACCTGAGGTGTTGCATATGTTCTGCTAACGTCTGGCTATACACCACGATGTCATCTAGGTATACTACCACGAAGTGGTCCAGGTACTCATAAAGTACATCATTCATCAAGCTGCAAAATGTAGCAGGTGCATTAGTTAAACCAAATGGCATAACCAAAAATTCAAATGAACCATACCTCGTTACACAAGCCGTCTTTGATTCATCACCCTCTGCAATCCTTACTTGCCAATAACCCGATCTCAGTTCTAGTTTTGTGAAATATGTCGCTGTAAACAATCGGTCAAACAAATCAGCGACATTTGGAGCAGGATACTTGTTCTTGACCGTGACCTTGTTCAGGGCTCTATAGTCAACACACATCCGTAGTGTGCTATCTTGCTTCCTTTGGAACACCACTGGGGCTCCATATGGTGCCTTAATGGTTGGATATATCCCGCTTCCAAGGGTTAGGATGATGATATGTGTCTCATTTTTTTATTTTCTTAATATTTTTAAAAGACACATGTTATCATCCTAATCTCGCTTGTGGAGTTAAAAAACTCTACTGACGGTGGATAGGATAATAATCCATATATAATAATATTTTTCACCCCGAATGAGTCTCTTCTGCGGTCATTTAATTTCTCTGCCTTCTTTTCTCTCTCGCTTTTGCGGTTCCACCATGTCTTCCACAGACTTTTCTTCTTCTGTTAAAGAGGACCAGCGATTGGCAAACGTTTTCGAACATGTGGAGAGGTGTAGGAGGATGCACGAAAAAGATTTGAAATTGAAAGAGGATATAGCGGTTGGGGATTACTTCGATGGTGAACATGAGATGATTGATGAAGAATTTAAACAATATTGCACCGCTGTGGACGCCAGCGATGTAAGCTTCCATACCAGTGATTTTTTATTTTTATTTTGCTATTAGTTTAATTATTCTTTTTTTAATTTAAGGGTTTCGATGTTCCATCATTCCTTGACGACGTTCGTGCTTTGTCTCTAAGGTCATCTTTGGTGCATAGGATAATGATAGAACAGGATAATTTAAGATTATGGATAGCATAATATAAGATTATATCATCCTATCTTATGTTTGATGTATACAATGATTAAATAAGATAGGATGATTTTTTATGTCTTTTACCATATTTGCTATGTGCAAAATTAAAAGTAATATAAATTGATTTTTTTAGTACTATTTTTTAAAGTCACATAATTTAAATTTATAAATTTTTTGTTATAAATATAAAGGCTTAATAGCCAAATATACCCTTAATCTTTAGCATAAAATAGAATTAAGCCATCAACGTTTTATCGCGTAATAAATAAGTTCATAAACTTTTATTTTATTATAAATAAACCCTCAACCTTTCAAAATTATGCAATTAAGTCCAAATCTGTTAAATGATACTAACTTCCATTAATATTGCATACGTGGCATGCCACGTGGCAGCCAACTAAACTATTCACGTCAGCTTTCATGTTAGATGTCCAAACGACAGTTAGTATCATTTAACAGATTTTGACTTAATTGCATAATTTTAAAATGTTAAGGGTTTATTTATAATAAAATAAAAGTTTATGGACTGATATCCATGTGATAAAACGTTGAGAGTTTAATTCCATTTTATGATAAACGTTGAGCGTGTATTTGGCTATTAAGCATAAATATAAATAAAAAATAAAAAAATTAAATATTATTTATAATATTATAATTAATAGTCAAATTTATTAGTTGATTTTTAATAAAAAATTTACTTTGTAAAATTTATATTTTGTTTTTCAAAAAAATTATTTTGTTAAAAAATGAATTTTTATAAAAAAAATTTCTGTACTTTTTCACCTTTTTTTCTTCTTTCCTTTTTGTTTTTATTTCTTTTTTATGATTTAAATTTAAAATAATTTTTTTGTAAATTAAATATATTTATTTTTAGAAAATTGAGTTTTTCTAGAAAATAAGTTTATTTTTTTAATTTTCAAAAGACAATTCTTAAATATTTTTCTTTTTTTTTATGGTTTCTTTGTCTTTTTTTCGTCAATTAGAAGGAAATAAAAAAAGTTAAATTTAATTTTTTTAAATTTTATTAATTAAAAATATATAATTTCTAATAATTTTATGGTTAATAGTTATTTTTCTTTCTTTTTTTTACAGTAAAAAAATAATGAAAGAAAAAAATAAAAATTTAAATGTAAGAAAAAACTAGTTAAAAATATATTTTATAATAATTTTTATGTCTGAGAATTTATTTTCTAAAAAATATTTTAAAAATTTTAATTATTTCCAAAAAATAATTTTAAAAAAATTTGTTCAAGAAAATATTATTTTATCAAAATTATAATTTTTCTTGAATAAAAACAAGAAAAAAAAAGAAAGAAAAAGAAGTGAAAAATGAAAACAAGGAAAAATTTTGGATCAATTAATTAATTAAAAAAATATCCTTATTATTTTATTAAATTTTTAAGTTAATTTATAAATATAAATTTTAAGATAAAATAAATAAAATATGAGTAATTATTTTTATTTCTAATCCCATGGGATTAGAAATAATCTTTTCATTTTGAAGAGGATTGAATCATCTTATACTAGGAGGATGACTAATCCTCCTTGCAATCCAATCCTTCCCTTATTGTATGCACCAAACATGTAAAAACTACAAACTTTGTACCATGTTGATGAATAAATAAAAGACATGGAGTAAGTTGAGTATTATGATATATGTTGTAAGTAATAATCTTATGCCAAGTAATGAGGATGAAACCTTAAATTTGTGGAATTAGAAAACAAATAATTTATACTTTTGTGTCATTTGGAAAATCTCATAACTAAGTTCAAGAATTTAAATATGAACTAATGAGATGCATATATTCCACCAAATACATAGGTAGGTTTGTTTTAATAAAACAAGTATACAAGTATATTAAAGGAAATGTAGTATGTATGAGAAATGAATAATTAAAATAAATTGAAGAATTAATATGTATACACATACCATACTAAAAATATATTAGATATGAGAATATATATATATATATATATATATTGTATATGGCTATGGGTATGTATACATATTATTATATTAAAGAATTTAAAATACGAGTATAAATACACATTTCATGTAGAAATATAACAAATAAATAAATATATAAGAATATACATATATTATATACATGTATAAATATACATTATTATATATAAATATAATTTCAGTTTATATGAATATATATATATATATAAATAAAATATATATATATATGTGTTAGTGGGGTTTGATGGGACCTTACCCCATCAAACTCCACTAACTCCATCAGAATATGTAACAAGCTCCTTAAGGAAGCTTTACAAACAAAACACGAAAGAGGAAAAAGAAGCACAGGAAAGAGTTAAAGGCTCGGGCAAAACCAAGGAAAAGAAAGAAGAAAAGGAGAGGAGAAGCCGATAGGGAAAGAAAGAAAAAGAAAAGTGAATGCCGGAAGGAAAAAGAAAAGGAACAGGAGAGAAAGAAACATTGCAGTGAAGGAAGAAGAACTGCAGTTATGCAGTAAAGAAACAGAAACGAGAGGAAAGTCTTGATGTACGGAAGAACGAAGTAGGTCTGAAAAAAAAAGGGGCTCATTTGGTGATAGCAGCTGGAATCGTGAGCTGAAGGAGGTGAGTCTATAAATGATGCTTTGAAGAAATTGATGGTATAGCAAGGACGCCATTCAAAAGTCATTGGTGTAGGATTTTGGAAGCGTGAACAAGGCTTGAACGAAAATCTAATCAGAGAATTGAAAAGGTAAGAAGCTGTTGGCATGAAAGTGTCATTTAAAATTCTGTTTGAATCAATTATAATGGCCAAACAATGGCTGATTTTGTAGAGTAACACAAGAGCTTCGTTTGACACACCTCGGAGGAAAAGAAGGTTGACTTCGGGTAGACAAGAAGCAAGGCTGTTATCACCCTTGAGGAAGCAAGACACGACAATGAAATGGAGATTGAAGGGAAGATGATGTGTCGTGGGTTTGGTAGCTAACCAAGAATGTGATTTAAAGCTTAAACAAAGGTGATATTAGGCTGGCAATTTAGAGGAATGAAAGAGATCTCGACAAGGAAAAAGATTTCACATTTTCGGGTTATAGAACTAAAGCTAAATAGGGGATTTTGCTGAGTGTTTCAGCTGAAGGAGAAATAAAAGGATTTTCTTTTATATTGGCTGTTGAAGTGCGCCTAAACAGGGGCTGTAATTGTGGGTAACTTACATCTGAAAACAGGTAAAATTTTTAGTGTTTGAATATGGAAAGTGGTACCCAAAACGTGGGGCATTTAAACTAAACCAAATGGTGTCTTTTGGGGACAGAATCAAAACTGGAAAAATAGAGTGGAACAAAGCATACTGACTAGAGAATTATCCAAGCCGAGAGGGGGGATCATAAGGGATGACCTTGCAGCCAAATTGGAGGGTTCTAACTAAGGTAAATGACATTCCCTTAGTTGATGTTTTAATTGATTTTGAGGATAGCATTGTGCATAGAAATAAGTCTCGAAAGAAATAATAAGAGAAATAAAAAGAAAAGAATTAAAAGATATATAGTTGTGATACACACACACACACACACACACACACACATATATATATATATGTAAACATATATCTATATAGATATACACAAGTATAAAGATGTAGTAAAGTAAGGGAATTGAAATTGGAAATATATACCATGAAAGTGCTATGTATTGATATGTATATCTACGTATTGCCATATAAATATGTAATTGCATATTTAAAAATGAAAGAATAAAATCTAAACATTTTGGCTACACTAGTATCAAATACTCATATATATATATATATGTACATATATATATATATATATCACTTGTATATATATGTATGTATACTACTTGCTTAAAAAAAACGAAGAAATAAATAAATATATGTATGTATGTATAGTGCTTATATAAAGACATATAGTAAATCCTCAGAAACCTTATTATGCAAATGCTAAATACATACATATATAAATATAGATATATATATGCTACTCACTTGAAAACTAAACAAGAGACAAAGAGAAGAAATGCAAAGAAAGGAAAAAGAGGTTTGTTAAGATATAAATACAAGTATAATTGTATAAGTGTTTAAGATATAATTATACTTATATAACTATTCGATTTTATATATATATATATATATATATATATCTAACGAAAGGAAAATAGCGTATACAAATTAATAAACATCTTATTATCTTATAAAGAATATAAGTAAAGAGTTATTAAATCGAATAAGTAATGTTTCGAGAGACACATAAAGAATTTAGTTCCTCGTCAAAGAAATGAGTTAGAATAGTCTAGATTCTAAGATATATAATTGATATGTGATCAAAACGTAATTAAGACGTGTTATTGAAATATCATTTGATTTAATTGCAGTGAAATTGGAGCGGTGTAGGAGTTTAACTTTAGTTGAGGATCGAGGAAAGGTAACCTACCAAGCATCGAGGTAAGTGGGTTAAATAAATCTTACTAGTATCATCTCGTAAGAAATGAAAGAATCCTCATTAAATAATTAATTAAATTTATATAGAATTTTAGGTTGGACATTACGGTTAAGTCAAATAGAGTAAGTATGGTAAGATTTTGAATTGGACATCACGCGCTTGTGAAATATACTTATTTGAAAAGTGAGCTTGTTGTGAATTGTGTGATGTGCCGTGGTTTCCTTCTGATTACTGAATATGTCATCATACTGTTATGTTTCGAATAAGCATATGTGATTTCAGTACAATATATATATATATATATATCGCTCCCGATGTTGAGTCAATGGACGCCTAATCAGCATCTAGTTATATTTGTCGGAAGCTAGGAAAAAAAAAGGGCCAAAACGAGCATAGACTCGAATTCCGAACCGTGGGAGCCACCTCTAGAGTCCTTCGGGAACTAAGTGCTACACGAGTTTCGATGTACTAAAGGCCAAATCGAGCAAAGACTTGAATTCCGAACCGTGGGAGCCACCTCTAGAGTCCTTCGGGAACTGAGTGCTACACGAGTTTCGATGTACTAAAGGCCCAATCGAGCAAAGACTCGAATTTCGAACCGTGGGAGCCACCTCTAGAGTCCTTCGGGAACTAAGTGCTACGCGAGTTTCGATGTACTAAAGGCCAAAGCAAGCAAAGACTTGAGTTCCGAACCGTAGGAGCCACCTCTAAAGTCCTTCGGGAACTAAGTGCTACACGAGTTCCAACGAAATATAAAAGTCATAGGATATTGTGATGATAAGTAAGTGATTGTGATTCGTGAATGTGACGAATGTCGAATGATGAAACAGATCTGAGGCATATGACATACAACGTGTGTGATTATTGGATTATGTTTGTACATGCCATTTGAATACATGCTACTTGAATGTTTGCTTCTTTCGATTATTGGATTATGTTATATATGCCATTTGAACATGTATGATTTGAACGTTCGTTTCTTTCGATTATTGGATTATGTTATATATGCCATTTGAACATGTACGATTTGAACGTTCGTTTCTTTCGATTATTGGATTATGTTATATATGCCATTTGAACATGTGCGACTTGAACATTCGTTTCTTTCGATTATTGGAATTATGTTATATATGCCATTTGAATATGTAATACTTGAATGTTCGCTCTTCCACACTTAATTATACTGATAAAGAGAATGATATCTTGTGAAATCAAGGATGAAATGTAAGCATGAACAAGTTTATTACATTTGTGCACTTACGAAATGATAATAAACCTTAGTATAATCCATACATGCTAATTTACAATAACTCAAGCATGTATGATCGTGTTTTACGATATGAGCCTAGTATGTTTTATTTAAACTACTTACTGAGCCGTGGATTGCTCACCCCTTAATTTAACAACTGCATATCATACGAGTTGATAGCCGACTCAGGCTTCGCGTAGGCTCCCGGGAAACCGTACTTAGTAGTGATACTCATTTGCGTTCTCCGAAGCTAGCATTTTGTATTTTGAGGTATACTGCTAGTATATCATTTTGATAATCATGTGTACGTTAAATTTCACAGTACTAGGAAAGTTTACGGGATGTAACTATGGATCGCACTAGATGACTATGTGAGTCTAGGTGATTATTGAGTCCGATCCTGGTCTTAATTTATGTTTTGAATTATGTATAATGTGGTAGATACGAACTTAGTAACGGTTAAACTCTCGAGATCTTGAAATACGTGATTGCATGAAATTGTGGAGAAACACCAGCTACTGTATTATGTGATTTAAAAAATGTGTTTTAGTGCAGGGAATTATACCTGGGGAAATCGATAAAATATAAAGGGGAGGTTTTCGACTTTTTTTTTGGGATAGTAAAATAAGACGAAAATCATAAGAAAAACCTCCTTAAGATATGTGACATAGTTCGAGAAATAATTTGAGTAAGATAGGATTGGATTTAGCTACTACACTAATATCGAATACAAACCGTAAGTAGAGAAAGAAAAAAAATTTGGTTCGAAATTTTCATAAGAAATTAAGTAAGTGTTAAGTGGACGTCATTGACCTTCGAGTCGTGACAAAACATAAGATAAGATGATTATTATCCTATCCTACTCATCATCCTATGTACCAAACATAACCTAATTAAACCCAGTGTCTTGACTGATTATTTTCGTGAGGATCTTAAGCCGTTTTGTGTTGCTACCTTGAAAGACTATAATGAAAAAAAGGTTAGCTTGCTTGTAGAGGTGGCAAAAACTGACCCAAGCCTGAAAACCCACCAGAATCCGCCTGAGACCGAACTGGGACTAGCTCGAATTGATCAAAAAAGTCAAAGGCCTATAATCGAAAAAGCCTATAACCGAAAAAGCTCGAAACCGAAAAAACCCGAAATCGAAAAAGCCCGAACTGAAAAAACCAGAACCTGACACAACTCGAACCCAAAATAACCTGAGCCTGATATGATCTGAGACCGAGACTGAGACCGATCCGGTCCGAAACCCGTAAAAAACCAAATTTATAACCCGAGAAAACCCGAATTATAATTATATAATTATTATTTAAAAATAAATAAATAATTGATACACTTTTTTAATTAAAAAATTTAAAATTTTGAAAACAATTATTATATATTATACAATTTTATCAATTATGTATTACCAGTAGAATAAATATTGAATCGTTTTAATTAAATTAAATTAAATTAATTTAAAACACCATAATATATGATATCAAATAATCTTTAATATTATACTTATTGCATTTATAATAATAAATATATTATTAATTTAACATTTGATGTTATTATAAAAATCATTTTAACATTTTATTATTTTTATTTTATAATAAAATTTTAATTTTAATACAATAATAAATCAAATATATAAAAAATTATATAATTTCAATATTTGTTTGAAACTTTGAATTTGATATTTTGTGTAACACATTAAAAATATTTTCAATAAAATTAAATTTAAACTATATTTTCTTAAAGTTTCAAGTATAGAAAGATATTAAATTTAGATTAAAAAAAACATAATCTTAAAATTAAAATTCAAGTTTTTAAGATTAGAAAAAGTTAAGTAATTAAATTAAACAATACAAGTACAATTTTTTTTATAAGCTTGGGCATCATTAAAAGAGAAAATTATAAATCAAGCTAGTGGTAATTTTATTTTTAGCCTTAAAACAAAAGACATTAATAATTCAAGCTATTGGTAATTAATTATTTATTATATTATAATAATCTTATACATGAATAAACCAATTTGGTACCTTATAATAATGATTTATATATTATATCATAATAATTTTTTAAGAATAAATTATGTAATCTCTTAGTGTGTAAGTATTATTTTGATAGAATTATGTTGGCCCTATAGGCTATACCGAGAGGGGGGGTGAATCGGTTTTTCACTAGCCTTAGGTTCGTTTTTCGGTTTCTCTAAATTCTCTAGTCTATATTGATATTTTCTAAGTTCTCTAGGCTACTCAATTATGCAATATAGATTCAAAGCAATAAACACAAATATAATTGCAAATAAGTAAAGAGTAATGATAGAGAAATGTACGCAAGCGATTTATAGAGGTTCGGCAACCTTGCCTACGTCCTTTACCTTGAGACGCTCCCAAGGATTTTCCCCAAATTCACTATACTTGAATTTGTTTTTAAAATCCCTCTTTTTAAAGGCTCAAGAGAAACCTCACTATTTTTCTAGGCTCAAGAGAAACCTCTCTCTTTTTCTTAGGCTCAAGAGAAACCTCTCTCTTTTTCTTAGGCTAAAGAGTAACCTCCCTCTTTTTCTAAGGCTAAAGAGAAGCCTCCCCTTTTACAAGGTATGAGTTGGTTTACAAGAGAAGTAATTAAAGAAGGCCTCTAGATAGGCAAGTGATTACAAAATTTAAGCACAATGAAAACCTATACAAGATTTGTGCTAAGCACTACAAGAAATAGATGAATGATAGATGATGAAGACTTTGGAGCTCTTGATTTGTTGTTGAGGCTTGAGGATTTGAGGAAAATGAGTATTGGAGTTGATTGAGTAGTTCCTCTTGCTTTCTTTAGCTTTTAAGCCTATATTTATAGTCCCTTGGATGTATTCTAGCCGTTGGGTGGAGCCAAGATTGAATCTGACCGTTGTATCTCACAAAACTAGCCGTTATAGGCTATTTTCGGGCAAAAGGATCGATCCCTTCCCATAGGGGATCGATCCCTTTTGTCCAGAATCTTGATTTTGGGCTTCAGGGACCTTGGGAAGACTTTCTGCCAAAAAGGGATCGATCCTTTTCTTCCAGAGGGCATTTTTCCTGCACTTTTGGGTTAGAAATGATGTGGTTTTTTATCCTAATTCAACCCAAAACATTTTGGCACTTTTGTGGGAGTTTTTCTTGACTCTCTTTGATAAAAACATGGTCTAAATATTCATCAAGTGATTTTCTAAAATATTCAAAAACATTTATAAAGTATTAAGACCAATAAGAGTGTATCGATAAATCATGGTCTTAAGTTTGATATGATCACTTGAAAATGGATTGAGAAAATCATGTGTGATAATGCAAATTTACAATATGAATTAAAACTTTAAAGCTTACTTAAGTTTTTGTCATTTCAAAATATATATGTCAATTTAAAGCTAACAATCTCCCCCTTTTTGATATGACAAAATTTAATGTAAATTTGCTTTGAAAATTTTTTGATAAAATACTCCCCCTCAAATAAAACAAGATTTTATAAAGCTCCCCCTTAATATAAGCATGGGTTTTGAAAATGCATTTTCCCTCATTATCTCTCCCCCTTAATATCTTTCCCTTTTAATATCTATCTCTCCCCCTTTTTGTCATAGCAAAAAGAAGGAAAACGAAGAAAAAATATGCTCTCCTAAAATTATGGTTATGTGAGAAGAGATAAAAGAATATGCTCCATCCAACAAGAAACATGTTAGTACATGAGACTCATAGCACAAATAAATAAATCAATATTCATAAAGAGTATTCATGCAATGAATATGACTTATGATCCTATACCAATTGTTTATAAATAATTTGGATACCAATTGTTGATAAGTAATTTTGCAAGAAGGTTCCAATTGGTAAGAAGTTAAGCAAGCACCTAAGTATATCAATTGTTCTCTAAGGTCCAACTAAGGTGCAAGGTAATACATCATGATTATGAGCTAAAAATTAGATAACATATCATATGCATGTGTTCATAAATCATTTTCAAGAAATATTGTGCCTAGAATAAAGATATATAGCAATTAACTACAAATTCTAGCACACAATAGTTTCATGCAAAAATATCCTAAGAGAATTCTTCTCTATTTGTCATTTCAATCTAAGGAGCATGAGAAGAATTGTCAATTTAAAGCTCATACCAATTGGCAATTTAGATTTGGCTTACCAATTATTGAAAATATGGTTGCCAATGATACTAATTATTATTTCAATCTAAATACCAATTGTTACTAATGGTTGACTTAGGCATTTTGCATGAATTCAATATTTATGTGTAGTGTGTTCATGTCAAGAAAATAATCATTCTAATTATGCAAGAACACAACCACATACCATCATCATTAAATATGCATATGGATCAATTAATCATTAACACACTATCATAAAATATTAATCCATATTCATATTCACAAATTTATATCATATGGAAGATTCATAAAATCAAGGTATTCAAGCAAACACATTTTCTTCCATGAAACTAAAGAATCCTATGCTCAATTTTCCATTCAAAATCTTAACCAATTATGAGCAAGGAAAGATTCAACATTACCATTTTAATCAATTAATAGCCATATCCCTAGTTGTTATCATCATTTAAAGTTCTAGAGGGTATATGCTATTTTAACTAAAATGGTTTCACCTAAGTGAATCAATATTATCAAGCTAAAATATATTTTATCATTAAAATCCATAAACTATGAGTGAGATTAAGCACTTAATATCATGAAATAACTATTCTCATCTCATAGACATGATTATTGATTCAACTTAAGTAAACATGCATGTTCAACATCAAAACAATCAAGATTTAATGCATGTATATCAATTATTGGTGTTGTCATTAAAGCTCAAGTTCTTTAATAGTTTGGTTATAAGAAAAATTTAAGTACATGGATGATAAAGTTTCATGCATTTGAATATTTGGGATCCATTTATCATCACACATTGTAGGCTAATGACTATTACCAATTGTTGAATTTACATTTGGAATCAATCCTTAAGGTCAAGTTTTAATTATTCTTCCACTAGATGTATAATTATCATGTAACCTATAGTGGAGTAGTTGAGTCAAGCTAATAAATATAATCCTATAAGCATGCTTGACTAAGATGAACAAAAGGAATGATGAATATTCATTATGCACAAGTTCATCAACTTCTCAAATATACACAAATCATTGAAATAAATCTCAAAATTATGTTTAAGCATTCATTGAAAATATATTTCAAGATTCATGAATGTTTTCAACAAGAAAAATGATTGTGCACTTGTGAGCTCAAGAAAAATGATATTGATTGTTGAAAGTGATACCATTTGTTGGAAATGATATTAATTGATGAAGTTAAGGCATGATATCAATGAAAAATGAATTTTCATATATTAAAGATCATCAAAAAGAAGTTCAAACGATAAATTTTATGCTTATACAAAAGATAGTGTGAAACTAACAAAAGATCCTCCCAATTTTCAGTTTAAACATGCAGGAGAGCCTTTTCTGGCCTGGGGGGATCGATCCTTTTAGGAGGGGGATCGATCCCTCATACGTTTCTGCAGATTCTGCAAATGTTTTACCAGAAAATTGAACTTGTGAGGTACCAAAACTTCGTTTTTGAGTATTTTAAGTTCAAGTAAGGGTTTAAACATTTGTAAAACATGATTTTGGACTTGTATGAATGAAAAACATAAATGAAAAATCATTTTACAAAAGATTTTGCAATTTTGGAAGAATTTTCACAATAAAATGCATTTTTGGCCTCAAAGGGGGTCATTTTAAGCATTATGCATATTTTCACCAAACCAAAGCATGGGAAACTACAAATATGTCAAAACAAACTTGTTCACATAGGTTTTAAGCACAAATACCATTAAAGCATACATCTTGTGAACAACATGCCATGATTGTCAACATACAAGTTCTTCATTATTGCTCATGACATGGCATTTTGCATATATGACATATTTGACAACTTTTGAGCAACTAAATATATTATCTAAACATATCAAACTTGCTCAAACTACAGAAATTCAATAATCATTTCAAATTTCCAAAATCATGATTTTCATCCAATCATCCAATACATCATGAACTATCCATCAACCACTCAAAAATCATTTTTCATGCCTTTTGATCAATCATTCAACTCACAAAGATTATCAACCACATTTCTCATCAATGCACAAATAATCAAATAAAAGTTTTAAGGAGTAAAGAATTAAGCTTACAAAACTCCTTTGCTTGAGTATGCTTTGCCTTGAATTGTTGAGTCCACCTTGAGCTATCATTTGAAGAATTGTTGTGATTAGTCAAAGATGGATCCTCAAGCTTTTCCTTTTTCTCATTGGCATATGCAAACTCCATGGAGGTGTGTAGAGCATTCAAACCCCATTGTTTCTTTGTAACTCCATGCTCTAACACTCCTACAACAAACAAATTCAAGCATGCTTTGGTACCCAAATTTTCTTGGGTCCATGAGAGTTAGTGTTCACAATTTTTGATCCTTTTGGGATCCATTTTAAGCACAATTCATCATTATTTATTGCATGCTTTGGCATCCACATCTTTCTAACAACTCTTCCTCTAAATGTGGTTTTTCTATATGTGCATGCTTGTGAAGAGTGTCCTATTCTATTGCATAGTGAGCATGTAAGAGATAAATCATGCATAGTATTTTTGCTCACTAAAAAATTCTTTAGATGAGTTTTTTTTTGTATTACATTATATCCTAACCCATCTTTGTCAAAGAAAGCTCTTTGGGTCTCTAACATGTGATCTAGCTTTTGTTGACCCATATAAAACCTAGAGAATGAGTTATGCAAATTTAAGTTCTTTTTATTCAACTCATTTATTTCTAAGTTAGCCTCTTCTAATTTCTTTTCAAATTCTAGCTTAACATTTATCAAGGCTTCATTTTCTATCTTTGATTTAGAAATGATTTTCTTATCTTTGGAATTCATGCATTGGAATTCATTTGCTAAATCATTAAAGGCATTTTGTAGTTCACTAAAGGTATAATCATTATCTTCACTAGAACTACAACTAGCTTCATCATCACTAATGGCCATAAAGCATGAGTAGGCTATCTCTTCATCTACATTTTCCTCATCGGAGCTATCACTATCACTCCATGCAGCCACAAATGCTTTCTTCCTAGGTTTCCTATCCTTTTCTTTCCTAAGTAAGGGGCAATCTAACTTAGTATGACCCGGTTCATTGCACTCATAACATACTAAGGGGTCTTTTTCTCTTCTACTTGATTCTCCCCTATGATGTCTCCTATTTTTCTCTCTCTCATTCATTCTCATGAACCTATTGAATCTTTTGGCAAATATTGCCACTTCCTTTTCTTCCTCATTTCCACTCTCATCACTATCATCCTTATGAGTGGAAGACTTAAGTGCTACTCCTACTTTCTTTGAAGGCTCTTCATTTCTTTTCATTTTCATTTCGTATGTAAGTAGGGAGCCCATAAGCTCATCTAGAGACAAGGTATTTGGATCCTTAGACTCTTCTATTGTGGTTACCTTTGCCTCCCAAGACTTAGGCAAGCTATTCAAAATTTTCTTTACCATTTCAACATTGGAGTAAGCCTTGCCTAGAGCCTTAAGTCCATTGATTATATCATTAAACCTAGTGAACATTTCACTAATGGACTCATTTTCCTTCATTCTAAATAGCTCATAATCATGTGTAAGCATTCCTACTTTGGTCTCTTTCACTTGATTGGTCCCTTCATGTGTGATGGCTAATTTGTCCCATATTTGCTTAGCATTTTCACATAGAGACATTCTATTATACTTATTGGGACCTAATGCACAAAAGAGGGTGTGCATAGCCTTGACATTCAATTGTGCCAATCTCATGTCATTGGTGTCCCACTCGTCCTCACTCTTAGGGACATCTTTTCCATCTACTTTCTTCATGGGAATTCTAGGACCATTCACTATAATTCTCCACACTTCATAATCATTGGATTGTACAAATAACATCATCCTAGTTTTCCAATATGAATAATTTTCATCATTGAAGAGTGGAGGTCTAACTAATGATTGTCCCTCTTCTCCTAAGGGTGTGCCTACATTCAAGTGAGCAATTTATGATCGTTTTGCTCGATAGAGGTTAGTCTAATTCAATCTCGAGCCCAAGCTCTGATACCAATTGTTGGCCCTATACGCTATACCGAGAGGGGGGTGAATCGGTTTTTCACTAACCTTAGGTTCGTTTTTCGGTTTCTCTAAATTCTCTAGCCTATATTGATATTTTCTAAGTTCTCTAGGCTACTCAATTATGCAATATAGATTCAAAGTAATAAACACAAATATAATTGCAAATAAGTAAAGAGTAAGGATAGAGAAATGTACGCAAGCAATTTATAGAGATTCGACAACCTTGCCTACGTCCTCTACCTTGAGACGCTCCCAAGGATTTTCCCCAAATTCACTATACTTGAATATGTCTTTACAATCCCTCTTTTTAAAGGCTCAAGAGAAACCTCTCTCTTTTTCTAGGCTCAAAAGAAACTTCTCTCTTTTTCTTAGGCTAATGAGTAACCTCCCTCTTTTTCTAAGGCTAAAGAGAAACCTCCCCTTTTACAAGGTATGAGTTGGTTTACAAGAGAAGTAATCAAAGAAAGCCTCTAGATAGGCAAGTGATTACAAAATTTAAGCACAATGAAAACCTATACAAGATTTGTGCTAAGCACTACAAGAAATAGATGAATGATAGATGATGAAGACTTTGAAGCTCTTGATTTGTTGTTGAGGCTTGAGGATTTGAGGAAAATGAGTATTGGAGTTGATTGAGTAGTTCCTCTTGCTTTCTTTAGCTTCTAAGCCTCTATTTATAGTCCCTTGGATGTATTCTAACCGTTGGGTGGAGCCAAGATTGAATCTGACCGTTGTATCTCACAAAACTAGCCGTTATAGGCTATTTTTGGGCAAAGGGATCGATCCCTTCCCATAGGGGATTGATCCCTTTTGTCCAGAATCTTGATTCTGAGCTTCAGGGACCTTGGGAAGACTTTCTGCCAAAAAGGGATCGATCCCTTTCCCTAGGGGATCGATCCTTTTCTTCCAGAGGGCATTTTTCCTGCACTTTTGGGTTAGAAATGATGTGGTTTTTGATCCTAATTCAACCCAAAACATTTTGGCACTTTTGTGGGAGTTTTTCTTGACTCTCTTTGATAAAAACATGGTCTAAATATTTATCAAGTGATTTTCTAAAATATTCAAAAACATTTATAAAGTATTAAGACCAATAAGAGTGTATCGATAAATCATGGTCTTAAGTTTGATATGATCACTTGAAAATGGATTGAGAAAATCATGTGTGATAATGCAAATTTACAATATGAATTAAAACATTAAAGCTTACTTAAGTTTTTGTCATTTCAAAATATATATGTCAATTTAAAGCTAACAAATTAAGTATTTATTAAAAATAATTTATTTATTATCTATTAAATGTAAAATTAAAGTGTGGATAAAAATAATAATTCTAATAGTAAATTAAAATGTAATTTAATAATACATTAGAGTAGAATTACTGTGTAAGTGGTAATTTTAATAAAATTTGTTTTTTATACTTTATTAATATTATTATTAATTATATTTAAATAACTCACATTATATTAATTAATTGAGTAATATCTACTATTTAACATTTTAATTAGATATTCGATCAATTGGTGTATATCTAATATTATTATGTTAATGTGAACATGAAAAAATTAGTACTTAATTGGTGTATAACTGTATATGATATGATTATATTAAATGTTATTATTTATAATATAATGTTAATTGTTGTATATAACTTGTTTAATTTGACGTTCTAAATTTTTAATGAGATATTTGATTATTAATATTGTTAGCTTTAAATTAACATATATATTTTGAAATGACAAAAACTTAAGTAAGCTTTAATGTTTGAATTCATATTGTAAATTTGCCTTATCACATATGATTTTCGCAATCCATTTTCAAGCGATCATATCAAACTTAAGACCATGATTTATCGATACACTCTTATTGGTCTTAATACTTCATAAAATGTTTTGAATATTTTAGAAAATCACTTGATGAATTTTTGGACCATGTTTTCATCAGAGAAAGTCAAGAAAAACTCCCACAAAAATGCCAAAATGTTTTGGGTTGAATTAGGATCAAAGACCACATCATTTCTAACCCAAAAGTGCAGGAAATAGCTTTCTGGAGGCATGGGATCGATCCCCTAAGGGAAGGGATCGATCCCTTCAAGGCAGAATGATCCTCAAGCCCAGATTTAACATCCTGGAAGCTTGGGATCGATCCCCTATGGAAAGGGATCGATCCCTTTGCCCGAAAAGAGCCTGTAACGGCTAGTTTTTGTGAGACAACGGTCATATTCAAGTTTTAGCTCCACCCAACGGCTACAATACATCCAAGGGACTATAAATAGAGGCTTAGAAGCTAAAGAAAGCAAGAAGAACTGCTCAGAAATTCTATTCATCATCTTCTTCATTTTCCTCAAGCCTCAACAACAAATCAAGAGCTACAAAGTCTTCATCTTCCATCATTCTCATATTCTTTGTATAGAATAGCACAAATCTTGTATAGGCTTTTTCCTTGTGCTTAAACATTATAATCACTTGCCTATCTAGAGGCCCTTATTTGATTACACAATTTATAAACTCTCTCATTCCTTGTAAAAGGGGAGGTTTCTCTTTAACATAAGAAAAAGAGGGAGGTTTTTCTTGAGCCTAGAAAAAGAGGGAGGTTTCTCTTGAGCCTAGAAAAAGAGAGAGGTTTCTCTTGAGCCTTGAAAAGAGGGAGTGTAACACAAATTCAAGTTAGTGAATTTGGGGAAAATCCTTGGGACCGTCTCAAGGTAGAGGACGTAGGCAAGGTTGCCGAACCTCTATAAATCACTTGTGTACATTTCTCTATCCTTACTCTCTTTACTTATTTGCAATTATATTTGTGTTTATTGCTTTGAATTTATATTGCATAATTGAGTAGCCTAGAGAACTTAGAAAATATCAATATAGGCTAGAGAATTTAGAGAAACCGAAAAACGTACTTAAGGGTAGTTAAAAACCGATTCACCCCTCCCTCTCGGTATAGCCTATAGAGCCAACAATTGGTATCAAAACTTGGGCTCGAGATTAATTTAGACTAACCTCTATCGGGCAAAACGATCATAAATGGCTCTAGGTGATGATTTTGAGACTAGCTCACAAACTTTAGAAGAATATTCATTTGATGAGCTTCAAGATGCATTTAATGAGCTAAGTGATGAATATAAATCAATGCATGCAAAATATAACAAAAAGTTAAATAAATTTAGAAAAGAGAATGAAATTTTGATGAATACTAATATTGAGTTGGAGGAGAAAATAAAAGATCTAGGCTCAAAGAATGATGAACTCACCAAGGTGAAATTAGAGCTAGAAAAGAAATTAGAACACATTAAAGATAAATTGGCAAATCCTAGCTTTTTAACTATTGAGGATGAAAAGGAGAAACCTAGCTCTAGTGAATGCAATGACCATTATTATGATGATTTACAAAATGCTTTTGATGAGTTAGCTAGTGAATTTGAATGCATGAATTCAAAATACAAGAAAATGATTACAAAACTAGAAATGGAAAATGATGACTTATTGAATGCCAAGCTTGATTTTGAAAAGAAATTAGAAGAAGCAAATCTAGAAATTGATAAAGTAAATAAAAAGAACTTAAATTTGCATAATTCATTTTCTAGATTCTACATGGGTCAACAAAAGCTAGATCATATGTTAGAGACCCAAAGAGCTTTCTTTGACAAAGATGGGTTAGGATATAATGCAATACAAAAAGAAACTCATCTAAAGAATTTCCTTGTGAGCAAAAATACTATGCATGATACATCTCTCACATGCTCATTATGCAATAGAATAGGACACTCTTCACAAGCATGCACTTATAGAAAAACTACATTTAGAGGAAGAGTTGTTAGAAAAATGTGGGTGCCAAAGCATGCAATAAATAATGATGAATTGTGCTTAAAATGGATCCCACAAGGATCAAAAATTGTTTGCACTAACTCTCATGGACCCAAGAAAATTTGGGTACCAAAGCATGCTTGAATTTGTGTATTGTAGGAGTGTTTGAGTATGAGAATACAATGAAACAATGGAGTTTGAATGCTCAACACATCCTCATGGAGTTTTCTTGTGCTAATGAGAAAAAGGAAGAGCTTGAGGATCCATCCTTGGCAAGGTCACAACAATTCTTCAAAGAATGGCACAAGGTGGATTCAACTATTCAAGGCAAAGCATTCTCTAGCAAAGGAGTTTTGTAAGCTTAAATCCTATCTCTTCAAAACTCATTTTTGCTAAAATTATTTATATGTTTTATTGAGACACTTGGTTGATGATTCTTGATGCATTATAAGTAGAATGATTGAGCAAAAGGCATGACAAATGATTGTTGAATGTTTGATGAATGAAAGGCATGATAAAGATTTTTGATTGTTTGATTATAGTACTTGAGGCATTGAATGATTGAATGAAAAACATGTTTGATGATTTTGAAATGACTTTGTATGATTGGAGCAAGTATGAGATGTGTTGATAATATACTGATATGCTCCAAAAATGGTTAAATATGTCATTTATGCAAAATGTCATGTTATGAGCAATAATGAAGAACTTGTATGTTGGAAATCATGGCATGTTTTTCACAAGATGTATGTTTTAATGATATATATGCTTAAAATCTATGTGAACAAGTTTGTTTTGACATATTTATGTAATTCGATGCATTGGTTTGGTCAAAATATGCTTAAATCTCAAAATGACCTCTTTTGAGGCCAAAAATGCTTTTTATTGTGTAAATTCTTCCAAAATTGAAAAATCTTTTGTAAAATGGTTTTTCATTCATGTTTTTCATTCACACAAGTCCAAAATCATGTTTTACAAATGTTTAAACCCTTACTTGGACTTAAATTACTCAAAAACGGAGTTTTGGTACCTCACAAGTTTAATTTTCTGTCAAAACAACTGCAGAATCTGCAGGAAACATATGAGGGATTGATCTTCCTCCTAAAGGGATCGATTCCGCCAGGCCAGAAAAGGCTCTCCTGCATGTTTTCAACCGAAATTAAGAACTTTTCATTGTTTTGATACTTTCTCTCTTCTCAACTTAAAATTCATTGTTTTAACTTCTTTTTGATGATCTTTAATATATGAAAATTCATTTTTCATTGATATCATGCCTCAACTTCATCAATTTGTATTATTTCCAACAAATGGTATCACTTTCAACAATCAATATCATTTTTCTTGATCTCACAAGTGCAAAATTAGTTTTCTCATTGAAAATGATCATGAATTGCATAAATCTTGAAATAATCTTGAAACATACTGTCAATGAATGCTTAAACATAATTTTGAGAAATATTTCAAGAATTTATGGATATATTTGAGAATTTGATGAACTTGTGCATAATAAGTGTTTTTCATATCTTTTGTTCATCTTAGTCAAGCATGCTTATAGGATTATTTGTATTAGCTTGACTCAACTACTCTACTCTAGGTTACATGATAATTATACATCTAGTGGAAGAATAATTAAAACTTGACCTTAAGGATTGATTTCAAATGTAAATTCAACAATTGGTATAAGGTCATAATTTTCCTTGGCCTATAATTTGTGATGGTAAATGGATCCTAAATGTTCAAATGCATGAAAATTTATCATCCATGAAATTAATTCTTTATGGCCAAATTATTAAAAAACTTGAGTGTTAATGACAACACCAACAAATTGATACACATGCAGTGAATCTTGAGTGTCTTGATGTTGAACATGCATGTTTGCTTAAGTTGTATCAATAATCATGCCTATGAGATGAGAATAGTTGTTTTCATGATATTATATGCTTAACCTCACTCATAGTTTATGGATTTTAATGATAAAATATATTTTAGCTTGATAATATTGATTCACTTAGGTGAAGCCATTTTAGTTAAAATAGCATATACCCTCTAGAACGTTAAATGATGATAACAACTAGGGATATGGCTCATAATTGATTAAAATGGTAATTTTGAATTTTTCCTTACTCATAATTGGTTAAGATCTTGAATGGAAAATTGAGCATAGGATTCTTTAGTTTCATGGAAGAAAATGTGTTTACTTGAATACCTTGACTTTTTGTATCTTCCATGTGGTATAATGTTGTGAATATGAATATGGATTAATACTTTATGATAGTGTGCTAATGTTTAATTAATCCATATGCATATTTGATGATGTGTGATTGTGTTCTTGCATATTTAGAATAATTATTTTCTTGACATGATCATACTACACACAAATATTGGATTCATGCAAAATGACTAAGTCAACCATTAGTAACAATTGGTATTTAGATTGAAATAACAATTAGTATCATTAGCAACCATATTTTCAATAATTGGTAAGCCAAATCTAAATTGCCAATTGGTATGAGATTTAAATAGACAATTCTTCTCATGCTCTTTAGTTTGAAATGACAAATAGAGAAGAATTCTCTTAAGATATTTTTGCATGAAACTCTTGTGTGCTAGAATTTGAAGTTAATTGCTATATGTCTTGATTCTATGCACGCTCTTGCTTAAACGTGATTTATGAGCTCATGCATATGATATGTCATCTAATTTTAGCTCATAATCATGATGTATTGACATGCACCTCAGTTGGACTTTATAGAACAATTGATACACTTAGGTGCTTAATAGGATTAAAATAAGCAAGTCATAGACCTTAGTAGATATTTATACTATACTTGCTTTATTTCTTACCAATTGTGAACTTCTTGCAAAATTATTTATAAACAATTGGTATAGGATCATAAGTCATGTTCTTTGCATGAATATTTCATACTTGTTATGGACATTGACTTATTTATTTGTGCTATGAGTCCCATGTACTAACATGTTTCTTGTTGGATGGAGCATATTCTTTTATCTCTTCTCACATACCCAAGATTTTAGGAGGAGCATATTTTTTTATTATTTTTTCCTTCTTTTTGCTATGACAAAAAGGGGGAGAGATAGATATTAAAAGGGAGAGATATTAAGGGGGAGAGATAATGGGGGAGAAATAGTTTGAAAATTCATTTTCAAAACCCATGCTTATATTAAGGGGGAGCTTTATAAAATCCTGCTTTATTTGAGGGGGAGTATTTTATTAAAGAATTTTGAAAGCAAATTTACATTAAGTTTTGTCATATCAAAAAGTGGGAGATTGTTAGCTTTAAATTGACATATATTTTGAAATGACAAAAACTTAAGTAAGCTTTAATGTTTGAATTCATATTGTAAATTTGCCTTATCACATATGATTTTCTCAATCCATTTTCAAGTGATCATATCAAACTTAAGACCATGATTTATCGATACACTCTTATTGGTCTTAATACTTCATAAAATGTTTTGAATATTTTAGAAAATCACTTGATGAATTTTTTGACCATGTTTTCATCAGAGAAAGTCAAGAAAAACTCCCACAAAAATGCCAAAATGTTTTGGGTTAAATTAGGATCAAAGACCACATCATTTCTAACCCAAAAAGTGCAAGAAATAGCTTTCTGGAGGCATGGGATCGATCCCCTAAGGGAAGGGATCGATCCCTTCAAGGCAGAATGATCCTCAAGCCCAGATTTAACATCCTGAAAGCTTAGGATCGATCCCCTATGGAAAAGGATCGATCCCTTTGCCCGAAAATAGCCTGTAACGGCTAGTTTTTGTGAGACAACGGTCATATTCAAGTTTTGGCTCCACCCAACGACTAGAATACATCCAAGGGACTATAAATAGAGGCTTAGAAGCTAAAGAAAGCAAGAAGAACTGCTCAGAAATTCTATTCATCATCTTCTTCATTTTCCTCAAGCCTCAACAAAAAATAAAGAGCTACAAAGTCTTCATCTTCCATCATTCTCATATTCTTTGTATAGAATAGCACAAATCTTGTATAGGCTTTTTCCTTGTGCTTAAACATTGTAATCACTTGCCTATCTAGAGGCCCTTCTTTGATTACACAATTTGTAAACTCTCTCATTCCTTGTAAAAAGAGAGGTTTCTCTTTAACCTAAGAAAAAGAGGGAGGTTTTTCTTGAGCCTAGAAAAAGAGGGAGGTTTCTCTTGAGCCTAGAAAAAGAGAGAGGTTTCTCTTGAGCCTTGAAAAGAGGGAGTGTAACACAAATTCAAGTTAGTGAATTTGAGGAAAATCCTTGGGAGCGTCTCAAGGTAGAGGACGTAGGCAAGGTTGCCGAACCTCTATAAATCACTTGTGTACATTTCTCTATCCTTACTCTCTTTACTTATTTGCAATTATATTTGTGTTTATTGCTTTGAATTTATATTGCATAATTGAGTAGCGTAGAGAACTTAGAAAATATCAATATAGGCTAGAGAATTTAGAGAAACTGAAAAACGTACTTAAGGGTAGTTAAAAATCGATTCACCCCTCCCTCTCGGTATAGCCTATAGAGCCAAAAAATATGTATAAGTACGATTATATTTAATATAATAATGTTATATTATGATTTATGTGCAAGCCAATAACAAAATAAATATAAAATTGAGGTAATTAATTGACCAATTATTCATAATATTAAGTATTTTTTTAATGTATACTATAATCTTATTCAACATTATAATTGAACAATTAGTTAACTAGTTATGCGATTAGATTTAATTTAATTACTAATTATGTTGGTATTTAAAAGACAAAATAAATGTAAAAAAATTCATAAAAACTTAAAATTTTATTAAATATATAATATAATTATTAAAAAAGCTAATAAAACAAAGTTAAAAAAACAAAGAAATTTATTAAACTAAGAGTGTCTAAATTCCAATGGCTCAATATTGACCTAAAAAAATACAATAACCCAATAAGTTATTGTTAAGAGTATAAAGCCATTTATATAAATGTTTAATTATTTAGTGTGATTTATTTATAATTTGTTAATTATTTATTTGTATAGCTAATACTTTTGGATTTTTACTATGTATATTTGGCCCACTTAAAAAATAATTTTTTATATAATTATTAATATATAATTATATATTTTATAACACATGTGAATATCACAGGAAATTAAAAAAATAAATAATACTTGTCAAGTAATAAAAACATTAAAATGTAAAAATTTATATTTATATAAATATTTATTAAATTTTAACTATAATTTAGCATTTTTATTATTTTTTTATTTAACTATATAAAATTAAATTAATTATTACATTTAAAATTATAAAATACTTATAATTTATAAAATTTTAAAATAATTTGACGAAGTCCGTCCGATTAAAACCGAACAGAAATTGAAAATAATCGAAACCAAAAATACTCGAAATCGAAAAAATTCGAAACCGAATATAACCCGGACCGAACCCGTCCGAGTCCGCCCATTTGCCACTTCTACTTGCTCCCTGGTGTTTTTTTATCTTTGCTTTTTGATTGAACAAAAAAAAAATTTCTGCATGTTTCTTTCAGAATGCAGATTATGAGTTTCTGAGGTTGGAAAAAGCAAATGGGCAGGCTGTCCGTGGTATTCTTTACTATTTAAATTTTGCGGGAAGGATTCCTAAAGATAACGCTACTCAAATCTTTGAAGCATGCGTTTTTGAGAGGGATTCCTAAAAACATAAGAGATGATGCCACAGAGGTCGAATTTTGTAGGGAAAAGACTGCTCCTTCCACATCAGGTACATCAAATTTGCACTACTTTCATACTTCTAGTTTTGAAATTCTGATACCGATGTCATAATTGTTCATTGAAATAGATTACAATGTGTTATTTTATGGGCCAATTTTCATCATTTTCAGAGCAGCTATTTGACAATGAAGAATGGGTCTTTGTTCATCTTCTTGAACTCTCTTAGAAAGACTATCTTAATCTCTTGGTGAAATTTATTTGGGTGATATTTGTGACATTGTTTGCCCTATATTAGTATGAACAGTTAGTTGCTTTCTTGTTGCTTTTGCTATTTGATTTTATGCACAATTATAATGTTTCTATGTTTGGTGTGTCATAACATCTAGGTCCGTGAACCTAACCGCTAGACTTTAAAATTCGAGGAGTCGCCACCAACCATTCAAACCTAAGGTGTGATTGGTCACCTATTCTTGTCTAAGGATAAGGCATGGTCTACGTTCAAAGAATCTAGGGTTCGGGAGTACAGTTACGTGTGGGGAAGGATTAGCACCCCCACAACGCCCATTCTAAAATGGTACCACTTAGTTTTAAGTTTAGTCTAAATTTGCCTTTATGTTTGTATTAGTTTAGATAATTAAATATTGGGAAAGTTTCTAAGACTATTCCATCAATCTGGCTCAAATCTTAGAAACTCCCCTCACCTCAAGATGTTCAAGGAGTACCAATCGACTTTCTTAAACTCCATCGTCGGATTGATTGAGTATATTATGGAATTCTTATCTTTAAATATTTTCTAATCTTATTCTTCTTATTGTATTGTTTTAATTCTATTATTTTATATTTTTAAAAATAAACATGACATATGGGTTATTGACAATTCTTCTTAAGTATCCCATCAATCTGGCTCAACCGAAGAAGAATCCTCTCACCTAGAAATTCCAAGGAGTACCAATTGACTTTCTTAGAATTTCATCATCGGCATATGTCACATTTACTTCTTTTATTATCATCCCATTACCTTATTATGGTATTATTTTATATTTCTTTATTCTCGATTCGTTATTTTATTTTATTTCATTATATCTTTAAAGTGAACATGAATTATGTTTTCTTGAAAATTCTCCTCAAGTATTCCATCAATCTGGCTCAACTCAAGAAGAATCCTCTCACCTAGAAAATCCAAGGAGTACCAATTGACTTTCTTAGAATTTCATCATCGGTAAAATCTCAATTTATTCTTGTATTTTTAAATTTTATATAAAATTATAACCTAATTACACTACTAATTACTATAAATTATTTTATTTTATTTTATGCACGTATTCATAAACTCAAAAGCATAGGATCTTTCGCACTATTTAATCTAAATACCAAACCATATAGACATAAGCAAATTATTTCATTAACCAATCTAATAAATTTAATACCTAACTTAATTATGTTCTACAAGTTAATTAAATAAATGAATTTTAATTTAACAAATGCAATTAATTAACTTTCCTAACAACCTAGTAATGAAAAACATGAATATATATGATTGAAAAACATGTTAGTAGTCATTACAAATATAAAGTATAGCTTTCTCATAATGAATATAAGTATAACAAGAGATACAGGCGCATGAGCAACTTACCTTGCAATAGCTCTTTTACACGTGCTGTTGTGTCCCTTTTACTTTCTTAAACATGCACTTCCATACAACAACTTAATGCAGGTGACAGATGGAACAGGTGCAATGCGTGTGTTGTGCTCTCTATGTCCCCTTAGGAAGCTCTCTGTCTCGGTTTGCACACAAGGCAGCCTTCCCAAGCCTTCTTTCTCTTTTCGCTCTCTTCCTTTCTTTTCTTCTTCTCTCTTTCTCCCTCGCAGCAGCTTAATGGTGGAGCCTTGGACGGTACACAGCAAAGTGATAAGGAATGTTCTCTTGTCTTCTTTTGTTGGTTTCACGTGTGCTCCTTTTATTCTTTAGTAACTGCAGCCCCTGTTTAACAAAGATGAGCGAGAACCGGTAGGCACAAGCAACAGCAAGGGCAAGCACGAGCGACGGCGTTGGAGCAGCTGTTGGATAGCAAAAGCGGTGCGGACAGAGATGGGAAGGAGCAGCGGCTGTCAGGTTTCGATCTTACTTTCTTAGCAGGTAGCACGTGATGGTAATGCAGCAGAGGCGGGCTGATGCATGCATGCAGTGTTAGTAAAGCTGAATGGTTTGACAGTGTGGTTGCAGGCTGTAGTAAAGATGACAGAGTAGAAAGAAACAATGCTGTGGCTTAGCAAGGCAGCAGGGACGACTCCAGGCAAGGAAGAGACGCCTCCAGGCAAGGAAGAGACGCTAGAAAATGGCCGGAAACGCAGCAGCAGCAACTACGGGGAAGGTTCCAGGCAGCAGCAAGCAAAGCCTGTGAAGCAGTAAGGATGGCAGGGATGCAATAAGCGAGGGAGTCAGGCAAGGCTACGGAAGATGATGATGCGTGGCCAGAAATGATGGTAGCGGCCAGGAGCCCAGGACGATGTGCAACAGCAGGGTTTTATTTTTAGGGTTTTCTAGGTTTTTTCTCTCGATTCCTCCCCCCCCCCCCCCCCCCCGGCTGATTGCCAGTGTCCCTTTTTTATAGTCCAAACTTGTTAGAATCCTAATGCAACTAAACTTATTCTCATAAGTATCTCATATTTTATCTATTTTATTCCTATGTTAATCCTAATCTAACTCTATTAATTTGAATAATTATCCTAAAAACTCTAATTATCCTAATTATCCTATACTAAAATTAATTTTATTTTCTTTTCTTATCTCTCCTTTTTTTTAATTATTCCTAAATCCTATTTTAATTGTAATTTCCTAATTAATGTTAATTCTAAATCTAAAAAATTCTAATTTAATTTTAGCCTAATTCTAAATTGTTAAATTATTTAAAATACAAATGTCACCCAACTCAATTAATTATTTTTACAAATTAAGACCTCGGACAAAATAGGGTGTCTACAGCTGCCCCTCTTTGTGTATTTGTTGTGAAACAGTAATTGCACAAAGACATAGACACCTATTTTGTCTGACTTCTTTTTTTTTTCATTTTTTTATTTTTTTCAAAAAGCTCCCTCTAAACAGAAAGGCAGTCAAACTTTATAATCTTGTCTAATAGCTCCTCCTAAACAGGCAGGCAGTCAAACTTTAAAATCTTGTATAAAAGCTCCTCCTAAACAGGCAGGCAGTCAAACTTTAAAAATCTTGTCCAAAAGCTCCTCCTAAACAGGCAGGCAGTCAAACTTTAAAAATCTTGTCCAAAAAGCTCCTCCTAAACAGGCAGGCAGTCAAACTTTAAAAATCTTGTCTAAAAGCTCCTCCTAAACAGGCAGGCAGTCAAACTTTAAAAATCTTGTCTAAAAGCTCCTCCTAAACAGGCAGGCAGTCAAACTTTAAAAATCTTATCCAAAAAACTCCTCCTAAACAGGCAGGCAGTCAAACTTTAAAAATCTTGTCTAAAAGCTCCTCCTAAACAGGCAGGCAGTCAAACTTTAAAAATCTTGTCCAAAAAGCTCCTCCTAAACAGGCAGGCAGTCAAACTTTAAAAATCTTGTCCAAAAAGCTCCTCCTAAACAGGCAGGCAGTCAAACTTTAAAAATCTTGTCCAAAATTTGGATGAATCATGCCCGAAGGTCTTCTAGATTGTACTCAAGGAACCTTGTCTGTAATTTTTCCTCATGCAATGCATCATGTATGCAACTACGCATGCATTCTATCCTATCTATGCAATGTCATTTGTATAATGCCATTCATGCAATATTATTCACACAATCTATTCTATTCATGCAATGTTTTCTTTGAAAAAGCATTTCAACTTTAACTGTGGCAATAACAAGGTCTTTCTGTATCAGTCCATCTCATGCATTCTTCTCTTTTCATTTGTCATTTTGTCCTTATATTTCCTATTTCTTTCCTCATTTTCCTTCTTCCATTTTTTCTCTCCCAATGAAGCTCTTATCTTCATGCCCTCTTTAGCTTATCTTATCCCTTGTCTCTTCTTCTTTACTATCCTTCCTATCTGGTCATTCATTTGCTCATTAAAATCTTCATTCACTCTTCTTTATTCATTGGTTTTTCTTGATTTCCAATTTTCATTCATTCACAAGTTTCCTTTTCTTTCATTTTCCTAAATAATATAGGAGTCTTTCACATATTTTGCCAAGCAAACATTCATTATCATTTTAATTTCAAAATCAATGCAATACAATTTCTCAATCCCTCAAGGTTAGGATATAGCAAAGAAATGATAGGTGAAATGAAAAGAGTGGTATCATTCAACATTTGAAAAGATTTAACAAGTAATTATCAGGCTTAAAAGGAAAGTAGGCTTGAATGAAAAGTGAGAATTTTTAGGATTAGGTAATAGTATCCAAATAATAACAATTCAAACAATTCTGATCAATGAATACAAAATTCCCTTCAAAGGTCCACCTTATCTGATCATGTTGAGTTCATTAAAATATCCTCTTGCCCCCGTATCATTGACATTCAGTTCTTTTTGGTATCTAAGCTGCCTTTTCAAGTTTTTAACTTAGACGCACTTCATTCATCCAAACAGCCCTTTTTGGGTTTTCGATCTGAATCCTCTTTTCATTTTTTCTCTTTTTCTTTTTTTTCTTTTCTTCTCTTTTTTTTTTCTTCTTTTTCATTTTCTTTTCTTTCTTTTTTTTTAATTTATTTCTCTTCATTTTCAACTTCATTGTCCTTGATGAAACTTCTCTTATTTGTTCTCCATTTTGATTCATGCCCCAACATCAGATATTTCTTCACCCAATTTAATGCTCACATGGATCTATGAGAGTCTTCGGAATCCCACTTCTTCCATCTAGAGAAATCTTTTTCCTTATCTTGATCTGCTTGTCCTACTTCCATCCAAAAGATTATCATCTCATAGTGTAAATATGCCTTTATTCAACACATAATTCTTCAATAGGAGTACTCATATTTGATCAAAATGGACTTTTAAGGCACGTAATGTAGGCTCAGGTGAGGGTTTCTGAAAGAAAGGATAATATAGGCCCAAAATAAGTGTTTCAGGGTTCATCAAACCAAGAATCATTTTTCATGAATCATTTAGGCCTTTTGCCTTTTGCCCCATTTGCTTTTTCTCTCCTCTTTTATTCTAATATGACTAGGGTTTTCACTTTCTTGATTCAAACCCTCTTTCCTTCTTTATTCTTTTTTCTTTTGTTCTTTTTTTTTCCACAAAAAAATTTTTTCACTTTGCCCCACTAATCCTTCATTTTCCATTCTCTTTGCCCCCTAGTGTAGAGGGTGATTCTTGGTAGGTTATATTAAAAAGAATATAATAGGCTCAAAAGGGGTAATCAATGGATAATTTTACTCACACTTGAAAGGTAGTGAAAGAAGGCCATTTCTCATCTCATTACAAGTACTCTCATTAAAGGTCATCTATTAAACAAAGACAAACTCATTAGAATTTCATGTAGAGATTCACCTTTACTCGTAACATTCTATAGGTGAAGATTTTAGACAAATATCTTCTATTCTCTTCTTTCTTGAACAATCTTGGCAAATTGGAAACCCATTCAACTAACCAAAGCAACTCTTTCAGAATTGAATTTTATACTCATTGCCATCATCATTATCATGTTCATTATTTGGATACTTTTAAGCTTGGTAATAATGTAGAGAATATGGGTATTAGTGTTTGGCATTAAAGAACAAGATTGGAATGAGGAATTAAGAAATATGCATCACACTAATCATTTATTGAAAATGAAAACACATGAAAACTGGCCCAATACATAAAAGAATTCTTAATGCCTTTTGGGCTTAGGCACTCCTATATTACCTAAGAAATTGAAATGTCCTAAGATGAATGAAATTAGAAACAAAGAAACAACCATAATCTTCAAGTTAGTGAATCAATCAATATCATCCAGTTTCTTCCATAACATCAATCGCTACCCTTTGTGTGATCTGGTAGAGGATTATCATTCACATTTGGATCATTCTTTGCCCCAAAACTCAAAATTCCAGCATTGACAAGTGCTTGGACTTTCCTCTTCAAGCCCATACAATTCTCAATAGAGTGTCCAACATTGTCATTATGATAGGCACACTTTGCATTAGGATCATACCACTTTGGGTAAGGAGGTTTCAAAGGTTCTATATAAATAGGGGCAATAAGATGACCTTCCACCAACTTTGGGAATAGCTCGGCATATGTCATGAGTATAGGGTCTATGGTAACATTTCGGCTAAGTCGGGTGTTCCTTTGGTCATTAGGTGGGAAAGTGGGGTTTGTTGAGGCTGTAGGAGTTTGTCGAGGGAAAATAGGTTGATATGTGTTTTGGGGATGAGTTTGTGGGTAAGATGGGGGATAGGCGTAATTCACTAAAGGTGGGTAAGGGGTACAGGAGCGACGTGAGTTATTGGAGACAGCTTGTGCATCTTCTTCCTTCTTCTTTGAAAACCCATTCCTCTTGCTATCATTCATAGATGCTTCAATCTTACCACTCTTAAAGGCATTTTCAATAGCTTCGCCTGTCAACACCATGTCTGCAAAATTCTTGGTCACACTGCTAAGCATACGCTCATAGTAAGGAGCCTTGAGAGTATTCAAAAAGAACATGGTAATTTCCTTCTCAGTCAAAGGAGGTTGAACTAGTGATGCTACGTCTCTCCATCGTTGGGCATATTCTTTGAAGCTCTCATCTTTTTTCTTTTCCATACCTTAGAGAGATAAGCGGTCAGGAGCTACATCAGACACATGTTTGTATTGAGCTATAAAAGCTCTCGCCAACTCAGACCAAGAAGAAACTTTGCTCCTTTCCAATTGGTTGTACCACTTAGTGGCTGACCCAGTCAAACTATCTTGAAAAACATGAATTAATAGCTTGTCATCCCATGCATATGCCGCCATCTTCCTACAGTACATGGTGAGATGATCTTTTGGGCACGATGTTCCGTTGAACTTTTCAAATTCAGGCACCTTGAATTTTGGTGGAAGCACGACACCCGATACCAAACACAACCTTTCAGCATCAATGGGTCCAAAATAGTCAATGCCTTCCACGGCACTTAGTCTTTCCTCTATCAAGCTCAGCTGGGCTTTAGTACCACTATATTCTTCCTTATGCTTCAACTTTTCTAGCTCTGTGGGATCATCTAAGTTTGGCACTTCTACTGGGTTTTGAACTTGTATCTGTAGGTGCGTTGGAGCTTTGGCAGTGCTTCCTTCAGGAACAAAAATGGGGTTGTCTCGCATGCTTTGTTGAGCCTCTTGTACAGACTTATCTTGATTACCCATCTTTTCCTTTCCTTTAATCATGGCTTTTAGCAACTGAGTAATTTCGCTCAATTGCCCTTTCATCTCTGCATTATCCCTTTCCAACTTTTCTATCCTGCTATTTTGATCCTCTTCCATTATGCGTGCTTGATACCTTGTATGATATCTATGGAGGGCAGATCGTCTAGTGGATACAATTTTGATACCTTGAGTGCCACAATTAAGTTGAAATTATATTTCATGTGATGATATGTTTATGCACAAAAATGAATGTATATGGAATGCATTTAAGTCTAGCAATCTCTTCTAACAATCAATGGTATATTCATTCTTATGACATGACAAAACAAATGCAAACTTACGTGAATGATATGTTATGTGATGCAAAATCAAACACAACTATGCATGACTCAATGATACAAACAAACTCTTTTTTTTGTTTTTTTTCTAAAAAATGGAAGAAAGAAAAACTACATTTTTTGAATTTTTTTTTGTTGAAAAACAATGTAAAAAGGAGGAAGTAAAACTTATTCCTTCATGTGTCCTGTCTTGGGTTTGAGTCTACATTTCAATCTAGTATGGTCCCACCCTAAGGCTAAGCCTTATGTTTCATTACATGCTGGGTTTGGATAATTCAAGGTCTAAAGGTTCCCAAATTGTTCCTCACTATCATCCACACAGGACTAGTAAGGCACCCAATCCTCACCCATTATAGGTTACAAACGGAAAGGTTCAATCTGAGTGGGAGTATTTCGCTAGCCTATGTGGAGGTTATCACCTCACGAAAGCGTAGTTACTTTACTCCCTCCAAAAAAAGGAAGAGCCCGGGTTGAGGGCTTATGCAAATGCAAGTGTTGTGTGTGTTGAAGGAATGAATTAACATTTTATCATACATTTTCCAAATACTTCTAGGCAAACTTAGACTAATCTTCAAACTAATCTTTGGCCTGACTCTCTAAAGTCCCCAGCGGAGTCGCCAAACTGTCATAACGTCTAGGTCCGTGAACCTAACCGCTAGACTTTAAAATTCAAGGAGTCGCCACCAACCATTCAAACCTAAGGTGTGATTGGTCACCTATTCTTGTCTAAGGATAAGGCATGGTCTACGTTCAAAGAATCTAGGGTTCGGGAGTACAGTTACGTGTGGGGAAGGATTAGCACCCCCACAACGCCCATTCTAAAATAGTACCACTTAGTTTTAAGTTTAGTCTAAATTTGCCTTTATGTTTGTATTAGTTTAGATGATTAAATATTGGGAAAGTTTCTAAGACTATTCCATCAATCTGGCTCAAATCTTAGAAACTCCCCTCACCTCAAGATGTTCAAGGTGTACCAATCGACTTTCTTGAACTCCATTGTCGGATTGATTGAGTATATTATGGAATTCTTATCTTTAAATATTTTCTAATCTTATTCTTCTTATTGTATTGTTTTAATTCTATTATTTTATATTTTTAAAAATAAACATGACATATGGGTTATTGACAATTCTTCTTAAGTATCCCATCAATCTGGCTCAACCGAAGAAGAATCCTCTCACCTAGAAATTCCAAGGAGTACCAATTGACTTTCTTAGAATTTCATCATCGGCATATGTCACATTTACTTCTTTTATTATCATCCCATTACCTTATTATGGTATTATTTTATATTTCTTTATTCTCGATTCGTTATTTTATTTTATTTCATTATATCTTTAAAGTGAACATGAATTATGTTTTCTTGAAAATTCTCCTCAAGTATTCCATCAATCTGGCTCAACTCAAGAAGAATCCTCTCACCTAGAAAATCCAAGGAGTACCAATTGACTTTCTTAGAATTTCATCATCGGTAAAATCTCAATTTATTCTTGTATTTTTAAATTTTATATAAAATTATAACCTAATTACACTACTAATTACTATAAATTATTTTATTTTATTTTATGCACATATTCATAAACTCAAAAGCATAGGATCTTTGGCACTATTTAATCTAAATACCAAACCATATAGACATAAGCAAATTATTTCATTAACCAATCTAATAAATTTAATACCTAACTTAATTATGTTCTACAAGTTAATTAAATAAATGAATTTTAATTTAACAAATGCAATTAATTAACTTTCCTAACAACCTAGTAATGAAAAACGTGAATATATATGATTGAAAAACATGTTAGTAGTCATTACAAATATAAAGTATAGCTTTCTCATAATGAATATAAGTATAACAAGAGATACAGGCGCATGAGCAACTTACCTTGCAATAGCTCTTTTACACGTGCTGTTGTGTCCTTTTTACTTTCTTAAACATGCACTTCCATACAACAACTTAATGCAGGTGACAGATGGAACAGGTGCAATGCGTGTGTTGTGCTCTCTATGTCCCCTTAGGAAGCTCTCTGTCTCGGTTTGCACACAAGGCAGCCTTCCCAAGCCTTCTTTCTCTTTTCGCTCTCTTCCTTTCTTTTCTTCTTCTCTCTTTCTCCCACGCAGCAGCTTAATGGTGGAGCCTTGGACGGTACACAGCAAAGTGATAAGGAATGTTCTCTTGTCTTCTTTTGTTGGTTTCACGTGTGCTCCTTTTATTCTTTAGTAACTGCAGCCCCTGTTTAACAAAGATGAGCGAGAACCGGCAGGCACAAGCAACAGCAAGGGCAAGCACGAGCGACGGCGTTGGAGCAGCTGTTGGATAGCAAAAGCGGTGCGGACAGAGATGGGAAGGAGCAGCGGCTGTCGGGTTTCGATCTTACTTTCTTAGCAGGTAGCACGTGATGGTAATGCAGCAGAGGCGGGCTGATGCATGCATGCAGTGTTAGTAAAGCTGAACTGTTTGACAGTGTGGTTGCAGGCTGTAGTAAAGATGACAGAGTAGAAAGAAACAATGCTGTGGCTTAGCAATGCAGCAGGGACGACTCCAGGCAAGGAAGAGACGCCTCCAGGCAAGGAAGAGACGCTAGAAAATGGCCGGAAACGTAGCAGTAGCAACTGCGGGGAAGTTTCCAGGCAGCAGCAAGCAAAGCCTATGAAGCAGTAAGGATGGCAGGGATGTAATAAGCGAGGGAGTCAGGCAAGGCTACGGAAGATGATGATGCGTGGCCAGAAACGATGGTAGCGGCCAGGAGCCCAGGACGATGTGCAACAGCAGGGTTTTATTTTTAGGGTTTTCTAGGTTTTTTCTCTCGATTCCTCCCCCCCCCCCCCCCCCCCCCCCAGGCTGATTGCCAGAGTCCCCTTTTTATAGTCCAAACTTGTTAGAATCCTAATGCAACTAAACTTATTCTCATAAGTATCTCATATTTTATCTATTTTATTCCTATGTTAATCCTAATCTAACTCTATTAATTTAAATAATTATCCTAAAAACTCTAATTATCCTAATTATCCTATACTAAAATTAATTTTCTTTTCTTTTCTTATCTCTCCTTTTTTTTAATTATTCCTAAATCCTATTTTAATTGTAATTTCCTAATTAATGTTAATTCTAAATCTAAAAAATTCTAATTTAATTTTAGCCTAATTCTAAATTGTTAAATTATTTAAAATACAAATATCACCTAACTCAATTAATTATTTTTACAAATTAAGACCTTGGACAAAATAGGGTGTCTACATGGTGTTGGTAGTGGGTTTGTGGCAATGGTTTGAATGAAGATGTTGAGTTGTGTTGGGTTTTGAGGCGATGGATTAATTATTCCACAGCTTTATGCTCTGCCTTGATGCTGATGTCCTGTTTCATTTTCTGATATGTCCTGAAGTTGAGTTGATTCACGATTCCAGTCTTCTGCTATGATCTGGTCTGTTTTCCATCATCATTGAGTTACACATTGACTATTGCTGTCATGTTGTCTCCTACTTTTGCTGGTGTCTATCTTCTGTTCTTGGAGTTTCTAGTCTGATGCTTTGTTTTAGTCTGGTTTTTCCCTTGTTTTCTTTTGGTTTTGGTGGATTTTATAGTTTCAGAGGTGATGTCTGTTATGTGTTGGCCTGTACTATGAGACATTTTCAATGAATAAAATCTCTTTGCTTATCAAAAAAAAAAGAGTAAAATTCTAATTCATGTGATATTGTGTTGTAACTAGCTGAAGCTTTAACTTTTGTGTCTTTGCTCACATGCTATTAAAAACTGATATCGATTCTTTTGGTTGTTTGTGTGTTGTTGCAGATGTTTGAAGATATTATTGAGGCATTCAGCTGGTTGGTTAGAAGATCAGGAAGTTGAGCATTTATCTTGAAAGGAAGTATTGTTGTCTGGTAATGCTTTTTAGTGTATAATTTGAACCTCGTTCAAGAACATTTATCTGTTGTGCAATCTAAACTCATCGAAGACTTTGGATTATTGACTTTTTTTTTTTTGGCAAAGCCAATGAGGGAATTTCATTCATATTTGGAAGGCATTACAGCAGAAATACCCTTCAGTAATAATAAGCCAAAATAGAATTCCTCTTTGCTCTTGATTTTGACTTTGATTATGGATTAAGAATATAGTGTTTTTTTATTATGTCTAATCTAAGTTTTAGATCATTATTATTATTATCGGAGCTTTTATCTCAATATTGAGTAAATTATATGAATCAATATAATCTTGATTATAGGTTAAGAATATAATATTTTTTTTCACTCTAATTAACAAAATATGCAACTATGCTATCACAACAGTCAATGAACAACCATAAACGACAATCACAAAAGGCAACCGATTTTACACGAAAAACCTCTTCGAATTAAAAGGTAAAAATCACTGGATTTAAGAGTTCGTTCAAAAGTTTCACCATCAAGAGTGTTTTTAGAAAAACAAAGTTGTTAGATCCTACAAAGTGTACATTTCAACAGTTAACAAATATGGTAAAAAAAAAAAAGCGGCCCAATCGATTCGATGATCCTCCTATCGTCATAACTTCTGATTCTTCTTCTCACCCGGAGCCATTGCCTTGCTCATAAAGAAAAAAAAATAGGATTACATATCGGTGCAGAAGTGTTTACCATTTACCTTAGCATCCCGATTCACTTTTCCCACTCTTTTAATAGCCAATTGATCTTCCCATGTATTTTGAATTAACCAATAATTTTTACCAATTCCTTCATCTGCGCCATATCTTATGATGACAACAGCATGCTTATTCTTTCGTTCGGTTTAGGTGACGGTCATAAATTTGCAAAAAAAAAAATATTTATTAAATTATAAGATTAAAAAAAATACTAACAGAAAGAAGTGTACATGTTTGACTACAACTTACCTCTTTTAGTTTTATAAATTCTTAATTGACCTCGATAACTGCTGCTATGTGATGGCAAGTAGACTTGTTCAAAGATTGAGCTACCTACACAAGTTTAAAGGTTGGTTCGATATTTGATTGGAATTGAAAAAAAATATCGGATGCATTTACCGAACTTGAGCAAAATTTCTAAGTCCGATCAAAAATCGGGCTGGGCTCAAGCTTGATCATCCAAAGCCTTGGCCTAGCCCGAACATAATTATTAATTAATTTTTTTAAATATGTTTACTAAGTATAATATAATTATATGTATATAAAATATTATTGATTAATAAACATGATTATATATTTAATAAAAAAATTAACATGCAAAATGACAAATTAAATTAAATTTTAAAAGGAATAAAAATGAAAACAAATAAACAAAAAAATAAAATCAAAAAATAAATAAAATAATATTTGAGTGGGTTAGGTCGGGTTCGGACTTATATAGTAAAATAAAAAACGAGCATATACTAAAAGCCAGGCCTGAATTTATAGGCCAAACTCGGGCTTGCATATAAGGTATTATTATGGGCTTGGACCTAGCTCGAACCCAGCCCAACCAAGCCCATGGATTTGGTTTAATGGCAAGCAACATGTTCAAGAATTTTTGTTCTCTCATGGCCTTTTATAATTTCATAATCTTTTACATTCAAACTTTATTTATGCTCAAATAAACAGAAATAATATTAAAAAATTATTTCTTAATTAAAAAAATAATATATACATATTAGCGATATATGTTTTATACCCGTGGTCCATCCTCGATTGCCAACAAAAGAATAATTGGCTTCCTACTTTCAACCGGGCAAAGGTTTTGATAATTGAATATAAATAACATCTGGTATTCAGATCTACTTTATCTTTTGGAGGATTTGGGTACATGCAATCTCGAAGCATTTGCGTCGACAAAAGTTTTAATTTTTTTAGGAAAACAAATTTTTCTTACGAGCACGCACCGCAATAGCTGCCGCAGCCCAACATATACCTAAAAAAGTTAAACAAAAAAACTTAATTATAAACACTTAATATATTTTGTAGAGCACGTAAAAACCAATTTGAACAAGCTTTGAACTTACTAAAAGAATTTTGATTTCTCACTGGATTTAATACTTGTTCATCACCCACTTTTTCTCTCCAATATACCTTGGATAGGCATCTAGTTGGGATGTTAATCGATGAAAGCTAATTAATAAAAGAAACTTATTAAGTATTTAAACTTGATCCATATTTAAGTACTACATATGATAAAATAAAAAAAATAAAAAGAGTATCTAAAAATAATTCTCCTTATCTACCTATTATATTCTTTATAAGTACATTTAAACTATGAACAAAATGTTATTTATAAGTACATTTATATTCTTTATAAATCTCTTTATCTACCTATTATATTTAAAAGATTATATATGATACACGGACAGTGTATAACTTTCATATACTGTCAGTTAACCATAACATTACACCTAATTAATGATTAAAGTCTAAAAATATATAGGTCCTTAAAAATAAATTTAAAAACTTTATTAATATTTTTTTAAGGACCTACATATGAGGTGTTATGTTATGATTAACTAATAGTTTATAAAAGCTATATATTGTCGGTGCATCATATATAAACTCTATATTTACACTATGAACAAAATTTTCTTGAAACTTCTTATAAAAATCAAAGGAAGAAGATGAATTCACAAGTACAATATCTTATATATTAAAACTTAATCAACTCCAATTTTAATCCAGTATTAGAAATAGAAATGGATTTTTAGCAATCATAGTGTAACACTGCAAAATCTTATTTTGTCTAGCACATGTCCATTTTCTCATTTTATGTTTTTTTAGGTTAAACCACATAATTTTATTAATAGCTTATGTAAAAAGGGTAACAACATCACCAGTAAAATGATATCTTAGGCAACTATTAACCGAAAACAATTACTTCCAAGTACAGCCAAGCTTAAAAAAAATTAAGTGCAGAAAAAGAAGTTGTTTATGCTTTGCATGTTTTATATTAACCGAAAATTCCAAGTACAGCCAAGCTTAAAAAAATTAAGTGCAGAAAAAGAAGTTGTTTATGCTTTGCATGTTTTATAGATGAAGGGAGTTCTAGCTCTGACAAATCCATCCTACAAGAAAAAAATAAAAAATAAGTATATCGAAGTTAAGTGGAACAAATTTAATGCAGATATTAGGAATTGCATTGTGCATACAAAAGTAGTCTGTCCTTCATGGTTTTGGCAGATAAGACAAAATTATTATTTCTAAAATTTTCATGCATTTTTATCCTAAAATTTAATTAAAATGAAGTTATATGACTCCAACCCAAAGCAATAGAATTTTTTATCACAGAATTATAAATTGTTGTTCTGGGTGTGTTTAAAATAATGTGATACAAATGCACTAGCAACTCATAAAAAGGAAGAACAAAAAAAAAAAACACGTTCCAAGTACTAAGTTAAGTGCCTCCTAGAAAAAAAATTAATCAAAAGAGCAAAACTTTCAAGTTTTTAACTTTCAATCACACTGCTTCTGCCAAATTTCTATAGGCTATCTTCTTGGGAAACATTTCTAATTGGTTCCCACTTTAAACAAAATGATCTTAGATCTGCTTAAAATCAGGCAACCATGTGGCTCAAATTTCATTAAACCTCAAGCAAAAGAAAAGTAGTAATTGATGTAAAATGCATAGAGACTTGGCAGAGGAGAAGTCTATGGGAATATATTGGAGACAACATAAACCTTCCGGTTGCAAATTTTCTCCTCCTAAAGAAGTTCCAACGGCTACTGGGAAAATCATTTATGCAACCTCCATAATAAGTTCCAACGGCTACTGGTATAGGGTGCAGGATGAAGAGATGAAACGTGAAACAAAAAAATGATCCGCAAACACTATTATATTTATAAATCTAATTTAGTTTTACACACTTTCATATATTTTTATATGATTTATATTTTTTTAATCCAATTGTTGATTTTATGTTTTATTCACGTAGATCATAAACTACAAATTTCAAGCTATTGAAGGTGTCTAACTATTTGTTCCATGATATAAAATTTCAACCATTAATAAATTTTTAAAAAAAATGATATTCTCGATTAAAATGATAAGAATATCGAATTGACTTAAAAATTTACGTACATGATAGATACAAATAAATTGTTAAATTTAACAATTGGGTTGCAAAAATATTAATTCTACATGAAGTTATGAAAATGTGTAAAGCAATTTGTTTTACGCTAATGTAAGTAGATTTCTCATCATATATAGTTTTTCTAAAAAATAATTAAATAACTAAATATATCCTCAACTTTTTACACAATATGGATATAACCTCTCAACCTTTTTATTTTACTATAAAAATTCATAATATTTTATTTGACTGTAACTAAGCTCTTATCATTTTAAAATAACGTAATTAAATCCAAATCTATTAATAAAATTAACTACCGTTTGGCAAATTTTATGCGGCAGCTGATGTCAATAGCCTTGTGAGTTGCCACTTAGAATGCCATATGTGCAATACAAATGGAAGTTAGTATCATTTAACAAATTTGAACTTAATTTCATTATTTTCAAAGGTTGTGGTTTATATAGTAAAATAGAAGGATGAGGATATATATGCATTTTGTGTAAAAAGTTGAGAGTATATTGGGCTATTAAGCGCACGCACACATACACACACACACATGTAGGAGGGATCAAGTTACATTGGTGTAAAACAATTTTGTTTTACACCATTTTTATAACTTTGCGTAGGATTAATATTTTTACAAACTAACCATTAGATTTAATAACCTACTTGTATCCGTTATGCATGTAAAGTTTCGAGTTGATTTGATATCCCTATCATTTCGAATGAGAATAGTATATTTTTCAATTATTATCAAACTAATAGTTAAGTATTTTTTATTAACTTGAAATTTTATATGCATAATTTACTTGAATAGAGTATAATACTCAATGGTCGGATTAAAAAAATTATAAATCGTACAAGAATATATGAAAAGGTGTAAAAGAAAATTATTTTATACTAGTGTAATTTGATCTCTCCTCATATATGTGTGTGTGTGTGTGTGAAAACCGTTTATATTGTACTGTACATGAATAAATATTTATTTATTAATTAAATTTCGAAATATTTTGTAAATTATAAGTAAATAGTGATATGGGCCCCACTTGATTTTAGTGCCCAAATGTAAGTATGATTGAGGAAATAGTGTACGAAAGTTATAATAATTATAATGTGGAAATTTTGAGATTAAAATCCCTTATTTTCATTATTTTTGGGAAGTGTGGCAAACAAATTAGAAAATGATAGTTACATCCCAAGGGTATTTTCGTAAATTGTGCCCAAACTAAAATGAATTAGGACGAAGTAAAAATACCATGATATTCTATATGAAAAGGAGTTTAAGATAGTGTCAATAGATTTATTGAATCGGTGGTTAGATAAGAAATTTACGTTGGCGGTCCGCTAGAGGTAATTTCGTAATTTCACACATTCGGTGTACCATGCGTCAACGAAACCACCATGACTCATCAAAATACATCCAATAAGAGTATTTGGTGATGAAATCCAAAATTTTGGAGTGCAATTACATAGTTATAACGATTACAGAAGCTTAAGGGCAAAATTGTTCGAAAATTTCATAACCAAAGGCATTTTGGTAATTTTACCTTATTCTAGAACACTCTTTATAATTATCCCACATGCTTGGCTGGGTACTATTCACCCTTCTTCAACCTCACTTCCATGCCATTGAAGAAGAAAAAGAAGAAAGAAAAGAAACCTTCCAAAACTACACCAAAACTTCATTTTCTCACCAAAATTAAAACTACAAAATTGTTCTATTCACTCTCCTTTCTTCATCTATACCCATAGTTCTTTAAATAAGTGACAAAACAAGAAGAAAGGAGGACTTGAAGGATTCGGCCACAAGGTACCCATTATTATCCATGTAGTTTCAATTGATTTTAATAGTGTAATTTAATGTTTTCAAGCATGATAAGCATGATTATGGTGTTGGATTCAATTGAATTGAGTTAAATCATGACTTACCATTGAAGGAGGGTTTTAGCCAAGGGTAGAAGACAATGGGAACTTAGTGTTTCATGCATTAAAATGATTCCAAATTCTTGCATGAACATGATTAAGCATAAATGTAACATTAGATTGTTGAAAAACAATGTAAATGGTAAGAGGCACCATTCGGCCTAGGTAAGGGGACTCACATTCATGGCTGCATTTGATGATTTTAGGGTACTATTAGATTGAAGAAATTATAAGGAGTCCACCGGTGAGATCAAATTTAAAATCCGACTTAAAACGGAAAAGTTGTTTTTTAGCACCGGTAGAAAATAAAACTGTACTAATATTTGTAATGTACAATGTGAATGCAATTAAACATGAAAATTAGTTTAAAAATAAGTATTAAGTGAGCTAATATTTTTGGTGAAATTATCTGTAGCCCAGGAGTATCGGATTACAAGTTGTGCTATCGAAGAAATTGGTTAAGTTAGACAGGTAAGAGATGCATGTGTAGACTGTAGGGATATTATGAATGCAGGCTTTTGATGCAAAATAATTTTATGGGAATATTTTGAAAGTGAAATGCCTTGAAAACTATGAAAACTGTGGCTTTTGACTAGTATCGAACTGTGTTTGAAATGCAGGGATGCTAAGGTATTAGCAGCCGTTATGTTGCTGAAATTTCTTAGAAAATTTTCTAAAAATACCATAAAATATTTTGGTGCATTACTAAGTGAATTCCTAGCCAAATGTAATATTTAATATTTTTCATAAAATATGAATATACTGAAAAACATTATTTAAATATTCGTGTTATCGAATTTACTTAAAGTAAAGTTACTGAAAATTGCTCTTAAGTGTTTTACAGTGTAATAAGTGGTTTATAAAGTGAAGCATTGAAAAGTGAATATTTTATAAATTATTTTCATTATAATATTCACTGTATTATAAATTAACCTTTATGGATTGACTGAAGATCTTATCTATTTTATTGATTTCCATAAAGGTGATACTACTGTGTGAATATTGTTTTGAGACTGATAGGCCCCATATTATGCTGATTTGCTAATGTGTATTATCTGTGTGAAGCTATTGATACTGATCCTATCTTCAGCGTCTCGATTGACACTTGATTAGTGTACGACTGAGAACAATTGTAAACTATGACCATAGATCTCATGTGATTATTATTATACCCTACGAGGGTTATAGCATGATATATCTTGGGTGATGCCTGACCCCCACCATTTAATAGTGATATTAAACTGTTTTAATTGAATTGTGATATTAAATGATAAGTTATTATCAAGGTGTTTTTAATGAAATGAGTGATTATTTATAAACGGTTCATTGTACAATGTTGTGTTCAATAATGGTTACGAGACTTTTATCGATATATGTGAAATGTGTTCAAATGTGACGTCTATGATTTCTTAATCTAATATTCTAATTGTGATTAAATATGAATATTAGATTATTTAATTAAATACTTTAATTTATGAAAGTATTGATTTGAAATTTAATTATGAAATGTTATAAAAAGGTGTTTTACTTCAAGTATCAATACTTACTCCCTATAGTTGCTTCTAGGTTCCGGGACAAGACAGGTATTTCAAAATATTTTCCATACTCCATCTGGATCCCTAGTCGACTATAGTATCCATCCTTTACTGTCCTTAGTGTGCTATAGGAAAAAAATTATTTTGTGGCATATAGATTTCGTAATATCAAGTTCTGCATACAATTCTTGTACTGAGCACGTGTAGCTCACTCCTTTATTTCCACATTCACAGATTATTTTTAGTGATTGTGGGATTTACTATCTGAGGATTTCAGTTGCGCTTTTGGTTACCTTGAGGCAGCTAGTGTGGATCTTGGAGGTATAATCATTTTCTTTATATGTTCAGATTTATTTTACAGTACTACTATGTTGTAATTATGAACATGGGATGTAAATGTTAAACAAATATTGATACGTAAATATTCTTATTTATGTAAATTAAAATAAATTACTGTATTAAATTGTTTACTGTTTAAAGAAAGTGGGAAATAAAGGTATCGCAGATAGCCCAACCATTATTGTATGTGTGAAAATGTGTGAATCATTGTATATATAGACTGTGACTGTGTGTGTGAGTGAGTGAGTGAGTGAGTGTGTGTGTCTATAAAAAGAAGAAATCCACTTAGACATGTGCAAAACAAATTTAGTTTTACATACTTTCATATCTTTTTATACAATTTATATTTTTTTAATCCGATCAATTGAATTTTATATTCCATTCAAATAGATCATGCATGCCTAATTTCAAGTTAATCGAGGATGTCTAACTATTTGTTCCATAATAATAAAATTTCAACCATTAATATATATTAAAAAAATGTTATTCTAGATTAAAATTAGAGAAATATCGAATTGACTCAAAAATTTACTTGCATGATAGACACAAGTAGATTGTTAAATCTAACGATTGGTTTGCAAAAATATTAATTCTAATAGAGCTATAAAAATTGTGTAAAATACAACTAGTGTAAAACAATTTGATGTTTTACACAATTATATGTAAGATTAGTATCAGTTTTTTGGTATCAAAGCTTGCGCTTGAGCTAAGATGGTTGGGATTCTTAGTTAACAAGACAATGTTAGTGAATAAGTCATGGTTCTTGAGGTGTTAGTTGGTATCCTAGCGCGATGTGATGTCCTTGGATGAGAATGTTGGATTGAGAGAGATCCAGCCCTAGGATGTGTCAAAGAGGGAATTGAGGGAGCAATTTCTTATGTGGAACATGACTTGATTGACAAGAGTAGCACTTGAAAAATTGAGGCAGGTAGATTCCTTATGAGAGTACACTAAGGAAATCGATTCATTAATGCGAAAGGTCACAAACATGATCGAGAAGGATAGATGCAATTTTTTCTTAGGACCTTACTCGTGGGCAAAGGTTGAGTTGAGGTGGCAGAAAGAATTACCTGTGGCCCTGGTCATAGTGGATAACTAAATGATGCTATACATAATTTTTCTTTATCCAACATTAACAAGAAAAAGACCAAAGAAAGAAACTAAAAACATGATAAAGATAGATTGTAGGATAGAAATCAGAATGATGTATATGCATCGACACCAATGGAAACTAATCACCCCTAAGGTAAAATTTTTGGTTATCTTGATGATTCTCACGAGGTTAATCCATACTAGGATAGGCTGTAACGACTGGAATTAGAATATTTCGAACTAAATTTTTCCTTTCCACTTCTATCTTTTTCTTTCAATTAATCGATAACACTAGGTTTGCATTCGATATAGGTGTAAGTACAATTCATCTTTTCATTTCACCTAATTCAATATACAATTAATTCAATTAATAATAATAAATTAAATACAAACTATCATATAATAACTACGATTTCGTTCATAATAAACTTCACATAAGTTACATCCCACAAATTTTTGATACGTATTTATGCTCTATTTATAAATACAATTGCTGTGCAAATACGTGTCTGAATATAAATAAACATTTAATAATTACCTGATCACTTGGTACTTCTAACCTCTAGCGATTTTTTCGACTAGCTAAAGGCAGCGGACTTCGTGTATACCGATAAACTATCTGGGATGGTGAGAAGGGGGGTGAGCTTTGGGGAAAGCCCAGTAAGAAACATATATAAAAGCGTATATAAAATGCAGTTAAATAAAAATCACTTATTTTGCTGATTAAGAAAAAGGCATATTAAATACAATAATTAAAATGCATAAAATTATTTATTTCTTAGCAGCTCATTAGGGGATAGTATCAGAAGGATAGTATAATCGGCTAGGTAACTGGGTATGGAAGGTACTTTAGAGTACCTGTCGTGTTCTGGTCCCTAGATATGACTATAGAGAGTAAATTCAGTTGACGATAAAACGATTAATCGATATAAAACGTTTAACACTTTATGCAATGCAATTTCAATTCATTAATCAATATAAAACATTTAATAATTCATGTGATGCTATTGCAACTCAAAAATCAGTATAAAACATTTTATAATTTATGCGATGCAATCTCGAATCATTAATCACTGTATAAGCCATTTATGTAGGTGATGCTATAAGACCATTTCAGTATGCAACTTTGGTAAACAATATGGTAACAATTTCAAAATCATGAGATAATGCAGTAATTTCAAAAACTTTGATCTATACAGTAATGCGATTCATTTAAAATCCATAAAATAGGATAAATGCACTTGCATCAGAAAAACATATATTGTAAAACTTGTATCACTTTCTTTGTCACTTTTCAATCAAATCATGCACTAGTCTCGTAAATCAAATCATGCACTAAATCAATTATCAGTCGAGTTTCACTTATCGATAGAAAATAATCTCCCAGAGATTCATGCACGCACTATATCCCATAAGGGACCTGTATAGGAAGGCCAGAGATCCGGAACTCCTTAGCCAATCTATGAAACACTGTAACGAATGGCCATCGTCGATCACTCACAGTTTGCACTGGTAAGGTGCTCACTGTGTAAGCATGTGGGGTTCGACCGTAACTCCCACAGTCATATCATGTAAAGGGGAAGGTCTAGGACGTCTCTCAGCCTAATCATCACTGTCTCATATGCACGATCATCGGGGAGACATCAATTTCATAAAATCACTTCATATACTCGTAAATCTTTCATATAAATCACTTCGTGTAATTCCTTTCAAGAAATTCAGTTCATGTAAATCATTTTGTATAGTTCAATTCATGTAAAGCACTTCACGAACCTCAATTCATGTAAAATACTTCATATAATTCAAATCATGTAAATCGTTTTATATAATTTAATTCATGTAAACCGTTTCTTGTAATTCAATTCGTGTAAATCATGTCATGCGATTTAATTCGTGTAAATCATTTCTTGTAAATCAATTCATGTATATCACTCGTGTAATGCAATTCATGTAAGTCATTGCATGCAATTTAACTTGTGTAAATTATATCACGTACTCATTTCATGTAAATCATTTAATGTAATTCAATACATATAAATCATTTCATTTAAATCAATTCATGTAAAACATTTCATATAATGAAATATTTAAACTTGTAGGAATTAAAGGTAATTCCTATTTCTTATATTTAGGAAAATTGGATAAGAACAATTAAAACGAGATTTCAATGAATTTCCAATTGAAAATAAAACATGTTTTATACAACTCCTATATATGTATCTTACCTCTATTTCCGTGCAATGTCCAAGATCCGATAATGCCCTTTACGTTTCTTTTAATTCTCGAGCTTGACACTGCACAATAATTTTGAATTATATTCAAAATCTTACATGGTAACTTTAATAATTATTCTATAGTTCTCTATTTTCTATTTATTATCTCGTATATAGCTATAATGAATATCTCCTATAAATTTCTATTTTCCATTTTATTAATTCTCATAATCAATTTATTTTAATTTCTATTAATTGTCACAATGTAACTTGAATTAAATTCTATTCTCTTATTCTAATTCACTTCACCCATGTCATGTAATATTTATCATTGTCCAAATTATATTTAAAATGTTACATTTTCGCTATTATGAATTTGCTACCATTCTTATTCCCTTTATTACTTTTAGTTTAATTCCTTTTGAATAATGTAACATAATTAGAACTATTTTATTTTCTTTTTTTCATATCTAATTTATTCAAGGATCCTATTAACTTTAATTTATTTTCTTTTAACTCTTAAATTATAAATCTTCCTTAAGTCTATTTTTACTAATAATCTTATTAAATTTTATAAATTTTCTTTCAATCTTTGATTATGAACATTCATCTTCTAATAATTACCCTATATTATGCTTTGATCAAATTCTTTAATTAGCTAAATCTCATTCTTTTTCTTTTCTATTTTTCTTTCCTTTTTCAGTTTTATTTCCTTTTTCCACTGCTAACAGTTTTCATTTTTTCCTTTATGGCCGACAGCTCTACAGGTTTTATCTTTGTGATTCTCATCCTTTAATCACCTCCAATTTTTTATAAGCTTCTTCTTCTTATTTAGGATTATCATCAAACACTTATAACTCATCAAATATTATCACCAACGTTTCAGCCTCCCAGCCCCTGTTTCTGACCGAAAATCTCCATCCTTCACGTCACATTCAAGTTTTGACAATTCATCATCCAATTCACATCTTAACCAAATTTCCAATATAATTATCCCATCAATTCCTATCAATTTCTACCAACATATCTTAAAATCACCAAAAATTTCTTTATTGTTTCTTACAGCCGAACCTCCCTGTTTTCTTTCACACGTTTGTTTTAATTCCATTCAAAATTTAAATCACATCAGCCATGCATAAACATATGAATACCATAGCTAGGATCAAGCCAAAACACCATCAATCCATCTTACCTTGATCAGCCGATTGTACATGCCCCGAAAACCAGTCACGGTTCTGCTGTTCAGCCCCTCATACGTTAGATTTCTTTCATCAGATTCTGAGGTGTAATCTATTCTTAAGGTGTGGGATAGGCTCTATGATGATGATTTAGTATTTTGTTGATTGAACATGATGAACTTGAGGGCAAAATAGGAGGAAAACGTGAGGAATTGTCAAGAAACAGAGCAGAAACGTAGGGAGCAAAATAACAGGGAAAGTCGGTGCTGAATGGGGCTGATGATGGCAGATTTCAATCTTGTTTCATTTATGTCTTGCCCACTAATAATTTTCCACATGGCCCACTAATTAAATTTTTTCCCCCCTCTTTTCTTTTTCTTTTTTTTTTCTGTTTTAAAAAAATCTGCAGTGCAGGAAGCTTCCAGCTTCCACGAGAAGCCTCCTTATAATTTTTTTTTTCAGATTTTAATTGATATTTATTTTTTATATATATTTGATATATATATTTTTATTAATTTCAATAGTTAACTTACTTTATTTTTTTAAAACATAATTACCATTAGATTATATTCTTTTTTAAATTATATTACAATTTCTATATTATAATATTAGCAATTTCTTTTTAATTTCTTATAATTAATTTATTCTGTTTCTTACTACATATTACTAAAATATAATTACCATAAATTGTATTCTTTTTCAATTTTAATTTCACAATATACTTTTATTCATTATTTACTTTAATTCCATAATTTAAGAGTTATTTCTACTCACATAATATATTTATAATACACTTATTTTGTACTTAAAATTACACTAATTTCATTGTCTAATATCATCATTCCAGGGTCTCATTTCGATATGGATAGAGAAAGTCTTGGTGGGGCCCTCACCGAGTACTTCTCTAAACCTTATCGAACGAACCTTTTATTAAATATTTTAACAATTAATATTTTCTTTTTAAAATCCTATACTCTGTAGCTTATATCGATTATTAAAAAAATTGGGGTTCTCACATAGGCGTTCTGTTTTGATTGCGCAGGATGGGCTTGATAGTGAGGGGGATGAAGAGAGTCCTAGACTAAATCCATTGCAGTTGGTGTATGAAATCACGGTGGATAGACAGGGCTCAATGAATGAGTTGATATATGTGAGTTTGTAGATGAATTGGCATTGGATTTGTGTCATGTTGGATATAGGAGCCACCAATAACTTTATCACACAACGAGTCGTAAAGTGTCTCGGATTGATCGTCTCCAAGAGCTTAAGTAGGATAAAGTCTGTTCGCTTTACTGTGCAATCGATCCAAGGTATCGTAACAAATCATTTGACGGTGAGCACTTGGGAGTGAGAGTGTAGCTTGGTGGTATTGACCCTTGATGAGTTCTATTTGATTCTTGCTATTGAGTTCTTCCTAAAGGTGAAGATAGTGCCTAAGCGACACTGGGTTAGCCAGATGATTAGTGTGATACATATTTTTTTGCCATCTATACATATTATTAGTGAAGTTAGTAAGATTTGATGTTTTATAAGTGTTTAAATGCTGTTTGTTCTATAGGTACAAAAAGGAACTGGATGGCGAGCCCCACAAATCCTTTAATGTCCCGATGGAGGTGAAACTTGGCAGACTCATTATATAGAGCCAAATATAATGGTGGTAAGAATCTACACCTCAAACTCACTCGTTTATGCATGTTTTGAAAAATGTGTAACAATTTCGAAAATGATGGTTAAGTACATAGTTTGATGGAATTCTCATGAATAGCAGTCAAACTGATTTGACTTTTGACCAACTAACACTCATAGATCCTTGTGTGAAGTAGTCTCATACAATGTTCATTAGTAGACTAAATCACACGCAAAAATCAAAATTTACATGATTTGACGGGTATGGGTATTTTGATAATTTCGCCCATTTGACCAATCAAACACCAATAAAAGCTTAACTTATGATTAGAGCATGTTAAATAAAGGTGTTTTGTGATAGAATAAAATTTTTTGAAGGTTAGACTAATTGTTTAAAATGAAGTCAAATCACAAAGGGTAAAATTGGAAGTTTTCTTAAGTATAAAGGTATTTTGGTCATTTGCACTATGAGATATTATTTTTTAGAAATTTCCAGCCTACTTCTTCATTCTCACCCGTCACCATTTCTTTTTCATTTCTCCATAGTTAAGCTTTCTGAAGAGAGAGAAAGCCATTAAAACACCATCGAAAATATACCGAAACCGTCACTAAACTTGCTTTTCTCACTTCCCTCTACAACTTGACACCAAAATCAAGTGTCAGATTGACCAAATTCAAGGTGTAAGAGATCCCATAAGGTTTAGCCAAGGTGGTAAGTGAGAGAAAGCTTGAATTCTTCATGTTTTAGTGATTGTTTACTATATGTTTAAGGTGTTTAAGCATGAATTTAAGCTTGGATTGAATTGAAACCATGAGTTTCTCTCCCTTAGGGTTTCGACCACCATCCTTCATGCATGAATATGATGTTGTTTGATATGAGATTGATCTAGAATCAATATAGAATAAGTGTAGAACATGAATTTAAGCTTAATTTGAAGAAATGAGTTGTATAAGAAAGAGAATGGAATTTGACCAAAGAAGGGGAGACCGAACGATTACTCAATTTAATGTGTTTTGGGTTCTAGAATAATGTATAAATTAATATAAGACTTTAGGTGAAATCAGAATTGAAAATGGAGGTGTTTTGATAACAGTTGCAATGTTAGCACCGGTATGAAGTAGATTGAATTTAGGGCTGCAATAGGAAAGGAAATATGGTAGGTTTCAATGAGTTAAACATTCTTTGTAACTGAATTATAATGAATTAACTGTGTTTGAATGGTGAATTGCAGCTTGGAAGTCAGAAGAGGAAACTGGTGCTAGCGAGCTGCATTGTGAAAATTTGAGTGGTAAGGTATATATTTAAGAGACGTAGGGATGCTATGTTACATGTGGAATGATAAAAATGCTTTTTATAATATTGGATTTCATTGTTAGTTGAGATTGAAATACTGGAATTGTGGATTATAAATTGTGTTTTGTACAAGAAGGTTAAGATAGGTAGAGCCGTTATGCTGTCGAAATTTTCTAAAATGAACCTTAAACCTAAAAAATCATCATTGGCATTGTTTTGGAAATAGGAAATTAAGTGAAAATGTGATTTGGCTTAATAGCTTCCAAAGGTCTTAATTTCACATAAATTTTGTAACTCGATTTCAAATGGGATTTTTAATAGTTTTTACACTTCTCATGACATACTTATGTTAATAAAATATTCTGAGCCCTAGTTATTGAACTGAGAATGTTTGGTGAGTTTTTATACTTTAAGTGTAATGATTTCTGATTTTTAATGCTTAATGACCTGACTGAAGATATTATTTATTGAATTGATCTTTGTAAACACTTTTGAAATGATTTACAAACTATTTTGAGACTGTTGGCTCCCACAGCTGCTTACAGGCATATGCTCCTATTATTGTTATTACTGATTACTATTGTTGTTGGACCTTAGCCATGTCTTCAGCTCCCACAGATGTCACTTGGCTAGTGTACGTTGTGGATTTCTTATGACTATGGCCATATATCATTATAACTATTATTACATGAATCTATTGGGTGATGCCTTGTCTCCAATATACTTTTTTTTGGGTGGTAAATCCTTAGCTAATCTAGGCACTCCAGATATTATTGATTTCTGATCTCTGGTTGTCTATTTAATATGTTTTTTGACCTTTGTATGAATTATTGAAATTGATTAGGATATTGTTTACAGAGTATTTGTAGGATTGTTTTATAAAAATATAATGTAAACTGCTTCAAGGATGTTATTTCATATCATTCACTGAATTGTGTACTTACAAAGAACCCTTATAGTCGGAACTAGATGCTGGGATAAGTAAGGTGTTTTAAAGGATTCTTCTGTAGTTAACCTCGTTATCTAATTGATTATAGTATCCATTCCGATAAGGTGCCCAAAATCATGTGATTGCTGATTCCTATGTGTGTAGGAGTATGTTTTTAAGATACCTGCATATAGTTACGTATAGTATCAGCTCTGTTATATATATTTCTTACTGGGCATAAGCTCACCTCCCTTATTCTCCTTCCAAATTATTTGCAGTAGTTCTCTACTTCATTAGGGAAAACTTTCTGTTTTGGTATCCCTTAGGCAATTTTTGTTTTTCGTTGAGGTATTCAAATTTTTTAATGTATTCAGACTATGTATATATAGTACTATTTTTATGTGAAATCATATGAGGGATATAAATTGAATTTAAAATACTGGATATAAATTTGAAGTCGTTGTATATTCATATTTATATTGAGATTACTGTGAAAAGAAAATAGATTATTTTAAGTATGAATGGGACACTGTAGACAACCTAACTGAAAATAAGTAAAATATAAAGAATAAGTATTGTTTCAAGTATAATTTGGTACGTGACAGTAAAGTTGGTATTAGAATGTCGTTAGCTTGATGTCTGTCAGTGTTTTTCGGTTTAGAACTGGTTTACATCCCTCGTAGTATTATGTGTTTGAATATAATTAATTGGGTGATTGAAAAATGTTTTTGTGTTTATTTTGGTATGGAATGAGTGATAAGTGCAAGGGTACCAGACGGAGAAGGGGACATCCCAAACATATTCAGCCTTCTTTAGCTCCATCTCCGGAGCCAATGCTGGAGTGAGCTCTTTCTCCACAGCCTGAGAGTTCTAACACTCGAATCTCCAGGCTGGAGTGCATGTTCACTGAGTTCCTTGCGAATCAAAACAGAGAACTAATACTGGAAGCAGCATAGCCTCCTTCGTCTTAAGTTAATATCTCTCTAGTGTCTCATGCACAGCCAATATTGTCCCCACTCCAAGCTCAACCTCAAATTCTTGTCTAGCCCAGGCCGGATCCAGTGATTTGGTGTGACGTTAATCTTTTTTGGCAGTTTGAATCCTCTAAAGTTTAGAGGTGAAAAGGATCCTATGGTGGCAGAAAACTAGGTGAACGCCGTGGAGAAATTATTTAGATATATAAGGTGCACAGAGACCAAGAAAGTTAGACTGGCTACCTTTCTATAATAGATGAGGCAGAGCATTGGTAAAAGTCCACCGAGACAATGCTAGTTGCCAGACAACCAATGGTGACTTGAGACATTTTCTTGGAAGCTTTTAATAAGCAGTATATTCTTTATACTGCTTAAAAGAGATTGCAATCAGAATTTTTGAATTTGTATCAAGGGAGTATGACTGTCAATCAGCACAAATCCAAGTTCACTGCAATGAGCTGTTTTAATCTAGAGACAGTGAGAAGCGAAGAGCATAAGTTGAGCAGTTCATGGTTGGTTTGAGGTCGTCTATTCAGAGCAGGTTGGCTCCATTTGATATATCAACCTATGAAAAGGCTATCCATCAGGCTTAGCTGTGTGAGCAGGATTACGAGTCCTACTAGGCGAAGTTCGAGTCCTGAGCTAAAGGCAAGGGTAAAGAGAAAGTGAAATGGGGTTTTGAAGACCAGTTAGATAAGAGATCGGCTAAGAAAGCCAAGGGCATTGTGATTGTGGGGTAAAGCTACCAGAGATGAGTCTACCAAGCCACATGGACCGATAGCCCCCCCACCACTCAAAAAGGTACTAAGACCAGGTGTAATCTGTGTGGGAGGTCGCACGATGATAAAACTTGTCGTTGGGCTACAGGAGCTTGTTTTAGATACGGATAGAAGGGGCACTTGATTAAGGATTACCCTTATGAGAAACTAATTGTGCCACCAGTAGTGCTAGCAGCAGCGCCACTAGTTGTGCCAGTAGTGAAAGAACCAAAAAAGGCTACACCATTCGCACCTGGGAGAGCCACAGCCATAGAAAAAAGGAAGAACGCTATGACTTAGGGCAGAGTGTATGCCCTTGATAAAGAGTCTGCTGATGCTTCTTCTGATGTTATTAAAGGTAAGAATTCTGTTTTTGGTATAAATGCATTTGTATTAATTGATCCAGGTTCTACACATTTGTTTGTATTCCCGTTGTTTACCACTAAAATACTAGTAGAGCTTAAGCCTTTAGGGTACTCACATAGATAAATACGTCCTTTAGGGAATCATAAATAACTTATATAGTGTATCGTAACTATAAGTTGAAGTGAAGAGAATAGGAGACAGTAGCTGACTTGCTTGTTTTGGATATGTATGATTTTGACGTTATCATAGGAATGGATTGGTTAGCTATAAATCACATCAGTTTAGACTATTACACTAAGTATGTAATCTTTTCTTTTCTTGAAAAGTATATTGTAAAGCTTCCTGTTTAGTAATAAATATAAAATTTTATTGAAATTGTGTTTGAGATTGAACTTTTGAATGTTGTGATTGAAGGGATTATCGCTCATGTGGAGGACACATAAAAGAGATGTTCAGAGTTACATGGGATTCCTGAAGCCAGAGATTTGCCAGACGTGTTTTCGGATGAATTATCAGGTCTTCCTTCAGACCATGAGATCAAATTTACCATCAATTTGATACTCGGTACTGAACCCATCTCCAAGCCTCCTTATCGAATGGCATTGGTGGAGCTTGATGAGCTTAAGAAGCAGCTCTAAGAGTTGTTGGACAAGGGATTCATCTAACCTAGTGTTTCTCCTTAGGGTGCATCAGTCTTATTTGTCAGAAAAAAAAGATGGTAGTTTGCCACTTTGTATTGATTACCGATTGCTCAATAAGGCTACTATCAAATATAAGTATCTTCTACCTAGAATTGATAACCTGTTTGATCAGCTCAAGGGTGCACAGTTGTTTTTTAAGATTAATCTGAGATCGGGATATCATCAGTTGAAAATTTGAAAAACAAATGTCCTTACCCTAAAACTACATTCAGAACTCAGTATGGCCACTACAAGTTTCTAGTTATGCCATTTGGGCTCACTAATGCTCCTATAGCTTTCATGAATCTGATGAATGAAGTATTTAATCCTTTTCTAGATAAGTTTGTCATCGTATTTCTTGACAACATCTTGGTACACTCTTAAATCTCGAGCAAAGCATTAGCAGCATCTCTACCTTGTTTTGTAAGCTCTGAGAGATAGAGAGTTGTATGTTAAGTTGAGTAAGTGTGAGTTCTGGTTAGATCAAATCACTTTTCTGGAGCACGTGGTGTCTAAAGATGGGGTGTCAGTTGATTCGTTTAAAATAGAAGCTATTGTATAGTGGGAGATATTGAAGTTGATAACTGAGATTCGAAGTTTTCTGGGTCTAGTTGGATAACACCATCGATTTGTTGAGGGTTCTCTCAGTTGGCTGCTCCTCTGACACGTCTCACACCTAAGGATGTTAAGTTGGGATGGACAGATACTTGTGAGCGCAGTTTTCAGGAATTGAAATGAAGGTTGACCACAGCACCGATACTCACTATTTCGAGTGGTTCAGGAGGTTATTCAGTGTACAGTGATGCCTCTTCTCTAAGTTTGGGTTGTGTGCTAATGCAAAATGAGAAGATGGTCACTTATGGTTCTCATTTGGTGAAGGATCATGAAAACAATTATCTTACTCATGATCTGGAACTAGTTGCTGTTGTGTTTACTTTGAAGATATGGCGGCACTATTTATATGGTGAGAAATTTCAAGTGTGTACTGGCCACAACAGCCTTAAGTATCTGTTCTCGTAGCATGAATTGAATATGAGGCAGCATAGATGGATGGAGCTATTGAAGGACTATGATTGAGAGATATTTTACCACCTAAGAAAAGCGAATGTGGTGGCAAATGCTTTGAGCAGAAAGCACTTGGATATGGTCTCTTGCAGGATGATTCGAGAATATGATTTGTTGAAGCAGTTTGTGAGCGTCAGTCTAAATGTTACTCCTTTCGAAAGATATGGTTTGATTGCTAGTCTTCAGATTGAGCCTGATTTAATGGATTGGATTAAAAGTGCTCAGAGGGAGGATGGTGGCTGTATTGAGATTGATAGTTAGATATAGTTGAGGATTTATTCAAAGTATGTGATTGACACAGATGGTATTTTGAGGGTCAGGAACTAGATTTGTACTCCCGAAGACAGAAAATTGAGAGAGTTTGATTCTAACAGAGGCACATACCTTGAAGTACACATTATATCCTGGTAGTAACAAGAGGTATCATATTATGCATAAAGTGTACTGGTGGCCTAATATGAAGAGAGACATCGTTGAATTTGTTGCAAAGTGTCTCACCTTTCAACAGGTAAAGGTAGAGCATTAGAAACTGGCAAGATTGCTTCAGTCTCTACCGATACCGTTGTGAAAATAGGAGTGCATCACCATGGATTTCATCATGGGTTTACTAAAATCAGAAGAAATCATGACGCAATATGGGTGATTGTTGATAGATTGAAAAAATCAACCTACTTCTTTGCTATTAAGTCCATAGATTCCTTGAGTGCCTTAGCCGATCTTTATGTTAGGGAGATTGTTAGACTACATGGAGTTCCTGTGAGCATCACTTCTGATAAAGATTCCTGGTTTACCTCTCATTTTTGGGAGCATTTTCAGGATGCAATGGGATCTCGATTAAACTTTAGCACAACTTTCCATTCACAGATTGATGGTTAGTTCGAGTGTACTATCTAGATGCTCGAAGATATGTTGAGAGCTTGTGCACTTGACTTTAAGGGCTCCTAGGACTATCACTTACCATTGGCAAAATTTGTATATAATAACAGTTATCATTCTAGTATCGGTATGGTACCTTATAAAGCTTTGTATGGTAGAAGATGCCGTTCTCTTATTGCTTGGGAAGAAGTGGGTGACAAAAATTTATTAGCTCTCGATCTTGTTGAGCGAGCTTCAGAGGATATTCGAATTATTTGTGATAGGTTGATGACTACTCAAAGTCAACGAAAGAGTTATGTAGATGTTAGATGTCGACCTTTGAAATTCTCTGTGAGGGATTCGGTTTTTCTGAAAGTTTCACCATCCAAGGGTATTATGAGATTTGGGAAGAAGGGAAAATTAAATCCTCGATTCATCATACTTTTTGAGATCTTAGACCGAGTGGGAGACGTGGCGTACTAGTTAGCATTACCACCAGTGCTGTCCGATGTACATTAGGGGTGTAAATGATACACTGGTGCTTGCAAGCTACTCAGGCTTGACTTGAAAAAAACTTGAACTCGGTTTGATTCTTATTGAATCGAGCTCGAGCTTAAGTTACTCGAGCTATCGAGCGAGTCGAGTTCGAGCAATATGATACCGAGCTTGAGTAGCTCACGAGCCTAATCGAGTATTTAATATTTTAATATATATATATTATTACAATATTGTAAAATTATAATTATAACCTAAAGAAACCTTATACTAATATCTTTTCTTCTTTTTTCCCTTTCAGTTTTCAGTCACTTTAAACTTCCTAAAGCACGACGCACCCCTCTGCCCATCTCCCTTTCACACAGGTTACTAGTGATGCCACCTTCCTTAGCTCCGGCAACCCTTTCACCTTTAGATCCAGCCTTCCCTCAATAGATGAGTTCCATCCACACCAGATCTGGTGCCCACGATGACGAAGAACCAGTGCCGAGGATCATCTTCCTTAGATCCGGCACTGACGAGACCTTTGGCCCTCAGATCTGGCATCGAGAAGACCTTCAGCCTTTAAATCCGGCTTCTCCTTGGCCCTAGCAAACCCTCTCGATTGGCCTCACACAGTCGGTGCCATCTCTACCCTCATGCAAGCGACACGCCTTTCGTTCAGTCACTCTACTCATGCACGCAGTTAGTAGCTACCAGCTAGTGTGCTTGGCTCTTAGATCTATCACCGATGAGACCCTCAGCCCTTAGATCCAACTTCTTCTTGGCCTTAGCAAACCCTCTCGGTTGGCCTCACACAATCGGTAAGATCTATTGGTGTTTAGGCAGATTATTTAAGTGCTATAAAAGAGAATTCATTTATTAATGACATGTTGAATTGTCCGTTAGGATTTCTTTGGGACATGGATAATCCATAAGTTAGTTGGCGAGGCAACTGCATGCCTTTCATCTATGGTTTTATGTAATAATTGTGTTTAAGATTTAATTTTAATTATCTTATTGGGTTTGCTTGGTTTAGGATTGTTGTTCAGCCCTTTATGTTAGCTTTAAATTGACATATATATTTTGAAATGACAAAAACTTAAGTAATTTTAAATGTTTGATTCATATTGTAAATTTGCTTTATCAATTATGATTTTCACATACCATATTAAGTGCTTTTATCAAATATAAAACCATGATTTAATTCATTATCTTTATTGGCTTTAATTAATTTAGAAAACATTTTTTAATTATTGGTTTAAGTAATTTTTTTATAGAATTATCGAATATATTTTAAGAAAATTACTTAATAAAATTTTGGACTCAAATTCATGTTTTCAAAGTTATGTTATATTTAAAAATACTCAAAATTGGCTTTAGAATGTTTTTAATGCCTAAAAACCTAAAAAAGGCAAATGAATTGTGCAAGGGATGGATCCCCTGACCAAAAGGATGGATCCCTTGCCTAAAGGGATGGATCCCTTGACCAAAAGGATAGATGAATAGTAAAAGGATCGATCCCCTAATGGCAAAATGCTCCCAGGAAGAAAAATTGAAGCATGGGATCGATCCCCTAAGGGAAGGGATCGATCCCTTCATGGTAGAATACCCAGAAAGCATTGCAAGAGGCACAAGATCGATCCCCTACCTCAATAAAGCACTCCAACAACTAGTTTTTGTGAGATACAACGGTAACTTTTGATTTTGGCTCCACCAAATGTCAAGAACACATCTAAGGGATTAAAAATAGAGGCTTGGAAGCTCAAGAAAGCAAAGGGAATAGCTGAGCAACAATATTTTTCATCTTTTCCATCTTCCTCAAGTCTCAACAACATTTCAAGTGCTAAAAATTCTTCATTCTCATTTTTCTTGTATAAAATAGCACAAATATTGTATAGGTTTTAATTTGAGCTTTAATCATTTGCCTATCTAGAGGTATCTCATTAATTACACAAACTAGAAAACCCATTCACAATTTGTAAAAGGGTGTGAACCCTCGAGTGCTTCATTGTAACTGAGGATTGGGTAGAAGGTTTTCTCCTTGAGCCATAAAAGGGAGAGGTTGTAAGGTTTCCTCCTTAAGTCTGAAAAAAGGAGAAGTGTAAAGGATATTCTTAAGCCTAGGAAAAGGAGTGTAACAAATTCAAGCTAATGGATTTGGGAAAATCCTTTGGAGCATCTCAAGGCAGAGGACGTAGGCAAGGTTGCCGAACCCCTATAAATTGATTGTGTGCATTTCTCTTTCCTTTCTCTCTTTACTTATTTGGATTTATATTGTGATTGTTGAATTGAACTTGAATTGCATGTGTGTGTCGCCTAGAGAACTTAAAAAATTCAATATAGGCTAGAGAATTTAGAAGAATCGAAAAACGAAACGAAACTAGTAGTAGCACAAAATTGATTCACCCTCCTCTTGGTTTAGGTTATAAAGCCAACACTTTATCAGTTATCTTATTTTATAAGTGACTTAGAAATATAAACTGTATGAACTTTAAGAGCATTAAGGTATGAAAAGTTCATTATTTTATTAATATTTCATGTCAAATGGGTCTATTGAATTTTATTGTGGTTAGAACAAAATGATTGAGTTTTGCTATAAAAAGTGAGTGTTGAGGCTTATAATCCCAATATTTTTTGAAATTTTTTTCTGTAGTAAAGCTTCCTTTTGGTTTTCTCTTTTGCATGTAATATATTTTTTGTATTCTTTGTTGCAAAGTGCAAAATTTGTTGTTTGTTAAAGTTTCTAATGATTTTTCTTTTTTTGCCGAAAATAGAAGGAAGGTTGTTGGAATTTTCAGTTTCCTGGGAAAGGCAGAGAGAAATTTTTGGATTATTTCTTTATAGGTTTTAAGGCAAGAAGAAGAACAAGAGCTTGAACTAGTAAAATATGGCAATCTCTCTCTTTCATATGCGTGAGTATAGGAAAGTGAGTGCACGTGCACATTCTTTAATAGGTTTTTAGATTTCCAAAATTTCCTTTACTTTTTTAATGGATGGATTTCTTGAGTTCCCTTGAGACTAGCTTAAGATGTTGTCTGCATGGTCTAAATTTCCAACATTCTCATGATATTGGCAACAACAGAGGTAGGAATTTCAGCCATGATTTTGTTATATGTAGTTGAAGAACAACTAAGTTAGAATATTTATATAGAGAGACAAAACTCAAAATAACTATGAAATATTTGTAAAATACCTTGCCTTTGGAGGCAGAGCAATACTTTTATGAAAATAGGAATCACAAGAGAACAAATTGTCTTATTAATTAACTCGGTAACTAAAATTGCTGCAAACTGATTTCTTTCACATGGGTCGTGACAAGTGAGCAGTGAATTGATTTCTTTATAGCATTAGAGTTGTTATATTCTGCACATGTTCTGTTTATCAAGGTATTTGATTTTTTATAATGCCTTGTGAATTTAATCATTGTGACATGTTTTTTATTTGGCTTTTGTGTAAGAATTATGTGGCTGCTGTATAAGTGTATATGTTTGCTATGTGATGAATTTATGAGATTGTTCTGTGATGTTTTGCTGTTGTATATAGGAATATGAGACAAGACTTATGCTAGTTTGCTGCAATATAACAAAAGACACATTTATGGTTACTTAGATTCTTACTTGTGTTTATGTTGATGATAATTCCTCTTTAAACAAGAGTGTGCTGCATGCTGCTGTAGTTTGGCATCCTTTTTTATTCTGTTTTGTTATGTAGACTTATTTGAATGATCAAATATGACAGTCGAGTAAGTGTATCCTCTATTAGAACTTTGCTAGGAGCATGTACATTATCATCCTTCAAAAATTATATAACAATATCATCCTTCAAAAATTATATATATGAATTATATGGTTGTTGTACCTATTGGCACAAATGATTAATTTTGATGAGAACTTGGTGCTTAGTTCAACAAGTCATTTTGTAATGAAGATTGTTATTCTTCTTATGAAGGTTATATTATGGATATTGCCTTATTACTCAAATGTTCAATGTTGCATGTAAACTTGTACAATGAATATTGCCTTTTTTTTTTCTTTTGCATTTGTAGGTAAAAGATGTAATAAAAAAACAAGATATTTGCTGGAGTTGGTAATGGATTTCATAATGGATCAATTGGATTTGATAATGGATCAGTTGTTATAGCTAGTAAAGGATGTGATGTTTCTTTATTTTTTATTGATTATTTAATAATTTCGAAATTATGTAAGACTTTATAATTTTCAAGACGATTAATGTTTTATGTGAGTTGTGTGGTCATAAGTTACTTCTTTTTTTTAATGTAAGGTTTTCATTATTGTTGATGTTGTATTGTTATTATTATTAAAAATTATTTTATTTTATTATTATTGATTGATAATATTTTTATGTTAATAAAATAAATTCAAGCTTGAGTTCGAGCTCGAATAGTTGAACATGAGAATCGAGTTTGAACAGTTAAGCCTAATCGAGGGAGCTCGAGTAGTTCGTTTTCAATCTCTAGTCGAGCTTGAGTTCAAAAAATAAGGCTTGACCGAGCTTGAGCTGAGCATCAAGCACCGAGTTTTGAAGTTGAGCTTGAGCTCGAGCACCTCACTATATTGGCTCGGCTCGATTACACCCCTAGTGTAAATAATGTCTTCCATGTATCAATGCTATGGAAGTATCATCTAAATTTGTCTCATGTGATTCCGTATGAATTGTTGGAGATTAGGGAAGATATGAGTTATGTGGAGAAACCAATGCGGATTTTGGATCGAAAGGAAAATGTACTATGGTCTAAGATGATTCCTCTGGTAATGGTTTTCTAGCAATACAACATAACAGAAGAGGCTACCTGGGAATTAAAGAGCCTAATGAAAGAGAAGTATCTATAGTTATTTGTTGGACAGGTCTGATCAAATTTGGAGGATCAAATTTCTTAATGTAGGGAGGAACGTGAGATCCATATTTTCTACCATCTACACATATTATTAGTGAAGTTAGGAAGATTAGATGTTTTATAAGCGTTTAAATGCTATTTGTTCTGTAGGTACAAAAATGAACTAGATGGTGAGCCCTACTAGTCCTTTAGTGTCCCAAGGGAGGTGAAACTTGGTGAACTCATTATATAGAGCCAAATAAAGTGGTGGTAAGAATTTGCACCTCAAATGCACTCATTTATGCATGTTTTGAAAAGCGTGCAACAATTTCAAAAATGATGGTTAAATCCATAGGTCGGTGGAATTCTCATGAATAACAGTCAAACTTATTTGACTTTTGACCAACTGATACTCATAGATAAATTTTTGCATGAATTAGTCTCATGCCATATTCATTAATAGACTAAATCACACGCGAAAATCAAAATTTATGTGATTCGATGGTTAGAGGCATTTTGGTAATTTCACCTATATGACCAGTCAAGTCCCAATAACAACTTAACTTATGATTAGAGCATGTTAAATAGAGGTATTTTATAATTGAATGAAATATTTTGAAGGTTAGATTGACTATTTAAAACGAAGTCAAATGCGAAGGGTAAAATTGGAAATTTACATAAGTATAAGGACATTTTGGTCATTTGCACTATAAGATTTTCTTTTTAGAAATATCCAGGCTTCTTCTTCTTCATTCTCACCAACCACCATTTTTTTTTTCATTTCTCCATAGTTAAGCTTCCTTAAGAGAAAGAAAGCCATTAAAAGACCATTGAAAGTATACCGAAACCGAAAACTATCTTCACCAAACTTGTTCTCCTCACTTCCCTCTACAACTTGACACCAAAATCAAGTGTCAAAGTGACCAAATTCAAGTTGTAAGAGATCCCACAAGGTTCAGCCGAGGTGGTAAGTGAGAGAAAGCTTGAATTCTTCATGTTTTAATGATTGTATACTATGCGTTTACTATGTTTAAGCATGAATTTAAGCTTGGATTGACTTGAAACCATGAGTTTCTTTCTCTTAAGGTTTCGGCCAGCATCCTTCATGCATGAATATAATGTTGTTTGATGTGAAATTGATGTAGAATCAATGTAGAATAAGTGTAGAACATGAGTTTAAGCTTAATTTGAAAAAAATGAGTTGTGTAAGAGAGAGAATGGAGTTCAGCCAAAGAAGAGGAAACTGAACGAGTGCTCAATTCAATGTGTATTGGGTTCTAGAATAACGTATAAATTAATATAAGATTGTAGGTGAAATCAAAACTGAAAACGAATGTGTTTTAAAGACAGTTGCAGTGTTAGCACCTGTATGATTTAGGACTACAATAGGAAATTTGCTAGGTTTCAATGAGTTAAACATTCTTTGTAACTGAAGTATAATGAATTAATTGTGTTTGAATGGTGAATTGCAGCTTGGAAGTCAAAAGAGGAAACTGGCGTTAGCGAGCAACACTGCAAAATTTTAAGTGGTAAGGGATATATGTAAGAGACGTAGGGATACTATGTTGCATGTGGAATAATAAAAATGCCTTTTATGATATTGGATTTCATTGTTGGTTGAGACTGAAATACTGGAATTGTGGATTATAAATTGTGTTTTGTGTAGGGAGGTTAGGATAGGTAGAGCTGTTAGGCTGCCAAAATTTTCTGAAATGAACCTTAAACCTCAAAATTCATCATTAGCATGATTTTAGAAATGGGAAATGAAGTGAAAATGTGATTTAGCCTAATAGCTTCAAAGGTCTTAGTTTCACATAAATTTTGTAACTCGATTTCTAATGGCATTTTTAATAGTTTTCACGCTTCTCATGATATACTCATGTTTTCAAGTTATTGATATACATAAATAAAATATTTTGAACCCTAGTTATTAAATTGAAAATATTTGGTGATTTTTTATACTTTAAGTGTAATGATTTCTGATTTTTAATACTTATGGCTTGATTCAAGATATGATTTACAGAATTGATCTCCCAAACACTTCTGAAATGATTTACGAACTGTTTTGAGACTGTTGGCTCCCATAGCTGCTAAGGCACATGCTCCTATTACTGTTATTTTTTATTATTGTTGCTGTTGGACCTTAACCACGTCTTCAGCTGTGAGAGCCCTAAATTCCTCATATTTTAAATAAGTTATTGAATGTAGGAATTTACATGGAGGAAATTATTGTTAAAATATTTAAAGAAGGGGTCTATTTGATAAGGTCATAAAGGTACTCGGTGTAAGCCTCACTAGTACTTTTTCTGTCCAGATCGAAGTGAAACCCTATAATGATGATACTTAAGGTGAATAATTTTATACATAATAAAATTTTAGATTATGTGAATTGATAGAAGAAATTAAGCGTAAAGTAGAAACTTACGTAATTTTATTGTTGGGGGTAATTTGGTAATTTCATTACCTATAACTGGTCAAACCACTTTAAGGGTCAATAATTGACTATGTTTGACTCAAATATATAAAAAATAATGAAAAACAAATATTAAATTTGAATATAGAAATATTAAATAAAGAATATGACATAAATGGAATTAATATAACTATACAAGAGTAAAATGGTAATTTAACATGAAATTAGTCAATTGGTCAAAACTTGACCAAAATTACTTAAATTAATTAATTTTAATTAATAATAAAATAATAATATATGGAAATTAAAAATAATAAAATATCTAGTATGGTAAAATTGTAAATGATAGGAATTTTAATATTGAACCGGCGATTTTTCATTGGGCAAAACATAGATTAAAGAAGACCAAAATTCAGCCAAAAAACTTCATCCTCAGCACCGACTAACCTTTTTTTCTGCTCTGTTTCAGTTTTGTTTCACGATTCTTCTTCGGTTCTTCAAGAAGTCTCTCACGTTAGCCTTGCAATCTCCCTTCTTCTTCACCAATTCATTCAACCTTCTTCACAAGTCTTGTCCCTTACCTTATGAACACTTCAAAACTCAGAAAATCTAAGGGTTGGCGTGAAGAAATCATCACTGTTAAGGGGCTATTTTGGTTCGGTTCCTGCAGGTAAGATGATGAGGGTGATGTTTTCTTGATTCTAATTGTAGTATCTACTTGTTTTGAGCTTGGAATGATATGATTGAGCCTTGAATTGAATTGAATGAAATTGTATAAGTGCAGAACAAAATCTGTTATGGAAGGAAATGATGAAAATTTTAATGATTTTAAGGTATATTGGGTAGAAATATATAGGAGATTAAAGGGAGATGCTGAGTTAAGCTTGATTTTGGGATAGCTTGTGAAACAGGGGAAGTGGATTGAGATGGGCAGTAACTGGCCATAAGGTAGACTGACGATGATGATGGTGAATTTGCACGTAAAGATGATGTTTGTTGAAAGTCCTAAATGAAGTGGAAGAAACATTTAGAAGCTAAATTGAGAAGAAACTAATTGAAAGGCAATGAAGATAAAACCATCAAAAGCTTTCGGTCAGGGCAGGAGATGGACGGTGATGATGAATTTTGATAGGTTAAATAAAAGCATTTAGAGAAATGGAAATGTTAATAAGTAAGTTTAAAATGAAATGCAAGGAAAACATGGCCATAGGAAGCATTCGGCTGGAATAAGGAAAGGAAAATATGAAGCTGCTGCCAGCCATAACAAGGAAAGCCGAAAAGAAAGAAAAGAAAACAGTAAAGGAAAGAAAACAGAAAAGAAAAGAGAAAGAGAAGAAAATAAAGGAAAAAAAAAAGAATGGGATCACATGGGTATTTGGCTGTGTGAGGACGAGAAGGTATTGATATAATTTTAATATTTGTTAATTAGGAAATCAATATAAATGATGAATGAAGAATTAATGGTGAGATCCAAATTGATATATGATAAGTAAGACTCAATAATGAATAATCGGCCAAAGTATAAGGAAGGGGGATTAGTAAGTGAATTTTCATAGTTAAAGATTAAAAAGAATTAATCATAAAGGTTAACAAGATTAGTAGTACAATAAGACTTAGAGAAGAATTGTAATTTGAAATATCTAGATTGTAGCCTTGATAAAAAAATTTTAAAAAAAAATAAATTGAATTTTGGGAATTAATAAAGTGGATTAATAAAGTGGAAATAATTTTGAAAAGAGGATAAATTATGTGTATTAAGAATGGGTATGGTTTAAGTGTGATGATAGCATCTCAATGTGAATCTATATGGTATGAAAATAAATAAATAAAATATAAATGTTAATGAAATTGTAGGTAGAATCAAATTTGAGAAAAAATGAATTTTTAGTTAATGAGAGGAAATTCGAAAATTTTATGATTTATGGAAAATTTTATGATTTATAAATTATGGATGAAATTGAAATTGAAAAATTTAGTGCAAGATATAAATAGTTGGTTAAGGCATTGTCCATGAGGTTCTCAAGTAAATTTTATGACTAAATGATTAAAGGGAAATAAAAGATGAGTAGAGAATATTGTTGGAAGTAAATTTGGAAGGAAATAAATTGCGTGCATAAAAGAGATATTTGGTTGAGATGAAAAAGGGGATTATAATGTGAATTATCATGATCTTGGAACAAATAAAGGTAACATAAAAGTTAATGAGATTATTGATTATTGGAATTGGAAAGGGATATGATTTAATTATAATTATATTGAAGTAGTTAATAGGAAATAAAATAAATAAAGTGTGGAGAATGATAGATGAAAAATAGAAACTATGGAATATTTATTATCATTGCGATAGAGTGATATAAAATATAAGGTGATAGTACTGTGCAGGAGTAGCAATTCTGGGAAATAGGATTTACACAAGCGATAGTAGGAATGCAGAGATATTGCGTGGACTCGAGGTAAGAAACATATATAGGAGTTACCTATAAATGTTTTACCTGTTTTGAGACTTTTAGAAATTCAATTTTTAATCATTTCCCATAAATTTTTCTAAAGAGGGAAATATAATTTATCCACATAACCAAATATGTTTCTAAGTTGCATATTTACTATTCTGTGTACTAAATGGTGTACTTTCGAACTATTTATTGACACTGAAATATTACTGCAGTGACTACAGATTTACCATTTATACATAGTTTATATACTAAAAAATAATATTTAAATATTTATGTTATTGAATTTTACATGTGAAAGAGAACCAGCATGTTCTTTTACCTATCTATAGTGAAATAATATATTTTTCATAAAATGTGAAGTTATCGAAAAAAACAATATTTAAATATTCATGAAAAAGAATTTTATCGAAATGAAGTTACCGATGTGTTCTTAAATGTGATTTATAGGGAAATAAAGTGTTTATGAGAATTTATTATCAAAATGTGAATATTTTACAGACTGTTTTATGAAATTGTGTATTATGTGAAATTATATTCCTTTATGGATAAATGTGAGAATTTAATTTATTTTAATAAAATCCATAAGGTCTTAATATCATTGTTATATTGTTTTGAGACTGATAGGCCTTGTATCATGCTCATGTGTTAATGTGTATTATCTGCGTGAAGCTGTTGATACTGATCCTATCTTTAACGTCCTGGTTGATACCTGATCAGTGTATGACTGAGGACATTTATAGACTATGGCCATAGATCTCATGTGATTATCATTTTACCCTACGGGGATTATAGCATGATATATCTTGGGTGATGCTTGGTCTCCACCATTTTACTGTGATACTAAATCATTTTACTGAATTGTGTTATTGAATCATAAGGGTTTATTGATGTGATTTCTGTTAAATGTGTGATTATTTCTAAATGGTTTACTGTACTAGACTGTGTACAATCCTATTTATAAATGAATTGTTTGCTACCAGTAAACTACTTACTACTACAAATCTGATCACTGCAATGTTTTCAAATATTGGTTATAAACTGTTTTCTTATTGAATTAATTTATGATAGGATTAAAAATAAGTACTGCATTTTTATTGTTTATTGATATTCAACTTCTACTGCATGTTTATTGATAGTAAATTGTTGATTATTACAAAAACGGTTTACTGTATACTACAATGTTTTCAAATATAAATTATAAATGGGTTATATATTGAAATAACTTGCGATATGATTTCCAAAGCATTTTCATAATGGTTTAAGCACTTTTATATATGTTTCTTACTGAGCTTTCCCAAAGCTCACCCCCTTGCTCCTTTCTCCCATATAACTTTTCAGTGTACGTGTCTACCTATGCTTCCAGACCTGTTGAGGAAATTATTAGAAGTTTAAAGTAACAAACGAACATGTACATATTTATATTTATATTCAGACGTTTAATTGCACAGCTAATGTATTTAGGGAAAAGAATATAAATTTTATAGTGGGATGTAAATGGCATTGATAAATATTTTGTTGTAGATATATAATAAATTTTTTATTGATTTATTTGTTTAATGGTATAGTGAGTTGACGAAAAAATATAAATGTAGAGTGTGCTTACACCGACACCGAATGCAAACCAAAAGATTGTAAGTGAATAAGTGTTTTTAAAAAGAAAAATTTGGTTCGAAATTTAATAATTTTGGATGTTACATCAGCGCCTACAGATGTCACTTGGCTAGTGTATGCTGTGGATTTCTTCTGACTATGACCATATGTTGTGTTTACTGTTATTGCATAAAACTATTAGGTGATGCTTTGTCTGCACTGTACTGTTTTTTCCTAAGGTGGTAAATCCCTAGCTAATCTAGGCACCCCCAGACATTATTGATTTCTAATCTCTAGTTGTTTATTTAATATGTTTTCTGACCTTTGTATGAATTGCTGAAATTGATTAGGATATTGTTTACAGAGTATTTCTCGAATTGTTTTATAAGAATATAACGTAAATCATTTCATGGGAGTTATTTTTGATCATTCACTAAATTGTGAACTTGCAAAGAACCCCCTATAGTCGGAACTAGATACTGGGATAAGTAAGGTGCTTTAAAGCAATTTTTTGTACTCAACTTGATTATCTAACCAATTATAGTATCATTTCGATAAGGTGCCCAAAATCATGTGATTGCTTATTCCTGGTTGTGTAAGAGTATATTTTTAAGATACTTGCATATAGTTATGCATAGTATCGATTTTGTTATATATATTTCTGTTTGGGCATAAGCTCACCCTCCTTTATTCACTTTCCAGATTATTTGCAGTAGTTCTTTACTTCGCTTGAGAGGACTTTCTGGTTTGGTATCCCTTAGGCAGTTTTCATTTTTCGTTGAGGTATACGAATTATTTTTTATGTATTTAGACTATATATGTACAATACTATTTTTATGTAAAATCATATTAGGGATGTAAACGAAACTTAAAATACTGGACATAAATTTGAAGTTGTTGTATATTCATATATATATATATTGAGACTATTGTGAAAAGAAAATGTATTATTTTAAGTATGAACGAGGACATTGCAACAGCCCAACCGAAAATAAGTAAAATATAAAGAATAAGTATTGTTTCAAGCATAATTTGGTAAGTGACAATTAGTGATGAAGATAGTTCATGTTTTGTTCCCACAGCTTGAAGGGCGAATGGAGAAGCCATTGGGGTGGGCGGCTTCTTAGCAAAAGTTAGGAGGTATGATGGATATTAGAATTATTACTATGGTAGAAGTCAAGGTAAATGTTGTTGTCCAATATCCTGATTGTGTGGTTGATGTGCATAGGGATGCAATAAACAGAGTTGTTTGTGGTGTGATGGTTTGAGCTGGATGCTTCGATACTAACGAGAATTGGAAGCATAAGGTTGTTGATGAGTGTTATTCAGCATGAGGGAGACATATGACTGCGATTTATTGCTTGAAGATAAGGTTCAAGGAATCCTTTACCAATTGTTATAATCTTCACCAACGAGGTAGTGTGAATCGGATGGCATACCAAAAAGAGGTACTTTCATATGTTGCTTTCGATAATCTTGCCTACTTTAATGGTTTTTGTTCAAATTAAGCAGGTGTGCGTTAAATACCATTAATTGCCATAATGTCTAGCAAGTAACGGATTACTTGGTCTGAATGTTGTGGGTCGAGAATAGTCTGTGGTATGTTCATAAGGGTAGGCTATTGGTTCCTAAGGGTAGGGGAAGGTGGCAAGATTTGATGCATGACCTACAGTTGGCAGCAAAGGGTACTTATTGTGTTTTTTTGGCTAAAGATGATTATAGACACTAAGTACTATGTTTGTATTATAAGACCCGCAATTTTCTTAAGACCAAATATATAGTCAACATGTAATTTAAATGAATATAATACAATAATGTAACTTTTGGATTTTAGGTGTATGATCATGATCATATTCACAAAAACAAAGTCTCCTAGAATAACGTCTAACATACATTGATATAGTATAAGCAATGAATGTTAGATGGATGTGAAAGGAGTGTAAGTATATGCATATATCTGGTTATGTACCCCCATGAACCAAGCTAAATGCATCTAATGTGCAAGCATGCAACGTGCATGCATGCATGCATACATGCGTATGTACATAAAAATGTACATACAATTAAAAATATGTGTATATATAAATGATCAAATGAAGTAAAAAAATAGTATAATATATGTATATATGGATATGTATATATAAATTATATGCGTAAACATATGTGTGTGTATATATATATATATATATATATGTATATATCTACAAATATACATATGTAAGTATAAAGATATTTGACTAAACAATGAAGTTAAATACATATAAGCATGGATATATATATATATATATATATATATATATATATATTGTGATAACCGTAAATTTTTCATTTGTTGGAAATAAATATGGAAAATAAATAAATAAATAAATTATGAGAACGGGATATTGGTAAAAATCCCGAGAATTGAGGAAGTGATAAATCAAGAAAAACGAGTGAAGGAAAATAAAATTGGAATTTTGAAAAATAATGGAAAGAGGAGATTTAATTTGGATATATGGAAATCCAAATTAAATAAGAAAAAGAGAAATATATTTATATAATTATAAATTATATAAATGTAATTTTATACAAATACATATGTATTGATATACTATATAGTATATATTAATATACCGTGGTATATATAAGTGTATATACTATTTGATAAATTTAAATAATACATATGTATTAAATTTAACAGAATATGTATATATAAGCATATACATATTTGAAAAGAAATGTAAAATTTTACATTTGAATTGTGCATTTATATATATATATATATATATATATATATATTTATATATATATATATATATTGTAAATACAATATATATCATATTATTACTATTATTGGTATTATTACATTTATATAAAAATATATAAATGTAATTTAAGTTAAAAAGTATGTAGATATATATATATATATTAAATATATATGTTGATATATAATATATATATCTATAAAATATTATATAGTATGTACTATATAATATAATATTAATATTATATTTATAAAGTAAATTATAAATATAATATATAAAAAAATTAAATAAAAATACAATTAAAAAGAAAAAAAAAGAGGGAAACAGAATCGGGAAGACTCCCGATTCTGTCTACCCCGATGGAGGCCGGCCGCCGTTGGTCGACCTAGAGAGGAGGAGGGAGAGAGGAAGACGGCACCGGCAGAGAGAGGAGAGGATGCCGGTGACCGAAAGAAGAAAGAAACGGCGAAAACGGAAGCGAAAACAGGGGCGAAAGCCGGCGGAACCGGAAGAGAAAATGAAAACCAGATCTGGCGGTGCCGGCCAAACCAGCTGCCGCCACCACAGCCGAAGTACAGCCGGAAGAAGAGGAAAGGGATGGAGGCCACCGGTGAGGCCAACGACGGCGGAGGAGGGCCGACGGAGGAGGAGAAGTGACCGAAGGTAAACCGAGTAGATCTGCCGTCGTGCCGCCGATCCAGGCCAAGCTGAGACCACTGGCAGCTTCGCCTCTACGCCGGCCAACTGCTGAGCCCCCGAACCGTTGGAGAACCGACCACCGGAGGAGAACCGGCGATGAGGAGGGTGGAGCCGGTCTGACTAGTCTGAACCGGCCAGGAAAGAAAAGGAAAAAGAAAAAGAAAAAGGAAAATAAAAGAGAAAGAAAAGAAAAAGAAAAGAAAAAAGGGGAAAAGGAAGAAAAAGGAGAGAGAAAAAGGGAATCTCCGGACTTCGAAAATTTCGGGAATTTTGGGAAATTTCGGAAACTCGAGAATTACGGGAATCGGTAAGAAATCCCGAAAAAGTGTTAAATTATTTAAATAATTTATTTATTTAAATAAATTGAGAAAAATTCTAAAATTTAGAATTTAATTTCAGAAAATTCCCTCGATAACCGAGCCGATGAAATCGGGCGAGGTGAACACAAGCGCGACCTTCGAGAGACAGTCACGGACCCGAGAAACGGTAAGGGAGACATGTGCAGCCTGTAAGGATATCGACACACATGTTTTAAATTATGCATTTAAATTTTATAAATGCAATTAATAGTGATTAGTTGAAAATTGTGGTGATTTATCGGTTTGGAATTGTGGTGATTTATCGGTTGAGATTTAAATTGTATTTTGTGCAGGAGGCTAGCCAATCGGCAGCCGTTATACTGTCAAAAATTATTGGAAAAATTACCGAAAATCATAGTAAATGATTTTTCATCACGAGAAACGATTTTCAAAACGAAAATCGAGAAATCGATTAGTTTTCATAAAATATGAATATATTGATAATTAAGTTTAAAATATTCATGTTTTGAAAATGGTGAAAAAGGAAATCACCTAAATTTATCCCGATAGGTGATATTTCACGTGAAACGAGGTGAAAAATGAAAAGGACCAAAGTGAATACTTTAACAACATTTCTCCAAATATTCACTTGATTTTATAAATAACCTTTATGGGTTCAATCGTGAAAATAAGTATTTATAGAAAATTCCATAAAGGTAAATAAAAGGTGAAAAACAGTGTTTTGAGATTAAAAAGTCTCTGCATGTGTTTACAGAGAAAATATGGGACAAGAGTATTGATTTGGAAAATAAATATTTTAATTTTTCATAAATCATAAAAATGATTGATTTGAATCCCGATAACTTTGAAAATCATGTTTTTGAGTGAAAGCACGGAAAAGCGTGCGTGTATGTTTTACGCTGAAAAAGGACAGTTATGACCTTTTATGTTTTACAGTGATTATTTTATAAACTGTTTTCACCATATGGAAAATATGATTTATGATGTTCCATAATATTTAAAATATTTTCGGGAATGATGACCCCAATATGAATATTTATAAATGTTATTCATAAGATGAAAATATTTTCTTTATGAATATGTGTGGATTGATTAAACTTATATTTATGAAAGTGATTTCATAAATGGGGTCTATATCACGTGTTTACTGTTTTGAGACTGTTAGGCCCCATATCATGCTCACGTGTCACGTGTTAGTGCTGATAGATACTGATCCTATTATCAGTGTCCCAGTGGACATTGATCAGTGCACACTGAGGACCCCATAGACTATGGCCATAGATCTCATGTGTTTCCCCTATTTGGGATGATTTTATAGCATGATATATTTAGGGTGTTGCCTAGTTTCCATGATACTGTACTGATGATTGTACTTTTCACTGAACTTTTGCTAGTACTAAATTATCTACAGCTACTGAGCTTTTGATATATCACGTGTTAAACTAAATATTTTACGGTGTTTTACAAGTGTGGAAAAGAGTATTTGTGAAAGGAACATGAATTTCTTATTTATTTACTTAAGTGTTTTATCACGTGAATATTTAATATTTTATTGGGATTTGAATATCAAAAGAAAAACGAGTACTCTCTACAATTGCTTCTAGGTTTCGGGACAAGCTAGGTATTCTAAAATACCTGCCTTACTCCATCCGGATCCCTAACCGACTGTAGTATCCTTTCTACATATGAGCCTAGAGCCTCTAGGAAAATTTAAAGAAAGTGAAAAAATTATTTTCAGCATATAGGTAGCTGAATATCGAGTGTTGCATATAACTCTCTTACTAAGCCGTGGTTTGCTCACCCCTTAATATTAACATTTCAGATTTTTGAGGACTAAGAGATCTGACATCTGAGGATTACAAGTTGCGCATTTGGAGACACTGCGACAGCTTGATTTATAATATGAGGTATGATCATTTATTTTCTGTATTTAGACTTACTTTCAGTACTACTTTCTTGAGAATTAAGATAGGGGATGTAATTCATATTATAATTTTATACGAAATTGTTTAATAGTAAATGAAAAAGTGAAGTATCACACACAGCCCAACCGGATAAGTTGTGTAGAGAAACGTGAAAAATGTGGTCACGGGATGTGACAGATTTAATGGTATCAGAGCAGGGTTGCCCTAATATCTGTTGATACTTTTGGAAGGAAAAGTGTTAAACATCCCCGGTAGTACTGTGTCGTCTAAATACACAGAGAAAATAAATGATTGTCAATTCAGTAAAATAATTTAAAGGGAGTGAGAAAGTGTAAATTGAGAATGTTAAAGAAATAATAGGCTCAGAAATTATCGAAAAATTGGTGATTCTTATAATCTAAATGAAGGCTTGTTCGGTAAGGAACCGAAAGGACTCGATGAGGGCCCTACTAGTACTTTTCAGTTCGGATGAATTAAGACCTGAAAGTGATGATATAAAGGAGGGGAATGAAGTATCATCATTAAATAGACTTCAAGATCACCGATTGAGGGTAATGTAAAGGGAGAAAAAAAGTTTAGCCAAAAATGACCAAAATACCCCTGCCTCCAAAATTTTATTGGGAGTCAAGATAGATCAACAGAAGTTGGAATTGATTGATCTGACAGAGAAATTGATAATATAAAGCTGAATTACGAGCAAAATATTCCAATTATGGATTTTAGTGAACTTCTCTATCGAAATTGAATAGGATCTAAATTGCTGATATAAGTATCAGAAAGGATAATATCAGCACATGGATAATGAGATCATTGATTCCCATGAATACTAAGAAAAAAAAATGTCGAAATAACGAAAATACCCCTATGTTGGGCGATGTTCGGAACAGTGATAAAACCAAGTTGATCTTGAATCCATTGATGGTGATGGAGTCATTAATGGCATAGAGATGTCATATGAATATCACGATCCCTATTACTGATTCCACTTACACGTAGATTATGGACGCGAATGGTGAGTGACCTAGTGAACGGACTAGGCCTCACGATAGATCCTTGAGGGGCCAGTGTGCTCGCCAAAAGAGGGCGGTATAGATATGTACAGGCGGACGGCGAACGGGCCAGGGCCTTACACGATGCGATCCAATGAGTGTATAGTGGAATGTCATAAGATGATTGGCTTGATTATAGACTGTAAAGGCTGGAAATTCAGAGTGTATTGAATTATTACGAGATCGTTGAATATTATGAAAAGTTAAATGAATATAGAAAATGATTGAGAAAGTGAATAGTACAAATAATAAAATCAAGGCGGATAATATTTTAAAATGATTTGAAATATTAACTTTCTCTACCTTGAGGATGCATAGTGGAAAATGATAGGATATGAGATGAAATGTCCGAAATAATAAGAGATGTGTGACTAAAGAAAATATCGTATATGATCCCTGATAAATTTTTCAGAGTTGTATAGATTGGAGAAATCGAGCTAACATTGACTCGGTTGATGATATGAAATCTAATTCTAAGCTTATATCGGAGAACATAGAAGAATCCGAAAGCTTAAGAAATCCACTCTGGAAAATGTGAAAATAATGAAATGCACGTGTATAAGTGTAATTGAGGAAAATACAGATAACGTAATTTGAGGATCATAAAGTTATCTGTATAAGTGTAAATGAGAGAAGCACTGATGATATTGGGACACAGATGAATTAAAAAGGATATATTAAATTTCTATTATTAATAAAGCCTTGTGAAGAACAAATATTCATCTACAGATGAAATAGACGCTTTATGGATCTGATTCAATATGCATGAGGAGTTTATAAGACTAGCCTCGGTATAAAGCATCCTTAGATAAAAGATTGGAGATTGAGGTCTATAAGATGATGATTAGAACTCGAAATAAATTTTACGAGTTCTTATTGAGCTTACAAGGTTAATGAGTTGTCTTGTGAAGTATATAGGCCTAAAGAATGAGGCATCCATACATGAGTAAATTGATGAAATACTGATAGAGCCTAAAGTACAAATGAAATATGAGCAGCATTTTAGTATGATCCTTTAAACTCTTAAAGATTGTGAAATTGTGCTAAAATTGGCAAATAAGAGATTTAGCTAGACAGTATCTCCTTCTGAGATAGAGAATCTCGAAATGACAAGATGATAGTGAATCTGTCCATGATAGAAAGATAATGATTAAGATACGAGATTAATAAGTCTAGCTTGATACTACTGCCAATATATAAAAGAGTTATGGGACTAGCTGCTCTATTAATGAGAAATAATTAAAGAAACTTAAGTCGGTAAATGGATAAGTGTAAAGAGAAGATGGTATGCAAAAGGTAAAGAGATCATACTGCAGAATGCCCTACCACTTGAGAAAACCGACTGAAATGATGAGAGTGAAAAAACGGAAATGAAATAAGAAGATAAATTGCATGATGAGTAGGAAACATAAAGTAGTTCCCGAAATTGAGATTGAAAAGTAATCTCGTGATGGCTATCACATGACAATGAAAATATGTAAAAACAAGCCAGATTTGATAAGTGAGAATAATGGTACTCAAAGGAGTAAGATAATTAATATATTTACTGCCAGTATATAAATGAAAAATGATTATACATATAACCATCGTAACATGATAGAAACGGTGTGAATGTGTATGTACAGTTCCAGCGAGCATTACATGTGATGGGAGTCTCTAAGATGCCATATACTTAATGAGAAATAGCAAAAGGCTTGAGATCCCAAGTGTATTGATAGCACCGCTCCATACTGATATATATACATATGAGCGTGAGATGTAAACGCTCCATGATATTGAGAGAGCGTGTGCATGAGATGTGAAAGCTACTGGGACACTTACATATAATTGATTGACATGAGTACATAATAGTACCAAACTATGTCAACATGGCACTAAGTGAGAAAAATGGATGATGAACAGCATAGATCAGCTGTGATATGAAAAATACTGTGTGTGGACTCTTATATGAAAAGAGTGGAAATGAATAACTCCCGATTTGAGAAATGAACTTACGGGAGTATAGACATATATGATGAAAGACATGTAGTGGTCTAAAGTAATCTTGAATGCTGAAAGTGTACTGGCAGTATTACTTAGAGGATGACCTAGAGGTCAGAAGTCGTAAGTATACGGCATATACCACCTTTGGACTTAAGCTAAATTCGGAGGACCGAATTTCTTAAGGTGGGGAGAATGTGATAACCGTAAATTTTTCATTTATTGGAAATAAATATGGAAAATAAATAAATAAATAAATTATGAGAACGGGATATTGGTAAAAATCCCGAGAATTGAGGAAGTGATAAATCAAGAAATACGAGTGAAGGAAAATAAAATTGGAATTTTGAAAAATAATGGAAAGAGGAGATTTAATTTGGATAAATGGAAATCCAAATTAAATAAGAAAAAGAGAAATATATTTATATAATTATAAATTATATAAATGTAATTTTATACAAATACATATGTATTGATATACTATATAGTATATATTAATATACCGTGGTATATATAAGTGTATATACTATTTGATAAATTTAAATAATACATATGTAGTAAATATAACAGAATATGTATATATAAGCATATACATATTTGAAAAGAAATGTAAAATTTTACATTTGAATTGTACATATATATATATATTGTAAATACAATATATATCATATTATTACTATTATTGGTATTATTACATTTATATAAAAATATATAAATGTAATTTAAGTTAAAAAGTATGTAGATATATATATATATATATATTAAATATATATGTTGATATATAATATATATATATCTATAAAATATTATATAGTATGTACTATATAATATAATATTAATATTATATTTATAAAGTAAATTATAAATATAATATATAAAAAAATTAAATAAAAATACAATTAAAAAGAAAAAAAAGAGGGAAACAGAATCGGGAAGAGTCCCGATTCTGTCTACCCCGATGGAGGCCGGCCTCCGTCGGCCGACCCAGAGAGGAGGAGGGAGAGAGGAAGACGACACCGGCGGAGAGAGGAGAGGACGCCGGTGACCGAAAAAAGAAAGAAACGGCGAAAACGGAAGCGGAAACAGGGGCGAAAGTCGGCGGAACCGGAAGAGAAAATGAAAACCAGATTTGGCGGTGCCGGTCAAACCAGCCGCCGCCACCACAGCCGGAAGAAGAGGAAAGGGATGGAGGCCACTGGTGAGGCCAACGACGGCGGAGGAGGGCCGACGGAGGAGGAGAAGTGATCGAAGGTAAACCGAGTTGATCCGCCGCCGTGCCGTCGATCCAGGCCAAGCTGAGACCACCGGTAGCTTCGCCTCTACGCCGGCCAGCTGCTGAGCCCCCGAACCGTCGGAGAACTGGCCACCGGAGGAGAACCGGCGGTGTGGAGTGTGGAGCCGGTCTGACTGGTCTGAACCGGCCAGGAAAGAAAAGGAAAAAGAAAAAGAAAAAGGAAAATAAAAGATGAAGAAAAGAAAAAGAAAAGAAAAAAGGGAAAAAGGAAGAAAAAGGAGAGAGAAAAAGGGAATTTCCGGATTTCGAAAATTTTGAGAATTTCGGGAAATTTCGGAAACTCGAGAATTACGGGAATCAGTAAGAAATCCTGAAAAAGTGTTAAATTATTTAAATAATTTATTTATTTAAATAAATTGAGAAAAATTCTAAAATTTAGAATTTAATTTCAGAAAATTCCCTCGATAATCGAGCCGATGAAATCGGGCGAGGTGAACACGGGCGCGACCTTCGAGAGACAGTCACCGACCCGGGAAACGGTAAGGGAGACATGTGCAGCCTGTATGGATATCGGCACACAAGTTTTAAATTATGCATTTAAATTTTATAAATGCAATTAATAGTGATTGGTTGAAAATTGTGGTGATTTATCGGTTTGGAATTGTGGTGATTTACCGGTTGAGATTTAAATTGTATTTTGTGCAGGAGGCTAGCCAATCGGCAGCCGTTATACTGTCGAAAATTATTGGAAAAATTACCGAAAATCATAGTAAATGATTTTTCATCACGAGAAACGATTTTCAACACGAAAATCGAGAAATCGATTAGTTTTCATAAAATATGAATATATTGATAATTAAGTTTAAAATATTCATGTTTTGAAAATGGTGAAAAAGGAAATCACCTAAATTTATCCTGATAGGTGATATTTCACGTGAAACGAGGTAAAAAATGAAAAGGACCAAAATGAATACTTTAACAACATTTCTCCAAATATTCACTTGATTTTATAAATAACCTTTATGGGTTCAATCGTGAAAATAAGTATTTATAGAAAATTCCATAAAGGTAAATAAAAGGTGAAAAACAGTGTTTTGAGATTAAAAAGTCTCTGCATGTGTTTACAGAGAAAATATGGGACAAGAGTGTTGATTTGGAAAATAAATATTTTAATTTTTCATAAATCATAAAAATGATTGATTTGAATCCCGATAACTTTGAAAATCATGTTTTCGAGTGAAAGCACGAAAAAGCGTGCGTGTATGTTTTACGGTGAAAAAGGACAGTTATGACCTTTTATGTTTTACAGTGATTATTTTATAAACTGTTTTCACCGTATGGAAAATATGATTTATGATGTTCTATAATGTTTAAAATATTTTCGGGAATGATGACCCCAATATGAATATTTATAAATGTTATTCATAAGATGAAAATATTTTCCTTATGAATATGTGTGGATTGATTAAACTTATATTTATGAAAGTGATTTCATAAATGGGGTATATATCACGTGTTTACTGTTTTGAGACTGTTAGGCCCCATATCATGCTCACGTGTCACGTGTTAGTGCTGATAGATACTGATCCTATTATCAGCGTCCCAGTGGACACTGATCAGTGCACACTGAGGACCCCATAGACTATGGCCATAGATCTCATGTGTTTCCCCTATTTGGGATGATTTTATTGCATGATATATTTAGGGTGTTGCCCAGTCTCCATGATACTGTACTGATGATTGTACTTTTCACTGAACTTTTGCTGGTACTAAATTATCTACAGCTACTGAGCTTTTGATATATCACGTGTTAAACTAAATATTTTACAGTGTTTTACAAGTGTGGAAAAGAGTATTTGTGAAAGGAACATGAATTCCTTATTTATTTACTTAAGTGTTTTATCACGTGAATATTTAATATTTTATTGGGATTTGAATATCAAAAGAAAAACGAGTACTCTCTACAGTTGCTTCTAGGTTCTGGGACAAGCCAGGTATTCTAAAATACCTGCCTTACTCCATCCGGATCCCTAGCCGACTGTAGTATCCTTTCTACATATGAGCCTAGAACCTCTAGGAAGATTTAAAGAAAGTGAAAAAATTATTTTCAGCATATAGGTAGCTGAATATCAAGTGTTGCATATAACTCTCTTACTGAGCCGTGGTTTGCTCACCCCTTAATATTAACATTTCAGATTTTTGGGGACTAAGAGATCTGACATCTGAGGATTACGAGCTGCGCATTTGGAGACACTGCGACAGCTTGATTTATGATCATTTATTTTCTGTATTTAGACTTACTTTCAGTACTACTTTCTTGAGAATTAAGATAGGGGATGTAATTCATATAATAATTTTATACGAAATTGTTTAATAGTAAATGAAAAAGTGAAGTATCACAGACAGCCCAACTGGATAAGTTGTGTAGAGAAACGTGAAAAATGTGATCACGAGATGTGACATATATATATTTACATTTATGCTAGTAAGTATAAATATATGACCATACAAATAAACATAAATGGAAATATATAAGTGTGTATATATATAAATATATATATTAATATAAAACCCAAAAGCATTCTGTTTACGCACCAATCAACTACCACGTAGGCAAGTCGATCGCATTATATCCAAAAACATTCTGTTTCAAAACCAATCGATTGCCTAAATGACTAGTCGACTGCCCCTCTTTGTATTTGATTTTCAACCCGAAATTGATTTTAGAAAATAAATTAATTTATTGAAGGAAGTGCATAGCAGTCGACTGCCCCAAAAGAGCAGTCGACTGCCCTCTTTTGAAATATTGCTTTGAAGTCCTTATTTGATACAAATGAATTAATTTTCAATTCATGCAATTTCGAAAGGGATTTAACATGCATTGAAGGTTTTAAAAGTATTGGTTTGATAATAAATGTTTTGATATTGTTAGCTCTCGAATCATGTATTCAAATTGTATTGATTGATAGTTGTATGACCTTAGTCAAGTCATCAGCTCTTACAAATGTCACCTGACTAGTGTACACTGTGTGATTGTTTGACGATGGCTATTGGTCGCTGTATTTGTAGGATTGGCATTGTCATAGCCCGTGACCATATTATTTCACATTTTTCCACATATTTTATTTGGTTGGGCTGTCTGCGATACTTTACTTTCCTTTTTCATTTAAAATATTACATATTAAAACACAATATTATTTACATCCCTTATTATAATCCACAATAAAGCAGTACTGTAGATACATCTAAATACATGAAATAAATGATTGTACCTCATATTTCAGTCGAGCTGTCACATAGTTCCTCAGATGCGCAGCCGAGGTGCTCAGATGTCAAATCTCTCAGTCATTTAAAATCTGAAATGTTAAAATTAAGGGGTGAGCAAACCACGGCTTAGTAAAGGAATTATATGCAACACTTGATATCTAGATATCTATATAATGTAAAATTTTCATTTTTCCTATAGGTGCTTTAGGGACCAAATAGGAAGGATACTATAGTCGGCTAGGGATCCAGATGGAGTTCAGAAAGTATTTTGAAATACCTGTCTTGTCTCGAAACCTATAAGCAACTGTAGGGAGTACTTAATTTTGTGTAATTCAAATCCTTTTCCTTTTTATTCCATATCATTTTCATATTCCTTTCAAAATAATGCTTTTATGAAATAAAGCATTTAAATAAAATAATTAATATTCATATATTCTTTGAAAAGAATATTAGTTTAAATAGTCATCATCCTCATTCAAACTTATCACTGATCAGGTGTCGACCGGGATTACATATCACATATCAGCATGATAAAGGTGTCAACTAGTCTCAAAACAGTGTTTTTCATCATAAATTCACCTTTATGGAATTTATAGAAATAAGAAATTTCATAATTAAAACTATAAAGGTTATATAATAAATCAAGTGAATATTTAAGAAAATATTTATAAAATATTCACTTTCTCCCTTTTTTATTTTTCATTTCATATCATATATAATTCATATATCGAGAGAATATTTAGAAAAACCTTTATAAAATATTCTCTTTATCCCTTTTCATTTTTCATTTCATATCACATATAATTCATATATCGGGAGAATTTTCTGTGATCTCATTATCACCAATTTCAATAACATGAATATTTTAAAATCAAATTTCGATATATTAATGTTTTATGAAAAATAATAATTTTCCTCATTTCCGTGGTTGGAAATTATTTTTCATATAAGATAATCATTTTTAATGATTTTTCATAATTTTCAAAAACTTTTCGGCAGCATAACGGCTGCCGGTTGACTAGCCTCCATGCACAAAACAGACAGATTTATATTTTCACAGCCAGCCAATTTCCACAATTTTCAACCAAATCAATTCACCAATCATTTCATAAAATCATGCATATTTAATTTATGCAATCTAGATATCCTTACAGGCTACATATGCATCTCTTACCTGTTCCACGTTAAAGACTTTCTCATTAACGTCGCGTTCGTAGTCCACTTCTCCCGATTTCCATCAATCTCCGATCACTGAGTATGATTTTCTACAAATTCAATTCCATACTCAATTTAGAATTTTATAAAATTATTCAACAAATAATTATAATAAAATTACCATAAATTTTTCCTACCCTTTTTCTTCTTTTTCCTTTTTCTCTTTCTCTTTTCTTCTTTTTCTTTTCTTTTTCCTTTTCTTTTTCTGGTTTGAACAGGTTCGGCCGGTTCAGCATCGTCCCACCGGTTCAGCCTCCATTGGCCTCCATCACTGCAGGTTCAGCCCCTCCAAAGCTTGTTGGGGTGGCGACGAAGCTGTTTTTGGCCTCCTTTTCCAAATCAGTGGCGACGGTGGTAGATTTGGAGCGGCGGTTTCGGCTTCTCCTCTTCTCTTTTCTCTCCTTTTCCTTTTCCCCCTTCACCATCGACTACCCCTTTCCTCTTGGTTGGCCTTCGCCGGTGGCGGTGTCCGAATCGATTGGCACTACCGTTTTCCCCATTTTTTTTCTTTCCACTTTTTTCCTTTTCTGTTTCAGCTTTGCTCCTTTCTCTTTCCTTTTCCCGTCGCCGGCCAGCTTCCTCTTCCTCTTCTCGACTCACCGGCGACCTCTCCTCCTCTCCTCTTCCTTCTCTCTCAGCCGATGGGGTCGACCTCCTTTTTTGGCTTCTCCTCTGTTACAACAGAGGGGAAGAACGGGGTCAGGTTTCCCGATCCCGTTTTCCTTTCTTTTTTTTAATTATTATTTATATATATTTATATTTATAAATATATATAAATACAAAATATAATTGTATTTATATATTTATATATAAATATACTATATTAATGTATAAAGATATATATTTTTTATATAATTTTATATACATATCTATATACTTTAATTTAAAATAATATATATTTCATATATATTTATATATAAATGTATAATAATATACATATGTATTTATTTAAAAATATTTACATATATATATATATATATGTAAATATACCCATTTTATTCCTTATAATTTGGATCTCTTAATCTCCAAATTAAATTCCTCAATTTCATCACTTCATCACGTTCCGAAATTCAACATATTCCAATCTATTAGCTTTAAATTGACATATATATTTTGAAATGACAAAAACTTAAGTAAGCTTTAATGCTTTAATTCATATTGTAAATTTGCCTTATCACACATGATTTTCTCAATACATTTCAAGTGATCATATCAAACATTAAGACCATGATTTAATGATGCATACTCTTATTGGTCTTAATACTTTGTAAATGTTTTGAATATTTTAGAAAATCACTTGATGAATTTTTAGACCATGTTTTCATTTGAGAAAGTCAAGAAAAACTCCCACAAAAATGCCAAAATGTTTTGGGTTGGATTAGGATCAAAGACCACACCATTTCTAACTCAAAAAGTGCAGGAAATCACCTTCTGGAGAGAAGGGATCGATCCCCTAAGGGAAGGGATCGATCCCCTTTTGGCAGTAAGCTCCCAACGGCTAGAAAAGGTCCCTGAAGCCCAGAATCAAGATTCTGGACAAAAGGGATCGATCCCCTATGGAAAGGGATTGATCCCTTTGCTCGAAAATAGCCTATAACGGCTAGTTTTTGTGAGACAACAGTAATATCCGAGATTTGGCTCCACCTAACGACTAGAATACATCCAAGGGACTATAAATAGAGGCTTAAAAGCTAAAGAAAGCAAGAGGAACTACTCAATTAACTCCAATACTCATTTTCCTCAAATCCTCAAGCCTCAACAACAAATCAAAAGATAAAAAGTCTTCATCTTCCATCATTCATCTATTTCTTGTATTGCTTAGCACAAATCTTGTATAGGCTTTTACTTGTGCTTAATCTCTGTAATCACTTGCCTATCTAGAGGCCTTCTTTGATTACTTCTCTTGTAAACCAATTCATTCCTTGTAAAAGGGGAGGTTTCTCTTTAGCCTGGAAGAAGAGGGAGGTTTCTCTTCAGCCTAAGAAAAAGAGGGAGGTTTCTCTTTAGCCTAGAAAAAGAGGGAGAAGAGGTTTCTTTTGAGCCTAGAAAAAGAGAGAGGTTTCTCTTGAGCCTTGAAAAGAGGGATTGTAAAGACAAATTCAAAGATAGTGAATTTGAGAAAATCCTTGGGAGCGTCTCAAGGTAGAGGACGTAGGCAAGGTAGCCGAACCTCTATAAATCGATTGTGTAAATCTCTCTCTCCCTACTCTTTATTTGCTTGCAATTGTATTGTGCTTATTGAATTGAATTTATATTGCATTATTGAATAGCCTAGAGAACTTAGAAAATATTCAATCTAAGCTAGAGAATTTAGAAGAACCGAAAAACGAGCTTAAAGGTAGTTAAAAACCCATTCACCCCCCCTCTCGGTATTGCCTATAAGAGCCAACAATTGGTATCAGAGCTTGGGCTCGAGATCGATTTAGACTAACCTCTATCGAGCAAAACGATCAGAAATGGCTCTAGGTGATGATTTTGAGACTAGCACACAAACTTTAGAAGAATATTCATTTGATGAGCTTCAAGATGCATTTAATGAGCTAAGTGATGAATATAAATCAATGCATGCAAAATATAATAAAAAGTTAAATAAATTTAGAAAAGAGAATGAAATTTTGATGAATACTAATGTTGAGTTGGAGGAGAAAATAAAAGATCTAGGCTCAAGGAATGATGAACTCAACAAGGTGAAATTAGAGCTAGAAAAGAAATTAGAAGACATTAAAGATAAATTGGCAAATCCTAGCTCTTTGACTATTGAGGATAAAAAGGAGAAACTTAACTCTAGTGAATGTAATGACCATTCCTATGACGATTTACAAAATGCCTTTGATGAGCTAGCTAGTGAATTTGAATGCATGAACTCAAAATACAACAAAATGATTACAAAATTAGAAATGGAAAATGATGAGTTATTGAAGGCCAAGCTTGATTTTGAAAAGAAATTAGAAGAAGCAAATCTAGAAATTGATGAAGTAAATAAAAAGAACTTAAATTTGCATAATTCATTTTCTAGATTCTACATGGGTCAACAAAAGCTAGATCATATGTTAGAGACCTAAAGAGCTTTCTTTGATAAAGATGGGTTAGGATATAATGCAATACATAAAGAAACTTATCTTAAGAATTTCCTAGTGAGCAAAAAGTCTATGCATGATACATCTCTTACATGCTCACTATGCAATAGAATAGGACACTCTTCACAAGCATGCATATATAGAAAAACCACATTTAGAGGAAGAGTTGTTAGAAAGATGTGGGTGCCAAAGCATGCTATGAATAATGATGAATTGTGCTTGAAATGGATCCCAAAAGGATCAAAAATTATTTGCACTAACTTTCAAGGACCCAAGAAAATTTGGGTACCAAAGCATGTTTGAATTTGTTTGTTGTAGGAGTGTTAGAGCATGGGAATACAATGGAACAATAGAGTCTAAATGCTCAACACATCCTCATGGAGTTTGCTTGTGCCAATGAAAAAAAAGGAAAAACTTGAGGATCCATCTTTGACAAGATCACAACAATTCTTCAAAGGATAGCTCAAGGTAGACTCAAAAATTCAAGGCAAAGCATACTCAAGCAAAGGAGTTTTGTAAGTTTAATTCTTAAAACCTTATTTGATTATTTGTGCTTTGATGAGAAAGTTGGTTGATGATTCTTGATGCATTGTGAGTTGAATGATTGAACAAAAGGCATGATAAATGATTTTTGAGTGTTTGATGAATAGTACTTGATGCATTGAATGAAAAGCATGATTTGTCATTTTGAAATGATTATTGGTTTTCTACATCTTGCACAAGTTTGATATGTCTGGATAATATATTTAGTTGCTCAAAAGCTGTCAAATATGTCATATATGCAAAATGCCTTGTTATGAGCCTTAATGAAGAATATGCATGTTAGAAATCATGGCATGTTGTTCACAAGATGTATGTTTTGATGTTATATGTGCTTAAAATCTATGTGAACAAGTTTGTTTTGGCATATTTGTGGTTTCCAAAGCTTTGGTTTTGACAAAATATGCATAATGCTTAAAATGACCCCCTTGAGGCCAAAAATGCATTTTATTGTGTAAATTCTTCCAAAATTGCAAAATCTTTTGTTAAATGGTTTTTCAATCATATTTTTCATTCATACAAGTCCAAAATCATGTTTTACAAATGTTTAAACCTTTACTTGGACTTAAATTACTCAAAAACGAAGTTTGGGCACCTCAAAGTTTGGATTTTCTGTCAAAAACTGCAGATACAGGATGAGGGATCGATCCCTCAACAAGCAGGATCGATCCCCCTTGAACAGAATGCAGGAAATCTATATTTTGGAGTTAAGGGATCGATCCGCCTCCTTAAGGGATCGATCCCCCCAGGCCAAAATGGCTTTTCTGCACTTTTTCAACCGAATTTGAGAAGGAGTTTTCACTTTCTTGATATCTTCTTTCTTCTCAACTTAAAATCTAGTATTTTAACTTCTTTTTGATGATCTTTAAACTATGAAAATTCATTTTTCATTGATATCATGCCTCAACTTCATCAATTAATATCATTTCCAACAAATGGTATCACTTTCAACAATCAATACCATTTTTCTTGAGCTCACAAGTGCAAATTCATTTTTCTTGTTCAAAACATTCATGAATCTTGAAATAATCTTGAAATATATTTTTAATAAATGCTTAAACATAATTTTGAGATTTATTTCAAGAATTTATGGATATATTTGAGAATTTGATGAACTTGTGCATAATGAGTGTTTTTCATATCTTTTGTTCATCTTAGTCAAGCATGCTTTTAGGATTATGTTTCTTAGCTTGACTCAACTACTCCACACTAGGTTTCATGATAATTATACATCTAGTGGAAGAATAATTAAAACTTGACCTTAAGGATTGATTTCAAATGTAAATTCAACAATTGGTATAAGGTCATAATTTTTCTTGGCTTACAATGTGTGATGATAAATGGATCCTAAATGTTCAAATGCATGAAAATTTATCATCCATGAAATTAATTCTTTATAGCCAAATTATTATGGAACTTGAGCATTAATGACAACACCAACATTCAAAGATAAATGCAAACTTGAACATATGTACCGTGATTAATATCCATGCATTTATTATTTGAATCTTCCCTTGCTCATAATTGGTTAAGATCTTGAATAGAAAATTGAGCATAAGATTCTTTAGTTTCATGGAAGAAAATGTGTTTGCTTGAATACCATGACTTTTTGTATCTTCCATGTGGTATAATGTTGTGAATATGAATATGGATTAATACTCTATGATAGTGTGCTAATGATTAATTGATCCATATGCATATTTGATGATGTGTGTTGTGTTCTTGCATTTTTAGAATGATTATTTTCTTGACATAAACACACTACACATAGATATTGGATTCATGCAAAATGCCTAAGTCAACCATTAGTAACAATTGGTATTTAGATTGAAATAACAATTAGTATCATTGGCAACCATATTTTCAATAATTGGTAAGTCAAATCTAAATTGCCAATTGGTATGAGCTTTAAATTGACAATTCTTCTTGTGGTCTTTAGTTTGAAATGACAAATAGAGAAGAATTCTCTTAGGATATTTTTGCATGAAACTCTTGTGTACTAGAATTTGTAGTTAATTGCTATATATCTTAATTCTAAGCACAATATTTCTTGAAAATGATTTATGAGCACATGCATATGATATGATATCTAATTTTAGCTCATAATCATGATGTATTACCATGCACCTTAGTTGGACCTTAGAGAACAATTGATATACTTAGGTGCTTGCTTAACTTCTTACCAATTGGAACCTTTTTGCAAAATTACTTATCAACAATTGGTATCAAAATTATCTATAAACAATTGGTATAGGATCATAAGTCATATTCATTGCATGAATATTTCATACTCTTTGTGAATATTGACTTATTTATTTGTGCTATGAGTCCCATGTACTAACATGTTTCTTGTTGGATGGAGCATTTTTATCTCTTCTCACATGGCCATAATTTTAGAGGGAGCATATTTTTTATTATTTTTCTTTCTTTTTGCTATGACAAAAAGGGGGAGAGATAGATATTAAAAAGGGAGAGATATTAAGGGGGAGAGATAATGGGGGAATAGTTTGAAAATTCATTTTCAAAACCCATACTTATATTAAGGGGGAGCTTTGTAAAATCCTGCTTTATTTGAGGGGGAGTATTTTATCAAAGAATTTTCAAAGCAAATTTACATTAAGTTTTGTTATATCAAAAAGGGGGAGATTGTTAGCTTTAAATTGACATATATATTTTGAAATGACAAAAACTTAAGTAAGCTTTAATGTTTTAATTCATATTGTAAATTTGCCTTATCACACATGATTTTCTCAATACATTTCAAGTGATCATATCAAACATTAAGACCATGATTTAATGATGCATACTCTTATTGGTCTTAATACTTTGTAAATGTTTTGAATATTTTAGAAAATCACTTGATGAATTTTTAGACCATGTTTTCATTTGAGAAAGTTAAGAAAAACTCCCACAAAAATGCCAAAATGTTTTGGATTGGATTAGGATCAAAGACCACATCATTTCTAACTCAAAAAGTGCAGGAAATCACCTTCTGGAGAGAAGGGATCGATCCCCTAAGGGAAGGGATCGATCCCCTTTTGGCAGTAAGCTCCCAACGGCTAGAAAAGGTCCCTGAAGCCCAGAATCAAGATTCTGGACAAAAGGGATTGATCCCCTATGGAAAGGGATCGATCCCTTTGCTCGAAAATAGCCTATAACGGCTAGTTTTTGTGAGACAACGGTAATATCCGAGATTCGGCTCCACCCAACGGCTAGAATACATCCAAGGGACTATAAATAGAGGCTTAAAAGCTAAAGAAAGCAAGAGGAACTACTCAATTAACTCCAATACTCATTTTCCTCAAATCCTCAAGCCTCAACAACAAATCAAGAGATAAAAAGTCTTCATCTTCCATCATTCATCTATTTCTTGTATTGCTTAGCACAAATCTCGTATAGGCTTTTACTTGTGCTTAATCTCTGTAATCACTTGCCTATCTAGAGGCCTTCTTTGATTACTTCTCTTGTAAACCAATTCATTCCTTGTAAAAAGGGAGGTTTCTCTTTAGCCTTGAAAAAGAGGGAGGTTTCTCTTTAGCCTAAGAAAAAGAAGGAGGTTTCTCTTTAGCCTAGAAAAAGAGGGAGAAGAGGTTTCTCTTGAGCCTAGAAAAAGAGAGAGGTTTCTCTTGAGCCTTGAAAAGAGGGATTGTTAAGACAAATTCAAAGATAGTGAATTTGAGAAAATCCTTGGGAGCGTCTCAAGGTAGAGGACGTAGGCAAGGTAGCCGAACCTCTATAAATCGATTGTGTAAATCTCTCTCTCCCTACTATTTATTTACTTGCAATTGTATTGTGCTTATTGAATTGAATTTATATTGCATTATTGAATAGCCTATAGAACTTAGAAAATATTCAATCTAAGCTAGAGAATTTAGAAGAACCGAAAAACGAGCTTAAGGGTAGTTAAAAACCGATTCACCCCCCTCTCGGTATTGCCTATAAGAGCCAACACAATCCTCGTAAATAACATTATTTATTTATTTTCGGGTAATTAATACCAAAAATAGAAAAATTCCCGGTTATCACATCCTCCCTACTTTAAGAAAATTCGGTCCTCCTAATTTCACTTAAGTATAAAGGTGGTATCGTTCTGTATGCTTATCATTTTTTACCTCTAGATAATCTTTTAAATTACTGCCAGTATACTTTCAAAATCAAATCCACTTTTAGACCACTACATATCACTTTTCACAATATATTTATACTCTCGAAAAATTACTTTATCAAATCGAGAGTTCTCAATTTCCATTCCTTTTTGCACAACATATGATTCACATTATTTATCACCCATTTATCTCATTTGGTGCTAAGTCGATATAGTTTGATAACTATCTTTTGAACAAGTTAATTAGTAGTATGTAATTGTCTTAGTAGCTCTTAAATCCAGTGCACCCGCTCTCCATATCTTTTTAAGCGTTCCCATATTACGCTCAAATATTAATATCAATGCGGAGCGGTGCTATCAGTAAATTTGGAATCTCAAGGCCCTTTGCTATTTTCCATAAGCATATGGCAACTCAGATATTCCCATCACATGTAACGCTTACTGGAACTTCACATACACTCTCATCGTTTCATACGTATGTTTCGACTATGGAACTAGAGAAATCTAGGAGCTTAATAATGGAAAAGTAATTCAATTTGAGCAATCAGTCAATAATCACTTCCATAACATCATGTTCCTTTGGAATTCTTTATTATCCCACACACTCCTTTTCACATTGATTTAGCTAGGGCTGCACCTCATTTGCAGATTTTAATATTAATCATCTCTGGCTGTAAAGGCCTAATGGTTAGTAGTGACTTGACATTTGAGGAAGTCAAGTGTTTGAGTTACTACGGACGCGCTCAAGGGTATTTATCTTGAGTTCTTCAGGACCCTTAGGACAAAGCCGTGCGGGACTAAGTGCCATGTCTGCGGACGGGGGCCACCTCTAGAATCCCAAAGTGGACAATATGAGTGAGTGAGGCCATAGGGAATAGAGGAAAAAGGCACTCCCAAGGTCTTCACAAAAAAAAACGTGCATTTTTTTGTGACAACTGCGTGGCACTTTGGTCCTTACTAGGATTCAAGAGGTGGCCCCCACAGCTCACTCATCTGTATTGTCCGCTCTGGGGTGCATCACACTGGCCAACGCCCCTCACGGATTTCTTTCGCGTCCCTAGGGGTTCGAACTCTGGACCCTTAAGTACCTAATTCTTACACTCTTGGTACCATTGAGACAATGAAACATTAAGCCATCATTTTCTCTCAATATCTCTTTTCATATCATATAGTCATTACCTCCTTAATTCTTATGGTATACTCAATATCACTTAAGTTTTAGAATATACCTTAGAATGTAATCTTCCCATAATTTAGATTCCATGGTGGAAAAGTCAAACATCCATCTCATCATCACATTATCTATACAATTCCACAATTCCAATGCATGGATATATATATATATATATATATAAATATATATATAAATATAAATATAACAATTTCCTATTTACATGACTGGCAGTAAATAATATAAATCATCTATTTTACTCCTTTAAGTATGGTTAAATTTCATCTTTCAAGTTTGGCTTGATCTTCCGTCTAACCATAACCACATGATACTCAAAGGGAAAATCATTTTTAATCTTAAATTTGGGAACTACTTCATATTCGTTTTCACTACTCATTATATAACTTACCTTCTTATTTCATTTTCATCTTTTCATTCTCTTCATTTCAGTCAACTTTTCTCATGTAGTATAGTACTCCACTGTTAAAATCTTTTTAACATTTTGAATACTATATTTACACTTATTCATCCACTGACCTTAACTTTTAATTATAAGTCACATCTGTAGAGCAGCTAGTCCCATAAACTCTTCTATAGACAGGCAATAATATTTAGGTAAACCCAGTAATTTTGTATCTCAATCACTGTCTTTCAATTATAAACAGATCCATGGTCTCTCTGTCATTCGAGATCATATATCTCAGAAGGAGATACAGTTTAGCCAAATCTCCTATTGCCAAATTTAACATATAGTTCTTGGTCTTTCAGAGTCCGTAGGGTCATACAATATGCTGCTCATGTTTCATTAGTGTCTTAGACTATATCGGCATATCGTCCGTGAACACTATTTATAAATCGTCCACAAATTTTTAAGAGTTGTTTCTTAAGCTTTCTGAACTCTTTCTATAATCTCCGATATAAGCTTAGAAATAGATTTCTTATCAACAATCGAGTCAATATTAACCCGATCTTCTAAATCTATATTACTCTGAAAATCTTTCGGGAATAACCTTCGATACTTTTTAAATCACAAATCTCGTACTATTTTGGACATTTCGTCTCTATGTCCTACAATTCCACTGCATAACCTCAAGACATAAACATTTAACATTCAATTCCTTTTAACATATACTCCACCTTGATTCACTTCTTTACTCATACTTCACAGCATATAATCATCTTAATTAGTATGTGTGAAGACCGAAAATTTTCTAAATAAATATAAGGTATATGAAAAATTTAACTTGGATAAATGGAAATCCAAAATAAATAAGAAAAAGGAGAAAATAATTGGATAAAAAGAAATCCAAATTTAATCAGAAATAAAGATATGTAATTCTATATATATTTATATAAGGTTATTATATAAATATATTTTTAAATAAATATATACATTCATAAATGGAATATATGTATATATATCATATGTTGAAATACCATTTTTATATCATTGAATATATATGTTAATTTTTGTACATTTATGTGTATATATATATATATGAAATATATTTATAGAAATTTTAATTAAAGTATACATATATATAAATGGTTTATATATGAAATATATATATAATTGTATATATATATAAATATACATATGAAATATATGTATAGTGTTTTAAATTAAAGTATATATATGGTTCATACAAATTATATATATATATCAAATATAGTAAAAATATATATAATTATATGAATATAATTATATATAAAAAAATAGATTTAAAAAAAAAAGAACTGGGAATAGGGGAACCCGATTCCCACATTTCCTCTTTTGTTTGTCAAACAGAATAGGAAAACTAAAAAGGGAAAGCACCGGACGACGCCGGCCAAAGGAGAAAAGGGGAAGAGGAGCGACGCCGCCGGCGAGAGAAGAAACAATGGTGACGGCGCGAGGCGGAAAGGAAGGAAAAATTGGGCGGCCCGAAGCGAAAACAGAAGAGAGAAACCGAGAGGAAAAAAGGGAAAAAGAGAAAAAGAAAAGTGGCAGTGCCGCCGATCTGGCCACCGCCACTCCACCCATGTCGACGGTGGAAGCTCAAGGAAGAGGTGAGGAGGGCCCGACAGTGAAGGAAACGGCGGAGGAAGGAGAAACGTGGAGGAGAAAAGAGCCGAACCACCACCTCCAGATCCATCACCATCGGCGCAGCCGTTCGGGAAATGGAGGCCAGATCCGGCTTCGGGGCAACCATGAGATGCTGTAGGGTGGCCGAACCACTGGAAATGGTGGCCGCCGGTGGGTGAACCGGCCAAGCGAAGACTGAACTGGCAGAACCGATCCAACCCGATCCGACCCGGTTTGACCTGCCTGACCTGGTCAACCGGATCCGACCCGCCTGACCCGATCCGACCCAGCCCGACCCGGTCAACCCGACCCGACCCGACCTGATCCGGCCAGAAAAAAAAAGGAGAAAAGAGAAAAAAGAGAAGAAAAGAAAAAGAAGAAAAGAACAGAAAAGAAAAAGGAAAAGAAAAAGGAAGAAGAAGAAGAAGAAGAAGAAGAAGAAATGGGTAAGAAAAATTAAAAGTTTTGCTACATTTCTATGGAATTTATTAGAAATTGTTGGATTATTTTCTAAATGAAAATATGTGTTAATTATTGAAATTGTAGCAAAACGGAAATGAGACGAAAGGTGGAGTTCGGCAAGGCTCGAAAATCGAAAAGTGGGCTAAGCTTTGGCGAATAGGTAAGATACATTAATAAAGCATTAGTAGCATCATATTGTATGTGGGATTTATGATTTTTATATGATGCATTTATGAAATGATTTTTAATGGAATTGTGATATTTTTATATATGATGCATTGATTTAATTGATATAAAAAAATGCTAAGAGGACCTACAACTGATGGTGGGGGTCTTAGTAGAGACGTAGGAATTGTGAGAATCAACGGCTGTGGTATAAATTGTGTTTCCCTTGCAGGAGGTTAGGGAAAATTAAGCCGTTATGCTGCCGAAATTCTTAGGAAAACGTTGAGGAAAAAGATTTAAGTTTCTCACGTAAATAGAATCTTGGAAATAATTATTGAAAAATATACATTGAAAGGGCTTTATGATATTACCGGAGAAGTTTGATATTAAAATCGATAAAAAGATAGATCGTTGAAACACGATAATGTGATGAATTATATGGTTTAAACCTTAAGACTCGATAAATCAAGTGATTTTAATAGCACAAATGGTATCAAGTTGAGATTGAGGTGGAATTATTTATTAGACGGATCACGGATAAAGTGATGATTATAGAATTGATAGATTCAAATAAATAGACCGTCTTAGTAGTATGATTGTGATATCGATGTTAAATATATGTGAACTGAGATTTTTGCAATAATTTGGATAGTCGCAAGGTGACTTAAATGATTGAAACACTGTTGATAGTTGAAATTGGCAAATTCTTTTAAGTGGTAAATTGCCAATCAAAAATTTAATTGATGACGTTTTATAGATAATTCTAGCATGATATTACATTCTACAGGCCATATAAAAAGTGAATTGAGGACTGTGATATGATTTTATGATAGTGAATGAAATTGAACCGCAAGTCGAAAATTCTAAATATGTACCAATAGGTCAAACCATAAATGGATTTGATAAGCGATTATTGATCTTGTGGTTCTATGATCCTCGATGTCGACTCTGGAATAGATATCGAATGAGGATATTAGTAATTCATAATTTCAGTATCCTGATGATTATATGGAAACATGATATTTAGATGCTCATAGATACTAAGAGGATTCACATTATACTAAGAGGATTCACATTGATGATGTGGTTCTAATATCGATATTAAAATGTACAAATGATTATTATAGTCGATAATTATCGAAAAAGGATATTGAATACCAAATGGTTTGAATACCAAGTGATCTGGTTATTAAATAATTAGAGTATTGAACAATTTGAATACTGAATGAAATGAATCTTGAATGATTTGAATAGTGATTTACTGATTTGACAGAAAGAAAGTCTTGAAATTGAATAATTGATGGTGACAAGTTAAATGATTCGCTTCAGCGTATTTGATGAAAATATTACCGAAGCTGCATACTGAAATGGTTTATAGCATCGCATTTAAGCATGCCTTCTTATAACATGAAGCATTATAATAATGTTTATATGAATACTGAAAAGTATTGATTTGTTTTGAAATGAAAGTATATGGTAGATATATATATATATATATTTTGATATATGAAATCTCATGCAGAATTTTACCATATGCTTTACATGATATAGAAAAGAAAGATAAAGATTTAAATGTTTTATGAGACTGTAGGCACCCTAAAAGAATTAAACTCAATAAAGCATAGTGAAAACCGCCTAATTGGAGCTTTGCTCATTAGGCAGAGAGATGCTTGTCCGACAGTAGTCGTGGATAGGTCTCAGTCACGCCTGATCAGTAGGGCTGAGAGAGATGAGGTCTATGGCCATAGATAGCGCCCTAGTTGGTTTCCAGGGGACGATGACATGATTTCACTGCTAGCTACAGTGATTTAAATCTTTATTGATAGAGAGATGATAGGGATCTAGCCTAGTCTCTAACTGATATGATATGAAGTCTAGAGTATGATTTTATTAATATGAACTCTATGATTTTATTAATATGAACTCTAGACTTGATATGATTTATACTGTACATGAAACAAGTTTGAAATGAAATATGTTTTGAAACAGTACATGTTTTAAACATGTTTTAAAAGTCCATGAGATATGATTTCGACACTTATAGGATTTATATGTGATTTTGTGTCGAACATGGCATGATATGCGGTCTAGAGTATAGTTTGATTTGATATGAACTCTAGACCTGATATGATTTACAGCATATGTTTTTAAAAGTACATGATAAATGATTTCGACACTTATATGATTTATATGTGATTTTGTGTCGAATTTAAAATGATATGCGGCCTAGAGTATAGATTGATTTGATATGAACTCTAAACCTGATATGATTTATAGTATATGAAAAATGTTTTAAAACCGCACATGTTTTAGACATGCTCCAAAAACGAATACATGAACTGAAATTGAACATGTTTCTATCATGCCTTAAAGGCAAATTTGAAATGAATTGAAAATTCATATGTTGAGCATGTCCTAAAGTATATATGATATGATTTGAAATGATAGCGGTTTATACAGAAAAATTACATGAATTGCATATTAAACCCTGACATGATAATATGCCTAGTACATGAGAATTTTATGAGAAATGTCATGACTCGACGTTAATGAAGTTATACGATGACATGACATGATATGATATGATATGATATATGAACATAAGATCGATATGAAGAGAATTCTGATCTTACTCCATTGTGATCATAAATTCCCATACGATAAGTGATATGAATTGATATAAGACGGGAATATGATTGTTAAATGTAAAGTGACTCGATAGGATATCTCAATTAAACATGAAGAATATATGAGGAGTACCATGATTCGGTGGTAACAATATTTCATCTATATGATGTCATGATATGATATGAAACATGAATATAGAAATACACGAAGAGAATTATGACTTCGCACCACCATGATCATGATCCACAGTATGAGAATGGATAAGAGATGATATGAGAATCGATAAGAGATGATAGAATACAGAAATATGATTATGAAATGAAAAGTAAATATGAGAATTGATATGAGATGATAGCATACCAAAGTATGATTATGAAATGAAAAGTGAAAATGAGAAGTGATAATGAGATGTATCGATGAGAAAGGATTAACTGTAATTGCATCCTTACAAGTTTTAAGCATTGCAGTTTAAGACAGTGTAATCCTACTCATGTATTTATATTAGTATCTTACTGAGTCGTGGTTTTGCTCACCCCACTAAATTTCATCTCTTTCAGATTATTGAAGTTAACATATGCTATGTGAGCTGCTCAGTAGGCATCGGAGACGGTATATGGACTTGGTACTAGTCTTCTGAGGTATATGTTTCTTATAAAATACTTGTTTACATGTAAGACTTAAATTGATGCACAGTACATATTCTGTTTAACAAGTCGGGATGTAACTAAGAACCGTTTCCGTGGTTGTTAAATATTTAAATGGAATAACTATAGGTCACCGAGATAGTATAGTAACTACACTGACACCGAATACAAACCTTAAAATGAAAAAGAAAAATTTAGTCCATAAATTTGTAGACTAAGAAAAGTATAAGTATAAAGGAAAGTCACGGCTTTCGGGTCGTGACAGTATGTTGTACCAAGTATAAAAGTTTAACTAACACATTTCACAACTAACCAATTCATTACTATAATTTACTTTGAAATCATTTTCATTTAATAAATCAGGTTAGCTATCCTCTTTCTCTACTCTTACAATCACTTTACAGTTCTTATACATATTTTCCAAATTTAGATTACTCCAAACAGTACACCATTTTGTAACGCATATTTCAAAATATTTCGATTTTATGAATATCGGTTTGATACTTCAGAAACAAATGAATATATAGAACTAGGGGTAACAGTACTGATATGGATTTCATCAGCTATACTGATCACTTTCTCATTCACCTTCAGTAATTATCTCACTTTTCATGATATCCAACGATCCCTTACTAAGTATCATGTCCATATACCTTCAATTCAAGCCCTAAAGAATCAATAACAGGACCAATCATCTTGCGACTTCCCATTTTAACCATTTTGGGTCGCATCAGTAATCTGCGGATAGGTAGGATTAGTAGTAGGGACCGTTATACCCGTATTACATTCTTTATGCTATCATTAGCTCCACCACTATCAAGGAATTCAAGATCGATTTGGTCTCCATCACTATTCAGAAATTAGTCTAATATAAGGACATATTCTTCATTTTATAATTTATTCCTTTCTCTTTAATATAACTTTAAATCGGTGATCTTATTATCTATATGATGATGATATCCTTTCTCACACTAATATCATCATTTTAAGATCTTGTCCTATTTAGACATAGAAATCCTGATGGGATTTATAGATGGATCATTTTACATGTAATGCATCCTCACACCATCAATCACTCTGTCAAATTAGTTAATTCTATATCAGTTTGGTCTACTATGTCTCGGAGGCATTATTTCCATATAGGGGCATTTTGGTCATTTTTACATTAATTTCTCTCTCTTCGAGATACATTCAACAGGTGACCTTAAGATCTATTTACTGATGATATCTCATTCTACTCCTACATCATCATTATAAGGTCTCAATTCGATTCGGACAGGAAAGTCCTAGTGGAGCCCTCACCGAGTCCCTTTCTGTTCCTTACCGAACAGACCTTTATCTAAGGTTATAAGATCACCTATTCCAAGTAGAATTCTAGAACCATCACCCCTCTTTAGCAGTCCTTAGTTCACAAGTTCTCTCTCCTTTCCAAAACATTTAACTCAATTTACAATCATTTATTTCCTTTATGTATTCAGACTATACAGTATTACAAGGGATGTTAACCTTTTTCGACTCGTTTTCTTTCCAAAAGTATCGACAGACATCAGACCAACCTTGCTTTGATACTATTTAATCTGTCACAGCCCATGACCATATTATTTCACATTTTCCACACATTTTATTTGGTTGGGCTGTTTGTGATACTTGACTTTCCTTTTTCATTTAAAATATTACATATTAAAACACAATATTATTTACATCCCCTATTATAATCTACAATAAAGTAGTATTATAGATACATCTAAATACATGAAATAAATGATTGTACCTCATATTTCAGTCGAACTGTCACATAATTCCTCAGATGCGCAGCCGAGGTGCTCGGATGTCAAATCTTTCAGTCATTTAAAATCTGAAATGTTAAAATTAAGGGGTGAGCAAACCACAACTCAGTAAAAGAATTATATGCAACACTTGATATCTAGATATCTATATGCTGTAAAATTTTTATTTTTCCTTTAAGTGCTCTAGGGACCAAATAGGAAGGATACTACAGTCGGCTAGGGATCCGGATGGAGTTCAGAAGGTATTTTGAAATACCTGTCTTGTCCCGGAACCTAGAAGCAACTATAGGGAGTACTTAATTTCGTGTAATTCAAATCATTTTCCTTTTTATTCCACATCATTTTCATATTCCTTTCAAAATAATCCTTTTATGAAATAAAGCATTTAAATAAAATAACTAATATTCATATATTCTTTGAAAAGAATATTAGTTTAAATCGTCATCATCCTCATTTAAACTTATTTCATATTTTATTGTACAATCATAATTAGTACAGTACTTTAAATCATTTCCTCATAACATTTACATTATTTAAATCTAATATTCAATTTAAAATTTAATAAAAATATTAGATTTATAATCTCCTCTTTTCTCTTTGAAAACATATTTAAATCTAATATTAAATTTAAAATCATAGTAAGAATATTAGATTTATAAACTCTTCTTCCTTTTGAAAACATATCACATGTTCATATCACATGTCTTTTGTAATTCATCATGTAGTGCTGTACTTGATATAGTAATAAACACTATGTAACAGTACTGAAATTCCTTTTGAATTTTTCTCATATCATAGTGGAGACTGAGGCAATCACCCGAGTCGTATCATGCTATAGACCCCAGAGGGTAAAGAAGTAAACATATCAGATCTATGGCCGTAGTCTATCATTGTCCTCGGTGGATCATTGATTAGGTTTCGATTAGGACTACATATCACATATCACATATCACATGTCACATATCACATATCAGCATGATAAAGGTGCCAACTAGTCTCAAAACAGTGTTTTTCATCATAAATTCACCTTTATGGAATTTATAGAAATAAGAAATTTCTTAATTAAAACCATAAAGGTTATATAATAAATCAAGTGAATATTTAAGAAAATATTTATAAAATATTCACTTTATCCCTTTTTCATTTTTCATTTCATATCACATATAATTCATATATCGAGAGAATATTTAGAAAAACCTTTATGAAATATTCTCTTTATCTCTTTTTCATTTTTCATTTCATATTACATATAATTCATATATCGAGAGAATTTTCGGTGATCTCATTATCACCAATTTCAATAACATGAATATTTTAAAATCAAATTTCGATATATTCATGTTTTATGAAAAATAATAATTTTCCTCATTTCCATGGTTGGAAATTATTTTTCATATAAGAAAATCATTTTTAATGATTTTTCATAATTTTCAAAAAAATTTTAGCAGCATAACGGCTGCCGATTGACTAGCCTCCCTGCACAAAACAGATAGATTTATATTTTCACAGCCAGCCAATTTCCACAATTTTCAACCAAATCAATTCACCAATCATTTCATAAAATCATGCATATTTAATTTATGTAATCTAGATATCCTTACAGGCTACATATGCATCCCTTACCTATTCCGCGTTAGCGACTTTCTCATTAACGTTGTGTTCGTAGTCCACTTCTCCCGATTTCCATCAATCTCCGATCACTGAGTATGATTTTCTACAAATTCAACTCCATACTCAATTTAGAATTTTATAAAATTATTCAACGAATAATTATAATAAAATTACCATAAATTCTTCCTGCCCTTTTTCTTCTTTTTCCTTTTTCTTTTTCTCTTTTCTTCTTTTTCTTTTTTTTTCCTTTTCTTTTTCCTTTTCCTTTTTTGGTCTGAACCAATTCGGACCGGTTCAGCATCCTCCCTTTGGTTTAGCCTCCATCGGCCTCCATCACCGCTAGTTCAACCCCTCTAAAGCTTGCTGGGGTGGCAGTGAAGCTGTTTTTGGCCTCTTTTTCCAGATCTGCAGCGGCAACAGTGGCAGATCTAGAGCGACAGTTTCGGCTTCTCCTCTTCTCTTTTCTCTCCTTTTCCTTTTCCCCCTTCACCGCCGGCTACCCTTTTCCTCTTGGTTGGCCTTCATCGGTGGCGAGAATGGCAGTGGCGGTGACCAAATCGGCCGGCACCGCCGTTTTCCCCTTTTTTTTGTTTCCTCTCTTTTTCTTTTCAGTTTTGACTTCACTCCTTTCTCTTTCCTTTTCCTATCGCAGGCCAGCTTCCTCTTCCTCTTCTCGGATCACCGGCGACCTATCCTCCTCTCCTCTTCCTTCTCTCTCAGTCGACGGGGTTGGCCTCCTTTTTTGGCTTCTCCTCTGTTACAATAGAGGAGAAGAACGAGGTCGGGTTTCCCGATCCCGTTTTGCTTTCTTTTTTTAATTATTATTTATATTTATATTTATATTTATACAAAAAATAATTATATTTATATATTTATATAGAAATATAGAAATATAAATATACTATATTAATGTATATAGATATATATATATTTTGTATATAATTTTATATATATCTATACACTTTAATTTAAAATAATATATATTTCATATATATATATATATATTTATATATAAATGTATAATAATGTACATATGTATTTATTTAAAAATATATTTATATATATATAAATATATGTAAATATACCCATTTTATTCCTTATAATTTGGATCTCTTAATATCCAAATTAAATTCCTCAATTTCATCACTTCATCACTTTCCGAAATTCAACATATTCCAATCCTCGTAAATAACTTTATTTATTTATTTTCGGTAATTAATACCAAAAATAGAAAATATCTCGGTTATCACAGGCATATTCACCATTTCTTATAATGTATTACCTATGCATGATTCTATTGGGATGTTGACATCTCCACAAATGTTTATATATTAACAGATTACATATTTGAATGCTTATTGTTTAAAACAAATAATTGACTGATTGGAATGTTTGATAATTGAAAGAAAGTGTGATTTTATTGATTTAAATAAATTTAAGTGCTCGTGTTCTTTATCATTGTCTTGCATTTATGATTACACGATTGTTTTAAATTGATTGTCAAGCTTCAATTTTCTTGGAAAGTTATATCGCCTCCCCATACTCGAACATAGAACCCAGGACACGTAAGGTGCTTCAAAGCATTCTTTTCATACTTTGCTTGGTCATCTTAATTGGCTATAAAAATTCCTTATTTCGAAAGATCGCATAGATAGTGATCTTAGTATATCATAATAGAGCCAAGTAGAGATCATGCATCATAGTTACGTAGTACCGTGCTTTTACATATATCCTCTTACTGAGCGTAAACTCCCCCCTCCCCCCCCCCCCCATTTTTCCTCCCAGACTATGTGCAGTGATTTTTGCTCGTTTATAGAGAAGCATATATTTTTGGATACAGCAATCCCTTTGAGGCATAATTAAGAATTCTTGAAGGTATATTATTTTATTGTATTTACAGACTTTGTACAGTATTGGATTAGAATGTAAATGTAGTGGGGATGCAAACTAATAAAGATAAGTATCATGTACAATAAATAGAATGTTGATCGGATCCTGTATTGATAATGATAATAGTATTGTAATCTTGAGGGGAAAGGAAATATTATATTGATTTTGAAAATAATCCTGATAGTGAAAGTAATGTAAGAAAGAAAGACTAATGACACGACAAACAGCCTAACCTAATTGATAGAAAAAGAAAAAAGTTAGCCCATATTTGATAAGAACCGAATGTTACACAAACCTATATTAAAAAAAGTAATCAAAAATTAAATAAAAAAAGAAAATGAAAAAATAAAAATTAAATAAAAAAATGCAAGCTTGTTGAGCTATAAGTCTACTAAAGAAGCAGAAAAAAAAAGAAAAGAGAACTAAAGAGAGGGAAGAAGTCGATCGAGGAAGAAGGAGAAAAAGGTAATGTCGTCGGTTGAGAGAGAGGAAGACGAAGGTTAGTTGTCGTCGACCAAGAGAGGAACCTATGGTGGAGAGAGAGAGAAGCTTAAAGAGAAAGGAAGCCACGCCAATGCTAACACCTCTACCATGATGACATTGTTGCCCTCCTACCATTACCGTTGCATTGTTGTCACCGACTCCTACACTGTTGGTGAAGGTAATATAAAATTCACCTTGTACTGAACCGAGGCTAAACTGATCCAGCAAGGAAAAAGTTTTTAAAAATATAAAATAAAATAAAAATAAAACAGAAATAAAGACAAAAAAGAAAGGAGGAAAAATATAAAATAATAATAAGGGGTTTTATTTTACTTTTTTTTATTTAATAAAATATTAAGTAATTCTGTGTAATTTTTTAAGTGACCTTTGTGTTGTTGGAAATTTTAGCAAAAGCGTAAAGGCTTATTTTGACGTTCGACGAAGCTTGAAACTCGTCAAAACGATAAGTTTTGACACTCAATAAGATACTTTTATAAAATTTTGTTAGCATTATGTCGTATAAGTGAGTGTTATGATTATATAAATGATGAATAGTTCTATAGGATGGGACGTAAACTAGGATAATGAATAGCCCACATAACATTTTGATGCTACATGACATGTATGTGATTATTTTCGGATATTCGAACTATTGAATTGGAAAAGACTGTTGTGTTATACTATGTTAAATGGATTTGATTTGCAGGTGGTGTTGGATTATGCCCTTAGAACCATTCATTAGATGATTGACTTTGGCATTTTTTTATGGATCATTACATTTTATTTATTATAGTTCATTATTATATTTGTCTTATAACTGCGTAATGTAATCTTATATGATAATGTCCTTATAATAGTAATAACACACTATTCTTAAAATATCCCTAGTCAAGTATTATTGTGAACAAGGATAACAATGATACGATAAGACTAGTATGTGGTTAACTGATGACCATTGTCATGGATATAGGATATCAAGTCATCACATAGGTACATGTTAGAGAACTATGTACTGGATCGACCCTCCATGAGAACGCTACATGGATTGTTATATGAGTGTCATAAGAGATTCTCATAGTGACGATGGTGTATGTGATCCTTTGACTTGAGATCATCAGAGATCCCAACATAGAGAATTGCATACTTTAATGCTGCTAAATGTCATTCGTAACAGGATGGACTATAAAGGTAGTAATTGGGTATGCCTTGATCTATGTAGAGGGATGTTGAGTGATCAAGATAGGATTTATCCCTCTTATATAACAAGAGTGATGTCTTGGGCCCTTTGATAGAGTGAGACTAAGAAATGCATGGCCGTGCTCGAATAAGTCAATATGAGATATTGATTTTATTTGATTAATTAGTCTACTCAGGAATCAAAAACGCTGATTAGACTATACAAGTGTGACACATTCCATGACTTGTGTCTAATCAAGACATCAAAGGATAAATGGATTAGACTACACGGTAACATCTATCACGAGTAAGGTTATGTCGAGTCATTGACATTCTCGTTACATGGGTAGCAATGATGTGTTGCTAGATACCGCTCATTGCCTGTGACAATTTTGTCATTGCCATTGTTTTGAGAACCTATTGGGTTGCACACTTAGAACGGATCAATGAGGAGCTTAATTAATCCTATTCTGAATTGGATTAAGGATATAACTAATCATATTCTGAATTGGATTAAGGATATAACTAATCCTATTCTAAGTAGGATTAGAGTTCTGTTTGACGGTAAATTTTAGGGTAAAATTTACTGCCTAAAAAAGGATGTTTTCTTTTAATCGAAGCTAGCAATTCGGTTATAAAAAAATAAAAACGCTCTTTAAGGCTTCTGATCGTGAGACGTTCAAGAGTCGTGAGATCCGTTCGTGTGGATACCATAGAGGCAGGAACGAAAAGTTGTTGCTTGTGACTCGACCAACGACAGAAAATCAGAGAAAACGTTAGGTAAAATCTGGAAACCCTAATCAGGCAACTCTTCGAATCGATCCTGGTGGAGGCTGAATGATTTAAATTCCGCTGCGTGTTTGTTTCGGTTTCCTTCAGGTGGTTAATTGGGGAAAATCTTATAATATAAAGAGTGATATTTTCAATCTATTTCTAAGTAGAGATATGTTATGAGCTAAATAGAATCACTCCCTACTTGGAAAGTAATGCAAGTCATTTATGAATTAAAGGATGAGTGAAAATTGCTTAGTGACTACACTAACACCGAATACAAATTGTAAAATGAAATGGAAAAATTTAGTTAGTAAATTTGTTAACTGGAAAAAGTGTTAGTGTTAAGTGCACGTCACGGCCTTCGGGTCATGACAAACTGCTCATCAACTTTTGGAGTTAGGACTTTTATCTTGAGTTCTTCTTCGATTTCTTCTTCATCCTCACTCTCTTTATTCTCCAATTCAATTTCTTAGACCACACTATCATATTTTTCTTCAATAATGAACTCAGGTGTTATAAGCTTAACTTCAACTTTTTCTTTATCCTCAACATTACTATTCTCCAATTCTATATCTTTGGCCACTATTTCTTCTTGTTCAACGAGTTCAAATGGTGTAGGCTCTTCAACATATTCAATCACCACCTCTTGTGGTAGAACTTGTAGTGGAGCTTGATAAGCATCATAAATTGTGTCTAGTGGCTCTAAAAAGATGATAGCTGCCTATCATAGCTACTTGAAGAATGACTATCCGCAATTTCTATTATTTCAACCACACACTTTTCCTCAATAGGTTCAGGTAGTCTAAGCTCTTTAGCAACTTTAATTAACACCTGTTCAGGTGGTGCTTGTATTGGAGCTTGATACTCAAAGTTAACTATGTCTAGTGGCTACATGGAAGATGATGGTTGGCTATCATTGTTGCTCGAAGATTAGATTGGTTGACTGTCACAACTTGGATTTTCGATATTGATTGGCATGATGTAATCCAAGTTAATAGGACAACTCTCTATAGCATTATTCCCTTTGCATAAAATAATTGAAATATAAAACAATGCAAAAAAAAAATGAAGAAAGTACTATGTAATTGAAACTTTAAAGTAAACCTAAAAACTTACTCCTTTTTTAATCCTAAAGAAAGCATGAAAGATTGGGGAAGAATGGATGTGTCACTCACCCTCTTTTACTTCTAAACTAAACCTATAAAATAAGCCTCTAAGTTGCTATCTAAAGTTAAGAAAACTTTAAAGAATAATGCAGAAACGGGTTAAAGCAAGTGGTTGTGTCAGGCAACCCCTTCTTCATGCTTCAAACGACATCCTTGTTTTATATTTATAAGTAGGGCTTTTATGAGAACCCTTTTTTTTAAATATATTGAATGATTTCATGACCAAATAAATTACATTGGTCAATAAAAGGTGAACTTCTGTATGATGAGCTTGTGGCCCTATGGAAGCACGCACCCATCGAGATACACCATACGATGCTAATATGCATCTTGTTCAATTAACTTACCAAAACTTTGAGTGATGAGAACTTGTTCAAGCTCAGCTCCAAGATCACCACACCACCAAATTGATATCAAATCATTACAAACACACACCACACACTTTGTTACACTTCACAATCACATTAAAACCTATCATACACATCACTATTCACTAGTTTCACTTAGGATACCATTATGTATCCAAGACCTTAAGTTGTCAAATTGTCATATTCATTTAGTTTCACTTCACACAACTTATACCGATCAATTATACACTTCATTAACACTAACTTATCACCTAACCAAGGCTTGAGCATATGGAACTCCAAATGCCTTTTGCCTTGGTTTAACACTCCGCTATGTCATACATTCCATTTCAATGCACTTTAACTCTTTACATATCTTCAATTATATGAATTACACTGCATACATTACAATCCCCTTAAACTGAGCACTTTTCCATTTTAAACCCTAGGTGGATAAAACTATACGTCCATGATCTATCCATTTTCAATCCAATTTAACACAAGATTCATTCATGGAAATCAAAATAGTGCACATATCTCACTTTCAAGCTTTGAAACTATACTTACACTTAGGATCCTCTTGTTGCCGTATGCTACTCCACCTTTAGGTCACTAACAAACATATATTGTGATAACCGTAAATTTTTCCCTTTATTGGAAATTAGAAATATTGAAAATAAATATTGGAGAAATTAAATCAGAGGAAATAAATAAAATTTGCGGGAACGGGATATTGGTAAAAATCCCGAGAATCGAGGAAGTGAAAGAATCGGGAAATTGGTGTAAAGGAAATTAAATTGGAAGTGAAAATAAAAATAATAGAGAGGAAAAAGAATTAAATTGGATAAATTAAAAAATTCAAATTAAATAAGAAAAATGAGAAAATAATTGGATATTAAGAAATCCAATTAAATGAAATAAAATGTGTATATTATATATTTATATAATTAGATTATATAAATATATTTTGATATGTTTTTATATAATTACATATGTATGTATATGAATTTTAATATATGTTATAAAATGAAATATATACTATTTTGTTTTAAATAAACACATGTATATTTTTATATATACAATTATGTATATAAATAAATATACATATATGAAATATATATTAATTTTAAGTAAAGTGTGAATACATATATGTATATATATTGTTAAAATAAAATATGTTTATATATATTGTTAATAATATAATTATATATATAATTATAAATATTATATATATAATAAATAAATAAATAAATAAAAATAATAATAATAACAGAAGTGGGAATCGGGTTCCCCGATTCCCACATTTTCTCTTCGGTTAAGTAAAACAGAAGAGAAACGATGGAAGCCGGATGACGCCGGCTGAGCGAGAGGCGGAACAGGAGGAGCTAGAGGCCGTCGCCGGTGAGGGAAGAAGAGAAAGAAAGTCGACCGGTGACGGGGAAGGATGGAAAGAAGCCAAATGCGGTGAAACGGAAAACGGAATCAACGGAAAACGAAAGAAATCTGAGAAGAAAAGAAAATGGCGGACGGCGGTGCCGGCCGATCCAGGCACCGCCACTACCACCGAAGCTTCACCGGCGGAAGAGGAAGCCGATGGAGGCCACCGGAGGTGCAATGGATGGCGGAGGAACACCGGCGAAGAGGAAGAAGAACCGAGGCAAAACCGCCTCGATCCGCCGCCGTGCCGCCGATCCAGGGCAAACGGAGGGCACCGGCAAGTTCGTCTTGCAGCCGGCCAGCTGAGGGACGCCTGAACCGCCGGAGAACCGGCCGCCGGCGAGGAACCGCTAGGAAGGGCTCTGGGCCGGTCTGAACCGGTCTGACCGGGAAAGGAAGAAGAAAAAAGAAAAGAAAAAGAAAAGAAAAAGCAAAAAGAAAAAGAAAGAAGAAAAAGAAAAGAAAGAAAGAAAAGAAAAAGAGGAAAAAGGAAGAAAAAGAGCAAAAAGAGGAAAAAAGGAGAATTTCGGGAATTCGAAAAATTCCCGGAAATTCGACAACCCGGGATTTTACAAATTCAGTAAGAAATTCCCCGAGAATTTAATTTCAGAAAAAAATTAAATAAATTATGAAAAATTCAAAAAAATTAGAATTTTAATTCCAGAAATTATTTTCAGCAATCGGGATAAGGAATCGGGAGAAATGGAGTGCGGGCGCGATCGATAAGCGAAATTTGCCGACCCGGAAAAAAGGTAAGGGATGCATGTGCAGCACTGTAAGGATACTCAGTCTGCATAATTTAATTTGAAATATTTTATGCAATTATTTTATGAAAATTATTATGATGCATGATTTGCTGAAAATAATTTGGGAAGAAGTACTGGCTGAAAGATTTTAAACTATATTTTCCGTACAGGAGGTTAGTGAATCGGCAGCCGTTATGCTGCCGAAAATTTTAGAAAAACTTTATAAAATCATATTAAATGATTTTATTTCCGAATTTCGATAGTAAATCACGAAACATGAGGAAATTACAAAAATTTCATAAAACATGAATATAATGAGATGAAATTCTAAAATGTTCATGTATTCGAGAAAGGTGATAATGAAACCACCGAACATTCTCAAAATAGATAAATTACACGAATTACGAGACGAAAGTTGAAGTGAAATATAGTGAGTATTCTTATGAATATTCTTATAAATATTCACGAAAGGATTTTAACCCTTATGGTTTTAAATCATGGAATTATATATTTATATAAATTCCATAAAGGTATATTTTATGATGAGAATTATGGTTTTGAGACTGGTTGGTATTCTTATCATGCTGATGCATGATATATGATATGTTTAGTCCCGGTGGACATCTAATCAGTGATCCACCAAGGACAATATAGGTTATGGTCATAGATTTGACCGGTGTACTTCCTTACCCTCCGAGGTATACAGTATGATAAGATTGATGTTTATCTTAGACTCCATAAATGATAGGTAATATGTTTTCAAAAGGAAGAAATGATAATTCTAATATTCTTTCTATGGTCTCAAATGAAATAATAGATCATAAGTACTACATGAGATCTGATAGGACAGTGGAAAATACATATGGCATAAAGGCCAATCCGAGCAGAGACTCGATGATTGAACCGTGGGAGCCACCTCTAGAGTCCTTCGGGAACTAAGTGCTACACGTGTTTTGATGTTTCAGTACAGGCCATACCGAGCAGAGACTCGATGATTGAACCGTGGGAGCCACCTCTAGAGTCCTTCGGGAACTAAGTGCTACACGTGTTCTGATGTTTCAGTACAGGCCATACCGAGCAGAGACTCGATGATTGAACCGTGGGAGCCACCTCTAGAGTCCTTCGGGAACTAAGTGCTACACGTGTTCTGATGTTTCAGTACAGGCCATACCGAGCAGAGACTCGATGATTGAACCGTGGGAGCCACCTCTAGAGTCCTTCGGGAACTAAGTGCTACACGTGTTCCGATGTTAGTATGAGAAATCATAGGATATTGTGACGATAAGTAAGTGATTGTGATTCGTGAATTCGACAAATGTCAAAGGATGAAATAGATCTGGTGCATATGACATATGATGTGTGTGATATATCGGATGAGTAAGGCACTGGGGTGGTAAATCCCTGGTTAACAGAGATCCAGGCACTCCCGGTCCTTACAATAAGTTCGTTTCTTTCACACTTAATCATACTAATAAAAAGAATGATGCTTGGTGAACTTAAGGAAGGAATGAAAGCAAGAATAAGTTTAAGACGTCTGGGTACATACGAAATGAGTTTTAAAGAAAAGAAAATAATGATGATTTAGCTAATATTCTTTTTAAAGAATATATAGATATTAGTTATTTTATTTAAATCCTTTATTTCGTGAAAGCATCATTTTGACAAGAATACGAAAAGATTTTGGGATAAAAGAAAAAAAAGGGGATTTATTAATTCAAAATGGAATGAAAAATCTCTCTCTACAGTTGCTTCTAGGTTCCGGAACAAGTATGGTATTCTAAAATACCTACCTTACTCTAATCGGATCCCTAGCCGACTATAGTATCCTTCCTACATGCGAGCCTAGAGCCCATAGGAAAAATGAAAAAGATTTTCAGCATATAGGAAGCTGAGTATCAAGTGAGGCATATAATTCTCTTACTGAGCCGTGGTTTTGCTCACCCCTTAATTTTCAACATTTCAGGTTTTGATGAATGTGAGTTCAGTGGATTGTGGATCCTGGCTGTACACGAAGGACAATGTGTCAGACCGACTGTTTATTTGAGGTATGATCATTTATTCTCTGTATTTAGACATGTCAACAGTACTACTTATCTGATAAATTACGATAGGGGATGTGTATAATATAAACAATACATTGTAAAATTGTTTAATAGTCAGTACAAGTGAAGTATCACAGACAGCCCAACCGGTTAAGATGTGTATAAGAAGATGAAAAATGTGGTCACGGGTCGTGACAGATTTAATGGTATCAGAGCATTGATTGGCCTGATGTCTGTGGATACTTTGGAAAGAAAAGAGTTAAACATCCCCGATAGTACTGTGTCGTCTGAATACATAGAGAAAATAAATTATTGTAAATGGAGTAAAATGATTTAAAGGGAGTGAGAAAGAATAAACTGAGAATGTTAAAGAAGAAAATAGGCTCAGAAATTACAGAATTATTGGTGATTCTTCTAGTCTAAATGAAGGCCTGTTCGGTAAGGAACAGAAATGGACTCGGCGAGGGCCCCACCAGTACTTTTCTGTCCGAACCGAACTGAGACCTGAAAGTGATGGTATAAAATAGGGGAATAAAATATCATCATTAAATAGACTTTAAGATCACCGATTGAGGGTAATTTGAAGAGAGAGAAAATTTTTAGCCAAAAATGACCAAAATACCCCTGCCCATAAAATTTTATTGGGAGTCAAAATAGATCACCAGAAGTTGAAATTGATCGATTTGACAGAGAAATCAAAGATATAAAGCTGAATTACAAGCAAAATAATCCCATTGTGGATTTTAGTGAACTTATCTGTCGAAAAATCGAATGAGATCTAAATTGCTATTATAAGTATCAGAAAGGATACTATCAACATATAGATGATTAGTTCATTGATTTAAATGGATATTGAGGAGATAGAAATAAATGTTGAAATGACGAAAATGCCCCTATATTGGGCGATGTTCGGAATAGTATTAAAAACCGAGCTGAATTGGAATCCATTGATAGTAATGGAATTATTAATGGCATAGAAGATGTCATATGAATCTAACGATCCCTATTACTGATTCCACTAACACTTAAATTACGGACGCGAAAGAAAAACCCCGAGTGGACTGTGGGCCATAGGGGATAACAGTACGGTTGAGTGAGGCAGCCAGGGCCCCCCCACGAGTGGACTTTGGGCCATAGTGGTAAATCCTGGGCTTCACAATAAAACGAGTACGGATGAGTGAAGTGGCTTGGTAAATCCCTGAAAGAAATGGTAAATCCGGGGCTTCACAATAAAACAGTATGATGCGATCCAAAGAGTGTAGTGGAATGTCATCAGATGATTGACCCGGTTATTGATTGTAAGGGTCAAAAAAAATTTTTAGAGTATATTGAACGGGATCGTTGAATACTATGAAAAGTGAAATGATTTCAAGAATTGACTGATAAGGTGAATAGTACCGATAATGAAATACATACTGGTATGATTACTTATGGTTCTATACGTTTTCATTACTTTGAGGTATCAAACAGATAATTGTACATAGAACCGGCGTATCTTGGAATATGTGCTACAGAATGAGGTACTGTGTGGAGTACTGTGAATTAGAGGATAATTATAAGAACAGTCAAGTGATAAAAAGAAGATGACCGCTAACCTAAGTTCTTCAGAACCCTTGAGACAGAACTGTGATAGGCGACCCAATGGTGGGCGACCCGTAGTGGATCATGTGTTGTGAGATATAGACGAACTATCTCATCGCCGACTCACTAGTAAGGGTAAACCTGAGGCGAAAGGATCGCCTAGGGAATGCTCGTCGATGGTTGATATGAACGGGCGAGGCTCTTATAAGTATCTCAATGGTAACCCAGTGTAAGGAACTAGGTACGTAAGGGTGCCAAGGTTCAAACCTCATGGAGAATATACTCAAGGGAACTAAGCCTGAATTCAGTAAATGGAAATAGTTTTAGAGTGAATAACGGAATTGAAACGGGTAGCTGTGAAGTGTGTTGAGAATCATTGTAATTGATACAGCTTACCAGAACGAGATTCGTAACGCTGTAAAGTATGACTAGGTAATGAAATCAAGGTAGAGTATGTATCAAAATGATTTGAATATGGAATGTCTCTGCCTTTAAACTACACTGTGAAATGATGGGAAACAATGATGAAGGTCCAAAATGATAAAAGAAGTGTGGTTAAAGAAACTGTAGGTTGAGAATCCCAATAAATTCCAAAGTAACATAGATTGAGAAATCAGGTTAATGTTGATTCGATCGTGGATATGAAATTTATTCTTAAGTTTGTATCGAAGAATATGGAAGAAATCCAACAAGCTTAAGAAAAGAATTTTTGGAAAATATTGTGGATGATGAAATTCACATTTATCGATGTAGAGGATGGAAATACAAATGACACGATTTAAGGATGAATTAAATGATATATTAACATTTTTATTATACACTAAAGTTCGTATGAAGAACAAATAAATATCTATACGGAAGTGATGCCTTAAATATGATTTAATCGGAGATGTACAAGGAGCTTATAAGAGCAATCTTTGTAAAAGGCATCATCAGATGAAAAGTAAAAGAACGATGGTCATAAGATGATAAGAAAGGTACGATTAAAGAAAGTATCAGATTTGATTTCCGATAAAACTTCCAAAGTTATATAAATTAGAGGAATCGAGATAACACTGATGTGATTTTAAATATGAAGTTAAATTCTAAGCTTATATCAGAAGATGTAGAAAGAATCTGAAAAGCTTAAGAAAATAACTCTGGAAAATGTGTGAATAATGAAATTCACGTGTAGAGGTCTGGATGACGAAAATACTGATAATGAAAAAATTGAGAATAAAGGAGTTATCTGTATAGGTGTAAATGAGAAAAATGCAAATGATGTTGAGTTGTAGACGAATCAAAAAGGATATATTAAATTTCTATCATTGATGAAGTTCTGGTGAAGAACAAGTATTCATCTACGTGAAAATAGACGCTTTATTGATCTGATTAGAGATACGTGAGGAGTAAATAAGACTAGCCTCAGTATAAAGCGTCATTAGATAAAAGATTGAAGATTGCTGTCCGTAAGATAATGATTCGAACTCGGAGTGAATTTTACGAGTTCCTATTGAAGTTACAAGGGTAATGAGTTGCCTTGTGAAGTATATAAGCCTGAAGAGTGAGGCATCCTTACATGAGTGAATTGTTGAAATACTGATAGAGTCTAAAGTATAAATAGAACATGAGCAGCATTGTGATATGATCCTTAAACTCTTAAGGCTGTGAAATTGTGCTAAGATTAGCAATTAAGAGATTTAGTTAGACAGTATCTCCTCTTGAGATATAAGATCTCTAGACGATAGGATGACGGTGAACCTGTCTATGATATAAAGATAATGATTGAGATACAAAAGTAATGAGTCTAGCTACATACTACTGCCAGCCTATAAAAGAGTGATGAGACTAGCTACTCTATAGATGAGATCTAATTAAAGAAATTAAAGTCAGTAGATGGATAGTGTAAAGAAAAAGATGGTATGCAAGATTTTAAAAGAGCTTAACAGTATAGTACCATATAAATTGAGAAAAACCGACAAAAAAGGATGAGAGTAAGAATATGAAAACGAAAGTGAAAGTGGAATAAGGAAATAAACTGCATGATGAGAAGGGAACATCAATATGAAACAGTTCCCGAAGTTAAGACTGAGGGTGATTTGTGTTGGTTATCACATCAAAAGGGAAGGCTTCGAACCTCAGACCTCTTGGTCTTGAACAGAGGACTTTTCCAATCAGGATACTCGTTTCATATATATATATATATATATACATATATATATTTTAATTGGAGATTTAAAGACCATACTACATGAAGAGAAGATGATAGTCTCATGAATTATGATCGTAAGAGATGATCTATAGTAAAGTCGGCAAATGAGATGCAGCCTTGATGGAATAGGTGTGAAAATGAACATTGTGGACAATAAAGAGTCCAAAAGAGAAATGATGATATGGAAGTGATTAAAGACTGATGATCTAAATAGAATCACTTTCCATTATCAGACATCTAGATTCTCTAGTGCCTTAGTCGAAGTATAAGTGTTAAACGGTGTGAATGTGTATGTACAGTTCCAGTGAGCCTTACATGTGATGGGAGTCTCTGTGTTGCCATATGCTAATGAGAGATAGCAAAAGGCTTTGAGATCCCAAGTGTATTGATAGCACCGCTCCATACTGATATATATTTATATATATGAGCGTGAGATGTAACCGCTCCATGATATTGAGAGAGCGTTGGCACGAGATGTGAAAGCTACTGGGACACTTACATATAATTGATTGACACGAGTACATGATAGTACCAAATTATATCGACTTGGCACTAAGTGAGAAGAATGGATGATGAACAGCATAAATCAGCTGTAATATTAAAATTATTATGTATGGCTCTTATATGAAAAGAGTAAAAGTGAATAACTCTCGATTTAAGAGAATGAAATTTCATGAGCATGGACATATATGATGAAAGACAGCATGTAGTGGTCGAAAGTACTATTGATGATGAAAGTGTACTGGCAGTATTATTTGGAGGATGAACTAAAGGTCAGAAGCCATAAGTATACGGCATGTACCACCTTTGGACTTAAGTTAAATTCGGAGGACCGAATTTCTTAAGGTGGGGAGGATGTGATAACCGTAAATTTTTCCCTTTATTGGAAATTAGAAATATTGAAAATAAATATTGGAGAAATTAAATCAGAGGAAATAAATAAAATTTGCGGGAACGGGATATTGGTAAAAATCCCGAGAATCAAGGAAGTGAAAGAATCAGGAAATTGGTGTAAAGGAAATTAAATTGGAAGTGAAAATAAAAATAATAGAGAGGAAAAAGAATTAAATTGGATAAATTAAAAAATCCAAATTAGATAAGAAAAATGAGAAAATAATTGGATATTAAGAAATCCAATTAAATGAAATAAAATGTGTATATTATATATTTATATAATTAGATTATATAAATATATTTTGATATGTTTTTATATAATTACATATGTATGTATATGAATTTTAATATATGTTATAAAATGAAATATATACTATTTTGTTTTAAATAAACACATGTATATTTTTATATATACAATTATGTATATAAATAAATATACATATATGAAATATATATTAATTTTAAGTAAAGTGTGAATACATATATGTATATATATTGTTAAAATAAAATATGTTTATATATATTGTTAATAATATAATTATATATATAATTATAAATATTATATATATAATAAATAAATAAATAAATAAAAATAATAATAATAACAGAAGTGGGAATCGGGTTCCCCGATTCCCACATTTTCTCTTCTGTTAAGTAAAACAGAAGAGAAACGATGGAAGCTGGACGACGCCGGCTGAGCGAGAGGTGGAAGAGGAGGAGCTAGAGGCCGTCGCCGGTGAGGGAAGAAGAGAAAGAAAGTTGATCGGTGACGGGGAAGGACGGAAAGAAGCCAAATGCGGTGAAACGAAAAACGGAATCAACGGAAAACGAAAGAAATCTGAGAAGAAAAGAAAATGGCGGACGGCGGTGCCGGCCGATCCAGGCACCGCCACTACCACCGAGGCTTCACCGGCGGAAGAGGAAGCCGATGGAGGCCATCGGAGGTGCAATGGACGGCGGAGGAACGCCGGCGAAGAGGAAGAAGAACCGAGGCAAAACCGCCTCGATCCGCCGTCGTGCCGCCGATCCAGGGCAAACGGAGGGCACCGGCAAGTTCGTCGTGCAGCCGGCCAGCTGAGGGACTCCTGAACCGCCGGAGAATCGGCCGCTGGCGAGGAACCGGCTAGGAAGGGCTCTGGACCGATCTGAACCGGTCTGACCAGGAAAGGAAGAAGAAAAAAGAAAAGAAAAAGAAAAGAAAAAGGAAAAAGAAAAAGAAAAAAGAAAAGAAAGAAAGAAAAGAAAAAGAGGAAAAAGGAAGAAAAAGAGGAAAAAAGGAGAATTTCGGGAATTCGGAAAATTCCCGAAAATTCGACAACCCGGGATTTTACAAATTCGGTAAGAAATTCCCCGAGAATTTAATTTCAGAAAAAAAATTAAATAAATTATGAAAAATTCAAAAAAATTAGAATTTTAATTCCAGAAATTATTTTCAGCAATCGAGATAAGGAATCGGGAGAAATGGAGTGCGGGCGCGATCGATAAGCGAAATTCGCCGACCTGGAAAAAAGGTAAGGGATGCATGTGTAGCACTGTAAGGATACTCAGTCTGCATAATTTAATTTGAAATATTTTATGCAATTATTTTATGAAAATTATTATGATGCATGATTTGCTGAAAATAATTTGGGAAGAAGTACTGGCTGAAAGATTTAAACTGTATTTTCCGTGCCGGAGGTTAGTGAATCGGCAGCCGTTATGCTGCCGAAAATTTTAGAAAAACTTTATAAAATCATATTAAATGATTTTATTTCCGAATTTCGGTAGTAAATCACGAAACATGAAAAAATTACTAAAATTTCATAAAACATGAACATAATGAGATGAAATTCTAAAATGTTCATGTATTCAAGAATGGTGATAATGAAACCACCGAACATTTTCAAAATAGATAAATTACACGAATTACGAGATGAAAGTTGAAGTGAAATATAGTGAGTATTCTTATGAATATTCTTATAAATATTCACGAAAGGATTTTAACCCTTATGGTTTTAAATCATGGAATTATATATTTATATAAATTCCATAAAGGTATATTTTATGATGAGAATTACGGTTTTGAGACTGGTTGGTATTCTTATCATGCTGATGCATGATATGTGATATGTTTAGTCCCGGTGGACATCTAATCAGTGATCCACCAAGGACAATATAGGTTATGGTCATAGATTTGACCGGTGTACTTCCTTACCCTCCGAGGTATACAGTATGATAAGATTGATGTCTATCTTAGACTCCATAAATGATAGGTAATATGTTTTCAAAAGGAAGAAATGATAATTCTAATATTCTTTCTATGGTCTCAAATGAAATATTAGATCATAAATACTACATGAGATCTGATAGGACAGTGGAAAATACATATGGCATAAAGGCCAATCCGAGCAGAGACTCGATGATTGAACCGTGGGAGCCACCTCTAGAGTCCTTCGGGAACTAAGTGCTACACGTGTTTTGATGTTTCAGTACAGGCCATACCGAGCAGAGACTCGATGATTGAACCGTGGGAGCCACCTCTAGAGTCCTTCGAGAACTAAGTGCTACACGTGTTCTGATGTTTCAGTACAGGCCATACCGAGCAGAGACTCGATGATTGAACCGTGGGAGCCACCTCTAGAGTCCTTCGGGAACTAAGTGCTACACGTGTTCCGATGTTAGTATGAGAAATCGTAGGATATTGTGACGATAAGTAAGTGATTGTGATTCGTGAATTCGACAAATGTCAAAGGATGAAATAGATCTGGTGCATATGACATATGATGTGTGTGATATGTCAGATGAGTAAGGCACTGGGGTGGTAAATCCCTGGTTAACAGAGATCCAGGCACTCCCGGTCCTTACAATAAGTTCGTTTCTTTCACACTTAATCATACTAATAAAAAGAATGATGCTTGGTGAACTTAAGGAAGGAATGAAAGCAAGAATAAGTTTAAGACGTCTGGGTACATACGAAATGAGTTTTAAAGAAAAGAAAATAATGATGATTTAGCTAATATTCTTTTTAAAGAATATATAAATATTAGTTATTTTATTTAAATCCTTTATTTCGTGAAAGCATCATTTTGACAAGAATACGAAAATATTTTGGGATAAAAGAAAAAAAAGGGGATTTATTAATTCAAAATGAAATGAAAAATCTCTCTCTACAGTTACTTCTAGGTTCCGGAACAAGTATGGTATTCTAAAATACCTACCTTACTCTAATCGGATCCCTAGCCGACTGTAGTATCCTTCCTACATGCGAGCCTAGAGCCCATAGGAAAAATGAAAAAGATTTTCAGCATATAGGAAGCTGAGTATCAAGTTAGGCATATAATTCTCTTACTGAGCCGTGGTTTTGCTCACCCCTTAATTTTCAACATTTCAGGTTTTGATGAATGTGAGTTCAGTGGATTGTGGATCCTGGCTGTACACGAAGGACAATGTGTCAGACCGACTGTTTATTTGAGGTATGATCATTTATTCTCTGTATTTAGACATGTCAACAGTACTACTTATCTGATAAATTACGATAGGGGATGTGTATAATATAAACAATACATTGTAAAATTGTTTAACAGTCAGTACAAGTGAAGTATCACAGACAGCCCAACCGGTTAAGATGTGTATAAGAAGATGAAAAATGTGGTCACGGGTCGTGACATATATTAATATGAGAACTTGAATCAATCTCCAAGTGCGTGAATCTCACCTTGACTAAATTGACTTTAACACTTGAATATTATGGTTTTCCCTTCATTACTTGCATAGCTAAGGAACTATGCTGACGAAGAGATGAAAGAGGAGTTAGTAGAAGCATTTAGAAGTGAAAAATCATAAGAAACTAGCTAAAAGGGCCACGGTCCTTGAAGGGTTTCACGTTTCTCTCTTTTCTTTCTTTCTTTCTTTCCTTTAGTCATGGGTTAGCATGAAACAATGGGGCGGTTGTTCTTTAAGGGTATTAATAGGTACATTTTAGCATGGTTGGTGCATGTTAAGATGGCTAACCAATATGAATTAAGCATACCTTTTCATAATTATCTGTTAAACCTTTCTTTTATTTAATTTCCTTTTATTTCCGTTTTAAATGGCTATTCTAAAGTTAGTAGGTGAGAAAATAAATTATGTCTTACATGTCCCATGCAATAGGACAAAAATGAAGGGAAATGCTCTAGAGTGGTTGGCCATGGAGAGAGAAAATAGGCTTTTCCTTGGTTTTATTGGTTTTGGTCATTTTCAATCTATCTTAAAAATTTTTTACACGGAGCTTGACAAGACAATTTTGAGGCTTTGGCATAAGTCAGTATGACCCCTAAAGTCAATTTACAATGTTGGTTTCGACCACTTGTCCCAGCAACTTATGGATAAAATCTTTATTTCTCGATTTGTTGCATAATTATCGAAAAAGGCAAAAATTGAAATTTAAAAGGTTAGAATGGCTTACCAAAGGCTAGATATCATCGTTATATGATGATTCAGATATATTTGGGTAGGTGTGCGCTCATGTGGGCCCAAGTACTGCCAGCATGGAAGTTCGCATTACTGCACTAAAAATCGAGAAATTAGTCTTCACTATTCAAATAGTCTTATATTGGTCCAATAAGTATAGAAATTGTAATTATGACAGATCCCTCTTACATAAAATGGGTAAAAACCCTTCAAGGGATCGATGTTTCTTGAACAAACATCGATCCCCTTTTAGGCAAAAGGCTTATAATGCCTCTGGAAGTCAGGAATTGAGGAATATTATTCATTTTCTTAAGAGTTCCATTTCCTCATAACCCATTTCTCAATTATTCATTTATTATTGGTCATTTCTCAACCAAAATTTAGTTAATTCCTCAAACCTTGAACATTTTCATGCATAACCACATTTTCTATTTCCCATTACTGTTATTGTGTGATTGACAAACTCCAAATCATCCAACATTTCCTACATCCACAACTTCAAAGTTCCATCCACAAGGTGTTTGACAAAAGGTCTAAACCAAACCGTATCAAATGATTTGATGATTTTACAAGTTTTGGTTGATAGATATTGATTCTTAATAGTGCTCACAAGTACATACCTAGATGAGAATTTTAACAAAATGCATGAATCGCGAAATAATCTTGAAATATCTTCTACATTTGTACTTTAATATAGTTTCTAGATAAAATTAATAATTTTGTGTATTTGTTTAAATCGCGAAATAATCTTGAAATATCTTCTACATTTGTACTTTAATATAGTTTCTAGATAAAATTAATAATTTTGTGTATTTGCAGCAGAGATCCTCATATGTCAGACTGTCAGTCCTCAAAAATCTGAAATGTTAAAATTGGGGAGTGAGCAAATCACGGCTCAGTAAAGGAGTTACATGCAACTTTTGATATTCAGCTATCTATATGCTGAAAAACCTTTTCATTTTCCTAGAAGTATACTAGGCTCACATGTAGGAAGGACACTACAGTTGGCTAGGGATTCGGATGGAGTAAGGCAGGTATTTTGAAATACCTGTCTTGTCCTGGAACCAAGAAGTAATTGTAGAGAGTAATAAATTTCTTTTGAAATTTAAATCCTTTTCCTTTCATTTCGTATCATTTTCATATTCTTTTCAAAATAATGCTTTTATGAAATAAAACATTTAAATAAAGTAACTAATATTCATATATTCTTTGAAAAGAATATTAGTTAAATCATCATCATTCTCATTTAAATTCATTTCATGTTTTACTGAAGAATCATAATTAGTACAGTATTTTACATAGCAAAATAGGCTATTAAATCCTTTTCGTATAACATATACATAATTTAAATCTAATATTCAATTTAAGAAATTATAATAAGAATATTAGATTTATTTTCCTCCTTTTTCCTTTTTGAAAACATATTACATTTTCATGTCACATATAGTCTAATATTCCATTTGAAATCATAGTAAGAATATTAGATTTATAAATTGTTCCTCTTTGAAAACATATCACATATTCATATTACATGTCTTTTGAAAAATCATCATGTAGTACTGAAATCAATACTGTAATAAGCATTTTGTAAAATGCTGTAAATCATTTTCATTTAACTTGTCACATATCATGTAAAACATTTACATTTAACGTATCACATATCATATAAAACATTTTCATAATCACTCATATCATGTTATAGACCCCGGTGGGTAAAGAAGTAATAATATCATATCTATGGCCATAGTCTATCATTGTCCTCAGTGGATCACAGATCAGGTGTCGACCGGGACTACATATCACATATCACATATCACATGTCACATATCACATATCACATATCAGCATGATAAGGTTGCCAACTAGTCTCAAAACAGTGTTTTTCATCATCAGTAAACCTTTATGGAATTTATAAAAATAAGTAATTTCATAATTAAAACCATAAAGGTTATATAAATCATTTACTGAATATTTAAGAAAATATGTATAAAATATTCACGTTGTCTTTTCGTCTTTCTTTTCATGTTACATGTACTTTACATATAAGAGAATTTTTGGTGATTTCATTATCACCAATCTCGAAAACATGAATATTTTAAAATTAAAATTCAATATATTCATGTTTTATGAAAAATAATCAATTTCTCGATTTTCATGGTTGAAAATCGTTTCTCGTGAAATAAAATCATTTATTATGATTTTATGCAATTTTCTAAAATTTTTCAGTAGCATAACAGCTACCGATTGACTAGCCTTCCTACATAGAAAAGACAATTTATATCTCACAGCCAATCAATCACCACATTTTTCCAACCGATGAATCACCACAACATTTTCATAAAATATTTCATAATTAAAGCATGCAAATTGAATATCCTTACAGGCTGCACATGCCTCCCTTCCCTGTCCTGGGTTGGCAACTATGTCATTAATGTCGCGCCCGTGATCCACCTCTCCGGATTCCATCATCTAGTTCACTGAGAACGCTTTTTTACAAGTCAAATTTCCACATTTTAGACTCGTATAAAATGAATTTATAATTAATCATAATTATTCAATAAATAATAATAATAAAATTATTATTATTTTCCTACCGATTTTTCCCTCTTTTTTTTCTTCTTCCTTTTTCTTCTTCTTCTTTTTCCTTTTCTTTTCTTTCTTCTTTTTCTTTTTCTTTCTTTTTCTTTTCTTTCCTTTTTCTCTTTCTTCTTTCTTGGTCTTAACCGGTCCAGACCGGTTTAGCCTCCTCCGTTGATTCAGCCGGTTCAGCCACCGTCGGTCATCCTCTCCAGCGGTTTAGCCACTCCAAAGCTTGCTGGGGTGGCAGCGAGGCTGGATTTGGCCTCCGTTTCTCAATCAACGGCAGTGGCTAGGGTGGATCTGGAGCGGCGGTTTCGGCTCCTTCTCCTCCTCTTTTCTCCCTCTTTTCTCCTCCTCCTTCATCATTGGTCATTCCTCTCACCTTGGTCTCCCTTCATTGGAGAAGCAGGTGGGGGTAGCAGTGCCCGAATTGGCCGGCATCGCCCCTTTCCTTTTTTCTTTCTTTTCATCTTTTCCTTTTGGTTCTACTTCCGATTTCTTTCTCTTCCGTCACCGCTTCTTTCCTTCATCTCGTTGGCGACTTCTTCCTTCATCTCTCTTCTCTCCTCTCACTGCTGACAGGGTCGGCTCCCTTTCTATGGAGAAGAAATAGGAAATTGAGGGTACCGATTCCCGTTTCTGTTTTCTTCTCTTCGTTTTTTTATATTATATATATTTTATTTATATCAATACATATAAATATAATAGAAATGTGTATATACATATTTTACATTAATAATAAATATATATACTTTAATTTAAATAGCATATATATATTTATATAACTATAATAATATAATATATGTATACACACTTTAATTTAATTTCACATTTATATTTCATATGTATACATATATATATGTATGTGTATATATACATATATATATATATGTATATTTATAATATACATATATACTTAATAATATATAAAATAATGTCTTCACACGTGTATATATATATATATATATAATAATATACATTTATTTCATAAATGTACATATATACTATATGAAATATATTTTTATATATAAATATATAAATATTTTATTTTACACATTTTCGTTTCTTATTTAATTTGGATCTCGTTATATCCAAATTAAATTTCCTCCATATGATTTCTCAATTCCGTCATTTCTTTAAATACCTTACTTCCAACGATATCCCATCCTTGTAAATAAATTCATTTATTTACTTTAACTTATTTATTTATATTAAAATTAACTTTGTGGATAATTAATATTAAATTTAGAAAATCCGCGGTTATCACATTCTCCCCACCTTAAGAAATTCGGTCCTCCGAATTTCACTTAAGTTAAAGGTGGTACTATTCTATATACTTATAGTTCTTGTCCACTCAATCATCTTTTAATTAATACTGCCAGTATACTTTCAATATCAAATCACTTTTAGATCATTACATATAATTTTTCACCATATATTTACACTCCCTAATTTTTTTATCAATTTGGGAGTTATCAATTTTCACCTCTTTTCACATAATAGTTGATTCACACTATTTATCACCCGTTTTTTTCAATTAGTGCCAAGTCGATATAGTTTGGTAACTATAGTTTACCAATTTAATCAATAGTATGTAATTGTCCAGTAGCTTTCAAATCTCGTACATCTGCTCACTCAACATATCATCGAGCGTTTCCATACTAAGATCAGATATTTCCATCAGTACGGAGCGATGCTATCAATAATTTCGGAATCTCAAGGCCTTTTGCTATTTCCCATAAGCATATGGCAACTCAGATATTCCCATCACATGAAATGCTCACTGGAACTTCACATACATGCTCATCGTTTCATACTCATACTTCGACTATGGCACCAGAGCATCTAAGAGTCTGATAATGGAAAAGTGATTTCATTAGACAATCAGTCCTTAATCACTTCCATATCATCATATCTCTTCTAGCCTCTTTATTATTATCCCTAATACTCATTTTCACATTTATTTCATCAAGGCTGCATCTCATTGCAGACTTTACTGTTAATTATCTCTTACAGTAAATGAAGCACTTGGCAATTATTTTCTCTCAATAACACTTTTCATGTTGTATCGTCATTACATCCCTTTTTCTTATGGTATATTCAATATCACTTAAATTTTAGAATATACTTAAGGATGTAATCTTCTTACAATTTGTATTCCATAGCGGAAAATTTCAGATCATCAATCTCATCACCACATTATCCATACATTTCCACCATTTCGAAGCAGGTGTATATATATTTATCATTTTTCCATTTACATTATTGGCAGTAGAAATGTAAATCATTTATTTATTCTTTTGAGTATAATTAATTTCATCTTTAGAGTTTGGCTTAATCTTACATTAGCCATAATCATGTGATAACCACAAGAAAATCATTTTTAATCTTAATTTGGGAACTACTTCATATTCGTGTTCCCTCATCATCATGTATCTTATCTTTTTATTACATTTTCATCTTTTTATTCTCATCATTTCAGTCAGCTTTTCTTCAATGGTATTGTACTCCACTGTTAAAATCTTTTAACATTTTGAATATTATATTTACTCTTATTTATTCACCGACCTCAACTTCTTTAATTATCAGTCACATCTATAGAGCAGCTAACCCCATGACTCTTCTATAGACTAGCAGTAGTATCTAACTATACCCATCAGTTTCGTATCTTAATCATTATCTCAGAAAGAGATACGGTCTTGCTCATTCTCCTATCTGCCGAACTTAACATATGGTTCACAATCTATGAGAGTCTGGAGGGTCATACAATTATACTGCTCATATTCCATTAGTGCTTTAGACTATATCGTTATATCTCATTAGTGAATAGTATTTACACTTCATCCATGTATGGTTTTAAAAACCTCATTCATTAGGTTTACATACCTCACATGGTATTTCGTTATCCTTGTAAACCTCAATAGGAACTCGTAAAAATTTTATCAAGTTCTAATCATTATCATCTTATAGACATCAGTCTTCATCTTTTATCTGATGATGCCTGGTACAAAGATTGATCTTATGAACTCCTTATACATCTTTGATTAAACTCAATAAGGCATCAATTCCATGCAGATGAATATTCGTTCTTAATAAGAACTTTATTGCATAATAGGAATTAAATGCAATTTATATTTCATCCTCTCATTAACATCATCCTCAAATCATGTCATCTACATTTCCATCAATTTCATTTATACAAGTGAATTCATTATCACAATTTTCCAGAGTTGTTTCTTAAGCTTTTCGGACTTTTTCTATATTCTCCGATATAAGCTTAGAAATAGGTTTCCGTATCAATAATCGAGTCAATATTAACCCGATCTCTCCCATCTATATTAATCTAAAAATTTATCGGGAATAACATCCGATACTTTTGAATTACTCATCTCTTACTGTTTTGGATATTTCGTCACTGTGTCTGATCATTCCACTGTATATCATCAAGGCAGAGACATTTAATATTCAAATCATTTTAACACATACTCCACCTTGATTCATTTATTTACTCTACTTCACAACATATCTATCATCTTAATTAGTAATGCTGTATTAAGTGTAACCGTTTAATTAACAATTTTTACAGCTAACCGATTTATTATTACTGTAATTTACTTTACAATCATTTTCATTTACTAATTCAAGTTAGCTGTTGTCTTCCTCGTCTCTTACCGTCACTTTACCATTCTTATACATGTTTTCCAACTTTATAATGTTCCATATAGTACATCATTCTGTAAAACATATTTCAAAAAATTCGATTCTATAATTATCTGTTTGGCACTTCAAAAAACAAAATGAACATATAGAACCATAATTAACAGTACTGCTATGGATTTCATCATCTATACTGATCTCTTTCTCAGTCATCCCCAGCAATCATCTCATTTTTCATCGTATCCAACGATCCTGTCAATACACTCTTAACTCAAACTCTTAAGAATCAATAACAGAGCCGCTTATCCTGCGACTTCCCTATTACCATTCGAATCACATCAGCAATCTAAGTGTAGGTGGGATTAAATAATCGAGACCGTTATACACATATTACGTCCTTTATACCATCAATAACACCATCACTATTAATGATGTCACGACCTGAAGGCCGCGACTTTCCTTTAATACTTGTACTTTTCTTAGTCTATAAATTTATGGACTAAATTTTTCATTTTCATTTTAAGGTTTGTATTCGGTGTCAGTGTAGTCACTATACTATTTAGGTGACCTATAGTCATTTCATTTAAATATTTAACAAACACGAAAACGGTTCTTAGTTACATCCCGACTTGTTAAACAGAATATGTACTGTGCATCAATTTAAGTCTTACATGTAAACAAGTATTTTATAAGAAACATATACCTCAAAAGACTAGTACCAAGTCCATATACCGTCTCCGATGCCCACTGAGCAGCTCACATGGCAGATGTTAACTTCAATAATCTGGAAGAGATGAAATTTAGTGGGGTGAGCAAAACCACGGCTCAATAAGATACTAATATAAATACATGAGTAGGATTACACTGTCTTAAACTGCAATGCTTAAAACTTGTAAGGATGCAATTACAGTTAATCCTTTCTCATTGATACATCTCATTATCACTTCTCATTCTCACTTTTCATTTCATAATCATACTTTGGTATGCTATCATCTCATATCAATTCTCATAATCATATTTCTGTATTCTAACATATCTTATCGATTCTCATATCACTCTTATCGATTCTCATATCATCTCTTATCCATTCTCATATTGTGGATCATGATCACGGTGATACGAAGTCATAATTCTCTTCGTGTATTTCTATATTCATGTTTCATATCATATCATGACATCATATCGATAAAATATCGCTACCACTGAGTCATGACACTCCTCATATATTCTCCATGTTTAATGCAGATATCCTATTGAATTCACTTTACATTTAACAATCATATTTCCGTATTACATCAATTCACATCACTTATCGTCTGGGAATTTATGATCACGATAAAGTGAGATCAAAATTCTCTTCATATCAATCTTATGTTCATATATCATATCATATCATATCATCGTATTGATGAAACCTCATTAACGTCGAGTCATGACATTCCTCATGGAATTCTCATATACTAAGCATATCATCATATCAGGGTTTAATATGCAATTCATGTAATTTTTCTGTATAAACCACTATCATTTCAAATCATATCATATATACTTTAGGACATGCTCAACATATGAATTTTCAATTCATTGCAAATCTGCCTTTAAGGCATGATAGAAAAATGTTCAATTTCAGTTCATGTATTCGTTTTCGGAGCATGTCTAAAACATGTGCGGTTTTAAAACATTTTTCATATACTATAAATCATATCAGGTTTAGAGTTCATATCAAATCAATCTATACTCAAAACCGCAGGTCATTTCAAATTCGACACAAAATCGTATATAAATTATGTAAGTGTCGAAATCATTTATCATATACTTTTAAAACATTTACTGTAAATCATATCAGGTCTAGAGTTCATATCAAATCAAACTATACTCTAGACCGCATATTATGCCATGTTCGACACAAAATCACATATAAATCATATAAGTGTCGAATTCATATCTCATGGACTTTTTAAAACATGTTTAAAACATGTACTGTTTCAAAACATATTTCATTTCAAATCTGTTTCATGTACAGTATAAATCATGTCAAGTCTAGAGTTCATATCAATAAAATCATACTCTAGACTTCATATCATATCGGTTAGAGACTAGGCTAGATCCCTATCATCTCTCTATCAATAAAGACTTAAATCACTGTAGCTAGCAGTGAAAATCATGTCATCGTCCCCTGGAAACCAACTAGGGCACTATCTATGGCCATAGACCTCATCTCTCTCAGCCCCACTGATCAGGTGTGACTGATACCTGTCCACGACTATTGTCGGACAAGCATATCTGCCTAATGAGCAAAGCTCCAATTAGGCGGTTTCCACTATGCTTTATTGAATTTAATTCTGTTGGTTCTATAGGCTATACCGAGAGAGGGGGTGAATCGATTTTTCACTAACCTTAGGTTCGTTTTTCGGTTTCTCTAAATTCTCTAGCCTATATTGATATTTTCTAAGTTCTCTTAGCTAGGCAATTATACAATATAAATTCAATGCAATAAACACAAATATAATTGCAAGAAAGTAAAGAGAGAAAGGATAGAGAAATGTACACAAGTGATTTATAGAGGTTCGGCAACCTTGCCTACATCCTCTACCTTGAGATGCTCCCAAGGATTTTCCTAAATTCACTATCCTTGAATTTGTTACACTCCCTCTTTTCAAGGCTCAAGAGAAACCTCTCTCTTTTCTAGGCTCAAGAGTAACCTCCCTCTTTTTCAAGGCTCAAGAGAAACCTCCCCTTTACAAGGAATGAAATGAGTTTACAAATGAGTAATCAAAGAAAGCCTCTAGATAGGCAAGTGATTACAATGTTTAAGCACAAGGAAAACCTATACAATGATTTGTGCCATGCTATTCTATACAAGGAATATGAGATTGATAGAAAATGAAGAATGTATAGCACTTGAGAAGTTGTTGAGGCTTTGAATATGAGGAAAATGAAGATTGAATGTGCTGAGCTCTTCCTCTTCCTTCCTTTAGCTTCTAAGCCTCTATTTATAGTCCTTTGGATGTATTCTAGCTGTTGGGTGGAGCCAAATCTCGAATATTACCGTTGTCTCACAAAAACTAGCCGTTATAGGCTATTTTCGAGCAAAGGGATCGATCCTGCTACAGTGGGGATCGATCCCTTTTGTCCAGAATCTTGATTCTGGGCTTCAGGGACCTTGGGAAGACTTTCTACCAAAAAGGGATCGATCCTGCTACAGTGGGGATCGATCCTTTTCTTCCAGAGGGCATTTTTCCTGCACTTTTGGGTTAGAAATGATATGACCTTTGATCCTAATTCAACCCAAAACATTTATAAGCTTTAAGGGAGTTTTTCTTGACTTTCTCAAATGAAAATATTGTCCAAGAATTCATCAAGTGATTTTCTAAAATGTTTATAAAGAATTAAGACCAATAAGAATATGCATCATTAAATCATGGTCTTAATGTTTGATATGAACACTTGAAATGTATTGAGAAAATCATGTGTGATAAGGCAAATTTACAATATGAATTAAAACATTGAAGCTTACTTAAGTTTTTGTCATTTCAAAATATATATTGCAATTTAAAGCTAACAATCTCCCCCTTTTTGATATGACAAAACTTAATGTAAATTTGCTTTGAAAATTCTTTGAAAAAATACTCCCCCCTCAAATAAAGCAGGATTTTATAAAGCTCCCCCTTAATATAAGCATGGGTTTTGAAAATGAATTTTCCCTCATTATCTCTCCCCCTTAATATCTCTCCCTATATCTATCTCTCCCTATATCTATCTCTCCCTTTATCTATCTCTCCCCCTTTTTGTCATAGCAAAAAGAAGGAAAAGTAATAAAAAATATGCTCCCCCTAAAATCATGGCTATGTGAGAACAAATAAAAATGCTCCATCCAACAAGAAACATGTTAGTACATGGGACTTATAGCACAAATAAATAAGTCAGTATTCTCAAAGAGTATGAAATATTTATGCAATGAATATGACTTATGATCCTATACCAATTGTTTATAAATAATTTAGATACCAATTGTTGATAAGTAATTTTGCAAGAAGGTTCCAATTGGTAAGAAGTTAAGCAAGCACCTAAGTATATCAATTGTTCTCTAAGGTCCAACTAAGGTGCATGGTAATACATCATGATTATGAGCTAAAATTAGATAACATATCATATACATGTGCTCATAAATCATTTTCAAGAAATATTGTGCTTAGAATTAAGATATATAGCAATTAACTACAAATTCTAGCACACAAGAGTTTCATGCAAAAATATCCTAAGAGAATTCTTCTCTATTTGTCATTTCAATCTAGGGAGCATGAGAAGAGTTGTCAATTTAAAGCTCATACCAATTGGCAATTTAGATTTGGCTTACCAATTATTGAAAATATGGTTCCCAATGATACTAATTGTTATTTCAATCTAAATACCAATTGTTACTAATGGTTGACTTAGGCATTTTGCATGAATCCAATATCTATGTGTAGTGTGTTCATGTCAAGAAAATAATCATTCTAAATATGCAAGAACACAATCACACATCATCAAATATGCATATGGATTAATTAAACATTAGCATACTATCATAAAGTATTAATCCATATTCATATTCACAAAGTTATATCATATGGAAGATACAAAAAGTCAAGGTATTCAAGCAAACACATTTTCTTCCATGAAACTAAAGAATCCTATGCTCAATTTTCCATTCAAGATCTTAACCAATTATGAGCAAGGAAAGATTCAAATAATAAATGCATGGATATCAAGTTTGTTCAAGTTTGCATTTATCTTTGAGTGTTGGTGTTGTCATTAAGACCCTAGTTATTTAAGTACAAGGATGATAATGTTTTATGCATTTTAACATTTAGGATCCATTTACCATCACAAATTATAGGCCAATGACTATTACCAATTTTTGAATTTAAATTTGGAATCAATCCACTAGATGTAAAATTATCATGAAACCTAGTGTGGAATTGATAAGTCAAGCCAATATACATAACCCTATAAGCATGCTTGACTAAGATGAACAAAAGGAATGAAAAATATTCATTATGCATAAGTTCATCAAATTCTCAAATATACACAAATCATTGAAATAAATCTCAAAAATTATGTTTAGGCATTCATTGAAAATATATTTTAAGATTATTTCAAGATTTATGCAATTCATGACCATTTTCAATGAGAAAAACGATTTTGCACTTGTGAGCTGAACAAAAATGATATGGATTGTTGAAAGTGATACCATTTGTTGGAAATGATATTAATTGATGAAGTTGAGGCATGATATCAATGAAGAATGAGTTTTCATATATTACAGATCATCATAAAGAAGTTAAAACAATGAATTTTAAGTTGAGAAAAGAGAAAATATCAAAACAATGAAAAGTTCTCAATTTCGGTTGAAAACATGCAGGAGTGCCTTTTCTGGCCTGGGGGGATCGATCCTGCTACAGTGGGGATCGATCCCTCATAGTTTCCTACAGATTCTGCAGTAGTTTTGACAGAAAATTCAACTTGTGAGGTACCAAAACTCCGTTTTTGAGTAATTTAAGTCCAAGTAAAGGTTTAAACATTTGTGAAACATGATTTTGGACTTGTATGAATGAAAAACAAGAATGAAAAACCATTTAACAAAAGATTTTGCAATTTTGGAAGAATTTTCACAATAAAATGCATTTTTGGCCTCAAAGGAGGTCATTTTGAGAGTTATGCATATTTTGGCCAAACCAATGCATTGAATTTCATAAATATGTCAAAACAAACTTATTCACACAGATTTTAAGCACATATAACATCAAATCATCATACTTGTGAACATTATGCCATGATTTCCAACATACATATTCTTCATTAAGGCTCATGACAAGGCATTTTGCATAAATGACATATTTGATAGCTTTTGAGCAACTAAATATATTATCTAAACATATCAAACTTGCTCAAACTACAGAAATTCAATAATCATTTCAAAATTGCTAGCATGCTTTTCATCCAATAATCCAATGCATCATGAACTATCCATCAACCACTCAAAAATCATTTTTCATGCCTTTTGATCAATCATTCAACTCACAAAGATTATCAACCACATTTCTCATCAATGCACAAATAATCAAATAAAAGTTTTAAGGAGTAAAGAATTAAGCTTACAAAACTCCTTTGCTTGAGTATGCTTTGCCTTGAATTGTTGAGTCCACCTTGAGCTATCATTTAAAGAATTGTTGTGATTAGTCAAAGATGGATCCTCAAGCTTTTCCTTTTTCTCATTGGCATATGCAAACTCCATGAGGATGTGTTGAGCATTTAAACTCCATTGTTCCATTGTATTCCCATGCTCTAACACTCCTACAACAAACAAATTCAAGCATGCTTTGGTACCCAAATTTTCTTGGGTCCATGAGAGTTAGTGCAAATAATTTTTGATCCTTTTGGGATCCATTTCAAGCTCAAATCATCATTATTTATTGCATGCTTTGGCACCCACATTTTTCTAACCACTCTTCCTTTAAATGTAGTTTTTCTATAAGTGCATGCTTGAGAGGTGTGGCCTATCCTATTGCATAGTGAGCACGTGAGAGATGTATCATGCATAGCATTTTTGCTCACAAGGAAATTCTTTACATGAGTTTCTTTTTGTATTGCATTATATCCTAACCCATCTTTGTCAAAGAAAGCTCTTTGGGTCTCAAGCATGTGATCTAATTTTTGTTAACCCATATAGAACCTAGAAAATGAGTTATGCAAATTTAAGTTCTTTTTATTCAACTCATTTATTTCTAGATTTGCTTCTTCCAACTTCTTCTCAAATTCAAGTTTGGCATTTAATAGCATTTCATTTTCTATTTTCAATTTAGCAATGATTTTCTTATATTTAGAATTCATGCATTGAAATTCATTTGCTAAATCATCAAAGGCATTTTGTAGTTCACTAAAGGTATAATTATTATCTTCACTAGAACTCTACTAGCCTCATCATCACTAATGGCCATAAAGCATGAGTAGGCTACCTCATTATCTACATTTTCCTCATCGGAGCTATCACTATCGCTCCATGCAGCCACAAATGCTTTCTTCCTAGGTTTCCTATCCTTTTCTCTTCTAAGTAAGGGGCAATCTAACTTAGTGTGACCCGGTTCATTACATTCATAGCACACTAAGGGGTCTTTTTCTCTTCTACTTGACTCCCTTCTTTGATGTCTCCTATTATTTTCTTTTTCTTTCATTCTCATGAACCTATCAAATCTTTTGGCAAACATTGCCATTTCCTTTTCTTCCTCATTTCCACTCTTATCACTATCATCTTTAAGAATCTCATGAGTGGAAGACTTAAGTGCTACCCCTACTTTCTTTGAAGGCTCTTCATTTCTTTTCAATTTCATCTCATATGTAAGTAGGGAGCCCATAAGTTCATCTAGAGACAAGGTATTTGGATCTTTAGACTCTTCTATTGCGGTTACCTTTGCCTCCCATGATTGTGGCAAGCTATTCAAGATTTTCTTCACCATTTCTACATTGGAATAGGTCTTGCCTAATGCCTTAAGTCCATTGATTATGTCATTAAATCTAGTGTACATATCACTCATGGACTCATTTTCTTTCATTCTAAAAAGCTCATAATCATGTGTGAGCATTCCTACTTTGGTCTCTTTCACTTGATTGGTCCCTTCATGTGTGATGGCTAATTTGTCCCATATTTGCTTGGCATTCTCACATAGGGAGACTCTATTATATTCATTAGGACCTAATGCACAAAAGAGAGTGTGCATAACCTTGGCATTCAATTGTGCCACTCTCATGTCATTGTGTCCCACTCATCCTCTAGCTTAGGGACATCTTTTCCGTCTACTTTCTTCATGCGAATTCTAGGACCATTCACTATAATTCTCCACACTTCATAATCATTGGATTGCACAAATAACATCATTCTAGTTTTCCAATATGAATAATTTTCACCATTGAATAGTGGAGGTCTAACTAATGATTGTCCCTCTTCTCCTAGGGGTGTGCCTACATTCAAGTGAGCCATTTTAGATCGTTTTGCTCGATAGAGGTTAGTCTAAATCAATCTCGAGCCCAAGCTCTGATACCAATTGTTGGCTCTATAAGCTATACCGAGAGGGAGGTGAATCAGTTTTTCACTAACCTTAAGTTCGTTTTTCGGTTTTTCTAAATTCTCTAGCCTATATTGATATTTTCTAAGTTCTCTTAGCTAGGCAATTATACAATATAAATTCAATGCTATAAACACAAATATAATTGCAAGAAAGTAAAGAGAGAAAGGATAGAGAAATGTACACAAGTGATTTATAGAGGTTCGGCAACCTTGCCTACGTCCTCTACCTTGAGACGCTCCCAAGGATTTTCCCAAATTCACTATCCTTGAATTTGTTACACTCCCTCTTTTCAAGGCTCAAGAGAAACCTCTCTCTTTTCTAGGCTCAAGAGTAACCTCCCTCTTTTTCAAGGCTCAAGAGAAACCTCCCCTTTACAAGGAATGAAATGAGTTTACAAATGAGTAATCAAAGAAAGCCTCTAGATAGGCAAGTGATTACAATGATTTGTGCTATGCTATTCTATACAAGGAATATGAGATTGATAGAAAATGAAGAATGTATAGCACTTGAGAAGTTGTTGAGGCTTTGAATATGAGGAAAATGAAGATTGAATGTGCTGAGCTCTTCCTCTTCCTTCCTTTAGCTTCTAAGCCTCTATTTATAGTCCCTTGGATGTATTCTAGCCATTGGGTGCAGCCAAATCTCGAATATTACCGTTGTCTCACAAAAACTAGCCATTATAGGCTATTTTCGAGCAAAGGGATCGATCCCGCTACAGTGGGGATCGATCCCTTTTGTCTAGAATCTTGATTTTGGGCTTCAGGGACCTTGGGAAGACTTTCTGCCAAAAAGGGATCGATCCTGCTACAGTGGGGATCGATCCTTTTCTTCCATAGGGCATTTTTCCTACACTTTTGGGTTAGAAATGATATGACCTTTGATCCTAATTCAATCCAAAACATTTATAAGCTTTAAGGGAGTTTTTCTTGACTTTCTCAAATGAAAATATTGTCCAAGAAATCATCAAGTGATTTTCTAAAATGTTTATAAAGAATTAAGACCAATATGAATATGCATCATTAAATCATGGTCTTAATGTTTGATATGAACACTTGAAATGTATTGAGAAAATCATGTGTGATAAGGCAAATTTACAATATGAATTAAAACATTGAAGCTTACTTAAGTTTTTGTTATTTCAAAATATATATTGCAATTTAAAGCTAACAAATTCTTTTAGGGTGCCTACAGTCTCATAAAACATTTAAATCTTTATCTTTCTTTTCTATATCATGTAAAGCATATGGTAAAATTCTGTATGAGATTTTATATATCAAAATATATGTATATATCATATACTTTCATTTCAAAACAAATCAATACTTTTCAGTATTCATATAAACATTATTATAATGCTTCATGTTATAAGAAAGCATGCTTAAATGCGATGCTATAAACCATTTCAGTATGCAGCTTCGGTAATATTTTCATCAAATACGCTGAAGCGATTCATTTAACCTGTCGCCATCAATTATTCAATTTCAAGACTTTCTTTCTGTCAAATCAGTAAATCACTATTCAAATCATTCAAGATTCATTTCATTCAGTATTCAAATTGTTCAATACTCTAATTATTTAATAACCAGATCACTTGGTATTCAAACCATTCGGTATTCAATATCCTTTTTTGATAATTATCGACTATAATAATCATTTGTACATTTTAATATCGATACTAGAACCACATCATCAGTGTAAATCCTCTTAGTATCTATGAGCATCTAAATATCATGTTTCCATATAGTCATCAGGATACTGAAATTATGAATTACTAATATTCTCATTCGATATCTATTCCAGAGTCGACGTCGAGGATCATAGAACCACAATATCAATAATCGCTTATCAAACCCATTTATGGTTTGACCTATTGGTACATATTTAGAATTTTCGACTTGCGGTTCAATTTCATTCACTATCAAAAAATCATATCACAATCCTCAATTCACTTTTCATATGGCTTGTAGAATGTAATATCATGTTAAAATTATCTATAAAACGTCCTCAATTCAATTTTTGGTTGGCAATTTACCACTTAAAAGAATTTGCCAATTTCCACTATCAACAGTTTTTCAATCATTTAAGTCGCCTTGCAACTATCCATATTATTGCAAAAATCTCAGTTCACATCTATTTAACATCGATATCACAATCATACCACTAAGACGGTCCATTTATTTGAATCTATCAATTCTATAATCGTCACTCGATTGATAACTCCGCAATTCTATCAATCGACCATCTAAATCACAACTTCGATTTTTTTTCTTTTAAGTTGTATCATATAATCATCGTCACTTTTATCCTTGATCTGTCTAATAAATAATTTTGCCTCAATCTCAACTTGATACCATTTGTGATATTTAAATTACTTGATTTATCGATTCTCTAAGTTTTAAACCATATAATCCATCACATTATCATTTTCAATGATCTATCTTCTCATCGATTTCAATATCAAACTCTTCTGGTAATACCATAAAATCCTTTCAATATTTATTTTCAATAATTATTTCCAAGATTCCATTTATGTGAGAAACTTAATCTTTTTCCTCAAATATTTTCCTAAAATTTCGGCAGCATAACGGCTTAATTTTTACTAAACCTCCTGCACGAAAAACAGTTTATAATTACAGCCGTTGATTCTCACATTTTCTTTATCTCTTACTAAGACCCCCACCATCAGTTGTGGGTTCTCTTAGCATTTTTAACATCAATTAAATAAATGCATCACATATAAAAATCATAATTCCCACATACAATATAAAGCTACTAATGCTTTATAAAAGTATCTTACTTGGTACTGAAACTTAGCGCCTTGACGAGCTCCTAGCGTCGTCGAACACCAAATCGCGCCTGTCACTTCCGCTACAATTTTCACAACACCAATGCACTTACGTGAATATGTGACAATAAAATTATTCAATAACATCAATAATTTATTTTTCCTCAATTTTTCTTACCTTTTCTTTCTTCTTCTTCTTCCTTTTTCTTTTCCTTTTTTTCTTTTTCTTTTTCTTTTCTTTTCTTCTTTTTCCTTTTCTTTTCTGTTCTGTTTTTTTTCAGGCCTGAACTGGTTTGGACCGGTTCAGGCCGGTTTGGTCGGGCCGACTTCTGTTGGCCGGTTCGGTTACCTCCCGCCGGCATCACCGCCGGTTCGCACCTTCCACAGCTAGCCACGGTTGCAGGGATGCCGGATCTGGTCTCGGTTTCCCCAGCGGCGGCACCGACGGTGGCGAATCTGGACTGCGGGTTTCGACCTCTTTCTCTTCTCTTTTCTCCCTCCTTTCTCTTCCTCCTTCACCGCCGGCCACCTCTTTTCCTTCCCCTTACCTCCGCCGGTGTCGACGTTGGAATGGCGGTGCTCGGATTGGCCGGCACCGCCGTTTTCCTTTTTCTCCTCTCTTTTTTTCTTTTCTGTTTTTCGTTCGCTTTTCTCCTTTCCTTTTCTTTCCCGTCGTCAGCCCTTTCCTCTCTTGCCGGCGACGGTTCCTTTCCCGATCTCCCTTCCCTTGGCATCGCCGGCGTTGACCGGCATTTCTCTTCTTTCCTACTCCTCTATGTAAAACAGAGGGAAACAAGGAAGGAGGGAAATCGGTTTAAACCCCTCCGATTTCCCTCCTTTCCGTTTTTTTATTATTATTATACATAATTATATTTATATAATTATATATAATTAAAATTTAAACACATATATATATATATATATAAATATGAAAAATATATTTTTCATATAAACTATTTATATATTTAAACTTAAATTTTAAAATGCTATATATATATATTTCATATATATTATATATGTACATAAATGTACAATAAAATAAATGTATTTGTTCCATGATATAAAATATTATATATATATATATATATCAATGTATAATATATACATATATTCCATATGTAAATATATATTTATCAAAAGTATATTTATATAATATCATTATATAAATATATCAAAATACAGATTTTATTTCTTATTACGTTTTGGATTTCTTGATATCCGAATTTATTTTCTCCAATTTCTTTCTTATTTAATTTGGATTTCAATTTGTCCAAATTAAATTTTTCGGATACCTTATATTTATTTACAAAATTCTCGGTCTTCACAAATGACCTCAAGATCCAATTGGTTTTATCAAAATTCATAACATAGTCCAACATAGGGACATATTTTTCATTTCAAAATTTATTTCTTTCTCTTCAATATACATTTAAATCAGTGATCTTAATATCTATATGCTGATGGTATCCCTTCTCACATTAATATTAGCATGTTATGAGATCTTATTCAATTTAGATAGAGAAGTCCTGATGGTGTTAATAAGGGATCATTTTGCATATAATACCTCCTTATACCATCAATTACTCTGTCATATCAGTCAATTCTAATTTATGTTGGTCTTCTATAGCTCAGAAGAAAATTTTCAAGATAGGGGTATTTTAGTCATTTTGCCAAAAATTTCTCTCTTCCCAAAATACATTCAACCGGTGATCTTAAGATTTATTTACTGATGATATCTCATTCCCCTCCTTTATATCATCATTGTAAGGTCTCAATTCGATCTAGACAGAAAAGTACTAGTAGGGCCCTCACCGAGTCCATTTCTGTTCCTTACCGAACCGACATTCCTTAAGATTGTAAGAACACCAATTTCGGGAAAAATTCAAGCGCCATTTTCCTCCTTTAGCATTCTTAAATTCATAATTCCCATTCCCTTCAAAACATGTAATGCAATTTACAATAATATATTTCCTTTATGTATTCAGACTACACAGTAGTATAGGGGATGTTAATCTTTTTCCGATACATTTTTCTTTCCAAAAGTATCGACAGACATCAAGCCAACCTTGCTCTTATAGCATTAAATCTGTCACGGCCCGTGACCACATTTTTTCACTTTTTCTATGCATCTTATTCGGTTGGGCTATCAGCGATATTTTACTTTGCTTTTACATATGAACAATTTCGTATAAATTATAATATCATTTACATCCCCTATCTTAATTCACAAGAAAGTAGTTGTCACGACCCGTGACCACATTTTTCATCTTCTTATACACATCTTAACCGGTTGGGCTGTTTGTGATACTTCACTTGTACTGACTGTTAAACAATTTTACAATGTATTGTTTATATTATACACATCCCCTATCATAATTTATCAGATAAGTAGTACTGTTGACATGTCTAAATACAGAGAATAAATGATCATACCTCAAATAACTCAGTCGGTCTGTCACATCTTTCTTCGTGTACAGCTGGGATCCACAATCCACTGAACTCACATTCATCAAAACCTGAAATGTTGAAAATTAAGGGGTGAGCAAAACCACGGCTCAGTAAGAGAATTATATGCCTCACTTGATACTCAGCTTCCTATATGCTGAAAATCTTTTTCATTTTTCCTATGGGCTCTAGGCTCGCATGTAGGAAGGATACTACAGTCGGCTAGGGATCCGAATAGAGTAAGGTAGGTATTTTAGAATACCATACTTGTTACGGAACCTAGAAGCAACTGTAGAGAGAAATTTTCATTTCGTTTTGAATTAATCAATCCTCTTCCTTTTTCAAAACTTCCATAATTTTTTTCATATTCTTTTCAAAATAATGCTTCTACGAAACAAAGCATTTAAATGAAATAATTAATATTCGTATATTCCTTGGAAAGAATATTAGTTAAATCATCATCTTATTTCTTTAAAACTCATTTCATGTTTTAATGTACTCTTTTAATTAGTACCGTACTTTAAAAAGCAAAATAAGCTATTAAAATCTATTTCATTCTTAAGTTCACAAGGCATCATTCTTTTTATTAGTATGATTAAGTGTGAAAGAAACGAACTTATTGTAAGGACCGGGAGTGCCTAGATCTCTGTTAACCAGGGATTTACCACCCCAGTGCCTTACTCATCCGATATATCACACACATCATATGTCATATGCACCAAATCTATTTCATCCTTTGACATTTGTCGAATTCACGAATCACAATCACTTACTTATCATCACAATATCCTACAGAATTTCTTACTAACTCATCAGAACTCGTGTAGCACTTAGTTCCCGAAGGACTCTAGAGGTGGCTCCCACGGTACAGTCGTCGAGTCTCTGCTCGGTTTGGCCTTTACTAAAACATCGGAACACGTGTAGCACTTAGTTCCCGAAGGACTCTAGAGGTGGCTCCCACTGTTCAATCATCGAGTTTCTGCTCGGTATGGCCTGTACTGAAACATCAGAACACGTGTAGCACTTAGTTCCCGAAGGACTCTAGAGGTGGCTCCCACGGTTCAATCATCGAGTCTCTGCTTGGTATGGCCTGTACTGAAACATCAGAACACGTGTAGCACTTAGTTCCCGAAGGACTCTAGAGGTGGCTCCCACGGTTCAATCATCGAGTCTCTGCTCGGTATGGCCTGTACTGAAACATCAGAACACGTGTAGCACTTAGTTCGCGAAGGACTCTAGAGGTGGCTCCCACGGTTCAATCATCGAGTCTCTGCTCGGTATGGCCTGTACTGAAACATCAGAACACATGTAGCACTTAGTTCCCGAAGGACTCTAGAGGTGGCTCCCACGGTTCAATCATCGAGTCTCTGCTCGGTCTGGCCTTTTCCGTTTGACATATTCCATGTCATGTAAAATATTTCCCTTTTTAACATGTCACCTATCATTTATGGATTCTAAGATAGACGTTAATCTTGTCATACTATAAACCCCGGAGGGTAAAGGACTAAACCGGTCAAATCTATGACCATAATCTATATTGTCCTCGGTGGATCACGGATCAGGTGTCGACCGGGACTAAACATGTCACATATCATGCATCAGCATGATAAGAATACCAACCAGTCTCAAAACCGTATTTTCATCATAAAATACACCTTTATGGAATTTATATAATTATATAATTCCATGATTTAAAACCATAAGGGTTATAATCCTTTAGTGAATACTGATAAAAATATTCATAAAAATATTCACTATATTTCACTTCATCTTTCGTCTCGTAATTCGTGTAATTTATCTATTCCGAGAATTTTCGGTGATTTCATTATCACCATTCTCGGATACATGAATATTCTAAAGTTCCATCTCATTATATTCATATTTTATGAAATTTAGAAATTTCCTCATGTCTCCTGATTTACTATCGAAATTCGGAAATAAATCATTTAATATGATTTTATAAAGTTTTTCTAAAATTTTCGGCAACATAACGGCTGCCGATTTACTAACCTCCTGCATGGAAAATGCAGTTTAAAATCTTTCAGCCAGTACTTCTTCCCAAATTATTTTCAGCAAATCATGCATCATAATAATTTTCATAAAATAATTGCATAAAATATTTCAATTAAATTATGCAGACTGAGTATCCTTACAGTGCTGCACATGCATCCCTTACCTTTTTCCGGGTCGACGAATTCCGCCACCGATTTGGCCGGCATCGCCGTCGGCCATTTCCTCTTCTTTTCCGGCGTTTGCTTCTGTTTCTGTCGAATCTGTTTCTCTCTTCACGCCGCCGGCAGTGTCTTCCCTCTCTCTGGCCGGCGGCGTCTCCTTCTCCTTCCTCCCTCGCCGGCGGTGGCGGCTCCGCCGCCGTCGGCCCTCTGTGGCTGGGGAGGTTTGGGTCCTTCCCGTTTTTCTCCTCTTTTATTTTTCTGTTTTGTTTCCTTTTTGGTTTATTCCCCTTTCCATTTTTAGTCTATCACCTACTATATACTATACAATATATTTTATACTTTATACATATACTATATATTATATACTACACATATATTAATTCATACATAGTATAAATATTTATATAGATATAATATAACAATATATCTACTTTATATTTATGTTATACAATTTAAATAATATAATAATATTTGCTTATTTATACAATATTGTACTATATATATATATATATTTAAAGAGATACATACATATACATATATGTATATTAAGTATTACAAAAATGTATATCTAGTATATATATATATATATATATATATATATATATTTATATACTTAAAGTTAAATAACATATGTGTATACAAATTATATAAATGCTATAATAAAATATTTATACATATAAACTTTTATATAAAACCACATTTACTTTTCTTATATATTCATATACTTTTATTTAAAATTATAATATATATATATATATATATATTTCATATATATATATCTGTACATATATATTTATAATTATATAAATACATTTTATAATATACACATGTTTTTATTTAAGACAAAATAGTATATATTTCATTTTTTAATATATATTAATATTCATATACATACATATGTATTTATATAAAAACATGTGTAAATATATTTATATAATTTAATTATATAAATATATAATATACGCATTTTTATTTTATAAATTTTGGATTTCCATTAATCCAATTTAAATTCCTCCAATACTTATTTTCAATATTTCTAATTTCCAATAAATGTAAAAATTTACGGTTATCACATCCTCCCCACCTTAAGAAATTCGGTCCTCCGAATTTAACTTAAGTCCAAAGGTGGTACATGCCGTATACTTATGGCTTCTGACCTTTAGTTCATCCTCCAAGTAATACTGCCAGTACATTTTCATCATCAATAGTACTTTAGACCACTACATGCTGTCTTTCATCATATATGTCCATGCTCATGAAATTTCATTCTCTTAAATCGAGAGTTGTTCACTTTACTCTTTTCATATAAGAGCCATACATAATATTTTAATATTACAGCTGATTTATGCTGTTCATCATCCATTCTTCTCACTTAGTGCCGAGTCGACATAATTTGGTACTATCATGTACTCGTGTCAATCAATTATATGTAAGTGTCCCAGTAGCTTTCACATCTCGTGCCAACGCTCTCTCAATATCATGGAGCGGTTACATCTCACGCTCATATATATAAATATATATATCAGTATGGAGCGGTGCTATCCATACACTTGGGATCTCAAAGCCTTTTGCTATTTCTCATTAGCATATGGCAACTCAGAGACTCCCATCACATGTAAGGCTCACTGGAACTGTACATACACATTCACACCGTTTAACACTTATACTGCGACTAAGGCACTAGAGGATCTAGATGTCTGATAAAGGAAAGTGATTCTATTTAGATCATCAGTATTTAATCACTTCCATATCATCGTTTCTCTTTTGGACTCTTTATTGTCCACAATATTCATTTTCACACTTATTCCATCAAGGCTGCATCTCATTTGCCGACTTTACTATAGATCATCTCTTACGATCATAATTCATGAGACTATCATCTTCTCTTCATATAGTATGGTCTTTAAATCTCCAATTAAAATATATATATATATATGTATATATATATATATATGAAACGAGTATCCTGATTGGAAAAGTCCTCTGTTCAAGACCAAGAGGTCCGAGGTTCGAAGCCTTCCCTTTTGATGTGATAACCAACACAAATCACCCTCAGTCTTAACTTCGAGAACTGTTTCATATTGATGTTCCCTTCTCATCATGCAGTTTATTTCCTTATTCCACTTTCACTTTCGTTTTCATATTCTTACTCTCATCCCTTTTTGTCGGTTTTTCTCAATTGATATGGTACTATACTGTTAAGATCTTTTAAAATCTTGCATACCATCTTTTTCTTTACACTATCCATCTACCGACTTTAATTTCTTTAATTAGATCTCCTCTATAGAGCAGCTAGTCTCATCACTCTTTTATAGGCTGACAATAGGATTTAGCTAGACTCATTACTTTCATATCTCAATCATTATCTGTATATCATAGACAGGTTCACTGTCATCCTGTCGTTTCGAGATTTTATATCTCAAGAAGAGATACTATCTAGCCAAATTTCTTAGTTGCTAATCTTAGCACAATTTCACATCCTTTAAGAGTCTAAGGATCATATTACAATGCTGCTCATGTTCCATTTATACTTTAGACTCCATCAATATTTCAACTATTTACTCATGTAAGAATGCCTCATTCTTCAGGCTTATATACTTCACAAGGCAACTCATTACCCTTGTAACTTCAATAGGAACTCGTAAAATTCACTCCGAGTTCGAATCATTATCTTATGGACAGCAATCTTCAATCTTTTATCTAATGACGCTTTATACTGAGGCTAGTCTTATTTACTCCTCACGTATCTCTAATCAGATCAATAAAGCGTTTATTTTCACGTAGATGAATACTTGTTCTTCACCAGACTTCATCAATGATAGAAATTTAATATATCCTTTTTGATTCGTCTACAACTCAACATCATTTGCATTTCTCTCATTTACACCTATACAGATAACTCCTTTATTCTCAATTTTTTCATTATCAGTATTTTCGTCATCCAGACTTCTACACGTGAATTTCATTATTCACACATTTTCCAGAGTTATTTTCTTAAGCTTTTCAGATTCTTTCTACATCTTCCGATATAAGCTTAGAATTTAACTTCATATTTAAAATCAAATCAGTGTTATCTCGATTCCTCTAATTTATATAACTTTGGAAGTTTTATCAGAAATCAAATCTGATACTTTCTTTAATCGTACCTTTCTTATCATCTTGTGACCATCGTTCTTTAACTTTTCATCTGATGATGCCTTTTATAAAGATTGCTCTTATAAGCTCCTTGTACATCTCCGATTAAATCATATTTAAGGCATCACTTCCATATAGATATTTATTTGTTCTTCATACAAACTTTAGTGTATAATAAAAATGTTAATATATCATTTAATTCATCCTTAAATCGTGTCATTTGTATTACCATCCTCTACATCGATAAATGTGAATTTCATCATCCACAATATTTTCCAAAAATTCTTTTCTTAAGCATGTTGGATTTCTTCCATATTCTTCGATACAAGCTTAAGAATAAATTTCATATCCACGATCGAATCAACATTAACCTGATTTCTCAATCTATGTTACTTTGGAATTTATTGGGATTCTCAACCGACAGTTTCTTTAACCACACTTCTTTTATCATTTTAGACCTTCATCATTGTTTCCCATCATTTCACAGTGTAGTTTAAAGGCAGAGACATTCCATATTCAAATCATTTTGATACATACTCTACCTTGATTTCATTACCTAGTCATACTTTACAGCGTTACGAATCTCGTTCTGGTAAGCTGTATCAATTACAATGATTCTCAACACACTTCACAACTACCCGTTTCAATTCCGTTATTCACTTAAAAACCATTTTCATTTACTGAATTCAGGCTTAGTTCCCTTGAGTATATTCTCCATGAGGTTTGAACCTTGGCACCCCTTACGTACCTAGTTCCTTACACTCGTGTTACCATTGAGATACTTATAAGGGCGTCGCCCGTTCATATCGACCATCGACGAGCATCCCCTAGGCGATCCTTTCGCCTCAGGTTTATCCTTACTAGTGAGTCGGCGATGAGATAGTTCGCTTATATCTCACAACACATGATCCACTACGGGTCGCCCACCATTGGGTCGCCCATCACAGTTCTATCTCAAGGGTCCTGAAGAACTTAGGTTAGCGGTCATCTTCTTTTTATCACTTGACTGTTCTTGTAATTATCCTCTAATTCACAGTACTCTAAACAGTATCTCATTCTGTAGCACATATTCCAAGATACGTCGGTTCTATGTACGATTATCTGTTTGATACCTCAAAGAAATGAAAACGTACAGAACCATAAGTAATCACACCAGTATGTATTTCATTATCTGTACTTTTCACCTCATCAGTCAATTCTTGTAATCATTTCACTTTTCATAGTATTTAACGATCCCATTCAATACACTCTTAATTTTTCGACCCTTACAGTCAATAACCGGGTCAAACATCTGATGACATTCCACTACACTCTTTGGATCGCATCATACCGTTTTATTGTGAAGCCCCGGATTTACCGTTTCTTTTAGGGATTTACCGAGCCACTTCACTCATCCGTACTCGTTTTATTGTGAAGCCCAGGATTTACCACTATGGCCCAAAGTCCACTCATGGGGGGCCCTGGCCGCCTCACTCAACCGTACTGTTATCCCCTATGGCCCACAGTCCACTCGGGGTTTTTCTTTTTTGTCCGTAATTTAAGTGTTAGTGGAATCAGTAATAGGGATCGTTAGATTCATATGACATCTTCTATGCCATTAATAATTCCATTACTATCAATGGATTCCAAATCAACTCGTTTTTATCACTGTTCCGAACATCGCCCAAAATAGGGGCATTTTCGTCTTTTCGTCATTTATTTATTTCTCCTCAATATACATTCAAATCAATGAACTGATCATCTATATGTTGATAGTATCCTTTCTGATACTTATAACAGCAATTTAGATCTCATTCGATTTTTCGACAGAGAAGTTCACTAAAATCCACAATGGGATTATTTTGCTTGTAATTCAGCTTTATATCTTTGATTTCTCTGTCAAATCGATCAATTTCAACTTCTGGTGATCTATTTTGACTCCCGATAAAATTTTATGGGTAGGGGTATTTTGGTCATTTTTGGCTAAAAATTTTCTCTCTCTTCAAATTACCCTCAATCGGTAATCTTAAAGTCTATTCAATGATGATATTTCATTCCCCTACTTCATACCATCACTTTCAGGTCTCAGTTCGATTCGGACAGAAAAGTACTGGTGGGGCCCTCACCGAGTCCATTTCTGTTCCTTACCGAACAGGCCTTCATTTAGACTAGAAGAATCAGCAATAATTCTGTAATTTCTGAGCCTATTTTCTTCTTTAACATTCTCAGTTTATTCTTTCTCACTCCCTTCAAATCATTTTACTCCATTTACAATCATTTATTTTCTCTATGTATTCAGACGACACAGTACTACCGGGGATGTTTAACTCTTTTCCTTCCAAAAGTATCCACAGACATCAGGCCAACCATTGCTCTGATACCATTAAATCTGTCACGACCCGTGACCACATTTTTCATCTTCTTATACACATCTTAACCGGTTGGGCTGTCTGTGATACTTCACTTGTACTGACTGTTAAACAATTTTACAATGTATTGTTTATATTATACACATCCCCTATCGTAATTTATCAGATAAGTAGTACTGTTGACATGTCTAAATACAGAGAATAAATGATCATACCTCAAATAACTCAATCGGTCTGTCACATCTTTCTTCGTGTACAGCTGGGATCCACAATCCACTGAACTCACATTCATTAAAACCTGAAATGTTGAAAATTAAGGGGTGAGCAAAACCACGACTCAGTAAGAGAATTATATGCCTCACTTGATACTCAGCTTCCTATATGCTGAAAATCTTTTTCATTTTTCCTATGGGCTCTAGGCTCGCATGTAGGAAGGATACTACAGTCGGCTAGGGATCCGAATAGAGTAAGGTAGGTATTTTAGAATACCATACTTGTTACGGAACCTAGAAGCAACTGTAGAGAGAAATTTTCATTTCGTTTTGAATTAATCAATCCTCTTCCTTTTTCAAAACTTCCATAATTTTTTTCATATTCTTTTCAAAATAATGCTTCTACGAAACAAAGCATTTAAATGAAATAATTAATATTCGTATATTCCTTGGAAAGAATATTAGTTAAATCATCATCTTATTTCTTTAAAACTCATTTCATGTTTTAATGTACTCTTTTAATTAGTACGGTACTTTAAAAAGCAAAATAAGCTATTAAACTCTATTTCATTCTTAAGTTCACAAGGCATCATTCTTTTTATTAGTATGATTAAGTGTGAAAGAAACGAACTTATTGTAAGGACCGGGAGTGCCTAGATATCTGTTAACCAGGGATTTACCACCCCAGTGCCTTACTCATCCGATATATCACACACATCATATGTCATATGCACCAAATCTATTTCATCCTTTGACATTTGTCGAATTCACGAATCACAATCACTTACTTATCATCACAATATCCTACAGAATTTCTTACTAACTCATCAGAACTCGTGTAGCACTTAGTTCCCGAAGGACTCTAAAGGTGGCTCCCACGGTACAGTCGTCGAGTCTCTGCTCGGTTTGGCCTTTACTAAAACATCGGAACACGTGTAGCACTTAGTTCCCGAAGGACTCTAGAGGTGGCTCCCACGGTTCAATCATCGAGTCTCTGCTCGGTATGGCCTGTACTGAAACATCAGAACACGTGTAGCACTTAGTTCCCGAAGGACTCTAGAGGTGGCTCCCACGGTTCAATCATCGAGTCTCTGCTCGGTATGGCCTGTACTGAAACATCAGAACACGTGTAGCACTTAGTTCCCGAAGGACTCTAGAGGTGGCTCCCACGGTTCAATCATCGAGTCTCTGCTCGGTATGGCCTGTACTGAAACATCAGAACACGTGTAGCACTTAGTTCGCGAAGGACTCTAGAGGTGGCTCCCACGGTTCAATCATCGAGTCTCTGCTCAGTATGGCCTGTACTAAAACATCAGAACACGTGTAGCACTTAGTTCTCGAAGGACTCTAGAGGTGGCTCCCACGGTTCAATCATCGAGTCTCTGCTCGGTCTGGCCTTTTCCGTTTGACATATTCCATGTCATGTAAAATATTTCCCTTTTTAACATGTCACCTATCATTTATGGATTCTAAGATAGACGTTAATCTTATCGTACTATAAACCCCGGAGGGTAAAGGACTAAACCGGTCAAATCTATGACCATAATCTATATTGTCCTCGGTGGATCACGGATCAGGTGTCGACCGGGACTAAACATGTCACATATCATGCATCAGCATGATAAGAATACCAACCAGTCTCAAAACCGTATTTTTCATCATAAAATACACCTTTATGGAATTTATATAATTATATAATTCCATGATTTAAAACCATAAGGGTTATAATCCTTTAGTGAATACTGATAAAAATATTCATAAAAATATTCAATATATTTCACTTCATCTTTCGTCTCGTAATTCGTGTAATTTATCTATTCCGAGAATTTTCGGTCATTTCATTATCACCATTCTCGAATACATGAATATTCTAAAGTTCCATCTCATTATATTCATATTTTATGAAATTTAGAAATTTCCTCATGTCTCGTGATTTACTATCGAAATTCGGAAATAAATCATTTAATATGATTTTATAAAGTTTTTCTAAAATTTTCAGCAGCATAACGGCTGCCGATTTACTAACCTCCTGCAACGAAAATACAGTTTAAAATCTTTCAGCCAGTACTTCTTCACAAATTATTTTCAGTAAATCATGCGTCATAATAATTTTCATAAAATAATTGCATAAAATATTTCAATTAAATTATGCAGACTGAGTATCCTTACAGTGCTGCACATGCATCCCTTACCTTTTTCCGGGTCGGCGAATTCCGCTTATCGATCGCGCCCGCACTCCATTTCTCCCGATTCCTTATCCCGATTGCTGAAAATAATTTCTGGAATTAAAATTCTAATTTTTTAGAATTTTTCATAATTTATTTAATTTTTTTCTGAAATTAAATTCTCGGGGAATTTCTTACCGAATTTGTAAATCCCGGGTTATCGAATTTTTGGGAATTTTCTGAATTCTCGAAATTCTCCTTTTTTTCTCTTTTTCCTCTTTTTCTTCCTTTTTCCTCTTTTTCTTTTCTTTCTTTCTTTTCTTTTTCTTTTTCTTTTTCTTTTTCCTTTTTCTTTTCTTTTTCTTTTCTTTTTTCTTCTTCCTTTCCCGGTCAGACCGGTTCAGACCGGTCCAGAGACCTTCCTCGCCGGTTCCTCACCGGCGGTCGGTTCTCCGGCAGTTCAGGCGTCCTTCAGCTGGCCGGTCGCACGACGAACTTGCCGGTGCCCTCCGTTTGCCCTGGATCGGCAGCACGGCGGCGGATCGAGGCGGTTTTGCCTCGGTTTTTCTTCCTCTTCGCCGGCGTTCCTCCGTCGTCCATTGCGCCTCCGGTAGCCTCCATCAGCTTCCTCTCCATCCGGTGAAGCTTCGGTGGCAGTGGCGGCCACCGATTTGGCCGGCATCGCCGTCGGCCATTTCCTCTTCTTTTCCGGCGTTTGCTTCTGTTTCTGTCGAATCTGTTTCTCTCTTCACGCCGCCGGCAGCGTCTTCCCTCTCTCTGGCCGGTGGCGTCTCCTTCTCCTTCCTCCCTCGCCGGCAGTGGCGGCTCCGCCGCCGTCGGCCCTCTGTGGCTGGGGAGGTTCGGGTCCTTCCCGTTTTTCTCCTCTTTTATTTTTCTGTTTTGTTTCCTTTTTGGTTTATTCCCCTTTCCATTTTTAGTCTATCACCTACTATATACTATACAATATATTTTATACTTTATACATATACTATATATTATATACTACACATATATTAATTCATACATAGTATAAATATTTATATAGATATAATATAACAATATATCTACTTTATATTTATGTTATACAATTTAAATAATATAATAATATTTGCTTATTTATACAGTATTGTACTATATATATATTTAAAGAGATACATACATATACATATATGTATATTAAGTATTACAAAAATGTATATCTAGTATATATATATATATATATATATATGTATATTTATATACTTAAAGTTAAATAACATATGTATATACAAATTATATAAATGCTATAATAAAATATTTATACATATAAACTTTTATATAAAACCACATTTACTTTTCTTATATATTCATATATTTTTATTTAAAATTATAATATATATATATATATTTCATATATATATATATATATATCTGTACATATATATTTATAATTATATAAATACATTTTATAATATACACATGTCTTTATTTAAGACAAAATAGTATATATTTCATTTTATAATATATACTAATATTCATATACATACATATGTATTTATATAAAACATGTGTAAATATATTTATATAATTTAATTATATAAATATATAATATACGCATTTTTATTTTATAAATTTTGGATTTCCATTAATCCAATTTAAATTCCTCCAATACTTATTTTCAATATTTCTAATTTCCAATAAATGGAAAAATTTACGGTTATCACAGTAGTACTGTAGATAAATCTAAATACAGAAAATAAATGATTGTACCTTATATTTTAGTCAAGCTATAACATTGTCCTCTAAATGCGCAGCCGAGATCCTCATATGTCAGACTCTCAGTCCTCGAAAATCTAAAATGTTAAAATTGGGGAGTGAGCAAACCACGGTTCAGTAAAGGAGTTATATGCAACTCTTGCTCTTCAGCTATCTATATGCTGAAAAACTTTTTCATTTTCCCAGAAATATACTAGGCTCATATGTAGGAAAGATACTACAGTCGGCTAGTGTGATAACCGTAAATTTTCCATTTATTGGAAATAAGGAATATTGGAAATTGGTGAAATAAATAAATAGAATTGAGAAAGGAACGGATGGTGGAAATTCGAAAAATAAGGAAAGGAGAAAATTAATTTGGATAAATGGAAATCCAAATTAAATAAGAAAATGAGGAAAAGAAAATGAAATATATTTATATAATTTTAGATTATATAAATGTATTTTGATGTAAATACATATGTATTTAACTACCGTATGGTATATAGTATATATTAAATATACATTGGTATATATAAGTATATATACTATTTGATAAATTTAAATAAGAGTTTGTATATGATGCACTGACAGTGTATAGTTTCTATACACTGTCAATGCATCAGAAGTTGACACCTCATCAATAGGCCCTTATGGGCAAATTAAAAGAATTTATTTATATTTGCATATAAGGGCCAATTTATGAGGTGTCAACTTTTGGTGTATTGACAGTGTATAGGAACTATACACTGTCAGTGCATCATATATAAATCCTTTAAATAATACATATGTATTTAAGTATGGCATTTTATGTATATATAAATATATACATATATGAGAAAAATATAAATATTACTTTACATTAAAGTTTAAATACATATATATTGTAAATACAATATATATGGAAATTTTTACATTTATATAAAGAAGCATATAAATGTTAGTTAAATTAAAAGTATATAAGTATACATATATGTATTACATATATTTTATTTATATACAATATGTATACATATTATTAATATACAATACATATATATATCATTATATATAATATATATAGTACTATCTTATATATAAAGTACTAATATTATATATAATATATAATATAAGTATAATATATATGTATAATGTATAATTATAATTAAAATAAAATACAAAAAAAAAGAGAAAAGAAACAGAATCGGAAAGACTCCCGATTCTGTCTTCCCGAAGGGTGACCGGCTCTTCGTCGGAGAAGGAAGAGAGGAGAAGGGAGAGAGGACGTCGGCCGGCGAGGTAAGGGGTGGAAGACAAAGTGACCGGCGGCGGGAGACGGCGAAAATAGGAAGGAAAATCGAAGGAAAAATCGACAGAGGCCGGGAAGAAAAAAGGAAGAGAAAGTAGTGGTGCCGGCGGAATTGGCCACCGCCAGTGCTACCGAAGCTCCATCGGAGGAAGAGGAAGAGGAAGACGTGGGATGCCACCGGAGAGGCGGGGAACGACGGAGGAAGGCCGACGAAGGAGGAGAAGAAACCGAGGCAAAACCGAGTAGATCCACCGTCGTGCCGCCGATCCAGGCCGAGATGAGACCACCGGCAGCTTCGCCTCGACGTCGGGCAGCTGCTGAGCCCCCGAGCCGCTAGAGAACCGGCCAACGGAGGAGAACCGACGGTGAGGAGGGTGGAACCGGTCTGAAGGGCTTGAACCGGCCAGGAAAGAAAAGGAAAAAGAAAAAGAAAAAGAAAAAAAAGAAAAGAAAAAAGGAAAAAGAAAAAGAAAAGAAAAGAAAAGAGAAAAAGAAAAAAAAGAAGAAAAAGAAAAGGGAAAAGGAATTCCGGGAATTTGAAAAATTCTCGAGAATTCGGAAATTACGGGAAATCCCGAGAATTACGGGAATCGGTAAGAAATCCCGAAAAGTATTAAATTATTTAAATAATTTATTTATTTAAATAATTATGGAAAAATTCTAAATTTTAGAATTTAATTTCCGGAAAATTCCCTCAATGACCGAGCCGATGGGATCGGGCGAGGTGAACACGGGCGCGACCTTCGAGAGGCAGTCGCCGACCCGAAACAGGTAAGGGAGACATGTGCCTCCTGTAAGGATATTCGGCCACATGTTTTAAATTATGCATTTAATTTATAAATGCAATTTATAATGATTAGCTTTGGAAATTGTGGTGATTTATTAGTTTCAAATTGTGGTGAAATACCAGTTGAAAAATATAAACTGCATTTTTCGTGCAGGAGGCTAGCCAAATCGACAGCCGTTATAATGCCAAAAAATTATCAAAAAATTATTGAAATTTACCGAAAATCACCGAAAACCAAAATAAAAGATTTGATTTCACGTGAATCGATTTTTGGGTACGAAAATCGAGAAATTAAGTAAATTTCATAAAACATGAATATAGTGATATTTAATTTTAAAATATTCATGTTTTCGAGAATGGTGAAAAGGAAATCATCGAAAATTCACCTGGTAGGTGATATTTCACGTGAAACGAGATGAAAATGAAAAAGAGACTGAAGTGAATATTTTTATAAATATTCACTTGATTTACATAAAACCTTATGGTTTTAATTATGAAAATTCCATAAAGGTTAAGAAATAAAGAAAAACTATGATTTCAAGACTAGATGTCTCTACACGGGTTTTTAGAAGAAAACATGATGATGGGAATTTAAAGTTAAAAAATAAATAATTTATTTTCATAAATTATAAAAATGAATTGTTTGAAATTTCGATAATTATAAAACCATGTTTTCGATGGAATGCACGGAAAAGCGTGCATATGTGTTTTACTGTGGAAAAAGACAGTTTTGCCCTTCTATATTTTCAGTGATGATTTTGCAAACTGTCTTCATTGTATGGAAAAACATGATTTATACCTTTATGAAATATTTTGAAAAATGTGATTTAAATTATAAATTTCATAAAGGTGATGATTTTCTTACATGTGAGCCTTATGGATATTTGTGAAATATTTCGATTTCTTGTATTTAAAATCCATAAAGGCTATGGTACGGCTTATACTGTTTTGAGACTTAGGCCCCGAGCTTCATGCATCACATATATTGTTACTGTCACGTGGCTGAATGACCAGCTAGTCATCAGCGTCCCGGATTGTCACCTAGCAAGTGTACACCGAGGACATATTATAGATCATGGCCATAGATCTCATTACTGTTACTATGTTTCTTAGTGGACAATGATAGCATGATTTACTTGTAGGGTGTTGCCTAGTCTCACTTATTACTTATCACTTACTGTTTACTGTTTACTGAAAGGATTTACGAAATCCTGTTTACTGTACTGTTTACTGTACTGAACCACTGGGTACTGTTTATTGTTTACTGATGAAAGACCGTACCAAAACACTGTGTTACTGAACTGTACTGTTTACTGAAATGGTAGTCATTGATTACTATTTTACTGAACTGAAAGCTACCATTTACTGTTTATTGAACTGAAAGCTACCTTATACTATTTTCTGAATTGGTAGCTACTGTTTACTGTCTACTGATTGAATCGTATCGAAGTACTGTTTTATTGAATATACTATTTTACTAAATCGTACGATATGGTTACTGATTTGAAAAGAGAAATAAATGTTTATTCTAAAAGAATAACATAAGAATTATTTCTAAGATAGAAATAATCGGAGAAGTAATTATCCAATGATTGGATATTTATAAATCATTGTACTGTACTATTTTTATTGTACTAAAGAGAAGTAAACCACTATTTTTATTACTGAACTGCCACGTGTTTTAAAGTATACTGAAGTGAAAAGAAATAAGTGGTTTACTCTGTGGAAAAACGAAAATTATATCGTTTTGAAAACAATGGAGTTGGTATTCTCTACAGTTGCTTCTAGGTTCCGGAACAAGTCAGGTATTTTAAAATACCTGCCTTGCTCTATCTGGATCCCTAGCCGACTGTAGTATCCTTCCTACATGTGAGCCTAGAGCCAGCTAGTAAGATTTTAAAGAAAATGAAAAATTATTTTCAGCATATAGATAGCTGAATATCAAGTGTGACATATAACTCTCATACTGAGCCGTGGTTTGCTCACCCCTTAATTTTAAACATTTCAGGTTTTAATGATGGTGAGATCTAATATTTGTGGATTACGGCTATACACAAAGGACAATGTGACAGACCGACTGATTTATATGAGGTACGATCATTTATTTTCTGTATTTAGACATGTATGCAGTACTACTTGCTTATTAAGTAAGATAGGGGATGTATGTAATATAAACAATATTTTATGAAATTGTTTAACATAAGAAATAAAGTGAAGTATCACAGACAGCCCAACCGGATAAATTGTGTAAAATAAGGTGAAAAATATGGTAACGGGTCGTTACAGATTTAATGGTATCAGAGCATGGTTAGCCTGATGTCTGTGAATACTTTTGGAAGGAAAAGTGTTAATCCCCAGTAGTACTGTATCGTCTGAATACATAGAGGAAATAAATGATTGTAAATTGAGTAAAATGATTTAAAGGGAGTGAGAAAGTATAAATTGAGAATGTTAAAGAGGAAAATAGGCTCAGAAATTACCAGAAAATTGGTGATTCTTATAAACTAAATGAAGGCCTGTTCGGTAAGGAATCGAAAGGACTCGGTGAGGGCCCCACCAGTACTTTACGGTCCGAATCGAACTGAGACCTGAAAATGATGGTATGAAGGAGGGGAATGACATATCATCATTAAATAGACTTTAAGATCACTAATTCAAGGCAATTTGAAGAGAGAAAATTTTTGGCCAAAAATAACCAAAATACCCCTGACTCCAAAAGTTTACTGAGAGTCAGAATAGATCAACAGAAGTTGGATTTGATTGATTTGACAGAGAAATTGATGATGTAAAGCTGCATTTCATGCAAAATAATCCAATTATGGATTTAGTGAACTTCTCTGTCGAAACCGAATGAGATCTAAATTGCTGATATAAGTATCAGAAAGGATACTATCAGCACATAGATGATCAGATCATTGATTTAAATGTATACTGAGGAGAAAGAAATAAATGTCAAAATGACGAAAATGCCCCTATGTTGGGCAATGTTACAAATAGTGATAAAATCAAGTTAATTTTGAATCCATTGATAGTAATGGAGTTATTAATGGCATAGAGGATGTCATATGAACATAACGATCCCTATTACTAATTTCACTAACACTTAGATTACGGACGCGAACTATGAGTGACCTAGTGAAGGGGCTAGGCCTCATGATAGATCCTTGAGGGGTGACCCAGTGAACGGGCTGGGCATTCTCAAAGAGGACAGTACAGATGTGTACAGGCGAACGGCGGACGGGCCGAGGCCTTATATGATGCGATCTGATAAAAGTGTAGTGGAATGTCATCAGATGATTAGCCCGGTTATTAACTGTAAGGGCCTGAATTAAGAGTGTATTGAACAGGGATCGTTGAATACTATGAAAAGTGAAATGATTACAGGAATTGACTGATGAGGTGAATAGTACAGATAATGAAATACATATTGGTGTGGTTAATTATAGTTATATATATTTTACTACTTTGAGGTATCAAACAGATAATCTTATATAGAACCGAAATATCTTGAAATATGTGCTACAAAATGAGGTATTATGTGGAGTACTGTGAATCGGAGAATAAATATAAGAACTGTAAAGTGATAAAAAGAAGATGACAGCTAACCTAAGTTCTTCAGGACCCTTGAGACAGAACTGTGATGGGCAACCTAATGATGGGCGACCCATAGTGGATCATGTGTTGTGAGATGCAGACGAACAATGTTATCGTCGACTCACTAGTAAGGGTAAACCTGGGGCGAAAGGATCGCCTAGGGGATGCTCGCCGACGGCCGATACGAACGGGCGAGGCTCTTACAATTATTTCAGTGATAACACGAGTGTAAGGAACTAGGTACGTAGGAGTGCCAATGTTCAAACCTCATGGATAACATACTCAAGGGAATTAAGCTTGAATTCATTAAATGGAAATGATTTTAAAGTGAATAACTGTAATAAAATTGGTTAGCTGTAACATGTGTTAATAACTGTTGTACTTGATACATCTTACTGGAATGAGATTCGTAAGGCTGTAAAGTATGAGTGAACAATGAAATCAAGGTAGAGTATAAGTCGAAATGAATCGAATAGTAAATGTCTCTACCTTGAGAATACATAGTGTGAATGAAAGGACATAAGAATGAAATGTCCAAGTTGATAAGAGATGTGTAATCGAAGAAAGTATCGGCATTGATTTCGATAGAACTTCCAGAGTTATATAAATTGGGGGAATCGAGATAATATTGACTCGATTTTGAATATGAAATCTACTTATAAGCTTATATCGAAAAATATAGAAAGAATCCGAAAAGCTTAAGAAATCCACTCTGGAAAATGAAAGAATAATGAAGTGCATGTGTATAGGGTGATTGATGGAAATAAAGATAGTGAAAATTGAGATTAATGAAATTAGCTGCATAAGTGTAAAAGAGAGCAGCACAAATGATTTTAATAAGTATATGAATCGACATAATATAGTAAATGGTTACTATGTAATAAAGTTCTTATAAAGAACAAGTATTCATCTACATGATGAAATAAACGCTTTATTGATCTAATCAGGGATACATGAGGAATTAATAAGACTAGTCCCAGTATAAAGCGTCCTTAGATAAAAGATTAGAGACTGATGTCCATAAGATGATGAAATGAACTCGACATGAATTCTACGAATGCCTATTGAGGTTTTCAAGGTTAATGAAATACCTTGTGATATATATATATAAACACAATGACCGAGGCATTCATATAAGGATAAAGTGGCGAGATATCAAAATAGTTAACGATACAAATGGAACATGAGCAGCATGATGATATGACCATGGAAAGTCTCAAAGACTGCAGACTTGTATTAAGATTGGCAAATAAGAGGCTTGGCTAGACAGTGTCTCTTTCTGAGATAGATAATCTCGAAATGACAGAACGACAGTGAATCTGTCTATGATAGGGAGATAATGATTGAGATACGATAGTAATGAGTCTAGCTAGATACTACTGCCAATCTATAAAAGAGTGATGAGACTAGCTGCTCTGTAGATGAGACCTAATTAAAGAAGTTAAAGTCGGTAAAGCGATAAGTGTAAAGAAAAGATGGTATACAAGATTTTAAAAGATCTTGGCAGTATAGTACCATACCAATTGAGAGAAAAATCGACTAAAAGGATGAGAGTAAAAACACGAACAGATAAAAGTGGGAATATGAAAACAAACAAAATGAAAGTGGAATAAGGAAATAAGTTGCATGATGAGAAGGGAACATCAATATGAAACAGTTCCCGAAGGTAAGACTGAAAGTGATTAGTGTTGGTTATCACATAACTGTGGCAAGATGAAAGAAATCAAACCAAATTTGACAAGTGAAATTAATGATACTCCAAGGAGTAAGATAAATGACATGTGTTATTATACTGCCAGTATATAAATGAAAAATGATTATATATATAACCACCGCGATATGATAGAAATGGTGGAAGTATATAGATGATGTGGTGATTAAATATATAAACTGAGGATTCAATTGTGGAATCTAAATTATGAAAAGAGATGTAAAGACCATACTACATGAATTATGATTGTAAGAGATGATCTATAGTAAAGTCTGCGCTGAGATGCAGCCTTGGTGGAATAAATATGAAAATGAATATTGTGGACAACAAAGAGTCCAAAAAAAAAAAGAAATGATGATATGGAAGTGATTAAAGAATGATGATCTGAATAGAATCACTTTCCATTATCAGACTCCTAGATTCTCTAGTGCTGTAGTCGAAGTATAAGTGTTAAACTGTGTAAATGTATATGTACAGTTCCAGTGAGCCTTACATGTGATGGGAGTTTCTGTGTTGCCATATGCTTAATGAGAAATAGCAAAAGGCTTCGAGATCCCAAGTGTATTGATAGCACCGCTCCATACTGATATATATACGTATATGAGCGTGAGATGTAAACACTCCATGATATTGAGAGAGCATGTGCACGAGATCTATAAGCTATTGGGACAATTACACACAACTGACTGACATATGTAATTGATAGTTTTAAACTATATCGACTTGGCACTAAGTGAGAAAAATGGATGATGAACAGTATAGAACAGCTGTGATATGAAAAATATTGTGTATGGACTTTTATATGAAAGAGTAACAGTGAATAACTCCCGATTTGAGAAATGAACTTACGGGAGTATAGACATATATGTGATGAAACACAACATGTAGTGGTCTAAAGTGCTCTTGATATTGAAAATGTATTGGCAGTATTACTTAGAGGATGAACTAGAGGTTAGAAGTCGTAAATATACGACATGTACCACCTTTGGACTTAAGTTAAATTCGGAGGACTGAATTTCTTAAGGTAGGGAGGATGTGATAACCGTAAATTTTTCATTTATTGGAAATAAGGAATATTGGAAATTGGTGAAATAAATAAATAGAATTGAGAAAGGAACAAATGGTGGAAATTCGAAAAATAAGGAAAGGAGAATTAATTTGGATAAATGGAAATCCAAATTAAATAAGAAAATGAGGAAAAGAAAATGAAATATATTTATATAATTTTAGATTATATAAATGTATTTTGATGTAAATACATATGTATTTAAATACCGTATGGTATATAGTATATATTAAATATACATTGGTATATATAAGTATATATACTATTTGATAAATTTAAATAATACATATGTATTTAAGTATGGCATTTTATGTATATATAAATATATACATATATGAGAAAAATGTAAATATTACTTTACATTAAAGTGTAAATACATATATATTGTAAATACAATATATATGGAAATTTTTACATTTATATAAAGAAGCATATAAATGTTAGTTAAATTAAAAGTATATAAGTATACATATATGTATTACATATATTTTATTTATATACAATATGTATACATATTATTAATAGACAATACATATATATATATCATTATATATAATATATATAGTATTATCTTATATATAAAGTACTACTATTATATATATAATATATAATATAAGTATAATATATATGTATAATGTATAATTATAATTAAAATAAAATACAAAAAAAAAGAGAAAAGAAACAGAATTAGGAAGACTCCCGATTCCGTCTTCCCGAAGGGTGACCGGCCCTTTGCCGGAGAAGGAAGAGAGGAGAAGGGAGAGAGGACGTCGGCCGGCGAGGTAAGAGGTGGAAGACAAGGTGACCGGCGGCGGGAGACGGCGAAAACAGGAAGGAAAATCGAAAGAAAAACCGACGGAGGCCGGGAAGAAAAAAGCAAGAGAAAGTGGCGGTGCCAGCGGAATTGGCCACCGCCAGTGCTACCGAAGCTCCATCGGAGGAAGAGGAAGAGGAAGACGTGGGATGCCGCCGGAGAGCCGGGGAACGGCGGAGGAAGGCCAATGGAGGAGAAGAAGAAACCGAGGCAAAACCGAGTAGATCCACCGTCGTGCCGCCGATCCAGGGCGAGCTGAAACCACCGGCAGCTTCGCCTTGAAGCCGGCCAGCTGCTGAGCCCCCGAGCCGCTGGAGCACCGGCCATTGGAGGAGAACCCGCGGTGAGGAGGGTGGAACCGGTCTGAAGGGCTTGAACCGGCCAGGAAAGAAAAGGAAAAAGAAAAAGAAAAAAAAAGAAAAGAAAAAAGGAAAAAGAAAAAGAAAAGAAAAGAAAAGAGAAAAAGAAAAAAAGAAGAAAAAGAAAAGGGAAAAGGAATTCCGGGAATTTGGAAAATTCTCGAGAATTCGGAAATTACGGGAAATCCCGAGAATTACTGGAATCGGTAAGAAATCCCGAAAAGTATTAAATTATTTAAATAATTTATTTATTTAAATAATTATGGAAAAATTCTAAATTTTAGAATTTAATTTCCAGAAAATTCCCTCAATGACCGAGCCGATGGGATCGGGCGAGGTGAACACGGGCGCGACCTTCGAGAGGCAGTCGCCGACCCGAAACAGGTAAGGGAGACATGTGCCGCCTGTAAGGATATTCGGCCACATGTTTTAAATTATGCATTTAATTTATAAATGCAATTTATAATTATTAGTTTTGGAAATTGTGGTGATTTATTGGTTTCAAATTGTGGTGAAATACCAGTTGAAAAATATAAACTGTATTTTCGTGCAGGAGGCCAGCCAAATCGGCAGCCGTTATAATGCCGAAAAATTATCGAAAAATTATTGAAATTTACCGAAAATCACCGAAAACTAAAATAAAAGATTTGATTTCACGTGAATCGATTTCGGGTACGAAAATCGAGAAATTAAGTAAATTTCATAAAACATGAATATAGTGATATTTAATTTTAAAATATTCATGTTTTCGAGAATGGTGAAAAGGAAATCATCGAAAATTCACCCGGTAGGTGATATTTCACATGAAACGAGATGAAAATGAAAAAGAGACTGAAGTGAATATTTTAATAAATATTCTTAAATATTCACTTGATTTACATAAAACCTTATGGTTTTAATTATGAAAGTTCCATAAAGGTTAAGAAATAAAGAAAAACTATGATTTCGAGACTAGATGTCTCTACACGGGTTTTTAGAAGAAAACATGGTGATGGGAATTTAAAGTTAGAAAATAAATAATTTATTTTCATAAATTATAAAAATGAATTGTTTGAAATTCCGATAATTATAAAACTATGTTTTCGATGGAATGCACGGAAAAACGTGCATATGTGTTTTACTGTGGAAAAAGACAGTTTTGCCCTTCTATATTTTCAGTGATGATTTTGCAAACTGTCTTCATTGTATGGAAAAACATGATTTATACCTTTATGAAATATTTTGAAAAATGTGATTTAAATTATAAATTTCATAAAGGTGATGATTTCTTACATGTGAGCCTTATGGATATTTGTGAAATATTTCGATTTCTTGTATTTAAAATCCATAAAGGCTATGGTACGGCTTATACTGTTTTAAGACTTAGGCCCCGAGCTTCATGCATCACATATACTGTTACTGTCACGTGGCTGATTGACCAGCTAGTCATCAGCGTTCCGGATTGTCGCTTAGCAAGCGTATATCGAGGACATATTATATATCATGGCCATAGATCTCATTACTGTTACTGTGTCCCTTAATGGACAATGATAGCATGATTTACTTGTAGGGTCTTGCCTAGTCTCACTTATTACTTATCACTTACTATTTACTGTTTACTGTTTACTGAAAGGATTTACGAAATCCTGTTTACTGTACTGTTTACTGTACTGAACCACTGGGTACTGTTTACTGTTTACTGATGAAAGACCGTACCAAAACACTGTGTTACTGAACTGTACTGTTTACTGAAATGGTAGCCATTGATTACTGTTTTACTGAACTAAAAGCTACCATTTACTGTTTATTGAACTGAAAGCTACCTTATACTATTTTCTGAATTGGTAGCTACTGTTTACTGTCTACTGATTGAACCGTATCGAATTACTATTTTATTGAATATACTGCTTTACTAAATCGTACGATACGGTTACTAATTTGAAAAGAGAAATAAATATTTATTCTAAAAGAATAACATAAGAATTATTTCTAAGATAGAAATAATCGGAGAAGTAATTATCCAATGATTGGATATTTACAAATCACTGTACTGTACTATTTTTACTGTACTGAAGAGAAGTAAACCACTGTTTTTATTACTGAACTGCCACGTGTTTTAAAGTATACTGAAGTGAAAAGAAATAAGTGGTTTACTCTGTGGGAAAACGAAAATTATATCGTTTTGAAAACAATGGAGTTGGTATTCTCTACAGTTGCTTCTAGGTTCCGGAACAAGTCAGGTATTTTAAAATACCTGCCTTACTCTATCTGGATCCCTAGCCGACTGTAGTATCCTTCCTACATGTGAGCCTAGAGCCAGCTAGGAAGATTTTAAAGAAAATGAAAAATTATTTTCAGCATATAGATAGCTGAATATCAAGTGTGACATATAACTCTCATACTGAGCCGTGGTTTGCTCACCCCTTAATTTTAAACATTTTAGGTTTTAATGATGGTGAGATCTAATATTTGTGGATTACGACTGTACACAAAGGACAATGTGACAGACCGACTGATTTATATGAGGTATGATCATTTATTTTCTGTATTTAGACATGTATGTAGTACTACTTGCTTTTAAGTAAGATAGGGGATGTATGTAATATAAACAATATTTTATGAAATTGTTTAACATAAGAAATAAAGTGAAGTATCACAGACAGCCCAACCGAATAAATTGTGTAAAATAAGGTGAAAAATATGGTAACGGGTCGTTACAGCTAGGGATATGGATGGAGTAAGGCAGGTATTTTGAAATACCTGTCTTGTCCCGGAGCCTAGAAGCAACTGTAGAGAGTAATAAATTTCTTTTGAAATTTAAATCCTTTTCCTTTCATTTCGTATCATTTTCATATTCTTTTCAAAATAATGCTTTTGTGAAATAAAGCATTTAAATAAAGTAACTAATATTCATATATATTTTGAAAATAATATTAGTTAAATCATCATCATTCTCATTTAAACTCATTTCATGTTTTACTGTACAATCATAATTAGTATAGTATTTTAAATAGCAAAATAAGCTATTAAATCTTTTTCACATAACATATACATCATTTAAATCTAATATTCAATTTAAGAAATTATAATAAGAATATTAGATTTATTTTCCTTCTCTTTCCTTTTTGAAAACATATTACATTTTCATGTCACATTAGTCTAATATTCCATTTGAAATCATAGTAAGAATATTAGATTTATAAATTGTTCCTCTTTGAAAACATATCACATATTCATATTACATGTCTTTTGAAAAATCATCATGTAGTACTGAAATCAATACCGTAATAAGTATTATGTAAAATGCTATAAATCATTTTCATTTAACTTGTCACATATCATGTAAAACATTTACATTTAATGTATCACATATCATATAAAATATTTTCATATATGGAGACTGAGGCAATCATCACTCATATCATGCTATAGACCCCGGAGGGTAAAGAAATAATCATATCAGATCTATGGCCATAGTCTATCATTGTCCTCGGTGGATCACAGATCAGGTGTCAACCGGAACTACATATCACATGTCACATGTCACATATCACATATCAGCATGATAAGGTTGCCAACTAGTCTCAAAACAATGTTTTTCATCATTTGTAAACCTTTATGGAATTTATAAAAATAAGTAATTTCATAATTAAAACCATAAAGGTTATATAAATCATTTAGTGAATATTTAAGAAAATATGTATAAAATATTCAATTTATGTCTTTTCATCTTTCTTTTCATGTTACATGTACTTTACATATCAGGAGAATTTTTGGTGATTTTTTTATCACCAATCTCGAAAACATGAATATTTTAAAATTAAAATTCGATATATTCATGTTTTATGAAAAATAATCAATTTCTCAATTTTCGTGGTTGAAAATCGTTTCTTGTGAAATAAAATCATTTATTATGATTTTATGCAATTTTCTAAAATTTTTCGGCAGCATAACGGCTGCCGATTGACTAGCCTCCCTACACAAAAAAGACAGTTTATATCTCACAGCCAATCAATCACCACATTTTTCCAATCGATGAATCACCACAACATTTTCATAAAATATTTCATAATTAAAAGCATGCAGACTGAATATCCTTACAGGCTGCACATACCTCCCTTACCTGTCTCGGGTTGGCGACTACGTCATTAATGTCACGCCCGTGATCCACCTCTCTCGATTCCATCATCTCGTTCACTGAGAACGCTTTTCTACAAATCAAATTTCCACATTTTAGACTCGTATAAAATGAATTTATAATTAATCATAATTATTCAATAAATAATAATAATAAAATTATTATTATTTTCCTACCGATTTTTCCCTCGTATTTTTCTTCTTCCTTTTTCTTCTTTTTCTTTTTCCTTTTTTTCTTTCCTTTCTTCTTTTTCTTTTTCTTTCTTTTTCTTTTCTTTTCTTTTTCTCTTTCTTCTTTCCTAGTCTGAACCAGTCCAGACCGGTTCAAACTTGTTTGACCTCTTCCGTCGGTTCAGCCGGTTCAGCCACCGTCGGTCATCCTTTCTGACGATTCAACCACTCTGAAGCTTGCTGGGATGGTAGCGAGGCTGGATCTGGCCTTCATTTCCCGATCGGCGGCGGTGGATCTAGAGCGGTGGTTTTGGCTCCTTCTCCTCCTCTTTTCTCCCTCTTTTCTCCTCCTCCTTCACTGTCGGTCGTTCCTCTCACCTTGCTGGCGAAGCAGGTGGCGATGGCGGTGGCGGTGCTCGAATCGGCCGGCACCGCCTCTTTCCTTTTTTCTTTCTTTTTCCTCTTTTCCTTTCAGTTCTATTTTCGATTTCTTTCTCTTCCGTCGCCGGCTTTTTTTCTTCATCTCGCCAGCGGCGGCTTCCTTCTTCCCTCATCTCTCTTCTCTCCTCTCACTGTCGATGGGGTCAGCTCCCTTTTGACGGAGAAGAAACGGGAAATTGAGGGTACCGATTCTCGTTTTTTTTTCTTCTCTTCTTTTTTTATATTATATTTATATATATTTTATTTATATCAATACATATAAATATAATAGAAATATGTATATACATATTTTACATTAATAATAAAAATATATATACTTTAATTTAAATAGCATATATATATATATATTTATATAACTATAATAATACAATATATGTATACACACTTTAATTTAATTTCACATTTATATTTCATATGTATACATATATTTATATATGTATGTGTATATATACATATGTATATTTATAATATACATATATACTTAATAATATATAAAATAATGTATTTACACATATACATAAATATATAATAATATACATTTATTTCATAAATGTACGTATATACTATATGAAATATATTTTTATATATAAATATATAAATATTTTATTTTACACATTTTCATTTCTTATTTAATTTGGATCTCATTATATCCAAATTAAATTTCCTCCATATGATTTCTCAATTCCGTCATTTCTTTAAATATCGTACTTCCAACGATATCCCATCCTTGTAAATTAATTCATTTATTTACTTTAACTTATTTATTTATATTAAAATTAACTTTTTGGATAATTAATATTAAATTTAGAAAATTCGCGGCTATCACAGTTTATGAGACCCTTGTTAACGAGGTAATTCATAAGAATATGAGTACAAGAATATGAGTAAAAGAACACGAGTATGAAGTTATAAGTATGTGAATGTTACGAGAGTATGTTATGAAACTATGAGTATGTGAAATGTGTACATGTTTGTGATGTGAAACTATAAGTATGTGAAAGGTTTACAAGTATATGATATGAAATCGTAAGTCTATGAAGTTATTTGACCAGTAATTGACTGATATGAAGCAATGTTCACGAGAAAATGAGTTGTTTGACAAAATTGAGATTGCACCGTTTTGCATGCATAACCTCAATTTACCATCATTGTTTTGTGAAATGACAATGCATGTGTTATGTCATTGTGAATAGGATTCTGTTTATTGATGTCAAGTATTAAGGGATAATGAGGTAATTCAAAATATCTTTCATACCCGACCCCGAAAAATCTTAATAGCATCCACTGTAATGTTGCTGAAATAGTCGACATAGGAAATATAAAAATTTTATTAAAGTGATTGTAATTGAAATTGTGTTTTTGAACTATGAATATGGACCTTGAATTGTTTATAAGAAAATTGTGACTAAATATGTGAATACTGAATAATTGATATGAAAGAACTTAATTGAGGATAAGAACTGCGTGAACTATGAATATTGTTCTTTTCTGCTGGTCAGGTTAGATCCAAATCTAGCCATTATGTTGCCAGAATTTTAATAAAAGTCATTAAAAAGTATTTTATCGAACTACATGCATGTTAGAATAATTTACTTTATGTTGCTATCATTTGTAATTGTGTGGTTAACCTACTGAGCTTCCCAAGCTCACTTCCCCTTCTATTTCCTCATAGGTTAGCCAGGATAGTATCGACTTCTGCTACTCATAACGACTCTAACAGTTTCAAGTTCAAAAGCATTCATAGTTCATATTCGGTAAATGTAATTGTACTTAATTTCAGATAATCTTTTATAGTATTATAGTGTGAGATGTGTATGAACTATTTGTACATACACATCAGATAAACTAGTGAATTTGGGATGTAAACGAATATGTATTAGAAAACGTGTCAATAACCAGAGAAATAATAGAATATTTCTCTAGGAATTTTTATAAGTGTCTTATTGAACTCTAAAAATTATGAAAATAAAACTTGTTATTGTGAGAACCGTTTATATTGTACTGTACATGTATTAGATAAATAATTATTAAACAAATTCTATGTATTTTGTAAATTATAAGTAAAATAGTAATGTAGGCCCCACTTGATTTATAGTGCTCAAATGTATATAAGACTGAGGAAAACAATATACAAAAGGTTTAATAATCATAATGTAAAAATTTCGAGATTAAAATCTCTTCTTTACAATATTTTGGGAAATGTGGTAACAAATTTGAAAATGACAGTTACGTCTCGGTGGTATTTTCGTAAATTATGCCCAAACTAAAATGAATTTGGATGAAGTAAAAATTCCATGATATTCTACATGAAAAAAAGTTTAAGATAGTGTCAATAGATTTATCGAATCGGTGGTTAAATTAGAAATTTACGTGATTGACCCGATAGAGGTAATTTCATAATTTCACATTTTCGGTGAACCATGCGTCAATGAAACCACCATGATTCATCAAAATACATTCAATAAGAATTTTTGGTGATGAAATCTGAATTTTTAGAGTGCAATTACATAGTTATAAAAATTACGAAAACTTAATGGCAAAAGTGTTCAAAAATTTTATAACTAGGGGTATTTTGGTAATTTTGTCCCATTCTAGAAGGATTTATATTTTACCTCCCATGTCTTGGCCGGCCACTATTCATCTTCTTCCCCAACCATTCCCACGCAATTAGAGAAGAAAAAGAAGAAAAGAAAATAAACCTAAGAAAACTATATCAAATCTTCATTTTCTCACCAAACTCATAACTACAAAATTGTTCTATTCACTCTCCTCTCTTCATCTATACCCATAGCTCATTGAATAAGTGATAAAACAAGGAGAAAGGAGGGCTTGAAGGATTCGGCCAAGGTATCTCTCTCACTATACATTATGTTTCCTTTAATTTCAATGGTAGATTTTGCCATTTCTAAATGTGTTAAGCATGTATGTAACATTGGTTTGAATCAAATCAAGCTAAATCAAAATGTTCCATGAAAGGGGGTTTCAGCTAGGCAAAGAACTTCATGAATTCATGGTGTTTAATGCATGAAAATGATGCCAAATGGTGTAAAGAGCATGGTTAAGCATGAATTAGGTAAAGAAATGGTGAAAATCCTTAAGTTAAGCATCCTTGCATTCTCGGTCAGCCTAAGGGGAGGTATTTTCATGGCTGCATTTGATGTGTTTAAGATACCATTAGATTGTAGAAATTATGAGGAGTCCACCAATATAATCGGATTTAAAATCGGACTTAAAACAGAGTAGTTAGGTTTTACTACCGGTAGAATTTATATTGAATTGATATTTGTAGTGTACAATGTGGCTGCAATTAAGAATGAAAAGTAGCTTAAAAATAAGTGTTAAGTGAGCTAAAATTATTGGTGAAATCTTTTTGCAACCGGGATAAGTAAGTCACAAGTGGTGCTATCGAAGAGTTCGATAAAGCTGGACACGTAAGGGATGAGTGTGTAGGCCGTAAGGATATTATGAATGCATGTTTCCAACAAGAATAATTTTATAAGAGTATTTTGATATTCAATTGCCTCAGAAACTGTGCAAATTGTGGTTTTTGGCTGTCTTGTGAACTATGTTTACGTGCAGGAAGACTAGGCAAATAGCAATCGTTGTGCTGTTGAATTTTCTTAGAAAATAATCTAAAAATATCATGAAATATTTTAAATGCATAATTGTGTGATTTCTAGCCTTGGAAATTAATTATTTAATATTTTTCATAAAATGTGAGTTTATCGAAAAACAATATTTAAATATTCATGAAAAAGAATTTTATCGAAATAAAGTTACCGATGTGTTCTTAAATGTGTTTCATAGTGAAATAGAGTGTTTATAAAAATTATTATTGAAATGTGAATATTTTACATACTGTTTTATGAAATCGTGAATTATGTGAAATTATATTCCTTTATGGATAAATATGGAAATTTAATTTATTTTAATAAAATTCATAGAGGCCCTAATATCGTTTTTATACCGTTTTGAGACTGATAGGCACCGTATCATGCTCATGTGTTGATGTGTGTTATATGTGTTAAGCTGTTGATACTGATCCTATCTTCAGCATCCCGTTTGAGACATGATCAGTGTATGAATGAGGAAATTTATAGACTATGGCCATATGTCTCATGTGATTATCATTTTACCCTACGGGGATTATAGCATGATATATCTTGGGTGATGCCTGGTCTTCACCATTTTACTGTGACACTAAACCGTTTTATTGAATTGTGTTACTGAATCATAAGTGTTCATTGATGTGATTTCTATGAAATGTGTGATTATTTCTAAACAGTTTATTGTACTAGACTATGTACAATATTGTTTATGGAACTTTTATCGATATATGTGAAATGTGTCTAAATGTGATTTTGAGATTTCTTAATTAAATATTTTACTTGTGATTAAATATGAGTTTAAGATTTTTTATATAAATACTTTAATTTTATAATTTATTTAAATAAGTATTTATCTGAAATTCATTTATGAAATATTATTAAAAATATTTTATTTCAATATAAATACCTGCTCCCTATAGTCGCTTTTAGGTTTTAGGATACGACAGGTATTCCAAAATACCTCTTATATTCCATCCGGATCCCTAGCCGACTATAGTATCCTTCCCTTATTGTGCCTAGTGTGCCGTTAGGATAAATAAACGTTTTGTGCATATAGAATTTCATAATATCAGTTTCTACATACGATTTCTTTACTGAGCACGTTTTGTTCACCCCTTATTTTTCCACCTCCACAAATTATTTCCAGTGATAGCGTGATATAGCATCCGAGGATATCGGCTGCATATTAGTTACCCCGAGGTAGCATTTTGCAGATCTTAGAGGTATACTTATTTTCTTTATATGTTCAGACTGTTTGTACAGTACTACATATTATAATGATAGACGAGGGATGTAAATATTGAATTAATTATAGTTATGTGAATATTCGTATTTGGTAAATTAAATAAATTTATTTTTATAAACTATTATGGATAAGTGTATTTGTGGAAATAAAAGCATCGCAGACAGCCCAACCATCAATATGATTGTGTAAATATGTGATATTACTGTATATTTGAATAGTAACGATTATAGATTAAGATGAGTATGAGTGCGATAGGACATTTTTATCAAGAAATAAGAACATATGAATAGTAGATTGGGCTCAAGTGTGAATAGTGTCAACCCAAGATTTACCGTTATTATGCGAAAATGAATTTATCATGTAACTGATTGTGAATCATAATGATTTTTGACTGGGATCTTAGGCAAGGTGCCTTAAATCGCATTAGGCATTTAGATACCTTATTTTATAAGATAAGATTGCTCGCATGATAAATCATTGTTATAAGTTTGAAAAAAAAATTTAGTCCAAATTTCTACACTTCCACTATTTTCGTTACCAAAAATGTCACATTCTTTGGGCCATGACACATCCAAAAGAAGAAAGCACCAACATATGCGATTGGCCCTTATTTGAAACTCAAACCTTGCCATCTCATGTGTAATTTGATTTACATTCCTACTAACATGACTAAATATGCAGACATCCAAGCTTTTACCCAACTCTTTGATATTGCTCATAATATTTCCTCCTTAACTACTTGATAGAGGCTCATCAAGCTCATCAAGCCCAAGTCATGTTCATGATGATCGTGATCCTATGAGCATCCATGGAGATTCAATGACAAGAGCTAAAGTTAAGAGGATGAAGCTTTACATGGACTTATTGAAGATAGCTGGATTAAAGCTAATGCACAGCAAGGGAGTCAAAGCATGGAGGAACATCAAAGCTTACTAAATAGCCTTCAAGTGCAAGAATAGTTCATTTAAGGAGTTAGGCCAAAATGCAATTGGGCCGAATGCATAACTTGGGCGTAAGTCAATTGGGTAAGATGTTATATTTATGTTATTTAATTATGTCTTATTGGGCTAAACAGTGATAGGTTATTAAGAAGGATTCCTATGATCTTATTTTGCAAGACAGCTAAGTAGGATTCCTATTTATTATTCTGTAAGTTTGCTATTTGTCTATAAACATGCATGTAACCCTTTGGATAGAATACAATTGATTGAAGTTATAATATTGAGAGACTTTTCTCTTTGGTTCTTTTGAGAACTCTTGAACTTATCAAGGTCTTCCTTGTGGTGTTATTCTACTTGCTGCCAATTTATACGTTAGATTTGTGCTTTGTTAAGCAACGAGTCTAAGTCCAATTATCATAGGTTTTTGTATTTCTACACAACGGATCTTGGTTTCTATCTTTAATTTTTTGTTTTATTTGCTGCGTGGCTTGTTCTTGATATTCTTCGTGTGTTCTTCGGGTTCATCGCATTCTTCATTGAAATTCATCTTCTTTCAATGATTCATCTTCTTTCAATGAAGTTCATATCACTACTAGGAATAAGTCACTCTTAACCTCCACTTGTGAGAAGCCGCCTGAAATTGCAACTTCAACAACTCTCTGGATCGCGTGTGCTTCAACCAACAACGAATTCTCCACATGTTCTAGCTTATGCACCCCAGACAACACTATATTCTTGGCAGCATCTCTTGCTACCAGCCCCAACCCAGCAATATTCTCCTACTCGATAAAAGAGGCATCCATATTGAGCTTGATCATTTGACCAGTTAGAGGCAGCCACCCAGGAATACAAGGACTTTGTACAATATCAGTCATAGTGTTACTCTGACATTCCTTACCTTCCAAAACCACTCTTCTCACTACCACCAGAATGGAACATGGTGACTTACAACACCCTTGATGAAGGCTACCATTTCTGTTCTGCCAAATGAGCCAAACCACATACAATCCATAATCCAATCAATCATCCTTTTCCCGCTGTTCAAATATACATTTCCAGAAACTAGTAGTATTAAATCGTGATGCTCCAAAATATATTAATGGGAAACCCTTTGACCAAACCCTCATACTCAGAGGACACATCAGAAAAACATGGTACCACGACTCCTCGGAGTCCCCACACGGGGGACATTTGACTAGAACCTCTATGCCTTTCCTGCTTAATGCTTCAGTTGTGGGAAGAATCTCCTTCAAAAGTCTCCAGAAGAAATATTTCACTTGCGGGATCACTAATGCCTTCCAAAGTGTTTGCCAAATTTTAAGTGATAGAAGCTAACTGATTTAATGAAGAATTGAGAAGAAATGCACGTTCAGTGCTAAAGAGAAGAAAAGAAATAGAAGAGGAAGTGAATAGAGAGAATGAGTCTGTAACTTTCTGGTATGTTCCATTCAACAATCATGTGGCCTTTTATAAGCTCACATCAGAACAATCATGCTAACGTCATAAGACCCTATTTACATCATCATTATTACATCATCATATAGCTAATTACAAAAATATAATCTGTACCGTAACAATACCCCCTCTCAAAAACATCCTTGACCTCAAAGAGCAAAGTCAGGGTATCGAGCATGAAGAACAAGCCACTCCTCCCAAGTGGCATCCTCCGGAAAAGAGTTACTCCAGTGAACTAAAACCTCAGTGATAGCCGCATTCCCTTTTTTCACCATGCGATGATCCAATACAGAGATTGGCTCCTTCACCAAAGTCCCATCATCAGCCAAAAAAGGAAGGGCAACCTGTGTTGGTTGAGGGCCAATATGTTTCTTGAGCTGAGAAACATGAAAGACCGGATGGACCTTAGCACCATCAGGTAAAGCAACGCGATAAGCAACCTTGCCAATCCTCTGTAACACCTGGTAAGGGCCAAAAAAATCTAGCAGTTAGCTTAAGGCAAGAGCGATTAACAATGGTCTTTTGACGATAAGGCTAAAGCTTAAGATAAACAAAATCGCCAACATCAAAACTGTGATCACTGCGTTTCTTATCAGCAGTTTGCTTCATGCGAGTAACAACCCTTTGAAGGGAAAACTTCAGAAGTTGTAGAGCTGCCTCCCTAGCCTGTAAACTGCGATCAACAACAGCCACTTTGGACCCACCAGGCAAATAAGGCATGTGTGTGGGAGTAGGCTGACCATAGAGAATTTCATATGGTGTGGTATTAGTTGAAGAGTGAAAAGAAGTATTATACCACCACTCAGCCAATGGAAGCCACTAAACCCATTCCCTTGGCTGTTCACTAACCATACAACGCAAATAAGTCTCAACACAACGGTTGACGACCTCGGTTTGACCATCCGTTTGAGGATGGTAAGAGGTGGAGAACTTCAGGTTGGTACCCAAGTGGTTGAACAACTCACGCCAAAAGGTACTGAGAAAAACACGATCGCGGTTAGAGACAATGGAATTGGGCACACCATGAAGTTTGAAAATATTATCCAAGTAAGACTGAGCCACCGTCAAGGCAGTGAAAGGATGAGCCAATGCCACAAAATGGGCATATTTGCTAAGTCGATCAACAACCACTAGAATAACCTCCTTGCCCCCGGACTTAGGTAAACCCTCAATAAAATCCATAGACACATCAGTCCAGACCCTATCTGGTATAGGAAGAGGATGCAGCAGTCCAGGAGAAGCAGAATTGTCATACTTACATTGCTGACAAATAGGGCATTCTCGAACAAATTGGCGTACATGCTTCTTAAAACCCTTCCAATATAAACAACCACAGATCCGAACCAATGTGGCATGAATACCTGAATGACCACTCATGGCAGAACTATGAAAGTAAACCAAAAGTTCTTTGCGCAAAACAGGATCATCGCCCACCACAAGGCGATCGTTACGTCGCAATTGATCATTGGTCCATGTATACTTGGAACTGACAGAAGCATCTTGCTGTAGTTGAGAAATAAGCTGTTGAAGTTTGGAGTCAATCAGCCAAGAATGTTGAATTTTAGTAAGCAGGTCAGTATGTAAAGTAGACAAAGCATGTAAAGCTCCTAGTGGCACTCTAGATAAAGCATCAGCCACTACATTGGAGGATCCCTTGCGATAGAGGACTTCATAATCAAAACCCATCATTTTGATAATCCACTGATGTTGAGTTGGAGTACAAGATTGTTGATCTAACAAAAACTTTAAACTTTGGTGATCAGTCTTAATTGTAAAATGGCGACCAAAGAAATAAGAAGACCATTTCTTAACAGCAACAAGAATAGCAAGCATTACCTTCTCATAGATAGACAAAGCTTGGTGTTTAGGACCCAAAGCTTTGCTAAAAAATGCTACAGGTCACCCCAACTGACTAAGCACTGCTCCAATACCAAGGCTAGAAGCATCAGATTCGATGGTATACTCAAGAGAAGAATCGGGTAAAATGAGAACTGGTGTCGAGACCATAGCCTACTTAAGCTGATGGAAAGCATTCTCAGCAGATGGAGTCCAAGTCATGGCATTCTTCTTGAGCAAATCAGTTAATGGCTTGGCAATAGAACCATACCCTTGAATAAAACGCCTATAATAGCCTGTCAAACCTAAGAAACCCCGTAAGTCCTTCGCTGTTTGAGGGAGAGGCCACTGTAACATACAATCCACTTTGCGTTGGTCCATGGAAACAGTCCTGTGACTGATAATATGGCCTAGATATTCCACCTTTTGAGAACCAAAATCACATTTACTATATTTCACAAACAACTGATGTTGCAATAGAAGCTCAAAAACTTCTTGCAAGTGGACCAAATGGGACTCCCAAGTTTCAGAATATACTAAAATATCATCAAAGAAAACCAAAACAAACTTGCGAAGATGAGGCTTGAAAATACTGTTCATCAAACTCTGAAACGTAAAGGGAGCATTGGTAAGCCTGAAAGGCATAACCAAAAATTCATAATGCCCTTCGTGAGTGCGGAAAGCTGTCTTGTGGATGTCAGCCTCATGCATCCGAATCTGATGATAGCCTAACCTTAAGTCAAGCTTGGAAAAGTAGACTGCCTTCACTAGCTCATCAAGGAGATCCTCAACTAGAGGAATGGGAAAACTATCCTTGATTGTCACCTTGTTGAGTTGTCGATAATCGACACACATACGCCAAGAACCATCTTTCTTTTTAACCAAAACTATAGGAGCAGCAAAAGGACTTGTACTGTCACGAATAAGTCCATTATTCAACATTTCAGCAACCATTTTCTCAACTACAGTCTTTTGAATTGAAGGATAGCGGTAAGGCTTCAACTTAACCACTTTAGATTCATCAATCAATGGAATCTTATGGTCATGAGAACGCACAGGTGGTAATTTTGTAGGCACTTCAAACAATACACTATACTGTTCTAATAGTACTTTCAAGTCCAAAGGTATAGCAGCCTTGGAACAGTTCGGTGATGGTGAGGGATCCAATGAATGTAAGTCATAACCAGTTAACACCAAAGTCAAAGGTCCCTGAGTTGCATAATGCAAAGGTTTGGAAGCTTGTTTCTTTGACATAAACAACACTTGACCAGCCGCAAGCCCCTTCCAAACATACCGCTGACCTTTACACATGAATGGCATTGTTAGTCGTTGAAAGTCCCAAACAATAGGTCCCAAAGTAATCAACCACTGTACACCCAACACAGCATCACAACCACTAAGAGGAATAATCAAAAAATCAGTGGATTGCGTCAATCCTTGGACCTCCCAAGTGAGACTTGGACACATCTCAACTACCTTCACTTGTTCTCCATTAGCCACAGTAACATGAATAGCACTCGTAGATGTAGAAGTACAACCCAGCTTCTTTACTAGTTTAGCATCCACAAAGTTATGAGTGCTACCTGTATCCACCAAAATAATGACTTGCTGATTCTTAAACTTACCACACACTCGCATTGTTTGATACCCTTCTATGCCTAATAAAGCATGTAAGGAAATAACAGCATTATCCTCCCCCTCATGCAAACTGTCAACATCTTCAATATGCTCAACACAGTCAGAAAATTCCTCAATGTCCTTTTCAACCTCAACACTAGAATCCATAAACATATGATATAGTTGAGACTTCATACATTTACGGCCCGATGTAAACTTCAACCCACACCACATATAAAGGCCATTCTTCCTTCGTTCCTCTCTTTCCTGTCTAGTAGGGAATCTGGATTTAGTAGGAGTGGGATTTAAAGTGGTAACAGCATTTTTGGAACTGGGTGGAGGAAATGACTTTGTGGTAACTGGAGAGGCTGGTAACATTGGAATATTTGGAGTGGGCAACAGAGGAGGTAAAGTGGAAGGTTTAGAGGAATAAGGAGGTGAAGTAAATGAAGAGGAAGTTTGTGGAAAAGGTTTATAAGAGGAGTAGACTTTTCGAGGCTGGTTATAATACAAGAGTTCCAATTGTTTGGCGAGGTTTAAGGCATGAGTCAAATCACGAGGAAAGAAAAGTCTCACAGTATTAGCAATGTCAGGTTTAAGATTACTAATGAAAATACTAAGAGCATACTCTGGAGACAACTGCAAGTAATTCAATAAGGAGAGGAATTTATCATAAAATTCTTCAACAATACCTTCTTGTTTCAAAGAAACCAGATCAGACATCGGATCTAAAAATTCTGAATTACCAAACCGTTTTCGCATCTCCTCCAAATAACTGTTCCATTGCAAAGCAGCCAAACCACCATGAATTCTAGCAAAATGTTGATGCCATTGTAATGTGTGGCCTTCAAAGTGCATCATGACTATGCGAACCTTCATCTATTCAGCTATGGCTTCAGCTTCAAAATACTGATCCACTTTAAGTAACCAACCAACAAAATCAGTACCATCAAAACAAGGACAATCAAGTTTATGATATCGATATCCTCGATAAACTAATTGCTCAGCGTCGGATCTCTTCTCTCTCACCACTACTGCCGAAATAGACTGAGGTCCAGCACAACTCAATGATTCCTTGATCGAGATTCCTCTTCGGCTATTCCTATCACCGTTTTACCATTGTCTTTCATCTCTCGCTTACTCATCATAGTTTCAAACATTGTACGCATGTCAGATCCCAAATGCTCCATATCCTTTCGTAGCTGATCGATACTCAGATCCATCTTAGATTCGATACGCTCCAGCTCCTTTTGATGAGATTGAAAATCTTTCTGCAATCGAGTGGATATTTCGTCCGCCATGAATGAGGATCGACGGCTCTGATACCAAAAATGATAGAAGCTAACTGATTTAATGAAGAATTGAGAAGAAATGCACGTTCAGTGCTTAAGAAAAGAAAAGAAATAGAAGAGGAAGTGAATAGAGAGAAGGAGTGTGTAACTTTCTGGTATGTTCCATTCAACAATCATGTGGCCTTTTATAGGCTCACATCAGAACAATCATGCTAACGTCACAAGACCCTATTTACATCATTATATAGCTAATTACAAAAATATAATCTGTACCGTAACATTAAGCCTATGATATCTTACCACCATCGTCCTTCCCAAGAGTTCCCTAGCCATCACATATGCAAATCTAATAGAAAACAATCCCATCTTAGATTCTTGCCAAATAAGGATATCCCTGGAATGTTGTCTAGGCAAAGGCATTTTGATAATGCAGGAGACCTCGTCTAGGGAAAATAACTCTGTAAGCATCTCTACTTTCCACGACATATTATCCGTGTTATATACATAATGATCACATCATCAGTTACACATGTCAACTAACCGTTATTCGTGTTAACAACCATGCCATTATTCAAGATATATAAACTATAGCTGTTGATAAGGATACTTTAAAAGGATTTTGAATTCATTTCTCAAATACTTTAACTTATTTGGACATTGAAATGCACTTTGAAACTCTAAACTCAAATTTTAGACCTTCTGATTGTTTTTTGTCCTTAATAAATTCCATTGCCTTAACCATATAGCTTTTTCGTATCAACCTTCACCAACAAAACATCAATGGAGCTCGGGAGGTGATAGTTGTTAAAGAGGAGTCTTAACAACCTTGTCCATGAATGTGCAGGTTCTTGATTTTACACCACTTCTGCCAATGTCTCTCACTTCAAATTAATGCGTCTTTTTGTAGCCATCAACATCTTAGGATATAATTTGATAATTATATAAAGATTGATATATTATATCGTATTTGATTAAAAATTGTAAGTGAATAATATGATATCATACAATATGTATTGTATGATATGCTCGATAAAGTACAATATATGCAACTTATTTTATTTATTTAAGCCCATGTAAGTTTTTTCTTATCCAATTGCTAAAAGCTTAATTTTATTTTTTAATTAAAATAAAAAAATTTTAAATCCCAAATTATAAATTTAAATTAAAAAATAATAAAAAATAAAAAATTGTCTATTTTTTTCCATAAATCATGCTTAATAACTATGCATCTTTTGTCATCTTTCTTCTTGATTTCTTTTTGCTCCTTAATTTTTGTTCTCATGAATTAATGTCTTGAATTTACTAAAGAAAGTATTTAATTACATGTTATTAGCATTGGGGTTTTTCATGCTCGAAATTAGGAATAATCAAGCAAATTAAAATTTTATTTTCCGTTTTCATTTAAGCATGAAATTCCAAATTTAGATAGCTTAGATCGAAAGAGTTATTGAGAAAACATTTGCTTTAATGGTTGCATAGATCCATCTTTTCGTCTCACTTGAACCAAAACGTCCGATTGGGATGTAAAGGCCTGAATCCACGTTCTCTGACTTCATATCACGAGCTTAATAATGTATCCTTGTTTGCTTTAGCTCCGTATTATTTATGGTCAGTTGGTAATGCTGAAATTTTAAGTAATTGACTTTTCTTTTATTTAAAACGGAAAAAAGAAAAGTACTTACTTTTGGACATGTTCCAATATTAATTTTTCAACATCTCCACGTGCCATTGTGGAAGTTGGCGGTGATATTTGGTTTGACCCCCTTTTCAATTATTAACAACGCTCACTGAATTAATGCAAATCACGTTGGTTTAGTTAATGAGCGTAAAACCATCGCAAAATTATTCTAATTAATCTTTGGAATTAATAATTAAGCTGCCGTCTGTCTATGTTAGAGATGTCAAACGGGTTGGGCGGCCCATGGCACGATACGATTCGGCACGGTATGGGTTGTGCTTGGCACGACCCATACTTAAATGGGCGGGCTCGTCCAAGCACGATATACATTTGTGTGCCGTATTGGGCTAGAGGTTTTTAGGCACATGGATTGGCACGACACGGCCCATAAAAGGCCAGTGCTAGCACGTAGCACGCGGGTTAGCACGGCACGGCACGGCACGCAAGCCCATGTGTCGTGCCATATTGGCCCATTTATATAAATAAAATTATTTTTAACAAATCTAAGTATGAAGTATTTCAATAATTGATATATAAATTTATAAAATTTTCATTTGAAATATAAAATGTATGATATATCACATATTTTGTATATAACTTTTTATTAAATACACTTCTAATAAAAACTCATCAAAAAATAAATTATTAAAGATTATTTTATTCAAAGATTGGTTAAATATAGAAGCTAGAGCACTAGATAAACCATGTTATATAAGTAAATAATCAGGTGAAGAGAATGATAAATAAAATAATAATAATATTTTGTGTTTTATAGTCTTGTATTTGTGTCTGTGTTTTTAAATATTATGATTATAAATTTCAAAGAAGAACATTGATACAAAGGTAAATGTTGTTCCTTTGTGATTAGGAAATCATGAGTTCAAGGTAAAATATTCTCTCTTAATGCAGAGAGAATGCTATATACAATGACCCTCCCTAAACTTTACAAAGTGAAAGTTTTTTGGTTGTGTATAATGACCTTCCCCAGACCCCACAAAGTGGAGCCTTTTTTTATCGTGTTGCTCTTTTTTTTATGATTGTAAATTTCAATATCTTTTTTTAACACAAATTTCAATATCTTTATTAAGTAAATTTTATTTTGTTTTCTAATGGAGATGGGCATTTTGCCTTTTAGAATTGTAAATTTCAATATCTTTATTTAATATATATTATTATGTTTTCTTGTGGATATAGATATTTTGTCAAAGTGAATTATGTGTCTTTTTAATTTTTTATATTTATTTATATTGCATATTATTTAAATTAATAAATAAAAACTTTAAAAATAATAAAAAAGTAAAAATTTATTAATGGGCCGTGGTTGGCACGATAAGGCACGAAAAATAATATTGGGCTTGGCCCAGCACGACCCATTAGTGCTATGGGCTATGTGCCGTGCCGGGCCACACCCTTAAATTTCATGGACCGTGCCAGCATGGCCCATTAAAAAATAGTGCCGTGCCGGCACGAATTCATTAACGCATGAGCTAATATTTAAATGGGTCGTGCCGGCCCAGCACGGCCCATTTGACACCTCTAGTCTATGTGTTCATCAATTTCGACACTTTTTGAATTTCCTGCAAATTAATTAAGAATAAAAGCAATTCACAACTTTGAAGTGCTCAAAAAGTCAATAAGGCAACCTTCCTTGTCCCTTTTCTCCTTGAGTGATTTCAATTCCAATTTCCAACCAAAATAGATCTACACTAAGAAAAATGACTTCCTATTTGCTTGACTGCACTGCGTATGTTTAGAGTATAGCAGAGCATTGAGACTATCACTTTGAAGATTTCTATTCAAATTTCTTTCTTATAAAACTTAACGTTTTAGTTCCACATGAATGTTGAGTCAAGCTAATTTTGACTTGTAAAAGTTTAGGATGGTTCCTACATGATTTTGAAAAAAAAACGAAAATGCAAGCATTTCATTACTAAAGATGGTTAACATCAAACAAGAACAATATCGTTAAGGCATTCTGGAAATTCCTCTACCCAATGTAGTTCCTTTTGAATTTCTAACCCTTTCTTTGCTAGGTTATGAGCTGCACCATTTCCTAGATGTCTAATATGCTCTACTATACAAAATATAAAGGTTTTCATCTTAACTTGAATTTCTTCAATCAAAGGCCCTAAAGGAGATAGATCAGTTGCAGTGGTTGTAATCTTCTTCACCGTTGTTTATGAGTCTCCTTCAAGAATGATCTCTCTAAAACCCATGTCTGTAGCAAATTCCACTACTTATATTGCAGCATAAGCCTCAGCAGTAAACAGATTCCTCACCTATTGAAGCTTTTCACAATAAGCACTGATAACTCTTCCTTTTGTATCCTTTATGACCACTCTTACCCAGCTTGCTTTCTTTGCGCATCTATAACCTTGTCAAAGTTAACCTTATACAGCCCTATGGGTGGTGACTCTTATTTGAACTCAACTCCTGCCACTCCTGCCACTCCTGCCAGTATATGGCATTCGTGAGGATTGCCCGTTAAAATCTTCCTGATATTTCATGAAAACTTGAGCTAAGTTGAACGCATTATGTCGTTCCTCCCTGTGTGCTTCATTATTCCTACTGTTGCAAATTGCCCATGCAGTCATAAAAAAATAAAAAAAAATAAAAAAACAATTGTAGTTTCACCTTCTTATTATTGTCTTCAAACATCTAGCATAGCCTTCTTTGTAACACTTCATAGTCTTCGTTCCCTTTTACACAATGCCATCATACTTTTTTCAAAGCCTCTATTGCTCAATGTCAGCTTTTAATTACATGGCACACCGTTTCTTCCTATTGACTTTGAAATACTTAAGATTTTGATATGAATTCATGAAGAACTTAATAAGAATATAATTCTAGTAAGCATAAAAGAATTATCAATTTAAATCTTGCGTTGTAATCATGCTTGTTAAATGATGAATCAAATATGCATGCTCTAGAAGTAATTACTTAAATTTGCATGTTTGTTTGAAGAAATTATCCTGCAATAAGTCCCAACATCATGAGTTTAATTAGTGGCAATTTCGATACACTTTGAATATGTATCGATACAATATGTTTAAATACAGGTGGAACTAATAGTGTATCGATACCCTATCCTAACCACGAAATAGAATCTTCATGTTATGTTCTAATACCTATACGGTTAAGATTTGTGTCAATAAAAATGTGTTTTGTTGTCCAAGATTTATTTATGAAGTATCGATACACATAAGAAAAGTACTTATACCCTTCAGGATGGGCAAATCTCAATGGTCAAATATTTATGTCTGCCAACGAGAAGAATCTCAAGACTACAACATCAACAACTAGAAACTTGAGAAAACTTATATAAGGAATAAGCTTAAAGTTGAACTAGAGAGAGAAAAAATCCTAAATCAAGAGTTATACTCATGTTCCAGCTTCATTCAAAGAAGAAAAAAGACAAAAAGTTCCTTTCTATCATCACTTGTCTCCAAGAGAATTCCTTTCAAGATCTAAATTGTACCATTCTGCCTTTGTAGAGCCATTTGTATCTCATTTGTAAATCCACTCCAAATTTATAACAGAGAGAGAACCCTTGAGTGTTACATTTGTAAGTGACGTTTAAGTAGATTGTAGGTTTCCTCAAGCCAAAAAGGGAGTGTTTGTAAGGTTTCCTCAACAAGCCAGAAAAAGAAGTGCTTGTAAAGGTTGCTTCCCTAAGCTTTGAAAAGGGAAGGTGTAAGTTTCCTCCTTCAGCTTGTGAAAAGGAAAGGTTTAGGTTATCCTTGAGCTTAGGAAAAAGAGGAAAGTTATCTGCTTGAACCTGTAAAAGGAAGAAGGTTGTAATTTATATTCAATAATGAATTTGGTAAAAATCCTTAGGAGTGTCTCAAGGTGAAGGATGTAGGCTGAATGTCGAAACCCTGTAAAAATCAATTGTGTATTGTCCCTCTATAAAATCTTTTACTTTGTTGATTACATTACTATTTTAATTATTGTTGATTTGCATATTATGTAGCTAGTGTAGGGAGAACTTAAACTAGAAAACTTTAGTTAGGAAATAACTCAATAACTGATTTACTCCCTCTAGGTTAGTAGTGAGCCATCACTTCCCTTCTACCACATATCTTGCACATTTTCTCTACTAGGGTATTTTTTTTCCTTCTAAATTGACCATGATAGGAAGAATATTGTGTTTGACACACCATATGAAGATCGTTATCGTGCTAGGTACCTCCATTGTCCACAATTTCCTCCATAATGTTTTATCGTTACTTCCCTCTACAAGAAATTTGGTTTTTGAGTTGTCCAACTTAGTTGCTATTAAGCACCTTATAGCCAATCCTAACTATATACTTCCCTATGTTGTTAAAATGACAAATCAATCTATAAGACTTATCCAATCTACTAATTGTTAAAGTGTTTATCTTACATACCTCTTCTTGTACAAATTTAGCTTGAACAACATCCCAGTTCCAAACACCCATCCTTTAACCTATTAGCTTAGCAACTAGACTATTTTTATCCAAGTTTCCCATTGGTGATGTTAGCTTGAAGGAGTCCGTGAAAGGCAACCATCTACTCTTCCAAATTCTCACTAATTTCCCATTCCTAGTTGCCTAATGTGAAACTCGTTGTAGCACCAACTTAACTGCGCAAATCCTTATCCATGTTAAAGAAGGATATGCCCTTAAATTTGATTCTAAAAAAGAGCTATTTGGAAAATATTTGTTCTTTAGCATCCAATACATTAACGAGTTTGTATTGGTTGAAAGTCTTCAATCGTATTTTTCTAGTATGGCTTTGTTGAAATTATCTATCTCTCGAAAAATCAATCCTCCATACGTCTTTTGGGTTCACAGTTGTTCCAACTTAGACAATGATTTCCTTTTATTCCTTCATTATTTCTCCACCAATACTTTCTCATTTGGATGATGATATAATCACATAATGTTCATGACAATAGAAAGAAACTCATGGTATATGTAGGAATGGCTTGGAGGATTGTTTTAATGTAAGCTTCCTTCCCTCCTTGTGACAAGAGTTTTAGGCCCATCCATCCATCCTGGAATTGATTCTGGAATTAAAATTCTTGAAAGCACTTGTCTAGTTTTAACCTACCATAATCGACAGACCCAAGCACTTTTCTACGGTTGTGGTGACATTAATTCCAAAGATGCTTTGAATTACATTCCTCTTTGTTGTTGCCAAATTGCTACTGAAGAATAAAGCCAATTTATCAAAATTAATCATCTGGCCTAATCAATCCTCATGTGTACTTTAGCACGTGCATCACCCTCTACCATTTGTATCCATTTGCTTTTGCATAGAGAAAACTATAGTCTACAACGAATAAGTGACTTACTCAAGGACGAGTTCGACTAGCTTTAACTCCATCAATCCATGCCTTTGGCTAGTAGAAAGTAGAGCTTAAAGCCTTTTTATTAACAGATTTCATGTTAGTTTCTTCCAAACTTATTGGTCTTTTTTACAATGGTCAATCTTTAATTTGGTGAGTAATGCTATAGAAACAGGATGTCTCCATATTGGTTTGAATGAGGTTTTAGTAACTCTAATTCCAAAAGTCAATTGCCTTGAAACGATTAAATACTTCAGGCCAATTAGTTTGTGTCAAGTTTTGTAGAAGATTGTTACTAAAGTCTTAGTAAATCGGTTACACCCAATGCTATGTGAATTGATTGCATCGCTACAAACTAGTTTTATCCCTGTTAAACAAGCTACTGACAATATCTTGATGGCTCAAGAGCTAAGTCACACGATTAGAAAGTCTAAGAGGAATGAGGGATTAATGGCAATCAAAATTGACATGGAAAAAGCTTATGATAGAGTTTGATAAGACTTTTTGGAAGAAACAGCGTTTGGTTTTTCAGAAAAAAGGATTAATCTTATAATATTCTATGTGAAGAATACATAAATGGTATTGTTATGAAATGGTGAAAAGATGGATTCCTTCATACCACAACGAGGTTTAAGGCAAGACGGCCTTTTGTTGCCTTATTTATTTGTTCTATATATGGAATGGTTTGGTCAATTGATTGAAAGCAAAGTAGGAAGTGGATTATAGAATCCGATTACTGTAGGAAGAGAAGGTCCAAAATTATTGCATTTGTTTTTTCGCAAATGATGTAAATTTGTTTGGCCAAGCCTCCACTATTCATGCAAAAAGGATTAAATTAACAATTGATGAATTTTGTGCTTCTTTTGGTGCTAAAATCAATTTGGAAAAATAAAAAATATTTGTGTCTCCTAAGGCTGAAAGGAGAAACAGAAAAGTTGTCTGTAGTATTTTGGGAATAGATAGTACTATGGACCTTGGTAAACATCTGCACACTCCTTTGATACATGGTCAAGTAACTAAGGCCACATATGCTAAGATTGTGGGAAAGGTGCAACAAAAATTGGCTAGGTGGACGGCCAAGTGCTTGAGTTTAGCAAGTAAGGTGACATTAATTCAAACTATAACTTATGCTGTCTCAAGTCATGGGATGATGTCAATGGTTATTCCAAAATTAATAATTGGTAGGATTGATAGCTTGAATGAAGGCTTCGTATGGGGAAAGGATGATTTGCATAAAGGAGTTTCTTTAGTTAAGTGGGACGAGGTATGTTTGCCAAAGAAATTTAGAGGTTTAGGTTTACATAAGATGGAGGATCAAAATATGTCTTTGATTCAAAAGACAGCATGGAGGTTTATATCTAAATAGGAAACAGTTTGGGCTAAATTACTAAAGGTTAAATGTAAGGTTTCATGGTCGTGTGGTGGATTATTTAAGAAGGGAATAACTAAGAAAATGGGATGGATCTTTCATATGGAAGAGTTTAGTCAAAGCGTGTAAGGAATTGGCATGGGGGTAAAAGAAGAATTGGTAATGGGCAATTAACAAGATTTTGAATGGATGTTTGGCTTGCTAAACCATTGCTTGAGCAAGTTGGAGATGACTTAACTAGGGTGGATAGTGATGAAACAATAAGTAATTATATAGAGGCTAAAGGAGGATGGAATATGGATGTTTTGTTCTCAAGCCTTCCTCTTGAGGTGGTATTGCAGATTATAGGTGAGTCGTTGCCACGATTGAGAGATATGGAGGATAAATGGATTTGGCGTTGGACTTCTAATGGTATCCTCACTACTAAATATGTGTATATGACAAGAATTATGGAGAGAGTAAGAGATGTTGATGTGAAATTAGACTGGTTATGGAAGATTAAAGTTTCTAATCGATGGAGATTCTTTATTTGGTTATTATGGAAGGATCAGATCCTCACTAATCAGTTGTGTGGGGTATGGCAACTGAGTCAAATTATGCTATCTATGGAAGAGAAGAATCAAGTATGCATGTAACAAGGCTGATAATGGATCAGATCAGATCAGGTTTTTGCAAAAATCTGATTCGATCCAAACTAAGCAGTTTTTTTATTTTGTGATCCATATCCAATCCGAATTTATATAGATTGAATCGGATCGGTCATTCGATTTTTTTCTTTATGTAATTTTAAATTTTATTCCAATTTTTTTGGCATTTATGCACTTTTGGACTTTATTTCAATTTTTCCTTAGGATTTTTAATTAAATATAAAACTTGAGCTTTTAATTTAAATAGTAAAAACTATAAAATACTAAATAACAAATTATTTGGATATTATCAGTATCTGAAACGAATTTATTCAATTTAATGATGTCATGATTTGAATCCGAACCGGATTTGTTTATTATCCGAATCGAACCGATCCAAAATCCCTGGTTTGAGTCAATTTTTTGGTTTTATCGGGTTTTTTTCTCAACCCTAGCATGTAATGAGAGATTGCAAGTGGACTTAGAACTTATAGGAGCAGGTGCTCAAATCGGACAATGTATTGGATTTCTTTAATCTTCTTTTGCATTAGTGGTTAAAGAAAAATCTCAAGGATGTTGAAATTAAAAATGAATTCTTAGTTGAGTGGAACTCAAGATGCACAGTTTTTGCTAGTGGATTTGGACAACTAGATGAAGGTTTGTCTTAAACCAAAGTACTGATAGAAATATTAATGTAAATAATGTGCTCTTCAATATCTTTTCTACAATTGTTAAGCTATCGCATGGTGGTGTAGCAGGAGGCATTCAACAAGCGAAAAACATTATTATTTCATGGAATGAGCCTATCGAGGGATTAGTTAAACTGAATATAAATGGGGTACTATTAGGGAATCCTGGTATATTAGGCGTTGGGCATTTGATAATAAGGAGTAGAGGTCAATGGTTGGTGGGTTTCTGAGCTCATTTAGGGGTCTATTCTAATTCTGTGGCAAAATTAAATGCTATAAGATATGGTTTATAATTGGTCTAGCAAGAAAGGCTTAGAAACTTGGTTTGTGAACTAGACACTTAGGTGGTGCTCACATTGAAGCGACTATTCATCCATTAGGTGGGATTATTGAAGGAAACCGAAATAAACACGCAGCGAAATTTAAATCATTCAGCCTCCACCAGGATCGATTCGGAGAGTTGCCTGATTAGGGTTTCGAGATTTTACCTAACGTTTTCTCTGATTTCTGTCGTTGGTCGAGTCACAAGCAACAACTTTTCGTTCCTGCCTCTATGGTATCCACACGAACGGATCTCACGACTCTTGAACGTCTCACGATCAGAAGCCTTAAAGAGCGTTTTTGATTCTTATAATCGATTTGCTAGCTTCGATTAAAAGAATAATTTTTGTTCTATTTTTTTCTGTGCGGCTTTGTTTTAGAAAACATCCTTTTATAAGCAGTAAATTTTACCCTACAATTTACTGCCAAACAGAACTCTAATCCTACTTAGAATAGGATTAGCTATATCCTTAATCCAATTCAGAATAGGATTAGATATATCCTTAATCCAATTCAGAATAGGATTAATTAAGCTCCTCATTGATTCGTTCTAAGTGTGCGACCCAATAGGTTCTCAAAACAATGGCAATGACAAAATTGTCATAGGCAATGAGCGGTATCTAGCAACACATCATTGCTACCCATGTAACGAGAATGTCAATGACTCGACATAACCTTACTCGTGATAGATGTTACCGTGTAGTCTAATCCCTTTATCCTTTGATGTCTTGATTAGACACAAGTCATGGAATGTGTCACACTTGTATTGTCTAATCAGCGTTTCTTGATTCCTGAGTAGACTAATTAAACAAATAAAATCAATATCTCATATTGACTTATTCGAGCACGGCCATGCATTTTTAGTCTCACTCTATCAAAGGGCCCAAGACATCACTCTTGTTATATAAGAGGGATAAATCCTATCTTGATCACTCAACATCCCTCTACATAGATCAAGGCATACCCAATTACTACCTTTATAGTCCATCCTGTTACGAATGACATCTAGCAGCATTAAAGTATGCAATTCTCTATGTTGGGATCTCTGATGATCTCAAGTCAAAGGATCACATACACCATCATCATTATGAGAATCGCTTATGACACTCATATAACAATCCATGTAGCGTTCTCATGGAGAGTCGATCCAGTACATAGTTCTCTAACATGTACCTATGTGATGACTCGATATCCTATATCCATGACAATGGTCATCAGTCAACCACATACTAGTCTTATCGTATCATTGTTATCCTTGTTCACAATAATACTTGACTAGGGATATTTTAAGAATAGTGTGTTATTACTATTCTAAGGACATTATCATATAAGATTACATTACGCAGTTATAAGACAAATATAATAATGAGCTATAATAAAATGTCATGATACATAAAAATGTCAAAGTCAATCATCTAATGAATGGTTCTAAGGGCATAATCCAACAATTATTACTGACATTAGGGAGCTAATGAATAAGGATTGAAACTGCACCTTTCAACATGTTATGAGGGAGGGGAATTTCACAACAGACGCACTTGGAAAATTTGCATGTAATATTGATAAAAACTAGGGGTGTAATCGAGCCGAGCTGATACAATGAAGTGCTCGAGCTCGAACTTGATTTGGAAACTCGAAGCCCAGTACTCAGCTCGAGCTCGATCGAACATTAATTTTTGAGCTCAAACTCGACTCAAGATTAAAATCGAGCTACTCGAGCTCGCTCAATTAGGCTTGTTTAGGTTTGTTTATTTACGCTTGTTTTTATGCTCGAGCTCGAATTTATTTATGCATATAATAATATTATCAATTAAATATAATAAAAATACAAAATGTTTTTACATGTCCAACAAATAAATAAAACTATAAAAACAAACTAAATATTGCATAAGGTGATATTAAACCAACAGGACAATAGGATAGAAATACACACAACAAAATGACCCAACTTGCTTGGACATAACATATTACAAGGGTGACTTGTAAACACCACAATCCATGGGCCAATTGAAATCATCAAATTTCAATGAAACAATAGGCTTATTACTCAAATCTGTTAACCAAGCCAAAAGCCGCCACCACCTGTTGAGGAAAATTCACAAACACTTGGTGCACAACAATTGCTAACTTACAGAACCAACCTCCACAACAGTAAAAAACCTCCAATAATTAATCAACATTTAAAGAAGAAACCAAAGCCGCAAAAAGGAACCCCTTACACTCAAAGCCGCAGAATAGAAGTAATAAAAAACTAACAAAACTCTCTACAACCAACAATGAATAACAATAAAATCACTCGACTCAGACACATCGAACATCTCACCACGAGATTTTTTTTATCAACAAAGAAATGTCATTATAAAAAAATTAGAGCTGACAAATCCCAACAAAAAAATTCAAGCTTGTATGTCTCACTAACTCACTGTGTTAATAACAAAAAATCTTACCAGCAGTAGCGAGGCTCACAAGGGGTTCATGTGTGACTGAAGAGAGTGGCCAGGGAGTGGAGTACTTGCTGCATGCATGCAAGAGGGAAAAGAGGCGACCATGCATGACTGTGTCATCGGACCTGAGGGAAGAGAACCAGACCTGAGCGAGGAGAGCCAAATCTGAGGGAGGAGAGCCAAATCTGAGGGCTCGAGGTTCGTCGGAGTTGGATCTGACAGTTAATGGGCTCGTTTATGCCGAATCTGTCTCTAAGGGCCGAGGGGCTTGTCGGCTTCAGATCTGGGTATGGCTTTAGATCAGGGCTTGTCTAGTGAGGAAGGGAGGCAGGATCTGAAGGTGAAGGTTCTGCCAAAGTTGAGGGGAAGGTGTCAGCATGTCGCGACTGACGCTGGTGTGGAGTGTGGGCTATCGACGGTAGTGCTGAATGGGATGGCAGAAATAATGGTGCGGCTGCTGAAGAACAAAGTGGGATGAAAATTTAATTTCGAAACTCAAAAAGCAAAATATATTAGGGTTTATACAAGGGTATGTATGTAATTTAATAATAAAATAATAAATATATAATAAAAAATTAAAAGTTAGATAAGGCTCGCAAGCTAATCGAGTCAAGTATATTATTACTCGAACTCGGCTCGCTCGATAGCTAGAGCTCGAGTAGCTCGGCTCGACAAGAATCAAGTCGAATTCGAGTTTTTTTCAAGTCGAGCTCGAGTAGTTTGCGAACACCATTGTATCGTTTACACTTCTAATAAAGACTATGAAAGACTTGCTACTCCACTAAGTTTCCTTGGTTCATGTTTATCTGCTGATGCTAGAGGAACTGGGTTTCTTAGGGGCTTTACTTTAGTTTAATTTTTTTTAATCTATTTCCCTTTGTAACAAAAAAAAGGTAATTTATTGTCTCTTCTGAGATATTCAAATTCCTAGAATTTTTGGCTCATTTGTCTAAATTTGATCGCCCATCATATTCTTGATTTTTGACTTGTTTCTTTCTTATTTCATACATATAGTAGCTAGAACAGAGAGGTAGTAAAGAATAAATGAGAAGTAGGGATGTAAACGAACAGAACGTTCGACGAACCGTTCGTGAATTCATTCGGTTTTTGTTCGTTTATATTTGTTTATTAAGCTTAACGAACGAACACGAACAATATTTTAGTGTTCGTTTGTTAAACGAACCGAACATGAACAGAGATATGGTTCGTTCGTTTTTGTTCGCGAACAGACTCGTTTTTGTTCGTTTATTGTTCGTTTGTTTAAAGTGTCATTTATTGTTCGTTTGTCGTTCGTTCGATTGTCGTTCGTTCGTTTAAAGTGTCATTTATTATTCGTTTATTGTTTGTTCATTTATGTTCGTTTATTGTTTGTTCGTTTATGTTCGTTTATTGTTTGTTTGTTATTTATTAAAATACTAAAATTACTTATATTATATAAGTTATATAATATATATACCCTATTTTTAAGACATTAACCTAAAAAATTAGTACCTAATTTTTAAATATATTTATACAATATAACTTTGTTGGTTTAAAAAATTAATAAAATTAAATTAGTTAATTATACTTAAAATAATTATTTTTTTTAAATTTAAAACATAATGGATTGAAATAAAATTAATAAAAGTCTCATAATAAATTAAGATTTCATTCATATGATCTTATCCATTGACCATTTACATATATATATATATATATATATGTTACACATATTTGTGTATACACACACATATATATAATACTTTAATATATGTATATGTGTATAATATAAAATGTACTTAAAATAGTAATTATCAATTTTAATAAAACATTGTTGACTTAAGTTGTATTTAAGATTTTGTATTAAATTATTTCAATTTGCATGTGAAATTTAATCTTTATGTAAGATTTTCAAATATTTCATATTTAGTTTGTTCTTATGAATACTTGTTCATGAATATGTGTTCGCAAACGCATTCATTTACGTGTTCGTGAAAGCGTTCGTTTACATGTTCGCGAATGCATTCGTTTACATGTTCGTGAACGCATTCGTGAACGCGTTCGTTTATATGTTCGTGAACGCGTTCGTTTACATGTTCGCGAACATTAACGAATAATCCATATTAAACAAACGAACGAACACGAACGCACTCCTTAACGAACACAAACGAACACGAACGGCACTAAAAAAACAAACGAACGAACACAAACATCAGTTCATTCGTTTGTGTTCGGTTCGTTTACAGCCCTAATGAGAAGTAGTGGGATGTTTAAGCCAAACAATGAAAAGGACTAAAACAAAAAGAGAAAAGAATGAATGCAGGAAGGTGATTATTTTCTCTCAAGGTACAATGAGAGTTAAATAGTCATTTCCATTTTCTTCCTACTAATTTCAAAATTTCTCATTTATTTTTCTGTTAATAAAAAACGCATTTTCCCCCTTTCAATAATTGTTATTGTTCCACTTTATGTGCTTGTAATTTTTTCAAAAATTTAAAATTACTTTAATATATCCCTTTTTCCGAAATCAATTTAAAAAATTAGTTTTTTACATCTTTGATATGGGTTTTAACTTGAGATGCTGTAAAAAAAAAATTCCTTATCACTTGAGACAATATGTATTATATAATAAAAAAAAAATTTATGTATCTTTTGGCCCATGAACTATATAATTTTTATCATTTTGTCACCCAAAAAAAAAAGTTATTACATTGATACATGAATTTCACTGCTATCAGACATTTTAGCATATAGGTCTAACGTCGTTTAAAAAAATGATTTAGCATGAAATATCCAATAAAATAATGACATGTGGCAATAAATGTTACAATATTTGTACGTCACGTAACTTTTATATTTTTTTAAAAAATATTTAAAAATATTTAGAAAATAGTTAAAAAGATATAAAATATTTAAATATATGTAAAAATATTTTAAATTAAAAATTTAAAAATAAGTACAAATCTTTAAAACAAGTAAAAACTTATATAAATTTTTTTTAAAAAAATATTTAAAATTTTTAAAGATAACTAAAAATATTTAAAAAAATATATTTAAATTATAAAAAAATAAAAATTTAAAAATATGCAAAAATATTTTTAAAATATGTAAAAATATAAAAAAATATGTAAAATATGTAAAAATATTTAAAATATATAAGTATGTATAAAAATTTAAAATATGTAAAGGCATTTTAAAAAATTAAAATATTTAAAAATATATCTAAAATAGTTAAAATATAAAAAAATATTTAAAATATTTAAAAATGTCCATGCTTTCCTTCTTAAAACATGCCAAGACCCTTTTTTGCTTTAATCCTCAGCACCGAACATGTACAGTTTTCCTTTAATCTCCACCACCATCTATCACAATTGGATAAAAACAGACCTCATAATGATATGATTAAAGCAAAAGATTTTATGCTGATTTGAATTTTAAACAGACAAAAAAAAAATGATACGCAGATTTTTTTTTTCATTCGGAAAGCTTGAAAAGAGAATAAAGCACGCGTCATCAATCAGCCACAAAAAATGCCAATAATTTTGTCAAAGACCCCACCGCGAGCTGCTCCCAAAACGGGTCTATGAATTATGGCTAGGGAGTCGCAGTAAATTGTCTTAAACGCGTCGGCCAAAAAGTCCGAAATTAAAGGCAGAATATTGAAGAATTGTACAGCACCTTTTTGTCTTTTGAATATGTTTCTTCTCCATTTAGTATTTTTTTTAATTTTTTGTTATTTATTTTTATATATATTTTTACCAAAAACTTAAAAACATTACAATATAAATAGTAAAAAAAATTGATTTTCTGTATTCAAAACTAGAAAATTATTCATGAATTAATTAGATTAGATGCAACAATAAAAAAAAAGATTTACTAACTAATATTTTGGCGAAGTAGCTTCGTTATGGTTTAATTTAGCATACACGAATACGATTAGTTAAGCAACTAAGTGAATTACAAATGATTTATATAAGTAGATACATAATACTTTATAGATCATTGTTGTATTAATTCTTTGCGTACGAGAAACAAATCATTTAAAGATTCTTCCCTTCTCCTTCTGCAGTGTAATGTCCTCAATGTTTGTGTACAGACAACGACCCGGTAAATCTACCCATGTGTCAATTTCTTTTTTTTAACGTAAATATACTCATCCGTTTTAGGACAGAATGAAAATAGTAAAAAATAAAATTTTTTTAACAATAAAAATTTTAAGACTCGAATTTTATTCAAGTACTTGAAAAAAATATTTAATTTTATTTCTTCTAATTACTTATTGATCATATGTCAATTCTTTTTAATTTTTAAATATCTAACCTGCTTTAAAGTTTAAACTTTAAACCTAAGTTACAAACAATACATTCTAAATGACTCAAAAGAATTCTGCATTTGAATATATTTTATTCACAACCATTAAATACTACTAAAAGTTATAACAACTATTTATTTCATTTTTTTCATAATAATGCAATATTGCTTTTTTTGTGTTCGTTTAAAGGACAAAATGATGCTTAAAGAATAAGAGAAAAGAATGATGCAATTATTTTAACTAGGGTGAAATTCTTTAAACACGGTTTTTTGGTGACATTCTTTAAACACTTTAGATGTGATTATAGCAGAGTATTTCACCGCCTAGCTTTTATATTATGTTGAATTTATATTATATAAAAATTATATTTAAAAATAAATTAATAATATGAATTAATTCAAGGATAATTATTTCATAATCGTCGGTATAGTTTTTTTTACTCCGTAAGCTGTGTTAAGATTATAACATATATCTTACAAAAATATTAAAAAATAAATAAAATAATACATGTGTTATGATTATAACTCGGCTTATAAAATAAAAAACTTCCACCAACAGTGTATGAATTAATTATCCATAATTCGGTCAATTAAATCATTTACAACCAATTAGTGCTATCTCTAGACATATGCTTTACTTGTTTTAGGGAACCTCAGGTTTCTGCTCAAAAACCATTCATGTTTTTCTTGTCCGCAGATCAAGCCTCACCATTCCATTTTTCTTTTTTGTAAATATAAGCATTTGTTATAATAAAATAAAAATAATTATTATATACATCGTTAATGAAATTTTTTAATTACATAAACTATATTAGGATAATAACACATATTTTTAAATGATTTAAAAATAAATAAATAAATAAAATACATATCATTATTTTAATCTTATATGTCGAGTCAAAAAAATCTCATTAATGATGTGTAAAATAATTATTAATAAAATTATAACTGCCGTCGAGAATCACAACATCCAACAGTCAAGCTTATAAAATTAGAACACTGCTATAAGCTGGTTCCATTTTGGGCAAGTAGTTAGGAAAAAATCACTTTGTGGCAGTAAATTGTCAAATGTACACCAATAACATACAAATTATATGAGTTATGCAAGCGGTTTTAACTTTTTTTTTTTGTAAATTATAGATATTTTTACTCGTTTTAATAATCTGAAATTAATTTTATTTAGAATTTAATCACAATTAAAGTTTTTTATCCTTTTCTCAAAAATATATTTAATAAAAATCAAACTCAAATTTTTTTTTCATAAATTTAATATGCGTTATCAATTGAACTGTAACTATGAAATAAGAGCTTTTATCATGTACAAAGCGAATCCAAGTCATTTATGATTATAGGTGGCAAAAGTTGACCCGACTTAAAAAATCCGTCCAATTAACCCAAATCTAAATCCGACCGATCTGATTTGATTAAAAAAGTCAACGATCCAAATTCAACCCGATCCAAATCCGAATTGATTCAAAACCAAATTTATCCGAATTTACATTGATCGAAACACGACCGGATCCGAACCCGAATTGATCTGAATCCAAATTCATCCGAATTTAAATTAACCCGAACCCGAATTGATCCGAACCCAAATTGACCCGAATCCAAATTGATCCGAATCTAAATTTACCCAAACCTGAAAAGATTCAAACTTAAATTTAATATTATCAATAAATATTTAAATATTAAAATTAAATATCAAAATATTTTAATATAGTAAAATATAATTTTTTTCAATAATATGAGTGTTATATATTTTTTTAATCTAGTTAAATTTAAATATTCACTTTTATATTGCATTCATTTGAACCTAATGTATAATTATTTAATGGCTAATCTATAATGGAGTACAAAAGTTATATCATCTACACTAATGTCTCCAATTATTTTATAAAAAATCAAAATAAATTAAAGAGATATATAGCACTGTTTTATGATATTTAGTAGGGATTATTAAATTACTTTGATTCAAAAGTTATTAATTATTGTAGATAATAAAAATAAAATGAAAAAAAATGTAATTAATTTATGAATATTGGTAAATATATTATAAAGAAAACTATCATACAGATTATTAAATATTTTGATTATTTCAATCCCAATTGTACTATAGGTCATGTAAGAAAAAAATTTTATTTTTATGAGTTTTGTAATTCTTAAAGATATGATTTCAGTTGATTTTCATACCAAATAAATCACATCAAGATGACCAAAGCTTAATCTAATAAATCTATCTAACCGATCCGAATCTAAATCCGACCAACTCGAATTGACTAAAAAAGTCAACGACCCAAACCCGACCTTATCCGAACCCGAAATGATCCAAACCCTAAATAAATCGATTTTTTCTTGACCTAAATCCGACCTTATCTTAACCTGAAATGATCCAAATCCAAAATAGATCGATTTTTTCTTGACTCAAACTCAACCTTATCCGAACTCGAAATAGTCCAAATTTAAAATAATCCGATTTTTTTAACCCAAAATAATTAAACTCAAATTCGATCTAACCCGTCTATTTGTCCCCTCTGTTTATGATCGATGTTTCGTAAGGTAGGCTCGACCTGAAGCCCTTTCACCATTCATATCCTTCCAAGTGTCCAGCTGCTTTTTACTTTCCTCACAAAATTCCAAAAAACAAATTTGTCGCCATTATTTGTATGCTAAGTTAGGAATAAGAGGTCCATCGTTCTCTTCAGAGCTGGGACCATCTCGGAGAGTGCCACCTACGTCCCTACAGCTAGCCTTAGCTGCACCGGAACCGGATACCACCTCTCACCTCTCACTGCCAGAGTGCCAGTGCCAGCTTAATGAATTTATAATTGAATTTTGAAGCCCACTCAAGGTCTTTTTAAAACCATTAGATTAATGATTCATTTCCTGCTTATCAACGACAGAATCTAACAGGTGTCAAGGTTTTCGTTAGGGTTCAAAATCTAATCCCCAGGTGGCGAAGTTAGCGTCACAGTTACCGTCTGGAGCTTAAATTTTTTGTCTCATACTGAATTAAGTATAGCAGGATATTTTATTAACTAATAATTTAATAATATTTATTTTTTAAAAATTTTTAATTTTAAAATATATAAATTAATAAAATAACATTATATTCTTTGAGATCTCTCGCTATATATCATTCTCAATAAAAAAATTTAATAAAACTTTATACCAATGAATCAATCCTTTAAATTATAATTATAATTTATTGATAGCATATAAACAATGCATTAAATATAAATTTTTTTAGGGTAAATTTTATTGAAGTCTTTAAAGTTTTGTCATAATTTAATTTTAATCTATTAGTTTTGAAAATGAACATTTCGATCCAAAATCATAAATACTATTAATATGTATCAATCAAATACTAAACTTGAATTAATAATATCACATTTCCAAGTATCATTAATAAATTTTATTACTATTTATTATTTAAAAAAAATTATTTTATGTAAGATTTTTATTTTTTATTAAAAAAAAAGAGTATTATGGATATTTCACGAGTAACAAATATTTAGGTTAATAGATTTTTTAAAAGTGACTTAATAGAACGATTTTTTTATATTGTCAAATTGATAATTTTGGACCAAAATGTCCATTTTTCATACTAATGAACTAATATGGAATTAAGATTAACGGCTAGTTTAGATAAGTAGAGAGATTAGTTCCAGTGATATTGAAAAAAAAATGATTTTTTAAGATATATGTTTTTTAATAAAATAAATTTAGGGACAAATGAGTAATTTTATCTATTCTATTTTTTGTCCTACTCTAATTTTGGATGCTCAATTGCTTGGATTCGAATTCAAGACTTACAATATGCCACAACTCATCCTTAACCACTCGATCAAAATGTTATTAGCTATTTACCAATCACTAATTTATATAGTGCTATAATTCAACCACTCATTTTTATCAAATTCTATGCAATCTAATAATCCATATTTAAATGCAACTTTATTTTTTCTTTCAAAACAATTTTTATTATAATTTCTTCTAATTAAATTTTTTATTTTAATTTTTTTTTTGAAATTTGTGTACTCTATGCATCCATCAAAATTTTTAATACATTATTCAACATATAATTCCAAATAAACTTTTTATAATTTTATTTTATTTTAAAATTTTATTATAAATTAAAATCATTAATGTGCATTGCACAGATTAAATCTAGTATCAATTAAAAGTAGGTCAAATCTAATTTGTTAAGATTGAGTTTGATCATGAATAAAATTATAAATTTGATAAAAGTCATCCAAGGGTATCAAATTTAAAATAATGACATATCAATAGTTAAAAAGATTTAAAAATTTCAAAATCAACTTGGTAAGATTAGATCTTGATTTCAATTTTCAAATAGTCGAATTCGATCTTAATAGATTGAATCAGTCCTACTTTCAAAAGTTGTCGATGGCACAATGTTGTCGGCGGGGGATATCCCCTCTCTTGCTTTCTCCGTTTTTGGTGGAACTAAAATTATTTGAAAATTCATTCAAAATTAAAGATATAAAGTTACTTTGTTTCCCTTGTCAATAAATATGTTTTGATATGTCAAATCATCATTTTATTGCTTTAGTGTTGATTATCTTTCTCTTTTACTGCTTTTTTATGCTTGGGGGAAAAAAAGGCTTAGTGGCTACTAGAGTTAAAATTTGGTTTGAAATTAAATGTAATCTTAAATATTAAATAGATAAATTAGCAAAACAAGTAAAGTCTAATAGTTATTACTCTTAAGAATGATTAGGTTCAAAGTTCAGGATTTGATTCCTTAAAAATGATTCAGGATTTGATTCATTCATTAAGAAGGATTCAAGATTTGATTCATTCATTCTCCTTTACCTCTTATGAACCAAAATAAATAAATAATTTAACAAGCTATATACTTTTTTAAAAATAGAATAAAATTATAAAAATATTTTGAAATACTTGTGGATGTATATGTCAAGGCTCAACTCGTTTCAATAGGTCATCGTCTGACATCCTATTGGTGCTTTGCCTCAGGTTTGCCTCGACTCAACCATATTGTCCGCTCTAGAGTGCACTCCATAGGGCCAGTGCTCTGCACGGGTTTGTCAGAGTGTGCCGAACTGGCCACAACTCCAATTCTCATCCGAAACGACTCGAGCCATTAACATTATTAAGAGTCAAAGCACTCCTAACCAATTGTCCAAAGGGGTGACCTTACAGGGTGCACTTCAGAGCGAAAAATATGGTTGAGTGAATCACTAGGTGTGGTGGCCTAGATCGGCGACTTGCAAGTGCACACCAGGGCTTCACAAAAAGTTTTATTTTGTTTTTAATATTGAATTATTTATCTTTTTTTAATTACTTTATTCATTTATATTAATTTTATAAAATAATATTACTTATTTCTTTTCAATCTTTTAACTTAAATCTATGTAATCTTAATAAAATTAAACAAATAATTATCCATGCTACAACATACTATGATAGGCAAAATTCAAAAACTATATATGAAATTACTTCTTACATAGTAATTACCATCACAGAAATCATTCATAATATGAATAGATTAATTATGTTCTATGAATATATGTTAAAATTGAAACCCAAGACTTGAGTTTTAAATTGTAAAATTTTGAAGAGTAGTCTGTTCACATTGACATGATGTTAATACGTTCTATTTTTTAGTAGAATAGAAACAACTATTTAATTAAATTTTTTTGATTTGTTAACATTTAACTTAAATAAATAGAATATTAATAAAATATCTTAAGAAACAAATTATAATTTTGAGACAGAAAGTACTAAGCTTATTGTGTCTAAGGCGTATCACTTTGATCCTTGACTTGAATATCAAAAAGCATTTAAGAACAAGTAGAACTTCCTATATGGATAGCCTAAATGTTTGACACTATAATATATTAAAATAATAAAATAATTATCTCTTTTCAAATTTCAAAAAGATAGAAATCTCTATATAAATATATTAAAAATATATATAAATTATCTTTTAAATTAATAATCTATTTCAATTTTTAAAAGATAAACTTTTATATCTATATAAAGATAAAATTAAACAAAAATCACATATCATTTATCTCTACTTATATTAAAATTAAAAAAATATAACCTCTATATTTATAGCTTTTATCAGTTAATAAGATAATATCAATATCTGTATATATTAAAATCAGTATTGATAATGTAATATATAACATGCAATAATATAACAATATCTTACGTTTAATGATTACCAATTAAATTTTTTTAATTTTCTAAGCTATAATATCATTTTTTAATTTTTTAATTATTAAATTAATATGTAACATATAATCATTTCTTGTTTTTTCACATTAATATTACAAAATATAACATCTATATCTATCACTTTTATCAATAAAATTTTTTAATTGTCTAAAAAGTAACATCTATATATATAATTTTTAATTTTCTCCATTTTTATTATATAAATTGCATGTAAGCATTCATTTTTTTTTTATCAATTCTTGGTACTTATAGATCTTAAAAGTCAAACACAAAATTTTCTTTTATTTTTTGTATTTAGTTTATCTAAAAGAGATTTTAGCATAGAAATTCATCACATACCACATAAAATACTAGCATCGAATAAGGTTTCGATGTTTATAAATAGGACACTTCAACCAGAAATTAAAGTTTTTGTCACAAAGTCACTGTTCAAGGTAGTAGATTAACATATATTTTTCAATGATAAAATACATAGCAACATAGTTTTAAAATATAACTGATTTAGCATATATATTGTTATTGACTACTTTTGAATCTGTGTTTTATGCACACACACATATACAGAAATCTTACACCAATAGAGTAATATCATGAAAATTGATCCAACTTTTGGTTGGTAATATATGTCATGTTGGTGCAATAAAAAGCCATCTGAAGTTGATGAAAAATTTCATTGTTCCTCATGTAATATTGATGTCCCTAATCCAACTCCAAGATAAATAATAATTATATTTACTATATTTAAAATATTAATGTGCGGACCACATTTTGTCATATTTTTCTAAATGATTTTGTAAGTTAAAAGTTATAGAAATGGAAAGGCGAAGATGAACCGACAAGAGTGGTCAAATAGTGGTATGTTGGAAAAATTGGACGTGGGCCCCACGAGATCTGCGAAAACCCTGAAATGGAACCGAAAGAGTAAAATAGTGATATTTTTAGTTCAATATACCTATGGTATTAATTTCATTTCGATCGGAATCTAATTTGAGGTACCTAAGAATTAAGGCCAACAAATTAAGAAATAACGATTTTGTCATAGTTGAGAATTTGAAACTGAGATAAAGTCAAATGTGGCTTGACTTTCGATCCATAACTAAATGCAGTCTAAAAATCTTATGGAAAAGCCTAACCTCAAATTTATTCGAAAATCTCAAGAAATAGGTGAAAATGAAGTGAATATACCAAATGGTTTTCGGTTAAAGCCAAACTTATTTCAAGAAAATTCCCACATGTCGTACAACCCTAAAGGACACTGAAAAATTGATTTTTCAAGAGGAAAAGTCAATAATAATAAATAAATTAATTTATTGGAATAATTGACAAATTAAATTGAAATGGTATTGCTTAGAAACGGTGTTTCGGGGAAACACCGGGAAATTATTAGAAATTAATAGAAAATCATAAAGATAATTATTAAATTATTTCAAGATAATTTTAAGTCATGAGGAGTATGGGAGAGTTACTTAAGGCTTTGTTTGGAGAAAGAATGAAAAATGAATTTTGAAGATAAGAAAGTGTGGTTTAACCAAACAAGTTTTAGTAAATATGACTTATAGTAAGGGTAAAGTGGTCATTTACCATTTTCATCAAATTTTTTAGGTAAAATACTAATTAAAACACATGTCTAATTCAATTAAAAAGATAGTAAGAGCCAGCTTCTTCCTCATTTTCACCAAAAACCCCAATTTGCCCAGCCTTAGGCGTTATTGTGGCAACCACCATGGGAGCTAGAAAACACCATCCAAACAACCTCATCTCCCTTGGGTCAAGAAGGACCAAGTATAGCCCTATCTTCTCTTTATAACATATCCGAATTTCAGCTTAAACTGAATCCATTTGGTTACTGAAAAACCTATTGAAATTATGTCTGTCAACTACCCTATTTTCAGTATTAGTGAGGAAGAAAGAGTGCAAGGCAGAAACGACTAGGAAAGCATCCTCCTTTCAGTCTGGCCAAGAAGTATCAATTACAGATTAGGTGGTCCCCTAGAACATATCCAAGTTTTAGCCCCAAAACTCCTAAAGAGCTGCTGCAAAGAGCTTGCTTTTCCAGAATCGAGAACAAGGTAAAAATAGGGCAGGTTCGGTTTGGAAGAAAGGAGAGGGAAAAGCACTCAGCTCACTTTGCTCAAGAAGGATCGATTGTAGCTTAGGTTGTCTTCTAAAACATATCAAAGACTTAGCCCAAAAGGAGTTCATTTGCCTAGTGAAAATTGTGCTGGAAATTTTGCCTATCAAAGCTAAGGAATCTGTAATAGCGAATTTTGGAAAAGAAAGGATAGTCGCAAGTGAGTTGCAATCGAAGGATTTTTGGTTAAAATCATGAGGAGCGAGGTAAGGGACATATATGGAAGATGTAGGTGATATCTTGGTCTAGTTTTAAATGATTTTGGTTTTATGAAAAGTAATGAATTGATCGTTGATGGTTTGAATGAAAATTTTGTGTTTTCAATTGATTGAGGTTTCTAAAGTGGGAAATTAATTATCTATGGCTTTGAAATGATTGAGGTTTTAAGATTGAAATACTGTGATTGCATTAAAATCAACTGATTTGCGTATTTGAACTATGTTGGATTTGTAGGAGATTAGGATATTTTATACCGTTGGCTGTCGAAATTTCATAAAATGATTTCATAGATCATAAACTGTGATTGACAAACCAATTGGTATAGATAAGGATATGGAAAGTTAAGGATTTGTTAGATTGGCATCAAGCATGTTAGTATGCATAAATTTGTAGCTCAGTTTTGGAAAGGTTAAAAAATGATTTTAAGGTTTTCCATGAAACCAATATGTTTCAGCATTATTCTTATACATAAATAAAATATTTTGAGTACTGTTTAGGGCTATGAGAATATTTTATACCAGATTTTATGTAAAGTGTTAAGATTGTTTAATTTTAAAATTTTGAAAGGAATTCTGATTTTAATGTTATGATTTTGAAGTCTGGTTGTCTTAAGTATATCTAAAATGATTTGTATTCTGTTTTGAATTCCTCTGATTGTTTTAATGATATCATAAATGCTTTGAATGTTTTGAATTCATTGACACTGTTTTACCGAAAGTGTCTACATTTCTATTGAAGATAATGATTGGAATGTTCTAGATTTGATTCAACAAAATGTACTGATTCTTGAACATGATTTTGAAATGAAACTTGATTCCCGAAGGTTTATACTATAATTGTATTATTGTTTTATGTTTTAGGGAATGAAATTCCTAGGGTGGCAAATCCTTAGCCAATCCAGTCACTCCCAGGAATGATTTTATGGTTTTCATGGGAATCAAGTAGATGTTTTGAGATTGTTGGCTCCCCATAGTTGCCTTCAAGTAATCATGCTTTATTACTGAACTATTACTGATTACTTATTAGTGTTTGCAAATTGACCTGATCCAGTCATCAACGTCCCAAATGTCACCTGATCAGTGCACACTAAGGACACTACTATGACTATGGCCATATGTTTTACTATTACTGATTATTGAAACCGCATGATTCTATTGGGCGTTGCCTCGTGTCCACTAAACTATTTACTGTACTGTTTACCAAATTATTTACTGAACGGTTTACAGTACTGCTTACTGAATTTCTGAGCGATTTACTGTACTGGTTACTAAATTTTTGAACTTTTAATATTTGAACTCTGAATTCTGAAATGATTATGATTTATCTAGATTTATATGATTTCTGAAACTTTGATATCTGGACTTTGAACTCTAAATTTGATATTGGTTTTGATATTGATTCTGAATGATTGAATTTGAAATTGTATCGTTCGTATCATTCCTTGATTTTGAAATAAAAGTTTATTAATTTTGAAAACGAAATGTCTGAACTGCATGCATTGATTTTGACATGAATCTTAGGACTTTGAGATTGTTTTGACATTGGTATTGGAAACTCTTATGAAATGATTCTCTGTGAACTTTTCGTAGGACCCTATAATCAGATCTAACGATTGGGACAAGTGAGGTGCTTTAAAGTATCCTTCCCTACTCAGCCCGTTATTCCTAATCGATTATAGTAGTTACTTCCTCCAAGTTGTTTGTTATTGTCTAATATCCAAGTGTTTATTGAATGAAAGATTGTCATTGATTTTTTACTGTCATGTATAGAAATGTATATAGAATTCATGCATATAGTTTGCATGATATCTGTTCTTTTATATATGTTTCTTACTAGTCGTAAAGCTCATCCCTTCTCCCACCTTACAAATGATCTACAGTAATAGCCACTATAGTGAGAGAGGACTTTTGACTGCATTCCATCAAGGCTTTTGCTTTGTATCTTGGAGGTATACATTGTACAACTCTTTATATATCCAGACTTAGTTTGTATAGTGCTTTAATTATGTAAACGGAATGTAAACTATAATGAACTGGATATCAAGTATAGCCTTTGTTTTGTGACAACTGGTGTAGATGTCAACTTAATGATAATGTTTGAGGTGATTACCTGAGTTTAACTATAAGATAGTTTTAGTTAGACTAGATGGAATTGGGTTGGAAACAAAAGAGAAATATATGCCTTCTGTAAATGATTGAACTGGGACCGATCTGAATTATTAGATATTAATCTAGCTAAGTTTAGCTTAATACTGAAATTGAGACATTGAGCACAACCTAACCAAATGAAATAAAAGGAAAAAAAATAGCTCGGATTTTTATGAGTTTGGGATGTTACAATTAAACAAAAATTATTTCATGATAATAATATAAGCATTTTATAATTTTAATATATATATTGTAGCATTTTGTATACCTTATAGGTATAAGTTGAATGTTGAGGGATTTGATGGTTCTGAAAAAACAATGTTTTATACTTTTCAAATAAATTAATTAACGAAGATGTTAACAAATTTTATAAAATTTTTCTTAAGGTATGTTAAGAATTATACCTTATAGGTACAAGTAAAATGCTAAGACATTTAATGATTCTAAAAAAGCTATGCTTGTACTTTTCAACATTGATGCTAAGAAATTAATTAATAGAGACATTGACAATTTTTATAAAATTTCTCTTAAGATAGTGATTAGTTAACAATTATTTTAATATTTTTTATATTCAATTTAATTTATAAAATTATAAATTAATGTTTTATCCATGTCTTCTATTTATATGTGAAAATTATTAGGTCATCAAGTAAAGTGGCATTGGCACATCATTCAAAGACAATAAGGGATACGAAAGAATTATTTGTTATCTTTTCAACTCAACAAGAATTTGTTGAAAAATATCCATTTAAGAAAAATTGTCTACAAGATTGATTTTAAGATGGAAAAATTTTCAATTTCTTTAAATCAAATACATGTTAAATTTTATATACGTTATTTTCATTCAATAATTACAAAATAAGTTTGATTTAATTTTTGCAAAATTTACATAATTATATTAAACATATAATTTTTTATATTACTGTATTGCATATACAAATTACAAATAAAAAATATATAATATACAAATGTTATCTTTTTCATAAACATAATAATTTATATTATAAAATTTCAAAAAATATATTCTATCAATAAATTTATTATTTAATTATGTATTTTTTGCATCGTACGAGTTTAAAACTAATAAATTATAAAAGAGAAATCAAAATTTGAGATAAATATTTATTGGATTCAAATATAGATAAAACAATTAAAATCTAATATTTTTTAAATATAAATATTATAAAATTAAATAATGAATTAAATAAAATTATCTTGTAAAAAATTCTTGTTAATTTATAATCTAGCCTATCAAAAACTTAAACTATTCCCATAAAATATTTTATTTTTAAGTAAAATTTTTTATTAAAATATTTTTTTATAAGATAAAAGATTAAAATAAATATTTATTCACATTTGCGTTGCATGACCGTAAACTGAAAATCAAGTCACAGTGAATTGCCCTGATTTGCAATTAGCCTCAAGAGATCGCTTTTCAGTTCATCTACAGACAGGTGTGAGTCTTTGAAGGCTGCACAACCTGTCGGTTGCCCTCGCAGCCGGTAACCCCAAGCCACGTGTCTGTTACCTCCCGACTACCATTTTTAAAGCCTTGAAACTCCCTTGCACACACAACTTTCTCCGAGGTTCCGAGAACTGGAACTCATTAAAAAAATATATATATAAATAAAATAAAAAGCTGCAGCCCCAATTTGCCACTATACACGCTCCATTCGCTGAAACGGTGAAACCGCAGACCGTCAGAGTCGTCACTCCTGTCATCATCTTTTCCGGTCAGTTACTTCCGCCAAACCTTCGAAAAAAGCTGCCCCCAAAGCGGTCTTCATGCTTCCAACATCCACCCCTAAATCTCCTTGTTTTCCCAACTGCAGCACCCCTTTATCCTCCCCTAAAAAAGCCAAAACCCCTGAATTGAATTCAATCGAACGCAAAACCTCCTCCAACTCTTTGCATTCGCAACCTTATTTCTTTTTACCCAACCATCATCGGCTATGGCTACTCCTTTTCATCATCTCTCTCCAGGTAATCATCCTCCTCATGGCTCGCGGCCTTCCTCTCTCCCATCGCCGAACCCACTTTCCTTCCCCTTTTCCCGGCGCTCATCACTCCCTCGAAAACTCGGCTAATTTTTCTTCTAACCTCAGCCCTTCCTCCCACCACCTAAAGTCTGCCAACATTTCGATTTCGTCCACTGTTTCACTATCGGAGCAGTGTTCGTCCGCTCGTATATTTGTTTACAACTTGCCGGCTGTTTTCAATAAAGAGTTGTTGGATAATTGCGCTGAGTTGGATCCATGGCATTCACGTTGCGAAGCTTTGTCAAACGACGGATTCGGGAGAAAAGCGACGGGATTATCTGGTATCGTACCGAAGGATTTGATCCCGGCATGGTACTGGACCGACCAGTTCGCCATGGAAATTATCTACCATAACCGTATTTTAAACCACAAGTGCCGTACGATGGAACCGGATTCCGCGACGGCGTTTTACATTCCGTTTTACGCGGGCCTCGCCGTGGGGAAACACTTATGGTTTAACTATAGTTCGAAAGATCGTGATCGTTACTGCGAGATGATATTGAAGTGGGTGCAGGATCAACCATACTGGAATCGTTCTGACGGCTGGGATCATTTCATGACGATGGGACGCATCACATGGGATTTCAGGCGGTCCAAAGGTGAAGACTGGGGATCCAGATGCATCTACATGCCAGGTATGAGAAACATCACGCGTCTTTTGATTGAACGAAACCCCTGGGACTATTTTGACGTCGGTGTGCCTTACCCCACCGGATTCCACCCCAGATGGGACTCCGACGTCTTGCAATGGCAAGACTTCGTCCGTAACAGAAACCGCAAAACCCTCTTCTGCTTCGTTGGAGCGCCGCGTGGCGGCTTCAAGAACGATTTCAGAGGCTTGCTGTTGAACCATTGCAAGAACGCGTCGGGGTTATGTTGGGCTGTGGATTGTGCGGGTACCCGCTGCTCCAACGGCACTTCCACGATCCTCCGGACGTTTTTGGATTCTGATTTTTGCTTGCAGCCGAGAGGCGATAGTTTCACCCGAAGATCAATTTTTGACTGCATGGTGGCCGGTTCAATTCCGGTTTTTTTCTGGCATCGAACGGCTTATCTTCAGTACCAATGGTTTTTACCAGGTGATCCTAGGAGTTACTCTGTTTTTATCCACCGGAACGAGGTAAAAACCGGGACATCAATTAAAAGCGTGCTCGAAAGTTACAGTAGAGAAGAGGTGAGAAAAATGAGGGAGAAAGTGATTGAATATATTCCCAAGTTAGTTTATGCAAAACCTGAAAAGGGTTTGGAGAGTATAAAGGATGCATTTGATGTTGCCATTGATGGAGTATTAAAGAGAGTTAAGGAGCAAGAGCAGCCAGGATACAAGTGGAAGTGATTTTTAGAAGGTGAGGGTGAAAAAACATGGAGAAAATGATAGGATTATACAGAATTATAAAGGTTTGCAGAGTAGATTTTTTATATTATTATTATTTTAAAAAAATAATGGAATAGTGGCATGTTTATTCTTTCCCCTGACATTGTTGTATTTGTATACATATATAATAAAGTGGTATTTTTTTTTCTTTTATGCATGTTTATTTTATGGGTTATTAATACTTATTATTACGAATGTGAATTTTTGAGTTTGGGAGATTTCAATTTTTCAGAATTGTTACACTGTTACTGGTGCAGTTGATCAGTTGGAGAGGCTTTTTTAGTTAAAGTGTTGTGTTTGCTGCTGGCCTTTCACCAGAAAGATGAGTCATGAGAAAATGAGGAAGGACCACTAAAGTCCTGTAATCTTATCTAGTCTGGCTGGAAGTTTGAAGAGGATTGGGCCTATGTTAATATTGATGGGTGAAGTGAGGCAAGCAGAGCATGATAAGCAAGCATGCAAGGACAACTGTGATTTGTGGGAAGCATGTGTAATATGATTTGGTTTCTTCTTTCGGTGATGAATGATATGATGGTATGGGCATGGGAAAACTGAATCCTAGTTCTTCAAAGTGCAGAAGGGTCATGTGTAATTATGAATTTTGCTTCTTCTCTTATATCTCATTTAAATGAAATAAAGCAAATTTATGATGAGTTTAAATAGATTTGTTGAGGTATGTCTGCTTCACAATCTTCATTGTTATATTTTTCTCAAGCTTTTCCAATTCAATTTTAGTTAAAAAGTTTTATATTTCTTGTTCGTTTCTTTGTTTAGTAGTGTAAAAAATGGTGAATTGGGCTTTAGGCAGTGCATTGTGCAGATGGCACAATTTGTCTGCAGAACGCAGCAGAAGCAGCAACGTACTGAGGACTCCAAGTAACTGGAGGAAGATTTAAGAAGAAGCTATCGTTTTTTCCCAATGTTGGCTTAAGATTGGAATTGTCATGTCAGAGGTGAAAAGAAAAAAACAGTGAAACGTATTCAAAAAGAGCTTTATATGATATCAATGTACATTCTTATTATCAATTTTATTGTCGTTATTATTGTCATGAATCTCATTTGAAAAGTGTTTGGTAATGGCAGGTGATGGGTTTTTAGTTTTTACATAAAAATGATAAGAACCTGAACATCTTTAATGGTGGGCCTCTTGGGTGAAAAAGAAAAAGGCAGAAAAAAAAAAGCAAGGAATCTCAATTTTTTTGTTACTTTTTTCAATTCTCTTTTTCGTTCTCTCTCAAGCCATTGCAGCACTACTCTTTTACAAGGAGAAAACAATAGAATCAAATGAACTTTTCCAGTTAAGTTAAAATACAATAAATTACAATGTGTCGGATGAAGAAATAATTTAATTCTGCACGAAAGTAACACTCAAAATTCAATAATAATATTTCTTATAAAAAAAAATTTCAATAATATTTTAACTAGAAAAAGACAATTAATTCCTTGACAGGGTAGTAAGACAACAGAGGGCTGGAGTTTAAATCCGTTTCGGCTTTCATCTCACTGGGTGGGATGGGCCATTTAATATTAATATATAAGTAACATAACCTCGCTATGACGATGAATTTTTTTTGTTAATAGGAGACATAAAGAGAGTAAAGAATTAAATTTTGGACTTAATTCTTTCTTAAGAAGAGGTATTAATTATTATGTCGAGCTTTGGTTGTTGACCATGAATTATGAATTCTTTTAAACTTTCTTCAACCAATTGTAGTCTTCAAAAGTTGACTTACATTTTTTTTACATTTATTTTTAATCTCTCATTCTTATTTATTTAACTCATTTGAGAAAAAAATTATGATGCGTTTAATTCACAAGATCATGGATAGGATATGATGACATAAGATTATAAATAAAATTGTATTAGACTATATCATTCTATCCTATATTTGGTATTTACAAAAATTAAGAGTAAAGTAAAATGATTTTTATATATCTTTTTATCATACTTGTTATGTGTAAATTTATTAGTATAATAAAATTATTTTTTTATTTATTAAACTATTTTTTAAAGTAAATAGAATTTACTTCGGCAAGAGGGATTTAGGAAAATGATGCGAATCGGCTGCAAAGGCAGTCATTGAATTAATAGAAGGAGCAGATATTGGCATCAATCCTCTTGGAGGCATTGTTAGAGATATTCAAGAGTTCTTTTTTTTTTAAATAAAAATAAATAAAATAAAATAATTTTTATGTGTAAGAAACAATTGTTTTATTTTTTTTAAATTCAATTCTTTCCAAAAAATATTTTTTAAATGAATAATTATTTAAAAATTTATTATTTTATCAAAACTATATTTTTCTTTATTAAAGAAAGAAAGAAAAAGGAGGTAAAAAAAAAAGAAATGGGAGGTCAAGAAAAGGAAAATGAATAAAACAAATAATAATTTGGCCTAACCAATTAAAATCCTTGTCATCTTATTAAATGTTTAAGATAATTTTTAAATGTAAGTTTATGGATAAAAATATAAGTCTCTATTATTTAATCAAATGGAATTAAAAATAATAATTTCTTTTTAGAGAGATCGAATTATTCTATTCTAGGAAAATGACTTGATAATCCTAAATAGTAAAAATTGTATATGAATACAATAAAACTAAAAAAAGTTTTGCCTTTGACGTGTTAAAACAATATTTGACATGAAATATCTAAGTTTAGATTGATCTTCTTTGCAATCCAATCCTTTCTTTTATGTGTACACCCAACATAAGATAGATTATTATCATCTTATCCTATTATTCATTTTAATTATATGCCAAACATGACCTATGTCACTACAGCAAAATTGACTTTTAACGGCATATATTTAGCGGCGTTTTCAATAAAACGTCACCATATTCTGTGTTTTTTAACCATCTCGCGGCGTTTTATCTAAAAAACGCCGTTTAATTAAAAAATTTTGATCAATAGCGACGTTTGTCTGGTAAAACGCCGTAAAGTTTAATAAATAGCGGCGTTTATTTCTCAAAAACACCACTATCTAATAAATATTTTAAATAATTTTTTATAGATATAACGTCATTTTTCTCTTAAAAACGTCACTATGTTTTAAAATAAAAAAAATTATCTGTTTTAATGGTTTTTTTGGTGGAAAAACGAAAATAAAATTAAACATTTTCTCCTTCGTCAATCCCGGTCGTCGATGCTAAATTCTCTCGCTCCGATTCTCTCGCTCACGTCTCTCTCTCTCTCTCTCTCTGTTTTAGATCTAAAGCTTTGGTAGGTTTTAGTTTCCGCTAAACAATTTAAAGAGAGTTTTTTCTGCGCCATTGTTATAGATACGATCCAGGTTGAAGCTTTCTGGCTTTTCTCACTGAGAATAATGATGGTGACAATTTCGATCTCTCCTGTAGCAGTAGCAGCACGATCTCTTTGCATTGCAAAGCAGAAAATGCACCTTTTTTTCCTCTTCGAAAGGCGCCGTTTCAAGCTACAACTAAGCTTTCCACTCTCGCACACTCCTCGTCTAGCTCGATCAGTTTCAATCCTCTCAAGTAAATTTAATCTCGATTTAATGAATATGGAAATTGAAGTAAATTTTGAGTTCTATTTCTCTGAATTTGGGTTTAGCTTTGGCAAGTGTAGATTTTCGATAAAGTTTAAGGAAATAAAGAAGAAGAGTATAGGATCGGGTGTGGTTTGCTATATTATTGGGTTTATGTGTTTTTGCTATATTTTTCTTTGTTCATTGGCAAGGGAACACAACAAGGTGCCATCATTTCCTTAGTGATCGCAGCATATTTGGCTTTCCAGCATTTCTCAGGTACAGGCAGCTTCAACCTGGATCGTATCCGTAACAATGGCGCAGAAAAAATTCTCTTTAAATTGTTTATTGGAAATTCTTTTGGCTGCTCTTTCATTTATCATGAAGTTTTAGATCTTTATGCTTGTTCTTTTCTCTATGATTTAGCAATTTTAAGTATTAATTCTATTCCTTTCATGACTATTACTTTTGCTTTTTAGCTCTTTGTTCTTGTATTTTTATCTTTTATTCTCTCCTTTCTTCCATTTTCTATTGTTTCTTTTGTTTTTGCTGGTGAACTGAAAATGCAAGACAATGATGTAGATTTGATTAAATATATACATACATATATAGTTTAGAATCATGATCGAATCAGCTTGTTATGAAGATAAGTTCACTAAGCTGTTCTTCTGAGCCCTTTCATTATATTCTTAGAATTGTCATATTCAGTACAAGTTTAATCTCATCCATGTTTATTTAACTAACATCTTTGTGATTATTTGTTTGGAAGTTTTCACTTTTTGCTACAAATAGACATTTGATGGTATGAAATTTATATTCTGGACTAGCAAATAGAAGAGTTGATGCATCTAAAGGCAAGAAGAAATTGAATCAAAAAGGAGCAAAAGAAAATCAGGTGAATGACTCAAACCCTGTATGTTTAGTTATCATCTTACAGTCTTGTACTTTTCATAGTGATTTCCTCTAAGTGAGTGCTTGACACAATTGTCTTTAATATATGGTTCACCATTCCATAAGAACTGACTCATTTAACCAAGTTTGTCATAATAGCTTGCAGAAAATTTTGTCCATGGCATGCCACTGTTATGTGTTAACATTCAGTTTGTGATGCAATAATGACATAGCTATCCATTGGACAGTACAAAGCTGAGTTCATGTATTAGCAAAAACAGATTTACAATGGAGCACCTACCTCCACAGAAATCCTACAATATGTTGTAATATCCTGCAATTACCCGAAGTTCATCCATTTCACTTTTCTACCCATGTTTTCAATCTCTTTGTTCTCTTCTTTTTGTGCTTTAGCAATTCCTAGAGAAGTGAAAAACTGGTCATAAGGCAACCAAAGATGAAAAAGTAGAGCCATGGGCTACACATCAGTTACAGACATGGGTAGCTTTTGAACATCCGTAAGTTTGGAAACTCTATTCGAAGTTCCTTTTGCCTTTAATGATCTTTTTTTAATTAAATATATATACATATATATTTTTTACTAATTTGGTTTTTGTAGATTTGAGATGTGACCCCAAGGATGTAGAAAAGATGGTGACTATTTTGTAATGCAGGTATGTTACTAAATCTTTGTTCTTACACATAAAATTGTGCTTTAGTTACACATATCCATATATAAAATTGTCCTTACACATAATGCTAATTCTAATAATTGTGCTTTCTTTACTGTTTTGTGGTTGTAGACTGGATGTTGTGGTCTTTGTTATATGGGAACTTGTTAAAGAAAGAAAGGGCTACTTTTGGATTTAAAAGCTTAAGTGTTTTGTAACCTTAATTTTTGTTCTTTCTTTCTTTTTTCTTATATATGTTTTCCTTATTTAGATGTTGAGAGATTCAAATGTTTAGAGGACAGATTTATTTTTATATAAAATAAGAGACATTTTACATATAAATATATTTTTACATTACACTTATTTTGACGACTCTTAATATTGAAGGCAAAAGCTCATAGTTTCATCATTCCCTATTAATATTGTTTGTATAATATTTTTCTACTAATGTGTATTGTGCTGTTGAGGCTGGAGGCATGATTAATGGCTGTGTGAAGCATGGTATAAGTTGTGTGGTTGGAAGGATTGTTATATGATTTGAAAAGTTATTAGTTTCATCATTACCATCAGGAAACTGTACCTCTGCAAAATCGAGGCCTACTTTGTGTGTTGAAGATAATAAGTAACAAGTGTTGGGTAGCAAATCATTCTGTAGCCAAGTTCATATAAAGGCTCGAAATTTGAACGGGTAACTAAGCTTTTCTTGAAACCGTCGAGCAAAAGAGTTATGTTATCTTGCACAGCCATAAAAAAGTAAACGCAAAAAATGAAATAGTGGGAAAGGCACGTAAAAATGAAATAGCGGGAAAAATTTAATATAAAAGTAAACGCAATGTAGACAAGAAAAATCAAATAGCGGGAAAATTGAAAGCCTAAGTTAGCGGCGTTCTACAACAGAAACGCCGCTAAATTTGTGGCATTTTAACAAGAAACACCGCTAACTTGCGGCGAATATAAACACCGCTACTCGATGTAAAATTACTGCAAAGTTAGCAGCGTTTTTCATAGAAAACGCCGCTATTTTTCCTGACGCTTGCAAAGCCGGTGCATTTTGTGGCGTTTTTTGCTAGTGCCGCTACAGTTTAGCGCATTTATAAACGCCGCTAAATAACGAAAAAAATGTCACTAAAAGTACATTTTGCTGTAGTGTGTATCTAAATTTTCTCAAACTTGTAATTGCAAAAAAAAAAAGCATTCATGATGTGTGAATTAATGTAAGATTGACAAACAATTTATATATTGTTATGTTAAGAACAAAAAGTATATATAATTTATTATGACACACACAAGTCATGGGCGATAATCAAGGTTAGAAACCCTTGGACTGCAACTGCATGTGATTTTGTTACTAAAATGAAAGTAGTTTCAACTGGTGGGTCTACCTAAAAATTATTTTGGAAACATGCTGAGTGCGACTCCAATGCCATGAGAAGTTTTTGCTCCAATAGACCGTGACTCAAATGCATAGCTCCTCCACAAAAATGCGGAATTCTACATGAACTGAATTGGAGATTAGTTTAGAAGTTGATATCTGCCCTTCATTTGAAGGATTAGATAATGTACAACGCGTTTAAATATTATACTATTTATTGTTAAGATTGATTGATTTCTGCACCTATTTGGTGAAAATATTAATTCAATTTAGGACTTAATCTCCCAACGATCTATGTATACATGATTGATGAACACCAACAGTATGAAACTAAACCTCATTAGTAACACTGAACAAGAAACCTTTTTTTCTTTTTATTTTTCTCGAACACTCATAATTTTTTCAATAATTCAGAATTTGGATTGGCTTCTATGTCCAATCACTGACGAATAGACACTACATTAGCATCTTATTGGATATGATTCCTCTTCTTTCATTTTCTCTCCAACACCGGAACTGTGCATGAACATTATTGCAACAGAAGTTTGTGTTAAAATGTGGTTGGAAACCAAAGCAATCAAATTGTTCAAGATGAATTTGTAGGTAAAACACTTCCAAGAAATTAATCCTAAAAATACTAATTTTTTCATGTTAATTAGTATAAATAATTTCGAAAAAGTTATATACAAAATAAAATGCCCACTACAAAAACGAATTGGATTGCACTTTATTCTTGAATTCACTCCAAGTTAAACTAGAAAAGATACAGTCCAAGGAGAGAAATCTGATTTTTTTAGAGTGAAAAGTTGTAAAAATGTGTTAAGCACTGTTTGATGATTAAACATGATTTTATTGAGAAATCATTATCCTTTGGAATGAATAATTATGTTGACGAACTTTTTTTTTAATTCTCAAAAAAGGCATTTGAATGCTAAAAAACACATTCAATTGCTAAAATCTTGAAATAAAAAGATGTAATTCTGTAAGGTATTCGATTGTCTTGCTCAAACAAAATGTATAATTTTGTAGGGCATTTGTTTACCAACCTTTGGAAATTCAATTGCCTAAAACAAAATCTCAAATAGAAATACAAAATGTGAAGAAGCAATAGGCAGTTGACTGCTATTAAATAGCAATTGATTCTCCTATTAATTTTCATTCCAAAGCTTATTTTGTACTCCTAACATTTCATTTTCTCAACAAATATGTATGTAACTAGATGCTTTAGAAACACTTGTTTTAAATCAAGCACTGTATAATCACTTTAAGTAAAGGTATTATGGGTATTAAGGATTTTAATATTCTTCTTAAGGTGATTTTAGGGTATTATGGGTTCAAATGCAAAGTAATGGTTAGATATAGGGTAAATTCCATTTAAGTCATTAAGGTTTGAATCTTATGCAACTTTTATTAGTATAAAAATGAGCACTCCACTTCAAACTTTTCTATTTCGCAAGATGAGTAAATCATTTCGTTAGTCAACCGTTAAGTAAATTATTAAAAAATTAAATTTGAGTTTTTTTCTCTCTTAAACCATTTGGGATACTTTGAATACTCAAAATCAAATAAGAATGAAGAAGGAAATGCTGAAGAGCTATTGGGCTTTGAAAGGTTCATTTTCTTTTTTACTTCTACTTTTTGTTTGTTTATTTATTTGTTTATCATTTTTTAAATAAAAACTTTTCTAAAGAGTACCATATTAATATTCATTTGTCATATGAAATTTATGAGATTTATGAAAAATTTTATTTTTTATTGGGTTTAGTATTAAGTAAGTAGTACATTATAATTGTTTTATACTTTGCTGTTTTTATTACAAGTTAAGTAGAGTAGAGAGCTCAAAATTGATGTAGGCTTAAAAATTCATTCGAGTTCATCTAAATTTATTTAATAAAAAATGCAAATAACTTAAATTAAAATAGCATAACACAAAATGATTTATATTTAAATTTTATTCAAAATTAAAATAATTTAAAATTCAAAAAATTTGAAACATCAATTAAAATTATTAAAATTTAAATTAAGAATAATTTAATTTTAAAAGTTAATAAGATTAAATATAATACATTTGAGAAGAAAATCATGAATTGAACAATTCTTATGAAAAGAGTGAAAAAATTGGAAAAAACAATGAAGATCGCGGAAGATAGAGGGAAAGAATGAAAAATTATTTAAATTGAAAAGTTTAGGATTGCTAATTTTGTAATTGCTTATATTCTATTAACTTTTGTTAATAGTGTTAAGTGTTTTTTGGGATGAAGTGTCCATTTTTAATATTAATGGATTAAAGTTAAATTAAGTTCAAACTTTAAAAACTTAGATGGAATTTACCCTTAAATAAAGGCATTTCTAGATTTTTTTTAGGCTGCAAAAATGGATTTTGTGGACTTGTTGACTTTAGGTTTAAATCAAGGATTATATTTAGAGATTTTTAGGAAAACCCAAATTAAAAATTGGAAACAAAATGCTGAGGGGGTTCTTGAACAGATTCTGAAATGGACCATGATGGTTGGTGGCGAAATGTGGTACCATGGTTCAGCATCGAAATTTGAACTTTGGATGGTCATAGATTGGGAAAGGGATTTAGAAAGAGAGTCCGAGGTAGAGAAAGAATATGAAAAGAAGTGAAAGAAAAAATGGCGTATTTATAGAAGCATTAAAATGATGCATTTTAACAAAGGTTTTTTTGATAGAAATTTTAACAAAGGTTTGGTTTAACCGTTGTTACTCATTTTTAGAAGGGATTAATTTCACGTTCAAATCCCTCTTTCCTTTGTATCTTTTTATTAAAAAAAAAGATGCCTTTTGAAAGGAAGAAAAAGAAAATGCTAAAAAAAAAGAGAGGGAATTTCTCACCTGGTCCAAATTCGAATAATTTGGCTACTAGATTTAGTTTTCGTCCAAAAATTGTAAGAAACTGTAAGGTATATATATTTTTGTTTGATTTTGAATCTATTTTCTTTTATTTTTATCTATTGGTTTTCTATTTAAAATTGGTAAAAAAAAGTATTTTTAAATAATAGCAAAATGGATAAATTAATGTTTGAATGATTGAGTTATTATATTTCTTTTTTCAAAATTAAAGTGTGTTGCAATATAGTTATTATTTTAATAAATACCTTAAAAATTATAATTTTAAAAAAGTTGTAATTAATAATTGTTTTTTTTCCTAATTTATTATGTAAAAAATCACACATCTTTATCAAAATGTTTGAAAGTCCCAAGATTTTTCTTACAAGGTGAATTAGTTTTAAATAATTATAAATATATGATAACATAATTAGAAAATTTTTAGTTTCTTAAATAAATGCAATATTAAATAAATAGAAGACAATAGTTGTTTGAATAATTAAAAAATTATTAATACATTTTATTAAATATATTGTGTTGAGGGTGTGAACAGTACAAATCATATATAAAGGACATAAAGATTTATGTGGTTTGGCAAAAATGCCTACATCGACGGAGGGGAGTTGAGAGTATTACTATATAACAATGTAACACTGACTGTTCACTAAGTACATTATTTCTATTAGAGTTGGTCAAGTGTTTGTTAGAGCTGGATAGGCATCTAGGCATGACCAAAGTACAATAGATTTAGAGAAAGAAAGGTGTAAAGTAACAGAGATAGAGTACAAGTAGTAAGAGAGTCTAAAAGATCCATTTCCCTTGGAGTGCAGGAATATATATATATATATATATATATATATATATATATATATATATATATATATATATAGGCCATGGGAGTGGCTTAAATTGTGCCATATGTCATCATCTTATGAATTTTGTCTGTTTGAATAGATTTAATTTGTCTTGAAGCCATGACGCTAATGAGATAGAAAGACTAAGCATGGTTTGGGCTGAGCCTGTTGGAGTAGGCTTAGTATTGCTGTTTCTTTGCTAAATGTATTCAAAAGACTAAGTCCCCCCTTAGACAAGAATTAAGCATTGGTTTCGGTTCTAACTTGTCAAATGGCTTGAACGAAGAATTGTCACATTTTTGTGATCACCCTGTCTTTGGTGAGCACATTCTTGCTTTTTTTGGGCTAGTTCATTTGATGCGAAAGAAAAACTCTTTGTAGTTATCTTTGTCTCTGTTGGACTTGCTTTTTTTCCATTTTGACGATGTGAAGATTTGAGTAACTTCTGTCATTTGTGGAATGTGACCTTTGAGCTTTGGTGTAGAGGCCTTTCTTTTGAACTTTATTAATTTTTTGCTTGTCGCAAATTTTAGCCTGACTAGCTCTTGCTTTAGTCTCTCTTTTCTTTGTATAATCTCTATCTTCGAAGGCTACTTTTATCTTCTTCATTGTTTGAGTTTCATCCTTAGCTTTTATCCTTTTAGAGGTTTTTTGCTCTTAATCTGCCTCAAGCCCTAGCTTTTATAGCTTCCACTTTTTTTTATAAGGACTTTGATTCCTTGTATGTCTTAAGCCCTAGCTTGATAACTTTTAATTTTATGAGGACTTTGATATAATGCCCTTGGAAGCTAGGATTTTTGAGCTAATTTTTTCCTTTTCTTACTAAGTTTGTCACTCGCTTAGTATAGCTAATACCTAACAAGTAGATTTCTACTTGTTTAATTGTTTAAAACTAATTGTCTAAGGTCTCATTTAATTACTTCATAGTACGTGCCAAAATCGAAATTGAAAAACTCCATCCTTTATATATATACTTATTGTCCAGCCACATATTATAATGCAACAATAATTTGTTATTGTCTGAATATACAATATTTTACACTTTTTCATACAGGTGAATTGGTTGGGCTGTCTTCGATGCCTTTATTTTCACTTTAAAATCAACATTGAACAGTAATAACCATAATTTAATTTAATTTACGGAAGTAAAATATTTACAATACAGTATTTGATTAAACACTTACATCCCCTGTTTATAATTACAACACTGTAGTACTGTAAAAGAAAGTTTGAACATATAAAAGAAAATAAATATACCTCTAGGATCTATAACAACTGCCTCGGGGTGCTCGATGCACAGCCGATAATCCTTAGATGATATATGTCTCGGTCATTGAAAATACTCTGGAGAGATGAAAATAAAGGGATGAGCAAACCACGGCTCAGTAAAGGAGTTGTATGTAATTTTGATATCACGAAAACTATATGCAGTAAAATCCTTTAGTTTCTTATTGGAATGCTAAGCACAAAAAAAGAAAGGATACTATAGTCAGTCACGTAATCTAGATAGGGTATGGAAGGTATTTTGAAATAACTGTTTTGTCCTGGAAACCGAGAGTGACTATAGGGAGTAGAATTTAATTTAATGTAAAATTTATTTAAATATTCATTGCATATAATCATTTCATATACTTAAGTAAAATAACTCATTTAATCATATAAGCCAACACTTGAAAATGATTTGATTTCCACCATTAAAATCATCACCTTACACGTGTAGCAGTAAAATAAACTGTTCAAATATAATACCAATTCAGTGATAAAACACTTCGGTAAATAGTACATTTCAGTAAACATTAACCAGTAATAACACGTGAAGTAATAGTGGAGACTAGGCAACACCCTAATGATATCATGCTATAATCCCCTAGGGAGTAGTAAATATAAACATGTAAGATCTATGGCCATAGTCTATAAATGTCCTTGGTCGTACACTGAGCAGGTGTCAACTGGGACGCTAAAGGCAGGCTCAATGTTAACAGCTTCACACATGATACAATAACAGATGAACACGTGAGCATGATATAGGACCTATCAGTCTCAAAACAGTATTCACACAGTGATATAACCTTTATGGAAATCATTACACATGGTAAAAATCTTTAGTTAGTTCATAAAGGATAATAAATAAAATAGTGAATATTATAATGAAAATAATTATAAAATATTCACTATTCAATATTTCACTTTACAAATCACATATTCTACTGTAAAACACTTGGGATGAATTTTATCGAAATCAATGGCATGAATATTTAATAAATGTTTATCGCTAAATTCACCATCTATGAAAAATAATAAATATTTCACTTTCGAGGATAGGAAAATATTTCACAATGCACTAAAATATTTCATGGCATTTTTAAAAATATTTCTAATAAATTTCGGCAGCATAACAGCTGCTAACACCCTAGTCCCCTGCAATTGCAACACAGTTTAAAATAGCCAAACAGCCACAATTTCATAGGTTCAAGCAAATTAACTTCCAAAATAATTTCATAAAATTATTAGCATGAAAAACATGCATTCGGGATATCCGTACAAATTATACACGCATCCCTTACTTGTCTGAGGTATTCGCACTTCCCGATAGCACTACTCTAAAATCGTAACTCCCGTGCTGCAGATAATTCCATCAAAATTATTAGCTTATTAAACACTTATTTTTAAGCTACTATTTATAATAATATGCAGCCACATTGGATACTGCAAATATTTTTACAGTATAATTTCCACTGGTATTATAACGTAATTTCTTCGTTTTGCGTCGGATTTTAAATCCGAGCATACCGGTAGACTTCACGTAATTCCTACAATCTAAATCTACCCTCAAATAATCAAGAACAGCCATGAAACATAGTCCCCTTCACCATGGCTGAAACCTCCCTCTTCCATTTTTGGTTGTTTTTCAACAATTCAATCTTGCATTCATGTTTAGCCTTGCTTATCATTCATTTTAGTACCATTTTCAAGCTTGAAACACCATGAACCACTAAGATCCCATGCATGGCCAAATGGTCCTCCAATGGCACATTTTGATTTTTCAACATTTAAATAAAACTAAGGCTAAAAACATGATCACCAAGCTTATATGAATTAATTCTATACCATTAGATTCAAGAAAAGCTTAAGGGATGGCATAATTACCTTGCTTGGCCGAAACTTTGAAGAGTTCTTCCTCATTGTATAGTGGCTTATAAGATGAACTATGGATATAGAAATGTAGAGGAGAGAGTAGAATATTTTCCTAGTTGGAATTTTGGTGAGATTTTGGCTTTTTTGTGAGATATGGAAGCTAGAAGTTTTTCTTTCTTTCTTTTCTTCTTGGCTATGGCGTGAGGCTTGTTGGAGAAGAGGGTGAATAGTGCAGCTCAGCTGCGGGCAGAATTATAAAGAGAATTCTGGAATTGGGCAAATTGACCAAAATGCCCCTAGTTATGAAAATTTTGAACGATTTTGCCCTTACGTTCCCGTAGTCGTAAAATAGTGTAAACGCACTCCAAATTTTTGGATTCTGGTACCAAATGATCATATTAAATATAATTGGATGATTAGAAGTGGTTTCGTCTACGCGCGGTGCACGGATAGTAAGAAATTACAATTTTACCCTCGCGACCTGTCGGCTAAATTTTTTGTTTTGGTGGCTATCTCAAGAAATCTATTAACACTGTGTTAAAGTAATTTTCATGTAGAATCTCATGATATTTTTACTTCATCCCAATTCATTTTAGTTTGAGAGTAATTTACGAAAATACCCTCGGGACATAATCGTCATTTTCCAATTTGTTTACCATACTTTGCAAAACAACACCAATAAGGTATTTTGATCTCCAAATTTCCATAATATCATTATTACACCTTCCATACATTATTTCATCAGTCATTTCCATATTCTGGGCTTTAAAATCCAAGTGGGGCCCATATCACTACTCACTTGAAATTCACAAAAATATATAAAAAATAATTTATTTGTTAATTAATAAATATATATCCGTACATGCACAGTACAAGATAATGAGTTTTCACATAATTCAACTTATGCACAATAATCATCTCAAGATATTATCCAAAATATTACACATTCATCAAGACACATTATCAAGTTACTATTCATTACAAGGTACAGTTAAGTATAATTCTCGATAGTGTCCAAGTACTTACATCTTGAAATTTTATACATTGTGTGTGTATAAAGGAAACCAAGTGTCTGCGATATAAACAAAAGAATAAGAAGTTATACCTCAACTCAAAAAAGGCTCAGCCCTGCAGTACGTATAGCGAGCTCTCGGTGCATTGCACTTGTGCCTGAGTCTATCGAAAGTAATTTGTGAGGAGAAAGAAGGGGTGAGCTAAAGCCTAGTAAGAGAAATATATGCCAAGTGATGTTAAGCATCTATTGTACTATGTGCATGAAGATGTGTGCCAAAATCGAGTTATATTGGTAAACAATGTACTTAATAAAATCAATGTACCAAAATCATTCGTAACATGTAATTCACATTGGACACCGAGGTCCGAAACAAATGTATAGTGTAAAATATACTTAATGGTATAAGATCAGTTAAACCAAAAGCAAAACTCGAAATAGATGTAAAACTGAGATCCTGTAGACTCAACTTAAACACATACTTCACTTGTTGAAAACATAACCATACCATAGTTTTAATACAACATCTCAAAAATGTGGTATGTCCTTTCATATAATGCGGTAAAGTAACTAGAAAATGGTAATGTAACCATGAAACTTTCACACGAGAACATTCATTGTAGCCAGCAGTGGTTCTTTCATATAGGCGCTTATTGGCCATGCCGGCATAAACGATACCATAAAGGCATCTCACGATGTCACGAAGACATCTCACGATACCACGAAGGCATCTCCTGATGTCACTAAAACATCTCACGATACCACAAAGGTATCTCACGACATCACGAAGGCATCTCACAATACCACGAAAGCATCTCACGATACTACGAAGGCATCTCACGATGTCATGAAGACATCTCACGATACCACGAAGGTATCTCACGATATCACGAAGGCATTTCACATATTAAAATTCATATAAAGTCAGCATTTCAAAACACCATTATATCACCAAAGTATGTGTAGCGTTTAAAGAAATGCATTTCTAAAACATCAAAATGATTAAACATGCTTGGAATATTTAACACTTAATCCCTACATGTGAAACCACTTTAGTAAAGTTGTCATAGTAAACCCATTTTGACTCATATAAATAGGATTCGATACCTCAATAAAATAACATTTTTGTAAAACGTGTGGATCTCGATGCAAAGTTTAATTTATGAACTGTATGATGATAATGGCATATACTACCAGCATAGGCTAACCCCTATGAAGCACGCCTAGAGTAAGCTCCATTCAAAAATCCGGCATAATAACGGTGTAATAATAACTACCCCTAACATCCTATTCGCGCAAACATACTCAACCTGCATTATCATCCAAAGTCCTCAATCCACAATATGCAACATGTACATAAGTCCAATCTCATTCAATCATAGCCTAAATTCCATCTATAGCTTATGCACGATTAAATATCAACAAACATCCACAATGCATTTTCTCATAAAACTAGGGATATATATCGTTATTTAAATTTAAAGGCATATATATTCCATTCGAAATATTTTTATTTGAATTCAATTTGATATATTATACATATTTCAATTAAGTACTTTTATATATATATATGTGTGTGTGTGTGTGTGTATATTTAACTATGTATGTATATATATATATATATATATATATATATATATATATAATTATTTAAATTTAAACATAATCACAATGCATGATTTAACATAGCACAATAAGTCTAACACAACTGGGGATATTTCCCTTTCCTAGTTTGCACCACACAAGTGTTGGAGACAACACACTTGCTCCCTTGAATTATTTAGCACTATTTTGATTTCCTTTCTTTTGGCCTTTATTTGAAGATAGAAGATATCCTCTATTACAAAACTGCCTCCTACATTAAGGTAAAATTGTGTTATTTAGCCACTTTAGGAAATTTCATATTTTTAAGGTCTTCCTAAAGATCCTTACCTTGTAACTTTTCTCTTGGTTGACAAGTCCTTCCTTTATCCTCTTTGAATATTATCTTCACTCAACCCTACGTCAACACATATTTAACCTCTTACTATCTCTTATCACTAACTATTTAAAGACTAACAAAGTAGCCATCAACACACATTAATTTAGTATCAAATCTCCAACATTTTTACGTATTAAACTTAGCCAAGAAGGTAGCCTCACCCTTTGTTTCCAAGATGGTCGAATGTTGACCCCATAACTCACCTATTCTGTCCCTTGGCCAAGCAGCTGCTGTCCAAGCCTCATTGAAACAACTATCATGGCATTTTGATGGGTTAAAATGGTGGAAATTGTGGCTATACAGCAACTTTGATGATCTCTTCTTCTCCTACTCTTTTCTTCCTCTCGGTTTGCAGCAATCCAGTCTTGATCACCGCCGCTTCGCATTCTTCTGCTTCTTCCCCTTTTTTTTTTCTTAATAGCAGCAGCTCGTGTTCCTGCTGCATTCATTCCCTCCTCATTTCTTTCTTTGCCCGAGAAGATCACTCCTTTAGTAGCCCTCTTCAGCCTTTAATCACGAGCCCAGCTGCCATTCCCATTCGCATCTCCCTCTATTTCCAGCAGCAAAAGGGCTTGGCTTTGCCTGTTACTTCACATCCTTCTCCCTCGATTCCAATCAAGAATGAAGCTTCATTCTTCTACCACCATCTTCAGCCTTTAGTCATCAAGAGTCCCACTGCTATTACTCTTTAACTAATCTCAGTTTGAGCCTTAAACCAGTGATCAATGGTTGTGAAAATGAGCTCTTACATCCCCTATTTTTAAACCCCAAACCAGCCTCGATCTATCTCTCCCCCTCTCAATAGCTTCTTGAGACTGAATAGCTTAGAAGAAATCCTTGCTCCTTCCTTCTTCCCACGCTTTCTCTAAGCCGAATGCCAACACCACGGTTTCCCTTGATCTTACGGTGTCCTACCACAGTTTCCTTTCTTCCAACTCCTTAAGATTCCTCGTCACTTCCTCTCCTCTTTCCCACTTTTGCGCTTGTTTAAATTTCTCAGCTGATCCTCACCTCTTTATTGCCTTTGGTTCCATTTTTTTTCATCAATGATCAGCCAAGTAAGAGATTGTTTCACGCTAGCCTATGATGCCCAAATGGAGTTCCTTCTTGCTACTAGTGTCAGTGTCGAGAATGGCACTCTAAGTTAGAGGAAGTAGGTGGGTTTGTTTGGCTTCTTCAAGAAGCTACACTCTTTTTTTTCATTATTTTATTTAGTCACGTGCCCATTTCTAATATAAATTCTTTATATTCTTTAGTTTTCCTTAGCTAGAACTATACAAGTATATATATTACTTCATGTTTCTGTAATTGTGTCTAAATATAATATATTAATAACATATATATATTCTCATTAGGCATGTGTTTACTAGTCATCCCTAACTATTTTTCCTTATGTGTGGGATTTCATTTCTATCATTAATTTGAGAATAATACTTAAATTCCTACTAGTATAGTTATTTTATATAATTGCTATTTACATGGATTTTTTTCACATATCATAGCATGCTAGCTATTTAAGGTGTACGTATATAGGAAATGTTATAATTCTACAAAATTCTCATACATTGAAATTTTGATTTAATGTACTTTACTTTCCTATTAACGACTAATATATGCTAGTTTTGTCTCATAGGAATTTTAGTATTTAAAATCATTCATTCATGTTATTTTTTTTTTATTTTTTTTGAGCAAATTCATTCATGTTATTTAAAACGTGACTTATCTACGTTCCTTTGACATTATCTTAACTTAGGCTAATTTTAAGTTGAAGGTTTGATCATGCACTTAGGATTTCACAGAATAAGTCTTACCTTCAGATTTGTGTTGAGAGGTTTGCTCACATTGTGGTTTTGGTTAATCGAGTCCTTGCACCAATCTCCATAGGATTATTTTTGAATTAAAAATTTTATATTGAGAATTTATTATTAATTTAATTTATTAAGGTCAAGAAAGTCTTGGTTATTACATATGATTCCTTATGTTCATTAAGCCTTAGCTTGATAGCTTTCGCTCTTACAAGGATTTTGATTTCTTGCTTGCTTCGAGTCCTAGCTTGATAGGTTTCGCTCTTATGAGGACTTTGATACCTTGCTCGCCTCAAGCCCTAACTTGATAGCTTCCACTCTATGAGGGCTTTGATTCATTGCTTACCTTGAGCCCTAGCTTGATAGCTTTCACTCTTATGAGGATTTTGATTTTTTTTCGTGTGCCTTTAGCCCTAGCTTGATAGCTTTCACTCTTATGAGGACTTTGATTCTTTCGTGCACCTCGAGCTCTAGCTTGATGGCTTCTGCTCTTTAAAGGAATTTGATCTTCATCATGCCTTTAGTTTTAACTTAATCGCTTCTACTCTTATGAGGAATTTATCTGATATTGGCCAAGGGGATACACTTCCTTACAATCCACACACTTGAGCTTGACATGTTTAAGTTCGACTAAGGGAATGCTTCATCATTGCCTTTTGAGAACTTTGAGCTTTAATTGCTTCATTTTGGCCAAGGCAATGTTTCATCATTGTCTTTTTTAAGTTTGGCTAAGGGAATGCTTCATCATTGCCTTTTGAGAACTTTGAACTTTAATTGCTTCATTTTGGCCAAGGCAATGTTTCATCATTATCTTTGTAAACTTGAGCTTCATTTGCTAATTTATGGATAAAGGAATGTTACATCCTTACCTTCCACAAACTTGCGCTTTTCATGCTCAATCATAGCATGTTAAATTCTTTAAAATTTAAAATATTATTAAAAATATAATATAATTACTAATAAAAGCTAATAAAGGGAATAGAAAAAAGAAAAAATATTTAGAAATTTGTTGGACTAAGAGTGTCTAAATTATAATGGTCAAATCCAATCAGTTATTAGTTTGACATAAAAGTACAAAACTATTTACAAAAATGTTTACTCATTTAGTGTGATTAATTTATAACTTGTTAATTATTTTTTCGAAATAATTTTGTTTTTTTATGGATCATAGCCAATGATTTTAGATTTTCCTTTTTCTTTAGTTTTATTATATATATATATTTTTTGTTTGACTCACTTAAAAAATAAATTGTGACAACTACGAATTTTTGATCTTGGATAGTAAACAGATTCATCTTAGACTTGTGTAAGTCAATAAGAAGTATTTAAAAGTTACAAAAATCTATTCGATTATGAAGTGATTAAAAATATTTAGAATTTAAGTAACTTTAAAAGTTAAAGATTTATATATATATATATATATATATATATATATATATGTAAATTCAATAGAGAAAATATAAAGATATTTGTACACTAATCAAATAAAGGAATACATATATATGTATGACAAACTTGCCAAGCCTAATGTGTATGTATATATATATATATATATATATATATATATATATATGTGTGTGTGTGTGTGTGTGTGTGTGTGTGTGTGTGTGAGAGAGAGAGAGAGAGAGAGAGAGAGAGAGAGAGAGACTAGATAAATAAAGAAAATTCATGTGTAAATATAAATATATATATATATATATATATAAATGAATAATAATGCATGTTAATTAAATAGAAGATATTCTATAGATTAAGACAAATAAGAAAATATATATAGTTATATTTAAGCATAAATATATATATATATATATTTAAATCAAAGTATATAAATATATATAAGTTTAAAATAAATATGTATATAATAATAACAATAGAAATATTTATATATATATATATATAATATAAATATAAATAATAAATAATAAATAAAGAAAACCAAGATTGGCTTCACAAGGAAGCCAATCACGATTCCTACCTACTTCGACTAATGGGAGTTTGGTTTTGAAAATTGAATAGAGGAGAAACCTCCTCAGGTAGAGAGAATAGTAGAGAGCTGAGAGTGAAGGAAATCAAAGAGGAAAAAGGAAAGAAATGGGAGAAGAGAGGAGATAGAAGCATGAGAGAGAGGAAAGAGAGGGGGCCAAAACCCACCACTGCTTCCGACGCCAGAAATTATTGGCAGTGGCTATAATAGCAAGAGGAAGAGGAATCAAGGGGGTTTGGCTAAATGCTGAATCGAGAAAAGAAGAAAGAAAGGGTGAGATTGGAGAACCCGATGGACGAAAGAGAAAGAGAGATGATAGCTAAAGGGAAAAAAATGAAGAGAAAAGAAAGATAAGAGAAGAAGCCGAGAAAAGTGAAGCTTGGCGAGACCAAGAGGAAAATAGAGGAGATACAGGGAAAAGGGATTCATTCTCAAGTTTATAGGCTGAAACAGGGGTCAGTAAAAGGGGTACTGAACAGGGCTTGGGGCATCGGGTTTATTTTGCGTAGTAAATAGGCTGATCGGGATGCATAAAACAAGGCAGAAGAGGCTGTTTCTGGATGTTGACAGAGCACCGATCTAGATGATTTTATTGGCTGAAAAAGGGATGACAAAATCAGTGAAGAGGAGCAAAGAAGGAGAAATAAGGAAGATTCCAACTGAAGCAGAACAGGGCTATTACAGGGAGCATCTTTTCCTTGTTATCAGATAGGTTGATAAAAGGGTTGTTTAGTGTGTTTAAGAAGGGGCTAAAGGCTAAGTTTTGGAGGTTGTTTGTGTTGGATTATGCCCTTAGAACCATTCATTAGATGATTGACTTTGGCATTTTTTATGTATCATGACATTTTATTTATCATAGTTCATTATTATATTTGTCTTATAACTGCGTAATATAATCTTATATGATAATGTCCTTAGAATAGTAATAACACACTATTCTTAAAATATCCCTAGTCAAGTATTATTGTGAATAAGGATAACAATGATACGATAAGACTAGTATGTGGTTGACTGATGACCATTGTCATGGATATAAGATATCAAGTCATCACATAGGTACATGTTAGAGAACTATGTACTGGATCGACCCTCCATGAGAACGCTACATGGATTGTTATATGAATGTCATAAGCGATTCTCATAGTGATGATGGTGTATGTGATCCTTTGACTTGAGATCATCAGAGATCCCAACATAGAGAATTGCATACTTTAATGCTGCTAGATGTCATTCGTAACAGGATGGACTATAAAGGTAGTAATTGGGTATGCCTTGATCTATGTAGAGGGATGTTGAGTGATTAAGATTGGATTTATCCCTCTTATATAACAAGAGTGATGTCTTGGGCCCTTTGATAGAGTGAGACTAAGAAATGCATGGCCGTGCTCGAATAAGTCAATATGAGATATTGATTTTATTTGTTTAATTAGTCTACTCAGGAATCAAGAAACGCTGATTAGACTATACAAGTGTGACACATTCCATGACTTGTGTCTAATCGAGACATCAAAGGATAAAGGGATTAGACTACACGGTAACATCTATCACGAGTAAGGTTATGTCGAGTCATTGACATTCTCGTTACATGGGTAGCAATGATGTGTTGCTAGATACCGCTCATTGCCTGTGACAATTTTGTCATTGCCATTGTTTTGAGAACCTATTGGGTCGCACACTTAGAACGGATCAATGAGGAGCTTAATTAATCCTATTCTGAATTGGATTAAGGATATATCTAATCCTATTCTGAATTGGATTAAGGATATATCTAATCCTATTCTAAGTAGGATTAGAGTTCTGTTTGGCAGTAAATTTTAGGGTAAAATTTACTGCCTATAAAAAGGAAGTTTTTCTAAAACAGAGCCGGACTTTTTAAAAAAAAAACAGAAAAAAAAAACATTCTTTTAATCGAAGCTAGCAGTTCGGTTAAAAGAATCAAAACGCTCCTTAAGGCATCTGATCGTGAGACGTTCAAGAGTCGTAAGATCCGTTCGTGTGGATACCATAGAGGCAGGAACGAAAAGTTGCTGCTTGTGATTCGACCAAAGACAGAAAAAGCAGAGAAAAACGTTAGGTAAAATCTCGAAACCCTAATCAGGCAACCCTCCGAATCGATTCTAGTGGAGGCCGAATGTTTTATTTCCGCTGCGTGTTTGTTTCGGTTTCCTTCAGTTTGGGCTGCCTTTAAAAGCTAATTTAGACTGGCTCCTAGTTGCTGGAGGTTTGCATTTATGAGCTGCATAGGGATGGCTATCGGGTAGTCTAAAGCTGCTATTAAGAGCTATGTGCAGAGCAGGGGTCCCTCCATTTTAGAGGGCTGATGAAGGGTATGATGGTGTAAGGCAGAGGAGGGGGTTTAAACGTGACTTTTCCCTCCAACCTGCTGCTGTGAAATTGTTGTTTGGATAATCGAAGCTCGGCACATAGCAGCTGCAGCGGAGAGAAAAGAAGCGAAACGATTAAGGCTGAATCGTTAGAGAAACCAAGGATGAAGTGGAAGCGAGATGGAGGGCAGGTGAGTTCAGTGACCAACAGCGACTCCTCTCGTCCTAGAACAGAACACTAAGCAACTGTTGGTGAGGAGTGCAGCAGCTGTCTTGGTGCTGGTTATTGGCTGGCTTGATATTCGATAGGTAAAGACCTCTCTATGCCTTAGTCTAGAGCTATATATATATATATATAATAGAAGATTATAATGAAAGAAAAGAATGATGAAAACTTTATTTAAATGTGATATAAATAGGTCCTGTTAAGAGAGACAGAGAGACCATAGTATTGTGAAGAGGAGATAACAAGCAAGGTTCCCGGCTTGAAAGTTATTCAAGAGTAAGGTTCATATCTTAACCTAAGTTTGATCTATGATGTATATATACATATATATATATATATATATATATATTGTCATGCTGACAAGGAATAAATGATCCAACCATGTTGGAAATGTGTTATGTAAGGTTGCTTGAGGAGTTTTTGAAAATATAGATTTAGCGAAAACTCGGGCTAGGCTTGGCATATAAGAAAACAAGAGTAAATGTATAAGTCTCGAATTAAGCTCTGGTTATGCACATATTTTATATGGGTATATGTGTGTGTATATAATTAAATATATATTTTATATGGGTATATGTGTGGGTATATGTATATAATTAAATATAACTCCGCCTGTGTAAGTTAACGCAGCCGGTCCCAAGCCCAAGTAAAGGAGGAGGGTGGCGGTAGGTTTGAACAACCAACCTTAAAACTAGTCCAGTCTCATGAAATGAACCAATATCAAAACATCGTTGGGGCGTCCCCTACACAACGACGCGCTGCATCGGAGCCTGGGTGTAGTGACAAGTGGGCAAGGGTTGCTAGGTCGTCGCCCGGAAGTGACGCGCCACATCGACGCCTGGATGTGGTGTTAAATAGGCAAAGGTTCTCACACCACAATGGACGGGGGTGGGTAAAGAAGTTAGTCCATAACCATAAGCTTAGGTTAGGATCTTGGAATATAGGTACGCTTAGTGGCAAGTTAGTTGAGATTTGTGAGATTATGAGTAGGAGGAGGGTTAACATCTTGTGTCTCCAAGAGACCAAATGGGTTGGGGAAAAGGCTAGAGAGATAACACCTTGTCAATATAAGCTTTGTTACACAGGGAAAGATAGAGACCGAAATGGAGTAGGTATCATTATAGATAAAGAGTACCATAAGGATGTTGTACAGATTAAGAGACAAGGGGATAGGATTATTTTGGTTAAACTAGTTTTAGGAGAAGAGGTGTTGAATGTCATTAGCGTGTATGCACCTTAGATAGGACTTAATGAGGTTAGTAAACGATAGTTTTGGGAGGATTTAGATAAGGTAGTACAAGAAGTACCCATATGAGAAAACTTTTTTATTGGCGGTGATCTTAATGGACATGTAGGTACAAGTAGAGAGGGTTGTGAGAGAGTACATGAGGGTTTTAGTTATGGTGTAAGAAATGAGGGAGGAGATGCTATCTTAAATTTTGCTTTATCTTATGACCTAATCCTAGTAAATACATTGTTTAAGAAGAGAGATTCTCATCTTATAACCTTTAGAAGTGGACCAAGAGCAAGTCAGATAGATTTCTTTTTAACTAGGAGTAGGGATAGACATAGATGTTTGGATTGTAAGGTTATCCCAGGTGAGAGTGTTACCGCGCAACATAGACTCTTAGTTCTAGATATGAAGATGGATAGACGACATCGAAGGAACCAACAAAAAGGAATTGAACGAATTCGATGGTGGAAGCTAAAAGAAGATTGTTATACAACATGTAGAGATAGTTGGATTCAAAAAGAGGCTTGGACAACAGAAGAGAACCCAAATGTAATGTGGAATAAGATGGCAAAATGCATTCGGGAGGTAGGCAAAGAGACATTAGGAGTATCAAACGGAAGAGTGCCGACAGGAAAGGACACAACATGGTGGACTGCAGTAGTAAAAGATGCTATAAAGACTAAGTGAGAGCGTTACAAGGCTTTGATGAAGAACAATACAGAAGAGAGTTTTTCGAAATATAAGTTAGCAAGAAAGGAGGCAAAGAAGGCCGTGGCAGAAGCTAAGATGAAGGTTGCAAAAGAGATTTACGATAAGTTGAATACAAAGGAGGGAGAGAAAAGGATATACAGATTGGTACGAGCAAGAGAAAGGAGGAATCGCGACCTAGGAGTCGTGAAATGTATTAAGGATGAGCATCAAAGAACTCTCGTTAAAGATAATGATATTAAGGACAGGTGGCGAGATTATTTTAACAAATTATTTAATGACGGACAAAATAAAGTTTTGGATAATATTTCGATGCCTCTCAAGGATTTAAATCGGTGCTTTATGCGTAAAATCCAAGAGACAGAGGTAAAAGAGGCACTAAAGATGATGAAGAATGGAAAAGCTGTTAGACCTGATGACATCCCAATTGAAGTTTGGAAATGCCTTGGAGATGTAGGAGTTAGGTGGTTGACAAATCTATTTAATAAGATTTGGCACACTAACAAAATGCGAGAGGAATGGAGGAAGAGTGTCTTAGTACCTTTATATAAGAACAAGGGAGATATTCAAAGTTGCGCCAACTACCGAGGCATAAAATTGATGAGTCACATGATGAAACTATGGGAGAGAGTGATAGAAGAGAGATTAATAAAGAATGTAGAGATATCGGAGAATCAATTTGGTTTTATGTCGGGTCGATCAACTATGGAGGCAATATATTTGCTTAGACAACTTATGGAGCGCTTTCGAGTAATGGGTAAAGACCTCCATATGGTCTTTATAGATTGGGAGAAAGCATATGATAAAGTGCCTAAGGAGGTACTATGGTGGTCCTTAATGAAGAAAAGAGTTCTTTTGAAATATATTAAACTAATTAAGGACATGTATAGAGATGCAAGGACACATGTGAGGACAGGTGGGGGGCAAACAAGTGAGTTTCCTATCACGGTGGGATTACACCAAGGGTCAGCGTTGAGTCCATTCTTGTTTGCGGTAGTTATGGATGAACTGACAAAATCCATCCAGGATAAGGTGCCTTGGTGTATGATGTTTGCAGATGATATTGTCCTATGTGCGCAAACTAGAGCGGAGATCAATACAAAGTTGGAATTATGGAGACAAACGTTGGAATCAAAAGGATTTAAACTAAACAGAGTGAAGACTGAATACATGGAGTGTAAATTCAGTTCTAACCGACTGGAAGAGCATGATGTAGTGAAGTTAGATGGGGTGGCGATACCTAAGCGAGATCATTTTCGATACTTGGGATCAATAGTACAGATGGATGGAGAGATTGATGGTGATGTGACCTATAGGATCCAGGCTGGATGGAGTAAGTGGAGAAGTGCTACAGGTATGTTGTGCGATAAAGGAATTCCTACATGGTTGAAAGGCAAGTTTTATAGGACAGTTGTTAGACCAACATTGTTATATGGTAGTGAATGTTGGGCGACTAAGAGGCTACATACACAAAAGATGAGTGTAACAGAAATGAGAATGTTACGGTGGATATGTGGATATAAAAGAAAGGATAGAATGAAAAATGATGATATTCGTAAGATGATTGGAGTGGTATCTATCGAAGACAAAATGTGTGAAAATCATTTATGTTGGTTTGGACATGTAAGACGTAGACCTATATATGCTCCAGTTAGGAGAATAGAGGCTATGGATGTTGAGAGAAGGGTTAAGACTAGAGGCAGACCGAAAAAGACTTGGAAGGAAGTAGTTTGGAAAGACATGGAGGTTTTAGAATTAGATGAGCAAATGGCCTTGAATAGGAATCTATGGAGGCAGAGAATACATATGGACGATCTAACGTGATTTTAGATATTGGTTCATATAGCCTAACCTAATCTATTGGGATAAAGGCTCTGATGATGATGATGATGATATATACACACACTAAGAAAATATGATGGGAATATATTAAAGTGTATTTAATTAACATGAGTATGATAATAATGGGTAAACTCGTAGTGTAAGACTTGGTGGGAAACCTTGAGGAAAAATAATAAGCTAATAATCTTTTGTAACCCTATAAGAAAATATAAGGTGAAGATTATATTAAATTGAATAAATAGTGCTTCGGTGAAATAAGTGAAGATATTAAATTGTTAATAAATATTTTGGTTGTAGTGTCTTGGAGTTGTGTAGAAGCTTGAGTTTAACTTGGAAGCTCCAGGAAGAAACTTGTAAAGTACCTAAGGTAAGTGTGTTAAATAAAGTTTGCTAAAATCATCTCGTAGGAGATGACTAGGTTTAATTTAATAATTAATTTAGCTTTTGAATTAAGCGATACAACGCTATTGATTGGGCAATTGAGATAAGTAAAGGGAAGACTGAAGACACAATTGAATTGTGATTTTGGATATTACTTGGGCTGGATTGGAACATTGTTTTTCTGCCATATGTGTAATAGCTAGCCAAACTTGTGTGTTGGGTGAGATGTGTTGTTTGTGCTACTTAATATGTGAACATGTCTTGTAAATATATTGTGTAGAAATTAGTCTACCTATTGGATTGTGATAAAACTAGTGAATTATGATTAATATTGAATGACTGAATTGTAATGAAATGTCTGAATTGTGATTGAGATGAAAATATGGAATAAAACCTATGTTATTGCGTTTTTTACAGGTTACGCTAGGCTAAAATATAAGTTGTTATGATTCCAAAATTTCTAGTGATTTGAATAGGAATAAGTGAAATTGTAAACATTAATCACTTTATATGCAAAAGTTAAGTGTACGTGTGCATGTCTTGCATTAATTACAATAGGTAGCCAGATAAAGTGTATAGTGCTATACCGTGGATGCATATATGTATTCGTGCATAGCATGTTCAGTTCATATTACTTTATGCATGAGTTTTATAATATGAGATACTACATTTTGACTTAAAAATCATAGTGCTTAATCAATTTTGTAATAATTGGCATCGATGCAATTTGAAAACTAAAAACTGTTTCTAATCTGTGTTTTGAAAACCGAGTGCCTATAGGGCTAAATGGACAAGGTCATCAGCATCCGGACCGCGGAAGCCACCTTTAGAGACCCCAAAGGAACTACGTACTACATAGATACCTTCGAGATTGTGGAAGCCACGTCTAGAGTCCTAAAGGGAATTACATGCTATATGGGTAGCTCTGAATCTCAACGACATGTCCCATTTTGTTTAGTTTTGATAAGCACTCTGTTTTGTAAACTATAAGCTTTCAATTTGTACTCGGTTTTCAGCTCCATTTCTAAGTGCAGGCAGACCCATTGACCTTCGGGTCATTGTGAGCCTATCGAGCTTGCTCTAGGTTCTATTACCCGTCTATCGAGCTTTGTGTTCTAAACTATCAGTGCAGTGTGCCTATTGAGCCTAATGCTCTAGGTAAATCATACTTGTTTGAAAACCAATAGGCAGGTTCCAATTCTTGACTGATCAGCAAGACTGAAGTATTCTGCGGCCACAGATACCATACTATTGGAGCCACCTCTGGAGACCCTAAAGGTCCTACGTGCTACAAAGATACCTCCGAGACTGTAGGAGCCACCTTTAGAATCTTAAGGGAACTATGTGCTACATGGATATCTCTTGGACTGTGAGAGCCACCTCTAGAGACCTTAAAGGAACTATGCGCTACATAAGTACCTTCGAGATTGTGGGAGTCACCTCTAGAGTCCTGAGGGAACTATGTGTTACACAATTACGTCTTTGTGAAGTTTTATCCATCACTAACTAGGGTGGATATTAAATGTATATCAGTGAATCGGGATAACTACCTAATTAGTTTTGAAATCGTTTACATTGAATTGAGGCTTAAGCCTAAAAGTGACAAGTGATCGATTTGAAATCGTTTCAGTGAATTAAGGCTTTTGCCTAAAAGTAATAATTGATCAGTTTTGAAATCCATTTCCAGTATTTTGAGGCATTTCGCTTACTATATCGATTTTTTATTTTTGTAAGTTCATTTGCTTTAAAAGTGCATAATGCATATGTTTCGAACTAAGTGCATGGAGATTGTGCATTGAATTGAGTGCATTGTGATTGTGCATCGAACTGAGTGCATTATAATAGTGTATCGAATTGAGTGCATCGTGATTGTGTTTTAAACTAATGACATTGTGATTGCATTTCGAATTAAAAACATAGTGATGGTGTCCCAAATTAGACGTGTGGTGATTCTACTTTAAATTAAGTGTACAGTGTAACTGTTCCAAACGAAGTGTTAGCGAATCTTTTGGAATGAAATGGATAGTGAATCTGTTTGAAATAACATGCATAGTAATTCGTTTTGAGCTAAGCATATTGACCATCGTAGTGATGTCTATACTATTGACAATGTAGTGTTGTGTCAAGTGACTACGTCTTTTAGGTATCGTGTTGAGGCTCGAGGAAATGAGGTGCCTAAGGTATCCTTCCGACTAATATTCCATGTAGCCTTAACCTTTAAGTGTGAGTCTATGTTGGTACTTTTGATATCAGGGCATAAATGTCACGCATTCACATCACCTCATTTACTGCTCATGCATACACGTGCATATAGATGGACATGAGTCCAGCTCACATTTACTTAGAAACTGTGAGAACTGATTATATTGTACTATACATGTGTAAATATTTATTTATTAATTAAATTTTTGTATATTTTTGTAAATTATAAGTAAAATAATAATGTGGACCCCACTTGGTTTATAGTGTCTAAATGTATCTATGATGAAGGAAACAGTGTATGGAAGGTATAATAATTATAATGTGGAAATTTTGAGATTTAAATCCCTTATTTACATTATTTTTGGGAAGTGTGGCCAACAAATTAAAAAATGACGATTACATATCGAGAGTATTTTCATAAATTGTGCCCAAAGTAAAATGAATTGGGATGAAGTAAAAATACCATGATATTCTACATGAAAAGAAGTTTAAGATAGTTTCAATAGATTTATCGAATCGGTAGTTAAATTAAAAATTTACGCGATTGACCCGATAGGGGTAATTTTGTAATTTCTCACTTTTGGTGAACTGCGCGTTGACGAAACCACCATGATTCATCAAAATACATCCAATAAGAATTTTTGGTGATGGAATTCGAAATTTTGGAGTCCAATTATATAGTTATAAAAATTACGGAAGCTTAAGCGCAAAATTGTTTGAAAATTTCATAGCTACGGGCATTTTTGTCTTTTTACCCCCTTCTAGAAGAGTCTTCATATTTCCTCTTTACTTGGCCAGCCACTATTCATCGTCTCATCCCAGCCATCCTCATGCCATAAGAAGAAGAAAAAGAAGAAAGAAAAGAAACCTTCCAGAACTACATTAAATCTCTATTTTCTCACAAAATTTCGTACTACAAAATTGTTCTACTCACCTTCCTCTTTCTACCCATACCAAATCCTCATTGAATAAGTGACTATATCAAGAGGAAAGAGAGCTTGAAGTGTTTGGCCATAGGGTACTTCTTGCTATCCATTGTGTTTCAATTAATTCTGATGGTGTAGGATGATTCATTCAAGCATGATAAACGTGTTTAGGGCATTGTATTTGATTAAATTTGGCTAAATAAAATTTCACCATTAAAGGGTGTTTCGGCCAAGCTTGGAAGTATAGGGAACCATAGTGTTTCATGCATGAAATTGATGCCAAATTAAAGAATGAGCATGGATAAGTAAGAATGCAAGCTTAGTTTGTTGAAAAACAATAAATTTGGCTAGATGAAGGATTCGACCACATGAAGGGGAGATGGTTTGGTGCTGCATTTTGATGATTTTAGTGTACTATAAGACTGTAGAAATTACAAGGAATCCACTGGTGCAATCAGATTTAAATTCTAACTTAAAACGGAGAAGTTATACTTTAGCACCGGTAGGAATTATACTAAGTTAATATTCCCAGTATACAATGTGGCTGCAATTAAGCATGAAAAGTAGGTTAAAAATAAGTGTTAAGTGAGTTAATATTTTTGGTGAATTTATTTGCAGCCAGGGGGTATCGGATTTCGAGTGGTGCTATCGAAGAAGTCGGTTAAGTTAGACAGGTAAGGGATGTGTGTGTAGACTGTAGGGATATTATGAATGCATGTTTTCGATGCAAATAATTTTATGAGAATATTTTGGAAGTGAAATGCCTTGAAAACTGTGGCTTTTGGCTGGTATTGAATTGTGTTTGAAGTGTAGGGAGGCTAGGGTATTAGCAGTTAGTATGCTGTTGAAATTTCTTAGAAACTTTTCTAAAAATGCCATAAAAATATTTTGGTGTATTACTAAGTAAATTCCTAGCCTTGGAAATGTAATCTTTTATATTTTCATAAAATATGAATATACCCAAAAACATTATTTAAATATTCGTGTTATTGAAAAGTTACTAAAAATTGCTCTTAAGTGTTTTACAATGTAATAAGTGGTTTATAAAGTGAAGCATTGAAAAGTGAATATTTTATAAATTATTTTCAATATAATATTCACTATATTGTAAATTAACCTTTATGGATTGACTGAAGACTTTTACTTATTTTATTGTTTTCCATAAAGGTGATATTACTATGCAAATACTGTTTTGAGATTGATAGGCCCCGTATCATGTTGATGTATTAATGTGTATTATCTATGTGAAGCTGTTGATATTGATCCTATCTTCAGCATCTCGGTTGACACCTGATCAGTGTACGACTGAGGACATTTATAGACTATAGCCATAGATCTCATGTGATTATTATTATACCCTATTAGGGTTATAGCATGATATATCTTGGGTGATGCTTGGTCTCTACCATTTAATTGTGATATTAAACTGTTATAATTGAATTGTGATATTAAATTATAAGTGATTATCAATGTGTTTTCGATGAAATGAGTGATTGTTTATAAACAATTTACTGTACTAAACTATGTACAATACTGTTTACGAGACTTTTATTGATATATGTGAAATGTGTTCAAATATGACTTTTGTGATTTCTTAATCTAATATTCTCATTGTGATTACATATGAATCTTAGATTATTTAATTCAATACTTTAATTTATGAAAGTATTGATTTGAAATTTAATTATGAAATGTTATAGAAAGGTGTTTTAATTCAATTATCAATACTTACTCCTTATAGTCGCTTCTGGGTTACAGGACAAGACAGGTATTTCAAAATACCTTCCATATTCTATCCGGATCCCTAGCCAACTATAATATCCTTTCTTTACTGTCCCTATTGTGCTATAGGAAAATAAATTATTTTATTGCATATAGATTTCATAATATCAGCTCTGCATACAATTCCCTTACTGAACACATGTAGCTCACCCTTTTATTTTTCACATCTACAGATTATTTTCAGTGACTGCGTGATTTACCTATCCGAGGATTTTGACTGCACTTTTTGGTTATCCCGAGGCAGCTTAGTGTGGATCTTGGAGGTATAATCATTTTCTTTATATGTTTAGACTTATTTTACAGTACTACTATGTTCTAATTACGAATAGGGGATGTAAATGATAAACAAATACTGATATGTAAATATTCGCATTTATGTAAATTAAAAAAATTATTGTTATAAAGTGTTTACTGTTTAAAAAGAGTGGAAATAAAGGCATCACAGACAGCCTAACCATTATTATATGTGTGAAAATGTGTGAATCACTATATATACATACTATGACAACTACTTATAGAGCTGTGGATTGCCCACCCCTTATTTCCACCACCAGCAAACTATCTGAGCTAGCTACTATGCAAAGATGCTGTATGGGACATTGAGGACTATACCTAGTTTAGGTACATACTAGTGTTCTTCGAGCCTTACTTTTGTTATTTCGAGGTATGCAAAAGTGTATCACTTTGTTTACATGCACACTTTATATAGATTACACAGTATAGTTTGTGGATGTGTCATGGGATGTAACTTAAGATCGTTTTAGATAATTTTGTGAGTGATATCATGACTGAGTGTGATCTTGGAATCTGATTAGTTTAGAGATGTGAATGGATGATTTTGGATGTGAAATAATATGAAAATGACTCTTGTGATTGGGATATAGTAAATGCTTATCTATTACAAGTGATTATCTAGGAAAATTTTCTCATTACAAAGGGGGATATTTTCGATTTGTTTTTAGATAGAGTTGTATGAGTAAAAATGATCATTACATCTCTAGAAGAGTTTTATAATTCACCATTGGAATAAAGAATAAGTTGGATTAAAGTTAAAAAGGATAAGTGAAAATTGTTTAGTGACTACACTGACACAAAAAACAAACATTAAAGTGAAAAGAAAAATCTAGTCCGTAAATTTGCTAAGTGTAATAAGAGTAAGAGTTAAGTGTATGTCAAGGGATTTGGGTCGTGACATAAATTGTTATATAATCATTAATATATAATTATATATTTTATACAAAATATCATAGAAATTAAAAAAAAAGGTACATAATCCTTGTTAAATAATGAAAATATTAAAATGCAAAAACTTATATTTTTATAAATATTTATTAAATTTTAACTTTAGAATTTTTATTATATTTTCATTTAACTATATAGAAAATTAAATTAATTATTATATTCAAAGTTATAAAATGTTTATAGCTTATAAAATTTCAAAATAATTTGAACCCAACTTAACCTAACCAATTGATAAGGTGATAAACTAGTAATTATAAATATTTTATTGTTATTTATTTATTAGTGTTTTATGACTAAAAGAGCTTGCTAATGTCTATTTTATGTTTTAGGTGATAAAAATTAGGTTTGGAATAAAAAGAATAAGCGCAGGATTTTTCTGTCTAGTTTTAAAAATGCACATTTTTGACCATTTTAATGACCTGATCTCAAGAAGATGTCTCATGAAAATTGTAGAGGACTTCTCAAGCTTTTCTAAATGTACAAGATCGCGAAAATTGGAGTTTGTTTGATAGGTTAAACATTTGAAGAAAGACAACATATAAAATTTATCAATAATTGCGATTTTTAAAAGTAATTCCAACAAAGTAAGACCAAGACAAGATTTGGTTGAGACAAGAGTTGTCTGAATTTTTATTATGTCTTAATGTAGTAATTATTTTTAAGACAATGTATTAAAATTAAGACAAGTAGAGATTAGTTAGGAAAAGAGTTGTAAAAAGATAAGACTTGGATAAAAAGTTAACTAGTAAAATTGAAGTCTAACTCTTATCTTTAGAATCCTAATTCAAGTCTACCTAAAACTCGTCGGCCTATATAAAGAGCATTGGGCTCTCCACAAAAATAATCCCTCTCTTCCCATCTCTTAGTCTTGTAGAGTTTTTCTTTAGGCTTTTAATAAAATTTTCTTTTCTTTTTCTTCTTTAATTGCTTTTCTTGATTTCTATTTTTTTTTCTTTATAAAAATTAGTTTCTTTTATTTCCTTTCTTCTTTCTCTGCCAAATTTTATTTTCGTTTTCTTCCAAATTGTTTTCTTTTTAGTTTCTTATTGATTTAACGTTTTCTTTATTAAATTTTTAGGCAAAATTGATTTTTTATACTTTCTCTAGAGGGATTTTTATTTTATTTTTATTGTTTAATAGTAGTGATCAATTTCTTGAGTAATTTTATAATTGATTTTTGTTTCTTTATTAGTTTTATTAATTGTTTGTTAGGTTTTTGCTTGATTTCTTTTCTTGATTGATTATTTTTGTTTTTGTATTATTCAAGATTGCTTATTTGATTGATTTTTACATGATTTTAACTTTCTTGATAATATTTAACATGAATTTGATAATCTTGAACATGTCTAGTGAATAGTTCTTTAATTCAGTTATAAGGTAATTTAATAATTCTTGGCAAAAACCTGTTGTAAGGTTATAAGCTTATCATATAATTGTTATTAAATATCTGAAATTCTTTGAGCATAATCCCATGATTGTTTGATTGATTAGATAGGATGCGTAGCTATTTGATTTAATTAAATAATCTATCACTAGATTAAAGACTTAAGTCCGTAATTACTTTTGGATTTAATCATAAGAGGTTTAGGGAAATGAAAGTTTAAGTTAAACAAATTTGCATCGTATGTGTTTGTTGCTTAAGTTAATCCATATCTTTCTAGTTTTTAATACTGCTAATAATATTATATAGAAATCGTATCTTAAGTAAATTAATTAGTTAAAGATTAATTGGGAATCGTATTTTTGATTAACGACTAAGTAATGATTGATGGTGTAACTTGCCGTAGTTGGTACACTACAATTGACTATTAAATTAACAATGATCTTTTAATTTCAATGATCAACAGAAAAATCCAAAAATATTATATGCCTTGTAAGTGAAACTCTTATATGATTATTTGATAATTATTTATTTACAATTCTTTGTTTTAATCTAATTTGTTAATTTTGCCCTAAAATTAGTTGTAGTAGCCCTAAAGACCCTCTGTCTTCTCTTCCTTGAAAATAGACTTTAATTTAAATAGATAATTTATTAATGTAAGTCTTTATGGAATTGACCTTCACTTTTGCTATCTACATCCTAGTTGTTTAGAAATTTATTTTTAGTAACCTACGACACTACCACCAACTCAAACCAAACAAAACCTGATATTATCTGAACCCAAAATTATCAGAAATTAAAAATATCCAAACTCAAAAAAACTAAAATCTAAAAATTCCAAGCTCAAAACGACCTAAACTATAAAATAATCCTCAACATGAAATGACCCACATTTGAAGACAACCCTACCTAGACTGACCCTTTTGTCACCTATATATGTTTTTACAACCCAGTTTTTTTAAAATTTTATGACAAAATATTCTAAAGGGAGAAGACTTTATTAACCTAATTTAAATTACTTAATTATCCGTAACTCAAAAATTCCATTTCCTTTTTCTCCTCTTGTCTTATCCTCTCTTCCTAAAATCCGATAGTTAACTTACCTACCACGCCAATCATTGGTTACTTGTTTTTTCTCCTTCCAAAATGCCTCTTTTAAAAATGTACAAAATATAATAAAAAAAAATTTAAATCTTTGGGGAGGGTGAAGAGCTTTAACTGTGACTAAACTTCGAACATGATTAATTTCGAACCGTTAAAAAGAATGATGATATTTATAATCTATACCAAAAAAAAAATTAAAAGCGATGTTTTAAACTCGAAATTGCCTCTCTCAAGCGAAACTTTTTTTTTTTAGAACCATGAAAAGGTGGAGGAAAGCCAAATAATCCACATATCGTCATCAATTTTGTGCATCCAACAATATCCAATCAAAGTAAAGCATGGTACCTTCACCTTTTATCTCGTTATTAAATAAATTTAAGACCAGCACTATCTCGTCCTTCACTAGCACAGGCCATCCTTTAACTGAGAATTCAAGAACAAGCCCATCAACTTCAATCAAACTACAGCCTGCGACTTCTTTTCTGATGCCTCTTTCTTTCATTAAGGTTCTAATTCTCTTCACATCATCAAATCTACCAGCTTTGGCATATATATCACACAAGTTAATATAAAAAGCATGGTTCCTCGGTTCCAAATCAATCAAATACTTTGCTACCCTTTCTCCTAATTCCATATTCCCATGAATCTGACAGCCTCCAAGTAATGCTCCCCAAACAAACACATCTGGCTCCATTGGCATACTTCTAACAAGCTCTTCTACCTCATGAAATAACCCTGCTCGACTAAGTAGGTCAACAATGCATGCATAGTGGTGAAGCTGTGGTTCTATTGAATAAACACGCCTCATCATATCAAAACACCAGCGACCTTTCTCTACCAAGCCAGAATGGGCACAAGCTGACAATAACCCAAGAAACGTGACATGGTTTGGTTTCATTTCCTCGGCTTCCATCCTTCCAAAGGTGTCAAAAGCCTCCTTAGTGTAGCCATGAAGTGCGAATGCAGAAATCATGGCAGTCCATGCCATGGTATCCCTTCGAGGCATTTCCTTAAAAACCTCATATGCCCTCTCCACACTACCACATTTACCGTACATATCAATCAATGCTGTTCCAATCACCACGTCACATTCAACACCGCTTCTCCTCAAATAACCATGTACCCATTTCCCATGATCAATTGCACCAAGATAAGCACAAGCTGAAAGTACACTAGCCATTGTAATTTTATCTGGTTTAACACAATCAGTACTTAAATTCTGCATTTCATGGAACAATTGTAAAGCCTCTTTTGCCCTGCCACCCTGCACAAAACCTGTTATCATCGAATTCCAAGTGATAATATTCCTCTTTTCCATACTTCCAAACAATTCTAATGCCATGTCAAGATTCCCACCTCTCAAGTACCCAATAATCATGGAATTCCAAGAAACAACATCCCTATTCAGCATTTCATCAAACAACTTCCTTGCACTATTCAAATACCCACATTCAGAATAAAAGCTTACCAAAGAATTTTGAACGTAAAGGTCACAAAACCATCCAAATTTAATGGCTTTCCCATGAATGCTAGACCCTAGACGGTTTTCGAGCCTCCTTGCGCATTCCTTTATGACAAAAGGAAACGTGAGGCAATCCGGTGAAATGCCGTTGAAATGCATTTGCTTGAAGAGAAGTAAAGATTGTAAAACGTGGGTGTCCTCTGAGTCGCCGATTTTGGTAGCGTATGCTCTAATCATGATGTTATATACGGACAGTGTTGGGTTCTTTATGAATTTAAAAACATGAGTCGCGTAGCAAAGAGAACCGGAGTCTGAGAGGGCAGAAAAGAAGAGGAGACGAGTAATGAGAAAATCTTGATGGATTTTGGATAGTTTTGGAGAAGTTATGATGTGGGCATGAATTTGTTTGAGCTCTCTCGGAGTCTTGAACTCTTCGATTAAGCGTGAGATGGTGTTTTTCAGCGTTGGACATTTAGGTTCCAGCATGTTTAGTTTAGAGAACGGAGTAGCCAGTTCAGCAATATTTTTGTATTGGCAAAAAAACCATTTCTAATCTGTTTGGCAACAGTTTACCCGCTGCTTTTATTTTCAGTACTCGGTTATCAGTCCGCTCAATTTGAAGAGGAAGTACAGCACTGATAACAAGCATTTTGATTGATTTGATACCCACTTAGATCTTACAGCCTAGAGAAGAAAATAATGACGACAAAAGACAAAGTACATCAGAAGTAAGACGCTCAAATTCTATTTCGCAGTAGTTGATTTGCTAGAGGAAACAAGAATCCAACAAGTCGGAAAGGGATTTAATTGCCATTAAATGGATACACAGTCATTGCACTGCTACTTTTTATTGCGCATCCACAACCCAATGGTACTGCAGATGCAGCATGCACGCATTGGAAGAACTAAACCGGACCATATATTTAAATGAAAAATACATTCAAAATTTATGCAGATAAGTTCATTTATGATGACAATGCCCCTTAAGTAAGATATCCGATTCGGGTCTTGTGAATGAAGAAAATAATATTAAGAGAACTTTTCTCGTATCGGATCCAACCATAACTTAACTCCGAATTAATCGAAACTCAAATTGACTTCCAGATATCGAAAGTCTTAACCCAAAAAAAAAAAAGTTCATCTATGATGACATATAAAGAAGTCCCAGAGTACTGGGTGTTCCCACTGTAGCATCAAAATTTATATGTCTATATATACATACACATAAGGACAGCAATGTTGCATGACATTCCATCCGTATAAATTGTACATGTATCAATTATTTTTTCCACCCTTTAACTATCATTGTTTTCACCCTCTTCTTTCCTTAATAGTGTAGACACCAAATTTTTTTTTTTAGTCAGGAGTGTTTTTGTGCAGATAAGAATAGGTTGATTTTCATTTCAAAACAGGATCGAAGTTATTAATATTACTTGATTTCCCAAATGGAATTAAATGTGAGAAATTTGAATCAAATTGTTTTCTTTGGGATAAGTCTGGTCTTATTTTCATAAAACCTGACTTACGAAAGTCGAGGCCAATTCCGACGCAAGTAGAGTGAAAATCTCAAATTAAGAGCGATATTAGGTCATGTTTGGTGCATAGGATGATGGATAGGATAGGATGATAATTATCCTATCTTATGTTTGGTGCACACATTAAGGGAAGGATTGGATTGCAAGGAGGATTAGTCATCCTCTTAGTATAGGATAACTCAATCCTCTTCAAAAGGTAAGGATTATTTTTAATCCCATAGGATTAGAAATAAATACTCATATTTTATTATTTTATCCTTAACATGTATATTTAAAAATTAACTTAAAAAAATTATAAATTTAAATTATGTTACTTTAAAAAAGAGTACTTAAAAAAATCATTTTATATTATTTTTAATTTTACACAATAAATATTGTGAAAGACATAAAAAATTATCCTATCCTATTCTTAATCTTTATACACACCAAACATAAGATAGGATGATTTAATATAATCTTATCCTATCCATAATCTTATATTATCTTATCCTATACTCGTCCTATGCACCAAACATGACCTAAGTTCGTACGTTTTGATTGGGACCCCAGGCTAAAAGTCTATTCTAAATTTTCAGGCCCACATTAAGTACATTTTCCGAGAGTGAAAATCTCGAATTAAGGAGCTCAAAACTCATAGAGGTTTAAAACTCCAAGAATATTCTTGTTTTTGTTATTGGTCCCATTTACCTTTATTTATATCTTTTACTTTTATTTTTATTTTGTTTTTATTTTATTTTATCTTCATTTTCATTTTTATTTTTTACTTTTATTTCATTTCATTTACTATACACAAAAATTTTAAAAATGTATATAAAAAATGTATCATCTAATATATATATAAAAACCAAAGCATTTGACTACAAGTAGAACATTATATTTGGATAGTCTAAAAAATCGACACGTGTAATATCTTAAAATAAAAAATAATATTTTTTTCAATTTTTTATAGATAGGAATCTATATACATTAAAATTTCAAAATAAATTAATTATATTTTTAAATCAATTATCTATTTCAATTTCTAAAAGATAAACATATATATTTTATATTTTTAAAAATTAAAGAAAATCCCATATTATTTATAAATTTCTTTACTCATCTTTTATCAATATACATATACTGTTATTATATACATTATTTATAGAAATAATTAATTTTGGTATAAATTTTTTATATGGATACACTTTTTTAAAGAAAAAGACAAATATATTTTATATGAACACGTGATATGTGTGGTAAGATGAATTTTTTTCATCTTTAAAATATAAAATACCCACAAAAAATCACTTAATCATTGATCAATGTTACACTTCTAATTTTAATAAGATTTGGTTTTTATAATAATCTTATATCTTATATATTAAAAAAAAAGCCAAAACTCTTGGCTAAAAATAAAATATCCTAGGAAAATACCTTTACTTTTTATACTTAAAATAATAAATTGATTATTTTTCAAAAAAATAATAAATTGATTTTAATTTTTATATAATAATCCTATTTAATTAATTATTTAATTTTAAAATATTTGAAATTTTTAAAAAATAGATTTCAACTATATTATCTTAATTTAAATCAAGTAAAATTTATATCAGACTTTAAATTTTTATTACTTATTATGTTATTTTAAATTAAAAAAATATCCATATAATTTTATCAGAATTATCTTAAAATTTTTAATCTTTTATCAAAAACATTAAAATTGTATGTTTATGTTTATGTATTTTAGTATTGAATTAAGCTTCCATATCTTCTTTTCAATTTTCGTTTATTTCTTTTTCAGACTTATTTGTTCAATCATTTTATTTAGAAAAAAAAAAGTCCATATAGGTTATCTATTCTCTTGAAACGTGTATGATCTTAAATATTGCATTTAATTATTTTGAATTGATTTGAATTTTAAAAAACTTAAATAATAAATTATTTTTAGTTTTATTTCTATTCACATTTTTACTTTACTTACTTTTTATGTTTGACACTATTATAAATACTATTTTTAAAAACCCTAAAAAATAGAGCTTTTCAACAATAAGATTAATTTGGAGTCATCTAAATTCTAATTTTAAAAATAAATCAATTTCAAATATGCAATATTAACCAATAATCTATTAATGATTAATATAATAATGATTGTTTTTATTAAAATTGTAGTTATTTAATTCATTTATTAAATATTTAAGATTTGTGATATTTAATTTTTCTTTAATTTTTTAATTGTTATTTGATTTTGAATTATTTTTTAATTTGTGTATTCTATATATACATCAAGTTTTTAATACATTATTCAACATGTATTTCAAAATATTTTTTTTTATAATTCTATTCTTTAAAACATTATTATAAATTAAAATATCCACTGTGCATCGCACCGGTTTAAATCTAGTAATAATAAAATGAAAAAACAAAATTTTAACATTTTTGAAAGTTTCAAGAAACAAATCATCACTAACTCTGTATAAAAACTCAGCAGTAAATAACAACAATTAAATAAATTAAATAAAAACAAAAATAACAAAAAATAAAATACAAATACAAATTTTTTTGGTGAAATAAGGCACCATTAAATAAAATAAAGTTCAGTTCGATGAGGTACAACACAAAAGCCTTTAATGAGGATTAATACAAACCGTTCTTGGGAGGGTAATTCTTAGAGATGGCAAACGAGCGGGCTCGGGCGGGTTATATTCGGGTTCGGATTATTTTGGTTACGGATTTTTTAGGTTTCGGGTATTTTCGGTTTCAGGTTTTTTCGGTTTTGGTTTTTTCAGTTTCGGTTATTTTCTATTTCAGTTCGGTTTCGGGTTCGGTCGGGTTTTAATCGGGCGGGCTTAGTCAAATTATTTTAAAATTTTATAAATTATAAGTATTTTTAAAATTTTAAATGTAATAATTAATTTAATTTTATATAGTTAAATAAAAATATAATAGAAATGCTAAATTAAAGTTAAAATTTAATAAATATTTATATAAATATAAATTTTTACATTATTACTTGACAATTATTATTTTTTTAATTTCTTGTGATATTCACATGTGTTATAAAATATATAATTATATATTAATAATTATATAAAAATTTAGTTTTTAAGTGAGCCAAATATATATAATAAAACTAAAAGAAAGTAAAAATCCAAAAGTATTAGCGATACAAATAAATAATTAACAAATTATAAATAAATCACACTAAATAATTAAACATTTATATAAATAGCTTTATACTCTTAATAATAACTTATTAGGTTATTGTATTTTTTTAGATCAATATTGGGCCATTGGAATTTAGACACTCTTAGTTCAATAAATTTCCTCTTTTTTTTTAACTTTGTTTTATTATCTTTTTTAATAATTATATTATATTTATAATAAAATTTTAAGTTTTTAAGAATTTTTTTACATTTATTTTGTCTTTTAAATACCAACATAATCAGTAATTAAATTAAATTTAACCGCATAACTAGTTAACTAATTGTTCAATTATAATGTCGAATAAGATTATAGTATACATTAAAAAACTTAATATTATGAATAATTGGTCAATTAATTACCTCAATTTTATATTTATTTTATTTTTGGTTTGTACATAAATCATAATATAACATTATTATATTAAATATAATCGTACTCATACATATTAATTAATCAAATATCTCATTAAAAATTTAGAATGTCAAATTAAACAAGTTATATACACCAATTAACATTATATTATAAATAATAACATTTGATATAATCATATCATATACGGTTATACACCAATTGAGTACTAATTTTTTCATGTTCACATTAACATAATAATATTATATATACACCAATTGATCGAATATCTAATTAAAATGTTAAATAGTAGATATTACTAAATTAATTAATATAATGCGAGTTATTTAAATATAATTAATAATAATATTAATAAAGTATAAAAACAAATTTTATTAAAGTTACCACTTACACAGTAATACTACTATAATATATTATTAAATTACACTTTAATTTACTATTAGAATTATTATTTTTATCTACACTTTAATTTTACATTTAATAGATAATAAATAAATTATTTTTGATAAATACTTAATTCTATCAAAATAATACTTACACACTAAGAGATTACATAATTTATTCTTAAAAGATTAATATAATATAATATATAAATCATTATTATAAGATACCAAATTGATTTATTCATGTATAAGATTATTATAATATAATAAATAATTAATTACCAATAGCTTGAATTATTAATGTCTTTTGTTTTAAGGCTAAAAATAAAATTACCAGTAGCTTGATTTATAATTTTCTCTTTTAATGATGCCCAAGCTTATAAAAAAATTGTACTTGTATTGTTTAATTTAATTACTTAACTTTTTCTAATCTTAAAAACTTGAATTTTAATTTTAAGATTAGGTTTTTTTAAATCTAAATTTAATATCTTTCCATACTTGAAACTTTAAGAAAATATAGTTTAAATTTAATTTTATTAAAAATATTTTTAATGTATTGCACAAAATATCAAATTCAAAGTTTCAAACAAATATTGAAATTATATAATTTTTTTATATATTTGATTTATTATTGTATTAAAATTAAAATTTTATTATAAAATAAAAATAATAAAATGTTAAAATGATTTTTATAATAAAATCAAATGTTAAATTAATAATATATTTATTATTATAAATGCAATAAGTATAATATTAATGATTATTTGATATCATATATTATGGTGTTTTAAATTAATTTAATTTAATTGAATTAAAAAGATTCAATATTTATTTTGCTGGTAATACATAATTGATAAAATTGTATAATAAATAATAATTGTTTTTAAAATTTTAAACTTTTTAATTAAAAAAGTGTATCAATTATTTATTTGTTTTTAAATAATAATTATATAATTATAATTCGGGTTTTCTCGGGTTATAAATTCGGTTTTTTACGGGTTTAGGGTAGGATCGGTCTCGGTCTTGGTTCATATCGGGCTCGGGTTATGTCGGATTCGGGTTGTATCGGGTTCGAGTTTTTTCGGTTTCGAACTTTTTCGGTTTCGAGCTTTTTCGGTTATGGGCCTTTGACTTTTTTGATCAATTCGGACTGGTCCCGATTCGATCTCGGACGGATTTGAGAGGGTTTTTGAGCTCAGATCAGTTTTTTACACCTCTAGTAATTCTCTGCCTATCAGCTTCCAACTGAGTAAGAACAAAACAGGTGGAACAGTATATTCCACCATCGATGAAACTCTGTCAGCACCCTTCTTTGCCAGCAGATTAGCACACATGTTAGTTTCTCTAAACATGTGCATCAGCTTGACTTCCTCTAGCTGACGAAGTAATGACTTGCAATCACCAATGATTCCACTACAAGTATGATTATGAGAAACTTCTTTAAGGACATACCTGATAACCAACTATGAATCAGCTTCCACCACTAGCTTCTTGAATCCATGGTTGAGAGCTAATCTAAGTCCATCCCTTAGTGCCCACAGCTCAGCACAAACACTCGTAGAAATTCCAATCCTTGACAGTATCCAAACACCAATCTACCATTACTATCCCCTCCAGCACCTGCAACCCTTGGATTTCTTCTAGTAGATCTATTAGTGTTAGAGAGAGGATTGTATAAAACAGTTACATCACGTCAGCATATATCACTTCCATTTAAATCATGTCTGTCACGACCCGAAGGTTGCGACTTTCCTTTAATACTTGTACTTTACTTAGTCTACAAATTTATGGACTAAATTTTTCTTTTTCATTTTAAGGTTTGTATTCGGTGTTAGTGTAGTCACTATACTATTTAGGTGACCTATAGTCATTTCATTTAAATATTTAACAACCACGGAAACGATTCTTAGTTACATCCCGACTTGTTAAACAGAATATGTATTGTGCATCAATTTAAGTCTTACATGTAAACAAGTATTTTATAAGGAACATATACCTCAGAAGACTAGTATAAAGTCCATACACAGTCTCCGATGCCCACTGAGCAGCTCACATGGCAGATGTTAATTTCAATAATCTGAAAAAGATGAAATTTAGTGGGGTGAGCAAAACCACGGCTCAGTAAGATACTAATATATATACAAGAGTAGAATTATACTGTTTTAAACTGCAATGCTTAAAACTTGCAAGGATGCAATTACAGTTAATCCTTTCTCATCGATACATCTCATTATCACTTTTCATTTCATAATCATGCTTTGGTAAGCTATCATCTCGTATCAACTCTCATATTTACTTTTCATTTCATAATCATATTTCTGTATTCTATCATCTTTTATCAATTCTCATATCATCTCTTATCAATTCTCATATTGTGGATCATGATCACGGTGGTACGAAGTCATAATTCTCTTCGTGTATTTCTATATTCATGTTTCATATCATATCATAACATCATATAGGTGAGATATCATTACCACCGAGTCGTGATGCTCCTCATATATTCTTCATATTTAATTGAGATATCCTATCGAGTCACTTTACATTTAACAATCATATTCCTGTCTTAAATCAATTCATATCACTTATCGTATGTGAATTTATGATCACGATAGAGTAAGATCAGAATTCTCTTCATATCAATTATATGTTCATATATCATATCATATCCTATCATATCATCATATAGACGAAACATCATTAACGTCGAGTCATGACATCCCTCATGGAATTCTCATATACTAAGCATATTATCATATCAGGGTTTAATATGCAATTCATGTAATTTTTCTGTATAAACCGCTATCATTTCAAATCATATCATATATACTTTAGGACATGCTTAACATATGAATTTTCAATTCATTTCAAATTTGCCTTTGAGGCATGATAGAAACATATTCAATTTCAGTTCATGTATTTGTTTCAGAGCATGTCTAAAACATGTGTGGTTTTAAAACATTTTTCATATACTATAAGTCATATCAGGTCTAGAGTTCATTTCAAATCAATTTATACTCTAGACCGCATATCATTTTAAATTCGACACGAAATCGTATATAAATCATATCAGTGTCGAAATCATTTATCATATACTTTTAAAACATATACTGTAAATCATATCAGGTCTAGAGTTCATATCAAATCAAACTATACTCTAGACCGCATATCATGCCATGTTCGACACAAAATTACATATAAATTATATAAGTGTCGAAATCATATCTCATGGACTTTTAAAACATGTTTAAAACATGTACTGTTTCAAAACATATTTCATTTCAAATCTATTTCATGTACAGTATAAATCATGTCAAGTCTAGAGTTCATATCAATAAAGTCATACTCTAGTCTTCATATCATATCGGTTAGAGACTAGGCTAAATCCCTATCATCTCTCTATCAATAAAGACTTAAATCACTGTAGCTAGCAGTGAAAATCATGTCATCATCCCTTGGAAACCAACTAAGGTGCTATCTATGGCCATAGACCTCATCTCTCTCAGCCCCACTGATCAGGCGTTACTGAGACCTGTCCACGACTATTGTCGGACAAGCATCTCTCTGCCTAATGAGCAAAGTTCCAATTAGGCGGTTTCCACTATGCTTTATTGAATTTAATTCTTTTAGGGTGCCTACAATCTCATAAAACATTTAAATCTATAGCTTTCTTTTTAATATCATGTAAAGCATATAGTAAAATTCTGTATGAGACTTCATATATCAAAATATATATATATATATATTTACCATATACTTTCATTTCAAAACAAATCAATATTTTTCAGTATTCATATAAACATTATTAAAATGTTCCAAGTTGCAAGAAAGCATGCTTAAATGCGATGCTGTAAAACATTTCAGTATGCAACTTTGGTAATATTTTCATCAAATACAGAGAAGCGATTCATTCAATTTTATCGCCATCAACTATTCGATTTCAAGACTTTCTTTCTGTCAAATCAGTAAATCACTATTTTATTCATTCACTATTAATTTAATTTAACATTCAACTTGCTCAGTACTCAATTCATTCGGAAATCGAATCACTTGGTATTCATACCATTCGGTATTCAATATCCTTTCTCAATCTCATCGACTATTATAATAATCATTTATACATCTCATCATCAATATTAGGATCGCTTCATTTGTATGAATCTTCTAAGTTTCTATAAGCATTTAAACATCAGTTTCTAAATAGTCATCAAGTTACCGAAATTATGGAAATAATAATATCATCATTCAATATTTGTTCCAGAATCGACATCGAGGATAACAGAATCACAAAATCGATAGTCACTTATCAAATCCATCTATGATTTGATCTATTGATACATGTTCATCATTTCCGATTTGAGGTTCAATTTCATTTACTATTACAAAATCGTATCTAAATCCTCAAATCAATTTTCATATGGCTTTTATGATTTTATCCGAACTTATGCAATTGTCGATCTTATTATTCAAGATCTATTCTAAGGTTATAAGCACAATCATCTTTTCACATATTTATCACTCATTTCTTTGAATCCATAATTGATCGGATTGTGTCGTAATTCAATCTCAATTTTGATCTCTCGAGTTTGTCTATATTATCACATTCGGAATTATTTCAAAATCATGAAACCGGACTCGATAAATTCTGTAAATCATTACTCCGTTAATAACTTCACAATCCAATCATTCGACCATCGAAATTTCAACTGTGATCTTCTCTTCCAAGCTATATCATATAATTATCATCACTTTTATCCGTGATCCGTCTAATTAATAATTCCACCTCAATCTCAACTTGATACCATTTGTGATATTAAAATTACTTGATTTATCGATTCTATAAGGTTTAAATCATGTAATTCACCACATTATCGTTTTCAACGAGCTATCTTCTTATCGATTTCAATATCAAATATTTTCGATAATACCATAAAATCCTTTCAATATTTATTTTCAATAATTATCTCCAAGATTCCATTTATGTGGAAGACTTAATCTTTTTCCTCAAATATTTTCGTGGAAATTCCGGCAACATAACGGCTTAATTTCCTCTAAACCTCTTGCCAGGAAATACAATTTATAATTGCAGCCATTGATTCTCACCAATTTTTACCTCTTACTAAGACCCCCACCATCAATTGTGGGTCCTCTTAGTATTTTTAATATCAATTAAATCAATTCATCATATATAAAAAAATCATAATTCCATTAAAAATCATTCCATCAGAGCATTATATAAGATCATAAATCCCACATACAATATAATGCTACTAATGCTTTATAAAAGTATCTTATCTATTCGCCAAGCTTGGCGCACTTTTTGATTTTCGAGCCTTGCCGAACTCCACCATTCGTCGCATTTCCGCTTTACTACAATTTCAATATTAATGCACTACATCAATATAACCATAAATTATTCAATAACATCAATACTTTATTTTTCCTCAATTTTTTTCTTACCTTTTCTTTCTTCTTCTTCTTCTTTTCCTTTTTTCTTTTTCTTTTCTTTTCTTTTCTTCTTTTTCTTCTATTTTTTTCTTTTCTGTTCTGTTTTTTTTTCTGGCCTGAACCGGTTCGGACCGGTTCAGGCCGGTTTGGTCGGGCCGGATTCTGTTGGCCGGTTTGGTTACCTCTCGCCGGCATCACCGCCGGTTCGCACCCTCCACAGCTAGCCACGGTTGTAGGGACGCCGGATCTGGTCTCGGTTTCCCCAGCGCCGGCGCCGGCGATGACGGATCTGGCGGTGGTTTACGGCCTCTTTCTCCTCCTCTTTTCTCCCTCTTTTCTCTTCTTCCTTCACCGTCGGTTGTCCCTTTCACTTGGCCTGACCTCGCCGGTGTCGAAGGCAGCGGCGGTGGCGTCCGGATGGGCCGTCATCGCCTTTTCCCTTTTTCTTTTATTTTTCCTTTCTCTTTTCTATTTTCCATTCGTTTTTCTCTTCTCCTTTTTCTTTCCCGTCGTTGGCGTTGGCGCCGGCGTCAGCTTCCTCTCCTCGGCTCACCGGCGGCGGTGCTGCCTCTTTTTCCTCCCGGCGCCGGCCGGCTCTCCCTTGTGTCTCTGTTTGCTTCTCTTCTGTTTTAGTAAGCAGAAGAGAAGTGTGGGAATCGGGTTCCCCGATTCCCACTTCTGTTTCTTGTTTTTTTTATATATAAGTATATATATTTTTATATAAATCACTTATATATATAAATATATATATATATATATATATATATATAGATACTTTAATTCACATTACTATATATATTTCATAAATATATCATATATATGTAAAATATATATTTCATATGACCACTTATACATCTATACTCAAATTTAAAAATATATATTTATATATATACTTTTTACACTTTTAACACAAAATAATATTTATATTTATCCAAGGTATATTTATATAATATCATTATATAAATATATCAAAATATTTTTATTTCTTATTAAGTTTTGGATTTCTAAATATCCAAAAATTATTTTCTCCATTTTCTTATTTAATTTGGATTTCCATTTATCCAAATTAAATTTCCTCCTTCACTTCTTATTTCCAATTTAATTTTCCTTTTTATTTCTTATTTAATTTGGATTTCACTTTGTCCAAATTAAATTTTCTGGATACCTTATATTTATTTATAAAATTCTCGGTCTTCACATTCTCCCCACCTTAAGAAATTCGGTCCTCCGAATTTAATTTAGATTAAAAGGTGGTACCATCCTGTACTCTTATCTTTCTTGTCCTTTCACTCATCTTTCAAATGATACTGCCAGCATACCTTCAATATTAAAATCACTTTTTATACTGTTATATATCGTTTTTTTTATATTTTTATACTCCTTAAAACTTCTTATAAATTTGGGAGTTAACAAATTTCATCTCTCTTTGCATTATAGCTAATTCATATTGTTCATCATCCATTTTTCTCATTTGGTGCCAAGTCGATATAGCTTGATAGCTATCATTTAAACCATTTAATTAGTAGTATGTAATTGTCCCAGTAGCTTTTAAATTCGGTGCACCCGCTCTCAATATATCTGTAAGCGTTCACATATTACGCTCGAATATTCATATCAATGCGAAGCAGTGCTATCAATAAATTTGGAAATCCTAAAGCCTTTTGCTATTTCCCATAAGCATATGACAACTCAGGGACTCCCATCACATGTATGCTCATTAGAACTTCAAATATGTTCTCATCATTCTATAATCATATTCCGATTATGGCACTAGAGAATTTAGGAGCCTGATAATGGAAAGTGATTCCATTCAAACAATCAGTCCTTAATCACTTACATATCATTATATTTCTTTTGGGTTTCATATTATCCCACAACACTCATTGTCACATTGATAAATCAAGGCTGCACCCCATTGCAGACTTTACTGTTAATCATCTCTTGCCATAAATGCAACATTTATTAATCATTTTATCTCTATATCTCTTTTCATGTAGTATTCTTATTACATCTCGATGTGATAACCAAAGTGAAATCACTTTCAGTCTTAATTTCGAAAACTGCTTCATATTCGTGTTCCATTATAACTGTGAAGACCGAGAACTTTCTAAATAAATATAAGGTATCCGAAAAATTTAATTTGGACAAATTGAAATCCAAATTTAAATAAGAAATGAAAAGGAAAATTAAATTGGAAATAAGAAATGAAGGAGGAAATTTAATTTGGATAAATGGAAATCCAAATTAAATAAGAAAATGGAGAAAATAATTTTGGATATTTAGAAATCCAAAACTTAATAAAAAAAAAAATATATATATATATATATTTTGATATATTTATATAATGATATTATATAAATATACCTTGGATAAATATAAATATTATTTTGTGATTAAAAAGTGTAAAAAGTATATATATAAATATATATATTTTGATACAAAATATGTATTTAAATACATATTATAAATAGTGTATCTATATACATATATAATTATGGTGTAAATAATTATATATATATATATTATAGTCATTATTATTATATATAATATTAAAAAAAAAAAAAAGAAAGAAGGAGAAGTGGGAATCGGGAAAACCGATTCCCACATTTCCTCTTCTGTTAACCAAAACAGAAGAGGAAAAAAACCCAAAGTGGATGCCGGACGACACCGGCCACCGGAAGGAAGAGGAGCGAAGGGGGGGCGTCGCCGGCGAGCCAAGGAGAAGAGAGAAGTGACCGGCGACGGCCCAAACGGAAAAGAGAAGAAACGGAAAACAGGGAGAGAAGCGAAGAAAACCGAGAAGAAATGGAAGAGGAGATCGGCGGTGCCGGCCGATCCGGGCACCGTCACTCCCCCCACGAGACCGGCGGAGACCAGGGGAAGGTGAGAGGAGCCATCGACGAAGAGGAAACCGGCGGAGGAAGGAGAAAAGAGGAAGAGAAGAGCCGCCGGTGTCGCTTCCAGATCCGGCGGCGTCGCCGGTGATGGGGCCAAACCGAGACCAGATCCGACTTCGTGGCAACCTCGGCAAGCTGTTGGGTGGCCGAACCGCCGGAATGGGTGGCCGCCGGTGGGTGAACCGGCCAAGCAGAGGTGAACCCGACCAAACCGGCCTGAACCGGTCCGAACCGGTTCAGGCCAGGAAAAAAAAAAAAAAAACAGAAACAGAAAAGAAAAGAAAAGAAAGAAGAAAAGAAAAGAAAAGAAAAGAAAAGGAGAAAGAAAAGAAGGAAGGAGAAGAAGAAGGAAAGGAAAAAAGAAAGGAAGAAAAAAAAATGTGGTAAGGAAAATTTAAGTCTTTTCGCTATATGTCTATTGGATTTATTGGAAATTTTTGGATTTATTTTCTAAATGAAAATATATGTTAATTTTTGAAATTGTAGCAAAAATGAAAATGAGACGAATGGTGGAATTCGGCAAGGCTCGAAAAATCGGAAAGTGCGCTAAGCTTGGCGAATAGGTAAGATACTTTTATAAAGCATTAGTAGCTTTATATTGTATGTGGGAATTATGATTTTATATATGATGCATTTATTTAATTGATTTTAAATGGAATTGTGATTTTTATATGATGCATAGATATAAATTGATTTGCTAAAAATGCTAAGAGGACCCACAACTGATGGTGGGGGTCTTAATAAGAGGTAAAATTGGTGAGAATCAACGGCTGCAAGTATAAATTGTGTTTCCCTTGCAGGAGGTTAGGGAAAATTAAGCCGTTATGCTGCCGAAATTCTTAGGAAAACGTTGAGGAAAAATATTTAAGTTCTCACGTAAATGGAATCTTGGAAATAATTATTGAAAAATATACATTTAAAGGACTTTATGATATTACTGGAGAAGTTTGATATTGAAATCGATGAAAAGATAGATCGTTGAAACACGATAATGTAATGAATTATATGGTTTAAACCTTAAGACTCGATAAATCCAGTGATGTTAATAGCACAAATGGTATCAAGTTGAGATTGAGGTGGAATTAATTATTAGACGGATCACTGATACAGTGCCGATTATAGAAATGATAAATTCAAATGAATGGACCGTTTAGTGGTATGATTGTGATATTGATGTTAAATAGATGTGAACTGAGATTTTTGCAATAATATGGATAGTCGCAAGACGACTTAAATGATTGAAACACTGTTGATAGTGGAAATTGGCAAATCCTTTTAAGTGGTAAATTGCCAATCAAAGAATTGAATTGAGGACGTTTTATAGATAATTCTAGCATGATATTACATTCTACAGACTATATGAAAAGTGAATTGAGGATTGTGATTTGATTTTACGATAGTAAATGAAATTGAACCGCAAGTTGAGGATTCTGAATATGTACATATAGGTCAAACCATAAATGGATTTGATAAGCGATTATTGATCTTGTGGTTCTATAATCTTCGATGTTGACTCTGGAATAGATAACGAATGAGGATATTAATATTGCATAATTTCAGTATTTTGATGGCTATATAGTGACATGATATTTAAATATTTATGAATACTAAGAGGATTCATACAAGTGATGTGGTCTTAGTATTAATAGTGAAAGGTAGAAATGATTGGTATAGTTTATAGCTATTGAAAAAGGATATCGAATACTGAATGACTTGAATACCAAATGATCTGATTATTGAATAATCGGAGTACTGAATAAGTTGAAAACTGAATGAAATGAATATTGAATTGATTTGAACACTGATTTACTGATGTGTCAGAAGGATAGTTTGAAATCGAACGATTGATAGTGATAAAGTTAAATGAATTGTTTCACCGTATTAGAGGAAGGTATTACTTATATTGACATTTGAAGCTATTACTAAAATTACATACGGAGATGATTTCATAGCATCGCTTTTAAGCATAATCTGCTATAGTTTCAGATGTCATAATAGCATTTATATAAATGCTATAAAGTATAGATTAGCTTTCAAAATAAAGTATATGGTATATATACGTATTTTTATATACCAAACCTTTTAAAGAATTTCACCATATGCTTTACATGATTTTAAAACGAAAAGCTAAAGATTTAAATGTTTTATGAGACTGTAGGCACCCTAAAAGAATTAAATTCAATAAAGCATAGTGGAAACCGCCTAATTGGAGCTTTGCTCATTAGGCAGATATGCTTGTCCGACAATAGTCGTGGACAGGTCTCAGTCACGCCTGATCAGTGGGGCTGAGAGAGATGAGGTCTATGGCCATAGATAGCGCCCTAGTTGGTTTCCAGGGGACGATATGATTTTCACTGCTAGCTACAGTGATTTAAGTCTTTATTGATAGAGAGATGATAGGGATCTAGCCTAGTCTCTAACAAATATGATATGAAGTCTAGAGTATGATTTTTATTGATATGAACTCTAGACTTGACATGATTTATACTGTACATGAAACAGATTTGAAATGAAATATGTTTTGAAACAGTACATGTTTTAAACATGTTTTAAAAGCCCATGAGATATGAATTCGACACTATATGATTTATATGTGATTTTGTGTCGAACATGGCATGATATGCGGTCTAGAGTATAGTTTGATTTGATATGAACTCTAGACCTGATATGATTTACAGTAAATGATTTAAAAGTATATGATAAATGATTTCGACACTTACATGATTTATATACGATTTTGTGTCGAATTTGAAACGACATGCGGTTTAGAGTATAGATTGATTTGATATGAACTCTAAACCTGATATGATTTATAGTATATGAAAAATGTTTTAAAACCGCACATGTTTTAGACATGCTCTGAAAACGAATACATGAATTGAAATTGAATATGTTTCTATTATGCCTTAAAGGCAACTTTTGAAAATGCATATGTTGAGCATGTCTTAAAATATATATGATATGATTTGAAATGATCGCGGTTTATACAGAAAAATTACATGAATTGCATATTAAACCCTGATATGATAATATGCTTAGTATATGAGGATTCCATGAGGAATGTCATGACTCGGTGGTAACGATATTTCGTCTATATGGGGTCATGATATGTTATGAAACATGAATATAGAAATACACGAAGAGAATTATGACTGGGTACCACCGTGATCATGATCCACAATACGAGAATTGATAAGAGATGATATGAGAATTGATAAGAGATGATAGAATACAGAAATATGATTATGAAGTGAAAAGTAAATATGAGAATTAATATGAGATGATAACATACCAAAGTATGATAATGAAATGAAAAGTGAAAATGAGAAGTGATAATGAGATGTATCGATGAGAAAGGATTAACTGTAATTGCATCATTGCAAGTTTAAGCCTTGCAGTTTAAGACAGTGTAATCCTACTTCTGTATTTATATTAGTATCTTACTGAGCCGTGGTTTTGCTCACCCCACTAAATTTCATCTCTTTCAGATTATTGAAGTTAACATCTGCCGTGTGAGCTGCTAGGTGGGCATCGGAGACGGTGTATGGACTTGGTACTAGTTTCCGGAGGTATATGTTACTTATAAATACTTGTTTACATGTAAGACTTAAATTGATGCACAGTACATATTCTGTTTAACAAGTCGGGATGTAACTAAGAACCGTTTCCGTGTTTGTTTAATATTTAAATGGAATGACTATAAGTCACCTAGGTAGTATAGTAACTACACTGACACCGAATACAAACCTTAAAATGGAAAAGAAAAAATTTAGTCCATAAATTTGTAGACTAAGAAAAGTATAAGAATCGAGTGAAAGTCGCGGTCGTCGGGTCGTGACAGATTTAATGGTATCAGAGCACGGTTTGTCTAGTACGTGTCAGTGTAGTTGAGGCAGTGATAGTGTTACATCCCATGTACTGTGTAGTGTCTACATGTAAACTTGTTGATTTTCAATCTGTACCAAGATTTGTCAGCTATGGGTATGGGTGATACCAGTCGACGGCCTATTGAAACGGACTGGAAACCGTTAATGAACGGCATCGATACGGTATAAAAGAATTGTGTATCACCTTAAAGGAATAGGATATGAATGATCGAGAATGATTGATTGTGGCAATTTATATCGAAGATAATGTAATGATGGTATAGAATATGATCGATATGTGTACTGAAAAGGGGTTGAAAGAGGTAAAGGAATTGCCATTGAAAATGATTGAACAAAAGTATATGGCTTAATTGAAAGTACAATCCCACCTTAATTATGAGGACTATTGGAAATTGAAACTATGATTTCGAGTTATAAGGGAGCACGAATATGAAACAGTTTTCGAATTTAAGACTGAAAGTGATTTCACTTTGGTTATCACATCGAGATGTAATAAGAATACTACATGAAAAGAGATAAAGAGATAAGATGATTGATAAATGTTGCAATTATGGCAAGAGATGATTAACAGTAAAGTCTGCTTTGAGGTGCAGCTTTGATTTATCGATGTGACAATGAGTGTTGGGGGATAATACGAAACCCAAAAGAAATATGATATTATGGAAGTGAGTATAGACTGATTGATTAAATTGAATCACTTTTCCATTTTCAGACTTCTATATTTCTCTAATGCCTTAGTCGAAATATAAATATGAAACGGAGAGAATGTATGTGAAGTTCCAGTGAGCATTACATGTGATGGAATCTTGGATTGCCGTATGTCTATGGAAAATAGTAAAAGGCTTTGGGATTCCAAATTTATTGACGGCATCGCTCCATACTGATATGAAAATTCGAGCGTAATGTGGAAACGCTCGAAGATATGTTTAGAGAGCAGATGCACGAGATTTAAAAGCTACTGGGACAATTACATACTACTGATTAAATCGGTAAACGATAGTTACCAAATTGTATCGACTTGGCACCAAATGAGAGAAACGAATGATAAATGGTGTGAAACAGCTATTATATGAAGAGAGATGAAAGTGTTAACTCCCAAATTTATAAGAAGTTTTAAGGAGTATAAAAATATGGAGAAAAACGATATATAACAGTATAAAAAGCGAATCTAAATTTGAAAGTATGCTGGTAGCATCATTAAAGGATGATTGAAAGGACAAGAAAGATAAGAGTACAGGATAGCACCACTTTCTAAATCTAAGTTAAATTCGGAGGACCGAATTTCTTAAGGTGGGGAGAATGTGAAGACCGAGAACTTTCTAAATAAATATAAGGTATCCGAAAAATTTAATTTGGACAAATTGAAATCCAAATTTAAATAAGAAATGAAAAGGAAAATTAAATTGGAAATAAGAAATGAAGGAGGAAATTTAATTTGGATAAATGGAAATCCAAATTAAATAAGAAAATGGAGAAAATAATTTTGGATATTTAGAAATCCAAAACTTAATAAAAAAAAATATATATATATATATATATTTTGATATATTTATATAATGATATTATATAAATATACCTTGGATAAATATAAATATTATTTTGTGATTAAAAAGTGTAAAAAGTATATATATAAATATATATATATTTTGATACAAAATATGTATTTAAATACATATTATAAATAGTGTATCTATATACATATATAATTATGGTGTAAATAATTATATATATATATATTATAGTCATTATTATTATATATAATATTAAAAAAAAAAAAAGAAAGAAGGAGAAGTGGGAATCGGGAAAACCGATTCCCACATTTCCTCTTCTGTTAACCAAAACAGAAGAGGAAAAAAACCCAAAGTGGATGCCGGACGACACCGGCCACCGGAAGGAAGAGGAGCGAAGGGGGGGCGTCGCCGGCGAGCCAAGGAGAAGAGAGAAGTGACCGGCGACGGCCCAAACGGAAAAGAGAAGAAACGGAAAACAGGGAGAGAAGCGAAGAAAACCGAGAAGAAATGGAAGAGGAGATCGGCGGTGCCGGCCGATCCGGGCACCGCCACTCCCCCCACGAGACCGGCGGAGACCAGGGGAAGGTGAGAGGAGCCATCGACGAAGAGGAAACCGGCGGAGGAAGGAGAAAAGAGGAAGAGAAGAGCCGCCGGTGTCGCTTCCAGATCCGGCGCCGTCGCCGGTGATGGGGCCAAACCGAGACCAGATCCGACTTCGTGGCAACCTCGGCAAGCTGTTGGGTGGCCGAACCGCCGGAATGGGTGGCCGCCGGTGGGTGAACCGGCCAAGCAGAGGTGAACCCGACCAAACCGGCCTGAACCGGTCCGAACCGGTTCAGGCCAGGAAAAAAAAAAAAAAAACAGAAACAGAAAAGAAAAGAAAAGAAAGAAGAAAAGAAAAGAAAAGAAAAGAAAAGGAGAAAGAAAAGAAGGAAGGAGAAGAAGAAGGAAAGGAAAAAAGAAAGGAAGAAAAAAAAATGTGGTAAGGAAAATTTAAGTCTTTTCGCTATATGTCTATTGGATTTATTGGAAATTTTTGGATTTATTTTCTAAATGAAAATATATGTTAATTTTTGAAATTGTAGCAAAAATGAAAATGAGACGAATGGTGGAATTCGGCAAGGCTCGAAAAATCGGAAAGTGCGCTAAGCTTGGCGAATAGGTAAGATACTTTTATAAAGCATTAGTAGCTTTATATTGTATGTGGGAATTATGATTTTATATATGATGCATTTATTTAATTGATTTTAAATGGAATTGTGATTTTTATATGATGCATAGATATAAATTGATTTGCTAAAAATGCTAAGAGGACCCACAACTGATGGTGGGGTCTTAATAAGAGGTAAAATTGGTGAGAATCAACGGCTGCAAGTATAAATTGTGTTTCCCTTGCAGGAGGTTAGGGAAAATTAAGCCGTTATGCTGCCGAAATTCTTAGGAAAACGTTGAGGAAAAATATTTAAGTTCTCACGTAAATGGAATCTTGGAAATAATTATTGAAAAATATACATTTAAAGGACTTTATGATATTACTGGAGAAGTTTGATATTGAAATCGATGAAAAGATAGATCGTTGAAACACGATAATGTAATGAATTATATGGTTTAAACCTTAAGACTCGATAAATCCAGTGATGTTAATAGCACAAATGGTATCAAGTTGAGATTGAGGTGGAATTAATTATTAGACGGATCACTGATACAGTGCCGATTATAGAAATGATAAATTCAAATGAATGGACCGTTTAGTGGTATGATTGTGATATTGATGTTAAATAGATGTGAACTGAGATTTTTGCAATAATATGGATAGTCGCAAGACGACTTAAATGATTGAAACACTGTTGATAGTGGAAATTGGCAAATCCTTTTAAGTGGTAAATTGCCAATCAAAGAATTGAATTGAGGACGTTTTATAGATAATTCTAGCATGATATTACATTCTACAGACTATATGAAAAGTGAATTGAGGATTGTGATTTGATTTTACGATAGTAAATGAAATTGAACCGCAAGTTGAGGATTCTGAATATGTACATATAGGTCAAACCATAAATGGATTTGATAAGCGATTATTGATCTTGTGGTTCTATAATCCTCGATGTTGACTCTGGAATAGATAACGAATGAGGATATTAATATTGCATAATTTCAGTATTTTGATGGCTATATAGTGACATGATATTTAAATATTTATGAATACTAAGAGGATTCATACAAGTGATGTGGTCTTAGTATTAATAGTGAAAGGTAGAAATGATTGGTATAGTTTATAGCTATTGAAAAAGGATATCGAATACTGAATGACTTGAATACCAAATGATCTGATTATTGAATAATCGGAGTACTGAATAAGTTGAAAACTGAATGAAATGAATATTGAATTGATTTGAACACTGATTTACTGATGTGTCAGAAGGATAGTTTGAAATCGAACGATTGATAGTGATAAAGTTAAATGAATTGTTTCACCGTATTAGAGGAAGGTATTACTTATATTGACATTTGAAGCTATTACTAAAATTACATACGGAGATGATTTCATAGCATCGCTTTTAAGCATAATCTGCTATAGTTTCAGATGTCATAATAGCATTTATATAAATGCTATAAAGTATAGATTAGCTTTCAAAATAAAGTATATGGTATATATACGTATTTTTATATACCAAACCTTTTAAAGAATTTCACCATATGCTTTACATGATTTTAAAACGAAAAGCTAAAGATTTAAATGTTTTATGAGACTGTAGGCACCCTAAAAGAATTAAATTCAATAAAGCATAGTGGAAACCGCCTAATTGGAGCTTTGCTCATTAGGCAGATATGCTTGTCCGACAATAGTCGTGGACAGGTCTCAGTCACGCCTGATCAGTGGGGCTGAGAGAGATGAGGTCTATGGCCATAGATAGCGCCCTAGTTGGTTTCCAGGGGACGATATGATTTTCACTGCTAGCTACAGTGATTTAAGTCTTTATTGATAGAGAGATGATAGGGATCTAGCCTAGTCTCTAACAAATATGATATGAAGTCTAGAGTATGATTTTTATTGATATGAACTCTAGACTTGACATGATTTATACTGTACATGAAACAGATTTGAAATGAAATATGTTTTGAAACAGTACATGTTTTAAACATGTTTTAAAAGCCCATGAGATATGAATTCGACACTATATGATTTATATGTGATTTTGTGTCGAACATGGCATGATATGCGGTCTAGAGTATAGTTTGATTTGATATGAACTCTAGACCTGATATGATTTACAGTAAATGATTTAAAAGTATATGATAAATGATTTCGACACTTACATGATTTATATACGATTTTGTGTCGAATTTGAAACGACATGCGGTTTAGAGTATAGATTGATTTGATATGAACTCTAAACCTGATATGATTTATAGTATATGAAAAATGTTTTAAAACCGCACATGTTTTAGACATGCTCTGAAAACGAATACATGAATTGAAATTGAATATGTTTCTATTATGCCTTAAAGGCAACTTTTGAAAATGCATATGTTGAGCATGTCTTAAAATATATATGATATGATTTGAAATGATCGCGGTTTATACAGAAAAATTACATGAATTGCATATTAAACCCTGATATGATAATATGCTTAGTATATGAGGATTCCATGAGGAATGTCATGACTCGGTGGTAACGATATTTCGTCTATATGGGGTCATGATATGTTATGAAACATGAATATAGAAATACACGAAGAGAATTATGACTGGGTACCACCGTGATCATGATCCACAATACGAGAATTGATAAGAGATGATATGAGAATTGATAAGAGATGATAGAATACAGAAATATGATTATGAAGTGAAAAGTAAATATGAGAATTAATATGAGATGATAACATACCAAAGTATGATAATGCAATGAAAAGTGAAAATGAGAAGTGATAATGAGATGTATCGATGAGAAAGGATTAACTGTAATTGCATCATTGCAAGTTTAAGCCTTGCAGTTTAAGACAGTGTAATCCTACTTCTGTATTTATATTAGTATCTTACTGAGCCGTGGTTTTGCTCACCCCACTAAATTTCATCTCTTTCAGATTATTGAAGTTAACATCTGCCGTGTGAGCTGCTAGGTGGGCATCGGAGACGGTGTATGGACTTGGTACTAGTTTCCGGAGGTATATGTTACTTATAAATACTTGTTTACATGTAAGACTTAAATTGATGCACAGTACATATTCTGTTTAACAAGTCGGGATGTAACTAAGAACCGTTTCCGTGTTTGTTTAATATTTAAATGGAATGACTATAAGTCACCTAGGTAGTATAGTAACTACACTGACACCGAATACAAACCTTAAAATGGAAAAGAAAAAATTTAGTCCATAAATTTGTAGACTAAGAAAAGTATAAGAATCGAGTGAAAGTCGCGGTCGTCGGGTCGTGACAATAACTCGAAATCATAGTTTTCAATTTCCAATAGTCCTCATAATTAAGGTGGGATTGTACTTTCAATAGAGCCATATGTTAGGGTTCGATCATTTTTTGTTTGCTATCTCTTTACTTCTTTCAATCTTTTTCAATTCACATATCGATCATATTCTATACAATCATTCCATTATCTTCCAATATCAATTGCCTCAATCAATCATTCTTGATCATTCATATCATATACCTTTAAGGTGATACACAATTCTTTTATACCGTATTGATGCCGTTCATTAACGGTTTCCAGTCTGTTTCAATAGGCCATCGATTGGCATTTTTATGTCAAAGCACAGCTTGTTTCAATAAGCCGTCGACTGGTATCACCCATACCAATAGCTGACAAATCTTGGTACAGATTGAAAATCAACAAGTTTACATGTAGACACTACACAATACATGGGATGTAACACCATCACTATCTCAACTACACTGACACGTACTAGACAAATCGTGCTCTGATACCATTAAATCTGTTACGACCCGAAGGTTGCGACTTTCCTTTAATACTTGTACTTTACTTAGTCTACAAATTTATGGACTAAATTTTTCTTTTTCATTTTAATGTTTGTATTTGGTGTCAGTGTAGTCACTATACTATTTAGGTGACCTATAATCATCATTTAAATATTTAACAACCACGGAAACGATTCTTAGTTACATCCCGACTTGTTAAACAGAATATGTACTGTGCATCAATTTAAGTCTTACATGTAAACAAGTATTTTATAAGGAACATATACCTCAGAAGACTAGTATCAAGTCCATACATCGTCTCCGATGCCCACTGAGCAGCTTACATGGCAGATGTTAATTTCAATAATCTGAAAGAGATGAAATTTAGTGGGGTGAGCAAAACCACGGCTCAGTAAGATACTAATATAAATACAAGAGTAGAATTATACTGTCTTAAACTGTAATGCTTAAAACTTGCAAGGATGCAATTACAGTTAATCCTTTCTCATCGATACATCTCATTATCACTTCTCATTTTCACTTTTCATTTCATAATCATGCTTTGGTAAGCTATCATCTCGTATCAACTCTCATATTTACTTTTCATTTCATAATCATATTTCTGTATTCTATCATCTTTTATCAATTCTCATTCATCTCTTATCAATTCTCATATTGTGGATCATGATCAGGTGGTACGAAGTCATAATTCTCTTCGTGTATTTCTATATTCATGTTTCATATCATATCATAACATCATATAGGTGAGATATCGTTACCACCGAGTCATGATGCTCCTCATATATTCTTCATATTTAATTGAGATATCCTATCGAGTCACTTTATATTTAACAATCATATTCCCGTCTTAAATCAATTCATATCACTTATCGTATGGGAATTTATGATCATGATAGAGTAAGATCAGAATTCTCTTCATATCAATCTTATGTTCATATATCATATCATATCCTATCATATCATCATATAGATGAAACATCATTAACGTCGATTCATGACATCCCTCATGGAATTCTCATATACTAAGCATATTATCATATCAGGGTTTAATATGCAATTCATGTAATTTTTCTGTATAAACCGCTATCATTTCAAATCATATCATATATACTTTAGGACATGCTCAACATATGAATTTTCAATTCATTTCAAATTTGCCTTTGAGGCAGGATAGAAACATATTCAATTTTAGTTCATGTATTTGTTTCAGAGCATGTCTAAAACATGTGCGGTTTTAAAACATTTTTCATATACTATAAGTCATATCAGGTCTAGAGTTCATTTCAAATCAATTTATACTCTAGACCGCATATCATTTTAAATTCGACACGAAATCGTATATAAATCATATCAGTGTCGAAATCATTTATTATATACTTTTAAAACATATACTATAAATCATATCAGGTCTAGAGTTCATATCAAATCAAACTATACTCTAGACCGCATATCATGCCATGTTACACAAAATTACATATAAATCATATAAGTGTCGAAATCATATCTCATGGACTTTTAAAACATGTACTGTTTCAAAATATATTTCATTTCAAATCTGTTTCATGTACAGTATAAATCATGTCAAGTCTAGAGTTCATATCAATAAAGTCATACTCTAGTCTTCATATCATATTGGTTAGAGACTAGGCTAAATCCCTATCATCTCTCTATCAATAAAGACTTAAATCACTGTAGCTAGCAGTGAAAATCATGTCATCGTCCCCTGGAAACCAACTAGGGCACTATCTATGGCCATAAACCTCATCTCTCTCAGCCCCACTGATCAGGCGTAACTGAGACCTGTCCACGACTATTGTCAGACAAGCATCTCTCTGCCTAATGAGCAAAGCTCCAATTAGGCGGTTTCCACTATACTTTATTGAATTTAATTCTTTTAGGGTGCCTACAGTCTCATAAAACATTTAAATCTATAGCTTTCTTTTTAATATCATGTAAAGCATATGGTAAAATTCTGTATGAGACTTCATATATCAATATATATGTATATATATTTACCATATACTTTCATTTCAAAACAAATCAATACTTTTCAGTATTCATATAAACATTATTAAAATGTTCCAAGTTGCAAGAAAGCATGCTTAAATGCGATGTTGTAAAACATTTCAGTATGCAACTTCGGTAATATTTTCATCAAATACAGAGAAGCGATTCATTCAACTTTATCGCCATCAACTATTCGATTTCAATACTTTCTTTCTGTCAAATCAGTAAATCACTATTTAATTCATTCACTATTCATTTAATTTAGTATTCAACTTGCTCAGTACTCAATTCATTCGGAAATCGAATCACTTGGTATTCAGACCATTCGGTATTCAATATCCTTTCTCAATCTCATCGACTATTATAATAATCATTTATACATCTCATCATCAATATTAGGATCGCTTCATTTGTATGAATCCTCTAAGTTTCTATAAGCATTTAAACATCAGTTTCTAAATAGTCATCAAGTTACCGAAATTATGCAAATAATAATATCATCATTCAATATTTGTTCCAGAATCGACATCGAGGATAACAGAATCACAAAATCGATATTCACTTATCAAATCCATCTATGATTTGATCTATTGATACATGTTCATCATTTCCGATTTGAGGTTCAATTTCATTTACTATCACAAAATCTTATCTAAATCCTCAAATCAATTTTCATATGGCCTTTATGATTTTATCCGAACTTATGCAATTGTCGATCTTATTATTCAAGATCTATTCTAAGGTTATAAGCACAATCATCTTTTCACATATTTATCACTCATTTCTTTGAATCCATAATTGATTGGATTGTGTCGTAATTCAATCTCAATTTTGATCTCTCGAGTTTGTCTATATTATCACATTCGGAATTATTTCAAAATAATGAAACCGGACTCGATAAATTCTGTAAATCATTACTCCGTTAATAACTTCACAATCCAATCATTCGATTATCGAAATTTCAACTATGATCTTCTCTTCCAAGCTATATCATATAATTATCATCACTTTTATCCGTGATCCGTCTAATTAATAATTCCACCTCAATCTCAACTTGATACCATTTGTGATATTAAAATTACTTGATTTATCGATTCTATAAGGTTTAAACCATGTAAATCACCACATTATCGTTTTCAACGATCTATCTTCTCATCGATTTAAATATCAAACATTTTCGATAATACCATAAAATCCTTTCAATATTTATTTTCAATAATTATCTCCAAGATTCCATTTATGTGAGAGACTTAATCTTTTTCCTTAAATATTTTCGTGGAAATTCCGGCAGCATAATGGCTTAATTTCCTCTAAACCTCCTGCCAGGAAATACAATTTATAATTGCAGCCATTGATTCTCACCAATTTTTACCTCTTACTAAGACCCCCACCATCAATTATGGGTCCTCTTAGTATTTTTAACATCAATTAAATCAATTCATCATATATAAAAAAATCATAATTCCATTAAAAATCATTCCATCAGAGCATTATATAAGATCATAAATCCCACATACAATATAATGCTACTAATGCTTTATAAAAGTATCTTACCTATTCGCCAAGCTTGGCGCACTTTCTGATTTTCGAGCCTTGCCGAACTCCACCATTCGTCGCATTTCCGCTTTACTACAATTTCAATATTAATGCACTACATCAATATAACCATAAATTATTCAATAACATCAATAATTTATTTTTCCTCAATTTTTTTCTTACCTTTTCTTTCTTCTTCTTCTTCCTTTTCCTTTTTCCTTTTTCTTTTCCTTTTTCTTTTCTTTTCTTCTTTTTCTTCTTTTTTTTTCTTTTCTGTTCTATTTTTTTTTCTGGCCTGAACCGGTTCGGAACGGTTCAAGCTAGTTTGGTCGGTCCGGATTCTGTTGGCCGGTTCGGTTGCCTCCCGCCGGCATCATCGCCGGTTCGCACTCTCCACAGCTAGCCACGGTTGCAGGGACGCCGTATCTGGTCTCAGTTTCCCCAGCGACGGCGCCGGCGATGACGGATCTGGCGGTGGTTTGCGGCCTCTTTCTCCTCCTCTTTTCTCCCTCTTTTCTCTTCTTCCTTCACCGTCGGTTGTCCCTTTCACTTGGCCTGACCTCGCCTGCGTCGAAGGCAGCGGCAGTGGCGTCCGGATGGGCCGACATTGCCTTTTCCCTTTTTCTTTTCTTTTTCCTTTCTCTTTTCTGTTTTCCATTCGTTTTTCTCTTCTCCTTTTTCTTTCCCGCCGTTGGCATTGGCGCCGGCGTCAGCTTCCTCTCCTCGGCTCACCGGCGGCGGTGCTGCCTCTTTTTCCTCCCGGCGCCGACCGGCTCTCCCTTGTGTCTCTATTTGCTTCTCTTCTGTTTTAGTAAACAGAAGAGAAGTCCGATTCCTACTTCTGTTTCTTGTTTTTTTATATATAAGTATATATATATATATATTTATATAAATCACTTTTATATATATATATATATATATATATATATATATATATATATACTTTAATTCACATTACTATATATATATTTCATATATATATGTATATCATATATATGTAAAATATATATTTCATATAACCAGTTATACATCTATGCTCAAATTTAAAAATATATATATATATATATATTTATATATATACTTTTTACACTTTTAACACAAAATAATATTTATATTTATCCAAGGTATATTTATATAATATCATTATATAAATATATCAAAATATTTTTATTTCTTATTAAGTTTTGGATTTCTAAATATTCAAATATTATTTTCTCCATTTTCTTATTTAATTTGGATTTCCATTTATCCAAATTAAATTTCCTCCTTCACTTCTTATTTCCAATTTAATTTTCCTTTTTATTTCTTATTTAATTTGGATTTCACTTTGTCCAAATTAAATTTTCTGGATACCTTATATTTATTTAGAAACTTCTCGGTCTTCACAATGCCACGTAATCACATTGTTAAAAAAAGTCAATGATCTATTATCAGAATCGTTAATGAGTCTCTTAAAATAAATATTCATAATTTAATTATCACATGTGATGTGTAATAAATGATTGACTTTTTTCAACAATATGATTATATGGTATGATTTAAATGAAAGTGATATATGCTGACGTGGAGTAACCGTTTTATATAATTCTCTCTCTTAGTGTTAAGCTTAATGAAATCCTCCAAGGGCGATTGCCATCTAACATAAACCTGAGAAAATTTTTTTTTACACTTCTCATTGCATTTGATGGCCCAAAATTCCTTTGCCGCAGCCTGGACTTTACGCAGCCAGTGAGTATCAGAAACAATTTCATTTCTAAACACAACATTATTTCTGTTCAACCAAATATGCCAAATAGCAAAGGGAAAAATCAAGTTCCAGGGAATTGATTGAGCGGAAGAAGCATCAGTGGTTCTAAGGTTGCATTCCAACCATTCATCAAATGACAAATTAAAGGAGGTTTTGAGAACTTCAGGCGTGTCAAGCATTGACCAAAGAGTTTTCACTTGAGTGCAACTCCTTAAACAATGATCAACTCCTTAAAAATACAAAATTTGCCTATGCGAGCCAAGCTTAGCCCAAATCGAATCCACTGCCCCAAACCATCATCACACACCGCTGTCAACTTGCATTATTCTTCTAACAAGCCACCCGCCATCACCGCCCCAAGATTTATTGCCCAACCCTGTAAACCCCAACACAAATCAGACCATGGAACAAAAAAATGGGTAGCAAAAAAATAACCCCACTCATTTTAAGATGTCAGATGTGAATTAATTTTCATAATAAATTATCTCAATATTAAGCCTTAATTCACTTAGTAAAACTATTTGGTAAGTTTTTGGTCAATGTTCAAATTTTCCCATGAACATAATATTTGTAGATATATAAAGAGGTTCGGGTTTTAGAGATCCTAAGAGGTGTCATCTAAACTTGACATGAGTACGTATGTAGGATTATTATCCCAATCTTATAACTACCTGATTATAAAATAATTGAATCTAACATAATTGGGTTTGATATGTACGGGTTCCCAATTATAAAATACCCATTAATATGCATAATCACGTGACATTTGAGATGGCTCGGCCAAGCCATAAGCCATTTTTAATCAAAGTGTAATATCAAATTTGCATTTTCATTTGATTGAGTGATCTAAAAAGCTATTCTAACTTTGACGATTAAATCATAGCTTTTTATAATTAGATGACTAAAATAATAAACATACATGTAAATTTGAATTATGCGCATTTCACCCTAGAATAAATGTTTCCTTTATCTCCCTTCTTAGTAAACATCAAGCAGAACGTACATTCCATTCAAGATCCATGAGTTTGGTTTCCCAAATTACAAGAAAATTACATCCCATCAAATATCGTTTAAAAGTAATTTAATCTTAGATTCTTTTTTTCCCTGTTAATGTTATGGTTGTAGGCAAAGAACACATACTTTAAATGTAAATCTCTTACATCTTCAGCAAAACATAAGAAACAAGGGGCGTGGGGAGGAAGGCAAAACCCCCTGGAGATACACTTAATTATCTTATAAAAGAAAAAACTACAGATTAAAACTAAATAAAATGTTGTAGGCTCATTTTGAACATTTTCTTCATGTTCAGGAGTAATTTTGCCTACACAGCCAGCCTTTTCCCTTGAGCACCTAATTTATTGGCTGAAGTTGGACGGATACAGGGGGCCTCTTCATTTCTTGCTATTGTAGCGACCTCGACCCCGCCCACCACTTGAACCATTGCTCCTTTTGTCTGAAAATTCGGCCACCTCTGCCTCCGGAGAACCTAACACCACTGCCATTTCAATCACCAAAACTACACCGTCCACCAAATCTCCCTGTTGACTGGTCTCTCTTGTGAACGTAGCAATTCTTTCTTCAACACCTTAAGGCTAACATTAGCTGCATTTTCAGCAGCCGAATCAAAAGGCGAGCAGAGAATGTTAAACCTAAACCCAAGAATACTAACCACTAATAGTATAATGCTAAGCTAGAACCAAACAAAGAGACCCAACATTCATTAAGACCAGCAAAACACCTGGGAACAAGAGAAGAAAACAAAAAAATTATAACTTAATTCCTAGAAAAACACAAACACGAAAAAGGAACTTAGAACAGATCTTGATCAAGCCTCATTAATCGCGTCAATTTAGAGGAACATATACACATTTTATACAGTGATATGGTATGACCATATTTAACTAGTTTAACAGCCAATAGAACATGGAGGATAACGGAGCAACAAAGAAGAAACATTCAAATACAATCGCCTAAATACAATCACAAATTAAACCATGAAGTAGACAAAAAAACCCAGCAAGAAATGTTTCAACATCTTCTGTAACATCGAAGACTGCTCCCGTACCATCAGCGGTAAGGGTCAGACCTCGAACTGACTGAACCTTTTCTTCGGGCAAGAATCTTTTTAAGACTCCAAAAACAAATCTAATACACAAAAGAGAAAAGGGGGCCAAGATGAATGAATCAAACTAAGATAGCTCAGTAAGATGAAAATTAATAGTGCCCATCAAAATGGTACTCAAACCAACTAGTTATTTATCCCAAGGTACAAAATTAAATAAAATAATAAGCAAAGACTAGAGTAATTACTGATGGAGGGATTAATGATCCAAATGGAGGAATTCTATCAATCTAAGAGGTATTTAGGAAATGATTCTCGTATAATATTGTAGTTCGTTCAGAGATTCAACTCATTTCATATTCATACTTACTGTATTTTAAGTTATTTTATTATGGCTTTGGGTAGCTTACATATATCTATCATTTCAATTTTCAATAACTTTTTCTATTTATCGTGTTTACTAACACAAAGAGATATCTATACATTAAAAATTGTAATATAGAACTAGATTTAAAGAATTTTTAAGTCCTTGAGTTGCTTGTGATTATCTATCTCTTTCTTTACATATTCTATATCCATTACAAAGATAATCAAACGAGGAAAGTTTCATGAACTTATGTATTTGTGTAAATAGGTTTTCCAGCTTCAAGAAGTAGTGTAACATGGTTCTCCATAGACGTTAGAAAAGACCTACTCTTTATCGCCGAATAACCCTGAAAAATATCATGTAATAATTAGGTTTTTTTCAACCAAAATGGAAAGCAAAATTAAATTATTGTTTAGAACAATGCAAACACTAGAAAGTGAGCATTCATAAGATAAAAGGAATCAAAAGGTCCATAATGGGAGAGGAAGAGAACTTATAGCAGCCTTGGCTAGTGCTTTGGCAAGTAGATCTTCTGCTGAGAGACCATAAGTTTCCAGTAGCTCTTGAGCAACAGATTTGAAGGCAGGAATTACACTGAATCTCATAGAGATTAAGATAAAAGGTTCAAAGCATAAAGAAGAGATCAAACAGCACCATTAGCAAGTATACCTATAAGAAACTAGGGTTGTAATTTTTGCTGCTTCGACATCAGCAGCTTTAGCAATATCAACAAGATGAGGAGCAGAAATGTGCTCTAATTTTACACCAGATTCTTGTTCTGTCTTAGATATGTTTGACCATTTAGGATCATAAAGCATGACAACAACTCCAGTATTAGATAGCCTCAGCTCTTTCTTCTCTAGGCCCTTGTTGGATAGGGAATTAGATAGCCTCAACACACTCATCTCTTTTCTCAATGACTTCAAACTGGACCAGTCCAAAAAGGATATAATCGCTTGGGAGTTCGACACCCACGACCTCTTCTCTGTCAAGAAAATGACCAATTTGCTTACTCAACCTGAACCCTCACCTCCAACAAATACTAAACTGTTGTGGAAGCTCAAACTCCCACCCAAAGTTCAATGCTTCCTCTGGCTTGTTATTCTTGGCAAGGTTCCTACTAAAACATTCTTGAAGAACAGGGGCATCCCTTTGCCTCAAAACCAACTGCTTTGTCCTTGGTGTTCTAAGGAAGAGGAAGACTTGAATCATCTCTTCTTTTCATGCTCATGGATGAATTATTTTTGGAATTCCTTCTTGCACTGGTGGAATTTCGGATGGTGTCACCCTTCTTCTTGGAATCTTCTCATGCTCCAATGCCTTGATTCTCCATTTGTTGGCGTATTAAAAACTTGGTGGATCTCTGCTTTTGCAGCTGCTATTTGGTCCATTTGGTTAACTAGAAATGAAGCTGTATTTGATTGCAAGAAACTTAATGTGGAGGAATTGGTGTTTCTTGTCAAAATGAGATCCCTTCTCTGGATCAAAGCTCTAAATAACGAGGGTCTCCTACAAGAATCGGCTTGGTGGAGTCAAACCTTTGCTTGTGCTCCAAACTCATTAGCAAAGTCTCCACGCCCCCTATCCCACTGGGTCCCTCCAAAACTTGGCCAACTCAAATTCAATATCGATGGATCTGCCAGGGGTAAGCCTGGCCCTGGAGGCTGCGGTGGCATTCTTCGGGATTCAAACTCTCATATTCTAGCCATCTTCTCTGGTCCTTTGGGCACCATTGACTCCAATGTGGCAGAACTGATGGCTATCAAAGTGGCTCTGGAAACTTTTGTTGACTCGGGTAAAAATTCTGGTTCCACTCTTATAATTGAATCAGACTCTATTGTCGCCCTTAACTGGTGTCGAAATAAAAATCAGCGCCCCTGAAAACTCTGGAACACTTTCGTGGACATCGATCTCCTTCTGAACTGTTGTAACATCCACTGGCAGAATATTCCTAGAGAAGCAAATGGCCTTGCTGATTCTCTAGCCAAAGCGGGCGTTGACAGGATGAATTGGCTCAAAGCCTGGTGGTGACTGCTACAACCGGATTTTCCTTGCTCTCTTGATACTTTGGTTTTTTGCTTGGCGTCTTATCATTGTTTTATCTTTTGCTCTTTTCTATCTGTTTTCGTTCTACAATCATTTGCTTTTTCACCTCAGACTTTTGTACCTTCGACCTTGTTATTAATGAAATCCTTGATTTAGCAAAAAAAAAAAAACAACTCCAGTATTACCTGAAATATTAGTTACTCTCTAAGTATCTTGTCAAATTCTCAATAACCAAAACAAAATAAGTATCATCATATACCTGCTCTCCCTATTCGTCCAGATCGATGAATATATGCTTCTACATCACGTAGAGGCTCACATTAGAATAGAATTACTGATATATGAACATAATGGACTCAAAACAACACAAATTTTTGTAAAACATGTGTATCCAAACATACTTGGATAATTAACTGCACATCATTGACATTTAATCCCCTCGTTGCCACATTTGTAGCCACTAATGTCATGAACTTGCCTAATCGAAATTCATCAAGGGTGACCTACAAGAACATGACAAAATGAAATAGTAAAATAAAATAGTTCACTTTGCTTTAGGTAACGCGTGAAAAATGTTATGCTCTACATAACACTCTACCTCATGTTGGGCCTGCTGTATGTCCCCATGCAAAGCCTGGAATCGAGGCTAACAGATTATAGTTCTCATCATCAACACCAGCAGACAGCAAAACAACAATAGCAACCAGCAGAGGCATGTACTAGCAGTAGCTTAGCAGCAGGAGTATGTAGCAGCAACAGATCAATATGCATTGATAGTAGCAATGTTGTATTAGAACCAGCAGAGGCATGTACTAGCAGCAGCTTAGCAGTAGATCAATATACAATTGTAGCAGTAATGTTATATTAGACTATGATAGTAATTAATTATTAAAGTTAGTTGTGATTAGTTAAGAGGAGCTAGTTAGAGTTAAGTTAGTTATGTGTAAGATATCTATATAAGCAATGTAACAACACTGTATTCATTATCAAATTCAATATACAGAGATTTATTCATGAAATTCTTTTTCTTTCATTCAAGAAAATAATATGGTATCAGAGCTTTTGTCGATTGTTCAAGATTTGCTCAAGAATTGTTGAACATTCAAGAAAATTACAATAGCAACGTCAGCCACAATAACAACAAGCACAAAGGATGTAGAGAATCAATCAAGTTCTTACTATATGTATGCAAATGAAAATCCAACTCTTGTTTTGATTTCTCCTATGTTAAGTGAAACCAATTATCATTTATGGTATAGGTCAATGAGAATGACCTTGTTTTCCAAGAATAAGATAGGTTTTGTTGATGGAAGCATCTTGACACCAGCAAGAATAGATTCATTATATTCTGCTTGGGAAAGATGCAACACCATGGTGTTATCTTGGTTAATACATTCTGTTTCACCCTCTATAGCACAAAGTGTAATACAGCTAGATTCAACAAAAGATGTCTGGGATGATCTTAAAGATTGTTTTTCTCAAGGAGATTACTTTAGAATTTCAGATCTACAAGAAGAAATTTCATCTTTTCAACTGAAGTCTATGAATGTCATTGAGTATTATACATATCTTAAGATTCTTTGGGATGAATTGGCAAATTTGAGGCCTATTCCTACTTGTCAATGCAATCCATAATGTTCTTGTGGAGCCTTGAATCTTGTAAGAATGTATCAACAACAAGATCGGGTGATAAAGTTTTTAAAAGGATTGAATGATAGTTTTGCAACAGTAAGGTCCCAGATTATGCTTATGGAACCACTTCCTCAGATTAATAAAGTCTTTGCATCAGTGGTACAACAAGAAAGACCGCATAGTTTTGTTTTTTCTTCTTCTGTTCAGCATGCTAGTGCATTTAGCATAAAGTTAGTCATGGCCTCTTACAATCAGCAGAGGTTTGGTAATCAATTTGGCAATCAGCAGCAGTAATCTACTTTCAAAAGACAAGTATATTCAAATTCAAAAAGGTCGACATGCACATTTTGTGGGTTTCAAGGACATATAGTAGATAAATGTTACAAAAGCATGGATTTCCTCCAGGCTATAAACCCAGGATCAAGAATACAGGAAGAGTTAACCATGTCGAAGGCTCATTTGAAGAAAATAAAATACAAGAAAGCAAGGTGGCAGCAGGAGTTTCTTTTACTCAAGAACAATACAACAAAATACATGAGATGATGAGTGGATCGACTTCTGCGGCAACAGATAATGATAAGTCTATCAATGCCACTTTCTTCCCTTTGCTTGACATTGACAGTAAAGGTATTCAAATTGCTACTTGCATAGCTAATAAATCTCTTTATGATTCATTATCGATTTTTGATAGTGGAGCAACTGATCACATTATATGTTCACTTAGTTACTTTCAAACATATAAATATGTTAGTAACACTATAGTTAAACTCCCAAATGGTAGTCAGGTGCAAGTAACACATATTAGTGGTGTAAAGCATTCATCTTCATTAATTTTGATGAATGCTTTATATGTATACTAGCATTCTCATTTAATCTGATATCAGTAAGTCAATTAATGAAAACTCTTAATTGCCTAGTAATATTTCAATCTAAGTTTTGCATTGTGCAGGACATAGCTTCGTGGAAGATGATTGGTTTGGGTAGACAAATTCATGGACTTTACCAATTGGTCAATCATGTTACAGAAAGCAAATGTCATTCTAAATACTCATTGATTTCTAATAAACGTACTGTTAATACTGCAAGTTCAATTGATACTTGGCATTATCGATTAGAACATGCCTCATACTCTAGAATAAAGCTTTTACAATCATTAGATTCATCATTTGTAAGCAATGAACATGAAATATGTGATGTTTGCCATTATGCAATACAGAAAAGAAATTCATTTCCTGTTAGTACATCTATTACTTTTAATTGTTTTGATATTGTACATATGGATATTTGGGGGCCTTACCATATAAAATCCATTAGTGGTCACCATTATTTCTTGACTATAATAGATGATTATAGTAAAGCAACATGGATATATCTTATGAAAACAAAGTCTGAAGTAAGAATGATCATTCAACAATATTACACTCTTATTGAAACTCAATTTAATACTAAGATAAAATGCATAAGAACAGACAATGGACAGGAGTTTAATATGTTTGAATTCTTTACCTCAAAAGGAATTATACATCAAACATCATGTGTTGAAACTCCTCAGTAAAATAGTGTTGTAGAAAGAAAACATCAACACATTCTAAATGTTGCAAGAGCCTTAAGATTTCAATATGGACTTCCTAAAACATTTTGGTCTGAATGTGTTTTACATGCTGTTCATTTAATAAATCGTGTACCTTCACCAGTTATTAAAAACAAAACTCCATATGAACTATTATATAATAATATACCAACTTATGATCATCTTAAAATCTTTGGTTGTCTATGTTTTGCAGCAGTATTATCTAGTTCTAGAACAAAAATTGACTCGAGAGCAAGAAAATGCATTTTTATAGGATATGAAGTTGGAAAGAAAGGTTATAAAGTCTATGATTTAGAAACTAAGGATATGTTTGTCTCAAGAGATGTTGTGTTCTATGAACATATATTCCCTTTTAAAGATAAAAATTCTTATTCACAAAGTTCTAATAGTACAGATTTTATATTTCCCTTACCTATTGATATTTCAACTTCCATTCCCTTTCCAGATTCTAATAGCAATACTGATAATTCCTCATAAAGCCTAAATAATACATCATCTCAAAATACTAACAATAACTTGAATCATAACACTGATATTTCATTTTTGCATAATAATTGTCCTAACATTAGAAAATCACAAAGAAAAAGACAAACACCAAGCTATCTACAAAATTATCATTGTAATCTAATAACACAACATAATAATACAAAACACATGTTCAACACACCTCATTCACTTTCAAAATATTTATCCTATGATAAACTTTCTAGCAAACACAAAGCATTTTCTGTTCAAATTACTTCACTAAGTGAACCAAAAACATATAATTAGGCTATTAAACATGATTCTTGGAAGTAAGTAATGAAAGATGAAATAGATGCTCTAATGAAAAATAACACTTGGCATATTGTAGATTTACCTAGTTCAAAGCAAACAATAGGGATGCAAACGAGTATATAAAATTAAATACAAAGCTCATGGATCCATTGCAAGGTTTAAAGCTAGACTAGTAGCTAAGGGATACACATTGTAGCCAGGTATAGACTACTTAGATACATTCTCACCAGTAGCAAAAATGACAACAATTAGATCCTTGTTAGCCATTGCAGTAGTCAAAGGTTGGCACTTACATCAACTAGACATAAATAATGCATTTCTTCATGGAGACTTGAATGAAGAAGCTTAAATGGAGTTACCACCTGGTTTTTCTTCATTGTCTCCAAACAAAGTTTGCAAGTTAAAGAAATCTCTATATGGACTGAAGCAAGCAAGTAAACAATCGTATGCCAAGCTTACTAATGCATTAATTCAACAAGGCTTCAATCAGGAAAATTCTGATCTTTTATTATTTTTAAAGTGTGAGGTTGATTCTTTTATGGCTCTATTAATATATGTTGATGATGTTATATTAGCCAGTAATAGTTGAAGCATATCATTAATATGAAACAATACTTAGATGAAACTTTTAAAATCAAAGATCTAGGCATTTTAAAATTTTTTCTAGGACTTGAAGTAGCTAGATCATAAAAAGGAATTAACTTATGTCAAAGAAAATATGCTCTTGATTTGATTCTAGATACAGGTTATTTAGGGTGCAAACCAGTAGCAACTCCTATGGTTCTAACATAGAAGCAGCTTTTATACAACCAAGATGAACAATTATAAGATTCTTCAAGTTACAGAAGACTCATTGGAAAGATACTCTAACCAACCACTACCAGACCAGATATTTCATATGCTACACAACAACTATCTCAATTCCTTAACAAACCAACAATTCAACATATGAGAGCAGCACATAGAATCTTGAGATATATCAAATCTTCTCCAGGACAAGGCATTTTCTTCCCAGCAGACAACAGACTATAACTCAAAGCATTCACAGATTTTGACTGGGCAGCATGTCCAACCTCTTAAAAATCAGTAACTAGTTTTTGCATATTTCTTGGTTCAGCCTTAATCTCTTGGAAATCAAAGAAGCAAGCAACAGTATCAAGGTCTTCAATAGAAGCTGAATACAGAGCTATTGCATCCACTACATGTGAAATACAATGGCTGAAATATATATTATAAGATCTCAATGTTGAACATCCACAAGCAGCAGCTCTATTTTGTGACAACAAATCAGCCATTCAAATTACTGAAAATCTGATTTTTCATGAAAGAATAAAACACATAGAAATCGATTGTCACATTGTTAGACAACATACACAGTCAGGACTGATACATCTACTACATGCATCTTCTAAAAATCAGTTAGCTGATGTATTTACTAAACCTCATTCACCAGCAACATTCACAGCCTATCTCCAAGCTGGGTCTATAGAATTTGTATACTCCAGCTTGCGCGAGGGGGGGGGGGGGGAGGGGGTAACAGATGATAGTTCTCATCATCAACACCAGCATACAATAGAACAACAATAGCAACCAGCAGAGGCATGTACTAGCAGTAGCTTAGCAGTAGGAGTATGTAGCAGCAGTAGCAAATCGATACGCACCAATAGCAGCAATGTTATATTAGAACCAGAAAAGGCATGTACTAGCAGCAGCTTAGCAATAGGAGTATGTAGCAGCAGCAACATATCAATATGCATTAATAGCAACAATGTTATATTAGAACCAGTAGAGGCATGTACTAGCAACAGGAGCATGTAGCAGCAGCAGCAGATCAATATGCACCAGTAGCAGCAATGTTATATTAGAACCAGCAGAGGCATGTACTAGCAGCAGCTTAGTAGTAAGAGTATGTAGCAGTAGTAGCAGATCAATATGCACCAGTAGCAGCAATGTTATATTAGAACCAGCAGAGGCAGGTACTAGTAGTAGCTTAGCAGCAGGAGTATGTAGCAGCAGTAGCAGATCAATATGCACCAGTAGCAACAATGTTATATTAGACTATGATAATAATTAATTATTAAAGTTACTTGTGATTAGTTAGGAGGAGTTAGTTAGAGTTAGTTAAGTCAGTTATGCACAAGATATCTATATAAACAGTATAACAACACTATATTCATTATCAGATTCAATATACAGAGGTTTATTCATGAAATTCTTCCTCTTTCATTCAAGAATTTAATACAGGCAACAAGCCAGCAAACTCAGAAGCAGAATCTTTTGTCTTAGTGAATATAATAATACGTCCACCATTAAATCATATCCATCGACAAAGAGGAGAAATGAAGAAAATAAACCAAATCATCAAAAGGAAATCTATATTGTACTAGTAATGGTTATTTTAAACTAGAAACCAACCTGCTATAACAATGAATAATATCTGGGATCAGCTGCGACTAGGGGTGTAAACGATACACTGGTGCTCGTAAGCTACTCGGGCTTGGCTTGAGCAAAACTCGAACTCGGCTTGATTTTTATTGAGTTGAGCTTGAGCAAAACTTGAACTCGGCTTGATTTTTGTTGAGCTGAGCTCGAACTATCAAGCGAGCCGAGTTCGAGCAGCAATATACCTAGCTCGAGTAGTTCGCGAGCCCAATCGAGCTTTTTAATATTTTAATATATATTTTATTTTATTTATATTATTATTTACTTATATTTTTAAAAAATTTAAAAATTACCTATTTCAAAACCTAAAGGCTTGGGCAGCTTCTTTTTAGGTTTTTCATTTTCAAACAAAGGCTCCTTTTCTTTTAATTCTCCCAACAGTTGTCGCATGCTCATCCCTGAGCCATCCCTGACCAGACCGTTCCGGCGACCGGATGGAGTGCGACCCACACCACCCTCTCTCTAACACTTCAATGGCGTGTTGCTCATCTCAGAGTCAAAAGACCACATCTCACGAGTCACGACCCACGCAATCAGCAACCCAGACCAGATCTGCCTTCAGTCTCCGACGACCCATCTCTCTCACGACTTAGACCAACATCTCACAACCCAGACCACCCTCTTTCTAAGTCTCCAGTGGCATCACTCAACGTCTCAGAGCATCTCATGACAAGCGCGACCTAGACTAGATTTGCCTTCACTCCGGCGACCCCTCTTTCACGACTCAGACTAGATCACATCGCACAACCTAAACCAGATCCAGCAATCCAAACCACTACACTAGTAAAAACCCTTTTCCTTTGGTAACTAATATTATTCGGCTGACATAATTTCTTCATTTTGCTTTTTTTGAAGATGAAAATGGGAAAGCTTAGTAAAGAGAAGAAATAAGAAAGTTTGAAGATTTAGCTTTGTTCTTTGTTCTGTTTGGTATATATCTTCTGCTCGTTAGATGATTTCAAGAGAGATCTGATCATTTCATTTGCTTGTTTGATTTTAGGGTTGTTTCATTTACTTGTTTGAGCATTCAAGACAACAGAAAACAACCATAATCTTTGATGTATATGTTTTCTGTGTGATGAATTTATGAGTAAGGTAAACAGCTAGAATAGTCAAGCTTAATTGTCGAGTTTGAATAGTCGAGCCTAATCGAGTGAGCTTGAGTAGCTCGTTTTCTATCTCGAGTCGAGCTTGAGCTAAAAAATTAGGACTCGACCGAGCTCGAGCCGAGTACCGAGCATCAAGTTTTTGAGTCGAGCTCAAGCGAGCACCTCACTGTATTGGTTCAGCTTGGCTCGATTACACCCCTAGCTGCGACCTTGCCGACTTAGAACAGGGCAAGACAATATGTCTAACATTTGTACTAGCCTTCATCTTCTCGTTACCAACAAGATCAACAATCTTCTTGTTTTAAGAAACTTGAAGCCTTTTAGGAATAGAAAAAAAAGTTTTCAATCAGAAGGGTGAATAAAGAGGAACAATACCCAATTTTACATTTTAAATACACGTTCTTAAAGATGGAACAGATATTGGAGCTAATGTAGAAATACTATAATGCCTGAAAATAGTTTAGAAACATACACCCTTTACCCAGTCCGGCAAAGTGGCACTAAAAAGAAGTGTCTAAACTTTACTTGCATCCTTTACCTTTCCTGGAAAATTAAAACCATAAGTAAATCAGACAGCAGAGCAATGCACGCAGGGATTAATGGTATCAATAATTGGAATAAAGGTACGTCCATGACTATGCACAACAATCTAATGTATTCTACTTCTCGAGTATTAATACAAAAAAAACCACCAAAAAGAAATAGCTTACACAAAATGCATACCTAGTATAAGTTTAACATCATCAACAAATCCCATTCTCAACATTTCATCTGCCTCATCTAGAACTCAAAATTTCAATAAGCCCAAGTGAATATTCCTTCTCTTTATGTGATCCTGTGTCATTTGCAATAGGACATCAAATATCATGAAATAATAGTTCTAAAAAATGTATAGAGTTTAGCGAAATCACTAAAATTAGAAAAAAATCCACTTGAACAAATAACACAAGAAGTTACCTTTATATGGCCGGGTGTCCCAATAACTATCCGTATAAATAGCATGATGTCAAACCCAATACCTCATCATAAACTTCAAAGTCCTTAAAAACGTAGAAACAAACGGTTAATTATCATAGACCTCACAGAAAAGAAAGGCACCGTCACGGAATTTTATGTCTACTGTATTTGATTCATAGTACCATACCTATTTAGCCAATTTCCTGGTAGGTAAAAGTACCAGAACACTTGGTGCTCTACCATATCCAGTTTTCCTTGATGATTTTGCAGGGACATTTGTTAAAGACTCCAATATAGGCAACACAAAGGCCAATATCTTACCCTCTACAATAGCAAAAAAGTTAATCAGCAACATAAGAGAGCTTTAAGAAACAATTGCACAACAATGGTTTTAACTGGATTAATCAATTTCGATCAAGCCAACATAGCTCAACAGTTATAATGCATTAATTACAGATTAAATTCAATTAGGTAAACAGAGAATACAATTTAAACCATATATTTCATTTGAGATTTTTGTAACCACAAGTTTCCTACATAAACCATTTAACAACATACCCAAAATCATGGAGTTGACAATCACTTAAATAGCAACACAATCATAAAAAAAACCTTGAACATTTATAAGCAATTCATGGTTCATATCAAACTAAAAAGATATCAAACGATACAACTCTATCAGAAATTAGTAGCCGAAAAATAAGCTCACGTATGTTTTGAAAAGAATAATATACTTGATTGGTTCGTGTGCACCTAACCAAATCATTACCATCAAGAATGATATCAAAAGTCATGGCATAAATAGGAAACAATGACTCAATCCCTTTCGACTTCAGCTTCAGTCTAACTAGCTCCGAAATTCGAAACCTCAAAATCACATTTGAATTCTCACTTTTCCCTTCGTCTTCCTCTACCTTGGTTTTATTTTGCTTCTTCTTCTCTTTAACATTGACGTGCTAATATGAATGGAATGGTGAACCATGTAGAACAGGGGAACCATACAGCCACGTTTAAGCATTTACATAATTACCTGGTGTTTGTAAAACATTAACAAGTTGTTAACAGAAAATTAGTGTAATTAATGGTGTGTGTGTGTGTGTGTGTGTGTATAAGACAAGAAGACAAAAGGCATCATCATTGTTACACCAAAAAGCTATTGTTATTCTCTCTATTCTGTTACTCCATTTTCTCTCTCTTTGTCCACATTCTCACATACTGATTCAGGAACAGAGCCATCGATCATGGCTGACGAGATACAGACCTGGTTGCAAAGAGAGGTTGCTTAGATTTAGAAAGAGCAAGAAAAACTTACAGGAGTGATCGGAGGGTTATCAGATCTGTTGAAATACAGGCTGCATAATGAGTGGAAAAATGAGCTTTATGTGAGGCTAGAGAATATCCACAAGAAGATAGGTCGCTTGTTTGAAAACATGGTTGGTCGGATCGACAATACCATTGCTAAATGGTTCAAACTCTAACCCAAGCACAAAAAAGTGTATAGGCTTCATAGACTTTTGGAACACTACCATAGGGACCGCAACAACCTTTGGTTCAAGAAACTGATAGTCAGACTCACTTAGTGGCACTGGTCAAGTTTAATATTAAACGAACCCATTTGGAATGCCCCAAGTTTGATGGAACAAAGTTTATGGGGTGGTTAATGAAGATAGAGCAGTTCTTTGAAGCTGCGGGTATTCTAGAGGTGGAAAAAATTCCTACTGTGATGATTAACCTCGAAGGAAAGGCATTATAATGGCATCAAAGGCTCATGGAGATCAAAGGAGGCATGAACAAACTGGGATGGAAGGAATGTGCTTGAGATGCGTATTCAGTTTTGAGATGCGTAATATGCTGATCCATTGTCTGACTTAGTACTGATCAAGCAAGAGGCTAGTGTAAAGGAATATTATGAAGACTTTGAACACCTCGTGCGCCTCGTCAGACTTCCGGAGGACCAAGCTATCAATATTTTTGTAAGTAACCTCAAAACCGATATAGCAGATTTTGTTAGAATGTTTCACCTCAAAACCTTAAGCCATGCCCTGAGTTTAGCCAAACAAACCGAGATTATGTTCTACAATAAGCCTAGAAAAACTATATTTATGAATAGATTCCAATCCCAAAATACTACTTCCAACCAAAACTATAACCCATACCATCAAGAACTACCAGTAAGGGGCCAATTTCAAGGCCTCTTACCTATCCCGAAAACCCTTGCTCTCACATTTCCAAACACTTTTAGAAATAATCCCTCAAACAATACTAGGGCACTAACCACAAAACCTGAAATACTCAACCAAAACACAAAGAACCCTACTAAGGAAAGAAGGGAGGAACGTATGAAGAAGGGACTCTATGTGGTGTGGTACCAAGTATACTTATGGGCATAAGTGTGTTCGATCTCAACTATACCAATTGTTTGTGGCAAACCGAGAAGAAAGGGATGGCCATTATGATTAGTTTGCTGATTGCGTAGAAATGCTAGAAGAACAATGGGTGGATGATATGGGTGATCCCCTTACGATATCTTTAAATGCTCTGTTTGGTATGATAGGGTTTCAAACCATGAAGATGTAGGGTAAGATGAAGAACCAAAAGGTGGTGTTGTTCGTCAATTTGGGCAGCACCTATAATTTTATAGACCAAGCCATGGTGAAGAAATCTTGGTACAAACCACAAGTTACAACAGAGTTACAAGTAATGGTAGCCAATGAGGAAATGGTGACATCACAAGAGGTGTGCTAGGCAGAAACATGAAAGGTTTAAGGGGTTGAAACAGCAAACTGACTTTATAGTGTTGACGTTGAGGGGTTGTGATTTGTTACTAGGTATATAATGGCTTAGTACATTGGGTCCTATCATGTGAAACTTTCAATTGTTGAGCATGGAATTTGAGTGGGAAGGAGAGAAGATTCGATTACAAGGACTAACGGAGGGTACTGTAGAACAAACCTTTAAGAAATAGTTGCTAAAATGGCTTATGCTACTGGAAATAGCCAGCTATAGTGTACTATTGGGACACTACAACTTAATGGAAGTAACTCCTTGGCCTGTCAACTAAAATCTAGAAAGTTAGATGTTGCAAGAGTTGTTACAGCTCCTACGTGATTATTCAGAATTATTTAGGGAACATACAAGCCTACCTATCAATAGATTGTGTTGAAAGATGAAAGCAAGGTCGTGAGAGTTAAACCTTACGGATACCCTGCTATTCAGAAGGATGAAATAAAGAAAATGGTGTTAGAAATGAAAAAGACCGGAATAATACGTGATAGCAATAGCCCTTTTGCCTCTCCTATTATTCTAGTAAAAAAAAAGAACGGAAGTTGGAGGTTTTGTGTAGACTATAGGCAATTAAACAGCCTTACAATTAAGGATAAGTTTCTAATTCCTTTAGTAGAGGAACTTTTGGATGAATTGCAAGCAACAAGGTGGTTTTGAAGTTGGATTTGCATTTGGGATATCACCAAATTAGAATGGATGAGGCAGACGTGGCAAAGACAACATTTTGAACACACCAAGGTTATTACAAATTCTTGGTGATGCCCTTCGAGCTCACAAATGCTCCATCCACTTTTCAGAGTCTCATGAACAAACTCTTTTAGCCATTTCTACGAAAGGTTTGTGCTTGTATTTTTTGATGACATTTTGATTTACTCACCTTGCTTGTATTTTTTGGTGACATTTTGATTTACTCACCTTCTTGGGATTCACATGTGTAACATCTTGAACAAGTTTTTCATATACTATTGGATAACAACTTGTTTCTTAAGTTATCTAAGTGTGAATTTGGTGTTGATCAGATTGATTATTTGGGGTACATTATAAGTGCCAAAGGAGTAGCCAAGGATGAAAGAAAAGTCTCTTGTATATTGGAATGCCCCACACCAAAGAGTGTTAAAGACTTAAGAGGATTTCTTGGCTTATCTGGATACTACAAAAAATTTGTTAAAGATAATGGGTTGATAGTGAGCCACTGTCACAATTGTCAAAGAAGGGAGAATCCATATGGAATAATGAAGCCCAACAAGCCTTCGAAAAGTTAAAATTAACATTAACTTCAGCTCCTATTCTAGCTCTTCCCAACTTTGACAAACCTTTTGTAGTGGAGTCTGATGCATTGAGCTCAAGCATTGAGCCATGTTGAGTCAAGAAGGTCGACCCATTGTTTATTTTAGTAAAGTCCTCTCCCTTAAACACCAAGTGTTATCCATGTATGAGAAAGAAATGTGGCAGTGTTAGCTGCAGTTAAAAAATGGAGTCCCTATTTGGTGGGAAGACATTTCAAGATCTGAACTAACAATTATAGCCTCAAGTTTCTTTTGGATCAACGGGCTTCCACTCTTGCACAACAAGCTTGGATAGTTAAAATGATAGGTTTTGACTATGAGATACTCTTTCGAAAGGGTGAATAATATTGTTATAGATTCATCGTCAAGGAACAAAAGGCTGAATTGGCTGCTATTTCCATGGTGCAATATGATCTTATGGCAAGGATACAATGATCATGGGTGCAAGATCCTCACTTGATGCACAAGATGCATATGATGCAAAAAAGTTAAAATAAGCAATCTAAGTATACTTGGCAAAATTAGCAACTACGCAAAAAGGGGATGCTAGTTGTGTGGTGAGATGAAGGATTGAGAAGAGAATTGTTGGAATATTTCCATAGTTTGGCAGAAGGTGGACATTCAGGTATCTCAATAACAGTAAAAAGACTTGGGGGTGTTGTCTATTGGAAAAGAAGGAGAAAGACGTCCATCAATTTGTGAAATCATGTCAAACTTGCCAACAATTAAAGTATGATACATCAGTTTACCCAAGCTTATTACAGCCTTTGCCCATACCCGAGAGACTTTGGTCTGACATAGCCATGGATTTCATTGAAGGTTTACCCAAGTCTAAAGGATTTACGGTGATCTTAGTGGTGGTTGACAGATTAAGTAAGTATGCACACTTCTTGCCATTGGCCCATCCTTTTATAGCTTTGATGGTGGCTCAAGTATTTCTCAACAACATATATAAGCTTCATAGACTTCCTACTAGTATTGTGTCAGATTGTGATAAGATTTTCATTAGTAAATTTTGGCAGGAATTGTTCAAACTCATAGGAACCAAATTGAACCTTTCCACTGCATATCACCCACAAATTGATGGTTAATCAGAAGTGGTGAATCGAAGCTTGCAAACTTATCTTTGTTGCATGGTGTCGGAGAGTCCTAGAGAATGGGTGACTTGGTTACCCCTTGGTGAGTGGTGGTATAACACCACCCACTATTCCTCAATCAACACAAATTCCTTATGTGGCTGGTAGCTCAATGGTGGGAGCCGTGGATTGAAGTATGAGTGCTAGGGAAGCAGCCACTAAGCTACTGAAGTATTATCTTTAGAGATCACAGAAACGAATGAAGTAGTAGCTAGACAAAAAGTGATTTGATCGACACTTTGAAGTTAGAGACTTAGTGTATTTGAAGTTACAACCATACCGACAATCGACTGTAGTTAATAGAAAAGTTCTCAAGCTGTCTGCAAAGTATTTTGGACCCTACAGAGTGTTAGAGAAATTTGGAGCTATAGCCTCCAAGCTTGAATTGCCAAAACACTTAAGGATCCATCCCATCTTCCATGTTTCTCAGTTGAAACCGCATATTGGCCCTATCACCCATCATATTCCTTTGCCATTATTGGATTTTAAAAGACTGTTAGTTAAGGAACCTATTAATATAATTGATAGAAGGATGATTAAACGACATGGCAAAGCAGCAACTGAAGTACTGGTGCAGTGGAAAAACACATTTCCAGAAGATGCCACATGGGAGCTTTGGGAACAACTTCAGTAGAAGTATCTCGATTTCCATCCTTGAGGAAAAGGATGCTTTATAGAAGGGGGTATTTGATATGAATGGAATGGTGAACCATTTAAAGGAGGGAAACTATGCAACCATGTTTAAGCATTTACATAATTACCTGGTGTTTGTAAAATGTTAACAAGTTGTTAACAGAAAATTAGTGTAATTAATGATGTATATATATATGAGACAAGGAGACAAAAGGCATCATCATTGTTACACCAAAAAGCTATTGTTATTCTCTCTCTATTCTGTTACTCCATTTTCGCTCTCTTTGTCCACATTCTCACGCACCGATTCATGAATAGAGTCGGAATCATCCCTACCATCCACACCCAGGGTCATTCAACATTCTTCATTCCTTTCCATGCCCATTACGGGCTCAACAAGCTCTAAGCTTGTCTCGCTCCCCTCCTTTTCCAATTGAAGAGCCAATGCCATTCACTTCTTCTTACTCTTCTTCACCTCCGAATCATTTTTCTTTTTCTTTAAACTTAGGTTCCTTCAGTTCTCCATCTTCTTCTCGGTTTCTGAAGTTTCAAGAGCAATCTTCTTCATCATCTTTTTCTCTTCTTTTTTTCTCTTTGAGATCAGATAAAGCTAAAGAAGGCATTAGATTAGATTGTAATAAACTAAAATCTTAGAAAGCTTTGAGGAGATATGTAGGAAACAAAATATCAGTTTTTCTCTTGCTGCAAAGAGTATCTAACAATCTGCCAAAAAAAAGATTAATTTTTGATATTATGGTTTTTCTGAGACTAGGGTTTTAGGAGTTAGAGCAAGTGGCTTCTTTTAGGATTCGGTTTTGGGCTTTTGGTTGTGTAGGTTTTGAGCTGAAAAAAAAAAGGATTCTATTCACATCCAATAAAATACTTCATATACATTATTTTAAAGAATTTTTTTAAATATCAAAATATCCTTATTAAAATTACAAATTACCTTTATTAATTTTTTTTTATTTTTTTAACTTTTGCATTCTTGGAATTAGATTTTTGAAAAAATAATGGAGTTTTCGGAAATTGATTTCCAGAAGCACAAAAGAGCTCTTGAAAATTACTTTCGAGAGCCCATTTTATTTTTTGTTGGGCCAAAAGAGCCCATTTTAGGTGCCGCCTGGCAACCTGGCAACATTAATTGCTTGAATGCTGCTAAGTGGCATATTCGGTGAGCTATAGTTCACCAAAAGAAAAAAAAGTGCAAAAAAAAGTCTAATTTTTTTTTTGCAATAAAGATAACATTAAAAAATTATTAAATTTTTTAGGGTGTGAGAAGTGATTTTATAGAAGAGATTTTATTGGTTTTCTAATAAAAAGAATTTGTCTAGTAACTCATAGGGTGTAAATAGAATTACTTAACAAAATGAACGTTTGAAATACATAAACCCCAGAACTTTCTCCGCTGAAAACTTGTACTCCTAGAATTCATATACTAAAGTCTTTTCTCTCTCTAGAGCCCATCTCTACAATTTTCATCAAGCTTCCATGGAAGTTGATTTTGAAATACATGATTGCGACACCCAAGAGGAAGATCTCAAGGGAAGGAGTGTTAAACGCACAAAAAATGGCGTTTTCAAAGCTATAGGTCATTCAGTAGGGTTGATAAAGAACTCAAGACTATCTTATCGCGACTCTATGCTTAATGCCCAGGAGCTCTCCTCGCCATCCTTTACAAATCACGCCATTTTCATCGATGATGAGTCTGATCAAGAAGCTAATACTGACGATAATATTCCAACCATTCTCTTATCTAAAGAAGAGAAGAGGCGTATCAGAAAACCTTGGAGAAATGCTATAATTGTCAAGACTTTTGGCAAAACAATTGGTTACAACTTCCTGTTCCCTAGGGTCAAAGCTTTATGGAAACCGAAAGGTAACATGGAATGCATCGACCTTCGGTTAGACTTCTTTGTATTTTGTTTTGCCAATGCAGAAGATTTCCAGAAGGTGATTTACGGAGGCATCTGGTTATTGGTTTTGATTACTTAACCATGAGATTATGGAAACCAAGCTTTATACCAGAAGCCAATTTAAGGTATACAACCACAGCGATCTGGGCCCGTTTGCTTGGTTTATCGATTGAATATTTTTACAGATGCATTTTAAGAGGATAGGTAACCAGCTGGGCACACTTCTGAAAATCGATACCTTTACAGAACAAAATTCTAGGGGAAGATATGCCCGCATATGCATCCAAATTGATCTTGAGAAACCTCTAATCCCAAAAATTCAAATTGGAAAGCATGTTCAATCAGTGGTTTATGAGGGGGTCAACATTTGCTTTGGCTGTGGTCTTGTTGGCCACAGAAAAGATAATTGTACTATCTCCAAACAAGAAAATTTAGACACTCAAGAGTCAGAACAGAAAATGGAAGAGGAGTCCCATAATATATCTTCACTAGTGACCAATGACACGCATAAGGAAGAAAACTATGGACCTTGGATGGTGGTCACTCGTAGGAAAAACAGACAAAAGATTCCATCTAAAGTAGGGGAATCACAAGCGAATATGTACCGAAAATCTGAGTCATAGAGGAACCAGAATGCTGACACTGTTCATCAAAAAAATGGAGGAGCTGACAAGGGTAAAGAAAAATTGACAGAATAGGCAAAAAACTTTTTTGGCCAACGTTCAACTAGCATAACTAAAAATATCTTGTGTCAGTCGACAGGTCAGGGGTCTAGCCAAAATGTCTTTCAAGTGCACAGTGACAACCAACTTTTTAATAAAATAACTAAACCTACATTAAATGATAACACTTCGAATATTGAGAATAACCAGCTAGTTAAACAAAAGGATCTAAATATCGGAAATCAACAAGGAGTTATATATGATCTTTTCATTTTTTTCCTCCAAACCATCTTCTCTTATTACATCTCCAGTAGAGGAAACAATGGTGGACCTTCCAGAATTATTCCATCAACTAGAGATGATGTTCATAGTGCTAGGGGAAAGATATATGAGAATGACAAGAGCACTAGAAATCCTGCTAGATTCCAGTCATCAAGAGCAGGAATGGTCTCTCAACAACATGATGAATGCGTGGAACAATTTGGTTATTCTAGTGAACTTACCATCGCCCTAGGGTTACACGCATCTCTTAATAGAGTCGACTCCGATTGTCACCATCAGGCAAGAGATAACACTCCCTCCACTACTGGGGATCTCGCTGAGGGAAATCTCGTTGGACACAGTGAGAAGGCTAAATCTCTTACAAAAAGACAACATGGCTCTCCTGCTGCATGCACTTCCTTCGGTCAACCCACTAAAGTTGGTGGTGAGGTCGAGATGCAGAGAGTAAGAGACCATGAGGGAAACGACATTGTTATGCATTCCTCACCACCACCAGGAGGTGAACGTTCTTTACAGGAGCTCGTCCGGAGTGGTATCGATTGCACCTGATCTTGCTCACTGGATGCTGAACTCCTCAACTCTTGATCTTTTTCCAATGAGGTGTCTTATATGGAATGCCAGGAGGGGTGGGCAACCCTAACTTCTGTAGAAGCTTCATGGAACTGGTTCAGGTTAATCATCCTAGCATTATGATTGTTGTTGAAACTAGAATTTCAGGGGATAGAGCCGAAAGGGTCTATACATCTTTGGGCTTTGATAACTCGTTCAGAGTTGACACCAAAGGATTCTCTGGTGGTATTTGGCTACTCTAGAACTCAGCAGAGGTTAATCTTATCGTGCTTCAACATTCTTCTCAGGTCATCCACGCTTCTATACAAGTTAGTTCATCTTTTTCAAATTATGCAACTGCTATTCACAATCCCCATTCCCCGAACAATATGTGGATTTTGTCAGCTGTTTATGCCAATCCAAGATTTGTGGTACGAAAGAATCTATGGGAAGACTTGATGAATTTTTCCAACTCCTATTTGCTCCCATGGACTATCATTGGAGATTTTAATGATCTCATCCTGGATTTAGAAAAGTTCGGAGGTAGACCTATTAGCCTTTTGAAGGCTCGCCTTTAAAGCAACTGCATGAATTTCTATGATATGTCTGATCTTTGTTTTGTTGGTCCTAAATTCACATGGACCAACAAAAACCACTTCGGACAAATTATTTGAAGCAGAATTGATAGAGCTTAGGCCAATAGCTCTTAGAAGATTCTTTTCCCAAATGCCACAGTGTTCCACCTTACCAGGATTCATTCTGACCACAACCCCATTCTTCTTGATTTGAATCCTTGTACACCTTGTTATGGACAAAGGCCCTTTAGATTCGAAACCATTTGGTTTTCTCATCTAGACTTCATGTCAGTAGTGGAAAAGTCCTAGGCCCAAGCTAATTAGGATATTTTGAAGGCCATGCAAACATAGGATATAACGCTTTGGAATGTCAACTTTTTTAGAAACATATTTCATAGGAAAAAAAGAATCTGCGCCAGGCTCAATGGTATTCAGAGAACCCTTGAAAACTCGTCTAACCCTCGGCTTCAACAATTAGAAGACAATCTTTCAAGAGAATACCAAGACATTATTAAACTGGAGGAAGAAACATGGGCCTTGAAATCTAGAGTGGATTGAATCTGTGATGGTGACAGAAATACTAATTTCTACCACAGGATAACATTACAACACAGGAAAAACAACAGAATATTGGCTCTTATGAATGAGGTTGGAGAGTGATTAACAAAGGATTTTGAAATAAGGGAACATATCTTCAAGCATTTTTCTAACATTTTCACATCATCTATTCTCAACAACCGTTTTTCATCTCTTGACTGTGAGCTTGGATTACGACTTTCAGATAATGATCATATTGACCTGCTGAAACCTATTACTCGATCTGAGGTGTTTAAAGCCCATTTTTGCATGAAACCTCTAAAAGCACCTGGACCAGATGAGCTTCATCTAATTTTCTTCCAAAAATGCTGGCCTAAAGTTGGATATTCTATCTTTCAGTTCGTTGAATCTGTTTTTCTTTAAGGTGTCATTCCAAAATCAATTAATGAGTGTCTTATTGTGTTGATCCCAAAAGTTCCCAATCCGAAGACAATATCACAATATAGGCCAATTGGACTGTGTAACACAATTTACAAACTTATAACTAAAGTCATCGTGAATCAACTTCGACATTTGCTTAGTTCTATAATCAATCCCCTTCAGGCTAGCTTCATTCCAGGGAGAAAAGCTTAAGATAATGTAATCATAGTTCAAGAGATCATCCACTCCTTTAAAAAGAAGAAAGGAAAACAAGGGTCTATGCTTATTAAAGTTGGTCTAGAGAAGGCTTATGACTGTCTAGAATGGAACTTTATTAGGGAAGTCCTCATCTTCTTTAATTTTCCTCCATCTTGGGTTAAGTTAATTATGGCATGCATAACATTAGTGTCGATGACGATTTTAATTAATGGAGCTAGGAGTGGAAAGTTCTCACCCTCTAGAGCCATACGTCAAGGGGATCCTCTTTCACCATATATTTTTATTCTTTGTCTTGAATATCTATCTCTAAAAATCCATGACGAATGTGATCGTGGTAATTGGAAGGCTATTACTATCCAAGTGGAGGCCCAAAGCTGTTCCACATTTTTTATGCTGACGATCTGATTTTGCTTGGTAAAGCTTCGACAAAGACCTGCCTTTCAATTCAAAGAACTCTTAACTCTTTCTGTCATCTGTCAGGATAAGCCATCAATCTCAATAAGTCTGGTATATACTTCTCGAATAACACCTAGACTAATATAATCTCAGAGATTTGTAATCATCTCCATATGACTTCTATGGAAAGTCTTGTAACTACTTGGGTTTTCCTATCCGAAACGATCGATCCACTTCGAAGTTTCGATTCATCATTGACAAAATCAAAGGAAAGCTAGCCGGATGCAAAACTAAGTTACTTTCATTTGCAGGAAGGACAGTTCTTCTTAAATCTGTCATTAACTCTATCCCTTCCTACTATATACAAGGGGCTGCAATCCCAACTTCTACTATCAAAGAAGGGGAAAAAATTACTCGAGATTTTCTTTAGGGTAACTCAGACAAATCCAAGAAGATACACTGGATCAATTGGGATCTAGTGACCTGTGATAAAAGCAAATAGGGGCTAGGTCTCAAGAACTTAAATCTTCTTAAATCTTGTTTCTTGTCAAAACTGGGATGGTAGATCCTTACTGACAATGAAAGCCTTTGGGTTAAAATTATCATATCAAAGTACATTAGAAATGGGAGAATTTCTAACAGACCAGGTTCATCACTTTGGAACGCAATTAAGAAAAGCCTCCTTCTTCTCCAAAAAGGTATCCGATGGATTATTAAATCTAGGAGGAATGCTAAGTTTTGGACGGAAGATTGGACTGGGATGGGACCACTCAACTCTATTATATATGGGCCATAGAGACCAAACGATCTTGATGTCTCAGTTAGAGAGATTTTTACTCCAGAAACTGATCTTGATCCATTATATGCCCAGGTTCCTATCCCCGATTCTATTAAAGAAGTTATTCTACCTATCCCTTTCAACCCAAATTCCCATGAAAGTGATTCTATTAGCTAGAAGTACTCCAACTCCGGGACTTTTTCAATTAAATCAGCTTACCTCAACTTTGGCTCTATTCCACCTAATCATTCGGACAACTGGATGTTAGTTTGGAAATTGCCCACCTTACCAAAGATTAATTCCTTCCTCTGGTTATGTAGACATCAAAGGATTGCCACACGAACCAATTTGGTTAAACGTGGGATTAGTGTCTCAGTCTTACGTCCTCGTTGCAACAAGGAAGAGGAAACGCCCAGTCATTGCTTGCGGGACTGTGAAGAACTAAAACTTTTTTGGGATTCAATTCAATTCCCTCTTCACATTATACACGCTTTTGAAACATATTTTGTGACATGGATTGATCTGAACTGTAAGGAGAAATCTGAACTGTAAGGAGAAATCAAACTCCTTAGTTGCTAACATCCCTTGGAATATGCTTTTCTCTTTTCTTATTTAGAATATTTGGCCGAGTAGGAATGATATCTCATTTAATGGCATCTATATGAATGTTGAAGCTATTTTTAACAAAGCCATTATCATGGCCAAAGAGTTCTGGGCCTGCTATACTCCACCCTCTACAAAAACCTTTCCCACAGAAATCAACATTGAATGGCAACCTCCGAGAGAAGGTTTTATTAAATTTGTTAGCATTAAATTGACAAATGTATTTTGAAATGACAAAAACTTAAGTAAGCCTTAATGTTTCTTAAAATATTGTAAATTTGCTTTATCACACGTGATTCTCTCAAACCATTTTAAGTGTTCATATCAAACATTAAGACCATGATTCAATTGTATATTCCTATTGGTCTTAATACTTTACAAAATGAGTTTGAATGTTTTCATTAAGTAATTTTCCCAAGAATATATTGAACACAAGTTTAGAAAATTACTTAATAAGTTTTTGGACAAAGTCTTCATTTGAGAAAGTCAAGAAAAACTCCCATAAAATACATAAATGTTTTGAGGTGAATTAAAACCACAGACAACATCATTTCTAACCCAAATTAGCCCAGAAAAGTGTAGGAAAAGCATGAGGGATCGATCCCCCATGTTGAGGGATCCCCAAATGGCAGAATGCTCCCAGGAAGCAAAAGGAAGCATGGTATCGATCCCCTAAGGGAAGGGATCGATCCCTTCATGGTAGAATGCCTTGGAAGCTTGCAAAGAAGCATAGGATCGATCCCTTACCTCAAAAATGCACTCCAATGGCTAGTTTTTGTGAGATACAACGATTACATTCAGTTTTGGCTCCTACCAACATTTAGAAACCATTCAATGGACTATAAATAAAGGCTTGGAAGCTCAAGGAAGTGAAAGGAACAGCTGAGCAACATTTTTCTTCTTCTTCTCCATCTTCCTCAAGCCTATCAAACTCACAAGTGCTACAAAGTCTTCATATTCTATCATACTCATCATCTTTATATAGCATAGCACAAATATTGTATAGGATTTCCCTTGTGCTTAACCACTATAATCACTTGCCTAACTAAAGGCCTTTCTTTGATTACATTCCTTGTAAACTCATTTATACCTTGTAAAGGGGAGGTTTCTCTTAAGCCTTAGAAAAAGAGAGAGGTTTCTTTTGAGCCTAGGAAAAGATGGAAGTTACTCTTAAGCCTGCAAAAAGAGAGACTGTAATACAAATTCAAGTTAGTGGATTTGGGAAAAATCCTTGGGAGCGTCTCAAGGTAGAGGATGTAGGCAAGGTTGCCGAACCTCTATAAATCGATTGTGTACATCTCTCTTTCCCTACTCTCTTTACTTACTTGCATTTATATTGTGATTGTTGAATTGAATTTATATTGCATACTTGAGTAGCCTAGAGCACTTAGAAAACTTCGACATAGGCTAGAGAATTTAGAAGAAATGAAAAACGAACTTAAGAGTACCACAAAACCGATTCACTCCCCTTCTCGGTTTAGCCTATAGAGCCAATAAAATTGAACACATATGGATCTTCATTAGGCAACTCAGGACCGGCTGGGGCTGGCGGAGTCTTTAGAGACCACAAGGGCAATTGGATTGTTGGATTCTCTCGTCGTGTAGGATTTTCAACAGTGATTTACGCTGAGCTCTAAGGGTTAAGGGAAGGTCTTCGACTGGTAGTTGAGAAAGAATTACATCAATTGGTGGTGGAAATTGACTCTTAGTTGGCCATCAGGTATGTTAATTCTGGTGTTTCACCATCTCATCCTTATAGTTCTCTGGTTGATGATTGCAGGGAGTTCCTGGGACTCCTTCCTGATGCTAAGATCACACACAAATTCAGAGAGGCAAATTTAGTGGCAGACCAACTTGCAAAGATGGGGGCTTTGGATGGCAGTTCAATCTTTAGGATTTTTGAATCTCCTCCAGAAAGTATATCATTAGCTTTTTTTGCTGATGCTTCTGGCATCACTTTCCCCATATCTATTAACTCAATGTTGAAAGACAATATGTATACCCTGTTGGGGAATTTGCTTACTGTTTAATATATTTGAAGTTCCTTTTCTCACCAAAAAAAAAAAAGAAATACATAAACCCCAAACTAAAAGGACATTAACCCCCTTTATTTTCAAAATACTAATTTTTTCCTCTTTAATAAGGTTTAAGATTTAAAATTTAAGGGTTTTTAGTTTGGGGTTTAGAATTTGAAGGTTATAGTTTATGGTTTATGGTTTTTCGAGTTTAAAATTTAGGGTTTAATGTTTACGACTTTTTGAATTTAAAGATAGTGAAAGAAGGAAAAATTGGTATTTTGAAACTAGAGGGGGTTAGGTTTTTTTATATAAACATAGGTAGTTTATGTATTTCACTCAAAAATGAACAGCAAAATAAATCCATATTATTAGAGTTTTTAAATTTTATAAACGAATTTAAAATTTAAAATGATGATACATACTTTTAATAAAATATTAAATAAACAAATTAAAAAAAGTATATATCATCATCTTAATATTATTTATAGCAGTTTAAAAACTTTTTAAACAATATATTGGATAATAATTTTAATATACTCAACTTAAATAACTTTTTTGTAACCAATTCTTTTAAACAAATTAAGATTTAGAAACCTTTGGAGTACAAGACCAATTTCAACCTAAAAAAAATTGACATAATTTTTTGCTATTTTCATTCTTAAATTCGTCTTCAACAGTGGCAGAACAAGGACTTGAAATTAGAGAAGCGAAATTGAAACAAAATTTGTAATTTAAAATTTTTTATTTGGCATATAATGTTTTATTATTTTATCAAAAGTTATTAAAAAATATGTGAAATATACATTTTATATATCTAAACATAAACTACATAAAAAATTCAACTATTGAAATTATTAAAAATAGAAGAAATTAAGTCATACTTTTATTTGAAACTATGCACGACGATCTTTAACGGAAAAAAAGTATTTCAATCAAAAGTTTCAACAAGTTTTCTCTCAACGTAAAGAACATGATTACCTACAAGAAATTCTTTTATTTTTTTGTTGCGAAACTTTCCTCCATTTTAAGTAATATTTTATAGCAGTATTAAAACAATAATTAATATATTTTTATAAAATTGTAACAATCAAAAAAAATACTTGACTAGGTTTTTTTAAACATATATCTACTGCATAAAGTTTTAATCAATAATATATAAAAAAATATTTTAAGGAAAACTAAAAATCAAATAATTTCACTAATTATATAAAACAATATGGACATTTTTTTAGTTCTATGCCCAAAAAATTGTTACTTAATTTTCATATACTATCTATTTGTTGCATCAAAATTTGCATGACATCATACTAAACAAGAAGTATTGCAGGGAATGTCGAAGAAATGTTCCTAAAAAGTGTTCTGATTTCAATTCTTGTCTTTCTCTTTCAATATATATATTCCTTTGTTTTAATTCAGACTGATAGGTGAGCATTAAATGCGAAGATTACCGTTGAGATTTCACAAAATTAGTCGTTGCCTTCAGCTTGAATATTGTTGTATTTATACATCAAACTTTGGTGCAAATACTTCAAGAAATAAACATCCAAAACAGCTTAGGGAAGTATCGATGCAATAGTTTTTTTTATCAATGCTATTACAAAACAATTGATTCTCTCTGTAGGTGATGATGTCACATCAATACACAAATACTGCTTTAAGAAAAGTATCGAAACCTCTTGAAGGTGTATCGATACAACAGTTGTCTTAATAAGTTCATCTAAGTGCCCCCTGGTTCATAATGATCTTGATGAATGATAAGAGCAGTCACTTTAATAATTACATTTCAACACTATTAATATTATTGAGCCATATTGTTGCCTAGTTTTACGTGAAGACTGATTACCTATGTGAGAAGTAAAAAAATTGAAGTATGTGGATGCTAAAAAGTTATTTTCAAGAAACTTGCAATAATAGGTAACAGGTCTTCATGTAAAATTAGGAAGTGATTTAGCCTAATAAAATGGAGAGTGTTGAAATGTAACTGTCAAAGTAACTGTCCCTAACATTCCCCATAATCTTATGATAGATTTAGCTCTTCTTCATTTTAGGAGTCATCAAAATTGCTTTTAATTCATTCCAAGGCCAACATTTTTGCTCTTTTTGATATGACAAAACTTAAGAAAGGCTAAAGCATTTAAGCACATCTATCCTAAGTTATGAAAAATGTACTAGAGATCTAGGGCTCCCCCTGAATATGACATCCTCTCAAAAAATTCTTAATCACACTGTTAAACACAGTACCTTACACCACATTGTACTAGCGCAGCTGTTGCGGATCATATCCCTACTTATTTCATACTAATATGCATACGCATCTCTTAGTAACCCCTACTAACCATGCTATACTTATTTCATACTAATGTGCATACGCATCTCTTACTAACCCCTGCTAACCATACTATTTTTCCCCCTTTTTTGTCGTATAAAAAAGGAACATGATTTCATGCATCAAACCAAGATCAAGAAAATTTTCATAACATAAAAGTACATGCAGAAGTCTAATAATCAGAAACTTACAACATAGAGTATGGAAAGCATTAATTAAGCTTAGAGTTTTTGTGAGGGACATGCTTCATGGTAAAGATCAGTCTAGCTATGAATCAAAGGAGAAATTGAGAGAAAAACAATGTTAATACTGGTGTATGCATCATAGTTCGTATCACACTCTGCAATCTTTCCTAATATAAGGTATTAAGGTCTTTGTGGAGACATACTCATAGGAGTGCACAGAGAACAAACCAAAGAATCACAAAGAAGAATGATCCTTGACCGGTCCCTCGATGTGAAGAAGAAGCACTGTTACAATAATTAAATCCATACCAAGTGTCACCAGGAATGAAGGTGTCATACTTAAAAGTAACAGCCTTCGAATTATAACCATAAATCTTCACACTTTCTGGCTTCCAGCCATCCGGTCCAGTTCGATAGAGATAGACATAGCAGATCTGATATGCACATGGTCCATATATCTCAAACGTATCTGAAGAACATTGTTCAAATGTCTTAGTGGATGGATCATCCAACCTCGGTGCATATATCTGGTTATCAGGGGAAACAATCACAAATACCTACAATCAATATCCTTTTCAACATACCAGTTTCATATATGTCATAAAGCATCTCAAGTACCACACTGTGAAGATGGTTTTACACATTTATTTTTATGATAATACCAAATAAACCTCCATCAAGATGCAAAAACATACTTGAATTTGATGAAAGACATAATATATGTCCTGTTCTAAGAGACAACAGACCATAATGTATTATAGTATGAATGGGAATTAGTATACTTGACTAATTCATCCCTCCGCAACATGTTTTCACTGAAAAAAGGTTAAGCTTGAGCCATTGGCTACTTAACCAAAAATATTTATGATATTGGCAAAATAGCCAAATAAGCCCTCGACCTTGGGTCCAAAATGGAATTAAGCCCTCGACCTTTTATTTCGTGAAAATCAGTCCATAAACTTTTATTTCAGTGGAAATAAACCCTCAACCTTCTAAAATTATGCAATTAAGTCCAAATCTGTTAAATGACACTAACTGCCGTTAGTATTGCACATGTGGCATGCCACGTGGCAGCTAAGTAAGCTATCCACGTCAGCTTTCACTAACGGCAGTTAGTGTCATTTAATAGATTTGGACTCAATTGCATAATTTAAGAAGGTTGAGGGTTTATTTCCACTAAAATAAAAGTTTATGGACTGATTGCTACGAAATAAAACGTTGAGGGCTTAATTCCATTTTGGGCTTAAGGTCGAGGACTTATTTGGCTATTATTCCTATGATATTTGGTACACAAAGTTTTTCCCTTTTTACTGAAAACTACAAATTTGCATTCAGCCAAAAGCAAGCCACAAAACTTGGTACAACATCAACCGAAGCAGCTAACAGCAAGTTAAGCAGAAAACAAAACAAATTTCACAGAAATTCATGATCTTTGATCTACTTAAAGTTATCCCTCAGAGTTTTCACCACTGATTTTATTCTCTGCGTCGTTACAAATATTAATAAAACTTTAGTTTCTCTCCAGAAGTAACAACTGCCCCAGAATTATAATTGCTAAAATTTTCTATAGCCACTTATGTCTGACTTGAAACTAAAACAAAAAGAAAAGAGACGCCTTAATTTTAAACGAAGATGAAGACCACTAGGAATAGATTGTTTGGAAGGTTAAAACATGAAAAACCATGATATTGTAAAATCTAAGTGGCAAAATGAAAAGAAATAAACGAACCTGATTACCATAAGCATCCCCAAAAGCGATACTGATCTGATCTCGAGTGTAACTTGTAGAGGAACAGCTAGTTGAAATAATCACCGAGTAAGAACAGCTCTCTAAATTCTTTTATCATATTTTTGACGTCACAATAAATGAAAAAAAAAAGAAATAATTCATTTACAAGAACAAAATTAATCACATAAATAGGAGAATTCCATTGACAAGGGGAAGGGGGCGTTGGTAAAGATACCTGTATGTAACTAAAATTGAAGGACTCAAAAGCTTGAGGCTTCTGTCTGATCGATTTGGCTTCACAAAGGATGAATATGAAGCCAAAATAGAGTAAAACAAACGCTGCTTTACTCATGTTCCCCTGCAAACAGAAACCTTTTTCGCACGAGAAAAAAAACTAAAGATAGACAGTGGATGAGAATGACGAAGCAGAGGCACATTTATGAATGTAAAACAAAGGGAGGCGATTGTGGCAGACAAGGGTAAATCTGTCTTGTAGCTTTATATGTTAGTGTCTTTTAAGTCCTTTCATTCAGTTTGTGGTGCCCGCTGGCCGGCCGCTGATTTCAATCCTTTTCCTTTTATTATTAAAAATGAAAAAATTCAAGGTCGTTTTTTTTTTCTTTTACTAAATATTTTTTTTCTGTTTTCATATTTTGGGGATGAGTTGGGTATGTGATAGATACAGAATAAAAATTATTTAATTATTATTTTAATTTCTAGGACAATTTTTTATATTTAATGCATCACCCAAGAAAAAAATTTCCATTAACTATAATTTTTTCATAAAAAGGAATCAAAAATCAAACATTAAGTTTAATCTTTAGAAGAATTGCAATAATTAGATTAAGTTTTGGTTATTATTAATTATAAATTTTTTCATATCATTTTAATTAATACCAGTAAAAAAGCTAATAATATTTTTATTTAGTAATTAACTTTTGGTTAAAAATAAAAATAATTGCACGCGAAATTTTTTTAAAAATAAAAAAATATAACTTTACTATTGTTAGTAACAATGTGTTACTATTATTTTAAGTGAAAGGAAGTTAATGGGGAGATGCAGAGTCTGATGATTTTCGGCCGTTCATCTCATCTCAAGTGGGCTGTTTTCTAGCTCAAGAAGATTAGGCCTTGCCAGCGAGGCCAGATAACGAAAGCGAGAGTGGACAAGTCCTAGCAGCTGGCTTATACATTTTATTCTCCGAGTGTAAGTTGGGATTCGGCAACTCTAACGAAATTGTGGTAAACTAGGATTTCATCGGGTAGAAGTCCTACACGACCCCAAAGTCGAAGTGAACTTGCTCGGCTACGCTGGCGTCAATTTTTTTATTTTAAAATTTATTTGAAATTTTGTTTTAATGAAAAGAAATATTATCTACTTCATTTACTTGAATTTTTTCAATAAAGATATAATAATTAATTAATGACATATTTACTATCTGTTTTTTTTAATTATGAAAGACATAATGTTATAGATGGATTTAGCAATGAAACAACCACACTAAGCTTGGTCCAACAGGGTCAATTTACTAACAACTTTTTGATCGAGTGGTAAAATATGAGTTTGTGACATCTTGTAAGGTTTTGGTTTAAATCTAAATAATTCCACCTCTACCTTCATTTATTTAGTATTTTCCTTGTAACAAAAAAAAATCAATTTAAATATGCTCAATCTTTCTATTTCTTCCGTCTCATGACTTGAAGACAGACTAAATCTACTCAAACAGATAAAATGATGACACATGAGACAATCTAAGGCCCTCCCACAAGATAATATGCCTACACTCCAAGAAATATGGATCTTCTAGAATCTACACTCTTTGTTAATTTATGCTTTTCTCTCTCAAGATCTATTGTATTTTGGTCACGCCTAGACAATTGATCAACTCTATCAAGAATATTTCACTCAGTATACAGTCTGCATAACACTCTTATGTAGTAGTGCTCTTAGCTATCCTTTGTGGATGTAGGCACTCTTGTTGAATAACTTAATGTTATCGTACTATTATGAAATTTATATCAACTTTAATGTGACAATGTGATATTTCGTCACATAAAATTAAATTTATAACTATCTTTAGTGACATTTGGGCATTTTTTTGACATTACCATAATATCATAGGTGACAATAATTTATGTCACATATAGTTTGACAATTTTTTGTCACCAAAAAAATAAAATTTTAACTATAGTTAGTGATATTTGAGATTATTTTTATGACGTTACCTTACTATCATAGGTGATAAAAATTTATGTCACCTATAGTGTAACAATTTGATGTTTCGTAACTAATATATAAAATTTACTCACATATATTGTGACAATTACGGTGTTTAGTGACGAATTTTTGTATAAATCGATGACGCTATTAGTTGTCACAAAAGATCAATAATAAGGTGACGTTTTATGTTACTGTAACGCTAGAGTAATACATAGGTCACAAAACTATAGTATCATTACGTTTGACCTTTAGCAACGGTGCAAAAGTGACAATAGTCATGATGACGAAATTTTCATCACGAAAATATATTATTGACAAAAAATTAATATTTTGTGATATTTTTTCATGCGTCACTAATTGTCAAATTTATTATAATGATTTAAACGTAGACTAAATACGTTAAACACTACGCTTTCTTGATAGAAACGTAGTCTATTTACCTAAAAAATCAAACACTCTTTCTTATATATTTCTTTTTCTTCTAGTTAAATAATATTACTTAAGATTACGCTTTGTTAACTAAGCGTAGTTTTTCATAATAAAAGCATAGTCTATTCACCTGAAAAAAGGCTTATATATATTATAGATAATTAGTACTATGTAATACTAGGTCTCTTTTAATAAACGTAGTATTTGTTTATCATTTTATCATTTAGACTATAGTTTTCACTTTAACCGTAGTTTTTATTACATGAAATTTGAATATATTTAAACAACAATTTTTAGGTTGAGACTCATTCACTCACTCATCTCTGCTCTAATCTTTCCCTCTTTCTTGTTTTGCATTTCCTGCTTAAGCTTAGCTCAACCGATGTCAAAAAACCATCCCTCTATCTCGATCGTCTTGCCACTTAAGCTTCCCTAATTTGGTGCCAAAAAAATTACTTCTTTCTCGACTGGCTTTTACCCCTTTAGCTAGAGATACCCTATCTGGTTCCTACCAAAGAGGTTTGCTCACCTCATTTGGTTCTTGCATAAAGAAGTTTGGCATAAAAAAAACTTGTTTGGCATGAAAACCCCCTTTTCCATTTCTAGGGTTTACTGTCTACTTTTTGTTTTTTACTTGATTTTTGTTAGGTTTTTATTCTTATATATAATTTTGTTTAGTTTGTCACTTGGGTTTGTAGATTTGAAAAAGAAAGTTGTTTGTTTGCTCACTCATTTGATTCCTATAGAGAAGAAAGTTTAGTTCTTGTAATATATTTTTCTATGAAATTGATATAATATTAAAGCATGGTAATCTATTTATAGTATCTTAACGACTTTTGATTATTTTTTTCTAATTTTATAGGTCACATCTCGGTTGTGATTATCTAGCATTATTTGCTGATGGTTGAAAAACTTGTACATAGTTGTATTATATATTAGGATGTTGTTTTTGTGCATGTTTCTGGTTTCTTTTGGCAAATTTTTGTTATGGTCTTTTGTTTGTATCAGATTTCTCGAAAGGAGCTTGGAATTAACCCAGGCTTGACTTCATTATTTTCTAGGTATCTTTTTTTTTTTTTGGCTTAGCAAATAAGATATTTTCATTAATAAAATGTACCAAGAATCAATATCAACTCATGATAAGAGCAATCCTAACAACATTAGGTTATCTAAATAATAGACTCCTTTTAGTATACTAATACTCCATAATCCCAAAAATCTACTCCCATCATATCTAGATAATGTGCAAAAAAGTTTGGATTATGCACAAAATCAACCACACCTGTGAGAGTAGCAAATTTCGACACTTAGTGAGTAAATCAAATGATTTAAGCTTTACGAGTTGATGAGAATTATTGGTGAATTATGGAATTAAAGATTGAATATGGGAATTTATAAATTAGAGGATTGAATAAGAAAATCATGATGAAATTTAAACTATGACAGTCAAGTAAGGGGATTATTAGGATTTTAAGAATTTATGTGTATGGAATTAGTTGGAAACAACTAAGTGGAATTATTTTGATGAGAAAATAGACTATGGTTGTTAAAGGACATGTTGGAACAAATTAGGTGATTTAAATAAGAAGGATTTAGATTTAAGGAATATATATATATATACACACACATTAAACAAATATATATATTAAAGGGAATAAAAGGAAAATATATTTGTATATATATAGAAAAAAATAATGAATATATATATATATATATATATATATATATATAGATGTAAGGAGTAATATATAATATATTATAATGTATATATAGATATATTAAAGGATGAATATATTTAATATAATGAGTATATGATAAATATATAATATAAAAAAATAAATAAGAAAAGAAAAGAAGGCATGCTTCCAAAGGAAGCTTGCCATTCTTGTCTGCTGTTGGCAGATTAGTAAAATAAATAAAAAAGAAAAAAGAAAAGAGAGAAGCTGATCGATCGAAGAGGAGGAGAGTAGGCCACCGGCAATGTGAAGGGTGATAGAGAAAGAGGCGGTCGGTGGTGGAAGGAGGAAGAGGGGAGAGAAAAGGAAAGGAGAGAAGGGAAAGGATATGTGGGAAGAGAGGAATGATTTGCGTGCCACTGCCGCCACCTCAGATGTCGTTGCTGAAGGTAGATCTAATGGAGAGAGGGAGTGATGTGGTTGTCGAGCTACTGATAGAAAGAAAGGAGAAGAGAAGCAATGTCCCTACTACCGCCACACTTCATCGCGAGCCAGCGCTGCCCTTACTATGTCGGCGACCAGAAAGAGGAGGGAGAGAAAGAGGCGGAGCTGCTGGCCTACTATTGTTCAACAAGCAACAGCCAAAAATAAATAAATAAATAAATAAACAAAAAAGACAGAAACGGATGGGAGTAGAGGTGGAAGATTGAGGGCTGAGATTAAGTGATATTGGGTGTGAAATGTTGGATGATCAAAGGTTGAATTTAGAGGCGATTTCTAGCTAGTTCAAGTACTACCTTATTGCTGCTTCGAGCGACTATAAAGGGTTCTTTTCAAGGGAGGAACAAGAGTGAAAAAGGTTGAAGCTGGTGATAGTGTGGAGGGTGAAACTGAATCGAGGGGTAAAGGAGAGTGGCATAGGTTTCAACTGGGTTTAGGATTATAAACCGAGGCTAAAGCAAGTGAAGGGTAACTCGTGCGACTGCTAGAAACAAAACTAAAGCGTGATTTGGGGCCTGGAAACAAGGGGCTAAATGGTACTACTTCAAGGTTTAGTTAGATGGTTTGAAGCTTGGTGTTTTGAGGTGAATAAAAGGTTGATTTTGGAGTGAGTTTAAGGGCTGTTATGGGCTGATCTAAAGGTTATCAGTGACTTTCCTAGAGAGCTCTCGAGTGGCATTTTGGCACTAGTTTGAAGGCCAAAATCAGCCTTGAGCAGCAGCATCTAAGTGTTGTAAGGAGCTGAGAGAGAGAAGGTTGTTAAGGAGTTGTGAAGACTGATTGAAATGTCGCTGTAATAGAGGCTGAGTTGTGAGCTTTTTTGTTGCTGTTTGCAGCAATATATAAAGGCTGAATAGGTGGCTAAATGGTGTGAGGTTCGACTAAGCTGTGTGGGCCGTTCAATGGGCTAGTGAAGATAGAATATAAGAGCTTTAAATTTGGAAACTTTTAGCTGTGTGGAGGTAATTTAATCATGGTTCTTAAGCTGAGTTTGGAAGAAAACGAAGATAAAGGCAAGGGAATCTTGAAGGATGAAATAGTGATTCATGACGGGCTATATTAGTGCCAAAATAGAGTTGTTCGAAGGCTAAGGTCGAAAGAGAAAGAATTCTTGGTATTCGACTTGTAGTAGTGTAAGATAATCGCGTTATGGAAAGGCGACAATCCAGTTTGGGTTAGGCTAGAAGCATAAGCCCCGAGCTAGTATCGAAGAACAGTAAGATAATGTCATAACCCGAAGCTTACTATTATAAAAATAATCTAGAAGTGTAATTGATCCATACTAAGCCGTTTTAATGAATTTGGATGTGTAGTTCGATGCTAAAATGACGAACACAAAGTTTGGTAAAGCTCGGAGCACGCATACAAAACTCAGTGAATGCGCGTCAAGTTCAGTGCACCCGTGCTAAACTCGGAGTAGGTAACACTTTTATATAAGTCTGTAGTAGAATTTTATTGTGTAGGCTTTATAGAATCGATAAATTGATTAATTTTAATCTCATGGATAAAATTTGGTTATCGAGCTGAAATTGATATTGAATGCCGATTTAGTTGATTATTAGGTGGAATTAACGATGATTATATGATATAGCATGAAATTGAATATTAAGTTAGTAATTATATGGTCAAACGTTGAATTGTGGAATTATCGATGGCGTTAGATAGGTAGTGATGATCCTATAATTTAATAATTTCAGTTTCTTAATTGTGTAGTAAATTTGAACATGATAAAATTGATATTGAAAGAGTTCAATATTTAGATGATTTATCATATTATTTTGTTGAATATACATGAGATGCTAGGAGGGCCCATATTGGTGGTGGAGGTTTAATATCTGTATTGTGGTATGCAATTGATGGTTGTGATATTGAATTTTGGGCAAATTTATGACTTGTGCATATTTGATCTTATTGAAATTGAGGTTAAGTCTCGATATAGTAATCATTAATGGATTTAAATAAATAAATAAATGTTGAACTTGTGATTATATAGTCTCAGTTATAACTTTGGAGTATATTATGATTAAGGATATCAATATGTGAAAATTTTGATATTTGATAATTACAGATTATTGATAAGGATATGAACATTACGTTATTAGGTATTTGGTGATTGGATAGAAATATAATATGTAAATATTCATGGAATACTGAGAGGATCCGCACTATTGGTTGAGGTCTTAGTATTAATATGTTGGATGACAGTGTAGGTTAAAAGTACCTACATAAGTGTGGTATTGGGATAATTATAGTTACACCATTATAATAAAGTATTTTTGTTTGATGGAAATTAATATCGAGATATTGAGAATAATTACGAATTATTGAGTCGAATCGAGGTCAAATTGATGATGATAGACCATATAGCCTTGTGATTGATTGAGATATGAGGTTTCATGTAGTGGGATTGCATTTACTTAGTGTTACTCATATCATGGTCTTCGAACTCATGTTTTACTTATGGCTTTCAACGTGCATGTTATATAACATGAGCTTTATCGAAATGTGTTGGTTTGAAATACTTATGTGGACGTGATTGTTTTCTGTAAAAGATCAGCTTCATTGAAAGAAAACATGATGCATATTTATACGTATTTAAATGGTTTATGAACAATACCGAAAAGGTTTCCATGTTTTTTGAAATGATTTAATTAAAGATATTTAATGAACTATTTTGAGATTATGGCATGTGTATATTGACATCAAGAAAGCATAAATGGACATAATTGAGTAAGCAGTGCTCCTAAGCATACATGCAGACTTATCAGACAGGGTTCTGATAAAGTTTTTGGATGTGTTAGATGAGTTCTAGCACAAGTTTGCACTCTCATCTGATCAATAAGATCAGAGTTTATCATAGCTATAGGCACAACCTTTCTTTATTGGGGTCATCCACTTATAGCTATAGTAGAATTAAGACTTTATTAATTGATTGATTGGACGTATACGATATGATATGATTATTTGGATGTATATGGATTTGATATTGTGATTGATTATGCCAAATCTCTACTACATTGATATGACTTGATTGGTAATCATGCTTTGCTTTAAAATCATGTTTGATACAGGTTTTGTGTATCGGACCTTAAGCTTGAGCACAGCCTCAGCTTTGGTGATTGGTTTTTATGATTTTGCATCATTCACTCGAACTTAAGCATGACTTAAGTTTTGATATATATTTTGAAATCTATGATAGCACCAATGTTTTATATAATGGTTTTCAAACTGTTTGAGCATTTGTTTGTATATTGAGATTTATAATATCATTGTTTCTCTCACACAGTAAGTTTTTATAACCATTGCATATGAACTTGAAATTATATTACGTATGCTGCATGGGTTAAGTATTGGGATAGATAAAGTTATTGTGGATTGAAATGCGATTGAAAGAGCGATATGTGGATTGATTTTGATTCGAATGAATACAACTGAGGATTAATACTGAATTCGGATGCATGACATATGATCGATATTGTATGGATTGATATTGGATAATCGATATATATATATATATATATATATATTGAGATTGATTTTGGATAGTGCTTTAGAGTTGGTTACTTTTTATCCACAGGTGCTGGTTTAGAGTTCCTTAAGATATGATAAAGTTTAAATATACAGTAATTATAATTGAAATGGTATTTAATGATTGCATTCTTATGGATTCTTGCATTGCATATAGGGCAGTATAAAGCTACTTCTGCCCTTATATAATTGACATTCTGAGCTCTAGTTCACTAAAATTTATTCTAACCTTTTTCAGATTGAGAACAAAGTTGAAAAATATTTCAGATCTGTTTGAAATACTTTTGTGGCTTGAATATTGTCCTAACTCTTTGAGGAGACCCACATGTTTATTATTGGTATAGCATGATTCTTCTTGTACTTAATTACTATTTCAGGTTTCTTTTAATTCAGTACTATAGCTTGAGATGTAAACCAAAATTGTGGAATGTTTTGATAATATCTTGAGGCTTTTATCTCGATGAAATTAGAATTGAGTTAAGTATCGATAGAGCCGTAAATTAGGCATGACAACCATGCTGTTATGATTATTTTCGAATGCTATCTACAGTATTAAGTTAGTTGTGAATATCTAGGATTGTAAAGAAGTTATGTTGACTTTATAAGTATTAGATTAGGACATTGAGGAAATAGCTCTAAATAAGGAATGAAGTTAATAACTTCATTTTGACACTACACACATATACAAACCTGCTAAGTTAGGAAAAAGCGAAAAATTTACTTGAAATTTTTACGCATCCGTAGGGTTTAACATCCTATTGCGACTTCGGGTCACGATAGATTTAGTGGTATCAGAACAAAGTTTGTTTAGTGTGTGTCAATGTAGCTAAGTTAGTGTGTGTCAATGTCTTTGCCTAAACATAAAGTGCTCAATAAGTACAAGAATTGATTTAAATGCGTATGTTTCCCTTATGGGATAAAAAATAGAAACCTAAGGAGAGGTTATGGATGGCTCCTATGAGCAAGACAAGCTCAGTCGCATCCACCTTTACCCTTTCGAGCCCAAACAGCAGGTTTGAGCATTGGAAGCAAAGTTTAGTCGACCTTGTTGCTTTATTTGGGAGACAATTTTGAAGTAGTCAAGGCACATAGCAGTCGTAGGCTTCCTCTCCATTGATTAATCAGTAGCCTCTGACTCCATAATCTCAGAATGCACCTCCGTAACAGGTAGCACCTTTGCTATTGGTGCATGATGTTGGCTGGAGAATAGATCGATTCAGGGCATTCTAAATGATGAACCTTACGGTGTATAAGTAGGTGTAACATTCAAAGGTGGTCGAGATGTGGTTATTGAGGATGTAGAAAGCATTTGAAATCATGGGGGACAACTTAGAAGAGATGGTGACACTAGCTATATATATTTAGGAGTGAGGCCTAATGTTGGTGGAGGTTGGCCAAGATAATGTTATGGAATCAAAAATCCCACTATCAACGAACAGTGCTTTTCGAAAAGTGCCCAGCAGAATCAGCAAGAGGAATTCCTAAGTTTAGTTCAACACACCATGACCATAGACCAATATGAGTCCTGCTTCATCACTTTGTATTGCTATGAACTCGATATAGCAAAAAATGTGGTGAGAAGACCAAAGGGCTTGTTAATGGTTTAGAGCCCTCCATTAAGGGCAAACTATCAGCATTGTGTAGTGTCCTATGTAAAGGCCATAATGAAGGCCTAATTTATTGAGAAAGACTTGGAGAAAAATCAGGTCCACTACGAAAATAAAGGCAAGTATTGTTTTATAAAGCCTTGGATTTGAATGGCTTTATGCCAATAAATTTGTGTTTACCTAAGAAAATATAAGACTTGATTGAATTCATGATCTAACCTGATTTTGAAAACTATGTTGAATTTGAAATATGAATTTGAACCATGAAATTTTGATTTCGATGGATTGCGTATTCTTAATGAGCTTCAATAAAGTATAATTCAATTGGACCTATTGGATATGACCAGTGGGATTTTGAGCCTAACCACGATAATGGCTGAAAATTTATTAGAACCTATCCATCGTGAGGGGCAAGAAGTGGACTTTAGTGATATGCCTCAAAGAGGAATAAATGACTAATCTCTAATTGGATTAAAAATATATGTTGTATCATGCATTGTGTACCTTGGAAAGACTACATGATGTGGAGGTTAGATGGATTTCGGACATTTAATAATTTGAAGCATATGGCTTTGTGCTAAGTGGATTTGAAAAGCACAAAGAAATATTCAAACTCTTCATTAGAAAAGTTGAGACTGAACACAATGTATTACAGAAAATGAATCATGTTAGGAGACTTTTAGGACAAAATTTTTTTTTTCATGTGAAAGTTAAGATTTTGTGAGATAAGACATCCAAGATTGTCTTGACATGATGTGGATTTGATCGTAGTTTCATGGATTTTGATTTATAAGAGGATATATGGGCACACTACGTGAATTAAGCAGATAAATCTTGGTTGTGGATTGATCAAATAGTTGAAATTTGAGGTTAAGGTTAGGTAGATATTATCTTTAGAATAATTGATAACAGGTGAATTAGACGTGGGGATTTATTGGACTTGGGATTATATGGATGTAAAGAATATAATAAAAAAAAATGTCCTCATCCTTTTAGAAATAATCTCGATTAATTTAGAGGACCAAATTACCCAAGGAGGAGAGGATGTGAGAATTGCGAATTTTGACACTTAGTAAGTAAATCAAATTATTTAAGCTTTACGAGTTGATGAGAATTATTCGTGAATTATGGAATTAATGATTGAATATTGAAATTTATAAATTAGGGGATTGAATAAGAAAATCATGATGGAATTTAAACTATGAGAGTCAAGTAAGCGGATTATTAGGATTTTAAGAATTTGTGTGTATGGAATTAGTTAGAAACGACTAAGTGGAATTATTTTTATGAGAAAATAGATTATGGTTGTTAAAGGACATGTTGGAACAAATTAGGTGATTTAAATAAGAAGGATTAAGATTTAAGGAATATATATACACACACATTAAACAAATATATATTAAAGGGAATAAAAGGAAAATATATTTGTATATATATCGATATAAAAATAACGAATATATATAGATGTAAGGAGTAATATATAATATATTATAATGTACATATAGATATATTAAAGGATGGATATATTTAATATAATGAGTATATAACAAATATATAATATAAAAAATAAATAAGAAAAGAAAATAAGACAAGCTTCCAAAGGAAGCATGCCATTCCTGTTAGTTGTTGGTAGACTGGTAAAATAAATAAAAAAAAGAAAAGAGAGAAATTGATCGATCAAGGAGGGTGAGAGTAGGCCACCAAGGACGTCAAGGGTGATAGAGGAAGAGGCGGCTGGTGGTGGAAGGAATAAGAGGGGAGAGAAAAGAAAAAGAGAAAAGGGAAAGGATTGGCGGGAAGAGAGTAACAATTCATGCACCATCGCAGCTTGGTTCTCCACACAGTTGCCGCCTCAAATGTCACCGCTGAAGGTGGATCTGATACAGAGAGGGAGTGATGCAGTTGTGGAGCTATCGATAGAGGGAAAGGAGAAGAGAAGCCACGTCCCTATTGCCACCACTCATCATCGCTGGCCAGTGCTACACTTGTTATGCCAAGCCGGAAAGAAGAGGGAGAGAGAGAGGCAGAGTTGTTGTCCTACTGTTGTTTGACAAGCAGTAGCCCAAAAAAAAAAAAATAAAAGACAGAAATAGATAGGAGTAGAGACGGAAGATTGAGGGCTGAGATTAAGTGAAATTGGGTCTGAAATGTTGGTTGATCAAAGGTTGAATTTAGAGGCGATTTCTGGCTAGTTCAGATATTGCCTTGGTGTTGTTTCTGGCGACTATGAAGGGTTCTTTTAAGGGGAGGAATAGAGGCTGTAGACACCTAATTTTGTCCGAACAATTTTTAAATAAAAAAATCAAAAAATCAAAAAATAAAAAATTGATAAAAAGAAATAAGTAAATTAAAGTCAAATCTTAAATTGGTACCCCATGCATTCAAGCAAACCCTAAAATTAAAAATTCAAATTTGAAAATCTCATGTGAAGCACATGCAAAATTTACATCCTCAAGAGTTGACTTAGTTGATTTGTTGTCAAAAAATGAACATGATAATTTGTAAATTGAAGGAAATAAATCATGAATGAGAATCCCATGATGGCAGCTACGGTTTAAGCATCAAAAGGGGGAAATTTTGTTTCCTTCCGTAAAGTTTTAAGTTGAAGTGGCCATAAAAGCCAGTGGAATGAAATTTTGAGGGGGCGGAGACATAGCCTTGGCTCACAATCCATCATCATCACTGCCAAGTTTTCACCCTTTTAAGCATTGCACATCGCTCCACCATCCTCTGTCATCCTCCCCGCAACCCGCAGCCACCTCGTCCAGCTCTTTACCGCTGCTTCAAGTCTACTCCACCGCAACCACTTGTCGCGCACCCCTGCTGCTACACTGCATCGCTGCCTTGAACTGCACCGAGCCACCACTGCTCACCCCTACAGCCCGCGGTTTTGCATCACTGGAAATAGCCCTGCTAATGTAGCACTACTGCACATCGCTACACCACCGTTCGCTGTATCAAGTTGACTGCTTGTTTACACAATCCAGATATGCCTAGCCCTGCTGCATAAACTGCTATGTTTCTTGTGCCCTAACTGTCGCTACATCACTGCTGATTTATCACCATCGTCGCTTCTGCTGCATTCATTATTTTCAAGCTTATTGCTATTGTGAAGGTAATAGATTATTAAATATTTGCTGAACAAGTTTACGTGCAGCCATGATTTCTTGGTTCTTGTCTTTTACTAATTCATTTTTCATTTTTTTTATGTGACATCATATTATATGTTAGTCCTTTATTTATTTTCACTAAAAAAAATATATATAAATGTTCATGTCTCTTTTCTAAAAAAGGACATATGCCTCATAAAAAATATAATTTTTTATGTCTAAGAAATAAGAATTCAAATAAATAAGGATTATAGAATTTAAATAAATAAGAAATTTTCGATGATAAGATTTCGAAAAAATCACAAGTAGTGATTCTTCGACAATCTTTGGGGTCAAGAAAAATTTTTGGATGTTACCAGCGTATTAGAACATCTAATTGATTTTATCTTGTTTTCAAATTTTTTATATAAAAATAATAATTTTTTTAAATATTTAAAAATAATAATAAATATGGATTTGAAAATAGATAGACAAATAAGAATGTAAGTGTTAAAATAAATAAATAAATAAATGTAAATATGTAGAAGTATAAGTATTAAAATAAAATATATAAATAAAAATATACATTTTTAAATAAATAAACATAAATATAAAAGAATCTCTGATGATAAGATTTCATAGAAATCACAAGTAGTGATTCTTTGATAATCCTTAGGGTCGAAATAAAATGTTTAAATGTCACCAGCGTATTGGGGCATTTAAGCGATTTTATTTTGATATTAAATTTTTACAACTAATGATTTTTTGAAATAAATAAATTTGAAATAATAATGATAATAACAACAATAATAATAATGATAATTAAAAGCAAAACAAAATAAAAATTTTGAAAGAAACTTCCGATGATGAGATATTATGGAATTCACATGTAGTGATTCCTAACTGATATCTAGGTGAGAGAAATATGTTAAATGTTACCAGCGTATTGAAATATTTAGTATGATTTTTCAATAAAAATAAGATTTTATAAAAGAAATAAATTACAAAATAAGAACATAAATATAAATATAAATAAATAATGAAAACAAAATAAATATAAGATTTTTCACATGCATCATTCAGATTTTGTTTGCATTATATGCATTCATGGAATTGCAGAATAAGTGTGAATCTTCCAAAGATGGGATTTTATAGAAATCGCAAGTAGCGATTCTTAAGAAATCCCTAGGTGAGAAAATTAGCTGAAATGCTACCAAAAGTATTGGGGGTACTTTGGAATAATTTTCAATACAAAAGATTCTCATTTATTTCAAATAAAAAATAAAATTTAACATAAATAAAAATAAAATTTAATATTTCAAATAATAAGCAAATAAAAAAATTTGATTTCAAAATAAATGAATTTCTTTTTAAATGTTTAATTAAGACCATTTTATTAAGATCAAAAGATAATACATGATTAAGTGGTACCGTTTTTTAACGGGCATTGTGGGGGTGCTAATCCTTCCCCACGCGTAACCGAACTCTCGAACCCAAATTATGTTTTTGCAGACCAAAAATTATTTTTTTGATAAAACTTAATTAATTTTAAGATTTTATTAAAAAGATAAATAATTTTAGGTGGCCAATCACACCTAGTCAAAAAAAATTGGTAGCGACTCTTCTTTGTGTTTTTCCAAAATCGTCTAGCGATCGAGTCCCCGGACGAAAATCGTTACGACAGCTTGGCGACTCCACTGGGGACATTTGAGAGTCGAACCATAAATAATCATGTTTTATTCAAAAATCTCAGTTTAATGGGCTTAATAAACATTTAAAAAGCTTTTCATAAAATAATTAAAAAAATAAAAACTTTTTGAACCAATCTAATTTATATCATTTGCATTTTTGTTGCAATGCATTTTAAATTTTGTTCTTTTGCATACATGACATATTCATTTGCATATATCAACCCTACACTCGGGTTTGTCCCTTTTAGGAGAGTGTAGAGTACCTTTGCTCTCGTGAGGTGATAACCTCCGCAATGGCAAGTGAAATACTATCGCTCAAGTTGAACCCTTTCCGTCTATAGCCTATCATGGGTGAGGATTGGGGTGCCTTACTAGTCTAGTGTGGACGTCAGTAAGCAACAATTTAGGAACCTTTTGTCCTTTAGAACTCCAAACCATACATATAGAGGACCAACTTGGGATAGAGTCATGTTAATCCATAGAAAATACCTATTACTTAGGACACATCTTTGATCATGTCTGTTTGCTTTTGTTTGACATGTGAGACACTAATAGGGAATCATAGGTTCTTTAGAAAACATTTCCATGCATTTCTCATCCATGACTTTTTTTCAAACGAATGTAGCATTTTGTTCATTCATTCATCTTCATTCATTATTTTTGAACACAGCACTTTTAAAATTTTTCAAGCATCACCACATGTGAAATGATAAATTCTTAATTGTGGTAATAAAAGATTCGAAGATAGCTCGACCAAAAGTTCATTCACACAGCACTTGTTATCGAGCTAAGATTATGGAAGAAGAATCAAGTATGCACATGGAGAAGATGGAAAACGCTCAAGAGGAAATAAGGGGGCAACTAACCCAAATTACAGAATTATTGAAAAATCTAAGCAAGGGCAAAGGAGTAGTAGAGGAAGTTGTAGTCCAAGATGGGATTCAACAACGCAGTATGGAAGATCCTATCTATCCTCCTGGATTCGGTCCATTTCCAAGTCAAACATCCCAAGAAAGAAGATATCCACCTGCTTACGCTGCTATACCCCAAGTGTTTGGACATGCTCAATTCCAAGGACCTACCCATCCTTCCCAAGGTGCAAAATCTACTGATCCTATTGAGGTGCTTGACTTAGATGACCCAAGAGAAATTGAGAAGTTGAAAGCCAAACAAGTAGAAAAGAAAGGTGAGGCGAAGTCACAACAAAAGATTAATATGTTGGTGGAAAGGATTCGAGCTATTAAAGGCTTAGACTTTTATGGTTCCATGGATGCTACTGGGTTGTGCTTGGTGTCAGACCTGATTATTCCACCCAAGTTCAAAGCACCAAAAGTTTGAGAAGTACAATGGAAGTTCTTACCCTAGGTCTCATCTTATTATGTATTGTCGGAAGATGGCTGCTTTTGCTTAAGATGATAAGCTCCTTATTCACATTTTTCAAGAAAGTCTTACTGGATCTGCTGCCAAGTGGTATAATCAATTAGACAGAACTTGGATCACCACATGGAATGACTTAGCAAGGGCATTCATGGCCCAATATCGACATGTTACTGATATGGCTCCTGACCGTTTATCAATTCAAAACATGGAGATGAAAGCCAACGAAAGCTTCAAGCAATATGCACAAAGGTGGCGTGATGTGGCTGTAGAAGTGCAACCTCCTCTTTCAGAAAAGGAGCTCACCATCTTATTTGTGAATACTTTGAAGGCTCCATATTATGATAGGATGATAGGCAATGCCACCAAGAATTTTGCTGATATGGTGTTATCTGGGGAGATCATTGAGAACGCGATCAAGCGTGGCAAGATCGAAGTTCCCAACAATACTGAGAAGAAAGGAGGAGCCAACAAAAGGAGGGAAGAGGATGCCCATGCTGTTATACATGGGAGACAACATGGACGGTACACTCCACGACACTCTTATCCCATGCCACAGCCATATTATCCTGTTCAATACCCTTACCAGTCATATCCACAAATTAATGTTAACCTAACTTTCACCCTCAAACACCTACACCAACTACCCAATCAATTGCCCAATCCAACAAACAAGAAAGCAATCCTAAGGAGGCATGGCCAAAACGATAAAAAACTCCTATTGACCCAAATCCCATAACCTATTCTGAGTTGTACCCAAAACTAATCAAAGAGCAACTCATTGCCTTATTCTATGTGGAACCTCTCAAGCCTCCATATCCAAAATGGTATAATGTGAATGCTCGATGTGAGTATCATTTTGGGAATCCGGGTCACTTCTTGGAGAATTTCACTGCTTTAAAGTATAGGGTACAAGGTTTGATAAAAGTTGGCATATTGCACTGTGAAACAAAAGGGGAACTGACTGTGAATGCAAATCCATTGCCCAACCATGCAAATGAGGAATGATTCTTTTGAGGTGAGAGGAGTTCAAGCTATTCAAGTCTGGAGATTTATTAGAATTTTTTTCTGTTATTTCCTTTAAGTAATGGAAGACATTTTTTTAAATGCTTAAGCCCATAGGCATAAAATAAAGTTTTATGTATGAGCTAACTTTTATTTGGTTTCTTTTCAATAAAGCGACTAGTGTGATGCACTATCATTTTCTCATTTTCATCATATCTTTCTTTCATAAGTATCCAAATAATGAACATGATGATAATGATGTCAATAAATTTGGAATTCAATTTTGAAAGAACCACTTTTGCTTATGGATTATCAATCTGCCAAGGTATCCAAGTAAGAAAGAAGAAAATTTGTTCACAATTTTCACCCAAATTTGATGGTATAAGAAAAGGTGAATCTCTTATAAAAGTTTCTAACAAGTTTGTATTTGTTCAGTAAACGACCTTCAAGGAGAGTATTTGCATTTGAATTGATAAATGGCCTTTTTTCACTATCCTCAAAGTGTGAGTAAAATTATCCTTTGATTACCCCTTTGAGCCTATTATGTTTATTTGTGATATAACCCACTAAGGATCACCCTCCATAATGGGGGGGCAAGAAAGATGAAAAATTATTCATAAGGGGCAACAGAAAGAAAAAGAAAGTGCCCACACAAAGAACCCTAAAAGAACAAAAAAAAAGAAAAGAAAGAAAAAGATATGAGTGAATTAGAATGGGTCAAAATGCTCAAATGATTTACTTCATAAAAAAGTGGTCCTTTGGTTTGTAAACCTTGAAACACATTTTGGGCCTATTTTATCGTTTTCTTGTAAACCCTTACCTGAGCCTACATTACGTACCTTTAAAAGCCCATTTCGATGAAATGCAAATGCTCAATTTGAAGAACCGCATATTGAATGAAGGCATACTTGTACAATGAGTTAATGATCTTTGAAGATTCATTAGTGGGGTGAAATAAAAAAAAGCAAATCAAGCTGAATGAAGGAATTCATGCCTGAATAAAAGAACAGGCTTTGGAAGATATCTTTTAGATCAAAAGCAAGAATGACTTTTGGGGGCATGAATTTGGATTGAAAACAAAAGGCTGAAATTTGTCAAAGCTAATGGAGTTGAAATGAAGAAAAAAAGAAATAGATGAAAAAAGAAAAAAAAGAAAAAAAGGAAAATGAAAAGAAAAAAGCAAAACGAAGAAAACAGAAAAAGAAAAAAAAGAAAAAGTAGGATTCAAATTGAAAACTTGAAAAGACAGTTTGAATCAAAAGAGGGGAACCTAAGTTGAAAACCTGAAAAGGCAACTTAGGAAAACATCATCACCAAGAGTTTTGATATAGTGGCAAGATTGGCAGACTCAACATGAATGAAACATACCAAAAGAAGTGCATTTTTCAGAAAAGAATTCTTGATTGATGTGATTAAATTTGTCAGAATGTTTATTAGATGGATACTATAAACCTTTTTAAAACTACATGTTCCCTTCAAGAATGAATACTTCCCCACTTCAGATTATTTGACGTATACTTCACCCTCACGATAAATTGAGAAACTGCATGAGTGTATCACTTTGGTCATTGAATTGAAAGGGTAACAAATTAATGTTAACAAATTTTGATTTTTTTTCTCTAAAATTCTTGCATTGCTTAAAGAAAAGAAAGGAAAAAATTGATGAAGAAAGAAGAAAATGTGAATTTGAAAGTGTGCTAGCATCTCTTCGGCATGATTGAATCAAGACTCAATAGCAGATGGGATGAGAAATGAAGATACAAGATTTGAACAAGGAGAATTCAACAGATAGAATGGACTAGAGAAAGACAAGATGAGCTTGAGAATCTTGTTACCACAATTGAGATTGCATTTGCATCCATTCATCAAGAATTTCATAGAATATTTTTGGGGGCATGACATTGACATTGACATTGGCATTACATGTATTACAAATGATTAAAAATTGTTTTTAGAATGAGCATCAGGCATTGTTTTGCACACAAGATAAGACAATAAGAGAATTCCTTAATCTTTATAATAAGAAAGGATTAGGAAATTTCATTCATTAGTCTTACGATAGAAAAGACTAAAAATCATTTTTGCATTCATTTCCTTAGTCCTATGATAGAAAGGATGAGGAAATTCCATTTTGCATCATTCTTAGTCTTATGATAGAAGAGATTAAAAAGTTTTGCATTCCTTAATCTTATGATAGAAAAGATTAGGAAGTGTTATTCATTAATCTTATGATAGAAAAGACAAAAAAAAATTGTTTTTGTGCATTTGTTCATTCATCTAATGATAGAAGGACAAAGAAGTCCCATTTTGCATGTTTCTCGGTCTTATAATAGAAAAGACTAAGACATTTTGTTCCTTAATCTTATGATAGAAAAGATTAGTAAATTTCATTCTTTAATCTTTTGATAGAAAAGATTAAAAAAAATAAAAAAAAAACTTCATTTTGCATTATTCCTTAGTCTTATGATAGAAAAAGACTAGGAAATTTGTTTTGCATCATTCTTAGTCTTTGATTGAAAAGACTAAAAAAAGTTCATTTCGCATTTATTCCTTAATCTTTACAGTAGAAGAAGATTAGGAAATTTCTTATTTCTAAATCATTTTAATTGTGTAATGAAATTGGACAAAATGGTGGAGACACAGCCTTGGCTCACCATCCATCATCATCATTGCCAAGTTTTCACTCTTTTAAGCAGTGCACATCGCTCCACCATCCTCTGTCATCCTCCCCGTAACCCACAGCCACCTTGTCCAGCTCTTTGCCGCTGCTTCAAGTTTACTCCACCGCAACCACCTGTCGAGCACCCCTGCTGCTGCACTTCATCGCTGCCTTGAACCGCACCGAATCGCCACTGCTCACCCCTACAACCCGCGGTTTTGCATCACTGGAAATAGCCCTGCTAATGCAGCACTATTGCACATCGCTCCACCACTGTTCGTTGTATCAAGTTGCCTGCTTGTTTACACAATCCAGATCTGCATAGCCCTGCTACATCAACTGCTCTGTTTCTTGTGCCCCGACTGTTGCTACATCACTGTCGATTTATCACCATTGTCGCTTTTGCTGCATTCATTATTTTCAAGCTTATTGCTATTGTGAAGGTAATAGATTATTAAATATTTGTTGAGCAAGTTTACGTGCAGCCATGATTTCTTGGTTCTTGTCTTTTACTAATTCACGTTTCATTTTTTATGTGACATCATATTATTTGTTAGTCCTTTATTTATTTTCATTAAAAAATATAAAAAAATGTTCATGTCTCTTTTCTAAAAAAGGACGTATGCCTCATGAAAAATATAATTTTCGATGTCTAAGAAATAAGAATTCAAATAAATAAGGATTATAGAATTTAAATAAATAAGAAATTTTCGGTGCTAAGATTTCTAAGAAATCACAAGTAGTGATTCTTCAACAATCTTTAAGGTTAAGAAAATTTTTTGGATGTTACCAGCGTATTGGAACATCTAATTGATTTTATCTTGATATCAATTTTTTATATAAAAATAATAAATTTTTTAAATATTTCAAAATAATAATAAATATGGATTTGAAAATAGATAGAAAAATAATAATAAATATGGATTTGAAAATAGATAGAAAAATAAGAATGTAAGTGTTAAAATAAATAAATAAATGTAAATATGTAGAAGTATAAGTATTAAAATAAAATATATAAATAAAAATATAAATTTTTAAATAAATAAACAAAAATATAAAAGAATCTCCAATGATTGGATTTCATAGAAATCACAAGTAGTGATTCTTTGTAATCCTTAGGGTCGAAATAAAATGTTTAAATGTCACCAGCATATTGGGGCATTTAAGCGATTTTATTTTGATATTAAATTTTTACAACTAATGATCTTTTGAAATAAATAAATTTGAAATAATAATGATAATAACAATAATAATAATAATAATAATAATAATAATAATAATAATAATAATGATAATTAAAAGCAAAACAAAATAAAAATTTTAAAAGAAACTTCCGATGATGAGATGTTACGGAATTCACAAGTAGTGATTCCTAACTGACCTCTAGGTGAGAGAAATATGTTTAATGTTACCAGCGTATTAGAATATTTAGTATGGTTTTTCAATAAAAATAAGATTTTATAAAATAAATAAATTACAAAATAAGAACATAAATATAAATATAAATATAAATAAATAATGAAAACAAAATAAATATAAGATTTTTCACATGCATCATTCATATTTTGTTTCCATTATATGCATTCATGGAATTGCAAAATAAGTGTGAATCTTCAAAGGATGGGATTTTATAAAAATCGCAAGTAGCGATTCTTAAGAAATCCTTAGGTGAGGAAATTAGCTGAAATGCTACCAAAAGTATTGCGGTACTTCAGAATAATTTTCAATACAAAAGATTCTCATTTATTTCAAATAAAAAAAATAAAATTTAACATAAATAAAAATAAAATTTAATATTTCAAATAATAAGCAAATAAAAAAATTTGATTTCAAATAAATGAATTTCTTTTTAAATGTTTAATTAAAACCATTTTATTAAGATCAAAAGATAATATATGATTAAGTGGTACCGTTTTTTAACGGGCATTGTGGGGGTGCTAATCCTTCCCCATGCGTAACCGAACTCCCAAACCCAAACTATGTTTTCGCAGACCAAAAATTATTTTTTTGATAAAACTTAATTAATTTTAAGATTTTATTAAAAAGATAAATAATTTTAGGTGGCTAATCACAACTAGTAAAAAAAGATTGGTGGCGACTCCTCTTTGTGTTTTTAAAATCGTCTAGCGATTGAGTCCCCGGACGAAAATCATTACGACAAGGGCAATAAAGGTTGAAGCTAGTGACTGTGTGGAGGGTAAAACTGAATCGAGGGGTAGAGGAGAGTGGCATAGGTTTCAGTTGGGTTTCAGATTATAAACCTAGGCTGAAGCAAGTGAAAGGTGACTCGTGAGGCTGCAAGAAACAAAACAGGGGATAATTTAGAGCCTGGAAACAAGGGACTAAATGGTACTACTTCAAGGTTTAGTTAGATGGTTTGAAGCTTGGTGTTTTGAGGTGAATAAAAGGTTAATTTTGGAGTGAGTTTAAAGGCTGTTGTGGGTTGAGGTAAAGGTTATTAATTACTTTCCCAAAGAGCTCTTGAGTGGTATTTTGGTTATAGTTTGAAGGCCAAAATCAGCCTCGAGTGATGGCATCTGAGGGTTGTAAGGAGTTGAGAGAGAGAAGGTTGTTAAGAAGTTGTGAAAACTGACTAAAATGTCACTGTAATAGGGGCTGGGCTATGGGCTTTTAGGTTGCTTTTTGCAGTAATAAGAATATTAGATTTATTTTTCTCCTCTTTCCTTTTTAAAACAAATCACATATTCATGTCACATATAGCCTAATATTCAATTTAAAATCATAGTAAGAATATTAGACTTATAAACTCTTTTTCCTTTTGAAAACATATTACATGTTCATATCACATGTCATGTGAAAATCATCTCGTAGTACTAAAATCAGTACTGAAATAAGCATTTTGTAAAATGCTGTAAATCTCTTCATTTAACTTGTCACATATCATGTAAAACATTTACATTTCACATATCATGTAAAACATTTACATTTCACATATCACATATCATATAAAACATTTTCATATATGGAGACTGAGGCACGCCGAACCTGTCCACTGGGTTGTTACTCGTATCATGTTATAGACCCCGAAGGGTATAAAATCATCATGTCAGATCTAGGGCCATAGTCTATAATTGTCCTCGACGGATCACTGATCAGGTGTCGGCCGGGACTACATATCACATATTACATGTCACATATCACATATCAGCATGATAGGATGCCAACTAGTCTCAAAACCATATTTTTCATCATCAGTAAACCTTTATGGAATTTATAAAAAATATATAATTTCTTAATTTGAAACCATAAAGGTTAGAAAACCATTTAGTGAATATTTATAAAAATATATATGATATTCACTTTATTTCTTTTCATTTTCCATCTTGTATTTCGTGAAATTTACATATCAAGAGAAATTTCGGTGATTTCATTATCACCATCCTCGAAGAGAATTTTCGGTGATTTCATTATCACCATTTTCGAAAACATGAATATTTTAAAATCACTTCCTTTTTTATTCATGTTTTTTAGGAAAATGTTATAGGAAAAAGATTAAGTTTCTCACATAAATGGAACCTTGGAAATAATTATTGAAAATAAACATTTAAAGGACTTCATGGTATTACCGAAAAAGTTGATATTGAAATCGATCATAAGATCGATCGTTAAGAACGATAACGTGATGAATTATATGGTTTAAACCTTATAGAATCGATAAATCAAGTCATCTTAATATCACAAATGGTATCAAGTTGAGATTGAGGTGAAATTATTTATTAGACGGATCACGGATAAAAGTGACGATGATTATATGATACAACTTAAAAGAGAAAAATCGAAGTTGTAATTTAGATGGTCAAATGACTGAATTGTGGAATTATCAATCAAGTGATGATTATAGAATTGATAGATTCAAATAAATGGACGTCAAACATGTGATTGTACAGATTTGAGTATAACCTTGGAATAGGTTTCGAAAAATATTCTTTCACATCTGAGTGACCTAGAGAAACTTGGAGTACATGATGAATAGCCCATCTTAGTGGTATGATTGAGATGATGATAATAAGAAAGTAGATTGTGATATCTTATGGACAATGATAGAGCACATGTCTACATAAAAATGTACTTGTACATATCGATATTAAATAGATGTGAACTGAGATTTTTACAATAACATGGATAGTCGCAAGGCGACTTAAATGATTGAAAAACTATTGATAGTGGAAATTGGCAAATTCTTTTAAGTGGTTAAATTGCCAACCAAGAATTGAATTGATAATGTTTTATAGATAATTCTAGCATGATATTATACTTTACAGGCCATATGAAAAGTGAATTGAGGATTGTGATCTGATTTTATGAAAGTGAATGAAATTGAACCTCAAATCGAAAATTTTGAATGTGTACCAATAGGTCAAAGCATAAATGGATTTGAGAAGTGACTATTGATCTTGTGGTTCTGTGATCCTTGATGTCAATTCTGGAATAGCTATCGATTGAGGATATTGGTATTGCATAATTTCAATATCTTGATGGCTATATAGAAACATGATATTTAAATGCTCATAGATACTAAGAGGATTCATACTAATGATGTGGTACTAGCATCGATAATGAAATATACGAATGATTGTTATAGTCGATGATTATCGAAAAGGATACTAAATACCGAATGGTTTGAATACCAAGTGAGTTGATTATTGAATAATTTGAATACCGAATGAAAGGAGTATTGAATGATTTGAATACTGAATTACTGATTTGACAGAAAGAAAGTTTTGAAATCGAAAGATTGATGGTCATAATTTAGATGAATTGCTTCACTGTATTAGATGAAAATATTACTGAAGTTACATACTGAAATAGTTTTATAGCATCGCTTTTAAGCATAACTTGCTACAACTTCAGATGTTATAATAATAGTTATATGAATGCTAAAAAGTATATAATAGTTTTAAAAAAGAAAGTATATGGTATATATATTTTTATATATGAATCATCTTAAAGAATTTTACCATATGCTTTACATGATTTTGACATGAAAAGATAAAGATTTAAATATTTTATGAGACTGTAGGCACCCTAGAAGAACTAAATTCAAGAAAGCATAGTGGAAACCGCCTAATTGGAGCTTTGCTCATTAGGAAGAGATGCTTGTCCGACAATAGTCGTGAACAGGTCTTCGTCACACCTGATCAGTGGGGCTGAGAGAGATGAGGTCTATGGCCATAGATAGCGCCCTAGTTGATTTCCAGGAGACGATGACATGATTTTTAATGCTAGCTATAGTGATTTAAGTCTTTATTGATAGAGTGATAGGGATCTAGCCTATTCTCTAACCGATATGATATGAAGTCTAAAGTATGATTTTATTGATATGAACTCTAGACTTGACATGATTTATACAGTGCATGAGACATGTTTGAAATGAAATATATTTTGAAACAGTACATGTCTTAAACATGTTTTAAAAGTATATGTGATATGATTTCGACACTTATATGATTTATATACGATTTTGTGTCGAACTTGACATGATATACGGTTTAGAGTATAGATTGATTTGATATGAACTCTAGACCTGATATGACTTACAGTATATGTAAAATGTTTTAAAATCGCACATGTTTTAGACATGCTCTAAAAACGAATACATGATTTGCAAATTGTACATGCTTCGATCATGTCTTAAAAGTAAATATGAAATGAATTGAAAACTTATATGTTTGAGCATGTTCTAAAAGCATATATGATACGATTTGAAATGATAGCGGTTTATACAGTGAAGTTACATAAACTGCCTACTAATTCATGACATAATAGTATGCTTTTTACATAAGATATGTCATGACCTTATATGGTACAAAAACATGAAGAGTATATGAAGAGTACCATGACTTGGTGGTAACGATATTTTATCTACATGATGTCTTGCTATGATATGATATGATACGATACATGAATATAGAATATACACGAAGAGAATTATGACTTCGTACCACCGTGATTATGATTCTCCATATGGAAAATGATATGAGATGATAGAATACAGAAGTATGATTATGAAACGAAAAGTGACTTCATATCATATCTCAATTTGACAGGATGTACTATGAGATTGATGAGAATATGGACTAATAGTACATGATATTCAAGTTAGACACGACATATTATTGTGCGATGCACTATAGTATAATGATGAGAAAACTAAAAAGTGATTATGATGATTTATTTAGAAGTCTGAGTGATAAACAAATGACAAAAATTGAGATAATGAGATGTTATCGATGAAAAAGGTTAACTGTAATTGCAAACTTGCAGGTTTTAAGCATTACGGTTTAAGACAGTATAATTCTACTCTTGTATTTAAATTAGTATCTTACTGAGCTGTGATTTTGTTCACCCCACTAAATTTTATCTCTTTGCAGATAATTGAGTTAAACTCTGCTATGAGGGCTTTTGAGTGGGCCTCCGGATACGGTATACAGGGTTGGTACTGGCCATTATCCTCCGAATCCGCTTCTTTGATTTTGAGGTATACATTCCTTGTAAATCTCTTGTTTACATGTACAGACTTTAATTAATACACAGTACGTATTTTGTTCAACGAGTCGAGATGTAACTTAGCAGTGTGATAAAGTATTGTATAGAGAATCAGTGAAATTAGAGTAGTAACTACACTGACACCGAATACAAACCTTAAAATGAAAAAGAAAAATTTAGTCCATAAATTTGTAGATTAAGAAAAAGTATGAGTATCAAGTGAATGTTGTGGCCTTCGGGTCGTGACACTTCGGTACTAATTTCTCATACCTTAATTTTATTTGGTTGGGCTCTCTATAGTGTCCCACACACTTATAGTGATTAATCATCTTCACTTATTAGTATTTACCTAGGACCCATACGGCTTGATTTAAAATGTTTATAAATATATACAATCTTCAACTTATGTTCAACATTTCACATTTAGTTTACATCCCAAGTATGAATATACATATGAAATAGTACTGTACATATACAGCCTAAACATATAAAAGTAAACCTATATACCTTAACGAATATCGTGGAATCGCTTGAGGGATACCACAAATCGGAGATCATCCTGAGCAGAAATCTAAATCTACTGCAAATAATCTGCAAGGAAAATAAAGGGCTGAGTTTACGCCTAGTAAGAAATATCTATATAAGAGAGCTGATACCATACATATCTATATGAAAGTATCTTAAAAACCTACTCTTTCACATAGAAACCAAAAATCACACGATACATGGGTACATTATAGAAAGGATACTATAATTGGTTAGATAACCAAGTTGAATACAAAAGGATACTTTAAAGCACCGCACTTGTCCCGGCATCTAATTACAATTATAGGGAGTTCATTGAAATTAGTTCGATCACGAAGTTCAATAAACATTCAGAAATAACTTCTATTATATAGTTCACAAATCATTCAGATAACTAGTTCCAAAAACACTCCGTAAATAGTATAATAATCATTTTCAATAAATAATACAAAGATTATAAAACATATTTAACATAAACATCAAAACAGAAATCAATAAAGTGTGGGAGTGCTTGGATTATCCAAGAATTTACCACCCCAAGAAAAAGTACAGTGGAGATTAGATATCACCCAATAGACCATGCAATATAAGTATCTCAACAAGGAATAATAACGACATATGGCCATAGTAAAAAAATCCACAATGTACAATAGCTAGGTGACATCTATGGGTGCTGAATGTGGCTAAGGTTAACAGCAATAGTTCACACACATAGAAGAGCATGGAGGCAATAGTCTTAAAATAGTTCATAAACCAGTTTAGAATCGTTTACGGAGATCAAATTAGGAAATCATATATTCAAGCAGTCCATAAAGCATTAAAATCAGAAATCATTATAATTGAAGTATAAAAATTCATCAAATATTCTCAGCTCAGTAGCCAATGTTCAAAATATTTTATTGGCGTATAACAGTAACATGGAAACATAAGTTTGTCTTAAAAATGTAAAAATCATTAAAATTTCCCTTGGAAATGGTATTACAAATTTTATATGCACTTATGGCCTTTAGAAAACCTTAACTCCAAATCATATTTTCATTTCATTTCTACTTTCAAAATAATGCTAAATGATGATTTTAGAGATTTAGGTTCGTTTTAAGAAATTTCAGTACATAACTGTACCATCTACCCTAACTTCCCTGCATAAAAACACAATTTATAACCACAATTCCAGTTTCACTTTTCAACCAAACCATCAAGTTTAATCTCACAAAACTCATTTTCATCATTCCCAATGCAACATAGTATCCTTATGCCTTTTACATATATCCTTTACTACTTAGATTTCTGTAGTGCTACCCTGTAACATCCCGTTACCACATTTTTCACGTATTTCCATATAACTTTACAGGTTGGACTGTCTGCGATACCATTAACATTCAAAATAACATTTATTTAATAACAACAGGATATGAAATTTCTTTTTCATATTTCCTTACATCTGACATCCCCTATTGTCTTTATTTCCATAAAGTAGTACTGTATACGTATGTCTGAAATGTAAAAGAGAAGAGACTGTACCTGTCATGTTTAACACCCATCTTGGAGCTACTTCTCTAACTCCGTGTCTTTTATCTGTGGAGTTAAAACAAAGGGGTGAGCGATTCATACGCTTAGTAAAGGAGATATATGCTGCTTTATAAAACCAAAACCATATACCACAACATATTTGATTATCCCAAAATCATATCGAATATGAAAACAGTGGATATAGTAAACAGCATTCTCAATACACCACTTAATCAATGGCTAAACAGTTTACTTTAAAATGCAGTAAACAATACATAGGATTCAATATATCTTATCAATAAACAGAAATTGGTAAGTTGAGACTAGGCAACAAAATAAATCATGCTATCATCGTTCCCCCTTCCCCTTGCGAGAACGGAATCTGCAGCTTTTGGGGTGCACCCGTAGGCCATCGCCCCTCACGGCTATCTCTGATCTATGGCCATAATCTATAGTGGTCCTCGGGTCCACTTGCCAAGTGACCTCGAGACCGCTGATGACTTGGCGGGTCCATCAGCCTTGTGACGCCCTGAGATGCACTCATTGGTCCATTGACCGAGCCACCGCCCCAGGTAGGTCATGCAACTATATGAATAATAATGCATGAATACAAGGCCTAAAGTCTCAATATCATTTTCATATCTTATGACAACCTTTAAGGGATTATTTCACCCACATTATCATTTACTCAAACGATCTAATTCCCAAAAAGGTTTAGGTTTTCTGTTTACAAAACCCTTGAAAACATTTCCCAAATCTCAACCTTTAAAACTGCTCGCCCACGGTCTGCTCACCTAATTGGCTCGCCCAGTGCGGTGAACTTGTGCTCGCCCACCAACACTTACTTTTAAAAACAGAAAGCAAAATTGACTCGCCCTCAATGGCTCGCCCATTAGTTCATTGCCCAAAAGGGTTCATATTTCTATTTTCAAAGATATTAAAATGGCTCGTTTTTATTTAAGAAAATACCATCGAAATCTGTTCGCCATGGTCAGCTCGCCCTTGTTGGCTCGCCCATAGTCAATCATCAGTGCGGGAATAAGTATTCACCCACCACTTTCTACATTTAAACAAGAAACTGGCTCGCCCAAGACTTTATCAACGAAGGGGTCGCCCGCCCCAACTAAAAATTATAAAGGGTTCGCCCATCAGTGGCTTGCCTGAATTTCTATTAAAATCGGGGTTACTCGCCTCAAAACAAACACAAAAGGGCTCGCCCGCCTTTAACCAATTCGTCCAGAAGATATTATAAAAAAAGTTATTCGCCCAAAACATCAGAAAAGTTTGGCTCGCCCGCCATTACCAGTTTGCTTAACAAACAACATAAGGATCGGCCTTTAGCTCGCCCAAATTAAAACAATTATCAAATAAATTCCTCAAACAATGCATGTCAGAAAACAAAACATTTAACTTCATGTTTTCATAAAATTTACTCCACAGGACATGCATCACTTCACACACATCTCCCTTACCTGATTATGAAGCCTTGCTTCGCCCTGCTTCCTGCTCGCCAATAGCCATTCCCAATTATTGGCTGCAAATAATATATAAATGCTATTAATATTTTCATTTCATATCATTTGGCGAGAGTGAGATAAATCAAATGACTACTCGCCCAATAGAGCTCTAACTAGCTCGCCCGACCAAGCTCACCACTCCTCAAATGGCTTACATGTGGGAGCTCGCCCTTCATTCAACTCGCCAAGCCCTTACTGGCATAAATGTGGGAGTTCGCCCATAGGTCTACTCGCCCAATGCCTTATGCATTTGAGTTCGCCCATTAATTCACTTCACTAGAATTGGGCGTTCTCGCCCTTTAAACACAGACTTTACCTTGGCGAGTTACTTATTATCTACTCGCCTTATTGGCGACTTCTGACTTCTGACTTCTGACTTCCAACATGGGCGATCACTATAGTCGCCATTGTCGCCACTTATTCCATTATTTTCCTTGTTTCCATATTCTTTAAAGATCTAACTAAAACAATGTTGTATTCTATGTGTATTACTTCATAAAACATAGAAATCTATCATTGAGCATCAAGAACACCCCAGAAAATATGAAACTCACCTCAACCAACTGTACTTCCAGAACAGCTTGCTTTCCATCTCATGTTGGCCTCCTTTTGCTTATTCCTTCTGCTCATCACACTAAGGAGGAAAGGTTTGCAAGTTGGTTTATGTGTTTGGCCAACTTAAGGTTGAAGTCTAGTAAATCAAGCATGGCAGTGAAATGGAAGAAACAGAGAAATGGCTCTAGTGAATAAGCTGGAGTTGGCTAACTCTGTTATCTTCAATTGTTTCTTCTTTTATAGCCGTGCCATCCAATCCAAAGCTACCGCCTGTCCCTTATCATGTTTCTTCATTTATTTCACGTCTTTCATGCCTTAAATGCATGAAGGAAAAATTGCACTGACAATAGCGTGAAAGTCTCCCTTTCACACGCCTTTTCCTCTGCTATTGACTCGTTTCTTTTCTCAACCAATAAGGCTAATTCCTTACTGACTTTAACATCTTCTCCATTCATTATATTCAACCGTACGACTTACAAGTCAATTTTGGTTGCAAATTGGTTTAAATCTATTTTCACTTTGTCTACAAGTGTCACTCCAGTTCGCCAATCTCTATTTCAGTTCGTCAACTTTGAGATTTGGCAATTACGAGAATTTCCCTCTTCTTGGCAACCACATTGTGATTTGGCGAGTAGCTATTGCCTTTCTCACCAACAAAGCTATCATCTTCACCTCTATATGGGCGATCACCTTACTCGCCCAATACATTATTTCACTGAAATTGCTGCATTCTCATCTCATGATAAGGAGCTTTTCAACTAAGTGAAAATCCATACTCTTTATTTATTTAATTTCCATTCTCACTTTTATGAAATTAGACTCTACAGTAGTGTAGAATCGGATCTTACATACCCGATAACACAGATATCGCTTTCTAACTTCCAAGTCACATATCACCATACAAACACAGTCAATTCACTATACTTTAGTTATAAAGAATATTTAACTCTTAAGACCTAGTACATTGTCTATTGTAGCCTTAAATTCGGTCTACTTTATATCGGTGCTAACACTGCAACTATCATTAAAACACCTCTGTTTTCAATTCCAATTTTGCCTACAATCTTATAATAATTTATATGTTAATCTAAGATTCAAAACACATTGAATTGAGCACTCTTTCAGTCTCCTCTTCACTTGAACGAATAGGGTTCTCTTTCCTACACATTTTATTTCTTCAATTTAAGCTTAAATTCATGTTTTACACTTGTTATGCATTGATTCTACATCATTTTCACATAGAAAAACATCACATTCATTCATGGAGGATGGTAGCTGAAACCCTAAGGGATACAATCCTTAAAACATGAAAAAACACAAGCTTTCTGTCTCTTACCTTGGTTGAAACTTGTAGGGAACCCAAAACTATTAAAATGGCCTTTTCAAGGGTTGATTTTGGTAGTATGTTGTAAAGCTGTGAGAGTTGGATAAGTTTCGTGAAGACTATTTTTGGTTTCGGAGTGTTTTACTAGGGTTTTTACATGTTTTCTCCATCTTACTAAGCTTTCATCAATGATGGAAATGAAGAAGAAGAAAAAAATGGCTAGCATTGATGGTGAAATATGTAGAATTTTCTAAATTTAAAATATCTTTTAAGGCAAATTACGAAAATGCCCTTATACTTACCAAAATTTTTAATTTTGCCCTTCGTGATTTGACTTCATTTTAACCATTTAGTATAACCTTCAAAATATTTTATTTAGTAATAAAATATACCTTTTTAACATATTCTAATAATTAGTTGAGTTGTTGTTGGGGTTTGACCTGTCAAATGGGTGAATTACCAAAATAGCCCTAACTGTTGAATCGCATAATTTTCTACTTTTTCGTGTGATTCAGTATGCCAGTCAGCATGGCATAACATTTCTCACATGAAGTTTACCTATGACTGTCAGTTGGTCAAAAGTCAATTCAATTTGACTGTTGTTTACGAAAATTCCCTTGGCCTATGGACTTAATCATTATTTTAAAAATTGTTGCACGTTTTTCAAAACATGCACGAACAAGTGAGTTTAAGGTGTAGATTCTTACCACCTCTGTATTTGGCTCTAAATATTGAATCCTCCAAGTTTCACCTCCATCGAAACACAAAAGTCTAGTGGAGCTCAGCATTCGCTTCCTTTTTGCACTTACGAAATAAATAGCATTTGGACACTTATGAGACATCTAATCTTCCTAACTTCACTAATAATATATATGGATGGCAGAAATTATGAATCTCACAGATTGGGGCTGTATGGAGTATTAGTTGAAAGGATACCTTAGATACCTCTTTTCCCCGAGCCTTAACACGATGCCCAAAAGACATAGTCAATTAGACAACACTACACTGCTAATAGTATACACAGTACTACAATAGATAATATGCTTACCTCAAGACAAATTAATATGCACTTTATTTCACATAGATTCACTATGTGTTTCATTCCAAATAGATTCACTATACACTTTTTAATACAATTACACTTTGCACTTAAATTCAAGCAGGATCACTACGCACTTAGTTTGAAACACAATCACTATGCACTTAGTTCGAAACGCTATCATTATGCACTTGGTTCGAAACACATCTCTAGGCACTTGATTCGAATACACTCACTATGCACTTGGTTCAAAATATGATCACTATGCACTTGGTTCAAAACACGATCACTATGTACTTGGTTCCAAACACAATCACTGTGCACTTGGTTTTAAAACAGATGAACTCACGAAAATTGAAAATCGATATAGTTGGGTGAAATGTCTTAAAGTACTGAAGATGAATTTCAAAGTTGATCAATTATCACTTTTAGGCAAAAGCCTCAATTCACTGAAAATGATTTCAAAACTGATCACTTATCACTTTAGGCATAAGCCTCAATTCACTTAAAACGATTTCAAAACTGATCACTTATCACTTTAGGCATAAGCCTCAATGCACTTAAAACGATTTCAAAACCGATCACTTATCACTTTAGGCTTAAGCCTCAGTTCACTGAAAATGATGATTGAGAGAGTTTAGGCATAACCTCGATTACCCAAACCACACTGATAAAAAAGTGTCACAAGCGACACAACACTATGCCATAGATTCATTCCAGTCTCACTACATAGTCCAGAGCTATAACTTATGTACTGGTTTTCTAGACAAGTGCGATTTACCTAGAGCATTAAGCTTGATAGATACACTACATTGCACTAGTTTAGAGCACAAAGCTCAATAGACGAGTAATAAAACCTAGAGCAAAGCTCGATAAGCTCGAAGTGACCTGGAGGTCAAAGTGTACACTACTAGTTGTTTAGAGCACAAAGCTCGTTAGATAGGTAATAAAATCTAGAGAAAAGCTCGATAGGCTTGGAGCGACCCGAAGGTCAAGTGTACACTCCACTAGTAGTCTAGAACATAGAGCTTGGTAGACGGGTAATAGAAACTAAAGCGAAGCTCGATAGGCTCAAAAAGTATGCCTGCACTAAAAATGGTTTGAAAATAGATTTTTCATGTAGCACTTAGCTCCCTTGGAATCCTAAGGTGACTTCTAGGGTCTTAGAGGAATTCATGTAACATGTAGGTCCCTTAGGATTCTAGCGTGGTTCCCACAGATATAAAAACACTGATTAAAATAGTTTTGAGTTTCAAATAGGCATGGTTTTCGATTTTATTTCAAAGGTCAACTCAAAAATAGAATCTTTCAAGTTAAAACATAATGCAAGTCTTTATAAAACTTATGTATAAAAATAGCTTGAATCAACACATGCTATGCATGAAATCGTGTTTGCATCAATGATATGCCACTACACTCTTTGCATAGTCACCTAGAGTAATTAATGTAAGTCACGTAGCTGTACACTTAGCTTTCACATACACAACTAGCAAAGTTTATATAATTCTCTTGATACATGGACAATTCACTTCACCCAACATACAAGCTTGGTTGGCCACAACATACAAGGCAGGAAACAAGATTTCAATCCAGCCCAAGCATAATCCAATAGCACAATTCACTTCAATCCTCAAGCTTAACTTTGCTTACCTTAATTATTCAAGCTATAGCTTTTCTTCGCTTAATCCATAAATAATTTAATCATTTATATAAAAAGAAACCTAATCATCTCCTATGAGATGATTCTAGCAAGCTTTACTTAATCCACTTACCTCGAGGCTTAGCAATATCCTTCATCAAGCTTCCAAATCTGTATTCAAGCTTTTACTCTGTTTCTAGTCACTACAAACCAATTCATTACCGTCACAATAACATATCCACACTATGCTTAATTACATACTAAAACATCCACCTTAGAACCACAATTGATCGATTTCAGTTCTACGTCAAGACTAAATTCTTCGCCATCACACACTTGATATATATTTATATATGTATATATATATATATATGTGTGTGTATGTGTGTATATATATATATATATATATATTCATATATATATATATATATACACACACATATATATATACATCAATATAAAACCGAAGTATAATTTCTTACCCTTAACAGCCTTCCTTAGTTGAATTTCATATCGCCTATTCTACTTAAAATTTTTGATCAGATCCTACACCAATAATTTATCTTTCATTATCATACTAAGGACATATATACAAGTATGTGTATGTGTATATACATATATGTATATATATCACTCTAATGACAAGTATATATTTATATATGTATACACTAATGTGTATACATACATGTATTTATATATATATATATAAAGATATATATATACACACACACACACACACACATCACCCATTTATTCCTTTTAATATATCCATATCCTGACTTCTAATACATAATACCCACTTACCTTGAGAACCTTTATAATCATGCCTTAGAAATGGCTTATACATAGCCTAAATCCCAACTGTTGGATCTTGCAACTTCACTTCAGCGCTATTTCAGGTTCTCCATCTTTTGACAACCCTCAACACACCTAAACCCATCTCAAACTAATGAGGATTCAGTACCAATAAACATTGTACTATGGTTGGGATCACCAACTCCTTAAGAGTCCTTGTGTTATTTTGAGCGATTGGTTCTTCCTTGAATCTCTTGAAGAATCAAGGTTTAGAGTGATAGTGATTTCAGTCAAAGGAGGATTTTTGGGGGGTAGAGGTGGTAGTGGCATTTCTTTACTTGTCTAAACAAAGTTCTATATCCTTTGAAGTTTTTGGGTAAGATCTTTGTCTGACATGCAAATCTGAAAGAAAAAAAAGAAAGAAAGAAATTAGAACTATAATTAAAATTAATAACTCAATTAAACTATCAATTCCCGACAAGGTGCCAAAATTTGATGCGTATCGAACACACCAAAAATAAATTACTCTTCTTCCATTAACTTGTAGATAATGAAGTAAAGGTCAATCCCACAGAGATTGAAGTTAATCAAGTTAATTAAAAATTAAGTTCAAAGATATAAGAAAGGGGATTTGTTTATTACTAACTAAATTAATTAAATATGAAAACAAAAGCAAATATTAAAAATCAGCTATAATAATATTAAGAAGACTTCGGTCACTAGGTATCTATCTACTCTTGGAAATTGATATTGATCATCGATTTAGAATATATTATTAGTTAAGCATTCAATTGTAGCATAACAACAAGCTCTATTACACTATCTTTCCTTCTTGAGTCATTGATTGAAACAAGCTCTTCAATTAATTTCTAACTACTAAATTGCCTAGAACATGCTCTTTAGATATAATTTGTAGCAACATTAGAATTTAGAAAGATATGGATTAAAATTAAGCAATAAACACACAAGCGCAGTTTATTTAACTTAAACTTTGGTTCTCTTAGATCTCCAGTGATTAAAACATCAAACAATTGTGGACTTAAGTTTTAATCTAGCAATAGCTTACTAAAATTAACTAAATAGTTGTGCACCTGTCAAATCAAATCAATAATCATGGTAATATGCTCAGAGAATCTCAGATACTTAATCAACAATTATTTATTAAGCTCATACATCTCACAACACAAGAGTATTTAGACTACATAATAATTGAACAAAAATAATTTAGCCACTCATATTCATGAAAATGACAAGCATGCTCTAAATAATATAAGAAAATGAAACTTAAGATGTGATAACCGCGAATTTTAAGAATTTGATATTAAATATTTGTAATTAAATTTCTAAAGCAAATAGAGGAGTTAATTAAATAAATGAATTTAATTACGAAAGAGGGAATATCGTTAAAATTTTCAAAATTGATGAAAATATGAAATTGAGGAAATTTAATTTGGATAAATGGAAATCAAAATTAAATAAGAAATGAAAAGGAAAATTAAATTGGAAATAAGAAATGAAGGAGGAAATTTAATTTGGATAAATGGAAATCCAAATTAAATAAGAAAAGGAGAAAAGAATATAAAATATATATTTATATAATTATATATTATATAAATGTATTTTTATACAAATACAAATGTATTGAAATATTATATAGTATATATTAATATACATTAGTATATATATGTATATATACTATTTAGTACATTTAAATAATACATATGTATATAAATATGATATTTTATGTATATATATAAATATATACATATATAAGAAAAGTAAATATTATTTTTATCAAAATTTATATATATATTGTAATACAATATATATCTATAAATACATATATATATGAAATATATATTAATTCAAATTAAAATTTATATATATATATATGTATTTTGTGTAAAATATATATGTGTTATATTATGTTTGTATATATAATATAATAATAAAAAAAGAAACTGAGAAGGAAAATCGGGAAGGATCCCGATTCCTTCCCAATCGAAGGACCGACGGCAGCAACCACTGCTGCTGCCGGCGAGAGGTAGAGAACGCCACCGGCCAGAAAAGGGAAGTGGTTGCTGGCATCGAAAGGAAGAAAATCAAAAAGAAAATAGAGGGAGAAACTGTCACAGCCCGTGACCCTAGTTTTCATCTTATTCTATACAGCTTATTTGGTTGGGTTGTCTGCGATACTTTACTTTTCTTTTACATATAAATAATTCCATATAAAATTCTAATATGAATTACATCCCCTATTATAATTCATAAGGAAGTAGTATTGTAGGTAAGTCTAAATACAGAAAATAAATGATCATACCTTATTAAATAAATCTAGCTGTCGCATCGTCCCCAAATGCGCAGCCAAAATCCTTTAAGTGTCAGACTCTCAGTCTTCAAAAACCTAAAATGTTAAAATTAAGGGGTGAGCAAACCATGGCTATGCATACTTGATATTCAGCTATCTATATGCTGAAAATTTTTTTTCATTTTTCCTATGGGCTCTAGGCTCGCATGTAGGAAGGATACTACAGTCGGCTAGGGATCCGGATAGAGTAAGGTAGGTATTTTGAAATATCTATCTTGTCCCAGAACCTAGAAGCAACTGTAGAGAGTAAGAAATTTCTTTTCGTTTGAAATTTATATCCTTTTACCTTTTCATTTCATATCATTTTCATATTCTCTTCAAAATAATGCTTTTATAAAATAAAGCATTTAAATAAAGTAACTAATATTCATATATCCTTTGAAAAGAATATTAGTTAAATTCTCATCATTCTCATTTAAATCTCATTTCATGTTTTACTGTAGAACCATAATTAGTACAGTACTTTAAATAGCAAAATCTGCTATTAAATCCTTTTTGTATAACATATATATTATTTAAATCTAATATTCAATTTAAAAGCTAAAATAAGAATATTAGATTTATTTTCCTCCTCTTTTCCTTTTTGGAAAAACATATCACATATTCATGTCACATACAGTCTAATATTCAATTGAAAATCATAGTAAGAATATTAGACTTATAACCTCTTTTTCCTTTTGAAAACATATTACATATTCGTATCACATATCATATGAAATCATCTCGTAGTACTAAATTCAGTACTGAAATAAGCATTTTGTAAAATGCTGTAAATCTCTTTCATTTAACTTGTCACATATCATGTAAAACATTTACATTTACATTTCACATATCACATATCATATAAAACATTTTTACATATGGAGACTTAGGCACACACGCCCAGCCCGTCCACTGAGTCGTTACTCAGATCATGCTATAGACCCCGAAGGGTATAAAATCATCATGTCAGATCTATGACTATAGTCTATAATTGTCCTCGGCAGATCACTGATCAGGTGTCGGCCGGGACTACATATCACATATCACATATTACATATTAAATGTCACATATCACATATCAGCATGATAGGATGCCAACTAGTCTCAAAAACCATATTTTTCATCATCAGAAAACCTTTATAGAATTTATAAAAATATATATTTTCATCATTTAAAACCATAAAGGTTATAAAACCATTTAGTGAATATTTAAGAATTATATAAAAATATTCACTTTATTTTCTTTCATTTTCTATCTCGTATTACGTGTAACTTACATATCAAGAGAATTTTCGGTGATTTCATTATCACCATTCTCGAAAACATGAATATTTTAAAATTACTCTCATTTTATTCATGTTTTTATGGAAAATACTCATTTTCTCGATTTTCGTGATTGAAAATCATTTCTCGTGAAATAAAATCATTTATTATGATTTTATAAAATTATCTAAAAATATTCGATAATTTTTGATAATTTTTTGGCATTATAACGGCTGCCGATTGGCTAGCCTCCTGCACGAAAAATACAATTTATAATTTCAACCGGTACTTCACCACAATTTTCTAACCAATCATTCATCGCAATATTTTCATAAATATTTTCATAAAATATTTCATAATTAAAATCATGCAGACTGAATATCCTTACAGTGCTGCACATGCATCCCTTACCTGTTTCAGGTCGGCGACCGCCTCGTTCGTCGTGGCCGTGTTCACCTCGCCCGATTTCATCGGCTCGATCATCGAGGGAATTTTCTGGAATTAAAATTCTAAAATTTAGATTTTTTCCAAAATTATTTAAATAAATAAATAAATAATTTAAATAATTTATCACTTTTCAGAATTTCTTACCGATTCCCGAAAAATCTCGTGTTTTCGAATTCTCGGGATTTCCCGTAATTTTCAAAATTCTCCTTTTTTCCTCTCTTTTCTTCTTTTCATCTTTTTCTTCCTTTTTTTTCTCTTTTCTTTCCTTTCTCTTTCTTTTCTTTTTTCTTTTTCTTTTTCTTTTTTTCCTTTTTCTTTTCTTTTTCTTTTCCTTTTTCCCGTCAGCCGGTTCAGCCTTCTTCCTCGCCGGTTCTTCGCTGGCGGGCGATTCTCTGGTGGTTCAAGGGCTCCATAGCTGGCCAACGGCACGGCGAGTCTACCGGTGCCCTCCGTTTGCCCTAGATCGGCGGCACGGTGGCGGATCTACTCGGTTTTGCCTCGGTTTCTTCTCCTCCTCCATCGGCCTTCCTCCGCCGTTTCCCGTCTCAACCGTGGCCTCCCACGTTTTCCTCTTCCTTCGGTGAAGCTTCGATGGCAGTGGCGGCGACCGATTTCACCGGCACCGCCAGATCCTTTTTCTCTTTTCTCCCTCGGTTTTGTCGGAAATTTCCTTCTCCGTTTCTGTTTTCCTTCCATTTTCCGTCGTCGGTCTTCATTCCTCACGTCGCCAGCATCATCTTTCTCTCTCCCTCTTCCTCTCTTGGCCGACCGTTGGTGGTCGGCCTTCATCGGGTTTTTTGTTATATATTATATTTATAATTTACTTTATAAACATAATATTAATATTATATTATATAGTACATACTATATAATATTTTATAGATATATATATATATTATATTAACACATATATATTTAATATATATATCTACATACTTTTAACTTAAATTGTATTTATATATTTTGATATAAATGAAATAATACTATATATATATATTGTATTTACAATATATATATATATATATTTTCTTCCTCATTTTTTATTTAATTTGGATTTCTATTTATCCAAATTAAATTTTCTCTATTCCTTATTTTATTTCCAACTTAATTTCCTTCACTCGAATTTTTCGATCCGTCACTTCCTCAATTCTCGGAATATTCCACAATATTCTGATCTCATATTATATTTGTTTATTCATTTCACTAAGTTTCCAATATTAATAATTTCCCATAAATGGAAAATTTACGGTTATCACATTCTCCCCACCTTAAGAAATTTGGTCCTCCGAATTTAACTTAGGTTAAAGGTGGCACTGTTTCGTATACCCATCATTCTTATCCTCTCAATCATCTTTTACTTAATGCTGCCAATATGCCATTAGCCTTGGAATCATTTTCACTATATATCATTTCTCATCATATTTTTATACTCCTTGTGAAATGCTTATCAATTGAGAGTTATCCATTTCCACTCCTTTTCATACCACATATGATTCATATTATTCATCATCCATCTTCCTTATTTGGTGCCAAGTCGATACATTTCGATAATTATCATTTATTGATTTAAATCAATAGTATGTAATGGTCTAATAGCTTTCACATCTCGTGCATCCGTTCACTCAACATATCATCGAGTGTTTCATACTACGCTCACATATCTATATCATGTATGGAGCGGTGATGTCTATAAATTTGGAATCTCAGAGCCTTTTGCTATTTCCCATAAACATATAGCTACTCAGAGATTCCCATCACATATAGAGCTCACTGGAACTTCACATACATTCTCATCATTTCATAATCATATTTCGACTATGGTACTATAGACTTCAAGAGCCTGAAAATGGATAAGTGATTCCATCTAGACTATCAGTCTATAATCACTTTCATATTATCATATCTCTTTTGGATCCCTCATTATCCAAATAAATCCATTACTTCCATCATTTCGAGTTGGTATATATATATATATATATATATATATATATATCCTTTTTGTTCCATTTACATGACTGGCAGTAAAATGTGAATCACTTTTTTACTCTTTTGAGTATAATTACTTTTCCTCTATCGAGTTTGGCTCGATCTTACATTTAACTATAATCATGTGATTACCACAAAAATCACTTTTAGTTTTAAATTCGGGAACTACTTCATATTGGTGTTCCCTTTACATCATGTACCTTCCTCTTATGACATATTCATCTTTTCCTTCATCATCATTTCAATCACTTTTCTTTAGTGATAACATATTCCACTATTACCTCTTTTAACATCTTGTATGCCATCTTTATATTTACTCATCCACTTTAACTTCTTTAATTAGCAGTCACATCTATAGAGCAGCTAACCCAGAACTCTTCTATAGACTGGCAATAATATTTAGCTAGACTCATTACTTTCGTATCTTAATCATTATCTCTATATCATCGACAGGTTCACTGTCATCTGTTATTTCGAGATATCTATATCAGAAAGAGACACTGTCTAGCCAAATCTTCTATTTGTCATACTTAACATATAATTCACTGTCTTTAAGAGTCTACAGGGTTATACCACTATGCTGCTCATTTTCCATTGATGTCTTAAACTATATCAATATCTCATCACTTATCCTCATATGGATGCCTCATTCATTAGGCTTATATACCTCACAAGGCAATTCATTAACCTCGTAACCTCAATAGGAACTCGTAAAATTCACTCCGAGTTCTAATCATCATCTTACGGACATTAGTCTCCAATCTTTTATCTAAGGACGCTTTATATCGAGGCTAGTCTTATTAACTCCTCATGTTTATCGAATCAGATCCATAAAGCGTCTATTTCCTCATGTAGATGAATACTTGTTCTTTACAAGAACTTTATTAAATAGTAATCATTTACTATATCACTTTATTTCATCTACATCTCAATATCATCAGTGCTTCTCTCACTTACACTTATACAGATAACTTTCTTATCCTTAATTTATATTATCTGTATTTCCTTCAATCACACCTTATACATGTGTATTTCATTATTCTCACATTCTCCAGAGTAGATTTCTTAAGCTTTCGGATTTTCTTAAGTTCTCCGCTATAAGCTTAGAATCAAATTTCATATTCAAAATCGAGTCAATGTTATCTCGATTCCTCCAATTTATATAACTCTGGAAGTTCTATCAGAAATCAAATCCGATACTTTCTTTAATCACATATCTCGTACCTTTTTAGACATTTCATTGCTATGTCTTATCATTTCCACTATATATCCTCAAGGTAGAGACATTTACTATTCGATTCATTTCGACTCATACTCTACCTTGATTTCATTGTTTACTCATACTTTACAGCCTTACAAATCTCATTCCAGTAAGCTGTAGTAAGTACAACAGTTATCAACACATGTTACAGCTAACCAATTTACTACCACTGTATTTTACTTTGGAATCAAGTTCATTTAATAAATTCAGGTTTAACTCCCTTGAGCATATTATCCATGAGATGTGAACTCTGGCACCCTTACGTACCTAGTTCCTTACACTCGTGTTATCATTAAACTCCTTGTAAGAGTCCCGCCCGTTCGAATCGGCCGTCAGCAAGCATCCCCTAGGCGATCCTTTCACCCCAGGTTTACCCTTACAAGTGAGTCGACGATAACATAGTTCGCCTGCATCTCACACATATGATCCACTACGGGTCGCCCATCATTGGGTCGCCCGTCTCATTTTGTCTCAAGGGTCCTGAAGAACTTAGGTTAGCTGTCATCTTCTTCTTTTTATCACTTTACTGTTCTTATAAATATTCTCCAATTTACAACACTCCATACAGTACATCAATTTGCAATGCATGTCTCCAAATGCTCCGGTTCTATAAATAAATATTCATTTAATACCTTAAAAATAGTATAAGTGTATAGAACTTTGATCAATCGTATTGTTATGGATTTCATTACCTGTACTATTCACTTTCTCAATTAGTTTCTGTATTCATTTCACTTTCATAATATCCAACGATCCCGTAATAATATCCAATTCAGTACCTCATAATTCGGCCTTTATCGTCAATAACCGGGCCGATCATCTTATGACTTTCCACTATACACTCTTATTGGATAGCATCATATAAGGCCCCGGCCCATCCGCCGTCCGCCTATACACATGTGTACTAACCTCTTTGAGAATGCCCAGCCCTTTCACTGGGTCACCCCTCGAGGTTTCGTAATGAGGCCTAGCCCGTTCACTAGGTCACTTGCAATTCGCATCCATAATCGAAGTGTAAGTGGAATCAGTAATAGGGATCGGTATATCCTTATGACATCCTCTATACCATTAATAATTCCATTATCATCAAGGAATTTGAAATCATTTGGTTTCATCACTATTCAGAACATCGCCCAAATAGGGGCATTTTCGTCATTTCGACATTTATTTCTTTCTGCTCAGTATACCTTTAAACCAAAGCCTTATCCTCCATATGCTAATAGTATCCTTTCCGATACTTATACCAGGAATTTAGGTCTTATTCGATTTCTACAGAGAAGTTCATTAAAATCCACAATTGGATTATTTTGCTTGTAATTCAACTTTACATCATCAACTTTTTCTGTCAAATCAATCAATTCCAACTTCTGTCAGTCTATTTTAACTCCCAGTAAAATTTTGGAGGCAGGGGTATTTTTGTCATTTTTGGTCAAAAATTTTCTCTCTCCTCCAAATACATTCAATCGGTGATCTTAAGGTCTATTTAATGATGATATTTCTTTCCCCTCCTTTTTATCATCACTTTCAGGTCTCAGTTCGATCCGGACAGAAATGTACTGGTGGGGCCCTCACCGAGTCCGTTTCTATTCCTTACCGAACCGACCTTCATTTAGATTATAAGATCACCACTTTCTGGTAATTTTGAGCCATTTTCCCTTTTTTTTGACGTCACTAGTTCATAATTCTCACCCCCTTCTAAACACTTAATTCATTGTACAATCATTTATTTCTTTATGCATTTAGACTATACAGTACTACAGGGGATGATAACCTTTTCAACACATTTCCTTCCCAATGTATCAACAGACATCAGGCCAACCCTGCTCTGATACCATTAAATCTGTCACAGCCCGTGACCCTATTTTTCATCTTATTCTATACATCTTATTTAGTTGGGCTGTCTGCGATACTTTACTTTTCTTTTACATATAAATAATTCCATATAAAATTCTAATATGAATTACATCCCCTATCTTAATTCATAAGGAAGTAGTACTGTAGGTAAGTCTAAATACAGAAAATAAATGATCATACCTTATTAAATAAATCTAGCTGTCGCATCGTCCCCAAATGCGCAGCTGAAATCCTTTAAGTGTCAGACTCTCAGTCTTCAAAAACCTGAAATGTTAAAATTAAGGGGTGAGCAAACCACGGCTCAGTAAGGGAATTATATGCATACTTAATATTCAGCTATCTATATGCTGAAAATTTTTTTTTCATTTTTCCTATGGGCTCAGGCTCGCATGTAGGAAGGATACTACAGTCGGCTAGGGATCCGGATGGAGTAAGGTAGGTATTTTGAAATACCTATCTTGTCCCGGAGCCTAGAAGCAACTGTAGAGAGTAATAAATTTCTTTTCGTTTGAAATTTATATCCTTTTACCTTTTCATTTCATATCATTTTCATATTCTCTTCAAAATAATGCTTTTATAAAATAAAGCATTTAAATAAAGTAACTAATATTCATATATCCTTTGAAAAGAATATTAGTTAAATTCTCATCATTCTCATTTAAATCTCATTTCATATTTTACTGTACAACCATAATTAGTACAGTATTTTAAATAGCAAAATCCGCTATTAAATCCTTTTCATATAACATATATGTCATTTAAATCTAATATTCAATTTAAAAGCTAAAATAAGAATATTAGATTTATTTTCCTCCTCTTTTCCTTTTTGGAAAAACATATCACATATTCATGTTACATATAGTCTAATATTCAATTGAAAATCATAGTAAGAATATTAGACTTATAATTCTTTTGAAAACATATTACATATTCGTATCACATATCATATGAAATCATCTCGTAGTACTAAATTCAGTACTGAAATAAGCATTTTGTAAAATGCTGTAAATCTCTTTCATTTAACTTGTCACATATCATGTAAAACATTTACATTTCACATATCACATATCATATAAAACATTTTTACATATGGAGACTTAGGCACACACGCCCAGCCCGTCCACTAGTTCGTTACTTAAATCATGCTATAGACCCCTAAGGGTATAAAATCATCATGTCAGATCTATGGCCATAGTCTATAATTGTCCTCGGCGGATCACTGATCAGGTGTCGGCCGGGACTACATATCACATATCACATATTACAAATTATATGACACATATCACATATCAGCATGATAGGATGCCAACTAGTCTCAAAAACCATATTTTTCATCATCAGAAAACCTTTATGAAATTTATAAAAATATATATTTTAATCTTTTAAAACCATAAAGGTTATAAAACCATTTAGTGAATATTTAAGAATTATATAAAAATATTCACTTTATTTCCTTTCATTTTTCATCTCGTATTACGTGTAACTTACATATCAAGAGAATTTTTGGTGATTTCATTATCACCATTCTCGAAGAGATTTTTCAGTGATTTCATTATCACCATTCTCGAAAACATGAATATTTTAAAATCACTCTAATTTTATTCATGTTTTTATGGAAAATACTCATTTTCTCGATTTTCGTGATTGAAAATCATTTCTCGTGAAATAAAATCATTTATTATGATTTTATAAAATTATCTAAAAATATTCGATAATTTTCGATAATTTTTCGGCAGTATAACGGCTGTCGATTGGCTAGCCCCCTGCATGAATAATACAATTTATAATTTCAACCGGTACTTCACCACAATTTTCAAACCAATCATTCATCGCAATATTTTCATAAATATTTTCATAAAATATTTCATAATTAAAATCATGCAGACTGAATATCCTTACAGTGTTGCACATGCATCCCTTACCTGTTTCAGTTCGGTGACCGCCTCGTTCGTCGCGCCCGTGTTCACCTCGCCCGATTCCATCGGCTCAGTCATCGAGAGAATTTTCTGGAATTAAAATTCTAAAATTTAGAATTTTTTCAAAATTATTCAAATAAATAAATTATTTAAATAATTTATCACTTTTCAGGATTTCTTACCGATTCCCGTAATTCTCAGGTTTTCAAATTCTCGGGGTTTCCCGTAATTTTTGAAATTCTCCTTTTTTTCCTCTTTTTCTTCCATTTTTTTCTCTTTTCTTTCCTTTCTCTTTCTTTTCTTTTTCTTTTTCTTTTTTTTTCCTTTTTCTTTTCTTTTTCTTTTCCTTTTTCCCGTCAGCTGGTTCAGCCTTCTTCCTTGTCGATTCTTCACCGGCCGCCGATTCTCCGGCGATTCAAGGGCTCCACAGCTGGCCGACGGCACGGCGAGTCTACCGGTGCCCTCTGTTTGCCCTGGATCGGCGGCACGGCGGCGGATCTACTCGATTTTGCCTCGGTTTCTTTCCTCCTTCGTTGACCTTCCTGCGCCGTTCCCCACCTCAACTGTGGCCTCCCACATTTTTCTCTTCCCCCGGTGAAGTTTCGGTGGCAGTGGCAGCAACCAATTCCGCCGGCACCGCCAGATCCTCTTTCTCTTTTCTCCTTCGGTTTCGCCGAAAATTTCCTTCTCCGTTTCTGTTTTCCTTCCGCTTTCCGTCGCCGGTCTTCGTTCCTCACGTCGTCGGCATCATCTTTCTCTCTCCCTCTTCCTCTCTTAGCCGACCGACGGTGGTCGGCCTTCATCAAAGAAGAATCGGGATTTTCCCGATTCTTTTTCTTCTGTTTTTTTGGTTATATATTATATTTATAATTTACTTTATAAATATAATATTAATATTATATTTTATAGTACATACTATATAATATTTTATAGATATATATTATATATTAACACATATATATTTAATATATATATATATATCTACATATTTTTAACTTAAATTATATTTATATATTTTGATATAAATGAAATAATACTATATATATTGTATTTACAATATATATATATATTCTTACTCATTTTCTTATTTAATTTGGATTTCTATTTATTCAAATTAAATTTTCTCTATTCCTTATTTTATTTCCAACTTAATTTCCTTCACTCGAATTTCCCGATCCGTCACTTCCTCAATTCTCGGAATATTCCACAATATTTCGATCTCATATTATATTTATTTATTCATTTCACTAAGTTTCCAATATTAATAATTTCTCATAAATGGAAAATTTACGGTTATCACAGAAACTGATGGAAAACCGGAAGAGAAAAGAAAATAGGAGACGACGGTGCCGGCCTATCCAAGCACCGCCACTGCCATCGAAGCATCGTCGGAGGGAAAGGAAAAGGATGGAAGCCACTCGAGGCGCGGTGAACGGCGGAGGAGGGCCGGCGAAGAGGCATAAGGAACCGAAGGTAAATCGACTCGATCCATCGTCGTACCACCGATCCAGGCCAAACGGAGACCACCAGCAGACTCGCTGTGTCGTCGGCTAGCTGTGGAGCCGCCGAACTGTCGAAGAACCGGCCGCCGACGAGGAAGGAAGCTAAATCGGTTTGACAGGAAAGGAAGAGGAAAAAGGAAAAGAAAAAGAAGAGAAAAAGAAAAAGAAAAAGAAAAAAGAAAAAAGAAAAAAGAAAAAGAAAAAGAAAAAGAAAAAGAAAAGAAAGAGAAAGGAAAGAAAAGAGAAAAAGGAAGAAAAAGAGGAAAAGAATAAAAAGAGAGGAAAAAAAGGAGAATTTCGGGACATCGGAAGATTCCCAGGAATTTGGTAACTCGAAAATTATGAAAATTCGGTAAGAATTCCGGAAAATGATTTTGAGTAAAAATTTAATAAATTATTTATGAAAATTCTAAAATTTAGAATTTAATTTTCAGAAATTATTCTTGACGATCGAGATGAGAAATCGGGAGAGATGGAGTACGGGCGCGACCGATAAGAGGAAGTCGCCAACCCGGAAAAAGGTAAGGGATGCATGTGCAGCACTGTAAGGATATTCAGTCTGCATGTTTTAATTATGAAATATTTTGTGGAAATATTTTATGAAATTATTATGATGAATGATTGGTTGGAATTTGGAATGAAGTACTGGCTGGAAATTATAAACTGTATTTTTCGTGCAGGAGGCTAGCCAATCGGCAGCCGTTATCCTGCCGAAAAATTATTGAAAATTACTGAAAATTTCTAGAAAATTTCATAAAATCATAATAGATGATTTTATTTCACGAGAAATGATTTTCAACCACGAAAATCGAGAAAATGAATATTTTCCATAAAAACATGAATAAAATGAAAGTTATTTTAAAATATTCTTGTTTTCGAGAATAGTGATAATGAAATCACCGAAAATTCTCCTGATATGTAAATTACACGTAATACAAGATGAAAAATGAAAAGAAATAAAGTGAATATTTTTATATATATTTCTTAAATATTCACTAAATAGTTTTATAACCTTTATGGTTTTAAATTATGAAATTATATATTTTTATAAATTCCATAAAGGTTATTTTATGATGAAAAATACGGTTTTGAGACTAGTTGGTATCCTATTATGCTGATATGTGATATGTGATATGTAGTCCCGGCCAACACCTGATCAGTGATTCACCGAGGACAATTATAGACTATGGCCATAGATCTGACATGATGATTTTATACCCTTCGGGGTCTATAGTATGATATGAGTAACGATCCAGTGGACGGGCTGGGCGTGCGTGCCTAAGTTTCCATATGTGAAAAATGTTTTATATGATATGTTATATGTTAAATGTAAACGTTTTACATGATATGTGATAAGTGAAATGAAAGTGATTTGCATCATTTTACATAATGCTTATCTCGGTACTGATTTTAGTACTACGAGATGATTTTCATATGACATGTGATATGAACATGTAATATGTTTTCAAAAGGAAAAAGAGTTTATAAGTCTAATATTCTTACTATGATTTAAATTGAATATTAGACTACATGTGATATGAATATGTGATATGTTTTCCAAAAAGGAAAGAGAAGGAAAATAAATCTAATATTCTTATTTTAATTTTTAAATTGAATATTAGATTTAAATGATATATATGTTATACGAAAAGGATTTAATAGCTGATTTTGCTATTTAAAGTACTGTACTAATTATGGTTGTACAGTAAAATATGAAATAAGTTTTGAATGAAAATGATGATGATTTAACTAATATTCTTTTCAAAGAATATATGAATATTAGTTATTTTATTTAAATGCTTTATTTCATAAAAGCATTATTTTGAAAAGAATATGAAAACGATAAGGAATAAAAAGGAAAAAGGATTTAAATTCCAAACGAAAAGAAAATTACTCTCTACAGTTGCTTCTAAGTTCTGGGACAAGATAGGTATTTCAAAATACCTACCTTACTCCATCCAGATCCCTAACCGACTGTAGTATCCTTCCTACATGTGAGCCTAGAGCCCATAGGAAAAATGAAAAAGTTTTTCAGCATATAGATAGCTGAGTATCAAGTGAGGCATATAATTCCCTTATTGAGTCGTGGTTTGCTCACCCCTTAATTTTAACATTTCAGGTTTTCGAAGACTGAGAGTTTGACACCTAAAGGATTTTGGCTGTGCATTTGGGGACGATGCGACAGCTTGATTGATTTAATAAGGTATGATCATTTATTTTCTGTATTTAGACTTATCTACGGTACTACTTCCTTATGAATTAAGATAGGGGGTGTAATTCATATTATAATTTAATATGAAATTGTTTATATGTAAAAGAAAAGTAAAGTATCGCAGACAGCCCAACCAAATAAGATGTATAAAATAAGGTGAAAAATAGGGTCACGGGCTGTGACATAAGATTATAAAGAAGAGAGAACGCAATCTTATAATATTAAGAAGAGAAAACATTAACTACAATATAAAACCATGCATGGCTTGTTTGTATGGTGTTGTAGCCTTTATATAAGCTAATTACAATCCTAATTTAACAAGAAGTTACTCTCTAATAAACCTCTAATAACAAGACTTGCTTACCAAGTAAACTTCATTCTTTTAAAATTCCACTTTGACTAAAACTTTCTTTGCTACCACTCTTTTAAGGTCTTGAAGTGTTTTTATAGCAGTTCACCTCTTATATAGCTCTCATACTTTTATTTGATCTGCAGCAAAACTCTTCAAATCTGATGTGCACAATGAGTCCTTATATAGCCTATTAGGAATCCTAATCCCACCAAGATTTGTAGTCAGAATTTTGAGTTGACTTTCCATAATGTTTGACCCTTTAAATCAACTTGGATTCTTGCTTATTTTACTCCAAAAGCTTATTTTTAATACTTAAAACATAAAATAAACATTAGGAAGCTCATTTAAGCAAAAAAATATGATTAAAAGAATAATTATTAAATATATAAAGTTAAAGCTTTCTATTCCCTATCACCTTCTCTTCTTAAGGCCTTTTCTTCTTGTACCTTGCCCATTTGCCACAAACTTTTTGAAGAAATCCTTTTATTTCAAATATTCAATTTGGTTTTTAAGCTCTACACATTTTTCTATGGAGTGTCCATAGTTCATGTGGAAAGTGTAAAATTTGTAGGTGTTTCTTCCCAACCTCTCTATTTTTGTTGGTGGTTTTGCCAAGTTAACCTTCTTTATAATAGTAAGGATTTTCAAGCCTTTTGAGAGGGGTATACAAATGATATGTCCTTTGTGTAGGGCTCTTCTTTCTCACAAATCTATCATAGTGCAGGCTTATTCTTACCTTTTCTTTTCCTTTTCTTTTGAACTAGTCACTAACTTGATCTTTGTTCGACATTGCTTCTTTGACATTTATATACTTTTTAGCCCTCACAAGTTGATCAGCAAACATTCTTGGATGCCTTTTGGTTAAGAACTTGGTGAATTTTTTTTCCTTTAATCTGTTTATGAATGAGACAATGGGAATAATGTGGTCAATATCCTTCATTCAAAGCATCTGTTGATTTAATCTCATAACATATTCCATTAAAGATTCCTGTTCTCTTTTCTTTACAAACATCAAACTGATTGACGATTTCTTATGAATAATACTACAAAAAAAGTGGTTGACAAATTTTGCACGAAGCTTTTTGAAGAAGCAAATAGTGCCTAGCTTAAGCAAAGAATAACAAGATCTAGTAGCTTTCTTAAAAGTCGCAAGAAAGGCCTTGCACATGATCGTGTCACTTGCACCTTGGATTGACATGCTGGTGTGAAACATTTCTAAATGGTTAATCGAGTCCAAATTTCTATTATAAGTTTCAATGGTAGGAAGCTTAAATCCCTAAAGGTAGCATAACCATGTCTATCTTCTTAGTGAAGGGAGGGCTTCTTAACATGTTGAGGTTTAAGTATGTAGCCTTTTTCGCCACCTTTCTCTCCATAACTTCTATTTTGGCTTGCATGTCTTTCCACTTCTTGTCAAAATCTGTGACTTCATTTTGTCTAACAAGCTTTTATCTTAAATTAACCTTCAATCTACCTTCATCTTCATCAAGCCTCTAATTAAGTCTTTTATTGCTCTTCATTGAACCTTTCCATATCCCATCATCCATACTTCCCTTTTTCAATTCCTTTCTCCTTTTTAAAGGAGTTTTGTTGGCAATAACAATACTACAAGAGAGTTATATGATTTTGACATGTCACTAAAATCTTGTGGCAAGTTTTCAATCTAATTCTCCTCATTTTCTTCTTCTGAGACAATATCAAAATTTTTGGGTGAGCAACTCTTAGCATATTGATGCGATGACACATCTCTCCTTAAATGGCAATAGGGCATGCCATCATGTATTCTCGTACTCCTTCACTTAAACTATGAAAGTCTTTTTTTAACTATCTCACGTTATTGCCTTTTCCATCTTCTCTTCCTTGATCACCGTGGGCAAAAGGAGTACTAGAATTCGCTTCTTCATCTTATCCTTCTAGATGAAAGGATTTTAGACTTCCTTGTTGATTTTTTATTGTGTAACTCTTAGAGGCATTGATGCTTCAATATTCATTCCATTAGGGGATAAGGATGATTCCTTAATACAAGACTAAAGCCTCTTTCTTCTATTACTCTTTTATTAGGTGGCATACTGGTGATGCTGTTCGTATTGCCTTAATCTCTTCTTAATTTGTTTTAACAAGAATTTGTGAAGAGAAACATCTTGAGTTTGACTCTCAACAAAAGCACCACAAAGAAATAAAAAAAGGCACTCCAACCATATGAACTTACCATCGTAAATACTAGATCTGAGACCTTGCCCAAAAATTCCCTAGCCAATTCTTCCTCTACCACCACACACTAGATCACCTTCACTGCCAGACCCAACCACCATCTTTGCTAACCTACACCAACCTCAAGTTTTCATTAACACCCACTATCACCTTTATTTAAACCTCCTTCATAGCACCCCATTACTTGGAAGCACTAAAAACCCTATTGTTAACCATCACCAACTTTATATCCTGCTTACCTGCAACCCCAAAACAGAGAAAAAAATCAAACAGCAAAAATAAAAACAAACTAAAAAAAAGAAAACAAAATCCCTACTAGTATTGTCTTTTTTCGAGAAAAGCAAGGCAATAAAAAAATTAACACAAAAACAAAATAAAAAAATAAAGACCAAAATGAGAGATTTGGAGTTTTTGTTTACATGGTGGTTTTGGGCACCAAAATGAGAGGAAAGGTAAGCTACAGCTAGGGGAAATACATATTCAAAGATGGTGGCATTTAGGGAGATGGAGGGCAACAATTGGAGGTTAGAAGCTACAGTCCTTCTTTGTAGATTTAGGCAAATTTGAGAAATTTTAGAAAAATCTAGGAAAAAATAGCAAAGATAAGGAAAAGAAATTTTAGGATTTTTTGAGAAATTTTACTATGCCAACAACTGGCAATCGATGGAGGGTTGAGGTGGTGAGTGCAATGGCCAATAGTCATTTTTGAAGCTTCTATGAGTTTTTTGGTGGGGTTTGGTTTCTTATGTATAGAGAAGGGAGAGAAAAAATGTATTACATCAAATTGATAAAATGACTAAACAATGAACCAACATATAGTTGAATAAATGTGTTGGCTCTATAGGCTAAACCGAGAGGGGGGTGAATTGCTTTTGTGGTACTCTTAGGTTCGTTTTTCGATTCTTCTAAATTCTCTAGCCTATGTTGAAGTTTTCTAAGTGCTCTAGGCTACTTAAGTATGCAATATAAATTCAATTCAACAATCACAATATAAATGCAAATAAGTAAAGAGAGTAGGGAAAGAGAGATGTACACAATCGATTTATAGAGGTTCAACAACCTTGCCTACATCCTTTACCTTGAGACGCTCCCAAGGATTTTCCCAAATCCACTAACTTGAATTTGTATTACAATCCCTCTTTTTGCAGGCTCAAGAGAAACCTCCCTCTTTTTCTAAGGCTAAAGAGAAACCTCCCCTTTACAAAGTGTGTTTGTTTTTACAAGGAATGTAATCAAAGAAAGGCTTCAAGGTAGGCAAGTGCTTACAATGGTTAAGCACAAGAGAAATCCTATACGATATTTTTGCTATGCTATACAAAGATGATGAGTATGATAGAATATGAAGACTTTGTAGCACTTGTGATTTTGATAGGCTTGAGGAAGATGAAGAAAGATGTTGCTCAGTTGTTCCTGTTGCTTCCTTGAGCTTCCAAGCCTTTATTTATAGTCCCTTGGATGGTTTCTAAACATTGGTAGGAGCCAAAACTGAATGTGACCGTTGTATCTCACAAAAACTAGCCGTAGGAGTGCATTTACGAGGTAGGGGATCGATCCTTTAACCTAGGGGATCGATCTTATGCTTCTTTGCAAGCTTCCAAGGCATTCTGCCATGAAGGGATCAATCCCTTCCCTTAGGGGATCAATCCCATGCTTCCTTTTTGCTTCCTGTGAGCATTCTGCCATTCATGGATTGATCCCTCAACATGGGGGATCGAACCCTCATGCTTTTCCTGCACTTTTCTGGGCTAATTTGGGTTAAAAATGATGTGGACTTTGATTTTAATTCATCCCAAAATATTTTAGAATTTTGTGGGAGTTTTTCTTGACTTTCTCAACTAAAGACTTAGTGTAAAAAACTTGTTAAGTAATTTTCTAAAGTTGTGTTCAATATGTTCTTAAGAAAATTACTTAATGAAGATACTTAAAATCATTTTGTAAAATGTTAAGACCAATAAGAATATGCAATTAAATCATGGTCTTAAACTTTGATATGTAGACTTAAAGTGGTTTGAGAAAATCGTATGATTGGTAAAGCAAATTTACATTATAGAGTCAAACACTTAATATTACTTAAGTTTTTGTCATTTCAAAATACATACGCCATTTAAAGCTAACAAAATGCAACATAAAATAGGACTAAATCCATACAAGATGAGACTTAAGCCTAAGATTTTAAAGTTTCAAAGTTTCCTCATTGCCATTAGATCAAAGACTTCATTTGTAGTATACAATAAAAATGTTTTGGAAATTAAAATAATTAATACTCTGTTACTTAAACTAGTAGGATATATTTTGATGAATAATTGTTTGATTATATATATTGTAAAAATGTGTTTTTAACACATTAATGATTATTTTTAAAGTAAGAAAATTCTTTACGACAATTGTAAAAAGATTTTTTTTGAAGTATTATTATCTATAGCAATGGTCAAGTTTTTAAACTTCGTAAGTGTGATAACTGGGAATTTTCCTATTTTTGGTATTAGTTACCCGAAAATTTAATTTAAATGTAAATAGATAAGCAAGAGTAAATAAATAAATATAATTACGAGATGGGAATATTATTGAAATTCCCGAAATTGATGAAGTAAAGAATTTGAGGAAATTATTTTGGATATTAAGAAATCCAAAATTTAAAAAATAAAAATGCGTATATTTATATATTTAGATTATATAAATATATTTTTATATATGGTTTTATATAAGTACATATGTATATATATGAAATATAGTATATATTACTATTACATATTGATGTATACTATGTTATATCATAAATAATTACATATGTATATTACTATACATTATGTATATATATATATATATATATGAAATATATATTATTTTAAGATAAAGTGTATAGATATATATTGTTAATATAAAAAATATAAATTTATATATAGTACAAAAATATGTGTTTATATACATATATTATCAATATTATATTTATAAATATATTTTATAAATATAATTATATATTAAAAAAAAGAAAACAGAAACGGGATCAGGACACCCGACCCCGTTTCTCCTCTGTTGTAATAGAGGAGAGAACCCAGCTTCGGCCGACGCCGTCGGCCGAGAGAGGAGAAGGAAGAGAAGAGAGAGATACCGCCGGTGAGACGAGGGGGAAGAGGAGAAGCGACCGGCGACGGAAGGAAGAAGAAAGAAGCGAACCAAAGCGAAGTGGAAAATGACAGAAAGGAAAACGGTGATGCCGGCCGATTCGGGCACCGCCACCGCTGCCTTTGATGCCGACGAGGTCAGGCCAGTGAAAGGAATAGCCAACGGTGAAGGAAAAGACAGAAAAGAGAGAGGAAAGAGGAGGAGAAAACGAACCGGCAGCCACTCCAGATCCGCCGTCATCGCCGTCTTGGGGAGAAAAGGAGGCCAGAAATAGCTTCGCTGCCACCCTAGCAAGCTTAAAAGAGGCTGAACCGGTGGTGATGACGGCCGATAGAGGCCGAACCGGCGGGAGGATGGTGAACTGGCTGAGGGAGGCCAAACCGGTCTGAACCGGTCTTAACCGGTTCAGACCAAAAAAGAAGAAAAGGAAAAGGAAAAGAAAAAAAAGAAAAGAAAAAGAAGAAAAAAAGGGAAAAAAGAAGAAGAAGAGGAAAAATGTAGGAAATTAATAATAATAATTTTATTATTATTATTTATTGAATAATTGTGTAAAATTCTAAAATTAGTATGGAAATTGTAGAAACCATACTCGGTGAATTGAGACGATGGAATCGAGAGAAGTGGACTACGGGCACGACGTAATGAGGAAGTCGCCAAATCGAAACAGGTAAGGGAGGCATGTGTAGCCTATAAGGATATTCAATATGCATATTTAAATTATGCATTATTTTATTAAAATGCTGTGGAAAATAATTGGTTGAAAAATTATGGTGATTGACTGGCTGTGAATATAAATTGTCTTTTTGTGAAGGGAAGCTAGTCAATCGACAGTCGTTATGCTGTCGAAAAATTTTAGAAAATTACATAAAATCATAATAAATGATTTTATTTCATGAGAAACGATTTCCAACCACGAAAATCGAGGAAATGATTATTTTCATAAAACATGAATATATTGAATTCTATTTTTAAAATATTCATGTTTTCGAGATCGATGATAATGAGATCACCAAAAATTTTCCTGATATGTAAAGTACATGTAACATGAAAAGGAATATGAAAAGACATAAAGTGAATATTTTATACATATTTTCTTAAATATTCACTAAAAGATTTATATAACCTTTATGGTTTTAATTATGAAATTATTATTTTTATAAATTCCATAAAGGTTTATTGATGATGAAAAACTCGGTTTTGAGACTAGTTGGCGCCTCTATCATGCTCTTACGTGATATGTGACATGTGATATGTGGTATGTTTAGTCCCAGTCGACACCTGATCAGTGATCCACCGAAGACTATGGTCATAGGTCTGACATGATTATTTTCTATCTTTGGGTATTATAGCATGATATGACTCGGTGATTGCCTCAGTCTCCATATATGATATGTGATATGTAAAATGAAAATGTTTATATGATACGTGACATGTAAAGAGGATATGTTTTATATGACATGAGGAAAAATCAAAATGATTTACAGCATTTTTACATAATGCTTATTATGGTACTGATTACAGTACTGCATGATGATTTTTCAAAAGATATGTGATATGAATATGTGCTATGTTTTCAAAGATGAAGAGTTTATAAATCTAATATTCTTACTATGATTTCAAATGGAATATTAGATTACTTGGGACATGAAAATGTAATATGTTTTCAAAAAGGAAAGATGAGGAAAATAAATCTAATATTCTTATTATAATTTCTTAAATTGAATATTAGATTTAAATGATGTATATGTTATATGAAAAGCATTTAATAGCTTATTTTGCTATTTAAAAGTACTATACTAATTTTAAATTGTACAGTAAAATACAAAAGGAATTCAAAAGAGAATGGTGATAGTTTAAACTAATATTTATCTAAAAGAATAGATAACTATTAGTTATTTTATTTAAATGCTTTAAATTCATAAAAGCATAAGATGAAAATGATACGAAATGAAAGGAAAAGGATTTAAATTTCAAACGAAATTTATTACTCTCTACAATTGCTTTTAGACTTCGGGACAAGACAGGTATTTCAAAATACCTGCCTTACTCCATCCAGATCCCTAGCCGATTGTAGTATCCTTCTTACATGTGAGCCTAGTATACTTCTAGGAAAACGAAAAAGTTTTTCAACATATAGATAGTTGAATATCAAGAGTTGCATATAACTTCTTTATTGAGCCATGGATTGCTAACTCCCTATTTTTAATATTTCAGATTTTCGAGGACTGAGAGTTTGACATCTAAGGATCTCGGCTGCGCATTTGGATGTACTGCAACAGCTTAATTGCCTGCATAAGGTACAATCATTTATTTTCTGTATTTAGACTTATCTATAGTACTACTTTCTTGTGAATTAAGATAGAGGATGTAAATGATAGTATAATTTTATTATGTAATTCTTTAAATGTAAAAGAAAAGAAAAGTAAAGTATCACAAACAGCTCAACCATATAAGATGTATAGAAATAAGTGAAATAAAGTGGTCACGGGATGTGACAGTAAGTAAGATTAGATAGCTACTATATGTTTATCTAATAATTGAATAATTTATTGTTTTTTTAAATATATCTTAATAGATTTACGGTAATTCTACAATTTCAGTTGTGAAAATTAAAATTTTATAAGATTATTATTACTTTCTTTTTGCTTTTTTATAACGACATTGTAATCATTTATAATTTTTTTATAAAAAAATGTGTTTTAAGAGATAATTTTAGTCTTTTTTATATTCATTGTAGATTAACAAATACAAAATAATAAATTAATTACAAAAATAAAGAATATAAAATATTTGTCAAGACCTCAAACTTAGTAGGCTTAAATTTGTGGGCAAATTTTTCATTTTTCTGAACTCAATATGTTTGTGTGTGTGGGGTAGATCACCAATATATGTGAGACCATGAATTTTCGAGTACTGTTTAATTATATTTATATTATTGGAATTTATGGAATAATTATAATTAATAAATATTTGATTTTATCTTAGGTTTTACTAATAAACAGTAAGTGGACCCCACCGTGGATTATACTAAATAATTTCTTATAAAATATAGTTTTAAAATATCTGGATTGATGGAGGAAACTAGAAGTGAAGATAGAAATTTACGCCATTTTATAGTTAGGGGTATTTTGGTAATTTCACCCAAACTAGTAATCGAACTTCAACAAAAGCTTCACCAAACATTAAAGCAAGCTAAATAGAGCTGAATTATGATTAAATAAAATATTTTGGAGGTTAGATAGACTGTTTTCAATCGAGTCAAAGTTTAAGGGCAATTCTGGAAGAAATCTTTAAGTATAAGGGCAAAATTACAAATTTGCCCATAAAAATCAGAATTTTATCTTCTCCAGCAACTTCTTGTCCATTTACAATTTTGCCCATAAAAATCAGAATTTTATCGTTTTCTCCAGCAACTTCTCGTCCATTTCTACTGGAAACAAAACCCAAATAGAAAACTCGGTAGTCAAGCTTGGAAAAGAGAGAGAAAGTGAAAATAACTTGAAAGAAACACATTAAAATCAAAAACTACCTTCACTATAATTATTCTACTCATCTTCCTCTACCTTCCTACACCAAAATCAAGTGTTAGCTCAGCAAAAATCAGACCCTAAGGTCTCTCCTACCATTCAGTTAAGGTAAGTCAAAAAGGAATTCTTAGTTTTTCATGAAATTCAAGTTTAATCTCATGTGTTCATGATGTATCCATACTTCTTCTAGCCTAAATCATGCATGAATCATGTAAAGGGACACGAGGGTTTTGGCCACCTTCCACTCTCCACGTATATCACATGTTTTAATGGGAAATAAGTGTAGAAAATATGTTAGGCATTATAACAAGTATAAAAACAAGGTTAATTAAGTTAAAATGGAAAAAATTCTATAAGTGGGTGAAGGATATGGTTCGGCCAAGGCATGAATGGGCTGGAATCTTATGTTATTTAATGTGAATTATATGTAGGAATGATGTGGAAAATTAAATAAGCAAAATTGGATTGAATAAAAGTGTTTAGTTTGAAGGAATGTAAAGTGTGGTACAAAAAGGGTGATTCGGCCTTGATAAAGTGGAGGCTGAAATTGAGTTAATTTTAATACAATTTAAGTCCTAAAATAATGTACGAAATATTTTGAGAATTTAGGCTTAATCGGAATCGAAATCGGAGTTATATAGCAAAAGTTGAAATTTTACACCAGTAGAAATTTAACTGCATCTAGTAAATTATACTGACAATTCATTAGCATTTAAATTATTAAATATCCTTTTAATTTAAGAATAGTGAATTTATCAAGTTTGAACAATTATCTGCAGCTTCTAAGTCCGAGGGTATTACCAGTGCTAGGGGATTGGACACCGATAAAATTAAGGGTAAGGGATATTTGTTCGAAATGTAGGGATATTTCGTTGCATGATTTTAATTAAATTGTGATTTGATGAAGTTGGATTTGATGCTTTAGGTTGATTTGGACACTGTAAATTATTATTTTGAAGCTGGTTTTCATGCGGGAGGGTCAGGCAAAAATATATCGTTATGCAGTCAAAATTCTCCAAAATAGCCTAAATTCCTCCAAAATATTATTTAGCATGATATTTAAATTAAAAGAAATAAATTTTAGAATGTTGAAGATTTAAGTCCTTAAGTATGATTTAAAAGCATTAAATCACAAATTCTATATTTAAAAATTCATGTTATTGAATTTGGCATAAGTGAAAGTATTTATATATTTTTATAAGTTATTTACAGTTAAATAGAATATTTTCGAAACTAAATATTGCTTTGTGAATATTTTATGAATTTTTGTTTTGAACTGCTTATATTTTCAATGTTAAGTATTTATGGACTGATTGAAAATTTAGATTTCTGACTTTATCTTCGTAAATGACTTTAAATTGTTTTACATGGTTTTAGAGACTGTTGTCCATGTAGCTACCTTTGGGTATATGCATTTTTGTTCTGTTCTGATTGCTGTTGACTTTAGTCTAGTCTTCTAGCTCCCACAGGTGACACTTGGTTAGTGCTTACACTGTGGCCCAGAGTATGGCAATACGTCTATTATAGTGCATGTTGTTGGATTATGCCCTTAAAACCATTCATTAGATGATTGACTTTGGCATTTTTTTATGTATCATGACATTTTATTTATTATAGTTCATTATTATATTTGTCTTATAACTGCGTAATGTAATCTTATATGATAATGTCCTTAGAATAGTAATAACACATTATTCTTAAAATATCGCTAGTCAAGTATTATTGTGAGCAAGGATAACAATGATACGATAAGACTAGTATGTGGTTGACTGATGACCATTGTCATGGATATAGGATATCAAGTCATCACATAGGTACATGTTAGAGAACTATGTACTAGATCGACCCTCCATGAGAACGCTACATGGATTGTTATATGAGTGTCATAAGCGATTCTCATAGTGATGATGGTGCATGTGATCCTTTGATTTGAGATCATCAGAGATCCCAACATAGAGAATTGCATACTTTAATACTGCTAGATGTCATTCGTAACAGGATGGACTATAAATGTAGTAATTGGGTATGCCTTGATCTATGTAGAGGGATGTTGAGTGATCAAGATAGGATTTATCCCTCTTATATAACAAGAGTGATGTCTTGGGCCATTTGATAGAGTAAGACTAAGAAATGCATGGCCGTGCTCGAATAAGTCAATATGAGATATTGATTTTATTTGATTAATTAATCTTCTCAAGAATCAAGAAACGCTGATTAGACTATACAAGTGTGACACATTCCATGACTTGTGTCTAATCAAGACATCAAAGGATAAATGGATTAGACTACACGGTAACATCTATCACGAGTAAGGTTATGTCGAGTCATTGACATTCTCGTTACATGGGTAGCAATGATGTGTTGCTAGATACCGCTCATTGCCTGTGACAATTTTGTCATTGCCATTGTTTTGAGAACCTATTGGGTCGCACACTTAGAACGGATCAATGAGGAGCTTAATTAATCCTATTCTGAATTGGATTAAGGATATAACTAATCCTATTCTGAATTGGATTAAGTATATAACCAATCTTATTCTAAGTAGGATTAGAGTTCTGTTTGACAGTAAATTTTAGGGTAAAATTTACTACCTATAAAAGGATGTTTTCTTTTAATCGAAGCTAGCAATTCGGTTATAAAAAAATAAAAACGCTCTTTAAGGCTTCTGATCGTGAGGCGTTCAAGAGTCGTGAGATCCGTTCGTGTGGATACCATAGAGGCAGGAACGAAAAGTTGTTGCTTGTGACTCGACCAACGACAGAAAATCAGAGAAAACGTTAGGTAAAATCTCGAAACCCTAATCAGGCAACTCTCCGAATCGATCCTGGTGGAGGCCGAATGATTTAAATTCTGCTGCGTGTTTGTTTCGGTTTCCTTCACATGTATCTATTGGGTATAGCCTAGTCTCTACTAAAATTATATTGGGGGGGGGGGGGGGTAAATCTCTAGTTAACTTAGATCCAAGCACTCCCAGTTTTGATATATTTATGATTTCGATTTATTCGCATTTTATGTTCTATGATATAAATTTTTTTATTTTGTGAAATTATCTATTTGAATTATCTGTGAGAAATTTGCTATAAATATGATTTATACTATTTACGGAGAAACTGTTTAATTTTTTATATAAGTATGTGTATTTCTCAAATGTTGGAATTTGTGATTTAATTAATACAAAATGAATTCCCTATATTGGCTTTGGATACTAGAACACGCCAGGTACTCCAAAGTACTTTCCATATTCTACCTAGTTACCTAACCCACTATAGTATCCTTTCTAATAGATCGTGCCTTTTTTATTTCATATTTTAAATTCATAATTTCGTATAAATATCTGTTTATGAAAACTGCATATAGGATACATTATATCAGCTTTCGTATAGATGTCTCTTGCTAAGCATGTTTCGCTCACCCATTTATTTTTCACTCCCAAACTATTTGCAATAAGTTCGGTCTACCTTTTAGGGGGACCTGATTCTAGTATTCCTTAGGCGATCGTATGGACTCGTCGAGGTATACTAATTTTATCTTTATGTATTCAGATTTCTGTACAGTACTACTTTTATACATAATAAACTTTGGATGTAAATTTCTTTGTAAATTAAATTTTGTAAATTTTCAGATCTTGGGTATGTATATAAATAAATTCCTTTTGAAATTTAGTTTGACACTGGAGACGCGCCCAACCTTTATGTGTTTGTTTATGTGAGTTTAGTAAAAAATACAGTATTCTGGGACATTACAGTTAGGATGGTATCAAAGCAAGGTTCGCTTAATGTCTCTCAGTGTCTTTTGATTTGAAATAATAAACATCTCAAGTAGTACTATACTGATCTGAATATATAATGAATTGGGAGACTAAAACCAGTTTTGTACGATTTGTTGTGGTGTAATATGTTAGATACGTGAGGAGGTACCGAATCGCTCTAGGGATGCCCTAGGCGGGTATCCCACCTCAAAGCCTACTCTGGAGCTGATGCCAGAGGTAACTTCCCTCTACAGCCTGAGAGTATAGATACACGAATGTCTAGGCTGGAAAGATTCATAGTAGGCTTTATTGAGAATTTTCAGCAAGCACCGACACTCGAGCTAGCACAACCTCCATCTCCACCACCTGCACCACAGCTAGAGCCGCAGCCACAGTCGGTATAGCCCCCATTGTAGCCTCAGCCCTAGATTCCAAAGTAGTCGAGGCGAGTTCCAGTCGAGGGTTGTGATGCTAATCTGATTCAGCAGTTTAAGAAATTGGATCCACCAAAATTTAGATGGCTGTGGAAGAGTGGATAAATGAGGTGAAGAAACTATTTGATTATATGACACATTCAAAGACCAAGAAGGTCGAGTTGGCCACATTTCTCTTGGTGGACGATGCAGAGTATTGGTGGAAGTGCATTAGAACAATTTTGTCAGCTAAACACCCAGCAGTGACCTGGAAGGTTTCCTTAGAGGCCTTTTTCAGGCAGTATATCCCCAGGACCACAGAGGAAGCTGAAGTTGGAGTTTATGAATCTTAAGTAGGGGACTATGACAGTGGACTAGTACGAGTCTAGATTTACTGCCTTGGGCCATTTCAATCTAAAGGTTGCTAAAAGCGAGAAGCATAAGATCTAGAGGTTTGTGTATGGCCTTAAGATTTCTATCAGAAATAGCTTGGCCCCATTCGATATTTCTACCTATGATGAGGAAGTCCGTCGAGTCCAGTTATGCAAGTAGAATTACGAGGCTCAACAAGCGGAGTTTGGATTTAAAGCAAAGAGTAAAGGTAAAAAGAAAACTGGACAAGGCGATGATAGAGGTGATTTCATGCTTGCTAAGAGGTCTACAGGGATTTTGATTCGAGCTATATCTGCCAAAGACAAATCCACTAAATCAATTGGCATTGGGAGATCTACTACTCCCCAGAAGGGTGCGCCTACCAAGTGTAAGTAGTGTGGTAGGTCGTATCGAGACAGACCTTGCTATTAGGTGATGGGAGCTTGTTTTAAGTGTGGACAGCGGGGTCACCTAATGAGAGATTGCCTTAAGGATAGGGAGGTAGTGCCAATGACTCTAGCAGCTCCAGCAGCTAGGGAGGATAAGGCAACACCGTTCGCACCGCGCAAAGCGACAACAACAGAGAAAGTGAAGCAGACGGTGACTCAGGGACGAGTATACACCCTGGATAAGGAGACTGCTGATACTTCTTCAGATGTTATACAAGGTAAGATTTATATTTTTAATCTTATTGCTATTGCATTGATAGACCTAGGCTACATGCATTCATTTATTTCCCCTGCATGTACTACTAAGATACCGATGAAACCCAAACCCTTAGGATACTGAATTCAAATTACTACTCCGTTTAAGGAATCACAAATGACAGATATAATATATCGGAATTGTAAATTAAAGATAGGAGAAAAAGAAATTGTAGCTAACCTAGTTTTGTTAAATATATACGATTTGGATGTAATTTTAGGGATAGACTGGTTAGCTACGAATTTTGTTAGTGTAGACTGCTACACTAAGTTTATAACTTTCTCTCAACTAGAAAGGAAAATGATCGCTAACCTAAGTTACTAAATACGTAGGAATTCAAAGTAATTCCAGAAATGAATAGGTTAGCTATGAATTGTATTAACTTAAACTGTCATATCTAGTATATCACCTACTCTCATCTAGAACGCTGTATGGTGAAATAGTAAATAAATAAATGAATCAAAGTGGAATGTGTATTGAAATTATTTAAGTGTTCTGTGCATATGTTTCATGGATATATGAAATATGTGAAGGACGTAGATGTGAGACATGTTTCTACTGCACTGTATAAGATATTTTGAAATTATTTAATTAATGAAATATAATGTATTTTGTGAAATTAAGTGAATTTGTTATGTGGGCCCCACTTTAATTTTATGGTTATGATGGACTTAAGACTGATAACACAGTGTACTATGGTGAAATAAATATAATATAATGATTTTGAGGCATAAAAATAACTTTTACATTTTTGGGAATTATTTTGCGAATTTTGGAAAACAAATTGGAAAATGACGGATACGTTCCGAGGGTATTTTAGTAAATTACTCCCAAACTAAAATGAGTTGGGATGAAGTAAAAATACCATGATATTCTACATGAAAAGGAAAATAACATAGTGCCAAGAGATTAATTGAAACAGTGGTTAAATTGGAAAATTTTGCTACCGATCCACTAGGGGTAAAATCATAATTTCTCATTATCGGTGCACTATGCGTCAACGAAACCACTTCCAATCATCAAGATATATTAAATGTGATTGATTGGTGCTAGAATCCAAAAATTTTGAGTCCAATTACATGGTTTTTATGATTACGGAAGTTAAGGGCAAAATTGTCAAGATTTTTCATAACCAAGGGCAAAATGGTAATTTTGCCCCTATCTAGAATTTTCTTTAAATCAGCCAACACTCAGCCAGCCACTATTTATCATCCCTTAGTAAGACCCCCACGACACCATAGAAGAGAAAGAAAGAAAAAGAAAAAAAAAGAAAAAAAAAGAAAACATAAGGAAAATTACATTTTTTTCACTACAATCCTTTCTAGAAAAATATACCATATCATCTCCTCTTTCCATAGACACCAAAATCTCATCAAAATAGGAAGAACACAAGGAGAAAAGAAGGCAAGAGTGGTTCGGCCAAGGTAAGGATCTATCAATTTTTTGATGTTTCAATTTGAAACAAAGTTGTATTCTAACTAAATCAAAGGTGTAGAAAAAGATGCTAGCGTTAGATTTGAATTACCTTGGCTAAATAAAAATTTGCCATTAAATGGGATTTCGGTGTGCATGGGAACATAAGGAAAATACATATTTTCTTGCAAGAAAATGGTGGGAAATGATAGAGTTAACATGATTAAGAAGGTTAGAAAGCTTAAATTTGTGAAATTGTTGAAATTCATGAAAATGGGTTTATGGAAGCTTTCGCCCAAGGGGTTTTGGAGGCTGTAATTGTGCTGCATTTCATGGTTTGAATATGTAAAATGACTGTAGAAATTAAGAGAAGAAGACTAGTGAAATTAGATTCGGAATCAGAGTTAAAATAGGAAAGTTAAGGTTTACTACCGGTGTAATTTACACTGACTAGAATTTGACAGTGTCATTTATTGAAAGTTAGTAGCTTAAAATTAAGAGGAAAATTAATGATAATTTTTGTTAAAATTGTTTTGTAGCCGAGATTAACGATTTACGGTTGGTGCTACCAAACGAGTCGATATTACTAAACAGGTAAGGGAGAAGTGTGTAAGTTGTAGGGATATAGTGAATTGAATGATTTAATAAGTATGATTTTATAAGATTATTTGGATGATGAAATGCCTGGAAAATCATGCAAATTGTGGTATATGGCTGGTTTTATATACTGTATTTTAAGTGCAGGGGGTTAGGAAATCGCAGCTGTTATGCTGCCGAAAATTTATCAAAAATATTCTAAAATAGCATGAAATATTTTAGATGCATAAATTGAGTGAATTATGAATGTTGGAATTTAATTCCATAAATTTTTCCATAAATTGGAATTTATTTGAAAAATAATTATTAAATATTCATGTTGTGAAATTTTATTAAAGTGAGAATAGAAAAATGTTCTTTAAAGCAATTCATATTAAAAATGAACATTTATAAATTTTCTCACTAAAACATGAATATATTATTGATTGTTTTTACTGTACAGTTTAAATATAAATTTAATGCCTTTTTGGAATATTTATTTAAATTAATAATAAATTTTATGTAAATTCCTTAAAGGTATTTTATATTGAGATTAAATGATTTTGAGACTTTAGGCCCCAATTTCATGCTCACTGTTATCATACTGTCACGTGGCTGATTGATCAATCAAGTCATCAATAGTCCCAAGGTCACTTGGTAAGTGTACTCTGCGAACGCCCTATAGACTATGGCCATAAATCTAACTGTATACTGTTACTGTTTCCCTCCGGGGTTAATTATAGCATGATTTATTTAGGGTGTTGCCTAGTCTCAACTTACTGTTAAATGATTTCTGAACTATGTTACTGAATACTATTTACTGTACTGTACTGAAAAATACTATTTACTGAATTAAAATTTATTAATTTCTGTTTACTGAACTATACTGAAATACACTTTTTATTGAATAGAAAATATCTATAATATTATTTTAAATTTGAATTAATTACTGAATTGTTTATCTACTGAATTACTGAAGAGTTGGATTGTTCTGTACTGAAATGACTACATACTGTTTCCAATGTTTAAACTATACTGTTTTACTGCACTGTTTTACTACTGTACTGTCACGTGTTTTAAAGTATTACTAAAGTGATGAAATTAAATGGTTTATTACCATTTATATTTATTGGAAATATCATTAAATTATTTTCTCACAACAATTTATACATTATTCCCTATAGTCGTTCTGGGTTTTCGGGACAAGACAAGTTTTTCAAAATACCTTCCATGCTCAATCTAGATTTCCCAGCCGACTATAGTATCCATCCTTTACTGTGCTTAGCGAATCGTTAGGAAATTAAATGGTTTCCAGCATATAGTTTTCATTATATCAGTCTTGCATACGACTCCATTACTGAGCATATTGTCGCTCACCCCTTTATTTTCCACTCCACAGGATACTGCATTTGGATAAGAGACATACCATCCTGAGTTATCGGCTGCGATTTCAGTTACCCGAGTCAGCAGCATTTCGATCTTGGAGGTATTTTATTTTCTTTTATATATTCAAAAATTTTGTACAGTACTACTTAAATTATAAATAGATTACAGGGGATGTAAATGTGATAAGGAATAATATAATATTCATATTCCGTATTTATAAAGTAAATAAAATTTACTGTTTATTACTGTTACTGTGTAAGTGACTAAGGCATCGCAGATGGCCCAACAGTAAATTATGTGTAAAAATAAGTGTTTTATTGTATATTCAGATTGTTACAGTAGAGATGAAACGTCCAAAGTTGAATGAGATTGTAATTTAAAAGTTACCAAATGTAATTCCAGATAAATTTCCCAGGTTATCACTAACTCGAGAAATCGAGTTATCATTGATTCAATTTTCAGTACGGAATCTATTTCTAAACTCTTATCGAATGACATAAATGGAGTTGAAGAAGCTTAAGAAGTAGCTTCAGAAATTATTGAATAAAGAATTTATCTCTACTAATGTATTCCTATGGGAGAAAACAGTATTATTTGCCTGGGAATAATGATAGTTTATGAGTGTACATCAATTAACGATTAAATGATAATGTTATCACCAAGTATAAATATGCACCTATCAAAGGACTAATTGTCTAATTGATCCATTCAGGGGTGCATAAATATTTTCAAAGATCAATTACTAATCGAGGTACTATCGGGTAAAATTTGAGAGACTGATGTCCTTAAGACAATATTTAGGACTCGATAAAGTTATTATAAGCTCTTTGTAATGCATTTGGGCAGATGAATATTCTTACGGTGTTTATAAGCCAAATGAATGAGGTATTTAAATCATACCTGGATAAATTGTGATGGTGCTTAACAATGATATGACAATATATTTTAAGGCATCAGATGAATATGAATAGTATAATATATATAGCCTTACAGACTCTAAGAGACTGGAAGTTGAATAATTAAGGTTTAATAAATATGAGTTATGACTAAACATATTTCTTCTGAGACACGTAATCTCAAATGACGGAGCGATGATGGATTTGCTTAAAATTGAGATTTAATACTAGATGGGAGAGAGACCAAAGATAGTAATAGAGGTATGGAATTTACTGAGTTTAATTGAATAACTTAGCTAGTTTATGGAAGAGTTTGCTAGATCAGTTGCTCTACTGATATAAATCATATATGAGAATGCTAAATGTGTGAGTGGAGTACTTAAAAGGATCAAAAGAATTAATTGTGAAGTGTTATACTATTCGGGAGAAGCAACTGAAGTGACAAAGTGTGTTGAAATTGAAATATGTATTAAGAAGATATTTTATAGGATGACTAGGGAATGTGGATTGTTGGAGTAATTCTCAAATTCAGATTGCAAGTGATTTCCTCTGATGATCATGTGTATACGGCTAGAGTCAAATTCGAGCCAAACTTAATAGATAAAATTGGTTATACCTAGAGGAATAAATATATAAATGTATTACCGATTATATAAATGGATATGCACATGAATTATGAGATTGGCACAGATAGTTAGAGGCAGGATTGGTATTTTTGAAAAATTAATAGTTAAAGAAATTTGATTTTTGAAAGAGATCACATCTTTAGATACATTCTATTTTTAAACAGTATTAAAAGTACCATAAGAATGAGCAGTGTACTGATAATTCAAGATGAAAAGAGATATAATTGAGATCGATATCGAATGTTTCATCAACAGTAAATGAAAGTTAAACATTAAAGTCTGCAAGTTTATTGCAGCCTCTACCAAATCAATGTGAAAAAGAGAGTCAATCGGGAGAGATTTTGTTTTGGGGTTACTAAAGAACCAGAAGAACTATAATGCTATAGAAGTAATTATAGAGATAGAATGATTAAAATGACTAAATTCTCAGTGACCAAATTTATTACTCTTCGTAGTGCCTTAGCCTATATATATATATATATATATATATATATATATTCTGAAATAGTGAGACAGTATGCTAAGTTCCAGTGAGCATTACTGATGAAATGGATTCCCATGTCACATTCTAACTTGAGAGAGAATTCCAGAGATTATGGGAATTCTAATATAGTTCTAGCACCGCTTCTTACGTGTAAATTAAGGAATAGATTGAACATACTACACAGACGCTCAATAATACATTGAGAGCGAGTGCTATTGATTTCGAAAGCTCCTTGGACTACTATAAATTTATTTCAAATTAACATCGACATGGCACTACATGAGATGTAAAATGGTATACAATGTAGACTTCTAATGATATAAAAAGAAATGGGAAATTTGAAACTGTTAACTCCCAATTTAGTAAAGCAAGCTCCCTTTAATGTATAGATTTGGTATTAGGATTCAAGAACTATATATATAAGTCAGCAGTAAAGTTATACCAATATTAAATGTCGACCTTGAGAGTTCCTAATTAGAAATCCTACATTTTAAATGTGCCGTGACAGTATTACTCAGGGAAGAAATCTATATAAGAATTAGAGAATTTAAAGTACATAAGCTATTTCAATGATTGATCCGAGCGAAATTTGGAAGACTAAATTTCCTAAAGGTGGGGAGGAAAAGTAAGAACCGATTATATGGTATTGTACATGTAAAAATAATTATTTATTAATTTAATTTTTGGAATATTTTGTAAATTATAAGTAAATAGTAATGTGGGCCCCACTTGAAATTTTGAGCCCAGATGTATATACAACTAAAGAAATAGTGTATGGATAGTGTAATAATGATCTTATGGGAATATTGAGGCCAAAATACCTTATTTGCATCATTTTGAGAGGTATGGCCAATAAATTGGAAAATGACGGTTACATCTTGAGGCTATTTTCGTAAATTGTACCCAAAGTAAAATGAATTGGGACGAAGTAAAAATAACATGTCATTCTACATGAAAAGGAGGTTATGACAGTGTCAAGGGATTTATCGAATCAATGGTTAAATCAGAGAATTTCACTAACGGGTTGCAAGGGGTAAAATCATAATCTCACGTGTTCGGTGTACCATGCATCAATGAAACCACTTTTAATCATCAAAATACAGTTAATAAGGGTAATTGGTGATGGAATCTGAAATTTTGGAGTACGATTACATAGTTTTTACGATTATGGAAGCTTAAGGGCAAAATTGTTTGAAATTTACATAACTAGGGGCAATCTGGTAATTTTACCTACTTCTACATGACTCTTTAAAACTCCCTCAGCTGCTGGATGTTACTATTCATCATCTTCCTAAGTCACTCCCATGCCATTCTTGAAGAGAGAAAGAAGAAAAGAAAAATTCAACAAAAACACTACTAAATCTACCTTATTTCAACAAACACCGAACTAGAAATTTGTTCTATTTTCTCTCCTCTTTCTAACCATACTTATAGATCATTGTATAAACCACAATACAAGGAGAAAGGAAGCTTCAAAGAATCGGTCAAGGTATGTAGCTCATCATGCATTATGTTTCTTTTGATTCTAATGGTGTAGGAAGATTAATCTAAGTGTACTTAACATGTTTTTAGCCTTGGTTTCAATTAAATTTAACAAAATAAAATTTTGCCATTAAAGGGGTATTTGGCCATGACATGTACCTATGGGAATTGTGATTTTCCATGCATGAAATGGATGCTAGATGATGTAATGAGAATGGTTAAGCAAGAATCTAACATTGAATTGTTGAATTTCCATGGGAAATTCAAGAGGGAAGATTCGGTCAACATAATGGGACTATGATCCATGGTTGGTTTTGATGATTTGAAGGTACATTTAGACTGTAGAAATTACGAGGAGTCTATCGGTATGCTCAGATTTAAAATCTAACTTAAAATGAAGAAGTTGTGTTATATTACCAGTAGAAATTATACTGTGAAAATATTTGCAGTGTCCAATGTGGCTGCACTTAGACATGAATAATAACCTAAAATAAGTATTAAATAAGCTAATATTTTTGGTGAAATTATCTGCAGCCCGGGAATATCGGTTTATGAGTGATGCACTCGGAGAGATCGGATAAGATCGATAGGTAAGAGATGCTTATATGAACTTTAATGATATCTCGAATGCATGACTTTACTGTAAATAATTTTATGAGAATATTTTAGAAACGAAATGCCTTGGAAACTGTGAAATTGTGGCTGTTGGCTGTTTTTGGAAGTGTGTTGAAATTGCAAGAAGGCTAGGATATTCGTAGCCATTATGCTACTGAAATTTCCTTAAAAATTTCTAAAAATGACATGAAATATTTTAGTGCATATTTGAATGATTTCCTAGCCTTGGAAATGATGAATTTAATATTTTTCATAAAACATGAATATACAAAAAAATATTATTTAAATATTCATGTTATCGAATCTAAGGAAAGTGAGGTTACTGAAAATTCCTCCTACATGTTTTACAGTATCTGAAGTGGTTTATAAAGTGAAAAGTCGAAAAGTGAATATTTTATAAATTATTTTCCATAAATATTCATTATATGATTTAATAAAAACCTCTATGGACTTACTGAAGATTTTACTCATTTTATTGATTTCCATAAAGGTGATATTACTGTTTAAGTATTATTTTGTGATCGAAATGTTCCTAAATGTGTTTCACAGTGAAACGATATGTTTATGGAACTACTATTAGTTTTGGAAAATAAATATTACTATTTTCCATAAAGTGTGAAATTATCGGAAAAGAATATTTCAGTAATCTTGAAATTGAATTTCCTGAAAAGGAAGCATAGAAATGTGAGTATATGTGTTTTACGGTGAAATGAAATATTTGTGAAATTTATTACTATAGTGCAAATATTTTATAGCACTGTTTTCACCATACTATATACTCTGATTTATACCTTTATGGATTTTCTGAAGATATTATCTATATTATTAAATTCCATAAAGGTGATGAGATTTTGTATACTCTGTTTTGAGACTGATAGGCCCCGTATCATGCTGATATGTGATATGTACATGTTATGTGAAGCTATTGGTATTGATCCTACTTTCAGTGTCCCGGTTGACTCTTGATCAATGTACGACCAAGGACAATTATAGACTATGGCCGTAGATCTCATATGATACTGTAGCTGTTCCCTGCGGGGATTATAGCATGATATATTGAAGGTGTTGCCTTAGTCTCCACCACTTTTATGATATGGAAATGATGATTTTAAATGAATGATGATATTAAATAATAAATGAGTATCTATATGTTTTAACTGAGATGAATGATGATTTCTAAACGGTTTACCTATACTACATTGAGTACGATACTGTTTACGATTTCAGTGATATATGTGATATGTAATATGTTTTCAAATGGAAAGGGAGATTTATTAATCTAATATTCTTTTTATAATTTAAATTCGAATATTAAATTATTTGATTAAATGTCTTACATGATGAAAGTCTTGATTTGAAAGGAATATGAAATGTTATGAAAAAGTGGTTTATTTCAAAAATCAATACCTACTCTCTATAGTCACTTCTAAGTTCTGGGACAAGACAGGTATTTCAAAATCCCTTCCTTACTCCATCTGGATCCCTAGCCGACTATAGTATCCTTCCTATTTCGGTCCCTAGCGTACCTATAGGGAAATAAAGGATTTTATTGCATATAGATTTCGTGATATCAAGATTTGCATACAATTCTTTTACTGAGCCGTGGTTTGCTCACTCCTTTATTTTCACCATCCACATATTTATTTCCATGAGTGCGTGATTTACTTAACTGTGAATTGGCTACGTTTCGGTTATCCCTAGCCAATGGTAGTGGATCTTGGAGGTATTGTGTTTACATTTGTATTTTTAGACATTTATTATACAGTACTATTTGTAAATTTAATTTTAGGAAATGTAAACTGATTTATATAGTTGTGAATGCTATTTAGTAATAAATAAATAATGTCTAAAGTGTTTTACTGTTGTAGATGAACAGTGTTAAAGACATCACAGACAGTCCAACCAACTGTTGTGTATGTGTGACATGCGATAAATGTAGATGATTACTGTATATAACAGACTGTGACATTTTATCCATCCTAGTGATTCTGTAAAGACTGCATAACTTTGTACCATATTAGTGAATAAATAAGAGACATAGAATAAGCTAAGTACTGAGATGCACTTGTAATTATTATTATTTCAAGTAATGAGAATGAAGTTTCAAGTTTAGTAAATTTAGCAATAAATGATTGATACCTTGGGATAATTTAGAAATTTTATAAATAAGTTCAAGAGATATATAAGAACAACTAGATACATATATTCCACAATATATATGTATATATAATTGTTTTAATAAAACAAAGGACACAAGTATACTAAAGGAAATGTAGTATACATGAACATTAAAAAATTTAAAATAAGTAAGTAAGGAATATATATATATATATATGTATATATATATATATATATATATATATATATACATATTGAGTATTAAACATGTATATATAGATAGATGTAAAATTTAAAATAAAAGAGGAATATATATATATATATATATATATATATATATACACACACACACATACCTCCATTAAAAATATATTTGACATGAATATATATATATATATATGTAGATATATGTATGTATATAATATATATTCAATATTTGAAATATATGTACATACACATATTATATGTACAGAATATAACAAAATAAATAAATATATATAAGCATATATTAGTTATATATATAAATATATATTAGTATTATAAATATATTTATAAATTATGTAAATGTAGACATTGGAGATTAGAATAAACTAAAATAAAACAAAAAGAAAAAGAGAAACAAGTTGGAAATTACAAATAAAATAAATTAAATATGCTTAGTTGAGTTTGATTGGACTTTTCCCCATCAAACCCCACTAAACAAAGCAACATTTTCATCATCACCAGAGGCTTATCAAGGAAGCCATGAATAGAAAATGAAAAAGGAAAGAGAGGAATAGAGACACGAGAGAGAAAGAAGAGCTGAAGTAAATCGGTAAGAAAAGAAAGGTAAAGCTGAAGGGAAAGGAGAGAAGAGAAAGAAGAGAAGGGAACGTGCAGCTGTTGCCTCGCCATTGTGAGCAGCAAAGGACTGAAACAGTACTGCATGAATTCTTGAAGCAGTGTTTAGTGCTATAGACGGGGCTATTAAGGGTTAAGAAGGGAGACTATAACAAGCAGCTGAAACAGAGAGAGTTAAGGTTTGTGTAAGGGATCGATAGGTGCTACATTTAGAGCTATCTTGAGCAGCTACACAGCGGCTTTAAGGGTTGTGATTAGGGCAGATATTAAGGCTGAAAACAGGTTGATACTTGCTGAAAACAGGGATTGCTGGTCACGTGCACCTTCAGCAAAATAAATAAATAAATAAAATACAGCAGCAAGCAAATCTGTTGTTCTTCTCTCTTCTTGCTGTAGGAGCAAAACCAAAGCAAAGAAGTGTTGGCTCTTCCACCTCGGATAGAAACAGTGTGGTAGTAGGGGTTGGCTTCACGCATTGTGGTTTAAAAGCAAAGGACAACAGGGCGCATTCTCTCAGTAGACAAAGGAGGTATTGAAGAACAGAATTAGATGCTGGTTTGAGATTGAAATTGGATGGGTTTTTAAGTGGCTAAAACGGAGCTGAAGGTAGATTTCTTTAAGTGCTAGAATGTGCGAAAAGAGAAATAAGGTGTGTCGTGGCTTTTGGTGGCTAAATATGGCTCTTTAGCTTTCTTTCTCTTGGGGTCATTTTGGGCTATATATGAAGGCCGAAAGGCAATGCCTTTGAGGTGTTTGGAGAGCTACTGTGCATTATAGAAAAATAAGAGAAAGGAAGTAAAGATAGCCATTGTTTGGTGAAGAAGAAGTGTGAAGCAAAAGAGAGTTTAAGCTCAGTTTAAAAGTTCTTACAGGTAAGGCTTCTTTGTTCCGAAATCTTGAAGTATATATATACGCATATTTATATATATGTTATATTGTAAGAAAGTGAGGTGAAATTGAGTAATAATATATATACTTAGCTATGATAATAGGCGTTGTCAAAGAGAGGGACAGCCATTGATCCTAAGTACAAGGGGTTTATCAGACAATATTGCTTTATTATGTTGAAATTAAAGAAAATATAAAATATATATAAGTACGTGTGTGCGCATGTTACTTGTATGATAAGGAGGAATAAATCCCTTTTGTTGAATTTGATTAGATTTTTAGGAGAAAAGGTGGTATAGGATTTAGCTAAGTTTTCACTAATAAGAAATTATACACTTGGCTGAGATGAGGTGTGTATGTAAATGGATATATATAAATGTACACGCCTATATATATATATATGCATATATATATGTATGCATCGAGAGAGAGAGATTGTAGAATAATGAAGAACTATTTCTTGGAATGGAGATAACTTAAATAATGGTGATTTTAAGATACGTGTTTTCGGTACATAATTAAGTATAATGAGGACAGGTTATTAAGCTGTTAATGAATTGAATTGTAGTGAAACGGAGCGGTGAAAGAGCTTAATTTGGTTTGGAAGATCAATGAAGTAAATCGGTAAGCATTGACGTAAGTGGGTTAAATAAACCTTACTAGTATCATCTCCTAAGAGATGAAAGAATCTTTATTCAATAATTATCTAATTTCATATCAAGTTTGGTGAAATATCACAGAAAAGACTATGATGGTAAGTCCTGGTAAGATACAAGTTTGACTTGATGTGATCGTGAATAGTTTTCGTCTGGAATGAAACCTTATTTGTGATTTGTGGGTTATGTGTTATGACTTGTTTATGCTCACTAAATATATAAAATCGTATAAAATGTCGGTGCCTGCATCATGAGGATGGCATGTGATTGAATTAAGTCACACCAAGGGAGCATGTTAATATATTGCGATACTTTGAAAATGTATATATGAATTAGTGTACAATATATACAACTCACAATGTTGAACTTATAGACCTCGAATAGCACCTAGTTGTATTCATCGAAACTAGGATAATGAAATTGTATGACAACTGATGTACATAAGTAACTCAAGGACTTGAATGATTTTTATAACATTACTACTAGAGATCATTGGCCAAAATGATGACCGAATAACACCAAATTCTTTTTGGGACCGTGTGAGCCACCTCTAGAGAATTCAAAGGAACTAAGTGCTACGCAGATTTCTTCGGAACTGTGGGAGCCAGCTCTAGAGTCCTTTGAGTGCTAAGTGCTGCACGAGTACCTATGAACTATTAGAAAGCATGCGCCAAAGAGGCAAATTTGAATAAGATTCATTCTTTTTGGGACCGTGTGAGCCACCTCTAGAGAACTCAAAGGAACTACGTGCTACGTAGATTTCTTCGAAACTGTGGGAGCCACCTCTAGAGTCCTTTGAAAGCTAAGTGCTACACGAGTACTTATGAACTATTAGAAAGCATGCGCCAAAGAGGCAAATCTGAGTAAGACCCATTCTTTTTGGACCGTGTGAGCCACCTCTAGAGAACTCAAAGGAATTACGTGCTACGCAGATTTCTTCAGAATGGTGGGAGCCACCTCTAGAGTCCTTTGAGAACTAAGTGCTACACGAGTGCCGATAAATCATTGGAGATCATATGCCAAAGAGAAAAAAATGGATAAAACTGATAACTCTATGAAAATAGAGTTATTTTAGTATTTTATTGATTAATAATTATTTAATTCCCCCATTATTTTATTAATTATTCCCCTAATTTTATTAAATTTCTCATGTTTTGCTCAAAAATAAATTCTAGACGAATTTCAGCCGTTTTGGTAGAAAATAGACTGAAAATAGGCAAGAAATAAGACTGGACCACTACAAAACAAGGGAGCATGACTTTTAATTTTCTCTCTCATCTTTTGACATCTACCATGCCACATGTCATCATCCTACTCACTCTTAGTGGATAAGAACAAAAGATATATGCCAACACATAGAGGACACATGCCCTTGCCACCTTGCATGCTTATGTGGACTAAAAGACAAAAAGGAAGGTGCTAGAAAGGGAGAGGTGTCCATGGCTGATGTGGGCACTTAAATGATATGAAAATATCTACTTTGAAGAGCCAAGGACATGAAGACAAGTGGCAATTAATGCCAACTCATCTAGGATAGGAAATTACCATTGTATCCCTAGGTTAAGTGACTATATAAGCAACTTTATGAGACCTAACCTAAGTGAGGCTACCTAGGGTTTAATTTTATTTACTTTCTAGCATTTCTTTTATGTCTTGAAAAGTTTAGAAGCAGCCACCATCTTTCTAGTTTTTCAAGTTCTTTCCCTTTTTATGCAAGTTACTTACTTTGTTCACATTTCCTTCAAGTTTAGTAAAGTTTCTTTCAAGTTCTCTTTTAATGTTAGTGTTCATTTATATTTCTTGCAATGATATCTTCTTCTACTCTTTCATTTTATTTTATTTTGATTATTGATGAGGTTCTATGAGAATGGAGATTCAAAAGGTTGAAACAATACCTCCATAGTTCTTGTTCTTGAACTTTGTCTACACTTTTCTTTAGTGATATTTTATTTATTGTTTTTCAGCATTTTTTTTATGGTTTATAATTTTTTCTTTACTGTTTCGTATGTCTACTTTAATGTCATATTTTTGGTTTTAAGTGTTTCTTTTAAAAGAAAATACAGAAAAATCTCATAATGGAGTAGTGCAGTGGCGTGAATGACCTCTGTTGGTTTATTTTCGGTTTTCACCTTTGTCAGCTCCTTTTGTTTCGATTTTGAGTGAGTTTTGGCTACTGTTTTGGAGCATGTTTATGTTCTTTTAAGTGTCCAGTAGTTTAGCAATCATTTCTTTAGTTTAGGGATCATGTTTATTAAGTATTTGTTGAATGTCGTAGGTTAGCATATTTAATGTCCTGTAATTAGTTTTTCTGCTCAGTGTTTGTTTATTAAGTATTTTAGGGCCTGTTTTTAAGTTGTTTTCAGTGCATTTCCAGTAGCTTTTTGTCATATTAGGGTCATATTATTTTTAGGAAATTTTTAGAATTTAATTGGCATAGTATACTTAGTCATTGCTTCCCATGTATTCATGTTATTTGAAATTTCCTGATCAGTTTTGTGAAATCTGTTTGGTCAGTTTCCATGGCTGTTTCGGAGTAGATTAGGCTACCTTTTATTAAGGTTAAGTTAGGTTTAGGTCATATAAATTAGGGATAATTTTGGGGGATTGTTTAGATAGCATTAGATAGCTTTTTTCCTAAATTTCTTTAGCATTTTACTGCATTATTTTAGGTCAGCATTAGGTGTTAGTTTTAGGGGTCTTTAGGTTCTCTTTTAAATCCTTCTTAATGTCATTTAGTGAGTCTTTAGGTACATTAAAGTTTCATGCATTTAAAGTTAGAGTTTATTAGGTGTTTGATTAAATTACATGCAGCATTTAATTAGTTGTTTTATGCAAATTCTGTTTAGGCGTGAATTATAGGGTCTTTTAGGTTCTGTTTTTGTCTCATTTTAAATGTCATTTAAGTGTCTTAAGTTCATATTAGGCCTATATATTAATTAGGTAAATTTAGGAGTTACATTTGATTAGTCTTATTAGCATTTACATAGCCATTTCAATCATTCAAATATCATTTCCACTGTAAGTAATTTTTTTTTATTTAATTTTATTTTAATTTTGTTATTTTATTTTATTTTATTAATTCCATTTATTTTATTTTATTTTGTTTGCCATTGTAGATCACCCATATAATCAAACCTTTATAATTTGCTAGGATATACCTTAGATAATAGTATCCAATACTTAGCTAGCCTTTGCAACACCAGTCTCTGTGGGACGATATTTTTCGGACTCACCTCGTATTACTTGAAGACCATGTGCACTTGCGTGTAGATACCTTTTAGGGTCGACAAAAACAATTATGACCTTGTAACGTTGTATCCATCACTAGTTAGGATGGATATTATACATATGACAGTGAGTCAGAATAACTATTGAACTTTATTTGTATTATGCTATAGCATCGTGTGCTATTTGAAATGGTTAGTCACTTTAAGCTTAACCATATCGATGAAAGTAATGAAAAAGGATGAAATTGTGCGAGTTAAAGATATAAGGAAAAACTTGAACGAGCCTATACAATATGTTGTAGATTATATGTGAGTAGCAATTCATGGCAGAGTGCATACATGATATTTTATATGGTACATGCATATATGATCATATTTTACGACATGAGCCTAGTCTGTATTTATTTAAGCAACTTATTGAGCCGTGGATTGCTCACCCCTTAATTTAACATCTGCAGATCACACTAGTTGAAATCCAGCTTCAAGCTTCGTATAGGCTCTCTGGGGAACAGTGCTTGGTTGTGGTACTCGTCTACGTTCTCTGAGCTTTGCTTTTGTACTTTTGAGGTATACGAATTGTATATCATTTTGATAATTATGCAAACTTTAATTTCACAATACTAGGATGTAAAACGGGATGTAACTTTGGATCGCACTAGATTATTATATAGGTTTATGTAATTATCGAGTACGATCCGGGATAAGATTATATTTTGAAGTACATATAAACTGCAAAAAAATGTGGAATTATTATTGTGTTGGATCTTGAGAAACATGAGATGCATGATGGTATGAATTGTGTAAATTAAAGCTAGCTGCATTGTGAAAATTAAAAATGTATTTGCAATGTAGGTAATTTACTGGGGAAATTGATAAAATACGAGGGGGAGGTTTTCGACCCATTTCTTTTGGGATAAGTGAATATGAGGCTATAATAATTATAGTCACCTTGAGATTTATGATATAGCTAGAGAAATAATATTATTAAGGCAAGATTTGGTTTAGTTACTACACTAACACTGAATATAAACCGTAAATAAAAAAAGAAAATTTAGTTCGTAACTTTCTAAATGAAATAAAGTAAGAGTTAAGTGAACGTCATGGCCTTCAGGTCGTGATAGATTTAATGGCATCAGAACAGGGTTTGTCTAGTACTTGTTAGTGTAGTTAAGATCGTCTGTGATGTTACATCCTATGTACTGTGAAATACATGTTTGGAAAATTATCCATTAATTGACTTATACTGAGATTGATCTGCTCTTGGTATAGGCAATCTTAATTCGATTAGAATGAGGAGGACTGGACATAGAGGTGGGCTTGGAAGACCATTTCGGAGGTCAACAATACCACCCTCGACTCCATCGCCTCTGCACCTCCATCGCCTCTACATCCGACTCCTCCACATCCAACTCCTCCACCCTCGGACAGCATGGAGGCGAGGATGGCTAGAATGGAGTAAAATTATGAAGTTATGATAGCTTTGCTATAACAACTAGTAGCCAACCAAACCAATACACCTCAGGCTCCACCACCTCCACCTGCACCTCCAATGCCTCCACCTGCACCACCACAACAGGTGCCACCTCCACCAATTCCTGTAGAGTCACAAGCTGCTTCTCCTCCAGTTATACCTCCAGCAGCTGTGCCTTAACTAGCTACTATTCAGACTGGGAATCAAGTAGATCGGAACATGACCCTCCTTAAGCAATTTTAGAAAATGAATCCTCCGCAGTTCAAGGGGAAAAAGATCCATCAAAGGCTAAGGAGTGGATAGAGGAAATGGAGTTTCTCTTTAAGTATATGGGCTGCAATTCCACCGAAAAAGTATCCCTAGCCATGTACATGATGAGAGGCGAGGCTCAAAAATGGTGGAAGACTACTGAACCATTTGTATTGGCCAAAGATCCCATTATTACATGGGAGAAATTTGTTGAGACCTTCATGAGCTACTATGTTTCAGCAGTGGCGAGGTGGAAGAAAAAGAAAGAGTTCCTTGGACTAACACAAGGGACTATGAAGGTTGATGAGTATGAGACCCGATTCACTGCCTTAGTCAAATACGACATCGATTATGCCAATAATGATGAGAAGAAGGCAGAGAAATTTACTTCGAGTTTGAGGCCAAACATTAGGGGTAGAGTTAGCCCCTTTAAGCTCACAAAGTATGCTGCCGTCGTGAGGAAAGCCCTGACAGTTGAGCAAGAACTTAAGACTTCTTAGGCTGAATATGAAGCTAGGAAGCAGCCTAAATCTAAACAGCCCACTGATAAGAGATTGGATAGAAGAAGGCCAGGGCAAAGCAAATATCAAGGTCCTAGTAAGAGGCAAAGGTTTGTTGCGCCTCGATCACAGGCTGTTAGGCCTACTGCTACGGCTATTCCTACTACTCGGGCCATAACCATAGCACCCACTGTTGCTTCTCAGCCGTGTACTACTTGCGGTAGATATCATAGGAATCAGTCTTGTTATAGGGCTACGGGAGCTTGTTTCAAGTGTGGTAAGATAGGCCACATAGCTAAAGATTGCCCTCAGCTTAAGGCCATTGAGAAACAAGATGATAAATAACCAGTGGCACAATAGAGAAAGACTCAAGAAAAGGGAAAGAGACCAATGGAGCATGGTAGGGTGTTTACACTTGACCAAGAGACAGCTGATGCTTTTGGTTCAGTTATTAAGGGTAAGCTCACTATCTATGATTTAGAAGCATTTGTACTCATTGATCCAGGCTCAACTCACTCTTTTATTTCACCTACATTTGCTAGCAAATTGCATATAGAGTCTGAGCCCTTAGGTTATCTATTACATGTTATTACTCCTTTCAAAGAATCTCAAATGACCGAACATGTGTATCGTCAGTGTAAAGTGAGGGTGGGAGATAAGTACTTAGTAGCATATTTGGTGTTATTAGACATGTATGACTTTGATGTAATACTATGTATGGATTGGCTAACCAACCATCATGCTAGTGTAGACTGCTATAAGAAGGTTGTCACTTTCTTCTTACCTAAAAAGCTTGTATTATGCTTTGAAAATGATAAATAGAATGTTTATAATTTTATTGGTGTCTCAATAATATGAGATTAATTTGTTTGTGAAGGCTATCTCGCGTTTGTCGAAGATGCCGAAAAGAGCTATTCGAAACTGTCTGACATTCCAATTGTCAAGGACTTCTCCGATGTGTTTCTTTATGACTTACTGGGGCTACCTCCGGAAAGAGAGATGGAGTTCGCTATAGAGCTACTCCCAGGTACTCAACCTATATCAAATCCTCCATACCGAATGGCTTTGGTTGAATTGGAGGAATTGAAAAAGCAATTGCAAGAGTTATTGGACAAAAGGTTTATAAGACCGAGTGTATCACCCTGGGGAGCTCCAGTGTTGTTTGTGAAGAAGGATGGTAGTTTGAGGCTATGTATAGATTATAGGCAGTTGAATCAAGCAACAGTGAAAAATAATTATCCACTGTCTAAGATAGATGATTTGTTGGATCAGTTGAAAGGTGCCTAATATTTTCAAAGATTGATTTGAGGTCGAGGTACCACCAACTAAGGATTAGAGGGGAAAATGTGTCGAAGACAGCCTTCAGGACTCGATATGGCCACTACGAGTTCCTGGTTATGCCATTTGGCCTAACGAATGCCCCTATAGCATTCATGGGATTGATGAATGAAGTGTTTAAGCCTCACTTGGATAAGTTCGTCATCGTCTTCATTGATGACATATTGGTGTATTCCCGATCCTAGGAAGAACATGAACATCACCTCCACACAATACTCCAGACTCTTCGAAAGAAAGAACTATACGCAAAGTTCAGCAAGTGTGAATTTTGGTTGGAGCAAATCAGTTTTATGGGGCATGTGGTATCAAAGGATGGTGTATCAATTAACCCAATTAAAATAGAGGCCGTGATGAATTGAGAGAGGCCTAAGACTGTGACCAAAATTCACATCTTTTTAGGGCTTACGGGATATTATAGCAGATTTGTAGAGGGATTCTCTAAACTTGCTGTTCCATTAACCTGACTCACACTCAAAGATGTCAAGTTTGAATGGAGTGATGCGTGTGAGTGCAGCTTCCTAGAATTGAAGCAATGATTGACTATGGCTCCTGTTCTGACAATTCCGAGTGGATCCGAGGGATTTGCAGTATATAGTGATGCCTCTCTACAAGGTTTGGGGTGTGTATTGATGCAGAATGGTAAAGTAGTGGCATATGGTTCGAGACAGTTAAATGACCATGAGAGAAATTACCCTACCTATGATCTGGAATTGGCAGCGGTAGTGTTTGCACTAAAGATATGGCGCCACTACTTGTATGGTGAACGGTTTCAAATTTACACGGATCATAAGAGTTTGAAGTACTTATTCTCGCAAAAGGAGCTGAACATAAGGCAGAGACGATGGATGGAGCTATTGAAGGACTATGACTACGAGATTTTGTACCATCCGTGTAAAGCAAACCGAGTGGCTGATGCATTAAGTAGGAAAAGTGTGGGTTTGATTACCTACATGATGGTCCGAGAGTGGGATTTGATGGAGAAATTCTCGAAACTGAATCTAAACCTAGAGCCAAAAGGTGAGTGTTTGATGGCTACTTTAAGGATCGAGCCTAGCATTATTGATCAGATCAGACAAGCCCAGAGAGAGGATCCTAGACTTATGGAGATTGCTAGTAGAATACAACCGGATCAAGACTCAGATTTTGGGATTAAAGATGATGGTTATTGAGATACAGGGGCAGGATTTGTGTTCCAAATAATGAGATGTTGAAAAGGCAAATTATGGAGGAGGCACATAGCTCTAAGTACACTATGCATCCAAGTAATACAAAGATGTATCAGAACTTACGCAAGGTGTATTAGTGGGCTGGTATGAAGAAGGATATAACGACCTTTGTGTCCAAATGCTTAATGTGCCAAAAGGTTAAGATTGAACACCAGCGGCTAGTGGGCTTACTAAAGCCTTTACCCATACCTACATGGAAATGGGAGCATGTGACTATGGCCTTCATCATGGGGCTCCCAAGGACTCGTAGGAATCATGATACAATCTGGGTGATAGTTGATAGATTGACAAAGTCTGCTCACATCCTAGCTATGAAGGCTACTGATTCACTTAGTGCCTTAGCAAATATGTATGTCAAAGAAATAGTGAGATTACATGGGGTCCCAGTGAGCATAGTTTTAGACAGAGATTCTCGGTTTACTTCTCATTTCTGGGAACACTTCCAAGGTGCCTTGGGAACTAAACTAAGTTTTAGCACAGCCTTTCATCCTCAAACCGATGGGCAATCAGAGAGGACGATTCAGACCCTTGAGGATATGTTGAGGGCATGTGTCATGGATTTTCAAGGCTCATGCAATGATCATTTGGCACTAGCTGAATTTGCATATAACAATAGCTTTCACTCTAGCATTGGGATGGCACCTTACGAGGCATTGTATGGGTGTAGGTGTAGATCCCCTATTGGCTAGGAGGAGGTGAGTGAAAGGAAGATATTTTCCCCAGAATTAGTAGAGAAAGCTTCTGATATGTGATAGATTGAGGACAGCCCAAAGTAGACAGAAGAGCTATGCGAACAGTCGAAGAAGGCCTTTAGAATTTCAAGTTAGGGATAAGGTGTTTTTGAAGATTTCTCCGTCTAAAGGCATAATGAGATTTGATAAGAAAGGGAAGCTGAGCTCTCAGTATATTGGTCCATTTGAAATACTAGAGAGGATTGGTGACGTAGCGTACCGACTAGCATTACCATCAAATCTATCAGGTATGCATAACATCTTCCATGTGTCGATGCTAACGAAGTACCATCCGGACCCATCCCATGTTATTGAGTACGAACCTGTCACAACCCGTGACCCTATTTTTAACCTTTTTCTATACGTCTTATTTGGTTGGGCTATCTGTGATACTTTACTTTTATTTTACATATACACAATTTCATATTAAATTATAATATTAATTACATCCCCGATTTTTACTTCATAAGAAAGTAGTAGTGTCGATAAGTCTAAATACAGAAAATAAATGATCATACCTTATTAAATAAATGGACCTGTCACATCGTCCCCAAATGCGCAATCGAAAAACCTTTAAGTGCTAGACTCTCAGTCTTCGAAAACCTGAAATGTTAAAATTAAGGGATGAGCAAACCACGGCTCAGTAAGGGAATTATATGCATACTTGATATTCAGCTTCCTATATGCTGAAAATCTTTTTCATTTTTCCTATGGGCTCTAGGCTCACATGTAGGAAAGATACTACAATCGGCTAGGGATCCGGATGGAGTAAGGTAGGTATTTTGAAATACCTATCTTATCCCGGAACCTAGAAGCAACTGTAGAGAGTAATATTCTTTCTTGTTTTGAAATTCAAATCCTTTCTTTTCTATTTCATAACATTTTCATATTCTTTTTGCTTTTATGAAATAATGCATTAAATAAAATAACTAATATTCATATTTTCTTTGAAAAGAATATTAGCTAAATCATCATCATTCTCATTTAAAACTCATTTCATGTTTTACTGTACAACCATAATTAGTACAGTACTTTAAATAGCAAAATCAGCTATTAAATCCTTTTCATATAACATATATATCATTTAAATCTAATATTCAATTTAAAAATTAAAATAAGAATATTAGATTTATTTTCCTCCTTTTTCCTTTTGAAAACATATCACATATTCATGTCATATATAGTCTAATATTCAATTTAAAATCATAGTAAGAATATTAGACTTATAAACTCTTTTTCCTTTTGAAAACATATTACATGTTTATATTACATATCATATGAAAGTCATCTCGTAGTACTAAAATTAGTACTGAAATAAGCATTTTGTAAAATGCTGTAAATCACTTTCATTAAACTTATCACATATCATGTAAAACATTTTCACATATGGAGACTTAGGCACACACGCCCAGCCCGTCCACTAGGTCGTTACTCATATCATGCTATAGACCCCGAAGGGTATAAATAATCATGTCAGATCTATGGCCATAGTCTATAATTGTCCTCAGTGGATCACTGATCAGGTGTCGACCAGGACTACGTATCACATGTTACATATCACATATCACGTATTACATATCACATGTCGGCATGATAGAGGGCCAACTAGTCTCAAAACCATGTTTTCATCATAAAATAACCTTTATGAAATTTATAAAATATATAATTTCATAATTGAAAATCATAAAGGTTATAAAACCATTTAGTGAATATTTAGGAAATAATTATGAAAATATTCATAAAAATGTTCATTTTACTTCTTTTCATTTTTCGTCTCGTATTACATGTATTTTACATATTAAGAGAATTTTCGGTGATTTCATTATCACCATTCTCGAAAACATGAATAATTTAAAATCATTTTCATTTTATTCATGTTTTCATGAAAATATTCATTTTCTCATTTTTCATGGATGAAAATCATTTCTCGTGACATAAAATCATTTATTATGATTTTCAGTAATTTTCAGGAATTTTTTGATAATTTTTCGGCAGTATAACAGCTGCCGATTGGCTAGTCTCCTATACAAAAAATACAGTTTATAATTCCAGCCAGTACATCATCACACTTTTCCAACCATCATTCATCGCAATATTTTCATAAAATATTTTCATAAAATATTTCATAATTAAAATCATGCAGACTGAATATCCTTATAATGCTGCACATGCATCCCTTACCTGTTTCGGGTCGGCGACTGACTCTCGAAGGTCGTGCCCATGTTCATCTCACCCAATTCTATCGGCTCGGTTATCGAGGAAATTTTTTGGAAATTAAATTCTAAAATTTAGAATTTTTCTATAATTATTTAAATAAATAAATTATTTAAATAATTTATCACTTTCCGAGATTTCTTACCGATTTCCGTAATTCTCGGATTTTCGAATTCTCGGGATTTCCCGTAATTTTTGAAATTCTCCTTTTTCTCTCTTTTTCTTCTTTTCCTCTTTTTCTTCCTTTTTCTCTTTACTTTCCTTTCTCTTTCTTTTCTTTTTCTTTTTCTTTTTCTTTTTCCTTTTTCTTTTCTTTTTCTTTTCTTTTTCCTCTTCCTTTCCCGGTCAGACCGGTCTACCTCCTTCCTCGCCGGCGGCGGGTTCTTCGGCGGTTTAGGTGCTCTTCAGCTGGCCGGTGTTGAGACGAAGTTGTCGGTGGCCTCAGCTCGGCCTGGATCGATGGCACGGCGACGGATCTACTCGATTTTGCCTCGGTTTCTTCTCCTCCTCCGTCGACCTTCCTTCTCCGTCGTTGGCCTCACTGGTGGCTCCTTTTTCCTTCCTCTCACCTCCGTCGAGGTTCGAGTGGCGGTGGTGGTGACCAAATTGGCCGGCACCGTCGATTTCTCTTCTTCCTCTCCTTCGATTTTCTCCGCCGGTTTTCCCTTCTGTTTCACTGCATTTTGCTTCTTCTTTTTGTCCTTTCTCGTCGCCGGTCGCCTCCTCTTCTTCCTCTCGCCGGCGACATCTTCTTCTTCTTCCTTCGGTCGTCCGGCGTCGGCAGGCTTTCCAGGTTCCTCTCCTCTGTTTCCTTTGTTTTAAGACAGAAACGGGGTCCCGATCCCGTTTCTGTCTTAATTTCTTTTTTTTAAAAATAATATATATAATTATATTTATACAATTATTTTATGAGATATATATATTTCATACCATATATATATATATATATATCTATACATTTAAAATCAAATACTATATATATATAACTATATATATTTCATATATATATATTTATATACAAAAATGTATTATAATAATATACATATGTATTTATTTAATATAAAATAGTATATATATCATTTTATAATATATACTATATTTCATATATACATATGTATTTATATAAAAACATATAAAAATATATTTATTTAATCTAATTATATAAACTATAATATACGCATTTTATTTCATTTTATTTGGATTTCTTAATATCCAATTATTTTCTCCTTTTCATTTCTTATTTAATTTGGATTTCCATTTATCCAAATTAAATTTCCTCTCTTCATTATTTTCCATAATTTCAACCTTATCCTTATTTCCAATTTATCCAAATTTAAATTCCTCAATTTTTAGAATTTCCACTAATATTCCCATCTTATCATTCGATTTATTTATTTCAACTTATCTATTTTCTTAAATATTAATTTTCAATATTAATAATTTCCAATAAATGAAAAATTTACGGTTATCACATTCTCCCCACCTTAAGAAATTCGGTCCTCCGAATTTAACTTAATTTAAAGGTGGTATCGTCTTATATACTTATCATTTTTGACCTTTTGATCATCTTCCATATTATACTGCCAGTATACCTTTAAGATCATAGTCGCCTTTTATACCTCTATATATCATTTCTCATCATATACTTATACTCCCTTAAATTTCTTATCAATTGGGATTTATCCATTTCCACTCCTTTTCATATCCCATATGATTCATCATCTGTTTTCTTAATTAGTGCCAAGTCAATATAGTTTGATAACTATCATTTACACGTTTTAAATCAATAGTATGTAATTGTCCCAGTAGCTTTCACATCCCGTGCATCCGCTCTCTCAACATATCTTCGAGCATTTCCATTCTATGCTCAGATATTTACATCAGTACGGAGCGATGCTGTCAATAAATTTAGAATCTCAGAGCCTTTTGCTATCTCCCATAAACATATAGCTACTCAGAGATTCCTATCACATATAGGGCTCAGTGAAACTTTACATACATTCTCATCATTTTATAATAATATTTTGACTATGGCACTAAAGAATCTAAGAGTTTGATAATGGAGAAGTGATTTCATTAGACTATTAGTCTATACTCACTTCCATATTATCATATCTCTTTTAGATTCTTCATTATTATCTCCAATACTCATTTCATATTTATTTCATCAAATGCTGCAGCTCATTTGCAGACTTTGCTATTTACTCATCATTTTCTTTCCATATCGTCTTTCCATGTAAGCTCATCATTACATCTCTTATTCTTATGGTATACTCTATATCACTTAAGTTTTAGAATATACCTGAGCTTATACTCTTCATAATTTAAATTTCATAGGTGACAAATCAATCATCATTTTCGTCACCACATTATCCATGTAATTCCACCATTTCCAAGGTGGTTGTATATATATTTATCATTTTTCCATTTACATTACTGGCAGTAAAAATGTAAATCATTTCTTTACTCCTTGGAGTATATTTACTTTTCCTCTATCGAGTTTGGCTCGATCTTACATCTAGCCATAATTAGGTGATAACCACAAAATCACTTTTAGTTTTAACTTCGGGAACTATTTCATATTCATGTTCCCTCATCATCATATACTTATCCTCTTATTACATATTCATCTTTTCCTTCATCATCATTTCGGTCACTTTTCCTCAGTGGTAAAATATTCCACTATTAAACTTTTTTAAGCTTTTGTATACCATCTTTACATTTATTCATTCATCGATTTAAGCTTATTTACTTATTAGTTACATCTGTAGAGCAGCTAACCCAATAACTCTTTCATAGACTGGCAATAGTATCAAGCTAGACCCAGTACATTTCGTATCTCAATCATTATCTCTTCATCGTAGATAAATCCACATCGCTCTGTCATTATAGATCATATATCTTAGACAGAGATACTGTCTAGCCCATCTTCTAGTTGCCAATCTTAACATATAAATTTCTGTCTTTGAGAATCTGTGGGGTTATACCACTATGCTGCTCATTTTCCATTTGTGTCTTAGACTATATGGTATATCATCACTTTGTCCTTATATGGATGCCTCATTCATTCGGCTTAGGTATCTCACAAGGTATTTCATTAACCTTGTAAACCTCAATAGGAACTCGTGATTATTTTATTGAGTTCAAATTATTATCATCTTATGACCATTAGTCTTCAACTTTTCATCTGATGATGCCTTTTTACAGAGATTTGTCTTATGAACTCCTTATACATCTTCGATTAAATCAATTTAAGGCATCAATTTCATAAAAAGATTATTTGTTCTTCATAAGAACTTTATTTCATAATAGGAATTCAATTCACCATTTAATTCATCCTCAATCACATCATCTGTATTTCTATCGATTATCCTTATATAAGTGAATTTCATTATTCACAAATTTTTCAGAGTTATTTCTTAAGCTTTTCGGATTCTTCTATATTCTCCAATATAAGCTTAAGAATAAATTTCATATTAAAAATCAAGTCAAAGTTAGTTCGATTTCTCCAATCTATATAACTCTGAAAATTCATCAGAAATCTCATCCGATACTTTTCTTTAATCATTCATCTCTTATCATTTTGAACATTCATCTTTGTGTCCCATAATTTCACTGTTCATCCTCAAGGCAGAGACATTTAATATTCACATCATTTTAACATCCACACCGCCTTGATTTACTTATTTCCTCGTACTTCACAATATATCAATCATCTTAATTAGCATCTGTATTCAGTATAATTATTTGATTAACACCTTTCACAGCTAACCGATTTATTATTAAAATTCATTTTAAATCATTTACGTTTAATAATCCAGGTTAGCTGTTATCTTCCTTGTCTCTTATCATCATTTACTATCCTTATGCATATTCTCCATTGTTATATCACTCCATACAATATATTATTCTGTAAAACATATTCCAAAATCTTTCGGTTCTATATATATCCATTAAATACTTCAGAAACTAGAATAACAGTATAGAACCGAAATTAACCGTACTGCTATGGATTACATCCTCTGTACTGATCTCTTTCTTATTCATCATCTGTAATCATATTACTTTTCATCATATCCCATGATCCCGTAATAATATTCCATCAATACACTTTTAATTTAGACCCTTAAAAAATCAATAACTAAGTCGCTCATCCTACGACTTCCCTATAACCATTCGGGTCATGTTTTTAACCTAAGTATAGTGAAATTTATAATCGAGATCGTTATACCCATATTGTGTCCTTATACCATCAATAACTCCAATACTATCAATATATTCAAAATCGACTTGATTTTATCACTATTCAAACCATAATCCCACATAGGGGCATTTTCGTCATTTCCACATTTATTTCTTTCTCCTCAATATACATTTAAATCAGTGATCTTATTATCTATTTGCTAATAGTACCCCTTTCTCATACCAATCTCAACAGTTTAAAATCTTTTTCGATTTCGACAGAGAAATCCAATAGAATCCATAATTGGATTATTTTGCCTGAAATGCAACTTTACATAATCAATTTCCCTATCAAATTCATCAATTCCAACTTCTGGTGATCTATTTTGACTCCCGGCAAAAATTTTGCGGGTAGGGGTATTTTGGTCATTTTTGGTCAAAAATTTTCTGTCTCCTCCAAATACCTTCAATCGGTGATCTTAAGGTCTATTTAATGATGATATTTTTTCCCCTCCTTTATATCATCACTTTCAGGTCTCAATTCGATCCGGACAGAAAAGTACTGGTGGGGCCCTCACCGGGTCCATTTATGTTTCTTACCGAACCGACCTTCATTTAGATCATAAGATCACCAGTTCAGGTAACATTCCTGAGCCGTTTTCCCTTTTTGACATCTTTAGTTTATAATTCTCACCCCATTATAAACACTTAATTCAATTCGCAATCATTTATTTTCTTTATGTATTTAGACTACACAGTACTACAGGAGATGTTAACCTTTTCAACACATTTTCTTTCTAAAGTATCGACAGACATTAGGCCAACCCTGCTCTGATACCATTAAATCTATCACAACCCGTGATCCTATTTTTAACCTTTTTCTATACATCTTATTTGGTTGGGCTGTCTGCAATACTTTACTTTTCTTTTACATATACACAATTTCATATTAAATTATAACATGAATTACATCCCTGATTTTTACTTCATAAGAAAGTAGTATTGTTGATAAGTCTAAATACAGAAAATAAATGATCATACCTTATTAAATAAATCGACCTGTCACATTGTCCCCAAATGCGCAATCGAAAATCCTTTAAGTGCTAGACTCTCAGTCTTCGAAAACCTAAAATGTTAAAATTAAGGGGTGAGCAAACTACGGCTCAGTAAGGGAATTATATGCATACTTGATATTCAGCTTCCTATATGCTGAAAATCTTTTTCATTTTTCCTATGGGCTCTAGGCTCGCATGTAGGAAAGATACTACAGTCGGCTAGGGATCTGGATGGAGTAAGGTAGGTATTTTGAAATACCTATCTTGTCCCGGAACCTAGAAGCAACTGTAGAGAGTAATATTCTTTCTTGTTTTGAAATTCAAATCCTTTCCTTTTTATTTCATAACATTTTCATATTCTTTTTCAAAATAATGCTTTTATGAAATAATGCATTTAAATAAAATAACTAATATTCATATTTTCTTTGAAAAGAATATTAGCTAAATCATCATCATTCTTATTTAAAACTCATTTCATGTTTTACTGTACAACCATAATTAGTACAGCACTTTAAACAGCAAAATCAGCTATTAAATCCTTTTCGTATAACATATATATCATTTAAATCTAATATTCAATTTAAAAATTAAAATAAGAATATTAGATTTATTTTCCTCCTTTTTCCTTTTGAAAACATATCACATATTCATGTCATATATAGTCTAATATTCAATTTAAAATCATAGTAAGAATATTAGACTTATAAACGCTTTTTCCTTTTGAAAACATACCATATGTTCATATTACATATCATATGAAAGTCATCTCTTAGTACTAAAATCAGTACTGAAATAAGCATTTTGTAAAATGCTGTAAATCACTTTCATTAAACTTATCACATATCATGTAAAACATTTTCACATATGGAGACTTAGGCACACACGCCTAGGCCGTCCACTGGATCGTTACTCATATCATGCTATAGACCCCGAAGGGTATAAATAATCATGTCAGATCTATGGCCATAGTTTATAATTGTCCTCAGCGGATCACTGATCAGGTGTCGGCCGTGACTACATATCACATATCACATGTTACATATCACATATCACGTATTACATATCACATGTTGTGAGACCCGATTTTATCATACTATACACCATATTTTCGTAAATCCTTGATAATGGAAATAAATTAATTAGTGAAATTAAATAAAGATTGAATGTGGATTTTCACTTTGGATTTTTGGATTTTATTGGAATTATGAATTATAATATGGTGTATATGAGGTGAAATAAATATTAAATGATGAATTGAAGGTATAAAATCAATAAAGAAAACAAATCTGAAAATTTGGAAATTTCGAATGCAATTTTAATGGCATAAATACAAGTAAATGATATGTAAATGGAAGGGAATTTTATTTTTGAACATATGGTGAATTGTTATTGATTGGAGCACACGAAAAAGGGGAGAAAATGAGTGAAAATAGAACAGAAGATTTAGCTTCACCGCCTCTCCTCTTGCTGTTGTTGTGCCACACGGTTTTATGCATCTAAAGCAAAATTGAGATGCAATTTTATGGTCAAACAAATCTTATTTAAAGGAAGGAAATGGATTTGCTTGACATGTGATAAATTGTGATTGGTGGAATTATATAAAAGAGAGGTAAAACAAGATAAAACTGATCAGCAAAATGGATCTCATACGCCACCGTTACTGCCATGATGCTGCTCACCTGGAAAATATCTAAAGGCAATTGGAATATAATTTTTATAGTATAAAATTTAATATAAAGGAAGAAGCATTTAAAGCTTAACATGTGATTAAACTTCATTGGTTGAAGTATAAAACAAGAGAAGAGATAAGAACTGATCAAAAATTTTCAGTCTTTACGCCATTTCTCTTGGCTATTGTTGTGTCGTATGGGTTGGTTCTTTTATAGCATAAAAGACAATGCAAGTAATACTTAAAGTAAAAGAAGTTAAAAGTTTAGTATGGAATCAATTTCAATTGGTTAAAAAATTTCAAGAGAAGAAGAAACATGGTCAGAAAACGGGACAGCAACAAAAGCTCTCCACCATTCCTTTGTTGCAGTTTTCTTCAGAAATTAAATGCTATTCGGACATAAAATGATGGGAAAATGGGATAAGAAGTTAGATGGCTAACTCTCATTGGATACCAAGATAAATTGAAGATTTAATAGAACAAAAAAACTTCAGCAAATTATCTCTTTATCACCGTTTCCCTTGCTGTCTACGAGAGGAGCTGTGTTGGTTGCAAATTCTATTCCGTTTTGCATCCATTTTACTCAAGGAAAAATTCAGTAAAATTATATACTCTTACTACCTAATCACTTAACCTTCACCATCAACCTTTACACCATCATTTGGATATCAAAGAAACCAAGAGAAGAGGGGCTGAAATGAGATAGAAAAGTGTTCTGTTTTGGAGTGGACAATCGATCAAGGTAAGATAATTGATTTCTATGGTTTTGTTGATATTGAATGATACATTTCCATGTTTTATAACAAAATAAACATGATTATAAGATTGTTTTGAGTAAAATCCTATTAGAGTATGGAATTAGCACCAATTTAGATCTTGATATAAATATAGAAAAACAATGAAATCATGCTAGAAATCCTATAATGATGATGAGAAATAAGTTATGGACTATAGATAAGTTGAGTAGAAGCTTGAAAACCATGAGAGGATGAAGAATTAAAAATCTAGTTATTTCAAGGATGGTTCGTTTGGCATGGGAGAGTAGAGGAATTTGATGTTCATGCAAGAATAATGTCAAGAAATGGCTCATGTAGGAAAGGCATTCACCAATTGAAAACAACAATTAAGGAAAAATGAGGGAAAGTCAATAAAAGTGGCATTTTGAGGTTTGGCCATGACTTGATTTTTATGAATTAGTACTGAAAATTAGGTATTTTGGTATAAGGTAATTATAGAATTTAAAAGAGAAGTTTTTGTGAAATTAAAACCGAAAAAGGATCAAGAATGAGGAAATTGAGTTTTAGCACCAGTATAATTTATACTGATTGTGCTTATAATAAGACATTAGTGGCTGCATTTTATGAATTTTAGTGGCTTAAAATTAAGAAGAAAAATATTAATAATTTTCGATAAAATTATTTTACAGCCCGAGTCGACGGATTTCGGTTAGCGTAACCGGGACGATCGTCTTCATAAGACTGGTAAGGGGAGAGTGTGTGAGTTGTAATGATATAATGAAATGCATGTTTTATCAAGTTAAATTTTATGGAAATATTGGAAGCATGATTTGGTTTAAAACATACAAAAATGTTGTGGTTGAAAAGCTTGTTTATAAACTGTGCTTGTGTGCAGGAGGTTTGGAATCCGCAGCTGTTATGCTGTCGGAAAATTCCCAAAAATATTCTAAAATATTCTAAAATATTTTAGAAGCATGAGATGATTTAAATGGGAAATTTTGAATACAATTCCCATCAATTTTCTGTAAGTTGGAATTTATGAGAAAGTATGAAAAATTATATATTCATGTTTTATATTTTATTAAAGTGAGAAATTTGATTATTTTATATGATATTAAATATTCAAATTGAATATTTATTTACCTTCTCACTTGATACATGAATATTTACTGCTTGATTTACGGTATGTGAAAATGAGAATAAATACCTTTTTGGAAGTAATACTTGAAATAAATTATGTAATTTAATTAAACTTCTTAAAGGTATTTTTGGGAAAGAGATGAATTTTTATACCTTTATGGAACTACATACTGATTTTATTTAATTGGAAATTTCTATAAAGGTGATGATATATAAAATTGTAAGCCTTATGGATAAATGTGAAATATTTCAAATTACTGTGTTTAAATCCATAAGGGCTCTGGTACGGTTATACTGTTTTGAGACTTAGGCCCCGAGTTTCATGCATTATACCATTACTGTTACTGTCACGTGGCTGATTGACCAGCTAGTCATCAGCGTCCCGGATGTCACCTAGCAAGTGTACACCGAGGACATATTATAGATCATGGCCATAGATCTCAGTACTGATACTGTGTCCCTTAGTAGACGAAGATAGCATGATTTAATTGTAGGGTGATGCCTAGTCTCACTTACTGATTACTGTTTACTGAAAGGATTTACTAAATCCTATTTACTGTATTATTACTGTTGATTGTTTACTGAAATGGTAGCCACTGATTATTGTTTTATTGAAATGAAAGCTACCATTTACTGTTTACTGAGCTGAAAATTACTGTTTACTGAACTGAACCGTACCGAAATACTACTTTACTGAACTGAAAGCTACTGTTTACTGTTTACTAAACTTGTAGCTACTGATTACTGTTTACTGTTTACTGAACTTAAAGCTACTGTTTACTAAATTGAAACTTACTAATTACTATTTACTGAACTAGTAGCTACTGATTTCGGTTTACAGAACTGAAATCTACTGATTTCTATTTATTGAACTGAATTATACGAAATATTGTTTACTGAACTGAAAGGAAATTTACTGTTATCGAGAAAGAATACTTTGAAGATTATTTCTAAAATAGAAATAATTACTGAACTGTTATCCAGTGATTTGAATATTTATAAGCTACTGTACTGAAAAGACTGTTTACCTTTACTACTGTTTTACTACTGTACTGTCACGTGTTTTGAACTGTTACTGAAGTGGTGGAAATTAAATGATTTATTCCATTTATATTTATGGAAAAATAAATATTTTCCGGCATATAGATTTCATTATATCAAGCAGCATACGACTCCTTTACTGAGCATGTGGTTCGCTCACCCCTTACTTTCAAATCTTCCAGGTTAATCACAAGGATTATTTAATGGCTTCCTCAAATAAATATAACTGCGAGTAGCCCACTGGGACGAAGAGTATTGAATTTTAAAGGTACAATCACTTCTCTTATATATTCAGACACTTGTATACAGTACTACATTGTAAAATGGAAACGGGGGATGTAAAGTATACGGAATATTGTAAAGAAATTTTATATTCCGAAATTATTGAATAAATGTTCACCATTTATTACTGTTAATGATCAAGTGGTAAAGGCATGACAGACAGCCCAACCGGTAAAAATATGTAAAATACTAGTAAATATTGTGTAAAAATGTACACTCAGACTGTTACAAATGTCGGCATGATAGAGGGCCAACTAGTCTCAAAACCATGTTTTCATCATAAAATAACCTTTATGAAATTTATAAAATATATAATTTCATAATTTAAAATCATAAAGGTTATAAAACCATTTAGTGAATATTTAAGAAATAATTATGAAAATGTTCATAAAAATATTCACTTTACTTTTTTTCATTTTTCATCTCGTATTACATGTATTTTACATATTATAAGAATTTTCGGTGATTTCATTATCACCATTCTCGAAGAGGATTTTCGGTGATTTCCTTATCACCATTCTCGAAAACATGAATAATTTAAAAAAATTTTATTTTATTCATGTTTTCATGAAAATATTCATTTTCTCGATTTTTGTGGATGAAAATCATTTCTCGTGACATAAAATCATTTATTATGATTTTCAGTAATTTTCAGGAATTTTTCGATAATTTTTCGGCAGTATAACGGCTGTCGATTGGCTAGCCTCCTGCACGAAAAAATACAGTTTATAATTCTAGCCAGTACATCATCACACTTTTCCAACCATCATTCATCGCAATATTTTCATAAAATATTTTATAATCAAAATCATGCAGACTGAATATCCTTACAGTGCTGCACATGCATCCCTTACCTGTTTTGGGTCGGTGACTGACTCTCGAAGGTCGTGCCCATGTTCACCTCGCCCGATTCTATCGGCTCGGTCATCGAGGGAATTTTCTGGAAATTAAATTCTAAAATTTAGAATTTTTCTATAATTATTTAAATAATTTATCACTTTCTGGGATTTCTTACCGATTCCTGTAATTCTTGGGTTTTCGAATTCTCTGGATTTCTCGTAATTTTCGAAATTCTCCTTTTTCTCTCTTTTTTTCTTTTCCTCTTTTTCTTCCTTTTTATCTTTTCTTTCCTTTCTCTTTCTTTTTTTTTTTTTCTTTTTCCTCTTCCTTTCCCGGTCAGACTGGTCTGCCTCCTTCCTCGCCGGTTCTCCGGCGGTTCAGGCACTCTTCAGCTGGCCGGTGTTGAGATGAAGTTGCCGGTGGCCTCAGCTCGACCTTGATCGACGATACGACGGCGGATCTACTCGGTTTTGCCTCGGTTTGTTCTCCTCCTCCGTCGGCCTTCCTCCGCCATCGTTGGCCTCACCAGTGGCTCCTTTTTCCTTCTTCTCACCTCTGCCGAGGTTCGAGTGGTGGTGGCGGCGACCAAATCGACCGGCACCGTCGATTTCTCTTCTTCCTATCCTTCAGTTTTCTCCGCCGGTTTTCCCTTCTGTTTCACCGCGTTTCGCTTCTTCTTTCCGTCCTTTCCCGTCGTCGGTCGCCTCCTCCTCTTCTTCCTCTCGCCGACGACGTCTTCTTCTTCTTCCTTCGGTCATCCGGCGTCAGCAGGCTTTCCGGGTTCCTCTCCTCTGTTTCCTTTGTTTTGAGACAGAAATGGGGTCCCGATCCCATTTCTTTCTTAATTTCTTTTTTTTTATAAATAATATATATAATTATATTTATATAATTATATGTAATTATTTTATGAGATATATATATATATTTCATATAATACCATATATATATCTATACATTTAAAATCAAATACTATATATATATATATATATATATATATATTTCATATATATTTATATACAAAAATGTATTATAATAATATACATATGTATTTGTTTAATATAAAATAGTATATATATCATTTTATAACATATAATATATTTCATATATACATATGTATTTATATAAAAACATATCAAAATATATTTATATAATCTAATTATATAAATATATAATATACGTATTTTATTTCATTTTATTTGGATTTCTTAATATCCAATTATTTTCTCCTTTTCATTTCTTATTTAATTTGGATTTCCATTTATCCAAATTAAATTTCCTCTCTTCATTATTTTTCATAATTTCAACCTTATCCTTATTTCCAATTTATCCAAATTTGAATTCCTCAATTTTTAGAATTTCCACTAATATTCCAATCTTATCATTCGATTTATTTATTTCAACTTATCTATTTTCTTAAATATTAATTTTCAATATTAATAATTTTCAATAAATGAAAAATTTATGGTTATCACAGAACCTTTGGAAATCAGGGAGGACTTGAGCTATATTGAGAGACCTATTCGGATCTTAGACAGAAAAGATAAGATATTGAGGTCTAAGACAATCCCTTTGGTCAAAGTGCTTTGGGAGCATCACACTTCAGAAGAAGCAACATGGGAGTTAGAGAGCTTGATGAAGGAGAAGTACCCTCACCTATTTCAGATGGACATGAAAAATTTGGAGGACCAAATTTCCTAAGGTGTGGAGGATGTAAAGACTGCAAAACTTTGTACCATATTAATGAATAAATAAAAGACATAGAATAAGCTAAGTACTGAGATGCACTTGTAATTATTATTATTTTAAGTAATGAGAATGAAGTTTCAAGTTTAGTAAATTAGCAATAAATGATTGATACCTTGGGATAATTTAGAAATTTTATAAATAAGTTCAAGAGATATATAAGAACAAATAGATACATATATTCCACAATATATATGTATATTTGTTTTAATAAAACAAATGACACAAGTATACTAAAGGAAATGTAGTATACATGAACATTAAAAAATTTAAAATAAGTAAGTGAGGAATATATATATATATATATATATATATATATATACACACACACACACACACACACACACATATTGAGTATTAAACATGCATATATATATATATATATATATATATATGTAAAATTTAAAATAAAAGAGAAATATATATATATATATACACACACACACACATACCTCGACTAAAAATATATTTGACATGAAAATATATATATATATATGTAGATATATGTATGTATATAATATATATTCAATATTTGAAATATATGTACATACACATATTATATGTACGGAATATAACAAAATAAATAAATATATATAAGCACATATTAGTTATATATATTACTATTATAAATATATTTATAAATTATGTAAATGTAGACATTGGAGATTAGAATAAACTAAAATAAAATAAGAAAAAAAAAGAGAAACAAGTTGGAAATTACAAATAAAATAAATTAAATATGCTTAGTGGAGTTTGATGGGACTTTTCCCCACAAAACCCCACTAAAACAAAATATGCTAAGTTTTCTTTTTTTTTGGTCGAAACCCCCCGGTTTTCACTTTCGGTGACTATTCCGGAGTCGGGAGAAGCAGAGCGTGGTTAGGCTTGTCTCCTTCCCAACACTGGCACTCCATACACAAGTCAAGATTCGAACCCTGGCCTTGCTTAAGGGACGAGGGCCGCTTGCCACCCACGCCAACCAGTTGTTGGTGGATTTAGCTAAGTTTTCACTAATAAGAAATTATACACTTGGCTGAGATTATGTGTGTAGGTACATGGATATCTATAAATATATATATAAATGTACACACCTATATATATATTGTAACATCCCGTTAACATCCCGTTACCACATTTTTCACGTATTTCCATACAACTTAACCGGTTGGGCTGTTTGCGATACCATTAACATTCAACAGTAACAGTGATAAATGATAAACATTTATCTATTAATTATGGAATATGAAATTTCTTTTCATTATCCCTTTAATCTGACATCCCCTATTAACAATAATTTCACTAAGGTAGTACTGTATACATATGTCTGAAATGTAAAAGAGAAGAGACTGTACCTGTCACATTTAACGTGCCATGCCTCAGTGCTTTATGCATAGCTATACCCATCTGAGAGCTAATTCTCTCAACTCCATGTACTTCTTATCTGTGGAGTTAAAACAAAGGGATGAGCGATTCATACGCTCAGTAAAGGAAATATATGCTGCTTTAAATAAAGCAAAACTATATATCACAGCACATTTAAATCTTTTCTTAATAATAACCCAGTAGAAAAGACAATGGATATATAGTAACCAACTCTCTTAAAACACCATTCAAATCATTGGTTAACAGTTTACTTTAAAATGTAGTAAACACTATATAGGATTTCAACAAATCCTCACAGTAAACAGAAATTGGTAAGTTGAGACTAGGCAACAATTAAATCATGCTATCATCGTTCCCCTTCCCCCTTGCGAGAACGGAATCTGCCGCTTTTGGGGTGCACCTGTAGGCCATCGCCCCTCACGGCTATCTCAGATCTATGGCCATAATCTAAAGTGGTCCTCGGGTCCACTTGCCAAGTGACCTTGAGACCGCTGATGACTTGGCGGGTCCATCAGCCCTGTGACGCCCTGAGGTGCACTCATTGGTCCATCGACCGAGCCACCGCCCCAGGTGGGTCACGCAATAGTAATGCATGAACTAGAGGCCTAACGTCTCAAAATCAAATTATATCTCATGAAAAACCTTTAAGGAATCATTTCATAATGTCATTGTTTTCTTTCCAAAAAGGTTTTAAAAACAGCCCGCAATCTCACCGAATTCCGTATGAGAGAGTCACGGGTTAAACTGACTTGCCATGGCTAGTTCGCCCATGGTCAACTCACCCTTTGGTCAACTTGCCCAAAAACATAATGAAACAATTCATTTTTCGTTGAAAAATTTTGGAAAAAGCGAAACCTGTTCGCCATGGTCGACTCGCCCGATATGGCTCGCCCATGACAGTTCGCCCAACGCGGAGAACCTGTGTTCGCCCGCCCACTTGCTTTTAAACTTGAAAATCAAACTGGCGAGCCAGTAATCAACTCGACAAGACGGTGAATTAGTATTTGCCCGCCACTTAGCTTTTCAAAACAGAACTCTCTCATTGATAGCGGTTCGCCCGCCTTAAATTTAAAACAAAGGGCCGCTCGCCCAAACACATTAAAACGAGTTCGCCCGCCTTCAAAACTAGAGACGGTTGTAAAAAAATTATAAAAGACCTTGGCTCGCCCGCCATTACCAATTCGCCCATTATAAAAATACAAGGGCTCGCACGCCCTGTATCAGTTCACCCAAAACAGCATAGGGGTCGGCTTTTAGCTCGCCCGAAGCAAAAATAATTATCAAATAACTTTCCTCAAACAAATGCATGTCATAAAACAAAGCGTTTAACTTATAGTTTTCATAAAATTTACTCTACAGGACATGCATCACTTCACACACATCTCCCTTATCTGATATTACGAAGTCTTGCTTCGCCTTGCTTCTTGCTCGCCAACAGCTATTCCCCATTATCGGCTGCAAATTATATAAATTCCATTAATATTTTCTTTATAAATATTTTTCTATTACTTGGGCGAAATTGAAATAAATCAAATGACTACTCGCCCAAATAGAGCTTTATTAGTTCGCACAGATGAGCTCGCAATTCACCATATGGCTACCACGTGGCATCTCGCCCGCTTTGCCACATATTGGCGAACTCATCTGTTCGCCGGTACAACTAATCAGCCTCCATTGGCGATTAGCCTTGCTCGCTCATTGGCGAACATACTACCTTCTCGCCCTTTGGCGAGCTGAACAACATTCTCGCCCATACATTATTTCACCGAAATTGCTCCATTCTCATCTCATGATAACGAGCTTTTCAACTAAGTGGAAATCAATGTTCTTTATTTATTTAATTTCCAATATCCATTTTATGAGATTAAGGTCTACAGTAGGGTAAAATCAGATCTTACATATATATATGCATATATATGTACGTATCGAGAGAGAGAGAGAGGTTATAGAATAATGAAGAACTATTTCTTGGAATGGAGATAACTTAAATAATGGTGATTTTAAGATACGTGTTTTTGGTACATAATTAAGTATAATGAGGACAGGTTATTAAGCTGTTAATGAATTGAATTGTAGTGAAACGGAGTGGTGAAGGAGCTTAATTTGGTTTGGAAGATCGAGGAAGTAAATCGCTAAGCATTGAGGTAAGTGGGTTAAATAAACCTTACTAGTATCATTTCCTAAGGGATGAAAGAATCTTTATTCAATAATTATCTAATTTCATATCAAGTTTGGTGAAATATCACGGAAAAGACTATGATGGTAACTCCTAGTAAGATACAAGTTTGACTTGATGTGATCGTGAATAGTATTCGTCTGGAATGAAACCTTATTTGTGATTTGTGCGTTATGTGTTATGACTTGTTTATGCTCACTGAATATATAAAATCATATAAAATGTTGATGCCTGCATCATGAGAAATGCATGTGATTGAATTAAGTCGCACCAAGGGAGCATGCTAATATATTGCGATACTTTGAGAATGTATATATGAATTAGTGTACAATATATACAACTCACAATGTTGAACTTATTGACCTCGAATAGCACCTAGTTGTATTCATCGAAACTAGGATAATGTAATTGTATGACAACTGATGTATATATGTAACTCGAGGACTTGAATGATTTTCAGAACATTACTACTAGAAATCATTGGCCAAAATGATGACCGAATAACACCAAATTCTTTTTGGGACCGTGTGAGCCACCTCTAGAGAACTCAAAGGAACAACGTGCTACACAGATTTCTTCGAAACTGTGGGAGTGTTGCGGTCTAAAACCTATACCGCAAGTGCACGGGTCACGACAAGTAATAAAGAGTGAGTAGAGTATCGTTCCCACGAAGATTGTATAGATTGTTTAACTAAGCACTAAAATTGGTCATCCTAGATTTATTCATCCAAATGAAAATTTTTTAACTAAACAAACTATTAAAATGCCCTAAATAAAACATAAACTAAATATGCATAAAAATAAAATAAAATAATAATAATAACAAAAATAAAATCTTAATACAAAATAAAAAGATAAAATAAAATAAAATACTAAAACCTTAATTTAAAAAAAACCAAAATTTAATTAATTCATAAAATAACAATTGAGACTAATAAATTTAATCTAAACTTACCTAGAATGCAAAAGTAAAGATGTTATAACTAGATATCTAAATAAACAAAACTAAAATAACCATTGAACCAAAACTAATAAGCTATTAAACTAAATTTCTAACAAAACAAATTATCGTAAACAATTAAATTAATATAACTAAAATATTAACTAATAAAGCTTAAAACATAAACTAAAGAAACTGTAAAACCCTTAAACTAGCTGCCACATAGCCCATTGCTGTCCCTGCCATGCTTCGATTCACCAGCCTGGGCCATGCGTCCAGCCTTGCCACAAGCCACGTCCCAAGCCAAATGCCATATGGTTGGAGCTCACGCCAACTCCTGCTCTTCTTCTCGTACAGCAACAAGCAATGACATTGCTAACTCCAACTTTGCAGTAAAAACCACTCACAAGCTTCCTGTTAACAGCTCATCGTACCTTTCTCTTCTTTTTTTTTTTACATAGTTGTTGTTCAGCAGCCCAACAACTTCAATGAGCAAGCATAAAATGTAGGAGACAGGGCAGAATAGAGCACTTATAATACTTCAGAACAGAATCGAAACAAGAAGCAAATGAGTTACAAGACAAACGTGTTTAGTAGAAACACGAAGAACAAAAAGACACTAACCAAAAGCTTGTAAAGAAAAAGAAAATTTTAGAAACTTTAAAACAGCAAATATAAAAAAAAATTGCAATAACTTAAATTAAGACCATAAAGGAAATGGTTTTAGATTAAACTAATTCTTAAAGGAAAACGAAAAAGAATAAAAAAATCAAATCAGGAAACAAACCTTAAACTTCAGAAGTTTAAAAACTGAAATTCTAATTACAAACTACATCTAAACATCGAGGAGTATGTTAAAGAAAGTTGCAGAACAGTGAAGGAAATGCAGTAAACCGTGAAGAACTTTAGCTGCTATCATCAGCCACCATCCTTCCCCTCTTTTAACCTACGGCAGCTTCCTCTTTTGTTGCTAGAGGTAGGGTTCCCTTCAAGTCTTGGGCTGCCTCCTTTCCTTCACTTTGGGCTCACTTTGTTCGCCTCCTTGGCAGCACTTTTCTTTGGGCTGGATCCTTTGCCATGTCCTTGGGCTGGACATCTCCAACAAATAAAGATGATGGCCCATGCTTGTGGATTGGATTTGGAGTGTTTTATTTTAGCTTATGAATTTTTGGGATTTAAGGTGGGCAAAGTGTATTTGGATTTATGTGAGAATGGGTTTAAGTAGGTTATGGTAGGGAAGGGTTAAAGGTTTAAATAAAATTTTTTTAAGGTAATAGGAATAAGGTTTAGTGTTTGGAGAATGTTAAGTCTATGATTTTTAGGTGTTAAACACTAAATCCAACCATTTTTCCTTGATTTTCTTGCATTTTCTTGATTTTCTCATTCTTCTCAAAATTCCTACACATGAAAACAATTTAATTAAAATGAGAGGAAATTACATTAAAATTCCGAAATTCAATCAAAATTGATGCAATAAAATACTCTAAAAAGTGAATATTTTAAAGACTTATCACACTCTCAAACTTAATATTTTGCTTGTCCTCAAGCAAAACAATCTTAAAACATGCCAAAAGATAACATTTACTTGATAGATTTATTTCCCACATACACCTCATAGAAAAAGTATCGATCTAATCTAAGAAAAAAATCACAACTATTAATCAACATAGAGTTTTCATCAATCATATGCCTAAGTCTTAATTAGATTCTCCGTGTGTGTGTGAACTTCAATCACATAACAAAGCATACATATCCAAATAAGATTATGCAAACATGAAAAGCAAAGTCTCTAAAGCATGAACAATCCCATAGGTTTGCTTTTCACTTTTCTCTCTACTAATGTAGCCATACTCAATCAAGAATCAATAGGACTTCATTAAGCTTGTAATGTAAGGCTAGGATGAAGGTATGATAAAAGACAATTTAAGCTCAACAACCCCTAATCATGCGTTACATTCTAGGATCTCTACTTTTTTGAGCTTCAATTAACTCCCCCAAACTTATTTTCTGCTTACTTTGTTATACACTTTATTCTCTTTCTCTTTTTTTTTTCATCTTTCAATTTTTTTTATTTTTTTCTTTTTTTTTGAATTTTCTATTTTTCTATTCTTTTCTCTTTTTTTTTCATTTTCAAAATTTTTTTTATATCCTATCTATCTACCCAAATATGTACATAGCTCATGATATCTCCTAGTAAAACACATGCTTTGAGGGTAAGGGATAGGAAAATGTATTTATTTGGCTAAAGGAAATTAACTTGTAGGTGTATAAACAAAAATAGGCTAGTTTGGCACAAAGGGGTGACTAAGGGTAAGTATGTCCAAGGTTAGCTTGAAAAGCTCAAACGATCTAAGGATGGCCTAAATCATTTTCCTAAATAAGCATGGGCTATAAATTTCACCTCGAGAGGAGATCAAACAAATTCTAGAATGTGCTCACAGTTTCAAAGACAAATACAATCCTATATTCACATAATCCTTCTCTAAACATGCATACAAATCCATGATCAAGACATAGTGCATAAAGATGAAAAAACCATAATCAGAACAAGGCAAGTTTAAGAATTCAACTCATGCTTCTCAATAATCATGCTTTTCCAAAGATAAAAATCAGTCTCAAGCAACATCTCAATCATGCGGATATGGGAAATAACCAAATCAAGCACAAAATATCTCAAGGCAAAACATTTAAAGCCCAAAAAGTTTGAAAATTTTTGGAATTTTTTTGAAAAATTTTAGCTCAAATTTCCATCTCCCCAAACTTGAAGTGCACATTGTCCTCAATGTGTAAGTAATTCAAGAATTCAATAAAAGATAGAAGGAAACTTCCCTGAATTTTCTGTTGAAGCTCAATTGAATGCCCAAAACATTTCTTTATTGCTCCCCCAAGCTTGGACTCATACCTACAAAATAGAAAGAAAAAGAAAATCAAAGCTACGAAATATTAACACTAAAGCTAATAAAAGAAAGAAAGAACTAATAAACTAATAAAGAGCTATGGTTGCCTCCCCAAAAGCGCTTGATTTATAGTCATCGGCTTGACTATCTCTGTCATCCTTCAAGGTGGTTTGAATGGTCTGAAGATTGATGGATGCACATAATGCACCACCATGGAAGGTGACTCCATCAGATACTTGGCTTCAAAGAATTTAATTCCACTATCTTCTAAGATATAACCCACTTCATTCTCATGTGGAAAGTTCCATGAAGAAACAATGAAGGATGCCTCTTGGTATTTTTTGTCAACCTCTGGAACTTGGACTTCAATCTCAAAGCCTTTCTCTTGGACTTCTTCCTCACCTTCACTATTCTCCATTTATTTTTCATCATCCACACTTTCATTTTCAATAAGCTCAGACGGTGAAGATTTTTCAATTTCTTCAGTCAACGACTTTTCAATTTCTTCACTCAACACCTCTTGCTGTAGTGGTTGTAAAGGAGCTTGATGAGAAAGGTCACATGTCTCCATGAACTCTAAAGGAGGTGATGAAAGCTTCTCGTAGTTGCTTGAAGAATAGCATGGATGACTCACCCAACTCAGATTGATAGGACAATTCTTAGTGACATGACTCCCTTCACATATCTCACAGGAAATAAAAAGACTTTGGTAGACTTTTTCGGACAAGGTGGCTTCAGGAGAAGACAATGTTTCAATAAGATGAAGCTTTTGACTGTTGACGATCTTCTCCGACGTATCTCTCTTACATTGCCACTGAAATTCATTAGAAGCCATTAACTCGATCAATTCATATGCTTCCTTAATAGATTTCCCCATAAGAGCTCCACTCGCTGCCGCATCAATCACTACTCTTGATGAATCACCCAAACCATTATAGAAACTTTGAATTTGTAGCCACATAGGTAATCCATGAGAAGGACATCTCTTAATCAAGTCCTTAAACCTTTCCCATGCTTCACAAGAAGGCTCAGAGTCATATTGCTCGAAGGATAAAATTTGATTCCTCATCTTCGCCATATACTCAAGTGAAATGAATCTAGCTAAGAACTTATAAGCCAAATCATCCCAGGTACAGATAGAATGATGAGGAAGTGATCGTAGCCAATCCTTTTCCCTATCTCGGAGTGAGAATGAGAAGAGTCTCAGTCGAATGGCATCATCAGAAACACCATCGTACTTGCACAAGTCACATATCTCCAAGAATTTGGCAAGATGAGCATATGGGTCTTCAATAGGCAAACCTCTAAACTGAACTGAATTCAAGATCATTAGGATGAAGTCAAGCTCAATCTCAAAGTTGTCAGCTTCGATTTCAAGCTTCCTAATGCTTGAATGTATCATAGGCACACGAGGCATAATGTAGTCTCTCAAGGTTCTGGGCTCTGCTAGATTTGCCATGGTACCTCACAAAAGAACAGAATTAAAATATTAGGAAGGAGAAGTATTTACAAAAATAAGAAAAAGAGAAGTCTTGAACTAAACCTAGGCATGATTGATTCTAATATTAACTAAAAACAACCTAGACTAATCCTCGGCAACGGCGCCAAAAACTTGTTGTGCTCTAAAACCTATACTGCAAGTGCACGGGTCGCGACAAGTAATAAAGAGTGAGTAGAGTATCGTTCCCACGAGGATTGTATAGATTGTTTAGCTAAGAACTAAAATTGGTCATCCTAGATTTATTCATCCAAATGAAATTTTTTTAACTAAACAAACTATTAAAATGCCCTAAATAAAACATAAACTAAATATGCATAAAATAAAATAAAATAAAATAAAATAATAATAATAATAACAAAAATAAAATCTTAATACAAAATAAAAAGATAAAATAAAATAAAATACTAAAACTTTAATTTAAAAAAACCAAAATTTAATTAATTCATAAAATAACAATTGAGACTAATAAATTTAATCTAAACTTACCTAGAATGCAAAAGTAAAGATGTTATAACTAGATATCTAAATAAACAAAACTAAAATAACCATTGAACCAAAACTAATAAGCTACTAAACTAAATTTATAACAAAACAGATTAACATAAACAATTAAATTAATATAACTAAAATATTAACTAATAAAACTTAAAACATAAACTAAAGAAATTGAAAAACCCTTAAACTAGCAGCCACATAGCCTATTGTCGTCCCTACCATGCTCCGATTCACCAACATGGGCCATGCGTCCAGCCTTGCCACAAGCCACGTCCCAAGCCAAATGCCACATACCTAGATCTCACGCCAACTCCTGCTCTTCTTCTCATACAACAAGAAGCAATGACATTGCTAACTCCAGCTTTGCACTAAAAACCACTCACAAGCTTCCTGTTAACAACTCATTGTACCTTTCTCTTCTTTTTTTTTTACATAGTTGTTGTTCAGCAGCCCAACAACTTCAATGAGCAAACATAAAATGTAGGAGACAGGGCAGAACAGAGTACTTATAATACTTCAGAACAGAATCGAAACAAGAAGGAAATGAGTTAGAAGACAAACGTGTTTGGCAGAAACACGAAGAACAAAAAGACACTAACCAGAAGCTTGCAAAGAAAAAGAAAATTTTAGAAACTTTAAAACAGCAAATATAAAAAAAATTGCAATAAATTAAATTACGACGATAAAGGAAATGGTTTTAAATTAAACTAATTCTTAGAGGAAAACGAAAAAGAATAAAAAAAATCAAATCAGGAAACAAACCTTAAACTTCAAAAGTTTAAAAATTGAAATTCTAATTACAAACTACATCTAAACATCGAGGAGTATGTTAAAGAAAACTGCAGAACAATGAAGGAAATGCAGTAAACGATGAAGAACTTCAGCAGCAGTCACCAGCCACCATCCTCCCCCTCTTTCAACCTACGGCAGCTTCCTTTTTTGTTGTTAGAGGTAAGGTTCCCTTCAAGTCTTGGGCTACTCCTTTCCTTCACTTTGGGCTCACTTTGTTCTCCTTCCTAGGTAGCACTTTTCTTTAGGTTGGATTCTTTGCCATGTCCATGGGCTGGACATCTCCAACAAATAAAGATGATAACCCATGCTTATGGGTTGGATTTGGAGTGTTTTATTTTGACTTATGAATTTTTGGGATTTAAGGTGGGCTAACTGTATTTGGGATTTATGTGAGAATGGGTTTAAGTGGGTTATGGTAGGGAAAGGTCAAAGGTTTAAATAAAATTTTTTTTTTAAGGTAATAGGAATAAGGTTTAGAGTTTGGAGAAGGTTAAGTCTATGATTTTTAGGTGTTAAACACTAAATCAAACCATTTTTCCTTGATTTTCTTGCCATTTTCTTGATTTTTCTCATTCTTCTCAAAATTCCTACACATGAAAACAATTTAATTAAAATGGGAGGAAATTACATTAAAATTCCAAAATTCAGTCAAAAGTGATGCAATAAAATAATCTAAAAAGTGAATATTTTAGAGACTTATCAAGGAGCCACCTCTAGAGTCCTTTGAGAGATAAGTGCTGCACGAGTACCTATGAACTATTAGAAAGCATGCGCCAAAGTGGGAAATTTGAATAAGACCCATTCTTTTTGGGATCGTGTGAGCCACCTCTAGAGAACTCAAAGGAACTACGTGCTATGCAGATTTCTTCGGAACTGTGGGAGCCACCTCTAGAGTCCTTTGAGAGCTAAGTGCTACATGAGTGCCTATGAACTATTAGAAAGCATGCACCAAAGAGGCAAATCTGAGTAAGACCCATTCTTTTTGGACCGTGTGAGCCACCTTTAGAGAACTCAAAGGAACTACGTGCTACGCAGATTTCTTCGAAACTGTGGGAGCCACCTCTTGAGTCCTTTGAGAATTAAGTGCTACACGAGTACCGATAAATCATTGAAGATCATATGCCAAAGAGAACAGAATGGATAAAACGATTATGACCAGTGAGTCGGAATAACTGTTGAACTTTATTTGTATTATGCTATAGCATCATGTGCTATTTGAAATGGTTAGTCACTTTATGCTTAACCATATCAATGAAAGTAATGAAAAAGGATGAAATTGTGCGGTTTAAAGATATGAGGAAAAAGTTGAACGAGCTTATACAATCTGTTGTAGATTATATGTGAGTAGCAATTCATGGCAAAGTGCATACATGATATTTTATATGGTACATGCATGTATGATCATATTTTACGACATGAGCCTAGTTTGTATTTATTTAAGCTGCTTATTGAGCCGTAGATTGCTCACCCCTTAATTTAACATCTGCAGATTACACTAGTGAAATCCAGCTTCAGGCTTCGTATAGGCTTTCTCAGGAACAGTACTTGGTTGTGGTACTCATCTACGTTCTCCGAGCTTTGCTTTTGTACTTTTGAGGTATACGAATTGTATATCATTTTGATAATTATGCAAACTTTAACTTCACAGTACTAGTAAGTAAAATGGGATGTAACTTTGGATCGCACTAGATTATTATATAGGTTTATGTGATTATCAAGTACGATCCAGGATAAGATTATATTTTGAAGTACGTATAAACTGCAAAAAAATGTGGAATTATTATTGTGTTGGATCTTGAGAAACATGGGATGCATGATGGTATGAATTGTAGAAACTAAAGCTGACTGTATTGTGAAAATTAAAAATGTATTTGCAATGCAGGTAATTTACTAGGAAAATTAATAAAATACAAGGGGGAGGTTTTCGATCCATTTCTTTTGGGATAAGTGAATATGAGGCTAAAATAATTATAGTCACCTTGAGATTTATGATATAGCTAGAGAAATAATATTATTAAGGCAAGCTTTGGTTTAGTTACTGCACTAACACTGAATACAAACCGTAAATAGAAAAAGAAAAATTTAGTTCGTAACTTTCTAAATGAAATAAGGTAAGTGTTAAGTGAACGTCATAGCTTTCGGGTCGTAACAGATTCTCCTTGGGGTGCACTAGTCCTATTTGTTCAGAAGAAGGATGGTAGCTTACGACTTTGTATCTACTATTGGTTGTTCAACAAGGCTACTATCAAGAATAGGTATTTGCTTCCCCGGATTGATGATTTATTTGATCAGCTCAGGGGTGCCCAAGTATTATTTTAAATCGATTTGAGATCAGGATATCACTAGTTGAAGATTCGAGAGAGCAATGTCCCTAAGACAGCTTTCAGAACTCGATACAGCCATTATGAGTTTCTGGTAACGCCATTTAGGCTTACAAATGCCCCTGCAGCATTTATGAATTTAATGAATGAGGTCTTCAAGCCCTATTTGGATAAGTTCGATGATATTTTGGTATATTCTAAGTCGCAAGAGGAACATGAGCAGCACCTATATATAGTTTTGTAGACCCTCAGAGACAGGAAGCTATATGTTAAGACGACTTCCGGCTAGATCATATTACTTTTCTAGGGCATGTGGTCTCTAAAGATAGGGTGTCAGTTGATCCGTCTAAGATCGAAGCGATAGTTCAGTGGGAGAGACTAAAGATTGTTATTGAGATATGGACTTTTTTAGGTCTGGCCGGATATTATTGGCGATTTGTTGAGAGTTTCTCCAGACTTGCTACTCCATTGACGCGTCTCACACGCAAGGGTATTAAGTTCAAGTGGATTGACGTGTGTGAGCCTAGTTTCCAAGAGTTGAAGCAGCGGTTGACCACAGCACAGATCCTGACCATTACGAGCGGTTTTAGAGGATTTTCTCTATACAGTGATGCCTCCTCCTTAGGTTTGGGTCGTGTGCTGATGCAGCATGGAAAGGTGGTTGCCTATGGGTCCCGTAAGCTAAAGGATCACGAAAGGAATTATCCCGCATATGACCTAGAACTTGCTGCCGTAGTGTTTGCTTTGAAGATATGGCAGCACTACCTATGCGATGAGAGATTCTAGGTATTCACTGATCATAAGAGCTTAAAGTACCTGTTCTCACAGAAAAAGTTAAATATGAGGTAGCACAGATGGATAAAGCTGCTAAAGGATTATGATTGTGAGATTTTATATCATCTGGGGAAGGCTAATGTGGTTGTGGATGTTTTGAGTAGAAAACACCTGGATATGGTATCTTATATGATGGTTCGGGAATACAAGCTATTAGAACAGTTTGCAAGCCTCAGTTTAGATATTTCTCTTTCTGAGAGGTATGGATTAGTGGCCAGTTTTCGAATAGAGCAGGGATAGATGAATCAGATCAGGAATGCTCAAAGGGAGGATCTGAGATGTATTGAAATTCCCAGTCAATTACAGTTAGGGGCTCAGTCAGAGTATGTTATCGGCACTGATGGCATACTGAGGTTCTAGAACAGGATCTGTATTCTCTAAGATAAGCAACTACGAGAGTTGATTTTAGTAGAGGCATACAGTTCTAGGTACACCTTGCATCCTAGCAGCAACAAAATGTATCAAAATCTATGTAAGGTGTATTGGTCGCCTAATATGAAGAGAGACATCGCGGAGTTTGTTGCTAGATGTCTCACCTGCCAACAAGTTAAAGTGGATCATCAAAAACCGGCAGGATTACTTCAACCTCTGCAGATTCTAACATGGAAATAGGAGCACATCACCATAGATTTCATTATGGGTTTACCAAGGATCAGACGAAATCATGATGCGATCTGGGTGATTGTAGATCGGTTGATGAAGTCTACCCACTTCCTGGCTATTAAGTCTGCAAATTCCTTGAGTGCCTTAGCCAATCTGTATGTTTGGGAGATCATAAGGTTGCATGGTGTTCCAGTGAGCATTACTTTCGATAAAGATTCTAGATTTAATCTCATTTCTGGGAGAGGTTTCAGGAAGCTATGGGATCTCATTTGAATTTCAGCACAGCTTTCTATCCACAGACTAACAGTCAGTCTGAGCACACTATCCAGACGCTAGAGGATATGTCGAGAGCTTGTGCACTAGATTTTAAAGGCTCTTGGGACAATCATCTTCCACTGGTGGAATTTTCTTATAATAACAATTATCATTTGAGCATCGGCATGGCACTTTATGAAGCTTTATATGGACGTAGATGCCTTTCCTCGATAGCATGGGAAGAAGTGGGCGACGGGAAGATTTTGGCTCCCGAATTAGTTGAGCAGGCTTCTAGGGATGTACAATTAATATGTGACAGATTGAAGACTGCTCAGAGTCGGCAGAAGAGCTATGCAGATATCATACGTCAACCACTGAAATTTTTTGTTGGTGATTCAATATTCCTGAAAGTTTCGCCTTCAAAGGGAATCATGATGTTTGGAAAGAAAGACAAGTTAAGTCTTCATTACATCAGATCTTTCAAGATACTTGACCGAGTGGGAGATGTGGCATATCGGTTGGCTTTACCACCAGAGCTATCTAGTGTACACCATGTCTTCCACATATCTATGCTCAGAAAGTACCATCCAGATTCATCACCCGTGATTTAGTATGAACCACTGGAGATCCGAGAAGATATGAGTTATGTGCAGATACCAATTCGGATTCTAGATAGGAAAGATAAAGTATTGCAATCAAAGATGATACCTCCGATTAAGGTTCTCTGGCAGTATCATATTGAGGAGGAAGCCATCTAAGAGCTAGAGAGCTTGATGAAAGAGAAGTAACCAAAGTTATTTGTCGACTAGGTCCGATCAAATTTGGGGGACCAAATTTCTTAAGATGGGGGGAAATGTGAGACCTTGAAATTTTGAATACTGTTTAATTATATTTATATAATTAGAAATTATGGAATAATTATAATTAATAAATATTTGATTTTATCTTGGTTTTACGATTAAACAGTAAGTGAACCCCACCGATTCTCAAAGATCTAGATGAAGGTGAAGCTTCAAAGACTCAATATTTGGAGCCGGATAATACTATGGTAAGAATCTTAGCATCAATCTTAATTATTTTTGCATATTTTGAAAAATGTACAACAAATTCAAAAATGACAATTTAGTCCATAGGTCGTCAAAATTTTCGAAAATAACGGTCAAACCAAGAGAGCTTTGGACCTATGGATTATACTAAATAATTTCTCATAAAATATATTTTTATAATATCTAGATTGATGGAGGAAACTAGAAGTGAAGACAGAAATTTACGCGATTTTATAGTTAGGGGTATTTTGGTAATTTCACCCAAACAAGTAACCGAACTTCAACAAAAGCTTCACCAAACATTAAAGCAAGCTAAATAGAGTTGAATTATGATTAAATAAAATACTTTGGAGGTTAGATAGACTATTTTCAACCGAGTTAAAGTTTAAGGGCAATTTTGGAAGAAATCTTAAGTATAAGGGCAAAATGGTAACTTTGCCCACAAAAATCAAAATTTTATTATCTTACCTAGTAGTTTCTCATCCATTTTCGGTGGAAACAAAACCCAAATAGAAAACCCATAGTCAAGCTTGGAAAAGAGAGAGAAAGTGAAAATTACTTGAGAAAAACACATTAAAATAAAAACTATCTTCACCAAAATTATTCTACTCATCTTCCTCTACCTTTGGACACGAAAATCAAGTGTTAACTCAGCAAAAATCAGACCCTAAGGTCTCCCCTACCATTCAGTCAAGGTAAGTCAAAAAGGAATTCTTAGTTTTTTAATGAAATTCAAGTTTAATCTCATGTGTTCATGATGAATCCATGCTTCTTCTAGCCTAAATCATGCATGAATCATGTAAAGGGACACATAAGCATTTTGGCCAACTTCCACTCTCCATGTATATCACGTGTTTTAATGGAAATTAAGTGTAGAAAATATGTTAGGCATTATAACAAGCATAAAAAACAAGGTTAATTAAGTTAAAATGGAAAAAAAAAATTCTATAAGTGGGGTGAAGGATGTGGTTATGCCAAGGCATGAATGGGCTGGAATCTTATGTTATTTAATGTGAATTATATGTAGGAATAATGTGGAAAATTAAATAAGCAAAATTGGATTGAATAAAAGTGCATTTGAAGGAATGTAAAGTGTGGTACAAAAAGGGTGATTTGCCTTGATGAAGAGGAGGTTGAAATTGTGTTAATTTTAATATAATTTAGATCCTAAAATAATTTAGATTCTGAGAATTTAGGCACAATCGAATCGAAATCGGAGTTATGTAGCAAAAGTTGAAATTTTGCACTGGTAGAAATTTGACTGCACTTAGTAAATTATACTGACAATGCATTAGCATTTAAATTATTAAATACTCTTTTAATTTAAGAATAGTGAATTTATCAAGTTTGAATAATTATATGCAACTTCTAAGTCCAAGGGTACTAACGGTGCCGGGGGATCGAACACTGATAAAATTAGAGGTAAGGGATATTTGTACGAAGCGTATGGATATTTCGTTGCATGATTTTAATTAAATTGTGATTTGATGAAGTTGGATTTGATGCTTTGGATTGAATTTGGACACTGGAAATTATGGTTTTGAAGCTGGTTTTCGTGTAGGAGGGTTCGGCAAAAATATACCGTTATGCTGTCAAAATTCTTAAAAATAGCCTAAATTCCACCAAAATATTATTTAGCATGATATTTAAATTAAAGGAAATAAATTTTATAATGTTGAAGATTTAAGTCCTTAAGTATGATTTAAATGCATTAAATCACAAATTCTATATTTAAAAATTCATGTTATTGAATTTGGCATAAGTGAAAGTACTTAGATATTTTTATAACTTATTTGCAGTTAAATAGAATATTTTTGAAACTAAATATTGCTTTGTGAATATTTTATGAGTTTTTGTTTTGAACTACTTATATTTTCAATGTTAAGTATTTATGGACTGACTGAAGATTTAGATTTCTGAATTTATATCTGTAAACGACTCTAAATTGTTTTATATGGTTTTAAAGACTGTTGGCCCCGTAGCTACCTTCAAGTACATGCATTTCTGTTCTGTTCTGATTGTTGTTGACTTTAGCCAAGTCTTTTAGCTCCCACAGGTGACACCTGGCTAGTGCTCACACTATGGCCCCCTGACAATGGTCATACGTCTATTATAGTGCATGTGTCTATTGGGTGTAGCCTAGTCGCCACTAAAATTATACTAGGGTGGTAAATCCCTGGTTAACTTAGATCTAGGCACTCCCAGTTTTGATATATTTATGATTTCGATTTATCCGCATTTTATGTTCTGTGATATGAATTTGATGTTTTGTGAAATTATCTATTTGAATTATTTGTGAGAAATTTGCTATAAATATGATTTATACTGTTTATGGAGAAACTATTTAATTTTTTATATAACTATGTGTATTTCTCAAATGTTGGGATTATATTTGAATTTGTGATTTAATTAATACAAAATGAATTCTCTATAATGGCTTTGGATATCGGAACATGACAGGTATTTCAAAGTACCTCTCATATTCTACTTGGTTACCCAACCCACTATAGTATCCTTCCTAATAGATCATGCCTTTTTTGATTTCATATTTTAAATTCATAATTTCGTATAAATATCTGTTTATGAAAACTGCATATAAGATACATTATATCAGCTTTCGTATAGATGTCTCTTACTGAGCACGTTTCGCTCATCCCTTTATTTTTCACTCCAAGATTATTTGTAATAGGTTCAGTCTGCCTTTCAGGGGGACTTGATTCTAGTATTTCTTAGGCGATCGTATGGACTCATCGAGGTATACTGATTTTATCTTTATGTATTCAAAATTCTATACAGTACTACTTTTATGTATAATAAACTTGGGATGTAAATTTCTTTGTAAATTAAATTTTGTAAATTTTCGGATCCTGGGATTGTATATAAATAAATAAATTACTTTTGAAATTTAGTTTGACACTGAAGACAAGTCCAACCTTTATGTATTTATTTATGTGAATTTAGTAAAAGATACAGTATTCTGGGACGTTACAATAAATGCTAGCTTGATTTAGCGAATGCTTACGAGTTATAGATAATGTTTTAAGTCCCAATTTTAGAAGTAAGAGTAGGCACATTTTAATTATACCAAGTACGAACCTTTTTTGATGTGATTTTTATAAAACATTTAGTCATAGATCTTACTTCACCTCTTTAATACCTCTTCCATTCATTTTTAGCTATATCGAATTCACCTATAATGCCATTAGCTTCTCAGTATACATACATACCACAAATGATGTAACCGAATTCATAAGGTTATAAGTGATTTCATGCATATTTAGCTCTTACATATCCCTGCCAATATACTTATACAACAACACTATATGACAAGAGGATCTAAAATCCCTATCTCCAACTGTGACAACCAAGAATTTTCTACTCTTGATAGTTAATTTAACCCGATATTGGAAGTAATTTAACTATTTAGAATGTATTAAGGATTTCGATAATCATGAAGTGATGGATTTAATATGAGAATTATGAGAATCATGGGAGTTAGATTTGTGAAAATTATGGGAAATTAAGATTAGGAAAAATTAAGATAATGTGGAGAAATTAAATTTAAATAACTCATCTTATATAAATTAAAATTATAGGAATGAGTGATATAGTATGAAGACTTCCATAAAGGGGTAATAAATGTGAAATTACTGGAAATGAAATTTATTTAACTATATTAGGAAGATTCTTGGTGATGGACCAAAGATCATAATTGAGTGAAATAAACAGATAAACAAAGTAGATTAAATCGATTTTAGCAATGCCATGGAACCAATTTTAATGAAGTTGAGTTAAGATATATTAAATTAATTCAAATAAGGAATCAATGGTTGAAATAAATAGAGAGGTATTAAATTGGGCAATAGAGAAGCTTCCAAGGGAAGCTTAACCCATCAGCCCTTTTTTACCCAAGAGAATCGGCTATTCAGCTGAAAAGAAAGAAAAATAGAAAAGAAAGGAAGAATAGAAGAGAAGGATGTGCAGCTGAGGAGGGAAAGAGAAAGAAAGAAGAAAGGAGAGAAGAGAGTGAAAAGGAAAAAAGTGCAGTCGAAGAAGAAGAAGAAGAAGAAAATAGGAAAGAGGCAGCATTGCCGCTACTTGAGGGATTTTTTGGGCTATGTGAAGGCTAGAAGAAAGCTTGAAATAGTGCTAAGTTAGAGCCATCAAGATTGCCGAAAAGGAGAACTGAAGCTGAAGATCGAAGAAGCCCAACAAGGAAGAGAGAACAGGGGGCAGTTAAGAAGAGGGCTAAGTGGTTTGTCAAGAAAGGAAAATAGAGGATGAAAGAGAGAAACTTAAGGGTACCGAAAGAGTGATGATTGAGTTAAAGGAAAAAGAAAAGAAAGAAAAAAAAAGAAAAAGAAAGAGAAGGAAAGTTAGAAACATGTGAAGGAAAGTTAGAAACATGTGAAGGAAGCCCGAATCGGTTTTGGAAGGAAGTGAAAGAAAAAAAGAGTTGAAAGATTGGAATTCTCGGGGCTATTCAGGTCGAGAAAACCAAGGAAGAAGCAGTGCTGATAGGCAGTTGAAATAGGGCTGGAGTTAGGTGAATTGGAGTGTTGAGACAAGGTTGCTTAAGGTCTAAAAATTATGGCTATTAAGGGTTGATCAGTGAAGCAGAATTGGTGTTTCTTTAGGCATCGAAAACAAGGGTGAGTTGGGTTTTTGGCTGTTGAAAAGAGAGGAAAGTTAAGGTATTTTGCTAGAGTTTTAATGCAAAAATAATGGGGAAATTAATAGACTTGGTTATATTCCTGTGAAAATTTTTTAGAAATCATTCAATTATTTTCTAAATAAATACACATGTGAATTTAATATGTAGAGAATGATAAAGTAGTGACTTGAGATTGACCAAGCTTGCAGGGGGCTATACTATTAGCTTGAAGCATTAAAGTAAGCTATTTATATAATGTTGGATTAAAATTATACTATAATTAGTTTAAATTGACGTTAAGCGTCAAAAAATGATTCGATTTGAGTACATATGCTAAATGGACAATTTGATTTCAAGAGGTAATTATATGTGTAAGTTGTGATTGGATGAATAATTATTGTTAAATTGAATGCTTCAAAATTTTCAATAGAATGTAGTGTGATGACAATGAAGTGAGATGATGAATTTGTGATTATGTGATAATGTTTTTGCCTTGAAATTACTAATACAATATTTATATACTCAAGGGGTTTTAAGAGGACCCACACTAATGGTGGGGGTCTCAATATCGATGATGTGATGTAAAAGATGTTATGGCTCAAAAATATTGTGGTATATCGATACATTAATAACGGTACCTCGATGGATTGATATTAGAGTAGCAACATTATGTTAATAAACTATTGAGGAGTAGGAATGGAGTATCGAAATAATGATTGATATTGTGCACAATGTTGAGGTATATATATAATGAGGACACAATGAGTGGTCTATCTTGGTGGTGTGACTGTGATTATGAGTATAAGAAAGTAGGTTTGTGATGTTTCCTATATATTGATTGGACATATGCCTATACAATATTATGAATTTCTAAAAGTGTGACTAAATGAGTCTAAGAGTTATAGATATGTGATGATACGAATATAATTGATCAAGTAATGGTGAGACTTTGATTATATGATCCTAGAAAGGTCCTTGTAGTAAGTCTTGAATAATTTCTAGGATATTTGAATGAATTAGGCATGGTTGTGAAATATTGCAAAAAGTAATATTCGTGTGATACTAATAGGACCCAAAATGATGTTGGAGGTTGTAGTGCCAATATTTTGATCCAAAAGTGATTGAATGGCTTTATAATATTGAAGAAGATATTGATTTATATATGTTCACTTCGAGACTTTGAGGACCAATGAACAATGAAATCAGAGAATTGAGAAATGTAAATTGCATGGATTCAGTATAGTCATATAGCTAATAGTGTATATGACCTTGAGTGATCTTATCGCATAGTGATGATATAATAGTCAAGTAGTTCATGTGGAAACGAAGTAAGAACAATATTATTATGATTAAATACTTGGGATTTATGTAGGACAACCTTGTGTTGTGATGAGTTATGGCACCCTTGACATTACATTTTCGAAATCATGATTATGCATTGACTAAACGTTGCTTTTGATATTACAAGTGTTTGAAAATTATACACTATTTTGAACATGGATGAGTTAAAGTCTTGAAATTCATTTGAGTGGTTTTGAATAAAAAGGGCATATAGCATAATGCATGTGCACAAATGAATTTGATAAAAAGCATTTCATAGGTTTCATCACTTCAAAAATAAATGAGTTTGAACCCAATGAATATCAAGAAAACAATGAACCTTTGATTTTAGAGATTTTGCCAGAGATGATATGACACTAAAACACCAGTGTCTTTTTCAGGGTGATTAGTGTCAAGAAAATATTGCCTAAATGGGTGATTAGTGGCTTGTCCAACAATAATCGTAAACAGGTTCTGGTTTGTGCTTGATCAATGGAATTGGAGATTAATGGATCTATAACCATAGATAGCATCTTTTTCAAAGACGAGTGGCTCACTGAATAGCTATAGTGAGATATATTTGTATAAACGAGTGGACTCCAATTCAGGCAATAAGCCCTAGACATAAATCAGATAAGTTGACAATTAAGCCAAATCTCAAGGTTTCTATTGTTTTATTGAAACAATATTGTAGTGAACTCGAACTATAAATCGAGCAATAAGCAATAGACATAAATCAAAGTAATGTTTTATAAAAAAAGTGCTTTTTATAATAATGGAATGGTTCATCGAATATTAATTTCAAAGATCCCACATAATTTGATAATGTACTTTGCATATTTTGCTACCATGTCATAGAGTGAATAAGTGAACTTTGCTAAAGTTTTGTTTTGGATCTTTGATTTATGACATGACATGATTGGTAATTACATATTGATTTTGAAACAATGACTTACAGATGTTTTATGCACAGTGAACCTTGAGCTTGAGCAGAGTCTCAACCCTTGTAGTTGACTTTGATTATTGTGAGAGCATTAGAAATTTATGAACTATTTCCATACAGTTTTGTGTACGTGGATCTTAATATGATGAGATTTTTACTAAGTAATAAACTTCTACTTAGTCAGTAGGCTTTGTACTCACTACATAAGAGTTTGAAAACATTATGTATGTTGCATTAGATTGGTGTTGGATATTTGATTGATAGTGCAGATTGATATTGGATATGTAACAGATATTATGGATTGATACTGAAACATGTGATGGACATGATCTTGGTTTAGATTATGAGATGATTCGGTTTAAATGGTTATGTATGATGGTATACTTGTAAGTACATGTTTTGTATTAAGAACAGTATATGCTTAATTTTGTATTTATATAAATGACTTACTAAGCTCTCACTTTTTAAAATATATTCTAACCTTTTTCAGATTGAGCATAGAGTTGGGAAAGTATTTTGGATCTATCCAAAATCCATCGAGGTTAAAATAGCATCGCAAAAGATTATTTTTGCATAATTCGGTAAAGTATTTTTTGTTTGTAATGATAATTTCAAGCTATTTTTGTTATAGTACTATAGGATGGGATGTAGATTGAACGAATAAAATAATGCTATCTAACTTTGGCGTCTTAGATATGAAATTAACGGTTTGTGGTAGATATTAAGATTATCCAATATGATGTATCTATAATGAGTAGTTATGGATATTAGGATTATAGATCTAATGTTTGATTGATGTGACTGCAAAATGATTGCTAAGATTGGGAAATATGAAATGATTGAAATTTGCAAGTGCATTGAATTGGGGAAATCTTTTATTTTAAGGGAGATATTCTCAATTTGATTTCTAGATAGAAAATATTAGTAAGTATCGTTTAGTAACTACATTAACACCAAATACAAACCATAACGGAAAAAATTTACTTCGTAAATTTGTAAGATAGTAAAAGTGTAAGATCGCAAGTGTATGTCATGGTTTTAGGGTCGTGACAGATTTAGTGGTATTAGAGCGGAGTTTGTCTAGTACATGTCAGTATAGATAAGATTGAATGGTCTACATCCTATAGCATTGTAATTGCCTGAATGTAAAGTACTTAATAAAAGCAAGAATCTGTTCTAAAAGTAGTTGTTTGCGTTATTAGACATAGGAAATAGAAAAATGAAGGGAACTGAGCATAGAGGTAGGCCCGAAAGGCTAGCTCGACAGCAGTCGATTCCAACTTCGACTCCATCACCACCACATTCGACCCCTCCACATCAAGACAGTATGGAGGAAAGGATGGCCAGGATGAAGCAAAATTACAAGGCTATGATAGCCTTCTTACAGTAGTTGGTGGCCAACCAAACTACTGTAAATCAAGCTCCATCACCACCTCCTGTGCCTCTTGACCACTAATACCACCACCACAACAGGCACCACCTCTGCCACCTTTTGCAATACCACAGACTGTGCCTCCACCAACTGCACCTCAGGCAGTTTTACCTCAACCAACAATGCCTAAGGCTAAGAATCTAGTGGATCGAAACATGACACTCCTCAGACAATTCCAAAAGATGAATTCACCATAATTTAAAGGGAGAAGGATCTAGCGAAGGTTGATGAATGGATTGAGGATATATAGTTCTTTTTTAAGTATATGGGGTGTAGTACGATTGAAAAAGTTTCCTTAGCTGTGTACATGATGAGAGGTGAGGCATAGAGATGGTAGAAGACGACTGAGCCATTCTTGTTACCTAAAGATTTGGTGATTACATGGGAGAGATTTGTAGAGGCCTTCATGAACTACTACATTTCCAAAGCTATTAGACGACAAAAGAAGAAAGAATTTCTTGAGCTTACTCATGGATTGATGAAAGTAGATGAGTATAAGACCCGGTTCATTACCTTGGTTAAGTATGACACTGATTATGCCACGAATGATGAGAATAAGGTAGTGAAGTTTTCTTGGGGACTGAGACTTAACATTCAGGCAAGGTCATTCCATTTGAGCTCATCGAGCATGCAGTAGTGGTTAGAAAGGCTCAGACTATCAACCTAGAATTAGAGACTACTTAGGCTGAGTATGAGGTTATAAAGCAGCCTAGAGTTAAGTAGTCCACTGATAAGAGAATAGAAAGAAAGAAGCCTGATCAGAATAAGTCTCGGGATAGAGTCCAAAACAAGAGACAGAAGATAGTGGTACCTCACATACTGATTGCTAAGCCTAGGACAGATCAAACATGCCCTAGATGTTGCAGGAATCATGGTGCTAGGCCGTGCTATTAGGATACTAGAGCTTGCTTTAAATGTGGGAAAAAAAGGGCATATGATCAAGGATTTTCCAGTATTGAGAGCTATTGAGGGACAGTCGGAGAGAAGGGGTACAAAAAAGCAAAAACCAACAAACAATGACAAAGGGCCAATAGCTCATGGCAGAATGTTTACCTTGGATCATGAGGTAGCAGATGCATCTGCTTCAAGCAATTAATGGTAAGCTTTCCATTAATAACATTGAGGTTCTTGTATTTATCGATATAGCTCTACGTCTTCATATATGTTAGTCTTATTTGCTTGAGAAGTTAAGCTGAGAGCCTAAATTTTTAAAACATCTTTTGCATGCGAATATTGCCTTAAAGGAATTATAGATGATACAAAAAATGGTTTTTAAATTCTTGTGAAGAGAAGGTATGAGACATGATGCTCAAGATTGTCCTATCATGAAAACTATTCTTAGCTCGGAATAATAATTTCGAATTTGTAAGACAATAGATATGACAATTGTAGAATATGAGATGCATGAGTTAGAGTCTTGAAAATTGTTTTAGTGGTTTTGAATAAAAAGGGCATATAGTATAATGCATGTACACTAATGAATTTTGATAGAAAGCATTTCATAGTTTTCATTACTTTGAAAATAAATGAGTTTGAACCCAATAAATTTTAAGAAAACAGTGAACCTTTGATTTTAGAGATTTTGGCAAGGATAATATGATATGATAGTGTCAATAAAACACCAGTGGATTGCCTAAATAGGTGATTAGCGGTTTGTCCAATAATAATCAAAGACAGGTTTCGGTTTGCTCCTTATTAGTGGAACCAGAAACTAGTGGATTTATGGCCATAGGTAGCACCTTTTCAGGGACGAGTGGCTCACTAAATAGCTATAGTAAGATATGTCTCTATAGATGAGTGGACTTTGAGTCGGGCAATAAGCACTAGACATAAATCAGAGAAATAGACAATTGTGATAACTAAGAATTCTACCATTTTTGAAATTAGAGATCTGTAAATTCAATTTCTGATGTTAATAGATAAGTTAAAATAAATAAATAAATAATTTATTAGGGGATTGGAATATTTCGAGATTATGGTACTTAATCCATTGATAAATTAGAGATTTAATAATTAGGAATTTAATTTGGGTATTAAGGAATTCAAAATTTAAAGAAATAAAAATGTGTATATATTTATATATCTATATATATAAATATATTATTATATATGTACAAATATATATATATGTATAAATATTATTTCGAATTAAAGTGTATATATATATTAATAAATAATAAAATCAATAAATAATTTTTTTTGCTCAAAAGAATAAATATATGTTTTAAGGATTATATATAAAGTATAATATATATATATATATATATATATATATGTTTTTAATATATATTAGCTATATTGTAAGTATAAATTATAAATATATATATATATATGCATATATACTACATGTCAAGAATATATATATATATATATATATATATATATATATATATATATATAACTGTTAATATAAAATATATTTATATAGTATTAATAAAAAATATGTTTATAATATATTTGTATTAAATATAAATATATTTATAAATATAATAATAATAGTAATAATAATATATTTGTGTTAAATATAAAGATATTTATAAATAATAATAAATAGATTAAAAAAACAAGAAAAGGGAATCGGGATAACCCGATCCTCTTTCTCTTCTCCTCAGTATACAAACAGGGGAGAAGATGGACAGGGCCGGCCGACCAAAGAGACAGTGAGGGGCTGCCGACGGCAAGGAAAGAGGGCTTCAACCAAGGGAGAAGTAGATTTGGTGGAGAAGAGAGAAAAAAAGAAAAAGAAAAAGAATCGACGATGGAAGCAGTAAGAAGAGAGAAATCGGAAAAGAAAAGAGAGAAAGGAGAGGTGCGATGTTGGCTCAACCAGGAGAGGGCATCGGAAACTACTGGCAGTGGCTAGGACCACAAAAGAGGAAGAGCTGCTGCCATAAGTGTGGCAGCTGCGATAGGACAAACACTAGAACAGCGAAAGGAAATGGAGAAGGCTGAATTGATGGAGGGCTGGTGTCTTTTCGGGATTTCAATTAGGGTTGAAATGTGGGTGTTTTGAGGCCAACTAGAAGGTTGAAAATCGAAACAGCAAGTGGAAGCTAATGAAGTTGCTCAGGATCTGTTGTAGGTGCGACAAAATAGAGGTGTCTAGGTTGATTATCTTTAGCTGCATGGAGAGAGGGTTAAGGGAGCCGAGTGAAGTAAGGAATTTCAGTGAAGGAAAGAGATCGGAGAAGAAGAAGAAGAGCTGGGCGTCAAGTGTTGCTAACTGTTGAAACTGGCGGTGAAAGAGGATGAGGTGGGGGATGTTGGTGAAAGAAAGAGCAATCTTCCTTGGACAAGTTGGGGCTAGACCAGAACTGAAAAGTGGGGTTTGCGAGATAGAAGGAGACCAAATGAGGAAGAAAGGAAAGAAATAAGGGCTGGCGAGGGAGGTTAACGGAGAGAGTGCTATTGTGAGGAAGGATCGAAGAGGCTAAGACTGGCTGGAAAGGCTGGTTGTTGGGCACTGAAGCAGTGCTAAAAAATCAGAAGAAAGTGCAGCCAAGAGGAACCGATTCAAGGCAGGAATGAGACTGCTGTCAGTGATTTTTAAGGGCAGAATTTTTGGGTTCCAAACAGAGGTTATCAGGAGCGGTTAGGACAGTGGAGGAATAGGGGTTTTCAAGGTTATTAAGGGATTGAATTTGAGAGTTGTGCATAGTGACCTTAGAGGCTGTTTACGAGCTGAAAATGCAAGGATTTAGTGGGTTGATGCTTATGTTTTTGGTGGTTGAAGGCAGGGGAGAAGCAGGGTTGGCGTAGGCTGAGTATTGGTGTTAACTTAAGTGTTTTGGGTGCTGCAAAACAGGGTGGAAATGTGGCTGGAAAGGATACTTAAAACAGTAGCACAAAAAAAAAAAAAAAAATTTGTGGCACTTAACTAGTCTGTTAGTGTTTGAGATTGTGCGAGGCTAAAGCGAAGATGCGGAGTTTTGGCTACGCTCGGCGTACGTTTGCTTAGTTTTGGAGTTGGGTAAGACGTTTATATAATTTGAAATTAGTATTATATTGTGTAAGTTATTTTTATAAGGTAGTGTTAGTATTAAATTATGTAGGTGATTAATTGATGAGCATGTGGTTATTGAATTTATGAGTGTAGAGACATATGAAAGTTTATGTGTGGCTATAAATGAATATGTGTGAGGTGGTACAGTGCGAATTGTAAATGTGGATAGATATTATGAGTGTGAATCATGATACCTTGTGTAATTGGAATAGATAACATGGAATGTGAAAATTAGGAAAATGGGTATGTAGATTATATCTTTGTGCTAATATGATATTGTTGCTCTAGAGAATAATATGTGGTATAAATGTAATATGATTAGTGGTCATAGAAATATTGTTGGATTTATGGAATTGAAATAGGAAACATAGAAAGTGCCATTGTAGAAATGGGCTACATAGATTATTTTACTTAAGACCATATGATATGGATTTCTTGAAAATATATAAAAATATATACATATATGATGGGTACGAGATGTGATGCATGAATATGGATTATTAATTGATTTTCTTAATATGATTTAAAGTCTTGTAGATATTGTAGGGATATACATATATGTATTTATATATATTGTAATATTTATGGATTGTTGCTAGGACATTTTGGTAATTGTTGGAATATGGATAAAATATTGATGAATTGATGTTGGTTGAGATGTTAAAGAGGCTATTAGTGTAATCAGACTCAAAAATGAAATGTTTTAATTGAAATTGCAATTATAGACAGTAATAGAAAATAGACTAGTTTTACTATTGTATTAGGAAATATTAAAGATCTGTAAGGGTAGTGTATTTTCAGTAAAAGGAATACGGGCAATTAACTGCGTTTAAATCATTTTCTGCAGTTGTGAAGTTAGATAAGTGAAATAGGAGAGCAGGCAAATAAGGATTAGTTCAATGCTACCAATCTTACTATCTGAAGGAAGTGATACTGTAGAGGTAACAAACGTATATAGAAGAATTAGGATAATATCATGTCTACATTTAAATTGTTTAATCGGCTAAATGATAAAGAAATTAAAGTTTTAATGATTTTAATAATGTTTTAAATGATTGAATTTTTTTATTATATTGGAAGTTGCAAGTTTGAAATGTTTATGATTTTGGAGGGAAGAATGATGCTTTAATATGATTGAGGTTTTTAAGATAAATTTTAAACTATTTATGGTTTGACTTGATTGAGGTTTTAGGATGATTTATGAATTGCTTATGATTTTGATTTGAACGAGCATTATGATTTGGATACTATAATGAATTTAAAATCAATTGCTTTGGGAATATAGAACTGTGTTTTCTTGTAGGAGGTTTAGGACAGTTATAGTAGTTATACTACCGAAATTTTTATAAAATTATAGATAGGAAAAGTGATTATCAGAAAAATCTATATTTTTAAGAAAATATTTATAGATTTATGTTTGCATGCATAAGTGCATATTGCTCATGTCACGCACATTGTTTAATAGTTTTAAATGTCTGACATTACTGTTTTAAAGTGCACTTCTTTTGGATATTTAATTTATTGCATTAAGAATTTTTATTGAATTCTTTTACCGCTAAATATAATATTTATTCTTTTATATAATTATGGATTGACTGAAGATAATAAATATAAAAATGATTTCTATCATGATTTTATGAACATATGAAAAATGTTTTGAGATTGTTGCTTCCTTGATGATTATGCATACAAGAGTGACACGATTAGGCTAGGAGATCTTAATCGAGTTCTCAGACCTTCTCTTATACCATAGTTGTCACCTGATCAGTGTATATTGTGGACTTATTGACAATGGCCATTGTTACAGGTAGGAACGGCTTAGGGTTGAAGACTTGGCCCCACGTGGGTATGCCCAATTCCTATACAAGTCCTTAATGGGATATAGTGCGTGCATGATTCTATTAGATGTTACTATCTCCACTGAATTTATTGTGAATTAATTGAACATCGATTTGACTGATATGAAAGAAAAAAATGTTTAAATTGAATAAGAATCAATTAATAATTTTGAAATGAACTATTTTTACTATACTAGATGAGAATACAAAAAATATTGTTTATATCATGATTGATAAGTCTTTAAATATTCACTTTTTAGAGTATTTTATTGTATCAATTTTGCTTAAATTTTGGAATTTTAATGCAATTTCCTCCCATTTTAATTAAATTATTTTCATGTGTAGGAACTTCAAGAATAATGAGGAAATCGAGAAAATGGCAAAAAAAATCAAAGAAAATTGGTTGGATTTGGTGTTTAAACCCTCACTTTAATCTTATCCATAAATCCTAAAGTTCTTTTTTTTTTCAAACCTTAAGCCAAATTTGAACCCCAAAACCTTAACCTTCTAAAATCTTAAAAAAATAATAATAAATAAAAAAATTTTCAAAATTTCAAACTTTATTTTTACACCTATTTATAAACTTCATGCCTATTTAAACTTTTTATGCCTAAGTCCTAAACCTCAAAAGATCACACGTTAAACCCAACCCCCAACTCCAGCTAAACCCTTCCATTACCTTTTAAATTAATTTCTTAAGCCCATTTAAATACCTAAAATCCATAAGCCGGTAAACACTTCAAATTCAACCCAAAAAAATAAGCCTTTCTTGATGCAAGCTCATGGAAGCAACGCTAATATGTAAAAAGAGGAGGAGCCGTAAGAAAAAGAATGGGGAGATAGCTGGTGACAGGAGCTCGTCTTCCTCTTTTGATGGCATTTGGTTTTTTTTTTTTTACGGTTTTCACTAGTTTGAAGCATGGTGGAGAAGGGGCTCCGTGACACGGCTTGTCTTCCCAATTCTTTACTGCATTTCATCATCAACCTTGAGGCATTCCTTCATTATTGTTATAGTTCTTCTCTTTCAAGACTTCCATAGTTTAGGATAGCTTTTCGTTTATATTTCAGAGTTGTAAGTTTTAATGCTTTAGTTTAGAGATATTAAAGTTCATTGTTTAAATTTAAATTCAAGTTTGCATTTTAAAACTTCACTATTTTTTTTCTTTTTATACTCTGTTTCTGTTAGTTTAGCTTTAAATTGTAATTGCTGGTTCTGCTTGCTTCTTTTTAGTTTTGAGTTAAAAAAAAATTTCAAAGTTGATGTTCTTTTTTTTTTATTTATTTATTTTATTTCCTTTTATATGTTACAATTCTGCCTCTCTGCAGCATCATTTGCCGAGTCTAGTTTCTGCAACTATTCTCTATTTCACCTGTTTTCTAATTTCTTAGTCGCTGCTTATCACGATTTTGGCTTCGAGATTGTGTTGCTGCTGATCATTTCTTCTGCTGCTGTAGTGCAGAACAGAGCAGGGCTGGTGCAGGTGTGGCTGGGCACTTGCGTGGAGGCTGCTGAAGTTGACGCTTGGCTGTGAAAGTGAAGTTGCTGGGCTGGAGAGTTGCTGCGTGTGGAGCTCGAGTGGTGCGTGGCTTGCTACTAGATCGTGCGTTGCAAGTGGCTGAAGCGGTGGACGTGATGTGCAAAGCAGTGTAACAAGTTTAGTGGCGTGAAGACCATCTGTTTAGAAAGCATGAGTTTTTGTTCCTTTTATTATTATTTTATGGTTTCATTAACTAGTTCCAAGTTTTATTTTCATAAGTTTATTATATTAGTTTACTTAGTATTTTATTTTAGTTAGATATTTAAATTTTGATTAAATTTATGTTAAGTATATTAATTTGTTAATTTATTAATTGAGAATTTATTTTGCATGATAATTTAATTTAAGTTTAGGGTTAAAATTTTAGTTTTAGGTAATTTATTTTCATCATTTTTATGTTTATTTTACTTTCATGCATTATATATTTATTTTACATTTTAGTAACTATTTTTATATATAAAAAAAATGTTCAATTGCTTGAATAAATCTAGGGTGACTAATTTTAGTACTTAGCTAAAGCAAAATCTAACTAATCCTCATGGAAACAATACTTTATTCATCATTTTATTACTTGTTGCGACTCATGCACTTGCGGTATAAGTCTTAGAGCGCAACAATGATTTTGAAATGTTATTGTACTGTATTTTCTACTGAAATCGCTTAATAGAATGTTTTTAAATAAATTGTTTTATATACTGTTAATGATTGAAAATTGTATGAAATTACTAAATGTTTTATACGGTTTATCGATTCCATCAACAACTATTTACTCCTTGTAGTCAGAACTAAGAACCGGGACACAGTAGGTGCTTTAAAGTAACTTTCATACTATGTCTGGTTACCTAACCGACTATAGTATCCTTCTTAAGAGTCCCTTAGTTTACTGCTAGGAATTTAATGGTTTTATGCATTTTAATATTCATATTTAATACATTTTTCATAACTAATAAAATAAGTTTCTTTTTATTTATCTGCATATAGTAGCATAGTAGGCACTTTTATATATATTTTTTACTGGATTTTCCTCGAAGCTCACCCCCTTACCATCTCAGATAATGCTTTCGTGTACGTGGCAACTGCTGTTTCAAGGTGGTTTAAGAAGATCATTAGAAGTTAAAGTGTCGAGTAAACAGGTATATGTAAAAGGTGATTTTTTTACATTTAAAAAGGTACATGCACAGCAGATGTATTTATAGATAGGATGTAAATTGCATAAAGTTAAAGAATATTTATAAATTAGTGGAATGTATTTGAATTGAATTTATATAAATAATATTATAAATTTTATATTATATTATAGTTTAAATACTGATATTTTGTTCATTATTTATGGTCTAAATGATCTAATGGCATAAAGTGTTATTTGTAATGAAAGTTATAGAGTGAATTTATATTAACACCGAATGCAAACTATATAATTGTGATTGATCGAATGTGATTAAGCGTTTTAACAGGAAAAAGTTAGTTCGGAATTTCACGATTTCGGATGTTACAACAATTAAGCCAAATCTCAAGATTTCTATTATTTTATTGAAACAGTGTTTTAGTGAATCGTGAACTCTGAATCGGGCAACAAGCCCTAAACATAAAGCAGAGTAGCGTTTTAACGAAAAGTGTTTTATATAATAGTGGAATGGTTCATCAAATATTTATTTCAAAGTTCCCACATAATTTGATAATGCACTTTGCATATTTTGCTACCATGAAGTAGAGCGGATAAGTGAACTTTGCGAAAGTCTTGTTTTGGATCTTTGATTTATGACATGATATGATTGGTAATTACATATTGATTTTGAAAGGAATAATAGCCAAATAAGCCCTCGACCTTAAGCCCAAAATGGAATTAAGCCCTCAACGTTTTATTTCGTGGCAATCAGTCCATAAACTTTTATTTTAGTGGAAATAAACCCTCAACCTTCTTAAATTATGCAATTAAGTCCAAATCTGTTAAATGACACTAACTGCCGTTAGTGAAAGCTGACGTGGATAGCTTACTTGGCTGCCACGTGGCATGCCACATGTGCAATACTAACGACAGTTAGTGTCATTTAACAGATTTGGACTTAATTGCATAATTTTAGAAGGTTGAGGGTTTATTTCCACTGAAATAAAAGTTTATGGACTGATTTTCACGAAATAAAAGGTCGAGGGCTTAATTCCATTTTGGACCCAAGGTCGAGGGCTTATTTGGCTATTTTGCCATTTTGAAACTATAACTTATAGATGTTTTATGCACAATGAACCTTGAGCTTGAGCAGAGTCTCAGCTCTTGCAGTTGACTTTGATTATTTTGAAAGCATTGGAAATTTATGAATCGTTTCCATACAATTTTGAGTACGTGGATCTTAATATGATGAGATTTGTAATAATTAATAAACTTCTACTCATTCGATAGGCATTGTACTTATGCATAAGGGTTTGAAAACATTATGTATGTTGCTTTGGATTGGTATTGGATATATGATTGATAGTACGAATTGATGTTGAATATGTAATACATATTATGGATCGATGTTGAAACATGTGATGGATATGATCTTGATTTAGATTATGAGATGATTCATTTTAAATGGTTATGTAAGATGGTATACTTGTAAGTACATGTTTTGTATTAAGAACAATATATGCTTAATTTTGCACTTATATAAATGACTTATTGAGCTTTGCTCATTAAAATATATTCTAACCTTTTTCAAAGTGAGCATTAAGTTGGGGAAGTATTTTGGATTTATCCGAAATCCGTCAAGGCTGAAATATCGTCCCAACTCCCCAAGAAGATTATTTTTGCATAATTCGGTAAAGTAATATTTTGTATGTAACAATAATTCATACTGTTTTTGTTACAGTACTATAGGACGGGATGTAGACTGAATGAATAAAATAATGCTATCTAAATTAGGCATCTTACGATATAAAATTAACACTTTATGGTAGACATTAAGATTATCCAATATAATGTATCTGTAATGAGTAGTTTGGATATTAGAATTATGGATCTGATGTTTGATTGATGTGGACTGCAAAATGATTGCTATGATTGGAAAATATGAAATGATTGAAATTTTCAGGTGGATTTAATTAGGGATATCTCTTATTTTAAGGGGGATATTTTCATTTTGTTTTATAGATAGAAAAATATTAGTGAGTATTGTTTAATAACTACACTGATACCAAATACAAATCATAGCAAAAAAAAATTGAGTTCGTAAATTTGCAAGATAGTAAAAGTATAAGATCACAAGTGTACATCACAATCTTTGGGTCATGACACCAATTAACATGCATCATGCAATTCGACCCATTAGATCAATTCATTGCATAAAACCATCAATAACCTTAGGTTACCATATATATCCATCCAGTAATCTAGCTAAGTCAATAGAGCCATAGGCGGTCTCATCTACATATAGCAAATATCAACAATTGCACATACATACAAATATACATGGTGTCTCAAGACATCCCAAAGCCAAACTCAGACTACATCCTAAAAGAACAACTAAGTACACTATGTAAACAGGGTGTTGTGTCTTTGTACAGCTAACCAAAATATGACAACATACCTCACTGTATACGTGATATCCTCAAGGGAGCAATAGAGAACAATAGCCAATAGTAGGTCTCTTATAGGCTCGATCTATAGAGGAAAAATAGGGAATGAACTATATGCTCTGTAAGGGATATATATATATATATATATATATATATGAAAACAGATTTAAAACATTTTTCCAATACCAAGAGTCCAACCTTGCATGTTGAGAGTGGTAAGTGCATAAATCCAAAAGATGTATGTTTAATCAATTCAGTATACATCTAAGTTAAATTGAGTATGCAAGCATCAAAGGTAATAAGTAAACCAATGTCACAAATCATATTCAATGTGAGAGAATCAAGCAACTATCCACATCAACAGAGAGTTATCTAAGATTAAAACATTGTAGCTATCAGTGTACAAAGTCTTAAAAGGACACAATCTATGGCCACAGACTAAAAAATCCAATCCTATTAATCTAATAGAACCAGCACCTATCCTATTTAGCTCATAAGACAAGCCAAAATGCTTCTTGGTATAATGAGAAGCATGGTACAGTGCTCTAGAAGTCATAGGCATTTTCATCTCACAATTTAAAGCAATTCCACTTAAAATCAAATTTACGTAATACCAAATATGCATAACTTAATAAACTTCAAAATGCCGAATGCTCCTTTTGTTTAAAACAACCTTGAAAACCATAATAGTTTAATCTTTCCAAGTCATTTTGAGTAATAAGCCAAGTCAAAATTGTAAACTTAAAACTTATATAAGTAATATGAAACCATTTTGAAGAACTTGAACTTTGACATTTTTATGGATATCAAGAGACCTTTGAAAACATGTTTAAAGAAATCAAACAAGCATTTTGGGACAAACTCATCATTTAGCCGAGAGCTAAACCAAATCCAAGGTTCCAATTTTCCAAAATTCAATGCATAATTGGCATTCAAACCGCATATCCAAATATGTCTTAAAACAACATTTCAAGAACAACAATAGATAATCAAACAGTTTATTTATATATACATCCATTTACACACACCAATAATATCAGTGGTTGTAGGGTTTCTAGCTTAATCCAAGCTCCCTTATATTCTTAACATGCCTATGTAACAATCCACATTAATGGATCAGTTTTTTACCCGAGCAAGCACTCATTCAATGAAATTTTTAGCAACGTGCCACTTATCGCTAGTGTTTAGATGCATAGATTTGCCACGACTCAAGCACCACAATGTTGCTAGTCACTTAATCACTGCACCATATGTTCAATACCAACATTAGTCACCATTATGTACCTTAGGAATCATAACTACTAATTAGATCAATCCTTACCAATGGTAAAAAGTTGAGAGTACCTAGCTCGCTTTCTTGCAGATTCTCACTTCATGACTCCCCCTATACATTCCCATCATTACATTAGTTGTCAACATTGTAATACTCAATTTAATTCTTAGTGTGTCAAGCCCTCTCTCGATTTTCCACTTTCCTTGGTAATTACATATAGCCAAAAAAATTAGTTTCAAACTTTAAAGCTCTAATCACCAACAATTCACAATTTAGCTATTTCCTTTACCTTTCTTGCTAAACCGAGGCTATTCCCACCTTAGCCCTTGAGTTCTTCTCTGTCACCTTGCAAAATACAGACACATTCAAAATTTGTTTCCTTTATTTCCACACAATCATCTAGCCTTCAAGATCACAAGAAAGCTCATTATCTTACCTTATATCACAATTCGTTGAAAGTTCATTTCACTATTCCTCTCGATCTTCAAATTTCCTTCCACCAACATACATACATTTTTGTTAGTTCCTCCATTGTAAGAGTTTAAGCTAATTACTCAAGACAATATCATCCCTTACCTTATTCCTTGGAAAACCCATGATTACTCATCAAAACTCCTCTCGGTTTTGAGCTTTCTCTACCCTAAACATACATAAATATGCCTTAAAGTTTAATTTCAAGTTTAAACCAAAACAACTAAAACCATTTCATGCTTACATTAAGTTCACCAAACTGTAGCCTTCCTCCAAGACTTCTCTCAATTTCACACCAAGCTGAGACTAAGGACCACATGCAAAGCCCTTTCCTTTATCCTCTACGCTCCTTTAAAAATGGAAGTTCATAGATTTGTCAAAATGTTGATGAATTTCCTTAAAGCAACAAGAATGGAATCGATTTCCTTGTATTTTCCTATAGCTGAGAGTTGTGAGGGAGGCTTTAAGGGTTGCATGCAAATTCTTCTAAGTGTAAAATGGCTTACACTTTTGGTTTAAGGGAGGGGACATGAAGAGAATTAACAATTTGTTTCAACGGCATATTAGGCTTGAATTAGAGAGGAAAGATAATTAGTTCTAAAACACTATTACATACAAATCTTGTGTTTTAGACATAATCATTTTTTTACTTTATTGGCTCCCATTAATCCATAACTCATTAGTGTTTCCTATTTACTTATTTGAGAATTCTATTGTGGTAATTAAGCTGAATTAAAGTCTTGGGGCTGAAAATTACCTTTCTGCTCCTCATTCTGGAATTCCATCAAACTTTACCAAGGTAGTCTCAGTATTATAACAGTCCACAATCTGTCCAAAATTTTCAAAAATGAACTCAAATCATCGATAATACAATAAGTACATTTACGTGGAGTAACATGTTAAAAGATTGCCACAATATATGAGAAAAGAAAAAAATGTAATTTTAAGATATTTAATGAAAAGAGTGTAATTATTTTTTGACTCCACTGAATAATATTTATGACTATGTCATTGTGTGAAAAACATGTGCTATTAAAATATTTTCATATGTGGATACAATTTATGTTCATAAAGCTTTTCAAAAAATGATACTCAAAATATTTTATACACAAATAGCCCATTTAGAAATATAAGATTGAGAAAAGAAATTGTTTCAAAAGAAGAAAAAAGAAAGAGAAAAGAAAGAACATGACAATAATTTTTTTTATAATTGGGGTAAGGGTGGGGTTGCTTGGATTTTAATCCAAGTATTGAAATATACCATAATTTTTTCTTAAGCTCAATCAAGAAGCTGTTGGCAAGAACATGGCATTAATTTTATGGATTATTATGTAATATATTATTGGTGGAGTTTTTAGACTCTACAAACAGGATTACGATGGTGACACATACTTTACTTTTTTATTTTTTAAATATTTTTTAAAAAGTATGTGTTACCATCTTAACCTCACTTGTAAAATCTAAAAACTCTATTAATAGATAGTAATCCTAATTTTATTTCTTAGATCATTCCATCTGCAAGCAAAAAGAATTTTGGCAATGGTGTAGCCACATGAAGTTGAGTGGGGCAAATTGATCGTACTCAATTTTTGAAAATTACATAAATTAATTTATATACATATGTATATTTAGCTAAAAAATAGTGTTTTTTCCAAATTGATACCACTAAAATCTGTTAAAATTAGTTATTAAAGGGGTCAAAAATAAATTTCATTTTCACTTATACATTTATTTTAATTTAAAAAATTTAAAAATTTTCTTTCATTACGAGTACAAATTTAACATGTGAGATTTGAAAATTCTTTAGCAATTAGCTTGTATTTCTATTATTTTTGCTAACATATTTTTAGTCTCATTTTAATTTTGGTTTATTACTTGATTCTTATTGAAATTCTTTCTTCAATTTGTTATGATTACATTTTCCAACTATAGCTTTTTTTCTTAATTACCTCTATAATACATAATATATGTGTGTTTGTGTGTGTGAGTTTGATCAATTTATAAATGATTGGTTTGTTGCTATTGATGCAGTAATTTTTAATACGTAATTAGTTATTCAATAGTATAAATATAATCTCAATACAAAAGAAAAAATATTATATTATATTATAATTATCTGATCAGGTCGAGTTTAGGTTTGAAATAGTGAATTTAAGCCGGATTTGATTTTTATCGAACCTTGATTTTCAAGCACATGCCCGTTTAACGAACTTAATATTTTTCTTCATGCTTGTCTAAAATTTGCTAGAGTAAGGCTAAGGGAGAGGGGTTTTTGGGTTTGCACGAATAATCCAACTCTTAAACAAGTGGCTATATTGACTCCACTAAGACAAATTCCTAGCTACGCCATTGCATTGGGGAGCCTAGTGTGAAACATCAAAGAGAATCCCATTGGAATACTATTTTGAGGACTGAAATCTTTGCTATTTTCATTGGATTTAATTTTGCTTAGGATGCATGCTTTAGACAGGTGATTACTGAATTGGATTCCCTACAGCTATTCAGAAAGTTAAAGTTAGTGTTAAAACTCGGGACCTATTAGCTAACGTTCTATTAGCTTGTCAAAATCTGTTAAATAGGGAATAGTCTGTCTCTATTAATCATGTCTATAGGGAAGCCAATAGATGTACAGATTGCATGGCAAATTTAGCATATGCTAGCACTGTTGAAACTATATTCTTTAAGGTCATGTTTGATGCATAGGATGATAAATAGGATAGAATGATAATTATCCTATCTTATGTATGGTTTACTCATTAAGGGGAAGATTGGATTGCAAGGAGGATTAGTCATCCTCCTAGTATAGGATAACTCAATCCTCTCCAAAAGGTAAGAATTATTTTTAATCCCATAGGATTAGAAATAAATACTTATATTTTATTATTTTATCCTTAACATTTATATTTAAAAATTAACTTAAATATTTAATAAATAGTAAGGATCTTTAATTAATTAATTAATTAATATAATTTTTTCCTTTTTTTCTTTCTTTTTTTTCTTGTTTTTGATTAAAGAAAAACTATAATTTTGATAAAATAATATTTTCTTTTACACATTTTTTAAATTATTTTTTAGAAAATAAATTTTCAAACATAAAAATTATTATAAAATATATTTTTTAACTAGTTTTTTCTTACATTTAAATTTTTATTTTTTCTTTCTTAATTTTTTACTTTTTGCCTGAAAAAAATGAAAGAAAAGTGACTATTAAACCATAAATTATTAAAAATTATATTTTTTAATTCATCAAAATTGAATTCTTAAATTTAACTTATATATTTCCTTTTTTTCTATATTTCCTTATAATTGACAAAAAAAAGAAAGAAAATAAAGAAACCGTAAAAATAAAGAAAAATATTTAAGAATAGTCTTTTGAAAAATTTAATGTAATTAAAAAATAAACTTATTTCCAAGAAAAACTCAATTTTCTAAAAATAAATATATTTAATTTACAATAAAAAATTATTTTAAATTTAAATCATATAAAAGAAATAAAACAAAGAGGAAAAAATGAAAAAAAATACAGAAAATGCTTTTTATAAAAATTCATTTCTTAACAAAATAATTTTTTTGAAAAAGTAATATAAATTTTTTAGAAATAATTTTTTATTAAAAAATCAGCTAATAAATTGAACTATTAATTATAGTATTATAAATAATATTTAAATTTTTAATTTTTAATTTATATCTATAACAAAAAAATTATATATTTAAATTATGTTACTTTAAAAAAGAATACTGAAAAAAATATCATTTTATACTATTTTTAATTTTATCCATAACAAATATTGTGAAAGACATAAAAAATCATCATATTCTATTATTAATCCTTATACACACCAAACATAAGATAGGATGATATAATCTAATTTTATACTATCCATAATCTTATATTATATTATCACATCCTCATCCTATGCACCAAACATTACTTAAGGTCCTCCGTTTGAAGTTAATTGTTTATTACATGAGGATAGTAGAGGAATTGGTTGTAATAGTTCTGTTATTTTTTTTATCAGTGACGGGACTAGATAATACTTCTATTATTGAATAAGGCTGAATGCTCAATTCAGGAGTTAACGTTATCGAGAATGTTCAATTCAGGACATAAACTTTTATTTTGCTCAATTCAGGATAAAACGTTTTCGATTTTGCTCAATTTAGATTTTTCAGCGTGTGTGAGTTATACGCACCGTTAAAGAGAATGGGTGACAATGAAAGGACTATTGCGACACGTGTTGAACTCATATGTTGTCACGTGTCTACGTATATTTTGCTATTAAAAGAAAAATAAGTATCTGTCACCACCACGTGTCCTAATCACACGCTGTCACGTGTCCACTACCGTCACGTGTCCACTACCGCCACGTGTCCCAATCACACGCTGCCACATGTCAATTGATGCCACATGTCAATTGATGCCACGTGTCTCACTTAAAATATTGTCACGTGTCCACGTATTTTTTGCCTATTAAAAGAAAAATAAGTATCTGTCAATGCCAAGTGTCCCAATCACACGCTGCCTCGTGTCCACTACTGCCACGTGTCCCAATCACACATTGCCACGTATCAATTGATGTCATGTGTCCCAATCACACGCTGTCACGTATCCACGTATTTTTTACCTATTAAAAGAAAAATAAGTATCCATCACTGCCACATGTCTCAATCACACGCTGCCACGTGTCTCTTATTAAATGCCGTTATTATTTTAACGGCGCATGTAATTCACACACACTAAAAAATCCTAAATTGAGCAAAATAAAAAATATTTTATCTTGAATTAAGCAAAATAAAAATTTATGTCTTGAATTGAGTATTCTCGATAACGTTAACTCTTGAATTGAGTATTTAGCCATTGAATAATGCTTAAATATGCTCTTCTTAAAAGAAAAAAAAGGAGAAAGAAAGGGAGAGGGAGAGAATCACGTTGGATGTTGTGATTTTGTCGACCTGGGAAATGATAGTGTACTTTGCAAACAAAGAATCAGCAAAAAAAATTTCGGGGCACAAACTTTATGGTTATTAAATTATTTTTATCTTTCCCAAATAAATATTCGTACTTTAGAAATTAGAGAAAGAAATAATCAATTACAAACTTCAACTTTTAAAAAAAAAACTAGAGATATGATGCATGCTTTAATAATTCTTTAATAAAGATAAGCCAAAACCTCCCCTTAATAACTCAGCGGCATGTCCGAAATCAATCAAAATTAAAGGAAAAAGATAAAGAATTGATAGCTCCATTTGGTGGTTTGAAACTTTGGATGTTACACGTGATGGAATACCTATTGGATTTTGTTTGGTGCCGAATATTTTCAGATCAGATAAATAGTATTTCAGATCAAATAATTAGTAAAAAATTCGTTGACAACAAATAGCACGGTTAAAATGGAAAAAAGTTAATTAGATTGGCTCGACTTGACTAATTTAATAAGGGTTTTTTTTTTCATAGGTGGTATGACAGAGAATGAGAATTGAACATTGAACCTAATTTTTTCTAAGGAAGAATAACAGTCATTAGATCAAGATTTGATTGTAATTTATTTAGAAAAGAAGATTTTTTTAACCCATTTAAATTCGACTGTTAATGAAATTGAACTGGATGTAAATGGATGGGTCTATTTAGTTCTCTTAGTATTTTAATTATATTTAAATTTTATAAATAGTATTTATGATCTATTTATAGGTTTAATTCTTATGAGTTTTTATATTATTTTTAGAGGTCTAAGGGAACCAAACATGAACGAACGTTATTGTCGTAACGGCTTCGCGCTCGACGATTTAAAAAAAAACGTTTAAAAACAAAGGGAGTCGCCACCAATCTTTTTTTATTTAGGTGTGATTGGTCACCTAAAAATGTTTATCTTTTTAACAAAATCTCAAAATTAATTAAGTTTTATTAAAAAGACAATTTTTGGTCTGCGAAAATAAAAATCGGGTTCGGGAGTACGGTTACGCGTGGGGAAGGATTAGCACCCCCACGATGCCCGTTAAAAAAACGGTACCATAATAATCATGTGTTATCCTTTAATTTTAATGAAATGGTCTTGAATTAATATTTATAATTAATTCCTTTTTATTCCATTTTTTTGAAGCCTTTTAGTATTTATCAAAACTATTTTTGTTATTTTTTTAAAAAACGGTTAAATTTTGTTTATCGAAAGTGAGTGTGAACCCTTTTGTATTGAATAATTAAATCGAATACTCCAATACTTTTGGCAACATTCGAAATAATTTTCCTCACCTAGAGATTTCTTAAGAATCACTACCTGTGACTTCTACAGAATCTCATCATCGGAAGGACCCACACCCATTTCGAAAATTATTATGAATGCAAATGATGCAAACAGATAATAAATGATGCAAATGAATTTTTTGATTTTTATATAAATATTTCTTTATTTATTTTAAATAAAAATTTTTATTATTGAAAAATTGCACTAAGTATCCCAATACTCTGGTAACACTTAGTGAACTTCTCTCACCTAGGGATCAGTTAAGAAATCACTACTTGTGAGTTTCATAACATCCCATCATTGGACATTTATTTAACTGAATTTAAATCTTATTATTATTTTCCTTTTTTTATTTTCTTTTAAAAGAACTTAATTATTTTTATTTTTTAATAAAATTTAAATTATTGAAAAATCATACTAAATATCCCAATACTCTGGTAACATTTAGTACGACTCTTCTCACCTAGGGATCACTTAAGAAATCACTACTTGTGAGTTTCATAACATCCCATCATCGGGACATTGTTTAAATTTAAATTTTCTTTGATTTCTTTTTTCTTTATATATATATATATATATATATATATATATATATATATTTATACATTTTCTAATCAATGATAATTAATGAAAATACAAGTAAAAGAAAAATTTTCAAAAGTTTTATTTTATAACATGCATTAATAATAATAATAATAATAACAAAAGTAGGACAAAATTAGGTGTCAACAGCTGCCTCTCTTTGCTCATTGCTGAAGATCAGGAATAGAGCAAAAACAATAGACACACTAATTTTGTCCGGTGTCGTAACAATTTTCGTCCGGGGACTCGATCGCTAGACGATTTTGAAAAAAACACAAAATGGAGTCGCCACCAATCTTTTTTGGCTAGGTGTGATTGGCCACCTAAAATCTTTTATTTTTTTTCAATAAAATCTTAAAGTTAATTAAGTTTTATCAAAAAATAATTTTTGGTCTGCGAAAACAAAGTTTGGGTCCGGGAGTTCGGTTATGTGTGGGGAAGGATTAGCACCCCCACAACACCCATTAAAAAACGGTACCACTTAATCATGTCTTATCTTTTGATCTTAATAAAATGGTCTTAATTAAACATTTAAAAAGAAATTCATTTATTTTGAAATCAATTTTTTTATTTTGCTCATTATTTGAAATTAAATTTTATTTTTATTTATGTTAAATTTATTTTTTTATTTGAAATAAATGAGAATCTTTTGTATTGAAAATTATTCCAAAGTACCCCAATACTTTTGGTAGCATTTTGGATAATTTCCTCACCTAGAGATTTATTAAGAATCGCTACTTGAGATTTATTAAGAATCGCTACTTGCGATTTCTATAGAATCCCATCCTCGGGAGATTTGCACTTATTTTGGAATTTTATGAATGCAAATGATGCAAACAAAATAGATATGATGCACATGAGAAATCCATTATTTCATTTTATTATTTTTTAATTCATTTATACTTATTTATTATTTTGTAATTTATTTATATTTATAAAATCTTGTTTTTATTGAAAAATCATACTAAATATTCCAATACGCTGGTAATATTTAGTATATTTCTCTCACCTAGAGATCAGTTATGAATCACTACTTGTGAATTCCATAACATCTCATCATCGGAAGTTATTTATAATGTATATCATGTTTATTTATCTTTAATTATTATTATTTTTTTTTATCTTCATTGTTATTGTTATTATTTATTCCAAGAGATTAATTGTAACAATTTTATATTCTTGTTTACTTATTTAAAAATTTTATTTATTTATTATTTGTTTATTAATATTAATTTATTTCATCGAACTAAAATTACTTGAATACCCCAATACGCTGGTAATATTCAAATATTTCATTTCGACTCTAAGGATTATCAAAGAATCACTATTTGTGATTTCTAAGAAATCCTATCATAGGATATTCTTTTAAATTTATATTTTATTTGTTTATTTATAATTTATATTTGTATTTATTTATTTGTTCATTTTAAATTTTATATTTGATTAATTTATTTCTATTTTTTATATTAATTTATTTAAAGAATTTTGAAATCGAGATAAAACCAATTAAATGTTCCAATACGCTGGTAACATCTAAAGATTTTTCTCGACCCTAAAGATTGTTGAAGAATCACTACTTGTGATTTCTTCGAAATCTTATCATCGGAATTTAAAATTTATTAATTCGTATTTATCATTTATTTATTTATATGTTTTTATTTTTTATGATTTTTTTTTCATTCATTTATTTATTTCTATATAACTCATTATTTATTTATTTGTTTGTTTTAAAAGAAAATAAAAAAAATCGTTTGACAACCCAAGAAAAAAAAATAATACACATACGTATACATATATGCTTGTACATCTCCTAATAGATAAGCATACAAGAATGAAATCCCTTATTATTAACATATTTTTTTTGAAATAAATAAACCAAAGAAAACAAAGTTGAAAAGGATAAAATAAAGAATATATGCATACCTTAAAAACCAAAACCTTGTCTTCTTCAAACAAACTCCACATCCCTTCACAACAGTATGGCAGGTTCGGTTTGATGATGCACAATGCAGGGATGATGGTTTGCAGCAGTGGTTTGGTGCATGGACAGTATTAAGACAGCAGCGGTGAGGAAGGCAATAGGCAGTAGGGTTTGGACACAGCGAACAGCGAAGCTTTGATGAGGCGTGGCAAGGCTCAGTGACACAGCAGCTTGTTGAGGGCGAGCAGGGTTCTTCACGCGGTACTTGGACTGGCAACTACCATGCAGAATAGGTAGGTTTTGGTTTATAAATACGAACGTCTTACACAGTGGCAAACATGAACTTCCACGTACTTTCTCTTTTCCTTCTTTATTCTCCCACGTTCCTTTCTTATTTTCCCTTTGCTGTTTTATCTTGACTTACACCTTTCTCAAAACAGAAGCAAATGGCGAGAGGATGGAGGTGGACACAGCTGGCAGTGATGGAGCTACAAGCGTGGACTTCACGAACAGGGATGATTGTGCAAGGGCAATGTGCTGCAGATGATGGCGTTGTAGGCAAGCAGAGATGATGGAAATAGCTTCGGTTTGGCAAGATGCAGCAGAGTAAAGCACAGAGACAAAGCTCCACACAGCAACAGAAAAAAGTGGCACGCAGCAGTAGGAGGTCTGAGTAGTAATGGTGATGAAGGTGATCGTGTGTTTCTTTTCTGTTTTTTTTTTTGAAGCAAGGTCACTGCAGAATGGTGACCACAGTGAAGAAGCTTATTTGGGCTGTGTTGGATGAAGTAAAGTGGCTTAGCAGTGTAGGGGCGTGCAAACTGAGCAACAATGACAAGGGCTGATGCGAGAATAAGCAGTGCAGTGATGATGGTGCGATGGAGAAGTAGTAACGAGCCAAGGTAGAAGGCAAGGATACTTGGATTTACTACGTTGGAAGATGCAAACCAGAAGCAAAATGGCAGTGGATCGAGGGAGAACAGGAGGCACCAAAATGTTTGTTATGCGATGCAGCAATGGTAGTGATGGAAGCGGCAGAGGCAGATGAAAATGATGCTACGATGGAGGAAGATGGTGGCGCTGCAGCAAGGAGCCAGGGACGATTCCCCCCAACAGCAGGGTTTTTCCCCCTTTTTTCCTTTCGTCTTTCTAGGCTTTTTTTAGGGTTTTTCTAGGGTTTTTTTTTCTAGGGTTTTTTCTTTTCTCCTTCTAGGTTTTCTAGGTTTTTTTTTCGTCTCCCCCTTAAGACACTTTATTCTCCTGTTTTTATAGCTTCAATATCTCTTCCTTAAAATCAGCCCTTAATTAGATCAATTTAAAAATCAAAATAAAAAGATCTCATACGTGATTCTCACTTTAATTTTTCTTGATTCATTTCCTTTTGGTTCTTCTTGTCATATTAATCCAAAATTTTGATATCTTTTCAAAAGACTTAAACAAACACTCAATTTTCAAGATTTCTTTCCAAAACCAAATTCCACCTAAATCTCATTTAATTTTCATGATTTTCTATTGACTTTCAATATTTCTCCAAGGTTTCCAAATCCAAATTTCCATTTTATTTCAAAATTCATATTTAAAGTCTAGTCAACATTTTTAAGACCAAACATATCTATATATAATTTAATTTTAGATCCAATATTTTAAAAGCTTAAATTAACTCTCGAAATCAAATTCTGAAATGCAATCGTTCGAGAATTGAATTTTGATCTTACCAAAAATGTGCTCGGACAAAAATGGTGTCTACATCCGGCTTATATTCTAGTCTCTTTTTTTCTTTCTTTTTCTTTCTTTTTTCATTTTTTCATTTTTTTTGAAATGTGCTCCTCTTGCAACAGAGGCAATGAAACTTTAAATTTTTCTTGAATGTGCTCCTCTTGCAGCAGAGGCAATGAAACTTTAATTTTTTAATTTTAAATTTTTTTTTGGAATGTGCTCCTCTTGCAGCAGAGGCTATGAAACTTTAAAGTCCTTTTCTGAAAAAGCTCCTCTTGCAGCAGAGGCGATGAAACTCTAAATTTTTCCATGAAAAGCTCCTCTTGCAACAGAGGCAATGAAACTTTAAATTCTTTACTGAAAATGTGCTCCTCTTGCAGCAGAGGCAATGAAACTTAAAATTCCTGGGATGTGCTCCTCTTGCAGCAGAGGCGATGAAACTTTAAAAATGAAAGATTTCACATTCAAAGATCTAGGAATTCACATCTAGAAATTTTGTCTCAGGAATTCACATCCGAGTGTTTGTTTCGGGAATTCACATCCGAAAATTCAGGTATTCAGATCTGAAAAATTTGTTCGGGAATTTACATCCGAAAATTTCATTTCATGGGTTCACACATGAAAGTCCAGGTATTCACGTTTGAAAAATTTGTTCGGGAATTTACATCCGAAAATTTCATTTCATGGGTTCACACATGAAAGTCCAGGTATTCACGTCTGGACATTTTGTTTCGGGGATTCACGTCCGAACGTCTAGGAATTCTCATCTAGATAATTTATATCTCATTTATCTCGTTCTAACATTGAAGTGTTTAATCTTATCTAGAACTTTGTTTGAAGAGCTTCAATTCAAATTTAAACTTTCGGGAATTCTATTTCTTTTCTTTTTTTTCTTTTTTTTTCTTTCTTCTTTTCTCTTTTTTTTTCTTTTTTCTTCTTCTTTTTTTTCTTTTTTCTTTTCTTTTTCCTCTTTTTTTGAACTTAGACTTAAATCGGGAATTCACTTCCAATAATTTAAGGATTCTCATTTAGAAAATTTCTATTTCGGGAATTCACATCCGAAAATCTGACTTGGGGATTCACACCCAAACGTCCAGGAATTCTCATCTGGATAATTTATATCGGGAATTTCTCTTCCGATTGTTGGTTTCGGGAATTCACATCCGAAAATCTGACTTGGGGATTCACACCCAAACGTCCAAGAATTCTCATCTGGATAATTTATATCGGGAATTTCTCGTCCGATTGTTGGTTTCTGGAATTCACATCCGAAAATTTGACTTGGGGATTCACACCCAAACGTCCAGGAATTCTCATCTGGATAATTTATATCGGGAATTTCTCGTCCGATCATTGGTTTCGGGAATTCACATTCGAAAAATTTGACTTAAGGATTCACACCCAAACGTCTAGGAATTCTCATCTGGATAATTTATATCGGGAATTTCTCGTCTGATCATTGGTTTCGGGAATTCACATCCGAAAATCTAGTAAATTTCTCACATTTCAACATTTTCTCTTTTTCTAAAAAAAATTTATTTTATCTTAATTTTTTATAGAATTCAAAGTTCATTATCTTAAAATCCAAATTCTTGCTTTAAAATTCTCGAAAATCATGTTTCCCAAAATTCCACTCAACTTAAAATTGAAAATTTTCCTACTCAAGGTTAAAATTTTTTCATTTCTTTCCTAAGTGCATGTGATGAATGCAATGCAAAGATTGTTAAAAAAATTATGCAAAAATGATGGTAACAAGGTTCACAAGACCATCCCTTCCCTCATCTTACCTTTCCTTCTTAACACTAATTCCACAATCTCAACTGGTTTTCCTTCATTCTTCACTACCTAATCACTCTGGTATATTCCCATTGGAGACTTCAAGCATTGATATACTTCATTATCGTCTCAATTCTCATTTGCCCCATATCTTCCCAAAAATTTGGTAATGCATGAATTTTCATGAATAGCACTATTCATTTATTCTTCATCGTTTCAGTTTCATAACAAATGCAATGTCATCACATTTTCTTGATTTTTTATTGGTATGAAATGGGATAAAAATTAAAGGAGGGGTATTTATGATGAATGGAATAGGAATAGTTTTGTCAAAGAGCAAGGCAACTTGAAGGAAAGAAAAGGCAACAATTATCAAACAACAAATATTCAATCAATCTTGATAGAAAATTTGGGATTCTTTCTCTAACAAATCTATTTCCTTGATGTCCTTAATCTCTTTGAGTTAATTGTATTGAGATTAACCCTTACTTGGCAAAATGTTTCCACCATGAAAATTTAAGGCAGAGATCTCCTCTACTTGCCAACTTGATCATCCATCCTTATTTGACTCGAACCGCCCTTTTCGGGTTTTCGATTTGAGTCATTATTTTTCTTTTTCTCTTTTGTTCTTTTTTCCTTTTTCTTTATCATTTTTCCTTTTTCTTCTTTTTTCTTTTTCTTCATTTTTCACTTTTTTATTTTTTCTCATTCATTTTTTTTATTCATCCCCAGCATCCTCATTATGGTCCATTATCATGGAATTACAATCTTCCTGCATTTCTTGGCCCAGTGTATGGTCCTCCAACTCAAATCTTCACATTTGATCAAAATGGACTTTTAAGGTACGTAATGTAGGCTAAGGTGAGGGGTATTGAAAGAAAGGACATAACAGGCCCAAAATTTGTGTTTTAAAGGGTTATAAACCAAAGGATCATTTTTTAATACATGACTCATTTAGGCATTTTGCCCCATTCTTCATCCATTCTTTTCATTCTAATTCCATTTTTTATTTTTCTCCCTTTTTCACAAATAACTTTAAAATGTAAAGGGGTTTTCTTTTATTTGCCCCTTAAATTCTTTCATAGATTTCAAGTGAACAAACTTCTTTCTTTTTCTTCCTTCTCTCTTCCCCCTTTTTTTTTTAGATTTTGCCCCCCGATGTGGAGGGTGATCCTTGGTGGGTTTCTAAAAAAAATAAAACAAACATACTAGGCTCAAAGGGGTTAGCAATGGACAATTTTCTTACAGTGAAATGAAGGTGAAAGATGGCCATTCTTCCTTTCAAATGTGAAAACTTTTATCAAAGAATCATTTACTAAGCAAACACTAACTTGTGGAACCATCTGTTACAAAACTGCATGTCAGCTCCCACCTTCTCTATGTACAAATCATATTTTCACTGCAATATTCATGCTAAGATTTTGGACAAGATCATCAACACGAATAAAGCTTTGGTAGAGTTCTAATCCCAAATTATTATCAACATCGATATCATATTTATCGTTTAAATATTTAAAAAATGGAGGAAACGTGGTGAGGTATATAAAGAAGACAAAGCCAAATTTGAATCAAGGAAGAAAGAGAAATGTGATGAAAATGCATGTGCTACTTCATTAAGATGATAAAAGATAAATGAAAGTCTATACATAAAAAGCCATTAAAGTTGGGCCATAACTTTAACCAAAAAAAACAATTTCACATCATCATGAATGACCCACCAAAAAGATCCTTTTTGTAGTTATCCCCTGGCATGGTTGGATGATAGGTTGACACTCATGCCTTTATCTCGAGATTCAATAGGCCTTTTCTGATCAAACTTTGCACTTTACGCTTAAAAGCAGGGCAATTTTCTATTGAGTGACCCAAGTTCCCATTATGATAGTCACATCGAGCATTAGGGTCGTACCATTCTGGATATGGAGGCTCTAAAGGCTTTAGTGGGATTGGGGTAACAAGCTGATTCTCAACAAGGTATTGGAATATTTCAGTGTAGGACCAAGGGGCTGGATCAATGTCGGTCCTTCTTCGTTTGTTTCAGGATCCTCTTAGGTTATTTTGGGTAGGCATGGGTGTTTGGAAACCCATTTGCCAACTAGACTGCGGGATTGGCTGATGGGTATTCAAGCTCGGAGAGATATTATTTATGGTGGGGTAATGGGTGTGGTACATTGGATAAGGATGATATGGAGCAAAGTCTCCCACATGTTGCCCCTCATAATTCATAGCATGAACATCTCCTCCATTCCCCGATGTATCACCTTTTCTTGCATTCATGGCATCATCTCCTACAAGCTTGCCACTCTTGATTGCATTCTCTATTATTTCACCAGAAATTACCATATCTGTAAAATTCTTGGTGGCATTACCGACCATCATTTCATAAAATGGTGTAGGGAGTGTATTGACAAACAGGATGGCGGTTTCCTTCTTTGTGAGGGGGGTTGAACTTGGGCAGCTACATCCCTCCACCTTCGAGCATATTCTTTAAAGCTCTCCTCATGCTTCTTCTTCATGCCTTATAAGGACAGGCGGTCTGGTGCCAAATCCTCAATGTGCTTGTATTGAGCGATAAATGCCCGAGCCAATTCTTTCCATGAATGGATATGGGCTCGATCTAGTTGGGTGTACCACCTGGCAGCTGATCCGGTAAGACTGTCTTGAAAAATATGAACCAATAATTCATTATTTTGAGCATAGGCAGCCATTTTCTGGCAATACATCTTGATATGAGTTGCCGGGCATTTGGTCCCATCATACTTTTCAAAATCTGGAACTTTGAACTTTGGTGGGATAACTACACCCGGTACCAAACAGAGCTCACTCGCCTCCAAAGAACCATATAAATCCATCCCTTCAATAGCTCGTAACCTCTCTTCAAGGAGATCTAACTTCGTCTGAGGCTTTAAGCTCTCTTTCATTGTTGGTACACCCATCTTCAATTTCTCTTGTTCTTTAGGATCCCCTGAATCATGGACAGAGATCGGGTCTGATGGGTCGAGAGGCTTTGAACCTTGTTACCACAATTTTCTAATTAGAAAAACCTTATCTTACTTCTTTCAAAAAAAAAATTTTGGAACAAACAAAATTTTTTTTCTTCTTTTTTCGAAAAATGAAGAGTATTAACATATTTACTGAAGTATAACAAGTGTATGATGTGAATTTTATGAAAATCATGTTATTTGTATATGTATGCAAATGGCATGTATGACAAAATCTATGAAATGGAACAATTTTTCTTCTTCTTTTCCCTTTTTTCATTTTTATTCCTTTCTTTCCTCTTTTTTTTTTTTGTTATTTTGTTAGTTTCCATAACTTTCTTCATTTTACATGTTGGGTATTTATGCCTTTACTTTAACCAAATCTTAGGGAGGAATAATTTCAATGAAAATAATCAATCAATAGCACATGTACACAAATTTGATAAAAAGAAAATTGAAAGAATAAACAAATTTAAAATTGTAAAAGACTTAGTCTAGTTTCTCAAAGACTTATCTACGAAATGTGATGCAACAATGCAAAATGCATACCAAAGTTCAAACTGAAATTTGCCCCTTACTTATCATATTCACTTATTAACTTAAGAGGTTAAGTCCGAAACAAGTAAGAGAAGTTGAAGAGTAATCTTAAACCATATCAAAATTGTTTCAAAAACTCTCTCTCTTTTTTTTGTTTTTTAATTTTTGGTGAGAAGAAACATTATTAACCATGAAATGCTATGTAAAATGTTCAGGACATGACACAATAATAAGACATTGTTGAAAGACATGTTCAAACAAAATGCAATTTATGCAAAATGCAATTACAATGAAGATCAAATTCTATTTTATTTCACCTAACCTTCATGATTCTAAAATGCACATGACATGAATATCAACATATATATACACAATGATGATGAAATGAATTAAAATGATACATGTCCCTAACATGTTTGAGAAAAACGAATATTTGTATTCACAATACCTAGACACTAATCTTATTATTCTTTAATCCAACATGCAAGAAAAATGAAATTCCTAACTAAACCTGAACATTCTTCTCAGTTTTTCTAAAATCATTTTTCTTTTATCACCAAACAAATTTTTTTATTTTCTATTTTTTCTAAAAAATAAAATTCACATTCCCTATTCTATTTTTTTTCAAAAATTGATTTTATTTCATTTTTATTCCAAATCAAATTTTTTCTTTTATCACTAAAATTTTCTTTTTATTTTTTTATTTTTCCTAAAATTCACATCCCCTATCGATTCTTTTTTCAAAAATTAACTTTATTTCGTTTTTATTCCGAATCAAACTATTTTTTTTAATTCTTTTCCACACAAATTCAAGGACAATTTTTTTGTTGACATCTTTTTGTTCAAAAATTTTTTTTTTATGAGATAATCAAGAAAAGGGAAAAAAATTTTTGTTTTTATATTTTCATTAAAACTCCTATACAACCCAAAAATAATAAATATTTTTTTTATCTTGTCAACTTATTCTTTAAATTATTCAGAAAAGGAAAAAAGGAAAAATCAATGAAAGATTTTGTTAACTCTATTTTACCTTTATTTAGAAAAAACGTCAGCTCTCTTCGTATTTTCCATTTATTCCCATTTTTATGTCCATATTTGGAAAGAAATCCCTCTTCTCTTTTTTTTTAAGAAAAATTATTCCCATTATTTTGAAAGAAAAGTTTGTTTTATTATTTTTTCTCACACTTTCTTTTTTTCATTAAAACTTAGATTTCTTTCTTTTTATTTTACAAAATCTCTTTCCACAATTTTATTATTATTATTATTATTATTTTAAAAAAAACTCCTTTTTGAAAAGCAAGAAAAATTTCTAAGACTTTAATTATGAACAATTCAAACCAAAATCCATAGTACATTTATTATTGATACGAGAAATGGGGTCAAATAATGTTTCCTCTTATGTCCTAATATCGGGATAATTTCTACAAAAATTGGACACTGCTCTACCTAAGGCTGGCCTCTTAGGTTTTTCTATATGCTGAGCTGAGTTTTCAAATCTAAAGGTTCCCAAATTATACCTCACTGTCGTCCACACTAGACTAGTAAGATTTAATTTGAGTGGGAGTATTTTGATTGCCATTGCGGAGGTGATTACCTCACGAGAGCAAAGGTACTCTACTCCCTCCTAAGAAGGACTGAACCCGGGTATAGAGCTCATGTTATGCAGATGCAAGTGCAAGTGTGTGCATGAGGGAACACGCCAATCATTCATCACACTACGACTCTAATACTATATGTCCAAACAATTTATTAATAACAATATATACAAATATAAAACATAAAATAAATAACATAGAATGCAAATGCAAACAAAATTATTTTTAAAATCCAAGTGAATTAAGTTTAAATATCAATCAAGACCATTAAATTAAAACTTTGGATAACACATGATTAATGAATGGCTTGACCCTCAAAAGCGTCCCCAGTGGAGTCGCCAAGTTGTCGTAACGGCTTCGCGCTCGATGATTTTAAAAAAAACATTTAAAAACAAAGGGAGTCGCCACCAATCTTTTTTTATTTAGGTGTGATTGGTCACCTAAAAATGTTTATTTTTTTAACAAAATCTCAAAATTAATTAAGTTTTATTAAAAAGACAATTTTTGGTATGCGAAAACAAAAATCGGGTTCGGGAGTACGGTTACGCGTGGGGAAGGATTAGCACACCCACGACGCCCGTTAAAAAAACGGTACCATAATAATCATGTGTTATCCTTTAATTTTAATGAAATGGTCTTGAATTAATATTCATAATTAATTCCTTTTTATTCCATTTTTTTGAAGCCTTTTTGTATTTATCAAAACTATTTTTGTTATTTTTTTAAAAAACGGTTAAATTTTGTTTATTGAAAGTGAGTGTGAACCCTTTTGTATTGAATAATTAAATCGAATACTCAAATACTTTTGGCAACATTCGAAATAATTTTCCTCACCTAGAGATTTCCTAAGAATCACTACCTGTGACTTCTACAAAATCTCATCATCGGAAGGACCCACACCCATTTCGAAAATTATTATGAATGCATATGATGCAAACAGATAATAAATGATGTAAATGAATTTTTTGATTTTTATATAAATATTTATTTATTTATTTTAAATAAAAATTTTTATTATTGAAAAATTGCACTAAGTATCCCAATACTCTGGTAACACTTAGTGAACTTCTCTCACCTAGGGATCAGTTAAGAAATCACTACTTGTGAGTTTCATAACATCCCATCATTGGACATTTATTTAACTGAATTTAAATCTTATTATTATTTTCCTTTTTTTATTTTCTTTTAAAAGAACTTAATTATTTTTATTTTTTAATAAAATTTAAATTATTGAAAAATCATACTAAATATCCCAATACTCTGGTAACATTTAGTATGACTCTTCTCACCTAGGGATCAGTTAAGAAATCACTACTTGTGAGTTTCATAACATCCCATCATCGGGACATTGTTTAAATTTAAATTTTCTTTGATTTCTTTTTGCTTTTATATATATATATATATATATATATATATATATATATATATATATTTATACATTTTCTAATCAATGATAATTAATGAAAATACAAGTAAAAGAAAAATTTTCAAAACTTTTATTTTATAACATGCATTAATAATAATAATAATAACAACAACAACTACTACAACAATAAAAACACAATAATAATAATGATAATTTTTTAACTTAATTAATTTTTTTTAATTTTTAATTTTTTAACAAAACAAATAAATACTGAATAAATAAACAAATAAAAAATATATACCTAAATGGATTTGGGCTAGGAGCCCAAAGAATGCCCCTTCAAATGGCCCAAAAGGACAGCCCAAAACCCAAATGCTGGACTGGGCCTGGTCTGATGGATTTGGGCGGCAAGGCAGGTAGCGGACTGGGTCGGGTTACCGGTGCACGGATCTCGGATCCGGGTCGGTGAGGGGCGCGGGTCAGCCAGCCAAAAACTCCCCGTTTTTGCTCCTTGATAAAAGGCCCAAAATTTTTTTAATCCCTCATTTGCAATCGGCTTTAAAAAAAACATCAAAAACTTCAAAAAATTCTCCCAAGTGCCGAGGGCTGCCGACCACCATGAGCAGCCGTTTGCCGCCATGCACCGCCGTACTCCGGTGTCCGACGAGTCACCCAAGAACGTAAAAATGTTCTTTTTTTCTCCTCAAGCTGGATCTTACCTTCTATTCTCTCAAAAAAACTCCCTAATCCAGTAGATCTACAGCCTCTTTCCCTCCTTTTTTTTAATACTTTTGCTTTCTGAGCTTAGGACTTCAGATCTGGGTTTTGAAGCTCTCGAGCTTCATTTTTTTTGCTTGCTTTGTGTTTTTGCTAGTTTTAGGCTTCGGATTTCAGATCTGTGTTTTGTTGTGTTTTTTTTTTTGGATGTGTTTCGGTTTGTTGTGAATGGTTCTTGGGTAGTGGTCTATGGTGGTTTATGGATGAGGAAGGCGACGGTCGGGATGGTGGTTTGTGGCTGTTCTGGTGTTGAAAATGGTGATGGACGAGGCTGAAACAGTGGCTCAGGAGAGGGTTATGGGCTGGTGGTTTCACGGTGATTGGTGGGTTCACGGTGGTGGTGTCTCGGTTGTGGGGCTGGTATAAGGATAGTAGTCGTTTCGGGACAAAAGGCGGTGATGGTGGGTTGTGGGTGAAGTGGGTCTCGGGTAAGGTTGTTGAATGGGGCTCGATTGTGGTTGCTGTATGCGTGTGCTGGGGTTATGAATGGTGGCCGAGGGATGGTCATCAAATGGGGCTACCAGTTTGTGGGTTCTGTTGTTGCAAGGTTTTAGAATGGTGAAGGGGTCTGCCGGGATTAGAAAAATTGACCCTTTTTGCTCTCGATTGTTGGTTCTTTTTAAACAAATTTAGAAGCATTCTCAGGCTCAATTCTTAGGATCTTCTCCTTATTTTTCGGTCCATTGTCAGGAACGGGATCAATGGTGGATTTGGCAGATTTTTCCAGTGAAACCGACGGCTGAACAAAGGGTTTCGGCCTAAACCAAGGCAGCCAGTCAATCCCATTAAATGTGATTGATTGGAAACAAATAATAATAATAATAATAAAATAAGAAATAAAAATAATAAAAATAAAAACAGAAAATAATAATAATAATAAAAAAAGAAGAGGAAATAATAATAATAATAATAATAATAATAATAATAATAATAATAATAATAATAATAATAATAATAACAAAAGTAGGACAAAATTAGGTGTCAACAGTTATTATGTTCATGTTCGTTAATTTAATTTTTTTTAATATTGTTTGTGTTTGATTTGTGTTCGTTAAGCTCATTCATGAATATTAACGAACATGTTCGTGAACATTAAACAAAAAAATATACAAACAAATTAGATTCACCTTAATATATATGATGCCAATTAAAAAAATCATAGATAAATATGTAATTTTAATAATTACATATTGAAATGATCTATAAGTATGTAACTTAAAAATTTATTATTATCGAGCAACAGACTAACATTAAATGATTTATTAAACGAACGAGTTTTAAATAAACAATGAATGAGTTTGTTCGCGAATATAAACGAATAAACTATATTTCTGTTCATGATTATTTGTTAAAATTAATAAATGAATATAAATAAACAAAAACCAAACATATTCTCAAACGGTTAATCAAACATTCTGTTCGTTTATATTCTTAATTATTCTTTATTTACATTTGTAAATGAAAAAAATTGGAAATAAGTTGAATGTCATGACGATTTAATGACATGAAGGACAAGAAATCTACTTTGTTATCATGTTTTCTATTTTTATTATGGTCGAAACTTGTTATGTTTTTTAATTTTTAGTTTGTTAAAATAATTTATATTATGAATGATAAACAATAAATATGATTATGCATTTGATATGATTTTATTTGAAGTTATTGTTTGATGTCTATTTCAATTTTGTATTTTGTTTGTTTACTAAAATATAAGATGATTAATATAATTTTTTATTTTTTTATGCAAATTGGACCAACTCATTTAACCTATTAACCCTTAAGACCAGATCTGATCTTTTGTTTTTTTCGCTAATTTAAAGGATAATTTTTAGACCCTGACTTCAATGGACTTGGTATGTTAAGACTGGACCGAGACTAGCTCGAGAGTTCTAGATACAACTCCAGTAGTCTATTAAAATAATCGGATCAATGTGACTTATCTGATTATTTGCTGTCCCATCCACCAACACCTCTATCAACCTGAAAGATATGGAATCTCAAACGGATTGTTTAATTAAAATCTGTGTTTAAACACTTACATTAAGAAAATATAGATGTAGTGTAGAGATTAAAGGATTGATTTCAAGGATACTGATACTGTCACAAAAAAAATTATTTATATTTTCTTAATAATAATAATAATAATAATAATAATAATTAGTTGTGCAATTTCTGTTGTGAACAAAAGTAGATTGCATTATGCCTTTTCCAATCTTTATTACATGTGAAGACAAAGAGAAAAAACAGAAAAGCATGGACCTGAAATATATGCAAAAGCCGAAAATCAATCAGCCTGAAGAAGCCACCTTTTAATTCAATCGCAGCTTGCAGAATGGGTCAAAGTGCAAACCAACGGAAGAGATCAAAGGCAATCCCCTCGATTTCTTTACTACTATCCTCACATACCGACCGTGAACCTCTTCAAGTCTGTGAAGCCTCTTATATCCCACTGTTGTCCCTTCCACCAGTTTCTTGCCATCTACGTAAATTTCATGCCTTACGATCCTTTGACCAAGCCCGATTGCCTCTTGAATTCTGACCACATTGAATCTCAGCCCTCCATTTGGTACTTTGATTTCAATCCAATGTTCCTTTTTGTCATCATCATCCCTTGGTGCCCAATATGTCCACATATGATCACTATCAAGCACATTCTCGGGACCAAAATCACCGCCCTTTCCCCCTCTTTGGCTACTAGCTCTAATGACACATCTCTCTGCCAAATTGGTAGAAAATATTATGTCAATTGCACTACTAAATTCTTTTAATCTCCGAACATCTGTTTCAGATATAAGCCCTGTTGAATTGGGTGGTACATTAAGTAACATCACACAATTTCTTCCTACTGAATTGTAGTAAATCTCTAAAAGCTTGCTTAAGTTCTTTGGGGACTCTGATTTATGCCAAAACCATCCTTTTCTGATTGAAACATCACATTCTGCGGGCAACCAATTAGTCCCTTTTGGATCACCCGTATTGAGGTAACTGCACCATTCAAACAAGAAGCAGTCCTGTTAGTTGGAAAGTTGGCAGTTCACATGATGACTTTATTGATACAATAAAGTGCGATGTAATGGGGTACAGCTGCTAATCAAAGTTATTTTGTAAACTGCAATAACAACTACTTTTGACAGTTCAAAAGCTTCAGGACTTGGACACCAGACACTAACTAAAACAAGGGATTACATGTTTTTTAACTAATTAATCAACGCAAGCTAAAACTAGACCTCACATTTTGGGTTTTTAATTCGTATTTGTGTCATATAAAACACAAAAATTTTATGTTGACAAAAAAAATACAAAATTTTATTTTTTTCTTTCATCATATTCATATATAATTTTTATTTAATTTTAACCCGTGTCACGTTTATGTTATGTATTCTTATCTTTTTCATGTCATATTATCTAGTGGTGTTTAAAATTGCTAAATCTAGCTAAAAGTGACTGGAATATGAGAGCAAGGAAAAGAATCCTTTCAAATCACTAACTAACATATACGGTGACAGATAAAAATTTATAACAAACTTAGAAATATTTTGTATTCACGTTTTACTAATTTTTATTTTATTTGCAATATTACTCTATGTAGAGTTCAAAGTGTAGAAGTGAAATTATAAACCCAAACAACATTTCGTATACTTACTCAACAATGCTTGCATTTCCGATTGACAGCGAGGTACGATTTATGGTAGACCAGCAAGTTTTTCCGGCAAATCCTTTCTCATTTCCCACCCATCTCACATCGGGGCCAGCATCTGAAAATATGTTGATTGAACTCTGCAACTCTCTCACCATTGCAAACCAATCGGTGAAGTAGTAGGACATGTTCTTCGCATTTTTACCCTTTGCCCCATCAAACCATATCTCCTTCACGTTCCCATAACTGGTAAATGCATATGACAAATATTTTCCTTCTTATGATTTTGGAATTTTTATGAAGAATAAAGGGAAGATTAATAAAATAAAAAGGTTTTGTTTTGATCTTACTTCTTAAGAAGCTCTTGCAACTGAGCTAAGTAGTACTCATTGTACTCCAAATCATGTCCATATCTTCGATCATGGCGATCCCAGGGCGACAGGTATAATCCAGCGTCGATACCGCCATGAGCCTTGACTGCGGTCACAAACTCTTGCACCACATCCCCATGGCCATTTTTCCAAGGACTAGATACAACAGAATGATCAGTATACTTAGAAGGCCACAAGCAAAAGCCATCATGGTGTTTTGCAGTGAGGATCATGAGAGAAATCCCTGCTTCTGCAGCTGTGGCAACCCATTGGTCGGCACTGAGACCGACAGGGTTGAATATGGCTGGGTTTTCTTTTCCGGTGCCCCATTCGGAGTCCGTGAATGTGTTGACACCAAAGTGAAGGAACATTATGAGCTCTCGTTGTTGCCATTTCAATTGGGAAAACGTTGGGAGTGGTAGGACTGGAAGCGGCGGTGTTGGGACTTGCTCACGCCGAGAAATGGCCAATGGTGACTGTTGAAGTACTATTATTATGCATAAAGAACACCAAAACTTAGCCATAAACTTACGGCTCTTTTTTGTCTTTCCCTCCCTAATTGTTAATCTAATATGTTAATGGTGAAGAGATGGATGAAAGGCTAAGGGAATGTGACCATAGAAAAAAAAGGGTGTGGGAGATTCTCTGTCAATCTAAAGAGAAGATAAAAAGGTGGAAAGTGGGGAAGCTTTTTATTCCATTTTTGTTTGATTCTTCTCTTGGTTTAAAATTGTAAGAGCATTCACGGATTGCATTGGCCTTTCCATATTTTAAGGTCATGTGAAGATTGGACAAAATACAGTGATTGCAAATGTCATTAATTTTCAATAATTTTGATTTTTTTTTCTAAATGGAGTTGGAGATTGAGATTGAGATTGCTTACAGGATATAAAACATGGGGAAACTCTTCTTAAATAGTTCAATCAAAAATTTGTTGACAATAATAATTTTCATTTTAAGCATTAATTTAATAATTATATCCCTACTTTTAAGATGTGATAGTTATATATAAATTAAAAATTCAAATTTTAACACTTGAATTTCTATTTCCCAAAGCAAAAGACTTCCGTATCCCTTCTAAAATATTTTTTAATAACTATCATTTGTATCTATGAATTTTAATTAGTCCAAGTTAATGGACCTAAACGTTGTTGATGACATCGAACTGCATATTCTAACAGATTTCTACCAATCAAATGATAAGAAAGACGTGACTGTCATAAACTATCGTATAATTTGTCATATCAATCAAAAGTACGAACCCTAAGCTTTTAAACATCTTTTTCATTTGAAAATCAAAATTTTATGCTTGAAGCGTGAAGATAAAATAGGAAATTAAGAGGGAAATATCGTGAATATGGACATGGTACCATAGGTCATTTTCGATCATTTGGTAGATTGAAATCTGTTGAGTATAGTTGATAAACTCCGGTAACTTATTTGAAACAAATTAAAGTTTGGCAAGAAAAATAAAACTTTCACAAAGTTTAATGAACATTCATGTAATTACTTAAGAAATTCTCAGAAAAGAAATAAGGAAAGTAAAAATAACAAGGCCTTGGTGTTGGAGATGTCGGCGGCCATTTATTCCCTAGATCAGGCTGAATAAGCCATTGAAATTGAACCCATTGTCATCTTCCAAAATTCTGAAAGATGTTCATTTGGAATTATCGCCATGCTTGGCGCCTACATAAATTACTGTGCTAATAGCATCTTCCAAAATTCTGAAAGATGTTCATTTGGAATTGATGAGGGATATTTAGGCACAAGGGCATTTCGGTCCTTCAGCATCTGTGGTCGATTTGACCTTACTAGAACCCCTTCAGGGCTGACACCTGAACGTGCCAGCTCTGGCATCATCATTACTATGGAAGCATAGCTCGGCCCCTGACGCGTCGGTCTCCATCCAGGTGTCATCGGTTACCTCGGGACCGATCACTCTGCTAGGGAATCAGCGTACGCGTGAATGCCTTGGCGGGAACCTGACGGGGCATCCATCAGCCGACCTGTATCATCGTACTGACAGGTCAGCGCCTTACTATTCGACCACGTTTCTTCCACCTGTGCCGAGGTTGGAGACTAAGCATGAAGTACCTTACCTATAAATAGCCCCTTCACATTCACGTTAGGGGCAAGTAGAAAAAAACTCTCCCGAAACTCTGCCATTCTTGACAACAACATTTGGCACGCCAGGTAGGGGGCGACTCTAAGGTTGTTGTCCAGAATGGCACCCAGAAGGAGAGTTGCAGAAGATGAGGAACCAGTTGCGCCGGTCAGTCCAAATACCACACCCGACGACCAACCAACCAACCAATCCAAAGGCCAACTCCCACAGCTGAACAATTCTATCAGCTCTCCCAACAGTTGAAAAACCTTACCGAATTAGTCCAGGCTCACGTCCTCACGCCCTCACCAACCCAAAAGCCCCCGTCGAGAAATGACACCGACCAACCTGACCTTTCCCAAACACCCTCACCACCAAGAGAAGAGGTAAGCGCTAGTACCTCTTCCCAACCAGAAGTAATGGAGAAAACCAAAACCAAAACCCAACAGAACTTCCTCGACACCAAAAGAAGTCACCGAAATGCCTCTCTCTCAGCCCCCAATTCCCAAAATCACACCCATGACCGGTTAGAAGCAAGGATGGAAGCGGTAGAGAAACAGATACAAGAGAGAGAACAGATCCACATAGACGAACTGAAGCTGCTGGAAACATCGCCATTCCTAGAAGAAATCGACCGCGCCCAGCCCCCCAATGGCTTCAGAATGCCCACGATAGAGGCGTACGACGGTACATCCGATCCTTTTGACCACTTGGAACTTTTTCGCGCTAACATGTCCATACAGGGAGCGGATGACCCGTTGATGTGCAAAGCGTTTCTGGCCACTCTCAAAGGAGCAGCTTGAGCATGGTATTCCGGCCTGGCTCCCCGATCTATCGGTTCATTCAAAGAGCTCAGTCACTCATTCTTAACTCACTTCATCAGTAGTAAACGAGCTAAGAAAACTACTCTGAGCCTAATGGCAGTTAAGCAACGGCCTGGAGAATCACTGAGGGAGTACGTAACAAGATTCAACGCCGAAGCATTGCAAGTCAAGGACTTGGAGCAGTCTGTGGCAGTAGCCGACCTCATGAATGGCCTTACGGATGACGAGTTTCATTTTAAATTCTCTCTCTCTCTCTCTGGAACCCCCTAAAACCCTTCCTGAGCTCTTGCACAGAGCAGAGAAATACATCAATGCCGAGGAAACCATGTCGGCCAGATTAAGCACAGAAGACCATAAAGATGACCCACTAAGCCACAAAAGGAGGGGGAGAGAGGACGAGAAAGACCGGGGAAGCAGGAAGTTCGGTAGACTAAATGGCCACCAGGCCAGGAAAAGCCCAGAAAGAAAGGGCTATCAAACTTATACTCCCTTAAACACTACAAGGGAAATAATTTTAATGCAAATTGGGAAGGACCCTCAGCTCAAGTGGCCAAGGCCGATAGAGCCAAACCCACAAAGGGTTAAAACTAAGTGGTGTGCGTTCCAACGAGATCCTGGCCACACGACCGAGGAATGCACTGACCTCATGAATGAAATAGAGAACCTAATCAGAAGTGGTCGCTTGAAAAGGTTCGTCCTAAATGAAACGAGGCAAGACTTTAGAAGAGGTGGATACCAGCAAAAGAATTTCAACAACCGGCCTCGAACGGACTACGGAAGACCTCCACCAACATGGAATGCAGGAGAAAGGGGACAGGGGCAGAACCGAAATGAAGAAAGGACCGGAGGTAATACAAACAGGCCTACAGCAGGGATAATCAACGTCATAATAGGGAAACCACCGGCTTTCACAAGAAAAAAGGTAACAACCATCATGGCCATAGGCTCCTCGGTCAAGAAGCCCAGATCTTGGAAGGACGAGCCCGTATCCTTCTCTGACAGGGATCTTGAAGGTATAGAATTTCCCCACGAAGATGCAATAGTTTTCAGCGTAGTCATTTACAACCACGTGGTAAGAAGGATTTACTTCGACAACGGAAGTGCCGGAGACATCCTGTATTACGAAACCCTGAAGAAAATGGGAATTAAAGATAATTGGCTAAAGCCGCATCCGACGCCACTGGTCGGGTTTGGCAATGAACAAGTCCCTGTAATCGGCACCATAGTCCTTCCGCTAACAATGGGTACGGAGCTGAGGACAGTGACGGCAATGGTAGAATTCATGGTGGTTAAAGTCCCCTCCGCCTATAATGCCATTATTGGCCGACCTAGCCAAATGCAGATGAGAATGATCGGATCAGCTCCGCATCTAAAAATCAAATTCCCAACCCCTCATGGAACGGGGGAAGTCTAAGGAGATCAAGTGACTGCCCGACGTTGTTACATGACCGCAATAAAAACAAAAAGAAAAGCCGAGGAGGCCATGGCCATAGAAGTACCCGACCAGCGGCCTGAGCAAGGACGTGGCCGACCACAACCAGCTGAGGACCTCATCAACGTCCCCTTTGACCTAGAGGACCCCAACAAGCTAGTGCATATTGGTTCAACCCTAGAAGGAAAAGAAGAGTTAGTACAGCTAATCAGAAAAAATGCTGATCTGTTTGCATGGAGGCCTGAAGGCATGCCAGGGATAGACCCAAGTGAAATCGTCCACCACCTTAACATGGACCCAGAAGCCAGACCAGTGAGACAGAAGAAGAGATGTTTTGCAATTGAAAGACAAGAGGCGATCAACGAGGAAGTGACGAAGCTCCTTCGAGCAGGATTTATCAGGGAGGCCCACTACCCGAAATGGTTAGCCAACGTAGTAATGGTGAAAAAGCATAACGGAAAATGGAGAATGTACGTTGATTTCACCGACCTTAATCGGGCTTGCCCAAAAGACAGCTTCCCTCTACCAAATATCGACAGATTGGTTGATAATAGTGCCGAACAAGGGCTACTGAGCTTCATGGATGCCTACTCCGGGTATAATTAGATCAGAATGCTCGAGGAGGACGAGGAGAAAACCGCATTCATCACAGAAAAAGGTCTATACTGTTACAAGGTTATGCCTTTTGGCCTAAAAAATGCTGGTGCCACCTACCAGAGGCTGGTCAACAAGATTTTCAAGGAGCAAATCGGAAAGACCATGGAAGTCTACGTGGACGACATGATTGTAAAAAGCAAGGAGGTCGGAACACACTTGCGAGACCTGAAAGAGGCCTTTGAGGTCCTCAGGAAACATAATATGAGGCTCAACCCCCTAAAGTGTGCCTTCGGAGTAACTTCGGGAAAATTCCTAGGCTTCATGGTCAGTCAGCGAGGCATCGAAGCTAATCCAGAGAAAGTGCAGGCCATTCTAGACATGAAACCGCCGACCTCAGTAAAAGAAGTGCAGAGGCTCACTGGTAGAATAGCCGCCCTCAACAGGTTCATGTCAAGATCAAGCGATAAATGCATTCCATTTTTCAGAACGTTGAAGAACGTACGAGAGTTCAGATGGACCGAACAATGTCAAAAAGCCTTTGAAGAACTCAAGGCTTTTCTCTCCTCCCCACCAGTTCTGTCCAAACCGTGGATCGGGGAAATGCTATACTTATACCTGGCTGCAACTGATCAGGCAGTGAGCTTAGTGTTAATAAGGGAAGAGACCGGGGTACAAAGGTCGGTATACTTCGCCAGCAAAGTACTACAAGGGGCTGAGCTCAACTATCAGAAAGTGGAGAAGCTGGCCTATGTTCTTGTAACCTCGGCCAGAAAACTGAGGCCCTATTTCCAATCACACTCGATCACCGTCTTGACCGATCAACCACTCAGACAAATCCTCCAGAAACCAGAACTGTCAGGAAGGCTAATTAAGTGGGCAGTAGAGCTCAGCGAATATGATCTGCAAATTAGACCTCGGTCATCCCTCAAATCTCAAGTGCTTGCTGATTTTGTGGTGGAGTATGTGTCAACAGAACAAGCTACACAAGGGAGCCCGAAGATGGAAGAACTAGAGGAAGAGAAGGCATGGAAGCTTTATGTGGATGGATCAGCAAATAGCAAGAGTAGTGGGGCCGGGCTAATCCTAGTCAGCCCGGAAAAGGTCAAAATACAGTATGCCCTCAAATTCAACTTTAGGGCAACAAACAATGAGGCTGAATACGAAGCACTCATCACGGGGCTGAAGTTAGCAAAGGAGTTGAAGGTGGAAGAGCTAACCATTTTCAGTGATTCCCAATTAGTGGTAAACCAGGTGAACAAAGAATTTGAAGCCAAGGGAAAAGCAATGATTAAATATTTGGAAAAGGTCGGACTGCTGCTCTCAAATTTCAAAAAATACAAAGTGAAACAAATTCCAAGGACCGACAACACTTTGGCCGACTACTTATCCAAAATGGCCATAGGTTCCAACCTGGGTCTTATGCTAGGAGTTATAGTGGAAGTAGTGGAGCAGAAAGCAATAGCTGACGAGCAAGAGGTAGGCCGGATCGTAGAAGAGGCAGGATCGTGGATGACCCCATACATAAGATTCTTGACTACAGCAGAAGAACCAGAAGATCGGACTCAAGCCAGATCCATGAGAACGAAAGCCCCAAGATACACCCTCATTGACGGAAAACTTTACAGAAGATCATTTAGTTTGCCTTATCTTCGATGCCTAAGCCCGATCGAGGCAAACTACGTTTTGAGGGAAGTGCACGAAGGAATCTGCGAAAATCACATCGACCCTAGAGCCCTCGCACACAGAGCATTGAGGCAAGGTTACTACTGGCCCACAATGCATAAGGACTCAGTCGACTTGGTAAGAAAATGCAACAAATGCCAAAGGTTCGCACCGATCCAACATGTTCCCTCGAACGATCTCACCTCGGTCACAAGCCCTTGGCCATTTATGCAGTGGGGGATGGATGTGCTGGGACCCTTCCCACCAGCTACAAGACAGAGAAGGTTCGTTCTTGTCACCATTGACTATTTCACAAAATGGATTGAAGCCGAAGCCCTTGCAAATACCACAGAGAAACAAGTTCAAAATTTCTGTTGGAAGAACATCATCTGTAGATACGGGCTTCCAAAGGCAATTATCACCGACAACGGAAAACAATTTGATAATCCAAAATTCAGGAGTTGGTGTGAAAACTTGGGCATACAGCTGCTGTTCACGTCGGTAGCACATCCTCAGGCCATTGGGCAGGCCGAGGCGGCCAACCGAACAATCTTGGAAGCCTTGAAGAAAAATTTGGATGACAAGAAAGGGGAATGGGCCGACCTATTGCCCGAGGTCCTCTAGGTACTGAGAACCACGACAAAAGTCCCAACGGGGGAAACTCCATTTAACCTCGCCTTTGGGACCGAAGCGGTAATCCCCGTAGAAATAGGCATGCCAAGCTTACGTGTACAGTTGGACACCGAGCTCGAGAACGAAGAAACCCTGAGAAACAATCTGGACCTCTCCGAGGAACACAGAGACCGAGTACTTGTCACAATGGCAGCCTACCAGCAAAGAATAACGGGATACTACAACAAGAAGGTTCGAAAGAAGCCGATCAGACATGGGGATTTATTCTTAAGAAAGGTGGAAGCCTCAAGAAGAGATACAGCTGAAGGAAAACTAGCCCCAAACTGGGAGGGCCCTTACGTGGTTAAAGAGGTAGTCCGCACAGGAACTTACAGGTTACAGGACATAGATGGCAAGGAAATTCCAAGGACTTGGAACGTCGATAACTTGAAGGTCTTCTACCAGTAATCAGCCGATATGAATCCTTGCTACCCCTATTATCAGCTCAGCCAGCTCAGCTGGTCTTTTGTTTAGCGTTCCTACGCTCATTTTAATTTTGTTCATCTCGCGTCAGCTCAGCCAATGTTTGGCCCTAAGATATGTAAACCATTCATGAGACAAAGTTATTGAAAGGAAAGAGGCTGATCTTTTTAATAGAGGATAATATCCACAAAACGCCATCAAGCATTACAAAAAGTTCCAATCTAAGAGAAATTCACAACGGAACACCAAAGTAAAAGCAGTACAACACAACTGTATAAAGAAAATCAAACAGCAGCATCATCCTGAACCTCTGACCCCACATCTTCAGTCTGAGCCAGGGTGGCAACAGTAGCCTCGCCGTCAGCGCCATCATCCTCGGCAGTCGAAGGTTCATACTGAACTATCTTAAGATTTTCAAGGGAGATCATGGACAGGTCCAGGTCGGGATACACGTAACCGACCTCACTGATAGCCAAGGCAAAGGCACCTGTCACCCCTTCTGCGTTTGCTCGTTTTGCTGCTGCATCAAATTGTGGGGTATTCTGAAAATCGGCTAAAGCCTCCTCAGCCCTGAGACGTCTGGCCTTTTCCTTGACCTCTTCAACTCGGCTCGGCTCTTGCTTTTGTTTTTCTACCTCAGCCTTAAGCTCGGTCAGTAGCTGCTCGGACTCGCACCCCTGGCCCTCCAGCTGCTCTACCTTCTTCGAAAGAGTATGGCATTTCTCACGATAGGAACTATAATCCTTATGCAGCTTCTTCACCTGATCCTCGGCCCTTGTAGCGTGGGCCAGAGCAAGCCAAGAGTGATGAAGGCTGGCATTGACATTCACCGAACAAGGGGAGTTCATCTTATCCTTATCTACGCAAAGAAACGAACTGAGTACTACAGAATAAATAAATAAGCAAATGTGAAGAAGAAAAAGCTAACCTGCCGGGGGGAGCATGGACTTGGCTAGTTTCCGTGCCACGGATGCACTCTCGAAAGCACTATTCGAGGATGCAAGTTCCACAGTAAGCTTGACATTTTTTGGGACCTCGGCTCTTGCTTTCGGAGTGTCAGAGATGTCCTCCACACCTCGGGCCCTTTTGGGAGAGGGCTCACTCACCTCGGCCTCCGTGGTCTTCCTTTTCGACTTGGATTGTGATCGAGTCTGTCTGGATCGAGATGGAAGTGGTTGGCTGGCACCCTCAGTTGGAGGCTGAGCTGCAGGACGAATGTAGTCGAAAATGTTGAAACGACCAGACATATTTGCATAAAAGCAAATGGAGTTTAATAATCAGACCAGCCATTAAGAAAACTAGAACCAAAACCAACTAATTACCAGGTCGGTCTCGAGAGCCGAGCTTTGTCAAAACTTCGGGGGAAGTCAGAAGTTTGGCATCTAAGAGAACCCTACCATAGTCCCTCAGCTTATTTATTTCGTGATGGGCTCTAAGCTCCTCACCAAAGTTATCACTTACATCGTCAGCCCCCTCTTTCATTTTACCACGGCTATTAGTCACTTGCCACTCACCAGGGCTTATTAAACTAAAAAAATGAAGTTTCCAGATTTTATTTGACGAAGGTATATTACTAAACAGTTTTTTACGGAGACGAGCTGTTGTATAGTACCAACTCTTATCTACAGGGCTGACCTTTATGGAGAAGAACGACTTGAATAGCTTAAGGGTCAACGGAAACCCCAAACCCTCACACAAAACCAAAAAGCCGACGATATGACGCCAGCTATTTGGAAGCAGTTGAGAAGGTGCTAAACCATAGAAGTTCAAGAGCTCAACCACGAAAGGATGAAGGGGAAATCTAAGACCAGAAAGGACGGCCTCCTTATAAACCCACAATCTGGATTTACCTCGATCCTGTGTGACCCTATCGGTACCACAAGGTGGATCTATCTTAAACTGGGGAGAAATATATTGGCCTTGGCAAAGTTCGGCGAAGTCCCTCCTTGTAAACAAGTTAGGACATGCCTCAGGAAGAGCCCTACCTTTCAGAGCCTTCATAATCGTCAAAGAAGCTTGACGAGAAGTGGAAGGCTTACCCTGAAGTTGGCCGAGGTCATGAATTTGAACCCCAGAAGCACGAAGGCTATCCTCTAAAGCCTGCTTCTCTTCGTCTTGCATAGGCTGGAGCCACCAAAGTGCCTTAGTCCTACGTTCTGAAAAAAGCTCGGCCGAGGCCACGAAGCCGAGGCCACGGAAGCTCTATCCTCGAATACCTCAGCCCGTTCGGCCTGATCGGCCTGCTTATCTTGACTATTTAATCCTAACTTAACCTCGAGCTCGCGAAAACTATCCGAGCTATCCCGGCTAGGATGAGTAATAATCTCTACCGAAGAAGAAGACATAAGGAAGAGGACTTACCTAAAAACGCTCAGACTTATGGGGGAAGCTTGGAGCGACCTGAAGCGAAATGAAAACCAAAGGGAAAGAGGAGACGAAACTTAGCTGAATGAGCAAAAATGAAGGAGACTCCCCTTTTATAGAAAATCCGCGGAAGGTAAAAGGTCACCTAGAGAACCAAAACGGCCTACTCGGGATTCATGAGGAAAGATCGCCCTTGGATGATCTTGGAACTATCCAGAGCATATCTATTCCTACGGTCAGGATGACACCAACCTTGATTTAGCAAATCAAGGAAATCAGACTTTAATGTTTCTGATTTTTTTCAACCACCTCGTCAGAACCTAACGATGGAATCCCAAAAGACTAAAGTACTCTCCAGAACAATCAAACCATTCTTTTCTCAACCACTCAACCTCCTACCGATAGCTCGGTTCCCCCGCAAGTGCATCCGAGCTCTTCGACCCGCAAGTGCATTCGAGCTCTTCGACCCGCACGTGGCACGTGGCATCCGAGCTCTTCGACCAGCACGTGGCGTCCAAGCTCTTCGACCGAGCTTAATAACCGACTTCGGGGGGACAGAATGATGAGGGATATTTAGGCACAAGGGCATTTCGGTCCTTCAGCATCTATGGTCGATTTGACCTTACTAGAACCCCTCCAGGGCTGACACCTGAACGTGCCAGCTCTGGCATCATCATTACTATGGAAGCATAGCTCGGCCCCTGACGCGGCGGTCTCCATCCAGGTGTCATCGGTTACCTCAGGACCGATCACTCTCCTAGGGAATCAGCGTACGCGGGAACGCCTTGGTGGGAACCTGACGGGGCATCCATCAGCCGACCTGTATCATCGTACTGACAGATCAGCGCCTTACTATTCGACCACGTTTCTTCCACCTTTGCCGAGGTTGGAGACTAAGCATGAAGTACCTTGCCTATAAATAGCCCCTTCACATTCACGTCGGGGGCAAGTAGAAAAAAACTCTCCTGAAGCTCTGCCATTCTTGACAACAACAGGAATTATCGCCATGCTTGGCGCCTACATAAATTACTGTGTCAACAGGTCGTACGTTGTTTGTGATTTCTGAGCTTGTTTTTTTTTTTTTTGAGCATGCATGGAATTCCATTTGAGTTTTGAACAATAAAATACACACACATATATTTATGTGATGGAATTTTATTTCCAAGTAAAACTAAAGAGGCTTTGCTAACTAGTGATATATCATCATCGTCATTAGTCTTTATTTCCAATATTGGGATAAGCTAGATGAACCAATATATGATCTCATGCTAAGTTGTCAGCATGAATTCTCTTCCTCCACTCATTTCAATCTAAAGCAATGTGTTTTTCCGACTCCTGTTCCATTATATTTTTTTAGATTACTTCTTTCCAAGTTTTATTCGATCTTCCCTTAGCCTTAACACTTTTTACATTATTCATAACCTCCACTCTTCTAACGGAAGTGTTCATAAGTCTAAGTCGTACGTGTCCAACCCAACTTATAGACTTTCACTCATCTTGTCTTCAATAAGTGCCACCCTAACCTTTTTGCAAATGTCTTCATTTCTCATTCTATTTTTTCTCGCATATCCGCACATTCATCACAGCATTCGCTTTTCCACTACACTCATCTTCTGCGCATGCAGTCTTTTAGTTGCCCAACATTCACTGCCATAGAGCAATGTTGGTCTAACAACTGTCCTGTAAAACTTGCCTTTCAACTGTACAAGAATTCCTTTGTCACACAACACACCTATAACACATATCCACTTGCTCCAATTAGCTTGTATCCCATTACTTACATCACCATAGATCTTTCCATCCCTTTGTACAATCGACCCCAAATACCTAAAATGATCTTGCTTAGGGATCGCCACCCAATCTAGCATCATTATGTTTCTATCATCCTCTTTTTTTGAATTGAATTTACATTCCAAGTGTTCAGTCTTAACTATGCTTAGTCTACATTCTCTTGATTCCAACGTCTATCTCCATAGATCTAACTTCGCATTAACCTCCCCCCTAATGTCAGCACTCAAGACAATATCCTCTGCAAAGATCATACACAAAAGTACATTATCTTAGATAAATTTTGTCAACTTGTCCAATACTCTAGCGAACAAAAATGGGCTTAACGTCGACCGTCAATGTAGTCCTACTGTGGTAGAAAATTCACTTGTTTGCCCTCCACACATCTTCACATGCGTTTTTCCATCTCTATATAAGTCCTTAATTATTCAATATATTTCACAAGGACTCCTTTCTTCAACAAAGACTACCACAACACCTCCCTAAGCACTTTATCATATGCTTTCTCCAAATCTATAAAGACCATATGCACTTCTTTACCTTATACTCGAGAACACTCTGCAAGTTGTCTAACCAAGTGTATTGCTTCATAGTTGACTGGCTAGGCATCAAACCAAATTGATTCTCCAATATCTCTACAATCTTCTTTAATCTTCGTTCTATCACTCTTTCCCATAATTTCATCATGTGACTCATTAGTTTTATGCTAGATAGTTGGAGCAACTCTGAATATCCTCCTTGTTCTTATAGAGAGTTACCAACAAACTCTTCTCCATTCCTAAGCCATATTATTAATGGACCAAATCTTATTGAAAAAATTTGTCAACCACTTAACTCTTACCTCTCCAAGGCATTTTCAAACTTCAATAGGAATGTCATTAGGCCCAATAGCTTTCTCTATCTTCATCTTCTTTAGTGCCTCTTTTACATATATCTCTTTGATTCTATGCATAAAACATTGGTCTAAATCCTCATGAGGCAATAACATATTGTCCAAAATTTGGCATTGTCCATCATTAAATAGTTTGTTGAAATAATCACATTACCTTTCTTTAATATCATTGTCCTTCATTAGAGTCTTTTCCTGCTCATACTTGATACATTTTACGACTTTAGGTCTCGACTCTTCCTCTTTCTTGCTCGGCCAATCTATTTATCTCTTTCTTTCCCTCCTTTATGTCCAACTTCGTATAAATCTCTTTCATCTCCTTCCCCTTAGCTTCTCCCACTGCCCTATTTGCTTCCTTCCTAGCTAACTTATATTGTGAAGCTCTCTTCGGTGTTGTTCGTCTTCAAAGTCCTATAGTAATCATGCTTAGTCTTTATAGCTTCCTTAACTGATTCAGTCTACCATGTTGCATCCTTTCCAGTTGATGCTTTTCCACTTGAAACTCCTAGTATCTCCTTTCCTACCTCTCGAATATGTTTTGCCATCTTGTTTCACATTGCGTTTAGGTTTTCCTCTGTCGTATAGTCCCCTTTCTAGATTGAACTATTTCTACATATTGCATCACATTCTTCTTATAGCTTCTACCATCGAATATTTGTAATTCCTTCCTATTGGTTCTTTCAATGTCATTTACGAATTTTCATGTCTAGGACTAGTAGTTAATGTTGCTTGATAACATTCTCACTTGGGATATCTTTTCAGTCTGGACAACCGTGTCTATCCCTCCTTCTAGTAAAAAAGAAGTTTATCTGACTTGCGCTTGGCCCACTCTTAAAGGTTATAAGGTGAGATTCTCTTTTCCTAACTAGTATATTCACTGGGGTTAGGTTGTAAGATAAAGTTAAATCTAGGATAGCACATTCACCCTCATTTCTTACATTGTAACTAAAGCCTCCATCTATGTTCTCAAAACCCTCTTTACTAGCTCCAACATGGCCACTAAAATCACTACTAATACATAAGTTTTCTCCTACAGGCACTTCTTGTACTATTTTATCTAAATCCTCCCAAAACTGTTGTTTACTAGCATTATCAAGTCCAATCTTTAGCGCATATGCGCTAATAACATTCAAAACGTCCCCTCCTAAAACTAACTTAACCAAAATAATTCTATATTCTTGTCTCCTAACTTGTACTACATCTTTTTGATATTCTTTATCAATGATGATACCTACACCATTGGGTCTCTATCTTTCCTTGTATACCAAAGCTTATACTGCCAAAGTGTTATATCCCTAACCTTCTCCCCAACCCATTTGGTGTCCTAGAGACACAAGATGTTAACACTCCTTCTACACATAGCCTTACAAATCTCCACTAACTTACCATTAAGCGTATCTATGTTCCAAGATCCTAATCTAAGCTTATGATTATGGACTAACTTCTTTACCCACCCCTGTCCATTATGGTGTGAGAATCTTTACCTATTGGGCACCACACCCAGAAATCAATGTGTCATGTCACTTTCAGGCAACCATTTAGCAACCTTTGCACATTTTTCACTACACCTGAGCTCAGATGAGTGTGTGACTGAGTAGAGGATGCCCCAATGAATATCATGTAGTGGTTCATCTCATAAAAATTGAAAAAGTTTTAAGTAGGTTGTTGTCCAAACCTATTGCCAACCTTCCTCCTTCATTTGGGCTTGAGACTGACTATGTTCAACACAAGCAAAGTTTAACTAGTGATATATATAGTAGAATATTCTTTAGCATTATTATATACTATAATGTTATTTCGCTTTAGTTCAAGATTTTTTTTCAAATATTTATAAGTAGAATAAATTTTTTATTAAACAAATGATAAAGAAGAAGAATTTTAAACTAAATAACAATAAAACTAATAATATTATAAATAAAAAATAATTATTTTAAAATATTATAATTTTTATTTTTGATATCTTTGTGAGATCTGAAAATTCTTAACCTATAATTAAAATATTAAATTATGGATATAATGAAAATAAGGTTAAATTGTGAATGAGTGATGGAGATTTAAGCTATAATTTATAAAAGATTAACCTCTCTAAGTGATTTGGAGAAATTAAAGATTTAATCAAAAATAAACTGTGGAATTATTGGATTTAAAGATAATTAAGACTAAGTTGTTTATAGAAATTGAGGATTATATCATTTAAATGTTTTTTTGGTTACAGAGGAAATATTAAATAACTGCGGATAAGGGTGCTTGGATTCGAACCCAAACTTACAATATGCCACAACTCATCTTTAACCACTCGATCAAGAGATTGTTGGCATATTATTTAAATTTCAATGTATAATTTCATGATAATTAAGCTATTTAATTTTGATTGTTGGAGTTAAAATGGATTAAGTAGGATATTCAAGTTAATTATCGAGGTGATATTATAATTGAATGTATAATTGGACATTAATCAATCTAATAAAGTTAATTAATGAAGTATGGACTAAATTGGATTAAGTGAAAATTAGCAAAATGCACCCTGTTTTAATTATTATTTTGCATGTACCCCTTTTGTAATTTATCATCACCTAGCTTTTGGCCAATCAAAGGTTGATATGTGTGATAACAGCGAATTTCTACACTTGATAAGTAGAAAAATGTGATAACTTAAGATATTACTAAATAGAAATCATAATAATGTAAATTAAAATGATGAAAATTTAATCAAAGGTGCCAATGGGTATATCAAAATAAATTAAATTAAAAGGATTACTAATGGAACCAAAATATTTAATTAATTGTGTATGATTAAATTCAGTGGTTGGAGATTATTCTAGGAAATTGAAAAAAAAATGAATGAAGAAAAAAATTGAGAGAAATATATACAAGGAATAAAGACATATATGGTATATCATTTAACATGGACATAATATAAAATATTTATAACAAATAAATATTTATATTATCAAATATAATATAATTGTATGTAGTTGGTGGTGGGAATATAATAATAATAACAACAACAACATAAAAAAGAAAATTTATTAAGTACATCGACAAGCATCCTTTGGAAGCTTGTCGAGCATAAAGTTTGCATATAGCAGACTAGCAAAAAAAATATCAAAACAGATCAGAGGAGTAAGGCTGACCGAGAGAGGAAGGTTGGCTGAAAATGATGAGGGAGAGAGAAAGAGGAAGGGGATGGAGGAGTAAGAGGGGGAGTAGAAGAAGGGGTTGTTGGCTATGGGTTTGCCGGTAGTGATGCATCAAAAAGAAAGGAGAGGAACGGAGACCTGCCCCTACCGTTGATACCCTAGCTTATGCTGGTAAGACTTCAACCAAGAAGATAAAGGATGAATTGGTAAGACTTGAATAAAAAAAACGAGAAGAAAAGGAAGAAAAGGAAAGTAAATAGAAAGTGTCGAATTGAGATCTACCATTGTGGTTGGCGCTAGTTTTGTTGGTGTTGGTTGGATGCAATGGTGGAGAAAAAAAATATATTGAGGGAGAACTACTACTACCAACCGAACCAAGTAGCAGCAGGAGAAACATGCTCCGGAGCAAAAGGAGACAGGGAGGCGAAATAAGGCGAGCAGATGTAGGGGAGGTTGAAAGGGTGGGTTCTTAAGTGCGAAATAGAGTAAGAGCTTAGGTCCTTGGTGCCAAAAAGTAGTGTAGATGCAAGTGTCATTGGGGCTGGAAACAACCGAAACAAGGCGAGGGAAGGAGGAAATGGGCACTGGAAAAATTAGGTAATTGTTGGTGTTGAGGTAGAACTGAAGTAAGGTGTTTTGGGCTAAGCTTGAGTGCTAGAAAGGGAACAAGACAGTGTCAAAGCAAGGTTGGAGATAGAGGATGGAAAAAAGGCTAAAGGCTGGAACATTGGGTGAGTTTTAGGGTTTCATTTGGTGCTAGAAACAGGGGATCTTTAGGCTATGAAATGGAGCTAAGAGATAATGTTTAAGAGGCTGATTAGAAATTCTTTTAGTGCTGTCTGAAATAGGGAAGGAAAAAATAGAAGAGAAAATAGGGGAGGAAGAAGAGATTTTGTGAAAATTGTTCTAAGCTAAAGCTTAGGAAGAAAATTCATGAACATGATAGCTTGAAGTTACATGGCTTCAAGTGGAAAGAGGAGGACCTTTCTAATCTTGTGGTGTTCCAACGGCATAGAGTGGTGAATTATGGAGATTCGGCTAAAGAGCTAGCTTACAAAGCTTTCTGTAAGATACTTTTATAAGATAGTAATAGTATTATATTTTATAGTTTAGAGTTTTGATCTTTGATGATGAGTTATTCATGAAATAATGTTAAAATACTAAGAGGACCACAATTGGTGGTGAGGGTCTTAATAATAATCATGGTACTGTGTGACGTCCCCGTCACTACATCTTATCATCTAACTTTTTCCATTTCTTATACGACTTAATTTGATTTAGTTCATCAATGTCATTCATTCTTCATTCTTAAACTTAATAGCTAATAGCTCGATGTAATTAATTTACTTTCAATAGACAGAATAATGATATGTATATATATATATCATTCCATACCATAGGATCTTACACATCATCTTAACTTAAATCCCAGACATCTTATATACATAATTGCTACTTGTACTGTACTATAGCTGAATTACAATTTACTTTACATAAGCGCATAAGTATACCTTCTATACTAACTGGGAAGTGTGTCATGAAGGTACATTTCTATCTCTCAAAAGCAAGCTCCTCTATTCGGGCGAGGTTCACTTTAGGAAATCTGTAGGAAAATGTTCGTAAAAGGTTGAGTTTACGCTCAGTAAGAAAAATATGTAAAAGAGCGTACTATGCCTCTATATGCATTTTTTCTGCTTGGCTCTATAATGTCATGTAAATCATTATAAAGCATGCATCATATACATCTTTCATGTATCGTTTGCAACCATGCATATTTCTTTCAAATGGTATAGGCAAACATACTTTCTTTAAAACATGCATCATCTTATTTCTTTAAAACATCATACTTCATAACTTACTTCAAAACATACATTATATAATTTAAATCATATGGAGACTATGTATACATATTCAAGTGATTGCATCATCATATAAATCATTTATACCCATTTATATGATTTCAATCCTATATTAGAACAGTGTTGCACCATATAATGGTCAGGGATTCTCTCCTGCCTTAAGTAATTGAGGACCGGACTAGGGTTCCTCGCTCAACATAAATAATAATGAGGACTTGATCAGAGTCTCTCAGCCAAGTATAGGGATGCATGATCATAGCGTGGTCCATAGTCTCAAAACATTTATCATATACTTCTTCAGAAAACACTTTTGTGTTTAAACCAAATAGGCTTTGAAATCTCTTTTCATACAGGGCAGTCGACTGGCCTCATAGTGCAGTCGGCTGCAGCTTCATAACTTCATTTATCGAAATTATTTTCATTTAAAATTCTGATATTTTCTATTCTGAAAACTCATGGGGGCAGTCGACTAGTCCATATGCAGTTGACTGGTTTTCAAACATAATGCTTATTAAGAAATAGTAGTCGACTGGTCATATAGCAGTCGACTGTTTTCGAAATAGAATGCTTTTGATAAACATAGCAGTCGACCAGTCTTATAGGCAGTCGGCTGGTTTTGAAACAGAATACATTTTAGCAAATAGCAGTTAACTGTCCCATATAGTAGTCAATTGGTTTGAAACAGAATGCTTACTGGGTAAATAGCAGTCGACTGGCTTACATAGCAGTTGACGGTTTGTCTCGATTTTCGAAAAACTTCTCTTTGGTTGTCTCTAGGCAGTCGGCTACTACTTAAGGCAGTCGGCTGCTCCTAGCGTAATTGGCACTAGGAGTAAAGTGCGAAAATGCAACTTTTCCTGGATTTAAACAGCTGGTACATCTCTCCAAAACACTTCAAAATGCATCAAAACATGTGAACATAGCCACCCTACGTCCGTTACATAAACTCCTTACCTCGATTCCTTCGAGAACACGAAATCACTTGGTGCGTCAACCCTAGCTTTTCACTTCTTTAAAGCTGTAAACATCATACAATTCAAATCTTTAAACAATCACTATACACATATTATATCAACTTAGCACAACTCCATACAATGAACGAAATTGAAAGAATCCTCTTCTTCTCTTACCTTTGCTAGTGACCAAAATTTCAGATTTTGAGATTTCCTCCAGTACTTGGATTTAATCTACCAAACTTCGTATATCACTTAACCTAGTGACAAGGATTGATTTTCTTTCAACAAACTTAACGAATCGATGAGAGAATGAGATGGTTTGTCAAGAAAATTGGGAATGGAAAACTTGGAAACTTGGAGAAGACGATGGAGAGGGCTGGAAAGGGTTGCCGTGGGTGATGGCTGATGGGGATAATGAGTCATCAAGCTTCATTTAATGCAAGATTATCCCATAAATCTTAGCCATTTCCTTTGACCTTTTGACTTTTAATTATTCTTCCTTTCATTTATTCCACATGTCATTTTTAATTACATTAATTAAATTTCTAGTTTTGATTCTTTTCTCATACTCTAATTATTTTCTTGATGTCAAAATAGTTTCTTTGACTACTTGACTATCAATCTCATTAGTCCTTCATATATTTCATACATCTTTTATACGTCAAAACTTTATATTTTCTTCATCATTTCAGATTGTAATACTTTACAATTATGGAGGAATTACATAAAATTAGGGGATTTCCCATATTGCAATGAAATGATTGTGGAATGCTATTATGGTTTATTTGGAATTGTTTGCAAGAAGCTTTAGTTTTTGAAGCATTATGTTACCAGATTTTATATGAAAACATTTTATGAAAAAAGGTTATTGTATTCCTGTGTGAAATCCCTAATTTCATGTAATTTCATTATGTTTGTAAAGTATTTCAAACTAAAATGATTAAGTAAATATGAGAATTATGAAGCATGAATGATGTGTGGAATATGAGAAGATATAAGGGAATTGAAAGTTAAGTATTCAAGAAATAAATTATGATATTGTAAGATTTATTGAAGCATGAGAAAAGATTAAATGTCAAATTTTATAGTGTAATTAAATGGTATATGTGGCATATAAATGCATGGAAGAAGAGAGATTAATGGTCAAATGGTCAAATAGTCAAAGAAATGGCTGAGATGATTAGAGAGATAGGGAAGCATTAAATGAAGCATGAGTCATCACCATCCTCATCAGCCATCAGCAATCGACAACCCCTTTTTCCCTGCCTCTCTTGTTCTCTCCAAGCTTCTAAGTTTTTCCTCCATAGCTACCTTGACAAGCTCCCTTATTCCTCCATCGATTTATTTAACTAGTTAAACGAAAATCGATCCTTGTCACTAGAGTAAGCTATATCCGAAGTTTGATGGACTGAATCCAAGTAATCAAGGAGATCAAATTTCTGTCAAAATTGGTTATAGACAAAGGTAAGAGAAGAAGGTGATTCTTTCAATTTTATCTATGGTTTGGAGTTGAGTTGAATTGGTAAAGTAGGTTTATAAAGTTTTCTTAATGGTTTGAGTTATGAATTTTGCAGCTTTGAAGAAGTGAAGAAGATCATTAGTGCAATCAAGTGATTTGCATTTCGAAAGTGAATTGAGGTAAGGAATTTATGTAACGGACGTAGGATGGCTATGTCCACATGTTTTAAGGTGTTTTTAAGTGTTTGGGATGACGTACCAGTTGATTTTAATGCAAGAAATGTCATTTTCGGGTTTTACTCCTAGTTACCAAAATGCTAGGAGCAACCGACTACCTAAAGACAACAAAAGCGTAGTTTTTTGAAAACCGGGACAAACCAACCGACTGCTATACAAGCCAGTCGATTGTTATTTTCCAGTATGCATTCTGTTTCAAACCAGTCGATGCCATATGGGACAGTCGATTACTTTTACAAAGAAAAGCATTCTGTTTGAAAACCAGTCGACTACCCTGTTTTCAGAAGCATTCTGTTTCAAAAACAGTCGACTGCTATATGACCAGTCGACTGCTAATTCTTGAAAAGCATTCTATTTGAAAACCAGCCAACTGCTATATGGACCAGTCGACTGCCCCATGAGTTTTCAGAAATGAAAAATATCAAAATTTTAATAGAAAATAATTTCGATAAATGAAAATATGAAGCAGTAGCCGACTACCTTATAAGGCCAGTCGACTGCCCTGTTTGAAAAGAGGTTTTAAACCCTTTTTCAAGAAAGTATAAATGTCATAGAAAATAGCTATATGACAAATGTTTTGAGACTATAAGGTACTTAATAATTATGAACTTCTGTATATGTTCATGGCTGAGGAACTCTAGTCTAGCCTTCAGTGCTACAGATGTCACCCGACTAGTGTTCATTGTAGCCACCGATGTTTGACCAAATAGTCTCTGTTATATATATTGGGGAAGGGAGGATTCCTGGCTCCTACGAGGGTACACCACATGATTCAGTGCATAATTATGTTAAAATGCGAATAGTCTCTCTGTTATTTACAAGCTATAAGATGTATGTTTTAAAGAAAGAATATGATGCATGTTTTGATGTAAGTACATGAAGAATGTTTTAAAGAAAGCATGTGAAGTATGTTTTAATGAAAGTATGCGAAATATAATTGCATATGATGATTTGAAAGAAGTATATGCTATATGCTTTATAATGATTTTGCATGACATTATAGAGCCAAGCAGGAAAACTGCATATAGAGGCATAGTACGTTATTTTACATATATTTCTTACTGAGCTTAAACTCACCCTTTTACGAATATTTTTCATACAAACTACTTGAAGTGATCCCTTGCTCTAGATAGAAGAGCCTATTAGTGGATCTTGACAGTTTACCTTATCGATACTTTTCCCAGTTAGTATTAAAGGTATAGTATGAAATTATGTAAAGTAAATTGTAATTCAGCTATGGTACAGTACAAGTTAACATTGATGTATATACGATGTCGGGGATTTAAGTTAAGTAAGATGTGTAAGATCCTGTGGAAAGGAATGATATGTATATATATCATTATTCTATTTTATTGAAAGTAAAATATTTATATTAAGCTATTAAATATTAAGCTTAAGAAGAAGAAGAATGAATGACATTGATGAACGAGTCTAATCAAGTCGCATAAGATAAGAAAAAGTTAGATGGTAAGATAAAGTGACTGGGATGTCACAGATTGGTATCAGTGCAGTTTAGATTGATGTTTGTCAGTGTCAATAAGCTAGAATTAGTGTGTATCCCCAATGTATTGTACTTGTTTGAATACATAAGCATAGTATAACTGTTTATAGTTATACTAAATAGCTCAATTTTGTGGTTATATCGACAGAATGAGCTCACGTAGAAGAGGTACTGGTAGAGGAAGAGGAAGGGGTCGTAAAGAACAGCCCCTAGTACAGTCTCCTCCTCCATCTCTACCACATAGTACGAATACAAGGCTAGCGAAAATGGAGAAGCATGTGGAGAATATGGCCACGATGTTCACCCAATTCATGTCAAACTTTTCGAATGTGGCCACAAATGTACCATCAGTTACTCCTCCTGTACAGCCCCCACCAGCACAGACAGAGTTACCCCCACCAGTCCCAGCTACTGAAAGGCGAGATCCCAAGACATATTGTAGTGTGATGTTGATTAAAGAATTGAAGAAGTTGGATCCGCTTAAGTTCAAGGGGGATAGAGATTTGTTGCCCGCAGAGAATTGGATGAAGGTGGTCATGAAGCCTTTTGAATACATGACATGCTCCGAAAGGGAGAAGGTGGGCTTGGCTGCTGACTTGTTAGTAGGTGATGCCGAGTATTGGTGGCAGGCCACTTGGACCATTTTGGAGGCCCGATATGCTGAGGTTACGCGGGATAGATTTGTAGAAGCTTTTAATGAATAGTACATCCCACGCATGGATAAGAATAGATTGAAAATAGAGTTTTTGAGTTTGACTCAAGGGAGATGACAGTAAATCAGTATGAATCGAAGTTCATTACCTTGAGTAGGTTTGATCCAGAGGTCTTTAGGAATAAAGGACATAAGATTTACAGGTTTATAGAGGGATTGAAGTCCCCTATCAGATCCAAGCTGTATCCTATGGATATCACCACTATGAAGAGGCAGTCCGTAAGGCTCAATTGTGTGGGCAGGACTATGAGCTTCATCATGCTGATTTTCGAGCTAAAGGTAAAGGTAAAGAATGGATGAAGTGAAAGTCAGATGAGAAGGCCTCTAGTGATAGATATCCACCTAGGAGAAGTAGACGATATGAAGGAGTTTCGATAGGTATGTAAGTAAATTATAAGAAGATAATTTCTAGTTTAAGTAAATGTTTATATGGAATTATATTAAAATTGGAGTTATGATGATGATGGTACAAGAACTCCTAGAGCTACTGGGATCAAGATAGATGATGAGAGGTCCCGATATCCGGCAGGTAGTGCCGCTAACTCATCGAAAAGTATGATTCAAAGATGTGAGCAATGCGAGAAGTTTCATGCATCATAGCCATGTCGGTTGGCGAATGGCACATGTTTTAGGTGTGGTGAACAGGGACACATGATTAGATATTGTCCCAAAAGGAATCTGAGGAAGTATGAGGAATCAGAGAAGACCCCTCAACCACAGCCTAAGGCCACTGCTGTAGAAAAGGGAAAGAAAGCTGTGACCCAAGGACCAGTATTTGCCATCGATGAAGAGTTTGTCGATGCCTCGTCCAAGGTGATTAAAGGTAAGATTCACCTTTTTGATATGAGTGTTACTGCCTTATTTGATCCAGGCTCTACACATTCATTTGTTTCTCCCATGATTGCTATGGAATACCAAGTGAGCCTGAGCCTTTAGGACACTTGCTGCAAATAAGCATACCATTTATGGAATCCCAAATGACAGATATAATATATTGTAATTGTAAGCTACGGGTAGGAGAAAGAGAATCAAGAGCTGACCTAATCCTACTAAATATGTATGGATTTGATGTTATATTAGGTATGGATTGGTTGGTAAGAATCATGTGATATTAGATTGTCATGCAAAGAATGTGATCTTTTCTTCTCCCGTTAGCTATGTTGTAAATTTTGCAAGTGCATAATGCAAAAGTATGTTTATTAATTGATTTGATTGCAAATGAAAGTAATGGGGTATGTATATTTGTTATGTGAAGGATTGTTAGCTTATGTGGTGGACGTAGAACAGAAACGTCCCGAACTTAATGAAATTCCTGTAGCCGAGGATTTTTTCGAGGTGTTTCCAAATGATCTCCCAGGACTTCCTCCGGATAAGGAAGTAGAGTTTATTATCGATTTGGTGCTAGGGACAAAGCCCATTTCGAGATCACCCTATCGAATGGCCTTAATGGAATTGAAAGAACTTAAGAAGCAGCTTCAGGAGTTGCTAGACAAGGGATTCATACGACCTAGCGTATCCCCTTGGGGTGCTCCTGTGCTATTTGTCCTGAAGAAAGACGGTAGTATGAGGTTGTGTATAGACTACCGATGGCTGAATAAAGTGACGATCAAGAATAAGTACCCTCTTCCTAGGATTGATGACCTCTTTGATCAGCTTAAGGGTGCACAAGTCTTTTCTGAGATAGACTTGAGGTCGGGATATCATCAGTTGAAGATTCGGAGTGAAGATATCCCTTAGACTGCATTCAGAACATGGTATGGCCATTATGAATTTTTCGTGATGCCGTTTGGTTTAACCAATGCACCCGCGGCTTTTATGAATCTGATGAATGATGTGTTCAAGTCATATTTGGATCAGTTTTGAAGGAAACCGAAATAACACGCAACTGAATTTAAATCATTCGGCCTCCACCAAGATCGATTCGGAGAGTTGCCTGATTAGGGTTTCGAGATTTTACCTGACGTTTTCTCTGAATTTTCTGTCGTTGGTCGAGTCACAAGTAGCAACTTTTCGTTCCTGCCTCTACGGTATCCACACGAACGGATCTCACGACTCTTGAACGTCTCACGATCAGAAGCCTTAAAGAGCTTTTTAATTCCTTATAACCGAATTGCTAGCTTCGATTCAAAGGAATGTTTTTTTTTTCTGTTTTAAAAGTGCGGCCATGTTTTAGAAAAACATCCCTTTTATAGGCAGTAAATTTTACCCTAAAATTTACTGCCAAACAGAACTCTAATCCTACTTAGAATAGGATTAGTTATATCCCTAATCCAATTCAGAATAGGATTAGTTATATCCTTAATCCAATTCAGAATAGGATTAATTAAGCTCCTCATTGATCCGTTCTAAGTGTGCGACCCAATAGGTTCTCAAAACAATGGCAATGACAAAATTGTCACAGGCAATGAGCGGTATCTAGCAACACATCATTGCTACCCATGTAACGAGAATGTCAATGACTCGACATAACCTTACTCGTGATAGATGTTACCGTGTAGTTTAATCCCTTTATCCTATGATGTCTTGATTAGACACAAGTCATGGAATGTGTCACACTTGTATAGTCTAATCAGCGTTTCTTGATTCCTGAGTAGACTAATTAAACAAATAAAATCAATATCTCATATTGACTTATTCGAGCACGGCCATGCATTTCTTAGTCTCACTCTATCAAAGGGCCCAAAACATCACTCTTGTTATATAAGAGGGATAAATCCTATCTTGATCACTCAACATCCCTCTACATAGATCAAGGCATACCCAATTACTACCTTTATAGTCCATCCTATTACGAATGACATCTAGCAGCATTAAAGTATGCAATTCTCTATGTTGGGATCTCTGATGATCTCAAGTCAAAGGATCACATACACAATCATCACTATGAGAATCGCTTATGACATTCATATAACAATCCATGTAGCGTTCTCATGGAGGGTCGATCCAGTACATAGTTCTCTAACATGTACCTATGTGATGACTTGATATCCTATATCCATGACAATGGTCATCAGTCAACCACATACTAGTCTTATCGTATCATTGTTATCCTTGTTCACAATAATACTTGACTAGGGATATTTTAAGAATAGTGTGTTATTATTATTCTAAGGACATTATTATATAAGATTATATTACGCAGTTATAAGACAAATATAATAATGAACTATGATAAATAAAATGTCATGATACATAAAAAAATGCCAAAGTCAATCATCTAATGAATGGTTCTAAGGGCATAATCCAACAATTTTGTCATTGTCTTTATCGATGACATATTGGTGTACTTGAGGTCTCGAGAAGAGCACGAGCAGCACTTTAGGATAGTTCTACAAACCCTCAGAGATCGAGGATTGTATGCCAAGCTACGTAAGTGTGATTTTTGGCTAGATCACGTCTCCTTTTTGGGTCATATAATCAGTAAAGATGGAGTTTCGGTCGATCCATCGAAGATTGAAGTGGTGGTACAATGGGAGAGATCGAAAACAGTGACGGAGATTAGGAGTTTCTTGGGTCTAGCTGGCTACTATCGAAGATTTGTAAAGGGTTTCTCAAAGTTAGCTGCTCCATTGACGCGCTTGACGCGCAAAGAGGTAAAGTATGGATGGAACGAGGCCTGTGAGCACAGTTTTCAAGAGTTGAAGCACAAGCTGATGACGGCACCTATCCTCACCATTCCTAGTAGTTCTGGTGGATTTGTAGTATATAGTGATACCTCAGGACAAGGTTTGGGATGTATACTAATGCAACATGATAAGGTAGTGGCATATGGTTCTAGACAATTAAAGGACCATGAGAAGAACTACCCGACTCATGACTTAGAGCTAGCTGCAATAGTATTTTCTCTAAAGATTTGGAGGCATTACATGTATGGTGAGAGATTTCAGATTTTTACGGATCATAAAAGTCTGAAATACTTGTTCTCTCAGAAGGAGTTGAATATGAGACAAAGAAGATGGCTCGAGCTTTTGAAGGACTATGATTGTGAGATCTTGTACCACCCGGGGAAAGCCAATGTGGTGGCAGATGCTCTGAGCCGGAAGCATATGGGAATGGTATCTTATATAATGGTAAAAGAGTATGAGTTGATTGAGCAGTTTGCAAGCCTCGATTTAAATGTTATGCCTTATGAGCAATTTGGAATAATGGTTAGTTTGAGGATTGAGCCAAAATTGAAAGATAGAATTCGGATTGCTCAAGAGGAAGATGATCAGTGTATGGAGGCTATGAGTCAGATTTTGTCAGGTATGCCATCAGAGTTTGATATTGGCAGCGATGGAATTTTGAGATTTAATGATCATATATGTGTTCCTAATGATAAGAGTTGAGGAAGTTGATTTTGATAGAAGCACATGCCACTAGATACACATTACATCCAGGAAACACGAAGATGTATCATAATCTTCGCAAGGTGTATTGGTGGATTGGCATGAAAAGAGACATAGCTGAGTTTGTAGCAAAATGTCTAACGTGCCAGCAGGATTATTGCATCCTCTACCTATACCTATGTGGAAGTGGGAACACATTACGATGAATTTCATTATGGGATTGCCCAAGACCAAGAGAAGTCATGATGGTATTTAGGTAATCGTGGATCGACTAACTAAGGCAGCTCACTTCCTACCTATGAAGTATACGGATACACTTAGCACTTTGGCAGAATTGTAAGTAAGAAAAGTTGTCAGACTACACGGTGTTCCAGTAAGCATAACCTCTTATAGAGATTCCAGTTTTACCTCTCATTTTTTAGAGCATTTTCAAGAAGCCATGGGATCTAAGTTGAATTTTAGTATAGCTTTTCATCCGCAGATTGTTGGACAGTCTGAGCACACTATTCAGATGCTTGAGGATATGTTGAGAGCTTGTGCTATGGATTTCAAAGGCTCCTGGGATGACCATCTGCCATTGACTGAGTTTGCTTATAATAATAGCTATCATGCAAGTATCGGGATGGCACCATATGAAGCTTTATATGGTAGAAGGTGTCGATCTCCGATTGGGTGGGAAGAAGTGGGCGAACATAAGTTGTTGGCTCCAGATTTAGTCAAGCAAGCCTCTGAGGATGTTAAACTAATTTGTCAAAGACTTAAGACCACACAAAGTTGACAAAAGAGTTATGCTGATGCTCGACGGAAACCACTTGAGTTTTTGGTTGGAGACTGTGTTTTTGAAAGTTTCTCCATCCAAAGGGATCATGAGATTTGGCCGAAGAGGTAAGTTAAGTCCTCGTTATATCGGTCCATTTGAGATCTTAGATCGAGTTGGAGATGTCACCTATAGATTGGAATTGCCTCTGGAGCTATCGGGAGTGCATAATGTGTTTCATGTATCGATGCTTCGAAAGTATAATCTGGATCCATCTCATGTCATTGAATATGAATCCTTGGAGATTCGAGAAGACATGAGCTATGTAGAGAAACCAATTTCGATTTTGGACAGAAAAGAGAAGGTGCTGAGATCTAAGACGATCCTATTAGTTAAAGTTCTCTAGCAATACCACACTACGGAAGAAGCTACATGGGAGCTAGAGAGCTTAATGAAAGAGAAGTATCCATAACTGTTTAATACGTAACCTGATTTGAATTTGGAGGACCAAATTCTCTAAAGTGGGGAGAATGTGAAATCCCCAATTTCATGTTTTTTTATTATGTTGGTAAAGTATTTCAAACTGAAATGATTAAGTAAATATGAGAATTATGAAGTATGAATGATGTGTGGAATATGAGAAGAAATAAGGGAATTGAAAGTTAAGTAGTCAAGAAATAAATTCTGATCTTGTAAGATTTATTGAAGCATGAGAAAAGTTTAAATGTCAGATTTTATAGTGTAATTAAACAGTATATGTAGCATATAAATGAATGGAAGAAGAGAGATTAATGGTCAAATAGTCAAAGAAATGGCTGAGATGATTAAAGAGATAGGGAAGCATTAAATGAAGCATGAGTCATCACCATCCTCATCAGCCATCATCAATCAGCAGCCCCTTTTTCCTAGCCCCTCTCGTTCTCTCCAAGCTTCTAAGTTTTTCCTCTATAGCTACCTTGACAAGCTACCTTATTCCTCCATCGATTCATTTAACTAGTTAAACGAAAATCGATCCTTGTCACTAGAGTAAGCTATATCCGAAGTTTGATGGACTGAATCCAAGTAATCAAGGAGATCAAATTTCTGTCAAAATTGGTTATTGACAAAGGTAAGAGAAGAAGGTGATTCTTTCAATTTTATCTATGGTTTGGAGTTGAGTTGAATTGGTAGAGTAGGTTTATAAAGTTTTCTTAAAGGTTTGAGTTATGACTTTTGCAGCTTTAAAGAAGTGAAGAAGACCATTGGTGCAATCAAGTGATCTGCATTTCGGAAGTGAATTGAGGTAAGGAATTTGTGTAACGGACGTAGGGTGGCTATGTCCACATGTTTTAAGGTGTTTTTAAGGGTTTTGGGATGAAGTACCAGTTGATTTTAATGCAGGAATTGTCATTTTCGGGTTTTACTCCTAGTTACCAAAATGCTAGGAGCAGCCGATTGCCTTAAGTAGCAGCCGACTGCCTTAAGTAGCAGCCGACTGCCTAGAAACAACTAAAGCGTAGTTTTTTGAAAACCGAGACAAACCAGCTAACTGTTATACAAGCCAGTCTACTGTTATTTTTCAGTATGCATTTTGTTTCAAACCAGTCGACTGCCATATGGGACAGTCGACTACTTTTACAAAGAAAAGCATTCTGTTTGAAAACCAGTCGACTGCCTATAAGACCAGTCGACTGCCCTATTTTCGAAGCATTCTGTTTCAAAAACAGTCGACTGCTATATGACCAGTCGACTACTAATTCTCGAAAAGCATTCTGTTTGAAAACCAGCCGACTACTATATGGACCAGTTGACTGCCCCATGAGTTTTCAGAAATGAAAAATATCTGAATTTTAATAGAAAATAATTTCGATAAATGAAAATATGAAGCAACAGTCGACTGCCCTGTTTGAAAAGAGGTTTTAAACCCTTTTTCAAGAAAGTATAAATGTCATAGCAAATAGCTATATGACAAATGTTTTGAGACTATGAGGTACTTAATGATTATGCACTTCTGTATATATTCATGGCTGAGGAGCTCTAGTCCAGCCCTAAGTGCGACAGATGTCACCTGACTAGTGTTCACTGTAGCCACTGACGTTTGGCCAAATAGTCTATGTTATATATATATATATATATATATTGGCTAGGAGAGGATTCCTGGCTCCTATGGGGGTACGCCACATGATTCAGTGCATAATTCTGTTAAAATGCGAATAGTCTCTCTGTTATTTACAAGCTATAAGATGTATGTTTTAAAGAAAGATTATGATGCATGTTTTGATGTAAGTACATGAAGTATGTTTTGAAGAAAGCATGTGAAGTATGTTTTAATGAAAGTACGCGAAATATAATTGCATATGATGATTTGAAAAAAGTGTATGTTATACGCTTTATAATGATTTTGCATGATATTATAGAGCCAAGCAGAAAAACTGTATATAGAGGCATAGTACGCTCTTTTACATATATTTCTTACTGAGTGTAAACTCACCCTTTTACGAATATTTTTCCTACAGATTATCTGAAGTGAACCCGCTCCAAATAGAGGAGCTTGCTTTTGAGACATCAAGTGTACCTTCGAGATACGCTTCCTAGTTAGTATTGAAGGTATATTTATGTAATTATGTAAAGTACATTGTAATTCAGCTATGGTACAGTACAAGTTAACATTGATGTATATATGATGTCGGCGATTTAAGTTAAGTAAGATATGTAAGATCCTGTGGAAAGGAATGATATGTATATATATCATTATTCTGTTTTATTGAAAGTAAAATATTTATATTAAGCTATTAAATATTAAGCTTAAGAAGAAGAAGAATGAATGACATTGATGAACGAGTCTAATCAAATCGCATAAGATAAGAAAAAAGTTAGATGGTAAAATGAAGTGACTGGGATGTCACATCCCGTATAAGTGAACCTTTGAAAAGGAATTATTGATTGATATTTTTAAATCGAATTTTAGTGTAGCGTTTGAAGTTTAACTTTATCCAAGTAATTGAAGAGATTTTGGGAATTTAAGGAATTGTAGCAGTTAAGTATTTTCCTATGAAAGCAAACGTTTTGGGATTCGTTTTAATGATTTTAAAGGTTTAATGGTTTTAAAGTTATAGATTGTATCAAAAGTTTTTGATTTGGAACTATAGGAATAGTATAGAATTTAAAAGGACTATGATTGTGAAGTTGAAACTTGAAAGTTGAACATTAGCTAACTCTTGTAGTTGCCAAGTTAACTAGGGATAGGTAAATATAGAAATAAGGTATACATGAGTGTGCCTTATGCGTTACATCATGACGGAATTTAATGATTTATGGATATTGGTCGGATAGATAGTAGATGAAATGGCTATGTGAAATCATTAATCTATGTTAATGAGATATTGATGTTGCAAAACTATTGTTTGAAATGTATGAGATGGGTCATATGGTTAAAGAACATAAGCTAATTGTTGTAAGATAATTTAAGAACTGATGAAAAAAGAAAGCATAACATAGCTTTAATGATTTTGAAGCTTTTGAATTTCAGTATATGTGAACGGTTTGAAAATCTGAACTTTTAGAACATTTAGAAATTCAGATTTTAAATTATAGCTAATACTTTAAGTCAATAAAGTGCTATGGACACTTGTCTGACAATTGTCGTAGACATGTCTCAGTTGTACCTGATCAATGCAACTGGGTTTTTCAAATCTATGGCCATAGATAGCTCATTAGTCTAGGGATGTTCGACACACTGATCAATTGCAATGTGATTAGATAAGGTTTTATTGATGAGTTCCATATGATTAGACCATAACTCTTTATGAATTTGATTTTGAATATAAGATTATTTGAATTGTATTTGAACAGCACAAAAGCCTTATTTTCGAACTTGATCACATATGATTTGACTTCGATTTTCAGATTTGTGAAAGGCTTGAGTAATGTTAAAGCCTTATTATTGGAACGTGATCAAGTATGATTTACTATTGGTTTCAATTTTGTGTTTTTGAGGCGTGCTGTACCATTAATTTCAAGCTAGAAACAATAGTCCGAGTATTGTTTTATACCATCATTTTTGAACTCAAGATAATAGTCCAAGTATTACTTTGAATCATTGATTTCGAACTCTGGACAATAGTGTGAGTATTGTTTTGAAGCTTTTAAACCATTGATTTCGAACTCAAGACAATAGTATGAGCATTGTTCTGAACCATTGATTTTGAACTCTAGACAATAGTCCAAGTATTATTTTGAAACTTTAATTTTGAACTTTAAATGATAGTCCAAATATTTTTTTTTTTAAACATTGATTGAGCATTACGTTTGAAGCAAAATTTGAACTTTAAACATTGGTATAGTATACGTGACGTGCATAAGACTGTACATATTTCGAATTAGCGCATGTGAAATGATTTTAGACAGTGCATGCTTTTATACATGATTTGAACAATACACATGATTTGAGACTGCATAAAAGCTTTGAAAACATCATGCGCATGCAGTATTAGATTGATATTGTGTTAAATGATTGATATTGGGATAAATGATTGTTATTGCGAATTTATACAGATGAGTGATAAGTACAATATTTGATGTTTTGTCGAAAGGTGCCAGGGACAGAAATAATGAGGTACATCGAAGTAATCTTCCACCGCACCCCAAAACCTTGGCTTACCTAGGTTTTTTAGGTCATGATATCGAGATTAAGTACAATGTCTATGATTGGATTATGTTATAAGGATTTGCAAGCTTCATGCATTACATATAGGACATTATAATTCTACTTGTGCAGTTATACGAGTATCTGACTGAGCCCTTACTCACTAAATTATTTTTAAATCCTTCTACAAATTGAGCTTAAACTGTGGATTGTCACAGGCTACCTTTGGAGTAACACATGTTTAAGTAGTAACTTGAGTCTCTGAGACATATGCCGAGAATTTGTGGTATATAACTTATTTATTTTTGCATGTGACTGTATTTTTTGGCAAACTCTTGTACAGTATTATAAGATAAGATGTAGACTAAACAAATGAAATAATACTATCTCAATTAAGTGTCTTATGATATGAGAATAATGAATTGTGATAAATAGTAAGATTATCCAATCTAATGTATCTGTAATGAATAGTAAATAAATAGTTATGGATATTAAGATTGTTGATATGATCTTTGTTTAAAGTATTTGATGTGGATTGTGGAAATGAGTACTGTGATTGGGATATATATATGATATGATCATATTTTGTAAGTGGTTTAAATTGGAGAAAAATCTTACTTTAAAGGGGGATATTTTCAATTTGTTTACTAAACTAGAAAATATTATGGGTTAAAAATGATTATTACCTATCTTTGAGCGTTAAATAAATTCTCCAATGGATTAAAATTTAAGTTATTAAGGTTGGAGCAAAATAAAAAATATTAGTAAGTATCGCTTAATGACTACACTGACACTGAATACAAACCTTAAAGTGAAAAAAATTAGTTCATAAATTTGTAAGATAGAAAAACTATAAGTTTGCAAGTGTACGTCACGGTCTTCGGGTTGTGACAACATATGGTGGCCATAGGAAATTCCACCTACTATGGTTAGCCACCATCTTCACTTTCCACTGTTTCCTTCATCTTTCATGAGTATTTAAAGAGAGAAAATCATAAAAATATTTTAGAGAGAGAAAACTATAATTTGAAGGAGAAAAACCTTGAAGCTTTTGGCCAAAGAGGAAGAAAGGTGAGAAATTCGTGTTTTTATAGTTTAAACATGAACATATTAAATTTTTTCATAAATTGGAGTTAGTTTAGAGTTTGCAATCTAGAGAGAAATTTCAAGATTTAGCTTGGAACTATGATTTAAAAACTATTTCACTAAAATCTAAGGCCAGAAATAGATTCCTGGTAGTTTAAATATGAACATATTAAATTATGAAGATTGCAAATTTCCATATCGATATTGTAAACAAATAAAGGAATGAAATAAACTAAATATCAAAATGTATTCTAAAGATATTATTTTAGTACTGAAATCGAAAACTGGAGTTTAGTACATTTAACAATAAATGATTAATATATCGGGATATATGTATATTAATTCGATAAAGAAAATAATTGATACTTTTATATAGGAATGAAATAAGTTCATAATTATATAAATACATTCACAAACCTATGCGCAAGTATATAAAAGTTAATAGATACTCAAAAGAACAAATAAATATATATTCATTTAATCAAATCAAATATGCAAAGTATATTAAATTAAGTGTGATATACCCATGAGTATATGAATAAAAATATGTGTCTATGAAAAAAATATTAAGTATAAAATATATAAGTTAAAATAAAGGAAAATAAAATATATAGATATTATTATTATGTATATATATTATTAGACGTAAAGATATATATATATATATATTTATATATATAAAAACTACATACATAATTGAGATAAAAGACATATATACATGTATATAGATAAATATACCATCTAAGAAGATATATATATTAGGATAGGAAATGTGTTTATATAATAATAATAATAATAATAATAATAATAATAATAATAATAATAAAGGTGAAACGAAAGAAACGAGCAACTGCGCTGCCATTTTGGCAGAGCATTCTGCCCATAGCCACCCTCTACCAACTCCCTTCCTCCCATCCCATCTCATTTTTGTCTCTCTCAAGTGCTCATCTCTTCCTCACGTTTCCTCATCATCTTTCACGCAATTCTTTCTCTTATTTTCATCTCTGTTGCATTTACATTGGCGTTGAAAACGAAGAAATATAAACTGCAGTAGCGAACAGAGGAGGAAGAAAAGAAAAAATGAAAGAGCCGAGAAAGAGGAGGAAAGCTTGGCTAACAGAAAGGAAAAATAGGAAGAGAGACTAGAGAGTAGAAAGAAGGAAATTGCTGCAGAGATTAGGGAAAGGAAAGTCAAAACTGTGAAGGGGAGAGATCATGCGAGAGGAAGAGAACCAGGGGCAGTGAAGGGAGATACGAAAGAGGAGAAGGAAGTTTGGTTTTTCTTTGGCAGCCATGATTAATGTTGAAGAATTAGATTTAGAGCAGTGATTGGTGGTTTCTTCAGGGGCGGATGAAAATAAAACCGGGGCTAGTTGGAAGGCTGAGATCAGCCTTGAGAAGTGGCTGTAGACAGGGCTGTGAAGGGTGACCTGGACAGAGGAAGAAAGCCCTGAGAATTGACCAGAAAACATGGTTGTGTAGGGTAGCTTTCGTAGTTGTTTTGGCTGATCTCTAAATGCATTTCACGTGACTGTTTGAGGTTAGAGTTTGCTGTCTTCAAAGGTTGAATTGAGGCTGATTTGAAGCTGTGAAAACATAGCCTGTAGGGTAGTATCGAGGTAGCTTTGAAGGCGCGACAGGAACCGTTTCGGCTGTCGCAGTGCAGTCCAAAAAAGGGCTGAAATGTGGTCTTCATGGCAGCTCTAAGTGCTGCTCTGGAGAGTCATTGAGGGCTGAATTCAAGACTTAAACAAAAGCCAATAAGTGCACTGTTTTTAAAGTTGAAAGAGGTAAGATTAAATCTTTGTGTCTGTTTGTATAGGCTATGTAAAGGACTGAAAATTGGCTTTTTGATACAGCAAGTAGGGGTTGGAAGTGTGATTCTATAGGGTTGAATCGATAGTGAATTAAGACTGTATATTGGACTAGTTCAAGACTAGACCTGTTAATGGGCCGGGCCGGGCCCATGATAGATAATAATATATTTAATAGATGCCCAAGCTTGGCCCGTAATTCGGGCCTGTTTTTTTTGTCCAGGCCCATTTTAGTTTTTGTATTATAAGCCCGAGTCCAAGCCGGCCTGCTCAAATATAATTTTATTTGATTTTTTAAAATTTTAAATTATTTATTTATTTTTATTATTTATTCCCTTTAAATTTTAATTTAATTTATCAAAATTTATATGTTAATTTTCATATTAAATATTTTATAATTATGTTTATTAATCAATAATGTTTTTTATACACATAAAATTATATTATGCTAAATAAATATATAAAAAATAATATAAAATAATATAATAAATTACTATCGGGTCGGCTCGGGCTTTGAAAGGCTAAGCCCGGGCCTGAGCCCATTTTTAAAACAGGCCTAAACTTTTGTCCAAGCCTGACCAAATATCAAGCAGGCCTTTGGGCTTGGGCAGGTAGCCCAGCCCTTGAGCAGGTCTATTCAAGATTGTGAACCAAGAAATTTTCCTAAGGCGAGAATTGTTTTGTTTGGGTTAATCCATAAAAATTTAGTGATAATATGTAATGAATTTCAAATAACGTAGAGGAAATATTTAAGAAGTGATTAGTAGACCTGGTAATCTTAGACACAACACAATTACACGACACGAAAACAATACGAATATAAGTGTGACATCCTCGCCACTACATCTTTCCATCTAACTTTTTCCATTTCTTATACGACTTGATTAGATTAGTCCATCAATGTCATTCATTCTTCTTTTTCTTAAGCTTAATATTTAATAGCTCAATATGAATAATTTACTTTCAATAAGACAACATAATGATATATATACATATCATTCCTTTCCACAGGATCTTACACATCCTTCCTAACTTAAATCCCCAACATCGTATATACATAATTGTTAACTTGCACTGTACCATAGCTGAATTACAATTTACTTTACATAATTACATAGTATACCTTCAATACTAACTGGGAAGCGTATCTCGAAGGTAAACTTTATATCTCAAGAGCAAGCTCCTTAATTTGGAGCGGGGTTCACTTCAGATAATCTGTAGGAAAAATATTCCTAAAAGGATGAGTTTACGCTCAGTAAGAAAAATATGTAAAAGGGCGTACTATGCCTCTATATGCAGTTTTCCTACTTGGCTCTATAATGTCATGAAAAATATTATAAAGCGTATGGCATTTACTTCTTGCAAATCATCGTATGGAATTATATTTCGCATACTTTCATTAAAACATACTTCACATGCTTTCTTCAAAACATACTTCATGTACTTACATCAAAACATGCATCATATTCCTTCTTTGAAACATACATCATATAGCTTGTAAATAACAGAGAGACTATTCGCATTTTAACAGAATTATGCACTGAATCATATGGCGTACTCTCGTAAGAGCCAGGAATCCTCCCCTAGCCAATATATACATAATAGAGACAATTTGGCCAAACATCGATGGCTATAGTGAACACCAGTCGGGTGACATCTGTAGTACAGAAGGCTGGACTAGAGCTCCTTAGCCATGAATATATACAAAAGTGCATAATCATTAAGTACTTCATAGTCTCAAAACATTTGTCATATAGCTATTTGCTATGACATTTATACTTTCTTGAAAAAGGGTTTAAAACCTCTTTTCAAACAAGGCAGTCGACTGGCCTCATAGGGCAGTCGGCTGCTACTTCATATTTCATTTATCGAAATTATTTTCTATTAAAATTTTGATATTTTTCATTTTCGAAAATTCATGGGGGTAGTCGACTGGTCCATATAGCAGTAGACTAGTTTTCAAATAGAATGTTTTTCAAGAATTAGCAGTCGACTGTTTTTGCAACAGAATGCTTCTGAAAACAAGGCAGTCAACTGGTCTTATAGGCAGTCACTTGGTTTTGAAACAGAATGCTTTTCTTTGTAAAAGCAGTCGACTGGCTTACATAGCAGTTGACTGGGTTGTCTCGGTTTTCGAAAAACAAGGCTTTGGTTGTCTCTAGGCAGTCGGCTTCTACTTAAGGCAGTCGGCTGCTCCTAGCCTAATTGATACTAGGAGTAAAACCCGAAAATCACCTTTCCTGCACTTAAAACAGATGGTACTTCTTTCCAAATAACATTTAAAATATATCAAAACATGCGAACATAGCCACCTTACGTCTGATACATAAATTCCTTACCTCGATCACCAAAGATCCACTAGCTTGGTTGCATCAACCCTAGCTTTTCACTTCACTTCTTCAAGGCTGCATAATTCATACAAATCAAACCTTTATAAATACACGCTACCCATTTCACAAAACTCTAAACCATAGCCAAAATCAGCTAAAACCATCAATTCTCTTACCCTTGCAAATCACCAATTTTCAGGATTTGAGATCTCCTCAATTACTTGAATTCAACTCTTCATATTACGAACATAGCATGAGCTAGCGATGAGGAACGTTTTTCTTTACTAAGGTTCAATGATTCGGTGGCTGGAAATGGTTGCTCTATAAGGTGAATAGAGGAGAAACTTAGAGGAATGGAGGGAATGAGAGGGGCTGGGAAAAAGGCTGCCGATTGGTGATGGGAGATGAAGATGATGACTATGCACCTGTATTAAATGCCTCCCTATCTCTTTAATCATCTCAGCCATTTACTCTTTTGACCATTTAATTATCCTTCTTTCCTTCATATGCCACATGTATTTAATTACACAAAATCTGATATTAATTCTTTTCATATTCCGATTATTCACATAACATCGAAATTACTTCTTTCACTATTTGATCTTCAATTTCTTTATTTCTTCCTTGTGTCTCATACATCATTTACACATCAAATCTTTATATTTATTTGATCATTTCAGTTTACAATACTTTACAACATAAGGAATTACATGAAATTGGGGATTTCACAATAAGACACGAGGTGACACGAATTAAAATTAAGTAAAAATTGTATATCAATATTGTAAAAGCTAAAAATAAGATTTTATGTTTTCCGTGTCAATACGAATTTGGACACGAAATTTTTTTGTTTTACACGACACGAACATGATTTTACGTGACATGAAAACGAATTAGAAACACGAATTACCAGGTCTAGTGATGAGTGTGTGTGTGTGTGTGTGTGTATATATATATATATATATATATATATATATATATATATATATAAAGGAGAATGGTTAGGACTTGAAGAATTTTGAGGTAAGGGTTAATATCTTAAGCGAAGCTTAATATATTGACATGTTTGGAGGCCACTGAAACAATTAATTGTATAACAATAGTTTAAAACATTAAGAATTCAAGAACTTGTGAATAAATATATATATATATATATATGTAGATATGTGTGTGATATGAACTAATAAAGTTAAGCATTTGTGGAAGTATTATGTTAGACAAGAAAATTGTACCATTGGCTTAAGGTTGATGTAAGTGTGTGCGTGTGTATAAAATTAATAAGACAATGTGGAGTTAATTTTGATGAAGATATGAACTTGATTAATTTCGATCTAAGATATATGTTTCAGCACATAAGTGAGAATGCTGTGGTTACGTGATTGAAATGATTCATAATAACTTGGACATATGTGGATGATTGAGCTTTAACTTGAAGGTTTGAGGAAAGTATTCACTAAAGGCATAAGTTAAGTGAGTTAAGTTATGTCTGTTAGCACCATCTTGTAGGAATGGTTTAAATTTTATAAATATTTCGGTTAATTTTTACATTAAGAACACAACAAATGTTGTGACTGGATATTGAGATAAGTAAGCTAAAAGTAAAGGTATAGTTAGTTTATAAATTCAGTTTATGCTTGGGCTGGATTGAAACTTATTTTCTTTCTTACGTGTTGTGAGCAGCCAAGCATGCATGATAAGCAAAGTGAATGGATGCATATGTGCAGTCACATATAACATGTTTTGAGTTGAGTTATTTAATAACTATATTTTTTTAATAACTTGCATTATGTTTTAAATTACAAAGTCTTGGTGTGAATTGACCTTTGAAATAAAGCGAAACTTCCTTATATTTGAAAACTCAAAATTGATTTAATAAGTGTTTTGAAATCCGTGGAAGCCAAGTGCTACACGAGAAAATTGTTTCGAATCGTTTTTTTGAGTGTAGGCATATCCTACGACCTTCAGGTCATTTCTAGCTTGTCGAGCTTAGCTCTGGGCTCTATTACCTGTATATCGAGCTTTGTGCTCTAAACCAATGCAATGTACCTATCAAGCCTAGTGCTTAAAGTAAATTATACTTGTTTGGAAAACCAGCAGGCAAGTTTCAGCTCACGACTAATCAGCGAGATTGGAGTATTGTTCTGTGAGAATCCTGATTTTCTAATATTTTAATAAGTTATTGACAGTAGGAAATTAAAAAGAGAAATTTATTATTAAAATATTTAAGTAAACGGTCTGTTCGACAAGGTTCAGAAAGGTACTAAGTGAGGGCCCCACCAGAACTTTCTTTGTCCAAATCAAAGCGAGACCCCAGAATGATAATAATTGAGGTGAATAATTTTACATGTAACGAGATTTGGATCATGTGGATTGATAGGAGAAATTTGGTGTAAAAACAGAAATTTACGTGATTTTGCGGTTATGGGTAATTTTGTAATTTCACAAATTGTGACCAGTTAAACCCCTTTATGAATCAATAATTTACCATGTTTAATTTAAATACATGGGAAATGATAAAAATAAAATATTAAATTTGAATTTAAAAAATATTAATTTAATGATTGGACTTAATAGGAATTAATGAAATTATATAAGGGTAAAATGATCATTTAATATGGGGTTTGTCAAATTGGTCAAAGATTGACCAAACATTGACCTAAATAAATTAAATTTAATTAGAACAAAAAGTTAAAATCTGAAAATTTAGAAATAATCAAATATGTGATGGTAAAAGTGTAAATTTTGGGAAGTTAAAAGAGTAAATTATGTGGCAACTTGCTATTGGTTGAAACACAAGTAAAGGAAGATCAATTTAGCTAATTTTACTATCCATCACCGACACTGGAACCGACCTTCCCCTGCTTCCTGGACATTTCTTCCTTGTTTCTTCCAAATCCTCCACGTCGTATTGTGAAGCCTCACCTTTCCTTCACCGATTTATTCAACCTTTTTACAAGGTTGGTTCTCCATCCTAAAATCATTGTAAACTTGGAAATTTGGAGGTTGACTTGAAGGATTCAGCATGGGTTTGAGGGTTGGTCGGTTTTGTTTAGGAAGAAAGGTAAGAGGAGAGGTGAGACTAGTTTATGATACATGTTGGTTAAGGTTGTATTAGGCTAGTAAGATATATTCATGGCTGTTAATTTAAGTAAAATTGATTGTAGATAGTCATGATACAATCGGCCATGGAAACAAATTTGATGATTTTGATATGTTTTAAGTAAGAATAAATTGTAATTGAGAAATAGAAACTGTTTAAAACTTAGATCAAATGTTGATTTGCAAAATCATAATGCGCAGCAAAGTGGCGTTATATGAGCAGTAACCAGCCATAAGGTGCACGGACAATGATGATGGTGAATTCACATGTAAAAGAGATGTTTGTTGAAAGTCCTTGTTGTTGCCAAAAACAACAATAAAAGTTTACTGACGTCAAATCCTCCATCTTCGCTTTAGTCTGTCTCCAACGAATCTGCGAAATAGGAAAAGTCAAAGGGACGCAGGGTTTTCCCCTGCGCGCGCACTCTGATGCGTAAGTCAGACAGGGTTTTGGCAGGCAAATATAGCTTAGGGTTTAAGAATGATACCTGTGACCTATTTATAGAAGTTATTTTGCGCGTAATTACCTTTAAGCCCCACAGCTTAAATAATAACACAATGGATCATTTATGGGCCTTCTGAGTCCTCTTTCCTCATGGGCTTAGATTATCATTTGGCTCAATGGTCTTCAACTTGATTTATAGAAAAACCCAGTAATAATTGACCTAGTCCACATCAATTGCGCCCCACTCTTTTACAAGGTTTACCTTGTGAAAGAGTATATAAAGAATGGGCTTTTCAAATTCTTTTGCTGCCCTCTTCCTGGGATTATCACAAGAATCTTTTCATCTTCACTTGAGGGCTTAACTAGTGAACTTCATTATTATTTATAGCAGAAACGACTTCGTGTCATCATTTCTTTTGTCAAGTGCCTTCTATTAGCCAAGAGAAAGAAAATCGAATCTGAGTTAAGGCCATGAGAGCACATCGTCCAAAGGTGCCATAAGCGGATGCATATGTCCTTATCTGGTTTCATCATATGTGATTTGTACTTGGCATGCTCTTGATTGGTTGAAGCTCGATCCAGATGCTAAGAATGCAGAACCTTTTCTAAGGATAGGCACTTATAAAGATTTATCTGATCTTACCAGCTCTTAGAAGCCTTTTTGTCGACTCGAGATGGTCGAGGTTCTCACAAGCTTGGACAAAAATTTTTAGATAATCCAGAGACTAATTTTCCTAAGGATTAAGCTCTTGACATTATAGCACCTCGGGATGCACATGCATGGGTGCTTCGATACTCCTTTTAATGCAGAAGTTAATCTATAGTGCTCCTCAGCTCTTCTTATGAAGCACTTACATCTAAAGAAGAATTCGTACTTGGGTATCGCATTTATCCATACACTTTATTGCTTGAGGATTTCACAATTTGCCCATCTCGCGCATCTTTCGCTTAGGGACTTTATAGAATTGCCCGTCTCGCGCATTTTCGCTTAAGGACTTTTTAGAGAATTGCCCATCTCGTGCATTTTTGCTTAGGGACTTTTAGAGAATTGCCCATCTTGCGCCTTTTTCGCATAGGGCCTTTATAGAAATGATAAGACTATAACATTGTTTTTATATCCGGAATACCAGCATAATATGTTAAATGCATTTTGTTTATCAATTGTAGCACATATTCAATAATAAAATTGTAACGTGCCTCGTGCCATACCTTACAACCTGCATAATGTGTGCTCCCCAAGCTTTTCTTTGCGACTTTTTGTGTCCAAAGAAGAACTTTTACTGGAGTATTGGTCCTGTCTTGCGTACTATCCGCTTAAGGACTTGTTAGAATATAATATCGTTTATGCCAACTTAATACTTTAAATGTAATCTGATAAGATTGTAACGTACCTCATTTAGAGACTTAGTTTTGCCCGTCTCACACCCTTTTGTGCTTAGGGACTTTTTGTTTTGTTCGCTTAGGGACTTATTTTTGCCTGTCTCACGCATTTGCGCTTAGGGACTTATTTGTGCCCATCTCGCGTCTTCTTCACGCTTAAGGTCTTATTTGTGCCCGTCTCGCACATTTTTCACTTAGGGACTTATTTGTGCCCGTCTCACGTCTTCTTCACGCTTAAGGTCTTATTTGTGCCCGTCTCGCGCATTTTTCGCTTAGGGACTTATTTGTGCCCGTCTCGCGCATTTTTCACGCTTAAGGTCTTATTTGTGCCCGTCTCGCGCATTTTTCGCTTAGGGACTTATTTGTGCCCGTCTCGCGTCTTCTTCTCGCTTAGGGTCTTATTTTTGCCCGTCTCGCGCATTTTTCACTTGGGGTCTTATTTTTGCCCGTCTCACGCATATTTTGCTTAGGGACTTATTTGTGCCCGTCTCGCGTCTTCTTCTCACTTAGGGTCTTATTTTTGCACGTCTCACGCATTTTTCGCTTAGGGACTTATTTGTGCCCGTCTCGCATCTTCTTCTCACTTAGGGTCTTATTTGTGCCCATCTCGCGCATTTTTTGCTTAGGGACTTATTTGTGCCCGTCTCGCGTCTTCTGCCAGCTTCTGTTTTTTCTTCTTCTATTCCTGCAACATGTCTATCAAACATGGAGGATTATCATAGTACAGATAAAAATAACTGGCCTTTCGTTTCATAATGTAGTATTTTCAATTAAGTGGAATAAGTAACAATATAATTGCAGCAAATGTTTACCACCAGTACCATTCCAAGTCTTTGTCTTTGAAAAATCTGTAAAGTAAGAGTGCTGGGATGTTTTGCAGTCAACCATGGCTTGTGCACTAAGTCGTGCCTCGGTACCAATGATATACCTTCACGAGCTTACCATAAGTTGTTTTTGATCGAACCAAGCTCTCCTTAGCTTGCTGCCTTACACTACAGTGGCTAGTGCCTGCCTCGGACACCAGCCGTATGTCCCTGTTTGAGTGTGTTTTGCAATTTACGTTGTGCCGAGCATTCACTTGTATTGATACTCAAGAATGCTATGTATAGGGGCTTACAAGGGAAACACAGCCTTGATCTCGACACCCTAAACTAACACTTCCTTGTCTTGCTTAAAGGACTCACGAAGTTGACACACCCTTTATATAGACAAACCCTCTTTCACATGTGTGGTTGTCAATAGGCCGAGTGTGTGGCTCTTAAGCCACTTCTAGATGGTTACTAGAGCAGTTCTTGAAAGCTTCTGTGTCAGACGATCGAGATATGGGCCAAAGGAAGCTTTTGGATATTCTATTCGATTAGTAAGCACACTAGGTCTAGAAGATTCTAGATCATTCCGCTCAGATCCCGCTGGCAGATCCTGCACTTGGGCATGCGCTTGGATCGTCAAATTTAAATGTGCTTGCCAAAGTTTTTTCTAATGGGCGGACCAATAGTTTGGATTCCGTGCTTGCCAGCGTTGCTAGACATTGCCGAAAGGCATGACTCGAGTATTTTTTGCTCGCCTGCATTGTGCTAACGAGGGAATCTTGCCCATGGGTGCTATGTTCACCTAGTTTTCTTCGCTGTCATTTTATCAAAGTAGGGAGCTTGTCGCATACGAGAGCCCTATCTCATCCAAGGCTTGTTGCGCTGGGAGCTACCCTGTCGCCCAAGGCCTGTCGCGTGCGGGAGCCCTTGTTTCGCTCAAGGCCTGTCACGTGCAAGAGCCCCTCTCTCGTCAAAGGCCTATCGCGTGCGGGAGCTCTTGTCTTGTACAAGGCCTGTCACTCGGGAGCTCCTCTCTTGCCCAAGGCTTGTTGCACGTGGGGGCCCTTGTCTCATCCAAGGCCTGTTGCACTTCTTGGCTTTGAAGTTCAATTTGACAATGAAGAAGATAAGGTTGCCCATGTTCGAGTCGTGTCGCATACCTATAGTTGTGCAAACTGCTCTGTCGCGTGGCCTTGAGCTAGCTCTCGGGACAGAGTGCCTGTTGCATGCTTGTAGTCGTGCAAATTTGCAGTGTAGCAAGCACCTTTCGAGCGACAGATTGTTCTGTCGCATAACGTCTTGCATGCAACTGACTATTCAAAAGAGTGGCATCTTTGTAAGATCTTTAATAGTGGTCCCTCTTTCTCGCCATTTTGGCTGTCGCATGCGTGAGCCACCTCTCGCAGAAAGAGTCTACCATGTGGAACCTTGTCGTCAAAATTTGTGATGTACGTGCCTATGCTCGCCGAATTGAGGACACTGCTGTCGCCTATTCCTTGTACTCTGTTGCCAGAGATCTTTCAGCTAACAGGCTGGGCTCTACCCATTCCGTGTACTCAATCACCAGGGAACTTTTGGGTGATAGGCAGGGTTGTAGCCCACTTCTTGTATTCTGCCGCCAGAGATCACTACCTACCGCCAAATATGTGACTAGTCGTAGTCTCAACTTTTTCTTTCTCTTCTTTTGTCTTTCCATTTTTTGCGACTCAATACCTTTTACTTTTTCAGTATTTAGCGTGCCTTTACACCATATAGCTCCCCAAGTTCTTCTTTGAAACAGTGTTGTCATTCTTGTTCAAAGATGAACTTTTTCTCGAGCGTTGTGCTTGATGATGTAAAGAGTTGCCTAATCCTTTTCGCTTTGGCCACCCAAAATGGCTTGCCCATAGAGTTCTCTCTTCTAGGCGAGTTCCTATATCGGTTGACAAGGGTTTGTTTGTCTGGGTCTTAGGATGGCTGTATTCTTACTCATCATTCACAATCGTACTCGCGTGGTGGCCACTAGCTCGTCTGACCTTTTGTGCCCTGCCTGGTTTTTGCCGCTCTTCTATGTTCTTACTCATCTGGGCGAACACGAGCGGGCATTTAAAGTTCTAATGTATTCCCTAAGATCTTTGGTTGGGGATCGCCCAACAGAGTTCCCCTGGATTTACGTTCACTCGTTTTGAGCCTTTCATCCGATTTTTTCCTTTCTTGGGTGAGCTCGTCTAGCATTGTGCACACACCTCTGCCAGACCCTTTAGCCAGTTCCTTGGTTGCCCATCTAGATCGTTTCTTGTGCCTTGACACGTGCTTTACCAAGCGAGCCTTGTTGCGGAGGCTGGGCTGTGGCGTTGGTTATGTGATCGCCACATGCCTCTCAATCGTCAAAAGTGCCCATTGCAGTGGTCTTGTGCTCACCACATGACACTGTACTCATCAGCATTGCTTTACGCCTTATGTACGGGAGGCTAGGCTCACGGGAGCCATTTGCTCATCTAGAATGCCTGCCGTGTGACTTTTTCTCACTCGCATGGCTGTCGCATAGGATGAACAGCTTTATCGTGACGTAACCTATCAAATGTGCTCACCATTACCTTTGACCTATTGGGCTAGCATGCAGCTTGGGATCAATGCTCATGTATACCGCCTTGCTTTTGGCGGATTAACCTGTCGTGGCAAGGGTCCATCTATTGCGGCGGTGCCTATCGCGTGAATTGCTTTGTTTGCGTGGAACCTTGTAGCCAAAAGGCTCCTTAAAGTTTGTGTCAAAATGTCAAATGACATACTTAAATTTCTTATGCGTCTGCCGTGGATGCGTGCAGGAAATAGCAAATGTTAGTGGTGAGTAGTGCTAATCGCTAGGGGCTGTCGTGAGAGGGAGGTCTCCTTTCGCCAAGGGCCTGTCGCGAGAGGGAGGTCGCTTCTCGCCAAGGAACTGTACAGCTCGAAAGATGGCTCTCGCCTTGTGCTAATCGCCAGGGGCCTGTCACGAGAGGGAGGTCTCCTCTCGGCAAGGATCTGTCTCGTGCGATAGATGGCTCTTGCCCAGTATGAACAGGAGGTCTCTCGCCAAAAGGCCTGTCTGAGCAAGAGCTCGCCTCTCACCCAGTACTGTCTCTCAACCAATGTAACAGGATAGATGGCTCTCGCCCAATGCTAATAGGAGGCGGTCTCTCACTAAGGGCCTGTCTGGCGCGAAAGCGAACGTCTCGCCCTTCCTAACATAAAGAGGTCTCTCGCCAAAGGCTTATCTGCGCGAAAGCTAGCATCTCGCTCAGTACTGTCTCTCGCCCAATGTAACAGGATAGGTGGCTCTCGCCCAATGCTAACAGGAGGAGGTCTCTCGCCATGACCTGTCTGGCGCGAGAGATAGCTCTCGTCCAGGCGACATGAGGGATCTCTCGCCAAGGACTTTTCTGCGCACGAGAAATAGCTCTCGCCCAGGATAATAGGAGGAGGTCTCTCGCCAAGGACCTTTCTTCGGGTGAGAGATAGCTCTCGCCCAGGCTAACATTAGAGGTCTCTCGCCAGGACCTTTCTGTGCGAGTGAGAGCTCTCACCCAAGCGACAGGGGGGGTCTCTCACCAAAGACCTTTCTGCGTGCGAGAAATAGCTCTCGCCCAAGCTAATAGGAGGAGGTATCTCGCCAGGACCTTGCTTCGGGCGAGAAATAGCTCTCGCCCAATGCTAACAGGAGGAGGTCTCTCGCCAGGACCTGTTTGGTGCGAGAGATAGCTCTCGCCCAGACAACAGGAGGGATCTCTCGCCAAAGACCTTTCTGCGTGTGAGAAATAGCTCTCGCCCAAGCTAATAGGAGGAGGTATCTCACCAGGACCTGTCTAGCACGAGAGATAGCTCTCGTCCAGGTGACATGAGGGATCTCTCGCCAAGGACTGCCTGCACGTGAGTTAGCCTCTCACCCAGTGCGGTCTCTCGTCCAATGCTAACAGGAGAGAAGCTCTCGCCCAGTACTAACAAGAGAAGGTCTCTCGCCAAGGGCTGCCTGCACGTGAGTTAGCCTCTCGTCCAAAAACTCTGGCTAGCACATTACGTGCTCGTGTCTTTGCTCTTGCCAAAGGATTGTCGCGTGCGGGGGACCCTATCTCGCCCAAAGCCTGTCGCTTAAACTGTGCACCCTGCCGCAGCCTACATACTCTGTCTTCCGCAGATCGTGTTTCACCATTTTCTATGGCTTTTCTGTTTGTTTCCCACAGACGCGGCCAATTGTTGTTGCCAAAAACAACAATAAAAGTTTGTTGACGTCAAATCCTCGATCTTCGCTTTAGTCTGTCTCCAACGAATCTGCGAAATAGGAAAAGTCAGAGGGGTGCAGGGTTTTCCCCTGCGCGCACACTTCGATGCTTAAGTCAGACAGGGTTTTGGCAGGCAAATAGAGCTTAGGGTTTAAGAATGATACCTGTGACCTATTTATAGAAGTTATTTTGTGCGTAATTACCTTTAAGCCCCACAGCTTAAATAATAACCCAGTGGATCATTTATGGGCCTTCTGAGTCCTCTTTCCTCTTGGGCTTAAATTATCATTTGGCTCAATGGTCTTCAACTTGATTTATAGAAAAGCCCAGTAATAATTGACCTAGTTCACATCAGTCCTAAATGAAGTGGAAGAGATATTAACAAGCTTACTTGAGAAAAAACTAAATGAAAGGCCATGAAGATAAAACCATTAAAGGTTCTCTGTTAGGACAGAACATGGACGATGATGATGAACTTTGATGAATATAGAAGGTTAAATAAAAGTATTTAAGGAAATGGAAATGTTAACAAGTAGGTTCAAAATGAAATACAAAGGAATACATGGCCCTAAGAAGTATTCGGCCGGAATAAGGAAAGGAAAATCGGAACTTGCTGTTGGCCGTAACAAAGAAACCAGGAAAGAGACAAAACAGTAAAGAAAAGAAAGGAGAAGAAAATATAAATACAATTTCTAATAAAATGGTAAATCTAAAACTTATATAAGGATAAATCAAGAGTTATTGTAAAGTTAAAAGTGGGAGAAGAAGAATTAATTTTGATATTTATTGGAGCATATTTCATAATTTGAAATATTAAATTTTGATGGTTGATGAGTAAGAAATGATATAACAAAAATAATAAGAGTGTTAGTGGTAGTAAATTAGAAAGAAGATGAATTATATATAGGAAAGGGAGTATGGATTAAGTTGGTAATGGGATTCAATATGAATTTTTATGAGTTAAGAATTAGTGAATAAAATATAAAGGTTGAAGAAAATTGTCGGTGGAATTATATTTGAGAAAAGAATGAAATCTTTAGTCGATGAGAGGAAATTTGGAAATTTCATGATTCATAGAGAATTTTATGATTCATAAATTATGGATGAAATTGGAAATTTAAGAAATAATAATTTTAGTGCAAAATACAAATAGTTGGATTAAGGCATTGTCTATGAAATTCTCAAGTTAATTTTATGACTTTATGATTAAAGAAAAATAGTTAAAGACAAGTAGAGAATATTGTCGGAAGTAAATTGGGAAAGAAATGAATTTTGTGCATAAAGAGATATATGGTTGAGACTCAAAAATGGGATTACAATGTGAATCATCATGATTTAAAAACATATGAGTATAACATAAATGTTAATGAGATTAGGGATTGTTGGAATTGGGAAGGAATATGATTTGATCATAGCTATGTGTGGTGTCTAGAAGAGAAATTTAAATAAATCAATTGTTGAGATTGATAAATAAAAATTATGGAATATTTATTATCCTTGTGGTATGGTGATATGAAATATAATATAAAGTGATATTACTGTGCAGAGTGGAAATTCTAGAAACTAGAATTTCAAAAGCAATAGTGAGAATGTAGAGATATTGCGTGGACTCAAAGTAAGGAACATATATAGGAGTTACCTATAAATATTTTACGTGTCTTTGGAATTTTCGAAAATATTGAATTCTTAACCGTTTCCCATCAATTTTCCAAAAAGGGGGAAATATAATTTATTCACAAAACCAAATGTGTTTTTAAATTGCATGGTTACTGTGTTGCGTGTTGAATTATGAAATATCCCGGTTTGGAACAAAATTGTTTATCGATATTAAATATTACTACAGTGACTTCAAATTTGCTGTTTATACACAGTTTTTATACTAAAAAATAGTATTTAAATAATTATGTTATTGAATTTTTACACGTGAAAGAGTACCAGCATGTTCTTTTTTTACCCATCTATAGTGAAGTGGAATATTTTCAGACGTGAAAATTGGATTGTAAATATTTTATAAATTTCTACTTCGAAACTGGTTATATATTTTCATACCAGTTATATATCTTCACCCATTTGTTTGTGAAGTGGTTCCAGTGATTTCTTTTAAGAAATTTATATTGTTTATTGTTAGCTTTAACTTGACAAGTATTTTGAAAATGACAAAACTCAAGTAAGCTGAGAAATAATTTTTATACAAGTAAATTTGCTTTAAATGAACTCAATGATTGAAACTATTTTAACAAAGTTTTGGATAGCGATTTCAACTCAAAAAGTCAGAAATACTCTTAGAAAAGTGTTAGAAGATTTTGAACTAACTTAAAATCACAAAAGCCTTGAACTTTGCAGTCAACTAAGTGCAGGAAGGTGTACTGGACAAAAAGGGATCGATCCCTACTGTAGAGGGATCGATCCCAAAGTGGCAGAAGGCTTTTGAACCATCCGGGAGAAAGTTGCAAAGCAATATGGAGAAAAGGGATCGATCCCCACTGTAGCAGGATCAATCCCTTTGCACGAGACCTGACAGTAACGGCTAGTTTTTGAGGGTTTCAACGGGAAAATTTGCATTAAATGCTTCACCAACTGTTCTATCCGTTTGGTGGGTTATAAATAGAGGCATTTATGAAGTTTGAAGGAAGAACAAGCATTCCAAAGAATTCAAGCTTCAAAAGAGAAATTGAAATCTGAAAATCTTTGTTGTAACTCCATTTTGTGAGATTGTTTTATGTGTTCATCACCCATTCACTGAAAAATCTGATATTCAAAGGGGTGAGCTATCCTTGTAAGGTCTGATATTCTTGAGTGTGGGAATACTACAAGGGTAGAGGATTAGAAGGAGATTTTTAAAGTCTCAAGAGAAATTGTAAGAGGTCTTGCCACACCTTCAAGTGGTTTGTAAGCATTCTCAAGGAAGAGGTGAATCAAAACCTTGACAAGGAGTTCAAGGAGAGAGGACGTAGGCAAGAGATTGGCCGAACCTCTATAAAACTTGTGTTTGCTTCTCTTTCCCTTACTCTTATTCACTGCATTTATTTCATTGTTGCTTATTTCACTTTGATTGTGCATTAAGAGTTAGGAAAATTAGAAATAGCTAGAAAAACCGATTCACCCCCCCTCTCGGTAGAGCCAACATTTATGAATCGTTTTGAGACCGTTAAGCCCCGTATCATGCTCATGTGTTCATGTGTTACTGTTACTGTGGCTGATTGACCTGTTAAGTCATTAGCAGTCCCAGAGTCACCTGACAAGTGTACTCTGAGGAAACTTATAGACTATGGCCATAGGTTTCACGTGTTTACTGTTACTGTTACTCCCTTCGGGGACTACTATTACAGCATGATATACTTTGGGTGATGCCTGGTCTCTTCTTACTGTTATTGTGAACTATACTATTTTACTATACGGTTGCTACTACTAAACCATTTACTGTTACCGAACTGTTTGCAGTCATTGAATTAATTATTTCTACTGAATTGTTTACTGTTTATTGGAAATTGAATTGTTTATCGTATGGTTTATGGCTGAATTGTTTGACGATAGTGAATTACTTCCTACTACAAATCTGATCACTACAGTGTTTTTAAATATTGATTTATAAACTGTTTTCGTATTTAATAATTTATGATTAGATTTAAAATAACTGCTGCATTTGCACTGTTTATTGGTATTCAAGTGGTTACGAATACAAAACTGTTTATTGATACTAATATGGTATCGTACTATTTATTGAACTCTTTATTGATAGTAAACTGAATTATTATTACAAAAATGGTTTACTGTGTATTATAGTGTTTTCAGATATAAATCATAATTAGATTATATATTGAAATATTTATGATATGATTTCTAGAACATTTTTATAATGTTTTCGATACTTTTATATAGGTTTCTTACTAAGCTTTTCCAAAGCTCACCCCTCTTACTCCCCTCTCTCCCAGATAACTTTTCTTTGTACGTGTTTACCAATGTTTTCAGACTTGTGGGAGAAGTCATTAGAAGTCAAGAGTAATAGACGAACAGGTATATATTTACATTTTATATTCAGACGTTTAATTGCACAGCAAATGCATTTATGGAAAAGAATTTAAATTTTGTAGTGGGATGTAAATAGTATGGATAAATATTATACTGTAGATACATTAAATTCTAAGTGATTTAGTTATTTGATGGTATAGTGAGTTGATGGAAAAAGAAATTGTGGAATGTGCTTACACTGACACCGAATGCAAACCAAAAGATCGTAACTAAATAAATGTTCAAGAAAAATTTGGTTCAGAATTTTATAATTTCGGACGTTACATGTTCTATGCCCATAGATTTCATGTTGCTTGGGACACCAATCTATTACTAGCTAGGATGGACATCGTTATCGTTATCGTATCAGTGATTGAGGATTCATCGAAGTGCATAGTGATTGATTTATCGAAGTGCATAATGTTTTGATTTAATAAAAATGCATAGTGGTTTAACTTAATCGCAATGCATAATGAAAGTGATTTAAATAAAGTACAAAATGAAAGTGCTTTGATTAAAGTCTATATTGGATCATTTGGTATCATGATATAATACCATGCATACACGTCACTTCAATATTGCTTTTTTCTACACTTGCATGTAGATTGACATGATTCTAACATCTATTTACTTAAACTACTTACCAAAATGTGGTTTAATAATTTTTTAGAGACTTCTGGTTGAATATTGAAGGAAACCGAAACAACACGCAGCAGAATTTAAATCATTCGGCCTCCACCAAGATCGATTCAGAGAGTTGCCTGATTAGGGTTTCGAGATTTTACCTAACGTTTTCTCTGAATTTTCTGTCGTTGGTCGAGTCACAAGCAGCAACTTTTCGTTCCTGCCTCTATGGTATCCACACGAACGGATCTCACGACTCTTGAACATCTCACGATCAGAAGCCTTGAAGAGCGTTTTGATTCCTTATAACCGAACTGCTAGCTTCGATTAAAAGGAATGTTTTTTTTTTCTGTTTTAAAAGGTGCGGCTCTCTTTTAGAAAAACTTCCTTTTTATAGGCAGTAAAATTTACCCTAAAATTTACTGCCAAACAGAACTCTAATCCTACTTAGAATAGGATTAGATATATCCTTAATCCAATTTAGAATAGGATTAGATATATCCTTAATCCAATTCAGAATAGGATTAATTAAGCTCCTCATTGATCCGTTCTAAGTGTGCGACCCAATAGGTTCTCAAAACAATGGCAATAACAAAATTGTCACAGGCAATGAGCGGTATCTAGCAACATATCATTGCTACCCATGTAACGAGAATGTCAATGACTCGACATAACCTTACTCGTGATAGATGTTACCGTGTAGTCTAATCCCTTTATCCTTTGATGTCTCGATTAGACACAAGTCATGGAATGTGTCACACTTGTATAGTCTAATCAGCGTTTCTTGATTCCTGAGTAGACTAATTAAACAAATAAAATCAATATCTCATATTGACTTATTCGAGTACGGCCATGCATTTCTTAGTCTCACTCTATCAAAGGGCCCAAGACATCACTCTTGTTATATAAGAGGGATAAATCCTATCTTGATCACTCAACATCCCTCTACATAGATCAAGGCATACCCAATTACTACCTTTATAGTCCATCCTGTTACGAATGACATCTAGCAGCATTAAAGTATGCAATTCTCTATGTTGGGATCTCTGATGATCTCAAGTCAAAGGATCACATACACCATCATCACTATGAGAATCGCTTATGACACTCATATAACAATCTATGTAGCGTTCTCATGGAGGGTCGATCCAGTACATAGTTCTCTAACATGTACCTATGTGATGACTTGATATCTTATATCCATGACAATGGTCATCAGTCAACCACATACTAGTCTTATCGTATCATTGTTATCCTTATTCACAATAATACTTGACTAGGGATATTTTAAGAATAGTGTGTTATTACTATTCTAAGGACATTATCATATAAGATTATATTACGCAGTTATAAGACAAATATAATAATGAACTATGATAAATAAAATGTCATGATACATAAAAAATGCCAAAGTCAATCATCTAATGAATGGTTCTAAGGGCATAATCCAACAATCTCCCACTTGCACTAAGACCATTCACTCATGTATCTAATACCTAGTGACCTAGTGTGACGATCATGTCTCTGCTGCGTCAAAGGCTTCGTCAGTGGGTCGGCGATGTTATCGTCAGTTGGTACTTTGCATATCCTCACATCTCCTCTCTCGATGATATCTCGAATGAGATGGAAGCGCCGTAGTATATGTTTGGATCGTTGGTGAGATCTAGGTTCCTTAGCTTGTGCGATGGCTCCATTGTTGTCACAATAGAGCTCAATCGGATCTACAATGCTAGGAACAACTTCAAGCTCAGTAATGAACTTCCTGATCCAAACAGCCTCCTTAGCAGCTTCAGAGGCAGCTATATACTCAGCCTCTGTTGTAGAATCGGCCACTGTCGCCTGCTTTGAACTCTTCCAGCTCACAGCACCACCATTAAGGCAAAACACATAACCAGACTGCGATCTATAGTCATCTTTATCAGTTTGGAAGCTAGCATCAGTGTAACTTGTTACAATGAGCTCTTCCTCACCTCTATATATCAAGAATGTATCCTTAGTCTTTCTCAAGTACTTAAGAATATTCTTGACAGTGATCCAGTGACGTTCACCAGGATCAACTTGATATCTACTCGTCATGCTCAAGGCATACGAGACATCGGGACGTGTGCATAACATGGCATACATAATGGATCCAATAGCAGATGCATATGGAACTTTACTCATACGTTCTCTCTCTTCTTGTGTTGTAGGACACTGTTCTTTTGAGAGAGTAATGCCATGTGTCATAGGCAAGAATCCTTTCTTGGAATCCTGCATGCTAAACCTCTTTAGCACTTTATCTATGTATGCACTTTGACTTAGGCCAATTAATTTCCTTGATCTATCTCTATAGATCCTTATACCCAGTACATAGGTAGCTTCGCCCAAGTCCTTCATTGAAAAGCAATTCCCTAACCAAGTCTTTACAGACTGAAGGGTAGGGATGTCATTCCCAATGAGTAGTATGTCATCAACATACAACACCAGGAAGACAATAGTGCTCCCACTGACCTTCTTGAAGACACAAGGTTCATCTTCGTTCTTGATGAAACCAAACTCTTTGATTGCATCATCAAAACGAAGATTCCAACTTCGAGAAGCTTGCTTTAGTCCATAAATAGAACGTTGCAGCTTACAAACCTTTCCAGCATTTTTTGGATCAACAAAACCCTCAGGTTGTGTCATGTACACATCCTCGAGTAGCTTTCCATTAAGAAAAGCGGTCTTGACGTCCATTTGCCAGATTTCATAATCATGGTATGCAGCTATCGCAAGCAAGATCCTAATGGATTTGATCATCGCGACTGGTGAAAAAGTTTCATCATAGTCAATACCATGAATTTGTTTAAAACCTTTAGCAACCAATCGCCCTTTATAGGTATGAACATTTCCTTCCATGTCGGTTTTCTTCTTAAAAACCCATTTACACCCTATAGGTTTTACCCTTTCGGGTAAGTCAACCAAGGTCCCATCTCAGATCTCATGGCTTCAAGCCATTTCTCAGAGTCTGCCCCTGTAATAGCCTCTTGATAGGTAGTAGGCTCATCTTGGTCCATGAGCAATACATCACCGTTCTGAGTCATTAGAAATCCATATTTCTGTGGCTCACGATGTGTTCTAACTGATCTACGCAAGGCTTGTGTCTCTTGAGCAGGCGGTTGCTCCACAACAGCTTGTGGTTCTGGTTCCACAACAACTTGTGGTGCTTGCTCAGGCTCCATCTCAACATCGGGTGCACTATCTTGTAGCTCTTGAATTTCTTCAAGTTCCACTTTTCTCCCACTAGTTCTTCTAGAAATGAATTCTCTTTCTAGAAAGACACCTGTTTGAGCTACAAACACTTTGCGCTCAGTGGGATTGTAAAAATAATATCCTTTAGTTAATTTAGGATATCCCACAAAATAGCACTTATCAGATTTAGGTGCAAGTTTGTTAGAGACTTGACGTCTTACATAAGCCTCACAACCCCAAATCTTCATAAAAGACATACTGGGACGTTTACCAGTCCATATCTCCTATGGTGTCTTTGGAACCGATTTAGATGGAACACGGTTCAGTGTAAAAGCAGCTGTTTCTAATGCATGTCCCCAAAAGGATTCTGGAAGATCTGTATGACTCATCATTGATCGAACCATATCTAATAAAGTTCGGTTTCTCCTTTCAGATACACCATTCCATTGTGGTGTACCTGGAGGAGTGAGTTGTGAGACAATCCCACACTCTTTAAGATAGTCATAAAATTCTTGGCTTAAGTATTCACCACCTCGATCTGATCGAAGTGCCTTAATGCTCTTGCCAAGTTGGTTTTGTACTTCATTCTTGAATTCTTTGAACTTTTCAAAAGATTCTGACTTGTGTCTCATAAGATACACATAGCCATATCTACTGAAATCATCAGTAAATGTAATAAAGTACATAAACCCACCTCTAGCCTGTGTGTTTAAAGGTCCACATACATCTGTATGTACTAAGCCCAATAAATCACTTGCCCTTTCACTATGTCCTTTGAAAGGGGCTTTAGTCATCTTACCCATTAAACAAGATTCACATGTCTCATACGATTCAAAATCAAATGAGTCCAAAATTCCATCTTTATGGAGTTTGGAAATGCGATTCTCATTTATGTGTCCCAAACGACAATGCCAGAGATATGTTGGATTTTGATCATTAGATTTAATCCTTTTAGCATTTATGTTATAAATAGGCATATCAAGATTTAGAATGTAAAGACCATTAATTAGTTGTGCACTACCATAAAAGATATCATTTAAATAAATGGAGCAACAGTTGTCCTTTATTATAAATGAAAAACCCTTCTTGTCCAAACAAGAAATAGAAATAATATTTTTAGTGATGGAAGGCACATAATAACAATCATCTAATTCTAAAACAAGCCCTGTGGGCAATGTCAAAATATAAGTTCCTACAGCTAATGCAGCAACCCTTGCTCCATTTCCCACACGTAGGTCGACCTCGCCCTTAGTCAACGATCTACTCCTTTTGAGTTCCTGCACATTTACACAAATGTGAGAACCATATCCAGTATCTAATACCCATGATGAAGAAATAGATAGATTAACTTCTATAACATAAATACCTGAAGTGGAAGTCTCACTTCCTCTCTTCTTCTTTAGCTCTTCCAGGTATTTGTTGCAATTCCTCTTCCAATGTCCGGTCTCACCGCAATGGAAGCATTTCCCTTCTTTGGCAACCCCACCTTTAGGCTTCAGTGTAGTATCATTGGGCTTGAACTTGCCATTGGTTTTATTACCCTTTTTCTTGCCCTTTGCAATAGCCCTGCCCTTAGCTTTCTTAACTATTAAGACATCTTTGGGCTTGGCCTTTTTCATGTTGGATTCAGCTGTTTTCAACATGCTAAGTAACTGTGGCAGAGTCTTGTCAATTTCATTCATGTTGTAATTAACAACAAACTGACTGTAGCTGTCTGGCAACGATTGCATAATCACATCAGTGGCCAACTCTTGGCCCAAAGGAAATCCCAATCTTTCAAGGTTTTCAATATACCCAATCATCTTGAGCACATGAGTACCAACGGGAGTCCCCTCTGCCATCCTACACTGAAACAATGCCTTAGAGACATTGTACCTTTCTTGCTTAGCTTCCTCTTGATAGAGTTGCTTGAGATGCTCGATCATATTGAACGCATCCATTTCCTCATGTTGCTTTTGAAGCTCAGGATTCATGGAGGCAAGCATAAGGCAACTAACATCCAATGCATCATCTTGATGCTTCTTATAAGCATCTCTTTCTGCCCTTGGAGAATTAGAGGGCGGTTCCTCAGGTAAGGGAATCTCAAGGACATACAACTTCTTTTCTTGCTTGAGGACTATCCTCAGGTTCCTGTACCAATCCAGGAAGTTTGTCCCATTCAACTTGTCCTTCTCAAGGACAGATCGCAGTGAAAGTGTGTTATTTGTGTTTGATGCCATGGTAATCTACAACAAAAATATGCAAAATATAAGTATCATGAATGCATTCATTTAATTAAATATTTATTAAATGATGCTCCCACTATTTTTATCGAATCAACAACCCTCACTATTAATTCGAAAAAATTATCACATAATTTCTCTAGTGGGCCAAGATCCATATTTCACCTTATCTAGAGTTAGCTTTGGCTAATCGCCCAAGATTTGGCTATTTAGGTAGGCAACACTTACCAATTACATCTCATGTAACTCTTGGATAGTTGGGTGAACAACACTTGTTCTAATTCATCTCATGAATGGAAGCCCAACTTTATGCCTCTAAATTCCCAATCCTATTGAGGAAATTTAGTTAAGTCAACCCAATTTATAGCCTTTGGATATCACTATTATCCCATCGCGTCTTACTAAGATAGATATGATATTTTGCTTTGGCAAACATAACAAAATCGATTCTAGTCTTGACGAGTGCTATTCATTGGTAGGCATCTTTTATTGACTTAATTTAATTTGAGGGATTTTCTTAGTTTATTGAATAAGATCTCACCAATTTTACTTTTCTAAAATTATCATATGATTTTCATATCATAAACGTACAAAATAAACCATGCATCTCATGCAATTAAGTAATAAAATAAACGTGATATAGTTATAGCCCAAACTAAATGGATTTCCCAAGCCAATGAGAAACCCTAAGGGTTAACCTAAGGGTAATAGCATCTTCTCCAAGTGCCTCTTTGGTCATCCTTTGCATGGTTGTCAGCTCCAATTACATAGTTTAAGAGAAACCTCGAGTTACATTCGAGGGGAGTAAGATGAGAAAAGAATGTATAACTAGATTTTCAAGAACAAGGCACGACACGCAGGTCGTATTTATTAAAATTTACAACCACCAAAATACAATCATATTGGGCTAGGGCTATAACTATGCACCATGCTCAAACAACAACCACCGTGTTATACAAACAAGTGTAATGCAATTTCAACTTTTAGTTTTATTAATGAGGCACATTTGAAAAGAATTATAACCCTGACTGCGGGGTTCCCAGGGGCGGCCCTTGCGGGGGTTTGGGGGCGGAGCCCCCGAAAAAAAAAAGGTCAACAGTATTGACATTGCTAACGCCCCTTATCCGGAAGTGTCCTAATCTTATCAGGATGTTCCAGCCAGTATCTCATACTGACTATAATTTTAGTCGCATTAGAACTCTTATCTAAAAGTGTTTCGACATTATTCTGTTTCTTCCATAACGTTTATGCAGAACAGAAACCGCCATTAATAATTCGCATCACAGATTATCCATAACGTTTATGCAGAACAGAAACACCATTAATAATTCGCATCACAGATTATATCTCACATATAAGTTGAATCGAAATTGATATATATCATATATATAATTTCAACAATTCGATTTGTAGCCTCTGAATATATCATATACATTCTAATTCGTATTAAAATTATTACATGTAATCATAAACAGAAAGTAACCAGAGATCATGCTTTTATCAAAACAAATCAGGGACTTCGAATCTGGCTCTGATACCAGTGAAGGAAACCGAAACAACACGCAGCGGAATTTAAATCATTCGGCCTCCACCAAGATCGATTCGGAGAGTTGCTTGATTAGGGTTTCGAGATTTTACCTAACGTTTTCTCTGAATTTTCTGTCGTTGGTCGAGTCACAAGCAGCAACTTTTCGTTCCTGCCTCTATGGTATCCACACGAACGGATCTCACGACTCTTGAACGTCTCACGATCAGAAGCCTTGAAGAGCGTTTTGATTCCTTATAACCGAACTGCTAGCTTCGATTAAAAGGAATGTTTTTTTTTCTTTTTTAAAAGGTGCGGCTCTCTTTTAGAAAAACTTCCTTTTTATAGGCAGTAAATTTTACCCTAAAATTTACTGCCAAACAGAACTCTAATCCTACTTAGAATAGGATTAGATATATCCTTAATCCAATTCAGAATAGGATTAGATATATCCTTAATCCAATTCAGAATAGGATTAGATATATCCTTAATCCAATTCAGAATAGGATTAATTAAGCTCCTCATTGATCCGTTCTAAGTGTGCGACCCAATAGGTTCTCAAAACAATGGCAATGACAAAATTGTCACAGGCAATGAGCGGTATCTAGCAACACATCATTGCTACCCATGTAACGAAAATGTCAATGACTCGACATAACCTTACTCGTGATAGATGTTACCGTGTAGTCTAATCCCTTTATCCTTTAATGTCTCGATTAGACACAAGTCATGGAATGTGTCACACTTGTATAGTCTAATCAGCGTTTCTTGATTCCTGAGTAGACTAATTAAACAAATAAAATCAATATCTCATATTGACTTATTCGAGCACGGCCATGCATTTCTTAGTCTCACTCTATCAAAGGGCCCAAGACATCACTCTTGTTATATAAGAGGGATAAATCCTATCTTGATCACTCAACATCCCTCTACATAGATCAAGGCATACCCAATTACTACCTTTATAGTCCATCCTGTTACGAATGACATCTAGCAACATTAAAGTATGCAATTCTCTATGTTGGGATCTCTGATGATCTCAAGTCAAAGGATCACATACACCATCATCACTATGAGAATCGCTTATGACACTCATATAACAATCCATGTAGCGTTCTCATGGAGGGTCGATCCAGTACATAGTTCTCTAACATGTACCTATGTGATGACTTGATATCTTATATCCATGACAATGGTCATCAGTCAACCACATACTAGTCTTATCGTATCATTGTTATCCTTATTCACAATAATACTTGACTAGGGATATTTTAAGAATAGTGTGTTATTACTATTCTAAGGACATTATCATATAAGATTATATTACGCAGTTATAAGACAAATATAATAATGAACTATGATAAATAAAATGTCATGATACATAAAAAATGCCAAAGTTAATCATCTAATGAATGGTTCTAAGGGCATAATCCAACAAATATAAACGAGAATCAGGTTTTGGACCTGATTCTCACTCCATCTCCTAGTGCTTCAAATGACACTTACGCTTTCATTAATGGAATCGAGATTTTGTCAATGCCTCCCAATCTTTATTATACAACACCGAAATTTTCAGCTGGCATCCGTTTCGTTGGCCAAAATGATGATCTCTACGTTAATAATTACACCGCACTTGAGACGGTTTATAGGTTGAATGTTAGTGGTAAATCAATCTTACTAAAGGATGACATTGGCATGTTTAGGCTCTGGTCTGATGACTCCAAGTACATCATGATTGATATTTATTTCACTAAGAACACCACTGTACAAATTGAATACATAAAAATTCCAAGATACATTGCACCAGAGGAGGTTTATCGACAGCATGGACAATAAGTCCTAATCTTGCTTACAACAAGAAGCACAATTTAACATGAAGATAACCCGTGGATCCAAAATTCAAGTATCTGGTAAGGTTTCATTTCTGCGAACCTCAGGATGCCATAGATTCAGAAGGTCAAAGACATATTAAGATTTTTATAAATAGTCAGATGACTGAATCACTTGCTGACATAATTATGTGGGCTGGTCATGGCAAAGTTCCAATTTATAGGAATTATCTTCTGTTGACATCAAAGAAGGGAAAAGAGAATAAGAAGGATATCACCATAGATCTGCACTTTATAAGTAGTATATATTCTGATGCTATCTTAAATGGAATTGAAGTGTTCAAACTGAACAATTCTGATGACAATTTGGCCAAATCCAACCCTAAATTATAGATAACTCCACCACCTTCTGGATTGATTAATTCTACAAGTGGAAAGTCTAAGATGAAGCATAGAATGCTAATTGCTAGTGGCGGGTGTGCTATTGGTTTCCTTATCCTGCTTTGATTATTGACTTGCATGGTTGTTTGGTGATATAGAAAGAGGCAGTACTATGGAACAAATTGGTATTGCTCATGGATAAATCCTAACAAAATGAAATCCACAAAGTCCTTATTCTTACCGGAAGAACTGTGCTGCCTTTTTCACTGGATGAGATCAAAGTTGCTACCCACAACTTCCATGATAATTTAGTTGTTGGGAAAGGTGGCTTTGGCAAAGTATACAAATGGTTCTTGTATGAAGGGAAAAAAACAATTGCAATCAAGCGCCTCAATCCAGAGTCAGGACAAGGTGTTATCGAGTTTGTGACAAAGATTGAGACGCTCTCTAAGCTTCGCTATGCTCATTTGGTGTAGTGTTATTCGAATTATTATGTACAAGAAAGGTTTTGGATAAGAAATTACTAGAGGCTCAAATGAACTTGGCTAATTGGGCTAGAGAATGTATTGCTGATGGAACTCTTTACAAGGTTATTGATCCATTTTGGTTGGAAAGATTGCAGCGGAGTGTTTTAAGGTATTTGTTGAAATTGCAAAAAATGCATAGCAAAAGAGGGAGTTGATAGACCATCAATGAGTAATGTGATGGAAAATTGGGCTTTGCAATAGAGCTGCAAGAGGTTGCTGATGTTGAGAAAGAGAAGACTTATCCTAGAAGTGAACATAGCTACCCTGATATAATGTTCCTAATTACTCGCGACATGGATTTCAATGATGAATCAATGGTGGATTCGGTGTTGGATTCTAATATGCACAGTGGAACTGAGATCTTAGATTCCAATATTATTGGAATGACTTACCTTGTATTGAATCTAGTACATCATCAGATCTGTTCTCTAGCACCACCAACACAAAAAGATAAGAAATTTGACAAAAAAAAAATGGAGACAAACTTAAAGGCTTAACCCCATTTGTTGTTGTTGTTGTTATTATTATTATTATAGCTTTTGATTTAATTTTTTTATAATTATACTTTATATATATACACTTTATATATTTGCACGTTATATAAATATGCATATATATATATTTACACTTTATACTTATAATTATATTTTATACTTTATTTTTTTTAATATATATACATATATACAAACTTCATATATTTGATATATATATATATATATATATATATACGATTCTTCTATTTAATTTATATACATATATATGATATATGTATATATTATAGCTATCCCTAATCCTATTATTTGTTTTATTGTATATGGTTTGAGGATTGAACTTTTAAATCCTCATAATGTTAAAATTCCCATGCTTAGTCCTTAGTTTCATCCTCCTCATGATCTCTCGACTCTACCATTTTCACAAATTCAATTTATACAGCGTTTATAGTATTCATACTCAATTTATCACGTCATAATATTTATAGCTCCAAACTAAATCTTCGACATTTGAATTGTTTTCCAATATTACAATTATTTGTCCACTAGGGATAGAGAATTCACAGTTATCACACATATCACCTCACAATTAACCTTGACCTAAAAACCTCAATGTCCACAAAATCAAGCATATACAAGTTGTCCATCTGTCAGGTTCAATATCACAGTCATTCAATTCATATAAAAACACTGATACTAAAACCCTCATCACCATTATAGGTCCTCTTAACATCTCATGAATATTTAAATATACATTTCTATATAATCATAAAAATACTAAAATTATGCAAATACCGATATCATCATTCAAGACCTATTCTTAAGTCAACACCAAGATCAAAAAATCAAAAAATCAACAGTCACTTATCCAATTCCATCAATGGTTCAACATATTGACACTCAATTGTAATTCCAACTCGATTAACAAATTTCATTCAATATCTTAAAATCAACCACAGTTTCATTGTAAAATCAAACACAGTCTCAAATCATTCCTATATGGTCTATACAACATAATATTATCATAGAATTATATAAAGGTCTTACCGAACCAATTCAAAGTTAGCAATTTATCAACCCAAGAGGTTTAGCCAATTTCCTCAATCAAACAATATTCCAAAACTTAATATATTACAACACCAAAATTATGCAAGTACTGATATCATCACTCAGGACCTACTCCAGAGTTATAATCAACTCTATGTAATCACAAGGTCGACATCATTTATCATAGTCCATCCATAATTCCATTATATCAATATTTAACCTTAATTTAAACTTGATAATCAATTTTATCCATGATATTAAAATAATTCAATTCATCGTTCCTATAGAACCTACAGAATATAATTCTACTATTGACTCATATAAAAGTCTTACTAACTTAAAGCTTAGCGTGCGTGTAATTCGAGCTTCGGGTGCATGCATCGAGTTTCACACGTACACCTTTAAACATCGTAATTGATTAGTATCAATTAAATAAAATTCTAAATATTATTATAAAAATAAAATTGCATTGCACGACCTCTCTTACCAATTTCCTAAAACCAGGACACTAAACGAATGTCATGGTTTTCCTTCCTTTCTTTCCTTTTCTTTTCTTTCTCTTTCTTTTCTCTTCTTTTCTTTTTGGTTTCTCCTTTTGCAGCCTTTGAATTGGGCTCTTAGCCACCCTTGTTTTAGAGTAAGAACCACCCCAAACTCTCTTGTTTTGAATCTAGTTTCAATAGCCTAAGCACAGCCCTTAAAAGCTCCCTTGCTTCGGCCCTATGTAGCAGCCTACTCATCCAAGTAAAATCAATCTAAAACCCACAATGATAGTTTCATAATCAACCCCTACACAGCCTTGGTTAAGCCTCAAAGCTCTACGGCACAGCCCTATTCTCTTAGTCTCATGTAGCCCTGAATCACCTTCTTAAACCCTTAGGACAATTACCCTAAACCGAGCCCAGAGCCAACCCTAATAACAGCCTTGCACTGCCCCTGTTTCAGCCATAGGATAGCCGGATAACACCCTTGCTCAGCCCCCAAAACAACCCCTAGACAGACTAGCTGAGCCACCCTGAGCAGCCCCTTGCAGTACCTAACGACCCAGTTGAAAACCAGCCCCTGATTAGCCTACAAACGCCAGTCTCCATAGCTCCAAAAATCAGCCTTGGTTCGCCTCTGTCACTAGCCCGAACCTCTGTTGCTTCAGCACCAAATGCCCTCCATCTAAAACTTTAATTCAGTTTCACATCAGCCTTAAAAATGCTAGCCGAACAGCCACCACACAACCAAAAATCAAGTTGTTTCCAGCCCCCAAAAACCAAAGATTCTGTAGCTAAAATCCTCTCGTTACAGCCTCTCAACTTCAGCCTTCATTCCACTTGATCAGCCTTTGAAGACCCGGCTGAAAACCATCTTCCAGCCTTAAAGTATCACCGAAAGCCCCTGCCTTAGCCACGCCTGTAACACCTTTAGTTGCCTCTCCTCTCGCGTGCTCCCTCTCTCATTCATAACTCCATTCGCCAAGTTCTGCCTCTCTCTTCCAGCCTAGTTTTCCCTGCTCTTAAGCCTTTGTTTCAGCCACCATGCTCAGCCACTAATTCACGGCAACAAGCCATTTTGTCCCGTCTTTCCTCTTCTGTTACCACAGCAGTGAAGGCACCTTGTTCCAGCCTTTTCAACCTTCCAGTTCTGCCTAGTTTTCCCTTGTCAAGATTACCTGATTTCAGCCTGTCATTAACCCCAAATCAGCCCTATTTTCAGCCTTTAAACGCCACATTCCAGTGCCTCAAAAACTAGCTTTTTTCATTCTTACACGCATCTAACACCCTGCGACCAACTCCCCTGCTTGGCAGCTTCCCCTTCATTCTTCTTCGTCAGTCTATCTTCTTTCTCAGGCTCTTTCACTCTCAGGTATCTCCTCAGCCTCTGCTCTCCTTTTCTTTATTTATTTATTTATTTATTTTTGTTTATAGGAAAGGGGTAAGGAATCTGCCTTTCGCAAATCGGTTTTGGTGGATATTTCCCACCGAAACCTGATTTTGTCTTTTTTTTTTATAATTATTTTCTTCTTTTCGAAGATGTATATAGTCACTTGTTTAAGATATATATATTTATAGGAGGGATCCAGTTATACATGTGTAAAACAAATTTAGTTTTACATACTTTCATATCTTTTTATATAATTTATAATTTTTTATTACGACCGTTGAATTTTATATTCTATTCACATAGATCATGCATGCCAAATTTCAAATTAATCGAATACGTCTAACTATTTATTTCATAAAAATAATTTCAACCGTTGATATATATTAAAAAAAATACTATTCTCGATTAAAATGATAGAAATAACAGATTGATTCAAAAATTTACATATATAATAAATATGAGTAGGTTGTTAAATCCAACTGTTGGTTTACAAAAATTTTAATCCTATATGAAGATATAAAACTGTGTAAAACAAATTTGTTTTACACATGTGTAAATGGATCCCTACTCATATATATATATATATATATATTTCTTTTTCTTAATTTACATCCTTAATATTTAATGTAATGAATTTCCTTAATTTAAAAATAATTTAATTAATCTAATCCCTTGTAATTCATGAAAACACTTCAATCCATTAGATAAGTCTTTTATTTCATTGCAATGGGTCTTTTATAAATTTTAATTTTAATTTTCATAATTTTTTTATCATTCAAACAAATTACTCCCAGCCAAATAATTCTCATAGTTCCTTAAACTCCAAAATTTTGATTCTTATTAAATAGGGTATTTTTGGTTTAATTCTCTCACTTATTATACTTAATTTTTTTATAAGCTTGATTTCCCATAATTCCAAATAAATTAAATAAATCATCCTCAAAATTATACCCTCACATTTAGTCCACTATTACCATAACTTTCATATTTCTCGAAAATTCTCAATCATTACATACTTCAAATAACATATTAAATTAGTTGTCATTGTGAGAAATTCTCGGTTATCACATTAACAGTTCTAAATAAACAAAAACAAGAATAATCGTGAGTGGTGTATTTATTATATAAATCATGCATAGAACTAAATATTATTTTTATACATATTATTATTGTTGTTGTTACAGTGGTATGAAGATTGGACACATTATTTTATAGTGGTATTGCTTTTTGTTAAATAATAATAATAATAATAATAATATTGTTGTTGTTGTTGTTGTCACTACAAAAAAAAACAGACTTTTACCGACACTTATAAGTGTCGATAAAAGACCAACAAACCACCGGTAAAAACCTTATCGGCTGATTGTTGACCGCCGGCGATCAGTTGGCTAGGTGAATGCCGATGAAAGTTTGCCGGCGGTCAGGTACCTCAATGCCAGTAAAGATTTGGTAAATTCCGACATGACTTTTTTCGATGCTTTTAAATGCCATTAAAAGTAAAAAGCTTTTACTGGCGCTTTAAAGTACTGACAAAAGTCTTATTTGAAATCTGAAATTTTTATATTTATTGAATTTAAATTTAAATGCTTTTAAGTGCCGGTAAAAGTCTTGTTTTAAATTTAAATTTTTATATTTATTGAATTTAATTTTAAATTTAAAATTTTTACTAATATATTTAATTATTAAATTAATAAATTTTCCATCCTTTCTTTTTTTTTTTAAAATCAAATAAAGCCTTAAAATTATTTTAAATTTAAAAAATAAGATATATGGTGGTGTTGGCTTTTGATCGCTTGAATCAAATATTACAATTCAAAAAAATATTAAAATACAAGAATTCAACAAAATTTTATTACTATAAAATAAAACTTGATAATGTTAAAAGAATTGTCAAACAAAATAAAAGCCAAGCATCACACCATCCAAATATGATGACGTTGATCATAATTAACATTGTTAAAATAAAAAAAATATGATAAATAATGTCAAAAGAATGAACGATCTATAAATTCATAAAAGCCCATCATATGTTCTTAATGCAAACCTAAATGATTTCTAATTCCCAGCTATCATCATTTATTCAAAGTTCAAGGTCAAAAAACCTACTGCCATTGCCATTGTTGGGAGCCAAGGCACTAGTGAGCCTTATAATGATGATAACTAGAGAAACCTGTACAATTCAAATGCATAGAAAAAGAATGATTAGTTTTACTCTCCAAGTTAATGAAGTACAGAAACAAACATAGGACCCTATGAAGCATTGAAGTCTTTTTCTCTGATCTTCATTTTCTCCTGAAAATTACTCTTAGAGGTAGTTAAGAACCGAGTGATTTAAAATTTTAAGAAACAAGTTCATGATCACATATCATAGCAAAGTCCATTAACTTCAAACACATCAATCTACAATTGCATTGATTATCAGAAAAAGAGTTGGAATTCAACAAAGAGTAGCTACTTCAATTTGTCAATTTCAAGCTCTATTGAAAAAAATGAAGAGATGATCTAAGCTTTTTTGCATAGTTCATAATACATTAAATAGCCTCTATTAGATTGTTTCTTAGAATCACAAGACCATAACCTTACCATTACCCCTGAAATAATCTAGCATGCAAGAATGAAAGAAGAGTAATGGTGAAAGACTGAATACATGAAGAACGACAAATATATTGAGAATACAAATAAGAAACCATCATTGTAGTGATTATTAGCAAAAGATGTACTTAAGTGATAACAATTAAAATTTACTTGTTATCTTTTGTACCACATTAATTTTTCCATATTCTTGCCAAGGTTACAAGTGATAAAGCTCTTATGAAGACAATTTCCATCAAATCTGAACAAATTTCACCAGCTCTGCAAGTAGATAGTGTTTCTTCAATTTATGAGATAAATTATCAATCAAATTATTAAAATGAATTTACTATTATCTAAAAAACTTTCAATTTACAGATCTTTACTCCAGCATATAAAAATAAATGACAATTAAATCAAACTTTCGAGGAATTTAAGAAGAATATGGTCACCAGATTCACAGGTAAACTAAATGTACTACTTAAAGAGTATAATATGACTATATGTGTTTAAAACAAGAAGAAGACACTAATGTCATTGATAAACAAACTAGAAATTTTAGCCAAAATCAACTAAAAAAATATAATTAACAATGGATTTAATTTTTCATCACAATGAGATAATGTTGAAAGTTTACGAGTATGAGTGGAGAGAAACATTAAAGAAAAAGGAATACCTCATCTTTAACTTTGCATACTCCATTTTCTAAGCACTCCTAGCAGGTCTCACTATTTTGCTATCGGCTCTGCTTTTTTATTTATCTGTAACAAAAAAAAATATAAGAATGAACAAAGAAACAGAAATATGACCATGTTTAATAGAACTTTGTATGAACCTATATTTTCAAAACTATGTGCGGACCTATATTTTCAGTCAATCTAAAGCATGTGCTCTACTGGTAGTTACATCTACCATATATCGTTCAGAGTTAGAAATATGACCATGGATTCCATCATAAGGGTTAAAAATAAATATTCGCAAAGCAAAAAGATTAAGTCCAAACATCAAAACACCATGTTTGCTCTTTAGTAAAGCAAGATAATCTCTCAATGCACCATCACAAACAAGGGAGGGCTTACCTCTTCTATTCTTGTGCCAAAGTGATTTTCAACCATGGACATTATCATTTGGTCCATATGGCCACAAAGTAAGTTGAATATAGCTCCTGTAAATCAGACAGAAATAGCTCTGAATAATTTGCTCTTCCACGAATGTTCAATAAATAGTATAAAGTGAAAACCCTCCCTGAACAAGTTAATAACATAAAAACAAGTATATAAATACTTATTTCAATTCTAACCATGTTAATAACACACACAAATTTGTAACATAAAACAAGTATATAAATACTGATTTCACTTAAACTTTTACATTAGCAAAATAATAAAACATCAATTTTCTTAATCATAGATCTTAAAAAGACCAAGAACTCAAAAAGATTTAAGTTTCACCTCCCATAATTAATCTTACAAAATATTTATACTTGATTCATTGAGTAGAGAAGTACATGAATTAGAAAATCACATTTTGAACCTAAATATAGTTAGTGAAATCTTGCATTTAGTAAGGCAATTAGTTCTTTATATCTAGCATGACAAGAAACTAAAGACCAAAGCTACTCTACAGTTAGCAAGTTATTTTTCATTAATCCCCCACCAAAGGTAAGGTATTCTGGTGATAGCTGCCACTCTCCATCCATCGAGAACTTGATTTCATACCTTCACAATGTTAAACAGAAAGTTAGAAGAAGATGTAACACTAAAAGCAGTGCTCTAAGTCCACAGAATTTTACCTTCCTAGTCTGAGCAATAAGGTGGTTGAGAATTTGGTGAATGAATCAGTGTATTATGGTAATAAGTGCTCCTCTTAGCCCTATCCATCAAATGAGCCCATAACTTAGCATTCCAAACAGAGAAAATTTCAATAAATGGATGTAAAAAATCAAATGTTTTCATTGACAAAAATCAAATACAAGCTGAGAAATGAGAAGTCCTACAGAACTAAACTATTTTGAGCATACTTCATCCACAAATTAATCTTAGGGAGCATAAGTGTGAAATCCCCAAATCCATGTAAAGTCTTCATAATTGTAATGTATTATAAGCTGAAATGATTAAGTAAATATGAGAATTATGACGTATGAATGATGTGTGGAATATGAGAAGAAATAAGGGAATTGAAAGTTAAGTAGTCAAGAAATAAATTCTGATGTTGTAAGATTTATTGAAGCATGAGAAAAGATTAAATGTCAGATTTTATAGTGTAATAAAATACAAGTGGCATATGAATGGAAGAAGGATAATAAAATGGTCAAACGAGTTAATGGCTGAGATGATTAAAGAGATAGAGAGGCATTTAATGCAAAATTCATGACTCATCATCCTCATAAGCCATCCTTCATCGGCAGCCCTTTTTCCAACCCCTCTCATTCCCTCACAATTTTCCTAAATTTCCTCCCTACTCACTTTGACAAGCTACCTTGTTCCTCCATCGATTCATTTAGCTAGTTGAACAAAAAATGATCATAGTCACTAGATGAAGCTATGTCTGAAGTTTAGTGGATTGAATCCAAGTATTGGAGGAGATCTCAAATTCTGAAAATTTGGTCACTAGCAAAGGTAAGAGAAGAAATGGATTTAGTCAATTTCATTCATGGTATGGAGTTGTATGATGTTGGTATGCTTATAAAGTTTCCTTAAAGGTTTGATTTGATATGATGTACAGCTTTGAAGAAGTGAAGTGAAAAGCTAGGTTTGATGCAACCAAGCTCGTGGATCATTGCTGATCGAGGTAAGGAATTTATGTAACGGACGTAGGGTGAATATGTCTGCATGTTTTAAGATGTTTTAAATGTCATTGGGATGAAACAAAAGCTAGATTTGAAGTGCAGGAAATATGATTTCGGGTTTTACTCCTAGTACCAATTAGGCTAGGAGCAGCCGACTGCCTTAAGTAGCAGCCGATTGCCAAGAGACAACCAAAGCGTAGATTTTTGAAAATTGAGACAAACCAGTCGACTGCTATACAAGCCAGTCGATTGCTATTTTCCAGTATGCATTCTGTTTCAAAAACAGTTGACTGTTATTTGCTAAAAAGCATTATGGTTCAAAACCAGCCCGACTGCCTATAAGACCAGTCGACTACCATTTCTCGAAAAACATTCTGTTTCAAAACCAGTCGACTGCTATATGGACCAGTCGACTGCCCCATGAGTTTTCAGAAATGAAAAATATTGAAATTTTAATAGAAAATAATTTCGATAAATGAAAATATGAGGTAGCAGCCGACTGCCCTATAAGGCTAGTCAACTGCCATGTTTGAAAAAAGGTTTTAAAAGCCTACTTCAAGAAAGTATAAATGTCATAGCAAATAGCTATATGATAAATGTTTTGAGACTATGAAGTACTTACTGATTATGCACTTCTGTATTTGTTCAAGGACTCTGATCAAGTCTCCGGTATGACATGAAATTGGCTGAGGAGCCTAAGTCCGGTCCTTTGTCGCTACAGATGTTACCTGACTAGTGTTCACTATAGCCACCGACGTTTGGCCAAACTGTCTCTGTTAAAAATATATTGGCTAAAGGAGGATTCTTGGCTCCTACGGGAGTACACCACATGATTCAGTGCATAATTCTATTAATATGCGAATAGTCTCTCTATTATTTGAAAGTTATAGGATGTATGTTTTTGAAGAAAGAAGATGATGCATGTTTTAAAGAAAGTATGCCTGTATATGATGTTCTGAAAGAATTATATGATGTATATTTTGAAAGTACGTAAACTTTGTTTTAAAGCAAGTATGTGAAGTATGGTTGCATATGCTAATTTAAAGAAGTACATGAATTACTTCATTTGTAAGCTTACGCTATTATGAAGAACTTATGCTTTATATTGATTTTTCATGACATTATGAGCCAAGCAGGAAAACTGCATATAGAGGCAATAGTACGCTCTTTTACATATATTTCTTACTGAGCGTAAACTCACCCTTTTACGAATATTTTTCCTACAGATTATCTGAAGTGAACCTGCTCCAAATAGAGGAGTTTGCTTTTGAGACATCAAGTGTACCTTCGAGATATGCTTCCCAGTTAGTATTGAAGGTATACTTATGTAATTATGTAAAGTACATTGTAATTCAGCTATGGTACAGTGCAAGTTAACAATTACGTATATACGATGTCGGGGATTTAAGTTAGGAATGATGTGTAAGATCCTGTGGAAAGGAATGATATGTATATATATCATTATTATGTTTTAATTGAAGTTAAATTTTTTATAATGAACTATTACATACTAAGTTCAAAAGAAGAATGAATGACATTGACGGACGAGTCTAATCAAGTCGCATAAGATAAGGAAAAAGTTAGATGGTAAAATGTAGTGACTAGGATGTCACAGATTGGTATTAGAGCAGTTTAGATTGATGTTCGTCAGTATCAATAAGCTAGAATTAGTGTATATCCCCAATGTACTGTACTTGTCTGAATACATAAGCATAGTATAACTGTTTATGGTTATACTAAATAGCTTAATTTTGTGGTTATATCGACAGAATGAGCTCACGTAGAAGAGGTACTGGTAGAGGAAGAGGAAGGGGTCGTGAAGAACAGCCCCCAGTACAGTCTTCTCTCCCATCTCCACCACATAGCCCGAATACTAGGCTAGCGAAAATGGAGAAGCATATGAAGAATATGGCCACGATGTTCACTTAGTTCATGTCGAACTTTCCGAATGTGGTCATAAGTGCACCATCAGTTACTCCTACAGTATAGCCCCCACTAGCACAGACAGATTTACCCCCACCAGTCCCAGCTACTAAAAGGCAGGATCTTAAAGCCTACTGCAGTGTGACCTTGATTAAAGAATTCAAAAAGCTGGATCCGCCTAAGTTTAAGGGGGAAAGAGATCTTTTGGCCGTAGAGAATTGGATGAAGACGGTCATGAAATCTTTTGAATACATGACATGTTCAGAAAAAGAAAAGGTGGGCTTGGCTACTTAGTTATTAGTGGATGATGCCGAGTATTGGTGGCAGGGCACTCGAACCATTTTGGAGGCCCGCTAAAATAAGGTTACGTAGGATAGATTTGTAGAAGCCTTTAATGAACAGTACATCCCACGCACTGATAAGAATAGACTGAATATTGAGTTTTTGAGTTTGACTCAAGAGACGATGACAGTAAATCAATATGAATCGAAATTCATTACCTTAAACAGATTTGGTCCACACGTCCTAAGGAATGAAGGACATAAGATATACAGGTTTATAGAGGGATTAAAGTCCCCTATCAGATCTAAGCTATATCCTATGGATGTCACCACGTATGGAGAGGCGGTCCGTAAGGCTCAGTTGTATGAGCAGGACTATGAGCTTCATCATGCCGATTTTTGAGCTAAGGGTAAAGGCAAAGAATTGATGAAGCGAAAGTTAGATGAGAAGGCCTCTAATGATAGATATCCACTTAGGAGAAGTAAACGTTATGAAGGAGTTTCAATATGTAAGCAAGTAAATTATAAGAAAATGATCTTTGTTTTAATTTCATGGTTATATAGAATGATATTAAAATTAGAGTTATGATGTTTATGAGATAGGGACTCCTAAAACTACCGGGGTCAAGATAAGTGATGAAAGATCCCGATATTCGGCAAGGAGTACCGCTAGCTCACCTAAGAGTATGATGCAAAAATCCGAGCAATGTAGGAAGTTCCACGGATCACAGCCATGTCGGTTAGCGAGTGGTGCATGTTTTTGATGTGGTGAACAAGGGTACATGATTAGAGATTGTCCCAAGAGTAATTTGAGGGCATTTGAGGAATCTGATAAGACCCCTCAACCACAGCCTAAGGCCACTGCTGTAGAAAAGGGAAAGAAAGCTGTGACCCAAGGACGAGTATTTGCCATTGATGAAGAGTCTGCCGATGCCTCGTCCAAAGTGATTAAGGGTAAGATTTACTTATTTGATATAAATGTTATTGTACTGTTTGATCCAGGCTCTACGCATTCATTTATTTCACCTATGATTTCTATGAGAATACCTATTGAGCCTGAGCCTTTAGGACACTTGTTGCAAATAAGTACACCATTTAAGGAATCTCAAATGACGGAACTAGTATATAGAAATTGTAAGCTACGGGTAGGAGAAAGAGAATAAATAGCTGACCTAATCCTACTAAATATGTATGGATTTGATGTTATTTTGGGTATGGATTAGTTAGCTAAGAATTATGTGATACTAGATTGCTATGCTAAGGATGTGATCTTCTCTTGTCACGACCCGAAGGCCAATGACGTCCATTTAACACTTACCTTATTGCTTTTGGAAAATTACGAACCAAAATTTTCTTTTCTATTTACGGTTTGTATTCGGTGTTAGTGTAGTAACTAAATCAAATCTTGCTTTAATAATATTATTTCTCTAGCTATGTCATACTTTTCTAAGTGATTTTAATCATTTTAGCCTTATTTTCACTTATCAAAAGGAAACGGGTCGAAAACCTTCCCTTTGTATTTTATCAATTTCTCCAATAAATCACCTACACTAAAACACATTCTAAACTTCACAATACAACCAGCTTTTGTTTCACACAATTCACACAATCATGCATCTCATATATCTCAAGATTCATTTCACTAAAAATTCCACATTTTACATTTTTTTTATACATACTTCAAAATATTTATCTAATTCCGGATCATACTCGATAATCACCTAGACTTACATAATAATCTAGTGCGATCCAAAGTTACATCCCATATTTCTTCCTAGTACTGTGAAATTAAAGTTTGTATAACTATCAAAAATGATATACCATTGTATACCTCAAAAGTACTTAAGCAAGGCTCGGTGAACGTAAACGAGTACCATAGTTAGGTACAGTTCCCGAGAGAGCCTATATGAAGCCTAAGCTGGATATCAACCCGTATGATCTGTAGATGTTAAATTTAAGGGGGTGAGCAAATCCACGGCTCAGTAACTAGCTTAAATAAGCATACTAAGCTTATATCATAAAACATGATCATACATACATGAACTCTATAAAATAGCATGTATGCATTAAATTAAGATTAGCTACCAACTTGTATGTACAACAGATTTCATAAGCTCATTCATGCTTTTCTTTACTTCTTTAACTCACAAAATATCATTCTTTTTATTTCTTTTATCGATATGGTTTGGCAGGAAAGACACAACCATTTTACATAGCACATGATTCTATAGCACATGCAAGTAAAATTCAATAATTGTTTCAATTCTCTATCATATGTATAGTATCTATCCTATTTAATGATAGTTGTCACATTCACAGTTCACAATCATTTATCCATTATCTCAATGGCATATGATTTCCATAATTCATCAGTACATGTGTAGCACTTAGCTCTTAAAGGACTCTAGAGGTGGCTCCCACAGTTCACGAAGAAAGCTGCATAGCACGTAGTTCCTTTGAGTTCTCTAGAGGTGGCTCACATAGTATAAAAGATCGAGTTTTACTCAGGTTCGCCTCTATGGCTTATGTTTTCAAATGGTTCATCGATACACGTATAGCACTTAGCTCTCAAAAGACTCTAGAGGTGGCTCTCACAGTTCACGAAGAAAGCTGTGTAGCACGTAGTTCCTTTGAGTTCTCTAGAGGTGGCTCACACGGTACAAAAGATCGAGTTTTACTCAGGTTGGCCTTTTTGGCGCATGCTTTCTGATGTTTCATCAATACACGTGCAGCATTTAGCTCTCAAAGGACTCTAGAGGTGGCTCCCACAGTTCACGAAGAATCTGTGTAGCATGTAGTTCCTTTGAGTTCTCTAGAAGTGGCTCACACGGTACAAAAGATCGAGTTTTACTCGGGTTCGCCTCTATGGTTTATGCTTCCAAATGGTTCATTGATACATGTGTAGCACTTAGCTCTCAAAGGACTCTAGAGGTGGCTCCCACAGTTCATGAAGAAAGCTGCGTAGCACATAGTTCCTTTGAGTTCTCTAGAGGTGGCTCACACGGTACAAAAGATCGAGTTTTACTCTGGTTGGCCTTTTTGGCTCATGATTTCTAGAGATGATGTTTTAAAATCATTCAAGTCCTAGAATCGCATGTACACCTCAGTTATCATATAGTTCCATTGTCCTAGTTTTCGACAATTACAACTAGGTACTAATCGAGGTCCATGAATTCAACACAGTGAGTTGTATATGTTGTACATAATTCACATATACATTCTTAAAATATCGCAATACATTCACATGCTCACTTGGTGCGACCTAAATAATTCACATGCATTTCTCATAATGCAGACACCGACAATATATATGATTTTATATGCTCATTTAGCATAAACCAGTCATGCACATAATACACAATTCACAAATAAGGCTTTATTTCGAAAGAATACTACTCGCGAACACATCAAGTCTAACTTACATCTTACCAAGACTTACCCTCATGGTCTCTTCCGCGATATTTCACCAACTTGATATGAAATTAAATAATTAATGAGTAGAGATTTCTTTCATCTCTTACAAGATGATACTAGTAAGTTTTATTTAACCCACTTACCTCAAAGCTTAGTAGTTCACTTCCTCAATTTTCAAGTTGCGACTTAAGCTCCTACACCGCTCCGTGTCACTGCAACCAATTCACTATTGTCTTAGTAATATATCTTAATTGCCTTAAGTCACATACCAAACCTACATCTTTGAACCATAATTACTTGAGTTCATCCGTTGGTCAACAGTTAAAATCTTTATGTATCTTACTAGGATACTACTTATCGTTTTGATGTAACCTTACCTTACATTCCTTATAGGATAATAAAATATTTATTAATCTTCAACTTGTTATATATACATATATATATTTAAGATTTGCAACCAAGTCTTACACCCATGATTTATTTTTTTATCATGGTTCGAACATCATACATGTCTACATATATACATATACACTAAGCATTCTTAAAAATATTACTCATTAAGGTAGAATTATTCTTTATAAGAATTTCCAACCTATCAATGCCTTTCTATTCATAACGGAAAATATTGAATTCTAATTAATGCACCGTCAATTTTATATGTAATCTGACTTAATTCCCTATCCAGAAGTATAAAGCCCATTTTCTAGTTCATTCCCTGTTGTTCGTCACAATTTTCCAAAGTTCAGCCCAATTCTGACCCATATGACAAGATGGTTTTCTAACCTTTGTGCATTAAATTTTATGTTACTAATTATAGGAATTTCCAAAATTATGAATCCCAATACCACGTGAAACATAATTCAATTCCCTATTCAAAAAGATAGATTTCATAATTTTATCTTTTCCTAGTTACATCTAGAAATTTCATAAAATTACCCTATGTACAATCACAATCAAACAATATGGTTATTTGAGCTTTAAGCACAAACTGTCTCATATCTCAATACAAGGATCTCCAACTTACGTAAACTCAAAACCACATTTATCTTGTCTCATTTACCTTCTTTTAAATGTAAGGTTTGCAATCATACTTGATCTGGGCTATTTCCTATGAAATTTTAAAGTTGACACTATGCAATCTGTCCCCAACAATGAGTGTCCTGCATTCATTTGTACATATCTTAAGCCACAAAGTTTCAAATCCAGAAATTCCAAAACTAGATGAAAAATAACTCATTTCCCCATCTATAAGTGTAAGGTTTATAATTTAACTCTTCCTAGATCAACACCAAAAATTTTCCAAAGTTTCAGTATGTTCAGCAGTTTTCTGACATAGTATAACACTGACTAATTTGCACAAATTATCTCATATCTAGTTATAGGAATATCCAAATGATGCAACTCAAAACCATAATAATCCTAACTCAATGGCCTTTCAGGAAATATAAAGCTTGAAACCAAACTCAATCTAGGCTATTTTTTACAATTTTTCAAACTTGAAGTTCTGATTCATGTTATCTGGCAGAACATCCTGTATTCATTTGTACATATCTCAAGCTATAAAATTCCAAATCAAGAAATTCGAAAACTGACTTTCTCCTAACTTAAAAGGCTATCTAGCATAATTTTTTTCAGAATTTATATCCTTGTATAACTTTTAAACTGAACGTTTTAATTACAACCCAGAAACAGAACATCAATTCCAGATTTCAACAGCAAACCAAAATCCAATTATGCCAAGCCAACCTCATAGCAATTCAACTCAAATCATTATAGTTTCATTTTCATATTCAACAATTAAGGATTATAAAGTCAGAATCTTACCCCCCACTTATCAATTTTCTTGATTTTTTCAATCCTTTCTTCAAACTATTGTTTCTATGTTACTTAAACCTTTCCCAGCTTTCATTTCTACCAATTTCATTCAACAAAATGCATGCATTCATCGTGAACCAAGGCTGGCCAAAACCCATAAGTTGTCACGTTACACATCAATCATAACCATTCAACATCATTTTCTCACGATTTCTTTCATCACCGATTGCCCTAACTTATCCTCTGCATGTTTTTGTTCTAAACTATAATCATATCCATCATTTATTCATCCAAACCAAGCATAAACAAGAGGCAAAAAATGAAAGAAATTAAAACTGAAAATTTACCTATCGGAGCCAATACTGTCCAGCAGCAGGGGAGATGGATTTTGATGATTTTTGACTGAGCTTTTTGGGGGGTTTTGAAGCTCTTGATGTGAGGAATATTTCTGATAAAGGGACCTAGGTGATTAAGTGAAGAGAAGAGGGTGTTCTACTAGGGGAAACGTGAAAGACTTGGAGCAAAATGGAAGCAACGGGAGAAAAACTGAAACAGAACGTAGCAGTAGTAAAACGGTGGAGAAAGGCTGAAGAAATGTGTAGAAATTCATGTGTTGTCATTATTTTATTGGTGGGAAATTTTATTTAAATTTTTTATTAAATTTATATGGCTCTAAAAGTCCAAAATACCATCTTAAAAATCACTTATTTACCAAAATATGCCACTGCACAGTACATCTGTTCAGGTCAAAATTTTCCATAAATAATTATAATTATATACTATTACATCATTTAAATTTATATGTACATAAATACATATTTTGTACTAAGATATATATATATATATTTTATATTTTATACTCTTTTTTTTTTGAATTAATATTCATATTTCATATATATATATATATATATGTATATATCATAATATTCATATATATTTAAGTAAAAGTATAAAATAATATATATATATACACATATATATATATATCAACATATAATATATATCAATATATATTATATACATATATTTTAAATATGTATTTATGAAAAATTTATATTTATATAATTTAATTATATAAATATATCAATATATTATTTTTTATTTTTTATTTAATTTGGATCTTATTATATCCAAATTAAATCCCTTCATATAATTTCTCGATTCTGACACTTCATCATTCATTGAATTTCAAATATCCCTGTTTCATAATAAATTCATTTATTTTCTTTAGTTTATTTATTTGTTTTAATATTAAATTTACAATTATTAATATTAATTTTAGAAAATTAGTGGTTATCACATCTCTTCACCCGTTAGCTATGTTGTAAATTTTGCAATTGCATAATGCAAAAGTATGTTTATTATTTGATTTGATTGCAAATGAAAGTAATGGGAAATATGTATTGTCATGTGAAGGACTTATAGCCTATGTGGAGGACGTAGAAAAGAAACGTCCCAGACTCCATGAGATTTCTATAGTTAGGGATTTTCCCAAGTTGTTTTCGGATGATCTTCCAGGACTTCCTCTGGATAGGGAAGTAGAGTTTACTATTGATTTGGTGCCAGGGACTGAACCCATTTCGAGATCTCCCTATCGAATGGCATTAGTGGAATTGGAAGAACTTAAGAAGCAGCTTCAAGAGTTATTAGACAAGGGTTTTATACGGCCGTATCCTCTTCGGGCGCTCCAGTGCTATTTGTACGAAAGAAGGATGGCAGCATGAGGTTATGCATTGATTTTTGATGGCTGAATAAGGTGACAATATAGAATAAGTATCCTCTTCCCAGGATTGATGACCTCTTTGATCAGCTTAAGGGTGGACAAGTCTTTTCCAAGATAGACTTGAGGTCGGGATATCATCAATTGAAGATCCGAAATGAAGATATCCCTAAGACTGCATTCAGGACACGGTATGGTCACTATGAATTCCCAGTGATGCCGTTTGGATTAACTAATGCACCCGTGACTTTTATGAATCTGATGAATGATGTGTTCAAACAGTACTTGGATCAGTTTGTCATTGTCTTTATCGATGACATATTGGTGTACTCGAGGTCCCGGGAAGAGCATGAGCAGCATTTAAGGATAGTTTTGCAAACCCTTAAAGATCGAGGATTGTATGCCAAGCTAAGTAAGTGTGATTTCTTGCAAGATCATATCTCCTTTTTGGGTCATATAATCAGTCAAGATGGAATTTTGGTCGATCCATCGAAGATTGAAGCGGTAGTTCAATGGGAGAGACCGAAGACAGTGACAGAGATAAGGAGTTTCTTGGGTCTAGCTGGCTACTATCGAAGATTTGTAGAGGGTTTCTCGAAGTTAGCTGCTCCCTTGACGCGCTTAACTCGCAAAGAAGTGAAATTTGAATGGAATGATGCCTGTGAGCGCAGTTTTCAAGAGTTGAAGCACACGCTGATGACGACACCTATCCTCACCATTCCTAGTGGTTCTGGTGGATTTTCAGTATATAGTGATGCCTCAAGACAAGGTTTGGGATGTGTATTAATGTAACATGGTAAGGTGGTTGCCTATGGTTCTCGACAATTAAAGGACCATGAGAAGAACTACCCAACTCATGATCTGGAGTTAGCTGCAGTGGTATTTGCTTTAAAGATATGGAGACATTACTTGTATGGTGAGAGATTTTAGATTTTTACGGATCATAAAAGTCTGAAATACCTATTCTCTCAGAAGGAATTGAATATGAGACAAAGAAGATGGCTCGATCTTCTAAAAGATTATGATTGTGAGATCTTGTATCACCCAGGGAAAGTGAATGTGGTGACGGATGCTCTGAGCCGAAAACATGTGGGTATGGTATCCTATATGATGATAAGAGAACATGAAATGCTTGAGCAGTTTGCAAGCCTCGATTTAAATGTTACACCTTATGAGCAATTTGGAATGATGGCTAGCTTGAGGATTGAGCCAGAGTTGATGGACAGAATTCAGATTGCTCAAAAGGAATATGATCAGTGTATAGAGGCTATGAATGGAATTCAGTCAGGTATAACCTCAGAATTTGATATTGGTAGTGATGGCATTCTAAGGTTTAGGAATCGTATATGTGTTCCTCATGATAAAGAGTTGAGAAAGCTGATTTTAACCGAAGGACATGCCACTAGATACACATTGCATCCAGGAAATATGAAGATTTATCATAATCTTCGCAAGGTGTATTGGTGGACTGGTATGAAAAGAGACGTAGCTGAGTTTGTAGTGAAGTGTCTCACATGTCAGCAAGTTAAGATAGAGCACCAAAGACCAGTAGGTTTGTTACAGCCTCTACCTATACCTATGTGGAAATGGGAGCACATTACGATGGATTTTATTATGGGATTACCCAGGACCAAGAGGAATCATGATGGTATTTGGGTGATCGTGGACAGATTGACTAAGTCAGCTCACTTCCTACCTTTGAAGTCCACAAATACACTTAGTACTTTGGCAGATTTGTATTTAAAAGAAGTAGTTAGACTACATGGTGTTCCAGTGAGCATTACTTCTGATAGAGATTCTAGGTTTACTTCTCATTTTTTGGAACATTTTCAAGAAGCCATGGGATCTAAGTTTAATTTTAGCACAGCATTTCATCCGCAGACTGATGGTCAGTCCGAGCGTACTATTCAGACGCTCGAGGATATGTTGAGAGCTAGTGCTATGGACTCTAAAGGCTCCTGAGATGACCATCTGCTATTGGCTGAGTTTGCTTATAACAATAGCTATCATGCAAGCATCGGGATGGCACCATATGAAGCTTTGTATGGAAGAAGGTTTCGATCTCCGATTGGGTGGAAAGAAGTGGACGAACGTAAGTTATTAGCTCCTGATTTAGTCGAGCAAGCCTCTGAGGATGTTAAGTTGATTTGTCAAAGACTCAAGGCAGCTTAGAGCCGACAAAAGAATTATGCGGATGCTCGACGGAGACCACTTGAGTTCTTGGTTGGAGATTTTGTGTTTTTGAAAGTTTCTCCATCCAAAAGGATCATGAGATTTGGCCGACGAGGTAAGCTTAGTCCTCGCTACATCGGTCTATTTGAAGTCTTAGATCAAGTTGGTGATGCTGCCTATAGGTTGGCATTACCTCCGGAGCTATCGCGAGTACATAATGTGTTTCATGTGTCGATGCTTCGGAAGTATAATTCGGATCCATCTCATGCCATCGAATATGAACCCTTGGAGATACGAGAAGACATGAGTTATGTGGAAAAGCCAGTTCAGATTTTGGATAGAAAAAATAAGGTGCTAACGTCTAAGACGATCCCCTTAGTTAAAGTTCTCTGGCAATACCATACTACGGAAGAAGCTACATGAGAGCTAGAGAGCTTGATGAAAGAAAGATATCCTGAATTGTTTACTTGTTAAGCTGACCCAAATTTGGAGGACCAAATTTTCTAAGGTGGGGAGAATGTGAAATCCCCAAATTCATGTAAAGTCCTCATAATTGTAAAGTATTATAAGCTGAAATGATTAAGTAAATATGAGAATTATGATGCATGAATGATGTGTGGAATATGAGAAGAAATAAGGGAATTGAAAGTTAAGTAGTCAAGAAATAAATTCTGATGTTGTAAGATTTATTGAAGCATGAGAAAAGATTAAATGTCAGATTTTATAGTGTAATAAAATACAAGTGGCATATGAATGGAAGAAGGATAATAAAATGGTCAAAGGAGTTAATGGCTAAGATGATCAAATAGGTAGGGAGGCATTTAATGCAAAATTCATGACTCATCATCCTCATCAGCCATCCTCCATCGGCAGCCTTTTTTCCAACCCCTCTCGTTCCCTCCCAATTTTCCTAAATTTCCTCCCTACTCACCTTGACAAGCTACCTTGTTCCTCCATCGAATCATTTAGCTAGTTGAATGAAAAACGATCATAGTCACTAGATGAAGCTATGTCTGAAGTTTAGTGGATTGAATCCAAGTATTGGAGGAGATCTCAAATTCTGAAAATTTGGTCACTAGCAAAGGTAAGAGAAGAAATGGATTTAGTCAATTTCATTCATGGTATGGAGTTGTATGATGTTGGTATAGTATGCTTATAAAGTTTTCTTAAAGGTTTGATTTGATATGATGTACAACTTTGAAGAAGTGAAGTGAAAAGCTAAGGTTGATGCTACCAAGCTCGTGGATCATTGGTGATCGAGGTAAGGAATTTATGTAACGGACGTAGGGTGAATATGTCCGCATGTTTTAAGATATTTTAAATGTCAATGGGATGAAACAAAAGCTGGATTTGAAGCGCAGGAAATGTGATTTCGGGTTTTACTCCTAGTACAAATTAAGCTACGAGTAGCCGATTGCCTTAAGTAGCAGCCGACTGCCTAGAGACAACCAAAGCGTAGATTTCTGAAAATCGAGACAAACCAGTCGACTGCTATTTTCCAGTATGCATTTTATTTAAAAAACAGTCGACTGCTATATGAGACAATTAACTGCTATTTGCTAAAAAGCATTCTGTTTCAAAACCAGCCGACTGCTTATAAAACCAGTCGACTGCCATTTCTCGAAAAGCATTTTGTTTCAAAACCAGTCGACTTCCCCATGAGTTTTCAAAAATGAAAAATATCGAAATTTTAATAGAAAATAATTTCGATAAATGAAAATATGAGGTAGCAGCCGACTACCATATGAGGCCAGTCGACTGCCATGTTTGAAAAGAGGTTTTAAAAGCCTATTTCAAGAAAGTATAAATGTCATAGCAAATAGCTATATGACAAATGTTTTGAGACTATGATGTACTTAATGATTAGGCACTTCTGTATTTGTTCAAGGACTCTGATCAAGTCCCCAGTATGACATGAAATTGGCTGAGGAGCCTAAGTCCGGTCCTTAATTGCTACAGATGTCACCTGACTAGTGTTCACTTTAGCCACCGACGTTTGGCCAAACTATTTATGTTAAAAATATATTGGCCAGGGGAGGATTCCTGGCTCCTACGGGAGTACGCCACATGATTCAGTGCATAATTCTGTTAATATGCGAATAGTCTCTATGTTATTTGAAAGTTATAAGATGTATGTTTTTGAAGAAAGAAGATGATGCATGTTTTAAAGAAAGTATGCCTGTATATGATGTACGTTTTGAAAGTACGTAAAGTATGTTTTAAAGCAAGTATGTGAAGTATGGTTGCATATGCTAATTTAAAGAAGTACATGAATTACTTCATTTGTAAGCATATGCTATTATGAAGAACTTATGCTTTATAATGATTTTTCATGACATTATAGATCCAAGCAGGAAAACTGCATATAGAGGCATAGTACGCTCTTTTACATATATTTCTTACTGAGCGTAAACTTACCCTTTTATGAATATTTTTCCTACAGATTATCTGAAGTGAACCCGCTCCAAATAGAGGAGCTTGCTTTTGAGACATCAAGTGTACCTTCGAGATACGCTTCCCAGTTAGTATTGAAGGTATACTTATGTAATTATGTAAAGTCATTGTAATTCAGCTATGATACAGTACAAGTTAACAATTACATATATACGATGTCGGGGATTTAAGTTAGGAATGATGTGTAAGATCCTGTGGAAACGAATGATATGTATATATATCATTATTATGTTTTAATTGAAATTAAATTCTTTATAATGAACTATTACATACTAAGTTCAGAAGAAGAATGAATGACATTGACGTATGAGTCTAATCAAGTCGCATAAGATAATGAAAAAGTTAGATGGTAATGTGAAACCCCCAATTTCATGAAATTCCTCCATAATTGTAAAGTATTTTAGCTTAAATGAAGTAAATAGATATGAGAATTATGAAGGGTAAATGATGCATGGAACATGGAAGAAGTAATGAGATGGAAGGTTAAATAGTCAAGGAATTTAAATTGATGTTATAAGAATAATTGAGGTATGAGAAAAGAATTAATATCAGAAAATTGTGTAAGCAAAGACAAGTGTTATATGGAAGAAAGGAGACCAATTAAATGAATGGTCAAATAATGATGGTCAAAGGTTAAGATAAAAGGATTTAATTGGATGATGATAAAATAGATATCGGAATTTTATGTAGTTAAATGATATAGGTGACTGATATGAGAATGGAAGAAAAAGGAATTAAATGGTCAAAGAAGGGTAAAAAAGGATAGTAAAAAACGTAAGGGCTGGGATGAGATAATTATGGGATAAAGACGATTTGCATGCATTAAATGAAGGTTGCATGAGTCACCCTCCAGCCATCACCCCTACCACAGCAACCCTTTCCAGCCCTCTCACTCTTGTTCTCTCCACATCTCCAAGCTTCCAAGTCTCCCTCCATATCTGCCTTGACAAACACCTTTGTTTAGAAACCAAATCGTTAAGCTTGTTAGACGAAAAACGATCATAGTCACTAGACGAGGCTATATTTGAAGTTTGAGGGATCGATTCCAAGTAAATTGAGAGATCAGAAATCCTGAAATTTGGTGATTTATAAAGGTAAAAGATGGAAGTGGTTTTAGTTGATTTTATTCATGGTTTGGAGTTGAGTTGAGTTGGTATAGCATGTGTATGACGATTGTTTAAAGGTTTAATTTGATATGATGTTACAGCTTTGAAGAAGTAAATCAAAAAGCTAAGGTTGATGCGACCAAGCTTGAGGATTAGTGGCAATCGAGGTAAGGAATTTATGTAACGGACATAAGGCGGCTATGTCCGCATGTTTTATGATGTTTTTAGGTGGTTTGGAGAGAAACATCAGTTGATTTCATATAGGAAAAGATACAAATTCGGTTTCTACTCCTAGTGCCAATTGGGCTAGGAGCATCCGACTGCCTCAAGTAGCAGCCGACTGCTTGGAGACATCCAAAACATCGTTTTTCGAAAACTGATTCAAACCAGTCGACTGTTATGTAAGCCAGTCGACTGCTATTTACCCAGTAAGCATTCTGTTTCAAACCAGTCGACTGCTATTTGCTAAAATACATTCTGTTTGAAAACCAGCCGACTACCTATAAGGCTAGTCGACTACTAATTTTCCAGAAGCATTCTGTTTCAAAAACAGTCGACTGCTATTTCTTAAGAAGCATTCTGTTTGAAAACCAATCGACTGCTATATGTACCAGTCGACTGCCCTCATGTACTTTTAGAAAAGAAAATATCGAAATTTTAAAAAAGGAAATAATTTCGATAAATGAATGTATGAAGCAGCAGCCGACTGCCCTATGAGCCCAGTCGACCAGCCCTGTTTTGAAAAGAGGTTTTCAAACCTATTTCAAGAAAGTATGAAATGTCAAGGCAAAAAGCTATATGGCATATGTTTTGAGATTATGAACTTTTATGCTTATAGTAGGGGCTCTAATCAAGTCCCGAAATGATGTATGTTTGGCTGAGGAACCATAAGTCAGGCCTCAGTTGCTACAGAAAGACACCTGACTAGTGTTACTGTAGCCCCCGACAGTTGGCCAAATTTGTCTATATTACATGTTTGGCTAAGGGAGAAATCCTGGCCCTACGGGGTACGCCAATGATGATGATGATGCAGTGCATAACTTCATTAAAGTATAAATAGTTGTTATGTTATTTAAAAGCTATATGAATATGCGATTTCAAAAGAATAAAGAAATCGTAAGTATTTGATTTACTTGCATATAATGATGCAAAATAAGTCTATGAAGTATGTTTTGAAAGAAGTATAGAAAGTATGTTTTAAATGAAGTACATGACGTATGTTTTCACATGAGGATTTAAAAGAAGTCGACGATGTATGCTTCAAGAAAGTATATGAAGTATGTTTGCATATGCTAATTTAAAGGAGTACATGATTTACCTATTTTACTTGATTTGCTTGAATTATCAGCATATGCCATTATGATGAACTTTCTATAATAAATGAAAGTATACGATTATGCTTTATAATGATTTTACATGATATTATAGAGCCAAGCAGGAAAACTGCATATAGAGGCATAGTACGCTCTTTTACATATTTTTCTTATTGAGCGTAAACTCATCTTTTTACGACCATTTTTCCTATAGATTACATGAAGTGAGCCTCACTCCGATTAGAGGAGCCTGTTTTTGAAAGATTGCAGTGTACCTTCTTGATATGCTTCCCAGTTAGCATAGAAGGTATACTTATATGTTTATGTATAGTTAATTGGAATTCAGCTACGGAACAGTACAAGTAAAAATTATGTATATATGATGTCGGGGATGTAAGTTAAGATGATGTGTAAGATCCTGTGAAATGGAATGATATTTATATATATCATTTTATGTTTGTGGAAAGTAAATAAATTTGTATGAGCTATTAGATAATTAGCTTAAGGGTAAGGAATGATTGGCACTAATGAACTAAATCAAATGATGTCGTATAAGATAATAAGGAAAAAGTTAGGTTATGAGATGTAGTGGCGGGGACATCACAGATTGGTATCAAAGCGAGTTGATTGGTAGTTGTCAGTGTTAAGAAGATAGAAGTAAAGTATATCCCCAAATGTACTGTACTTGTTTGAATACATATATGATATATAACTGTTTGAAGTTATACTAAATAGCTCAATCTTGTGATTTTATCGACAGAATGAGCTCAGGTAGAAGGGGTATTAGTGAAGGAAGAGGAAGGGGTCATGTAAAACTACCCCCAGTACAGTCTCCTTTTCCATCTCTTCCGCATAGTCCGAATACTAGGTTAGCGAAGATGGAGAAACACATGGAGAATATGACCACGATGTTTACGCAGTTTATGGCAAACTTTCCAAATGTGGTCACAAGTGTACCGTCTGCTATTCCTACAGTATAGCCCCCACCGGTACTGATAGAGCTAACCCTACAAGTCCCAACCACTGAAAGACGGGATCTCACAGCTTATTGCAGTATGACCTTGATTAAGGAATTCAAGAAGCTAGATCCGCCTAAGTTTAAAGGGGATATGAGCACGTTGGCCGCAGTAAACTAGGTGAAGGCAGTCGCTAGATCCTTTGAGTACATGTTATGCTACGAGAAGGAAAAGGTGGGTTGGGCTGCTTATCTGTTAGTGGACGAGGCAGAGTATTGGTGGCAGTCCACTCGAGCCTTTTTGGAAGCCCAACATGTTGAGGTTAGGTGGGATAGATTTTTAAAGGCCTTTAATGAGCAATACATCCCCGCCAATATCAGATTAGGCTAAGGATCGAGTTTCTGAACTTGACTCAAGGGACAATGTCAGTTAATCAATATGAGTCGAAGTTCATTTCTCTAAGCGGATTCGATTTAGAGACCCTCAGAAGTGAAGGATATAAGATATACAGATTTATAGAAGGACTGAAACCTCCTATCATATCGAAGTTGTATACCATGGGTATCACTACTTATAATAAGACAATCTGTAAGGCTCAGTTGTGTGAGCAGGATTACGAGCTTCATCAAACTGATTTTCAAGCCCAATGTAAAGGTAAGAAACTGATAAAGCGAAAGTCAGAAAGGAAAACCTCGAGAGATGGGTATCCATTTGGAAGAAGTAGGCCATATGAAAGAGCCTCAAAAGGGACTCCTCGACCCACAGGGATCAAGATAAATGATGATAGATCCCGACATTCAGCCGGTAGTGCTGCCAGCTCACCTAAGAGTACAAGACAAAGGTGTGAACATTGCGAAAAGTTCCACAGATCACAGCCATGCTGGTTGGCAAGTGGCGCATGCTTCAGATGTGGTGAACAGGGACACATGATTAAAAATTGTCCTAAAAGGAACCTAAGGGCGTCTGAGGAATCAGAGAAGACCCCTCAACCACAGCGTAAAGCCACTGCTGAAAAGAAGGGAAAGACACACGCTAATTATGATGTAAATGTTGAAGATGTGTAATGCAAAAGTATGTGGTATTATTTGACTCATTGTAAATGAAGTTAATAGAAGGTATGTATGGTTATGTGAAGGATTTTTAGCTTACGTTGTGGAAATAGCAAAGAAAAGTCCTGAACTAAATGGAACACAATAATTAACAAGAAATGATAGTTGGAATTTGAAAGTACTCATTGGTATGAGGTTTTATGATATATATAGTGATATGTGAGATAAGCTTAAGTGAAATTGATGATGGACTTAAACTAATATTCATATCAGTTTATTTTACTCAAATGTTTTATCCTATGAAAGCATTTCTCCGAAAAGAATATGAATTAATATGAAGAATGAGTTGTCTCAACAATGTTAATTATTCTCTATAGTCGCTTCTAGTTTTCGGAACAAGATAGGTATTTCAAAGTACCTTCCTTACTCTATCCGGATCCCTAGCCGACTATAGTATCCTTCCTATTTGATCCCTCAAACACCATAGGGAAATGAAGATGTTCATTCATTAGGCATGTTTGATGCTATGGGAAGAGAACATTTTTTTGGATACGAATTAAAAGAACTATGCTAATAGTTTAGAGTGTGATCAGTATATGGGTATTTAGAGAGCAAAAGAAAGAAATTATGGATAGCCATTGTGAATAAATTACGGCTATAATTCTGACTGAGATAGAAGAGATGGCTCGAGATTCCAAAGGATTGTGAAGGTGAAATTATATCACCTAAGGAAAGCCATTGTGGTGGCAAATGCTCTAAGCCGGAAGCATGAAGGAATAATGCTTCATATGATGACAAGAAAGTATGAATTGCTTGAGAAATTTCAAGCCTTAATCTAAGTTTTATGCCTTCAAAACAAATTTGGAATGATGGCTAGAATAATGATTGAGCCAAAATTTATAGACAGATTTATTAGGTCAACTCACTTCCTACAGATAAAGTCTACGGATACACTTACTGTTATGGTAGGAATGTATGTGAAAGAAGTCGTAAAACTACATGGAATTCCAGTGAGAAATTCATCTGATAGAGATTCCAGGTTCACTTCTCACTTGGGAAGAATTTCAAAAAGCCATGAAATCTAAGACGAAAATTTTGCACAGCTTTTCATCCAGAGACTGATAAGCAGTTCGAGCGCATGATTCAGACGCTCGAGGATATGTTGAGAGCTTGTGCTATTTTAAAAGCTCCTGGGATGACCATCTGCCATTGGCTAAGTTTGTTTATAATAATAACTATCACTCAAAAAAATCGGGATGGCACCATATGAAGTATTATATGATAGAAGGTGTTGATCTCCGATTGGGTGGGAAGAAGTGGGTAAGTGTAAGTTGTTAGCTCTAGATTTAGTCGAGCAAACCTATGAAGATGTTAAGTTGAATTGTCTAAAGCTTAAAACAATGCGGAGTAGACAAAATAACTATGCGGATGCCCGACGGAGACCACTTGAATTTTGGTTGGAGACTATGTGTTCTTGAAAGTTTTCCATCCAAAAGGATTGAGAGATTTGGCCGATGAGGTAAGTTTAGTCCTCGCTACATCGGTCCATTTGAGGTCTTAGACCGAGTTAAAGATGTTGCCTATAGATTGGCATTGCCTCCGAAATTATCGGGAATGCATAATATATTTCATGTATATATGCTTCAGAAGTATAATCCAGAAGTATTGAGGTCTAAGATGGTCCCATTAGTTAAAGATCATTGACGATACCACACTATGGAAAAAGCTACATGAAGCTAAATAGCTTGATGAAGGAAGAGTATCCGGAACTATTTGAGACATGACCTGATTTGAATTTGGAAGACCAAATTCTCTAAGGTGGGGAGAATGTGAAAACCCCAATTTCATGAAATTCCTCCATAATTGTAAAGTATTTTAGCTTAAATGAAGTAAATAGATATGAGAATTATGAAGGGTAAATGATGCATGGAACATGGAAGAAGTAATGAGATGGAAGGTTAAATAGTCAAGGAATTTAAATTGATGTTATAAGAATAATTGAGGTATGAGAAAAGAATTAATATCAGAAAATTGTGTAAGCAAAGACAAGTGTTATATGGAAGAAAGGAGACCACTTAAATGAATGGTCAAATAATGATGGTTAAAGGTTAAGATGAAAGGATTTAATTGGATGATGATAAAATAGATATCAGAATTTTATGTAGTTAAATGATATAGGTGGCTGATATGAGAATGGAAGAAAAAGGAATTAAATGGTTAAAGAAGGGTCAAAAAGCATAGTAAAAAAGGTAAGGGTTGACATGTGATAATTATAGGATAAAGAGGATTTGCATGCATTAAATGAAGGTTGCATGAGTCACCCTCCAGCCATCACCCCTACGGCAGCAACCTTTTCCAGCCCTCTCACTCTCGTTCTCTCCACTTCTCCAAGCTTCCAAGTCTCCCTCCATATCTGCCTTGACAAACATCTTTGCTTAGAAACCAAATCGTTAAGCTTGTTAGACGAAAAACGATCATAGTCACTAGACGAGGCTATATTTCAAGTTTGAGGGATCAATTCCAAGTAAATTGAGAGATCAGAAATCTTGAAATTTGGTGATTTATAAAGGTAAAAGATAGAAGTGGTTTTAGTTGATTTATTCATGGTTTGGAGTTGAGTTGAGTTGGTATAGCATGTGTATGATGATTGTTTAAAGGTTTAATTTGATATGATGTTATAGCTTTGAAGAAGTAAATCAAAAAACTAATGTTGATGTGACCAAGCTTGAGGATTAAAGAATTTATGTAACGGACGTAAGGCGGCTATGTCCGCATGTTTTATGATGTTTTTATGTGGTTTGGAGAGAAACATCAGCTGATTTCATGCAGGAAAAGATGCATATTTGATTTCTACTCCTAGTGCCAATTAGGCTAGGAGCAGCCGACTGCCTTAAGTAGCAGCCGACTGCTTAGAGACATCCAAAACGTCGTTTTTTGAAAACTGATTCAAACCAGTCCACTGCTATGTAAGCCAGTAAGCATTTTGTTTCAAACTAGTCAACTGCTATATGAGCCAATCGACTGCTATTTGCTAAAATGCATTCTGTTTGAAAACTAACCAACTGCCTATAAGGCTAGTCGACTGCTAATTTTTCAGAAGCATTCTGTTTCAAAAACAGTCAACTGCTATTTCTTAAGAAGCATTCTGTTTGAAAACCAATCGACTGCTATATGTACCAGTCAACTACCCTCATGTATTTTCAGAAAAGAAAATATCGAAATTTTAAAAAAGGAAATAATTTCGATAAAAGAATGTATGAAGCAGCAGCCGACTGCCCTATGAGGCCAGTTGACCTACCCTGTTTTGAAAAGAGGTTTTCAAACCTATTTCAAGAAAGTATGAAATGTCATGGCAAAAAGCTATATGACATATGTTTTGAGATTATGCACTTTTATGCTTATAGTAGGAGCTCTGATCAAGTCCCAAAATGATGTATGTTTGGCTGAGGAACCATAAGTCAGGCCTCAGTCGCTACAGAAGGACACCTGACTAGTGTTACTGTAGCCCTCGACAGTTGGCCAAATTTGTCTATATTACATGTTCGGCTAAGAGAGAAATCCTGGCCCTACGGGGTACGCCAATTATGATGATGATGCAGTGCATAACTCCATTAAAGTATAAATAGTTTTTATGTTATTTAAAAGCTATATGAATATGCGATTTCAAAGGAATAAAGAAATCGTAAGTATTTGATTTACTTGCATATAATGATGCAAAATAAGTATATGAAGTATGTTTTGAAAGAAGTATAGAAAGTATATTTTGAATGAAGTACATGACGTATGTTTTCACAAGAGGATTTAAAAGAAGTCGACGATATATGTTTCAAGAAAGTATATGAAGTATGTTTGCATATGCTAATTTAAAGGAGTACATGATTTACCTGTTTTACTTGATTTGCTTGAATTATCAGCATATGCCATTATGATGAACTTTCTATAATAAATGAAAGTAAACGATTATGCTTTATAATGATTTTACATGACATTATAGAGCCAAGCAGGAAAACTACATATAGAGGCATAATATGCTCTTTTACATATTTTTCTTACTAAGCGTAAACTCATCCTTTTACGACCATTTTTCCTACAATTACATGAGTGAGCCTCGCTCCGATTAGAGGAGCCTGTTTTTGAAAGATTGCAGTGTACCTTCTTGATACGCTTTCCGATTAGCATAGAAGGTATACTTATATGTTTATGTATAGTTAATTGTAATTTAGCTACGGTACAGTACAAGTCGAAATTATATATATATGATGTCGGGGATGTAAGTTAAGATGATGTATAAGATCCTGTGGAATGGAATGATATTTATATATATCATTTTATGTTTATGGAAAGTAAATAAATTTGTATGAGCTATTAGATAATTAGCTTAAGGGTAAGGAATGATTGGCACTGATGAACTAAATCAAATGATGTCGTATAAGATAATAAGGAAAAAGTTAGATTATGAGATGTAGTGGCGGAGACGTCACAGGTAAAGTGTAGTGACTGGGATGTCACAATAAGCTTTTGTATATCTAATCATATAGAAAAATTAAACAAGCTAAAAATAAAAGAAGGGAAAGGATTTTTTTTGGCTAAGTCAAATAGATTATATTAATAATTCAAAGGATAAAGCTAGTTGCAAAGCTAGCATTATCAAACTGAAATATAATTCTATTACAAACATATAGAACTTCATGGGAAAACACTCAGAGATAAAGAACACCTTAATCCCCTGAAACCAACCTAATAATCTAAGCCAACATAGAGAGACAACCATAGAATCAAGCTCCACCAAAAATCAAATCATATCGATTTCCAAAAGAGAAAAGACGCATCATTCCTTCTCATCATACAGCCTCCAGTACATGATTAAAATTTCTTCAAAAGGCCACAACACCCTTAATGATTTCTTCAGTCAATCTGTAACTCATCCTCAATAATGTGAACTTGAAAGATTCATTGATGTTGCCAGGACTTTTACATATTTTAAGGCGGATCTTCCACTGTGAGTGGCTCATAAAAAAATAAAATAACATAGCGTATTTTTAATCTCAATAACAGAGAATACCTAAATTCCTCTTCACTTCATATAATGCCTCTTAAAAATTCATACACTAATCTCATCGTAGCTATTGGCTCCGAATCCCATGCTCCATTTTCTTCAAACCTAATAAGAAACATTTCATCAAACAACATATATGTCATAACGTCTAGGTCCGTGAACCTAACCACTAGACTTTAAAATTCAAGGAGTCGCCACCAACCATTCAAACTTAAGGTGTGATTGGTTGGTGGTGACTCCTTGAATTTTAAAGTCTAGCGGTTAGGTTCACGGACTTAGACGTTATGACAGTTTGGCGACTCCACTGGGGACATTAGAGAGTCAAGCTGACATATATTTTAGGTCATTAGAAATTTGCTTAGAAATAATGTTGATTTCATAATGCTTAATAATCATTTCATACGCACACACTTCACATGCATACATGCATAAGCCCTCAACCCGGGCTCTATCCTTGTTAGGAGGGAGAAAAGTACCTACGCCTTCGTGAGGTGGTAACCTCCGCATGGGCTGGCGAAAAACTCCCACTCAAATTGAACCTTTCCGCTTGTAACCTATAATGGGTGAGGATTGGGTGCCTTACTAGTCTTGTGTGGATGATAGTGAGGAACAATTTGGGAACCTTTAGACCTTGAATTATCCAAACCCAGCATGTAATGAAACATAAGGCTTAGCCTTAGGGTGGAACCATATTAGATTGGAGTGTAGACTCAAACCTAAGATAGGACACATGAAGGAATAAGTTTTACTTCCTCTTTTGTACATTGTTTTTACAAAAAAAATCAAAAAAAATATAGTTGTTCTTTCTTCCATTCTTCAAAATAAAAAAGTAAAAAAACAAAAAAAGAATTTGCCTGTATCATTAAGTCATGCATAGTTGTGTTTGATTTTGCATCACATAACATATCATTCATGTAAGTTTGCGCCTGTCTTATCATGAGAATGAACACACTTTTAATTGTTAGGAAAGATTACTAGACCTAAGGGCATTCCATGTGCATTCATTTTTGTCTATAAACATATCACCACATGAAATAATTTCAACTTAATTGTGGCACTCAAGGTATCAAAATTGCATCCACTAGACGGTCCACCCTCTACAAATACCATACAAGATATCAAGCACGCATAATGGAAGAGGATCAAAATAGCAGGATAGAAAAGTTGGAAAGGGATAATGTAGAGATGAAGGGGCAATTGAGCGAAATTACTCATTTGCTAAAAGCCATGATTAAAGGAAAGGAGAAGATGGGTAATCAAGATGAGTCTGTCCAAGAGACTCAACAAAGCATGCAAGACAACCCCATTTTTGTTCCCGAAGGAAGTACTGTCAAAGCTCCAACGTCTCTACATATACAAGTTCAAAACCCAGTGGAGGTGCCAAATTTAGATGATCCTACAGAGTTAGAAAAGTTGAAACATAAAGAAGAATATAGTGGTACTAAAGCTCAGCTGAACTTGATAGAGGAAAGACTAAGTGCCATGGAAGGATTTGACTATTTTGGACCCATTGATGCTGAAAGGTTGTGTTTGGTATCGGGTGTCGCGCTTCCACCAAAATTCAAGGTGCCTGAATTTGAAAAGTTCAACGAAACATCATGCCCAAAAGATCATCTCACCATGTACTGTTGGAAGATGGCGGCATATGCATGGGATGACAAGCTATTAATTCATGTTTTTCAAGACAGTTTGACTGGGTCAGGCGCTAAGTGGTACAACCAATTGGAAAGGAGCAAAGTTTCTTCTTGGTCTGAGTTGGTGAGAGCTTTTATAGCTCAATACAAACATGTGTCCGATGTAGCTCCTGACCGCTTATCTCTCCGAGGTATGGAAAAGAAAAAGATGAAAGCTTCAAAGAATATGCCCAACGATGGAGAGACGTGGCATCACTAGTTCAACCTCCCTTGACTGAGAAGGAAATCACCATGTTTTTTTTGAATACTCTCAAGGCTCCTTACTATAAGCGTATGCTTAGCAGCGTGACCAAGAATTTTGCAGACATGGTGCTGATAGGCGAAGCTATTGAAAATGCCTTTAAGAGTGGTAAGATTGAAGCATCTATGAATGATAGCAAGAGGAATGGGTTTTCAAAGAAGAAGGAAGAAGATGAACAAGCTGTCTCCAATAACTCACGTCGCTCCTATACCTCTTATTCACCTTCAGTGAATTACACTTATTCTCAACCCCACCCACAAACTTATCATCAGAATACTTACCAACCCATTTCCCATTCACAAGACCCCACTTTTTCACCTAATGACCAAAAGAATACTCGAGCTAGCCGAAATGTCACCATAGACCCTATACCAATGACATACACAGAGTTATTCCCACAGTTGGTAAAGGGTCACCTTATTGCCCCTGTTTATGTAGAGCCCTTGAAGCCTCCCTACCCAAAGTAGTATGATCCTAACGCAAAGTGTGTTTATCATAATGACAATGTTGGTCACTCTATTGAGAATTGTATGGGCTTGAAGAGGAAAGTCCAAGCACTTGTCAATGCTGGAATTTTGAGTTTTGGGGCAAAGAATGACCCAAATGTGAATGATAATCCTCTGCCAGATCACACAAAGGGTAGCGGTTAATGCTATGGAAGAAAGTGGATGATATTGATTGATTCACTTAATTTGAAGATAATGGTTGTTTCTTTGTTTCTAATTTCATTCATCTTAGGACGTTTCAATTTCTTAGGTAATATAGGAACGCCTAAGCCCACAAGGCATTGAGAATTCTTTTATGTATTGGGCCAGCTTTCATTTGTTTTCATTTTCAATAAAGGATTAGTGCGATGCATATTTCTTAATTCCTCATTCCAATCTTGTTCTTTAATGCAAAACACCAATACCCATATTCTCTACATTGTTACCAAGCTTAAAAGTATCCAAATAATGAACATGATAATGATGATGGCAATGAGTATAAAATTCTGAAAAGGACTGCTTTGGTTGGTTTAATGGATTTTTAGTTTGCCAAGATTGTTCAAGCAAGAAGAGAATGGAAGATATTTGTCTAAAATCTTCAACTATTGAATGTTACGAGTAAAGGTGAATCTCTACATGAAATTCTAATGAGTTGGTTTGTTCAATAGATGACCTTTAATGAGAGTACTTGTATTGAGATGAGAAATGGCCTTCTTTCACTACCTTTCAAGTGTGAGTAAAACTATCCATTGATTACCCCTTTTGAGCCTATTATATTCTTTTTGATATAACCCACCGAGAATCACCCTCCACACTGGGGGGCAAAGAGAATAGAAGATGAAAGATCAGTGGGGCAAAAAAAAAACCTTTTGTGAAAAAAAAAAGGGGAACGAAAAATAAAAAGAGAATGAATAAGGAAAAAGGGTTTGAATTAAGAAAGTGAAAACCCTAGTCACATTTGAATAAAAAAGGAGAGAGAAAGCAAATTAGAATGGGGCAAAAGTCAAAATGCTTAAATGATTCATGAAAAATGATTCTTGGTTTGATGAACCCTGAAACACTTATTTTGGGCCTATCTTATCTTTTCTTTCATGAACCCTCACCTGAGCCTACATTACGTGCCTTAAAAGTCCATTTTGATCAAATATGAGTACTCCTATTGAAGAATCATGTGTTGAATAAAGGCATACTTACACTATGAGATGATGATCCTTTGGATGGAATTAGGACAAGCAGATCAAGATAAGCAAAAAGATTTCGTCTAGATGGAAGAAGTGGGATTCCAAAGACTCTCTTGGATCCATGTAAGCATTAAATTGGGTGAAGAAATATTTGATGTTGGGGCATGAATAAGAATGGAGAACAAATAAGAGAAGTTTCATCAAGAACAATGAAGTTGAAAATGAAAAGAAATAAATTAAAAAAAAAGAGAAAAGAAAATGAAAAAGAAGAAAAAAAAGAGAAGAAAATAAAAAAAGGAAAAAAAAAGAGAAAAAAATGAAAGGAGGATTCAAATTGAAAACCCAAAAAGGGCGGTTTGGATCAATAGAGTGCGTCTAAGTTGAAAACCTGAAAAGGCAGCTTAGATACCAGAAAAACTGGATGTTAATGATACAGGGGCAAGAGGATATTTTAATGAACTCAACATGATCAGATAAGGTGGACCTTTGAAGGGAATTTTGTATTCATTGATCAGAATTGTTTGAATTGTTATTATTTGGATACTATTACCTAATCCTAAAAATTCTCACTTTTCATTCAAGCCTACTTTCCTTTTAAGCCTGACAATTTCTTGTTAAATCTTTTCAAATGTTGAATGATACCACTCTTTTCATTTCACCTATCATTTCTTTGCTATATCCTTACCTTGAGGGATTGAGAAATTGTGTTGCATTGATCTTGAAATTAGAATGGTAATGAATGTTTGCTTGGCAAAATATGTGAAAGACTCCTATATTATTTAGGAAAATGAAATAACAGGAAACTTATGGATGAATGGAAATTGGAAATCAAGAAAAACCAATGAATAAGAAAGAATGAATGATGAGGTCTCAGTAAAATTTTAATGAACAAATGAATGACCAGATAGAGAGGATAATAAAAAGAAGAAACAAGGGATAAGATAAGGTATATAGGGCACGAAGTCAAGAGCTTCATTGGGAAAGAAAATTAGCTAAAGGAAAATGAGAAAAGAAAAGGAAAAATAAAGATAGGATGACAAAGAGAAGAATGCATGAGATAGATTGATGAAGAAGAACCTTGTTGTTGCTACAATTAAGGATGAAATGATTTTCAAAGAAAACATTGCATGAATAAAATGGATGAATGACATTACATATATAGAATAAATTGCATAGATAGGATAAATTGCATGAATGACATTACATCAATAGAATAGATTGCATGAATGATATTACATGAATAGGATAAATTGCATGAATGACATTACATGGAGAGGATAAATTGCAATTGCTTGAGTAGGATAAATTGTATAAAATCTCTAAAATTGGACAAAAAAGAAGTTTTGGAGGGGTTTCCCAAGATTTCATATTTTGACAAGAAAAGGAGTTTTAGATGAGTTTCCTAAAATTCAAAATTTGACAAGGAAAAGAATTTTGGAGGGGTTTCCCAAAATTTTAAAATTTGACAAGGAAAGGAATTTTAGAGGGGTTTCCTAAAATTCAAAATTTGACAAGTAAAGAAATTTTAGAGGGGTTTCCTAAAATTTCAAAATTAGATAAGGAAAGAAGTCTTGGAGGGGTTTCCCAAGATTTCATATTTTGACAAGAAAACGAGTTTTAGAGGGGTTTCCTAAAATTCAAAATTTGACAAAAAAATGTTTTGGAGGGGTTTCCCAAAATTTTAAAATTTGACAAGGAAAAGAATTTTAGAGGGGTTTCCTAAAATTCAAAATTTGACAAGTAAAGAAATTTTAGAGGGGTTTCCTAAAATTTCAAAATTAGACAAAAAAAATTTTGGAGGGGCTTCCCAAAATTTCAAAATTGGATAAGAAAAGGAATTTTAGAGGAGTTTCCTAAGATTTCAAATTTTGACAAGAAAAGTTTTAGAGGAGTTTCCTAAAATTTTCAAAAAAAAATCAAAGTTTTCGGACAAGATTTTAAAGTTTGACTGCCTGCCTGTTTAGGAGGAGCCTTTTGGACAAGATTTTTAAAGTTTGACTGCCTACCTGTTTAGGGGGAGCTTTTTAGACAAGATTTTAAAGTTTGACTGCCTTTCTGTTTAGAGTGAGCTTTTTGGAAAAAAAATTGAAAAAATAAAAAAATTAAAAAAAAAGAAGAGAAGTCAGACAAAATAGGTGTCTATGTCTTTGTGCAATTACTGTTTCACAGCAAATGCACAAAGAGGGGCAGCTGTAGACAGCCTATTTTGTCCGAGGTCTTAATTTGTATAAATAATTAATTGGGTTGGGTGATATTTGTAATTTAATTTAACAATTTAGTATTAGGCTAGAATTAAATTAGGATTTTTATAGATTAGAATTAAAATTAAAATAAGATTTAGGAATAATAAAAAAAGAGAAAAGATAAAAATAAATAAAAATAAAATTAATTTTAGTCTAGGTCCGTGAACCTAACCGCTATGACAGTTTGGCGACTCCACTGGGGACCGAACCTAACCGCTAGACTTTAAAATTCAAGGAGTCGCCACCAACCATTCAAACCTAAGGTGTGATTGGTCACCTATTCTTGTCTAAAGATAAGGCTTGATCTGCGTTCAAAGAATCTAAGGTTCGGGAGTACGATTACGTGTGGGGAAGGATTAGCACCCACACAACGCCCATCCTAAAATGGTACCAACTATTCTAGGTCATTCTAAATTTATCTTAATTTGAGTTAATTTCAGTATGCTTAATATATTGAAAATTTACTTAAAATCCTTCCATCAATCTGGTTCAGACAATAAGTAAATCCCCTCACCTCAGGAGTATTCAAGTAGTACCTATTGACTTGCTCGAAGAGGCTCCATCGTCGGATCATTTAAATACATTATGACAACCCTAATATTGACTCTATACCCAATAAATCCTTCTAAATTTAATTTAAATTAATTTTGATATGCTTAAAACATTGGAAATTTACTTAAAATCCTTCCATCGATCTGGTTCAGACAATAAGTAAATCTCCTTACCTCAGGAGTATTCAAGTAGTACCAATTGACTTGCTTGAAGAGGCTCCGTCGTCGGAATATATTATGAAAATCCTAATCTTGGCTCTATACCCAATTCTTACTAATTTTCTATTTTTTATTGTTTTAATTATATTTTTTTACTTTAATTCAAATTATTTCATATCCTAATTCTAATTTATTTTAATTGTCTTTATTATTATATTTTATTTATTTCTATGTTAGAAAATAAACACATAATATTGTATTGAAAATTTACTCTAAACCTTCCATCAATCTGGTTCAGTCTAGAGCAAACTCTTCACCTAGAAATTTCCAAGGAGTACCATTCGACTTTCTTGGAATTTCATCATCGGATAACTTGCATTCATCTTTTTAATATAACTTTATTATTTCCTTATTCAATTTTATTCTTATTTGCATCTTTTAATTTAATTTATTTTTCTATTATTTTATTTATCTAATATATATCATGCTAAACATATAAAACATAAAATATATCATACAAATATCATACAAATTAAACTAAACAAATCATATCAACGTACAAATTATTTATTCAATATATATTAAAAAAATCAAATTAATCAAATCATGCAAAATCAATCCGATCATACAAGTCATGCAAATGTATTCTCATAAGTTAGCTCATATTAAATTAAGTCATATTACATTATTAAATCATGTTAACCAAATTAATTAGTCCTCATACAAAATTTCTATTTACAAATTAAATCCAATTATTAAATCCTGTTAATTTAAATCTTGATTTATTTAATTGCATATTATCAAGTAGATGTTATCCTAATCTATCCATTAACGGTTATATAATTAGTAAAACAAAAATAAGCTTTTCTCTTACTGCTTTTGTCGTCTCTTTTACTGATGCTTTTCTTTCTTTCTTGTTTATCCCACGTAGCTCTGCATTCTTTCTTTCCTTATCAGTTTGATGACGCCTCAACAAATGATGGAGCAATGGAATATGGTGGCGGGCGCAGTAGAAAGTGATCAGGAAGGGTGCGGTTCAAAGCAGGGAACAGCAGCGGTCTCACACAGCTTGGAGAGGTGGCCAGCAGCTGGAAACAGCTAGGCGATGGAGGTCCGGTGCAGCAGATCTTGACAATGGCGCGCAGGGAAGCGGTCAGACAGCAGGGGCGTGCGAGGCAGAAAATGATGGAACAGCTTGGACGTGTTGGAAACGGCAGGGCAGTGATGAAATCGATCGAGCAAGCAACTATGGAGCAGCTGTTGTAGCATGGCAGGGGCGTCCAAGGTAGTTGAAGATGAAACAGCGGCTGTTGCAGGTGCAAGGCGACGACTTGGCAGGTGAAGAAGAGTTGCAACCGATAGTACGGTGGCCTGACAACTTGCTGGAAGGGCAGCAACCTTCGGCTGGAAGTGCAGCGGACCAGGTTTACGATAGCAGTGCAACGCAGATGGAAGATGCAGCAGGGAGGAAAAAAGCAAGCCAAAGTTTTTGTTTTTTTGTTTTTTAAAGCAGCATATCTTTTTTTTTCAAACCTTGAGCTTTAATCCTTTTTATAGCCATAAATTAGTTAGAATCCTAATACAACTATACTTATTCTAATAATTATCTCCTATTTTTAATATTTTATCTATTTCTTATATTAATCCTAATCTAACTCTATCAAATTTAATATTAATCCAAATAATTATCCTAAAAAATCTAATTATCCTATCCTAAAATTAATTTTATTTTTATTTCTTTTTATCTTTTCTCTTTTTTTTATTATTCCTAAATCTTATTTTAATTTTAATTCTAATCTATAAAAATCCTAATTTAATTCTAGCCTAATACTAAATTGTTAAATTAAATTACAAATCTCACCCAACCCAATTAATTATTTATAAAAATTAAGACCCCGGACAAAATAGGATGTCTACAATATACAATGGGTAAAGCTGTTTAGGCAATTTCAAATGCTCCAAAAATAACACCATCAAACTAAATCGAAAAAGTTAAAGGACTTATGAAGGTGAAACATACCGGACCCCTATACAGATGAAATGCAGAGTGTTATCCTTTTATTTTAAAACACCTAATCCAAATAAACAAAACCATATCCACTAGCAATAACAAATCATACATCAAAGACCAAACTTGTCTTTGGCTTTTCTTTGTCCCCATAAAGAGAAGCTCCTGTTGGGCAAAAACCAAAATTGCCGAGCAAAAACCGGAAGCAAGTGATAGCTCTTTCTCACCCAATTAACCAAATATGCAACTATGATATTACAATGGACACAAACAAAATATATATCCAGCAAATATAATCAGCCAATAGACAACCACAGCCAAAAAACACAAGAGATGCCAATTTTACGTGGAAAACCTCTTCAAATCGAAGAGTAAAACCCACGGGACTTAAGAGTCCACTCAAAAAGCTCCACTATAATGAGAAGGTTCTTACAAAATATCAAGGTTCTTAGTTGCTAAAATGAGTACATAACTCTACTTTCAATCAACAACAAGCAACAATAAGAATTATGAGAGAAAGATTGAGAATATCACCAAAAATGAAGCTGCTGTTCTGAGTCCAGATCTGAAGCTCCAGTGCACGTACAGAAAATCCGACCATACAATATCGATGCCTATGTGTCCTCTACCTGCTGTCAAAAAATCAGCCCAATCGGACCACGGATGACCCTCTGATCGTGAGCTTGAAGAAAACTGGACAGTGAACTTTTCTGCACTTTTCTCCCGCTTCTCTCTCCCGTTTTCTGTTCTGTTTTCACTCTTCTCACTCAGCCAAAAAAGCAGCAGCCAAAGACTCATGTTTTAATCTTTCAAAGGCTTTAGTTAAAAATGGCCTAAGAAGGTGGGCTTAAATGCAAGCCAAGAATGGCCCAAAAGAAATGTTTCTACTTGGGTTTCTCCACATAGGAAGGGACCCAAAGCCCAACAAATCTCCCCCTCCCAACTATGTGGAGGTGCTAGCCATCCCAGCGATCAAGCATCATGTTTCAAACTTTCCTCTAGGTAAAGCTTTAGTCAACATATCGGCACAATTATCATCAGTATGAATTTTCTCAAGTTTTAATAGTTTAGCATCTAAAACATCCCGTATCCAATGATACCTTACATCGATATGTTTGGATCTAGCATGGAAAGTTGAATTCTTACCAAGATGAATAGCACTTTGGCTATCACAAAACAACATATACCGCTCCTGTGCAAAATCGAGTTCTTGGATGAATCTCTTCATCCACAACAACTCCTTGGATGCTTCAGTCACTGCAATAAACTCTGACTCAGTGGTAGACAAAGCAACACACTTTTGCAATCTAGATTGCCAAGCCACAGCTCCCCCTGCATAAGTGATCAAGTAACCCGAAGTAGACTTCCTCGAGTCAATATCTCCAGCCATATCAGAATCTGTATACCCAACTAGAACAGGTTTCTCACTACCGAAACCAAGCTTCATGTTGGAAGTGCCTCGAAGATATCTCAAAATCCACTTCACTGCATTCCAATGCTCTTTGCCTGGGTTAGAAAGAAATTGACTAACAATACCAACAGAATGGGCTAAGTCAGGTCTCGTGCAAACCATTGCATACATCAAACTACCCACTGCTGAAGCATAAGGAACCTTTCTCATGTCTTCTTTCTCTTCTTCTGTAGAGGGACTTTGCTTGACACTTAGCCTAAAGTGTGTAGCGAAAGGAGTGCTCACCACTTTTGCTCTATCCATGTTGAACCTCTGAAGCACTTTCTCAATGTACTTCTCTTGTGATAACCACAATTTCTTGGCCATTCTATCACGCATAATCCTTATGCCAAGAATTTTCTTTGCCGATCCCAAGTCCTTCATGGCAAAAGACTTACTCAATTCTTGTTTCAACTTGTCAATCCGAGAAATATTACGACCAACAATGAGCATATCATCAACATAGAGTAACAAAATAATAAAATCATCATCAGAGAATTTTTGAACAAAGACACAATGATCAGAGGTAGTCTTCTTGTAGCCATGGTCCCCCATAATAGACTCAAACTTCTTATACCACTGTCTTGGAGCTTGCTTTAAACCATACAAGCTTTTCTTCAACTTGCACACATAGTCCTCTTTTCCTTGTACACTGAAACCCTCTGGTTGCTCCATGTAAAGCTCCTCCTCCAAATCACCATGAAGGAAAGCTGTTTTCACATACATCTGCTCAACTTCTAAATCATAATGGGCTGTCAAACTCAATATGGTTCTGATAGAAGACATTTTGACAACTGGAGAAAATATTTCCTTAAAGTCAATCCCCTTTTTCTGACTGAAACCCTTGACAACCAATCTAGCTTTGTACCATGGATATGAAGAATTCTCTTCTTGCTTCAACCTATAAACCCATCGATTTTTCAAAGCTCTTTTGCCCTTGGGCAATTTCACCAACTCAAATGTGTGATTGTCATACAAAGACTTAAGTTCGTCTTTCATAGCATCAACCCGCTGATCTTTGCGTTCACTTTCCATAGCCTCTTTATAACACTCTGGTTCCCCCCCATCAGTTAAAAGTACATACTCATTTTGAGGATATCTCATAGAAGGTTGCCGATCTCTAGTAGATCTCCGAAGTGAAACTGTTGGTGGAGTCATGGTTGCCTGGTCTTGATCACCCTCATCACCATCCATAGGAGCATCAAACTCACCAATACCATTCTGATCATCATAAACATCTTCTGGCATGTCATTTTCAATTGGATTCGGTGAAGGAGTCGAAGAACTAGTATCTATATCAATCAAGCTATCATTGTTCTCTAGGATTGCTCTCTTTGCCTTATCAATGTCTTTAATGGTCTGATCCTCAAAGAACACTACATCTCTACTTCTGACAAGCTTCTTCTCAATTGGATCATATAATCTGTACCCAAATTCATCTTGACCATAGCCAATAAATATACATTGACGAGTCTTGGCATCTAACTTGGACCTCTCATCCTTCGGAACATGAACAAATGCCTTGCAGCCAAACACACGCAGATGATCATAAGAGACGTCCTTGTCGAACCAAACATTGTCTGGAACATCACCTTGCAAAGGAACACTAGGAGACAAATTAATCACATGAGCCACTGTATACAAAGCTTCACACCAAAAGGATCTAGGCAACTTTGCATCTAAAATTAGACATTTGACTCTCTCAATCAAAGTCCTGTTCATTCTTTCAGGCAAGCCATTCAACTGTGGTGTTTTAGGAGGTGTCTTCTGATGTCTGATTCCCAGCAATTGACAATACTCATCAAACGGTCCACTATACTCACCACCATTATCAGAACGGATGCATTTCAATTTCTTTCCAGTCTGCCTCTCAACTGAAGCTTGAAAATGCTTAAACACATCAAGGACTTGGTCTTTTGTCTTCAAAGCATAGACCCAAAGTTTCCTTGAATAGTCGTCAATAAATGTCACAAAATAAAGTGCACCACCAAGTGATCTTACCTTCAGAGGACCACAGACATCTGAATGTACCAACTCTAATAAATCTGATTTTCTTGAGGGAGGATGGCTTTTAAAAGAAATTCTTCTCTGCTTACCAGCTAAGCAGTGAGGACACTTTTTCAAAGTAGCAATCTTTAATCCTGGAAGTTGATTTTTCTTGACTAAGTAGCTAAGCCCTTTTTCACTCAAGTGATTGAGTCGTTTATGCCACAACTCAGCTGAATTTTCATTTACCATCACATTCACCTTGCCTTTGGAAATCGAAGCTTGCATCAAATACAAGTTGAACACCTCTTTCCCCGAGCCACAACCAAGGAGCCTTTACTCAATTTCCACTGCTCATCACAAAAAGTGTTACAATAACCCTCATCATCAAGCTTCCCTACTGAAATCAAATTCAAAAGAATATCTGGTGCATGTCTGACATTTCTAAGTGTCAATTTTGTTCCATTATTAGTCTCCAAACAAACATCCCCTATACCAACAACATGTGACAAGCCATCATTGCCCATCTTCAATACACCAAAATCACCGGGTGTATAAGATGTGAAGAATTCCTTCCGTGATGTGACATGAAGTGAAGCACCACTATCAATCACCAAACTTGTCTTATGGAATGCTAAATTGATCACATCCTTATCACAAACAACTAGTAATTCATCACTGCTAGTAGTGGCAACACGATCATTATATTCATGATCTTTCTTTTCTTGTTTATCATTGCCACCTTTGTTCTCTCTCCTCCATTTGTAGCAATACTTCTTGATATGGCCCATCTTGCCACAATGATGACACTCAAGATTTTTATATCTTGACTTTGACTTGCTTCGGCTTTTATTTCTACCCTTTTCACTCTTGCTTTTACTTCTCCCCCTATTCTCTATGAAAAGAACCTCGGAACATGATGAAGAACCTTGAGACCTTCTTCTCACTTCTTCATTCAAAACACCATTCTTCACAAGCTCCATAGTCACAACACCATCAGGAGCATAATTCACAAGTGAAATCCGAAATGTTTCCCAAGAATCAGGTAGAGTGGCAAGCAACCAAAGCCCTGTCACCTTATCATCAAATTTAATTCCCATTCTAAGCAACTGTTTTATAACTCCTTGAAATTCATTCAAGTGATCAGCCACAGATGTTCCATCTTTGTACCTTAGCTGCATCATTTTTTTAAGATAGAATAACTTGTTATTGCCACTCTTTGAGGCAAATAAGTTCTCTAACTTATTCCACAAAGTCCTAGCATGTGTCTCTTGATCAATGTGATAGTAGACATTTTCTTCAACAAAATGCCGAATAAACCCACAAACTTGCTGATGCTCAAAATCCCATTCCTCGTCACTCTTGGATTCAGGCTTTTGAGTAGCAAACACTGGAAGATGCAGAGACTTCATAAACAAAAGATCTTTCATTTTAGTCTTCCACAATTGATAGTTTGTGCCATTTAATAGAATCATTCTACTAGCACTGATATCCATAGTTACACAATTATCATCCAAGCTCTGATGCCAGTTTGTTGGGCAAAAGCCAAAATTACCGAGCAAAAAAATGGAAGCAAGTGATAGCTCTTTCTCACCCAATTAACCAAATATGCAACTATGATATTACAATGGACACAAACAAAATATATATCCAGAAAATATAATCAGCCAATAGACAACCAAAGCCAATAAACATAAGAGATGCCAAATTTACGTGGAAAACCTCTTCAAATTGAAGAGTAAAAACCACGGGACCTAAGAGTCCACTCAAAAAGCTCCACTATAATGAGAAGGTTTTTACAAAATATCAAGGTTCTTAGTTGCTAAAATGAGTACATAACTCTACTTTCGATCAACAACAAGCAACACTAAGAATTATGAGAGAAAGATTGAGAATATCACCAAAAATGAAGCTGCTGTTCTGAGTCCAGATCTAAAGCTCCAGTGCACGTACAGAAAATCTGACCATACAATATCGATGTCTATGTGTCCTCTACCTGCTGTCAAAAAATCAGCCCAATCGGACCACGGATGACCCTCTGATCGTGAGCTTGAAGAAAACTGGACAGTGAACTTTTCTGCACTTTTCTCCTGCTTCTCTCTCCCGTTTTCTGTTCTGTTTTCACTCTTCTCACTCAGCCAAAAAGCAGCAGCCAAAGACTCATGTTTTAATCTTTCAAAGGCTTTAGTTAAAAAAGGCCTAAGAAGGTGGGCTTAAATGCAAGCCAAGAATGGCCCAAAAGAAATGTTTCCACTTGGGTTTCTCCACATAGGAAGGGACCCAAAGCCCAACAGCTCCAACATTAAAATCCTACTAACATTGAAGCTGAGAGCTGCTATCAATGGAGAGAAGAGGTGATAAAGCCGTAGATAGAGGAGATTAGACGAGACAAGAAAAGAACAAAAAACAAAAATTATAAAAAAAAAAAGGAAGTGAGAATCGAGAGTTGAGATGATCGATGGAGAGACGAGGAGAATCTGAGAGCCAAGAGCAATTTTAAAGTAAAGCTGATGATGAGGATGGTGTGAGGAAAGGCTATGGTTTGGTCTTCAAAATAGGGAAACTCTGATTTGAGATGAAAAGAGAAGAAAATGAATCTGGAGAAAACAGAAGGAGAGAAAGGGGATTGGATCTAATTTTAGATAAAGAAAGAAAGAAAATATTTAAAGAAATTAAAATCTGGGTGTCATGGGTGTCGTTAAAGGTTTGGTTAACAACGGTGCTTACGTTTCAGCCAGCAAAAACTAGCTACAAAATGAAAATACCGACGGTTTCTAAAACCGTCTGTACAAAAATGCCTTTAAAAATCTCATTTTTTGTAGTGTGTTGTTGTCATTGTTACAGTGGTATGAAGATTGGACACATTATTTTATAGTGGCATTGCTTTTTGTTAAATAATAAACAATAATATTTCTCATATTAACCCATAACAGTAATATAATCTGGGAAGATTATACACGTATTATTTATTAACTTTAACAATAATATTTTTTCATGTTATTCAGTTTAAATTCACCATAAAATAATGTGTGCAATTTTTGTTACTTTCAAATTAATAATTTTTTGTTAAATGTTAATAGTTTTTTTGTTAATAATGAAATTTTTTATTTTTCCATTGATTTGAATTAAATGGGTGAGTAAATTGATTTAATGAGAGTTAATTTTTAAGTAAATTAATTTAATCAAAGTTAATTAGGTGAAGATGAGTGTAAGATAATTTTTAGATATCTTTAAAAAAATATGAGGTGTCATTATGTTATTAGTGTCTAAAACAATCACTTTTTAAGATCATCTTCATATAAGATCTAGGAACTCAAACACTCGGGATGGACTCTGTTTTTTGTATTATAATTAGATCATATCCACCTTTAAAGAGATGATTAAGCGTTAAATGCAAAATCATACACTATGATAGGTCAACCACTATTGTAGACAAATTTTAACGTCGTCTATCAGATTTGAAATTTTTTAAGAAAAATATCAACTTTATTAGTTGAACGTGGAAGTTATAATCTCTGTAGATTTTTTTATATAAAAGAAAATTCTTTAATGTTTTTTAGGAAGATTTGCTTTAAGGGTTGTGAGAACTTGATTTTGAATTGAATATATTTGGACTCAAATTTTAGAGTTTCTTTTTTTGAGTGAATAATATTTATCTTAAATCTTTAGTGCAAGAGGCACTATAGCAAAAAGGACTTTTAGTGGCATTTTATTAGCGGCGTTTTTTGATTAAATGCCGCTAATTCTATTTTTTTATTTTTCTTTTCGGCACTTTTAGACAGTAACACTGCAAATTTTTAATATTGCGGCGTTTTGCAGTAAAAACACCGTTGTTTGAGTTACATAGTGGCGTTTTAATCCCAAAACGCCACTAGTTTAGTATAAAATAAATAAGAAAATAAATAATTTCTTTTAACTTTTTTTATATATTTATTTCATAGCAGCGTTTTTCTTGAAAAACGCCGCTATGTTTCTATTCATCTACCTTCTCCCGCCCCATTTTTCCCAACTTCACTCGAACCTTCTTAGAAAACGCGATTATCTCTCTCTCAACCTAAAATCTATAAATAGCATGATAGATTAAACCTCACTCTGTCAACTCTCCATTTTTTCCCCAAATCACACTCTCTGTGATTTCCCCAATCAATCTGTCCAAAAGGAAATGTCGAAGAAGGTAAAGGAAATCTATATACGCAAAAGGAAATCTCACGTTGATTGAAGGAAATCTCATGTCGATCAATTAGCTCACGTCAATTCAATTTTCTACTTCGCTCACCTTCATGTAAGCTTTCTTAACATTTTTGGGCCTTTTTTGGTCAATTTATAAAAAAATTGAATTTGCGTTCTCTATTTCTGTTTTTGTACTGTTAGAGAATCAATTGGCTTTGAAAATGTTAAGTTCATACGAGATTGCCAGTGGATTCTAGTGATATTGTCATAAGCACAAACCAATTGTTTCTGAAATCTTCTTAGATTTGGTTTTACATCGCTTGAATTAAGTGCCATGTAAATCTTTGCTAATTCTGTTGTTCATTTAGATCTCAGAACATGAACCTGAAACCCATTTCTTTTGCCGCTTTTATTAAAATGAATCTGTCAACCTCTAGAAAGATTATGATATGGGACAGGGACAGCCTTCTAGAAATCATCTTTAGTCCTATTATTATGAGTTTGGTATCATTCTAATTCAGGGAATCTAAGCTTGAGTCAGATCAGTTATCTCTGTCTATCAGGTGAAGGCAACAGTTGCTCGTTAACTTGCCCAGTCAGCCAGTCTGGTCCCTTCCTGTAAAGACTGGTTTTCACGTAGCAAATGCAGGTTGAAACCTCTGAAAACAAGAAGTTAAACATCAGTGTTAAGAGAATAGTCTTTATTTTTAAATTCTAGGAAAGTTTTTTTCCTTTTTTGTATGTTTCTGATTGGTTAGTGACAATTTTACAGAACATGTCCTTGCTCTTTGGCTAACCTCATTCACTGACTTGTGAATTGTGATGAAGAAGGATTAAGTGGTGGCACTGCTTCATTTTATGTGCCATACTACTCTTAATGAATTTCAAATGCCTTCTCTTGCTATCAGTGATCATAGGTTTTTTGCTAAATCAGCTCAACGAGCATCCCTGTCTGTACCCATCATTGTAATGGTTAATGGTACTTAATTGGTTTATGTTTATGAGGTTAGTATAGAACATTGACCTGGCCAGTTAGATATTTTGATCTAAGCCAACAATGACCTCTTACTTGTTCAGTTCAGGTTTGCCTTGACTTCCGAACCTTCATCATTTCTTTCCTTAAGCATAAAATAGGCAGATTCTTGACTTACCATCAAATGAAAATTTTCTTGGAATAACCATTTGTTACTTAGTGGTTTCATATCTCTATTTTTTATATAAAATTTATAGTTTCAGTTTTGAAGTATTTACCTGAATTCAAATGTACCTTTTACAACATGTAGATAAGGAGCTTGACATTATCAAAATGGCTGTTTATGGGGATGTAATCCGGCCTGGTAATCAGTGTCGTTGCAGAACTATTGCTGAAATGCTTGGACAATACAAGTCAAAAGGCAACTTGGCTGCTTGCAAATTGCCATTTGATAAAGAATCTGCATAGCAAATAAGGGCCATACCTATGTGCAGGAGTCTTACGAAGATTTTAAGCTACATCTTTTTGATTCTGCATTTCTGATCTTGTGCAAGATGCCAAAACATGTTTATTTTATAGGAATGTTAACTGAAATCGCAGTATATTTGCTTCAAATTTGATGAGATTGCTTATTGATTGTTTTTTGGGTTGGTTTGGATGATGATGAATAAGATTACAACTGCACTTTAGAGTTCTTTGTGTCTCCGTTCTTGGTCCGAGAATGGCAAATGCCAGACAAAAATGGATTGAAAAAGGAGACACTTCGGCTTGATATTGTTGGAAAATCATCTGACGTATATAAGTCGGCAGATATCCTCATCTTCGATACGGGGCATTGGTGGACTCATGAGAAAACTTCTAAAGGGTTTTTTCCATTAACTTTTCTACATTTTATGCTTGTTCCTCTGTGATCGATTGAGATTACTGATTATTTCTATGTTCAATTATGGAAAACTACAGGAAAGATTATTACCAAGAAGGTAGTCATGTTTATGATGAACTGAATGTTCTCGAGGCCTTTCGAAGAGCCTTGACAACATGGGCTAGATGGGTAGATGCCAATGTAAATCCTATGAAGTCTATGGTGTTCTTCAGGGGATATTCTGCTACCCATTTCAGGTTAAAAGGAAATTCTGTTTTGATCGCACTATACTATTTCTTCCTTCACGGTTTGCAGTTAGGTTTTGAAATAGAAAATTAGGGTGGGAGGGATACCTGTTACTATCTTGGATGTATTTCTAACCTTGTTTTCCTTCATTTTTGTTTCGGAATTGTGTGCCTGATTAAACTAGTATAGCATTTCTAAATGTTTTATTGTTGCTTGAATCTTTCTCCAGTGGCGGGCAGTGGAATTCAGGAGCAACATGTGACAGCGAAACTGAGCCGATCAACAATGAGACATATCTAACGCCATATCCATCAAGGATGTTGGTGTTAGAAACGGTGTTGAAGGGGATGAAAACTCATGTCACCTACCTAGTATGCATTCTGGGTCATTCGCTGTTGTTGATGACTAGTTCAGGCTATTGTTGTTTTAATTTGCTGTTTAACTATTGAGTTCTTCAATTTGTGACTTCGTGGTGGCATGCAGATTTTCGTGAAGACACTTAAAGGAAAGACCATCACGCTGGATGTTGTGAGCTCTGACATAATTGACAAGGTCAAGGCCAAAATTCAAGACAAGGAAGGTATCCGTCCATACCAGCAGAGGCTGATTTTTGCTGGTAAGCAGCTTGAGGATGAGAGGACCCTTGCAGAGTACAACATTCAAAAGGAGTCAACCCTCCACATGAAGCTCAAAGCTCAGAGACGATTGATAACGTTAAGGCCAAGATCAGCATAGTCTGAACTTTGCAGGGAAGCAACTTGAAGATGGGAGGACCCTGGCTGACTACAACATACAGCAGGAATCAACTTTGCACCTGGTCATCCGCCTTCGCGGTGGTTTCTAAGTGATGGTTTTTTTAAGTGTGATTTGTGGAGTCCAGCAGTAGACCCATCTATGTTTGAACATCGAATGGTTATTTTTTATAGTTCTGGTTATATGCTTGTCTAAGCCTATTACTGGGCAGTGGCTTCTTAAATAAAATAATTTCTATAAAACTCTTGTTAGATATTAAGTCTCCCAACGAGTTCCTGCAGGCAAGGACAATGAGCTGTGAGTCCCAGTAACTGAAGGACAAATCCCGAAAGTAGATCTATCACTAAAAAACATGTGGCATAATAATTGAAATAATTGCAAAATCACTACGGAAACTGCTAGATTCAAGTAGACCTATCACAAATCTTTCATTTAGCTCTTTAAACTCAATTTGTGGCTCCCAAGAGAGAAATTCCCGGGAGAGATGGAAAGACGTTGATGTTGCACTTTTAGCGGTGTTTTTATGAAAAATGTCACTAATTTAGTGACATTTCTTTAAAAAAACGCCACTAAGCAATTTTTTTAGTGGCGTTTTTTAAACGCCATCATGCTAGCGGCGTTTTACAAAAAAACGCCGCTATTTTTCCCGACGCTGGAAAAGTCGGCATTTTTTTGCGTCGTTTGCTTCTAATGTCGCGAGTATTTAGCGGCATTTATAAACGCCGCTAAATGACAAAAAAAACGCCGCTGAAAGTATATTTTGCTGTAGTGAGGATTAAACAACACCTTCGCCAAAAGTTGGATAGACTTGAATTTTTTTTTTGTGTGTGTGTCTATGGATAGATTGGATTTTCAATGAATAAAATTTATCTTGAATCTTCAAAACAAGAGGATTAAAAAACACTTTCTTCAAGGGTTGAATAGAAGATTTATTTTGCAGGAGCTTCGTCAAGGGTGGGATATATCTTACATTGAACAAACAAAATTAATCTTCAATCTTTAATGCAACAGGATTAAAGAGCGACTTCATCAGGCGTTTTTCATATTTTCCAAAATTTCTTTAAATCTTGAGAGTTTGATATTTGAGACTTTGGAGAGATTATGAGTTCTTCAAAATTTTCTTCTATTGAGAACTTGATCTATTAGATTACGAGTTATTCAAAATCTTCTTTTCCTTTGAATTGTGAAAAATAACTTGGAAAAACACTGTATTTGTAGTGTTTAATTGCTTGCCAGGTGAGAGAGAAGAGAACTTCTTTGATTTTATTTCAAAAATAATTTTTATGTAATTAAAAAAATAAATTAGCCAGAATTTAGATTTATCTCTTAATTGTTTTTTATTTAATTAAAATTAGATAAATTACTTGAATTTTGATTGTCCAAGCCAAATATATTTATTTTGACTTTGATAAATCTTCAATTAATTTATTTAACAACTCAAAAATTTAATTGGTCACTAAATATAATTAAAAGAAAATTTTTCCAAAAGAAACGTGCTACTTTGTAATTGGTCAAAATTTTTCTCATCCTACAAATGCCCCCTTCAATACTTGGTTACTTACATTATTTTTTAGTGTAATAAGTAGAAAAATCTTGAAATTTATTTTGCTTTTGATGCCAAAATTTGTTTTCACCTTTGCATTGCTTTGAGAGGATTTGCAAGCTTTAACTTTACCAAATTTGTGACTTCGGAATGATAAAGCCAAAATTTTATTCAAAGAATCTTGTTTGATTTTAATTTTTTTGATAGTTTGACTGAACTTGATGGTTTGGAACAAGTCGCCAATGTATCCTCAAATGTGAAGGATCAAGTCACCAACGTAGCTAAAAAGAATTTTATATGCCCTAACTTTTGCCTAAGTTGTTCTTTACAGGATATTCAACTTAATGAGCTTCCTTTCTTTTTTTTTCTTTTTTTTTTTTGTCATTTTTTAGACTCTTGCCTAAGAGTGAGCATTGCCCCCATTGCCATGTTTTGTATCTTCACTTGAAGTTGGCTTGAATTTCACTTCTATAAAATTAAAACGATCCAAATTTTAAGATTTGAGTTAGAGCTGTAGCCAAAGAAGTTGGCCACTTCTTCAAACTCAATTTTTCCATCTTTCTAAAGCTCCATAATTTTATCTTTCAAGATACAACATTTTTCAACTGGGTGACTAACCAAATGATAAAATTTGCAGTAGTTTGGGTCATTCACTTAATAGTTTTTTCAAGCCATGTCACGCAATTAGATGAGTTTGGTTTTCAAAAGTTCTTCTAATATCTTTGGGACATCAGCATCAGAGAATGGATATTTCTTATATCTATTTTGCTTCAAAGAAATTTTACTTTTACCTTTCCCTTGAGAAGAGTTTGACTGCACTCCTTGACTATTTTAAGCCATTGAATGTCTTGAAAGGTCTTATGCTCACCGTCAGACAGTTTGCTTAAAATTTTTTCCACTCAAAATTTTGCCCTCTTTTGGATTGTCTTTCTTTTTCTTGTTTTTCGTTGGCTTTTGAATTGATAGCCCTTGATTTTTAGCAAATGCGAAACTAAGTTCCATATTATGTGCACGAGTGGCCAATTCTTCGAAAGTTTTGGGTTGAATGCCTTGGAGAATGTAGCAAAGTGTCCAATTCATGCTTCGAGAGGCTTCAAAAATCTTTCTTGGTAATTGAGACTTAGATTTCTCAGTCTATTAATGTAATCAATCACAATTAATCTTTCCATTGTTTTGAGCTTGTGAGTTTGATTATATTGACTATGCATCAAGTACTATAGAAACGATTTAGAAAGTTACACTCAAATTGTTCTTAATTGTCGATTGATACAAGTCCAAAATCTGTGTATCAATAGAATAAATTTCCTTTTAGAGAGAGAAGAAATTGTTTGACTATAAAATCTCCATCAATGCTAGCATTGTTGCAAGTTTCCACAAAGTGTGCAACATGTCGTCTTGGATTCCCTTTGCTATCAAACTGTTGAAACTTTGATGGTTGATAGTTCTCAGGCATCCTTATTCAATCAATCCTTTGGGAGTAAGATTCGACATAAGTAAAAGAATGAGCAGCAATACTTTGAACTTGATCTTTGACAGCTTTTATGATTAGCTCCATCTGCTAGCCATAAGAAACTTCTTGAAGATCTTTAGTGGCAACCTGTTGGAATTAAATCATCCACCAAACAGCCACTAGCACAATAACAAAAGGAGGAAAACTGACCTTAGGTGGGTAGAGCTAAAACCCACCATTTCACAGCCATTGCTGTCGTTGCCAGAAGGAAAGAACACCGCCGAAGGTCCACCCATGCCTGGTTGCACCCAATCTGATCTACCATGGTGGTTTGTGCAAGGAAGAAAGGAAGAGGAGGATGATGAACGGCAGAGAAAGAAAATGGGAGAAGCTACTGTTGTTCACTCTTCATACCCATTACAAGTGATCAATGGGCCATCACTTATATATTAGTGCCAACAGTAGGGACCTCCCATATTTTAGATCATGTATTGTATCCGTTCCATTAAGGATTAATACATGTATAATGTAAATATATTACATATATATATGGTCACACTATAGACAAAATATACTACCAATTTAATTTATATGATATTAATTATACTTAACTAGTCCACATTATTGAGATAATTCAATATTTTCCCACTTGGACAGTTAAGTTAATTAACAAAAAATATCATATAATATCAATATGTATTCATAAGACCTTTTGGATGCATTGTACCTAAAGGGTACAAATGTGTAGGCTTACAAATACTTTAACAATAATAAGCCATTACAAGCTTTAGAATGCATCATACCAACAGGGTACAAATGCGTAAACTCATAAAGACTTCAACAAAATAGTAGTATAAAGTGTGAAATGGAAATGCTATGAAAACAAAATCAATATCCATTTCCATTAGGTCCATGCATCTAAACTGAATGATGCACTGCTTCAACAAAAGCTCATGAGACCAATACAGAATGTCTCATATACCAGAATGCCATATTCATCAAAATGCGTGCAAATAAAATTTGTATTTATGGCAAGTAGGAATCCATCCATACAGTTGCAACTGATTTCATTACAGAGCTCTCACTAACTTAATACAACAAATGGCTCCATATGCCTCGTACAAGTGCTCTGTCGTCAAAGCACTTAAGTAGCCAAACTCTTAGTTAACCAGAATGAGCTTTTTAATTATGTGCTCTATAATCCAATCAAATAATGGATTCCATTATTCTTCTCTCTAACAAACCGAATGATGCTATCTAAAAATATTTGGAGTGTGAGAAACTCTTAGTACTTTTGAGAGAGAAAGTAAATGCTGCAACATTACCATAATACATCTTCAAGACTTCAAAATGGCGACCACAGAAAACCAGCTCTGAAATGAAGTTCTGCAACCTAAAAGGCCTATCTTGTAGCTTTACAACATGCTACATATTTAGCCTCCATAATCAAGGATATCGTTAATGTTTGTTTCACACCTTCCCAAGAAACAGCTCTTTAATATCCATAAATATATAATCAAAATAATTTTCAACATCTAGACAGCATGTAAAATCAACATCAGAATATCTGACCAAACCTAGAATGTCAGATTTGTTGATATCTAAATACTCTCTCTACAGCTTCCAACTCTCTATTACAAGATCGCTCAAGTATCTCCGAATTACACCTATAGCATATACAATATCCAAATGTGTATAAACTTGAGCATACAGTAATAACCCACAATAAGGCATACATAACACTCGACATGAGCTCTTTCATTTTCTTTGAGGACTTTGAGATTTCACAGTATGTCACTTTTCATGGAAGGGCCCCTCAAATAGGAGAACAATATACTGTAAACCTACTGAACATACATAATGTAGGTTTCTTGAGACCAATAGAGTATGCCTATAGGTATGTCATGAAGAATCTCAACCCCTAAAACAAAATAAAGCCTCACTTAGATTCTTCATCCTGAAGTGACATGACGACATGAAATTTGTCTCATACAACAAGTCAGTGCTATAGGCTGCTATCTGATATCATCAATTTAGAGCACAATAAACACACAATTACTACCACTGACCTTGCGATGGATCCAATTATCAAATGTGTTCTCCTTAAAGTGACTATCTCATTCTTTAGATATAGTCTGGATGCCTTTTAATGTTTGTAAATAAACTCCTTTAGTTCACAAACTGTATATTCCATATTAGGAATAACAAAATTTTAGGTTACTCCATTTAGACATTTTACTGCCCAAGATGTAGCTCTTAATCAAAATAGCTACAAATTGCCATCATGATTCTAAAAGAATCTCAGGTAGAAATAGGAAATAAGGTTTTCACAAAACCAATTCCTTCTTTTTATTTAAGGTCTTGACCAAATTTGGCTTTAAATCTTCTACCTAATCTTTAGAGTCTCTTTTGGTTTATAATGATGTGACAACTGAAATAGATCTCACGCATCTTTATGCAACATAGATGCTTACTCATCCTACATGGAAAATATCCAACTTTAAGAGTTTAGATCAATATAGCCTCCTGACAAATATCAAAATTAGAAGACACATGAATCTCATATTCATGTTCCTCTGTAAGGTCAGGTGCAAGTTCAAAATATGGTAGTGGGATCAACTATTGATTCTTTCGATTGTAACCTTTTACCATCAAAAGGTAACACATATATGGGACTAACACAACAATATGTACATTATCAATGACTTTGTGAAGTACACAACTCCCACTCTTTAAGTTATCTTCTAAATAGATGGCATTATCAGACTCAATAATTCTAGCGTCACATGATGAGAAAACAAAATCTAGAATCTTTCTAGCCGATGTAATAACCAACAGAATTACCGCTGATAATTCTCTTGTCAAGTTTTCTTGACTATGGGTTATAGGCATTTTGCCTTACTTTATAACCCTAAATATAGACAATGGCACAAATTCGACTTCTTATCTGACTACAATTTAGGATGAATTTGGGAACTGATTTTACTTGGATATCATCTTTGAATATGAGTTGCAGTTTTCATGATTTCATTCCATCTAAATTTCAGATATTTGAAGTGATTCAATAGAAATCGTACCATTTGAAAATGTAAGAATGATTATTACTACAATCTCATCCTTGTCGGTATTCCAAGCACAGCATACTAGGTGTCAATACATAATCATATAGTGCACTTAACCCGAAAATCGATATATGATTTCGCCTAGCTTTATTATACCGAGCATAACATTTATCACTATTGTCTGATCATTGCCTTAAGCAGCTTACTTGACGTAAGCAGCTCAGCAGAATCAATCAGAATGCTTAAGGCCTTTGTAAGATCAAACCTCTCACTTTACATGACCTACATCAGAATGGTCTTTAGTAAAAGTGATGAAATGCTTATATCCACTAAATATAATATGTGGAAATGATCTACAAATGTCGGTATATATCAACTTCTGATCATTTCAATATCTGCTAATCATATCTTTAATATTAGCAGCAAAATTTCCCTTAATGCAATCTTTACATGTGCCTCAAAATGTCCTTGACTCTTATGCCACAACTTGATAAATTTCTTATTCATTCTGTCATAATCAAAATCAACAGTCACATCATTCACTATAGAAGAAAATTTGCTTAATATTGGGTTACAAGCCTACTGTATATAATCCATCACATAGAATGCCAGAATCAATACGCAAGTTGTCACTAAGCAAAATACTTTTTTGTTATCAGACTGAAAAGTATAAACTAACAGTAGTTCCAAAACTATCTTCGAAATGTAACAACAATCTGGCTAATTCTTATGTTTTTGATATGGATTTTAACTCTATAGCCCCAATTTACAACTATTTTCCCTTATTTGGTATCTTATTTTAATAACACCAGTATTCAACTACCAACAGTTGAGGGAATACCTTCCTAGATTGGATCCAAAATAAAGGCTAACGAAATGCCTTTTCACACACATCCCAATCTAGAAGGACTCTTACAAACTACCCTCTTATGCCCAAGTTTATGATAGAAGTGGCACGCATCAATATTCAGAAGTGTTGGTGAAACCAAAATGAGAAGTGGACTTGGCAAATTTTTTCTTCTAAATGACCTTTTATTAAGACCTCTTGATACTATTGCTTTTGGCAGTAATATTGACAAATGTCATCATCATGGTTGAATGAGATCTGTTAACCTGAAAAATCTCCCACTCTTGGATGACAATATCAATTTTAATATTAAAATACCATACTTCCTTCTGCATTAAATGAGATCTGCAAACTTGAAAGATCTCACACTCTCCACCTCAAAAGGAAGTGGTTCATAATCTGCCATATATGGACTGATCCTTTATATCAACCTTTATCAATCTTTGAAAACTGTTTCCTAATGGCATCTATAAATACTTGTTGGTTATCACTAATTAGAACACTTTCTCTGATATGCTCATTAATGGCATGCCCTATATAATTAGAGGATTCTCACTTGAGTATTCCTGAAATTCCAAATATTTTGTCCTCAACAAGCTCATACTATTGGGTATAGAAGATTGATCGATTCTCAGGACTACTTCCTAGTTTAATGTGTCCCTAATCGTATAGATCGATTCATGTCATCTATCTAATTTGATCCTACTAGAGATTCGATATGTGATAGTTGCACAATAAGGAGGCTAGTGGAATAACTCAATAAATATCAATTTTATTCCATAATACACTACCAAGGATAAAACAAAACTGGTCGAATATAAACATGAATGATCGCCCATCTACAAAGTAGGAAAATCGTGTCATATCCCAACCAGAATCCTCTCAATCCCAAGCATCTTTCAAAGCAACAAGCAATCCGACAGGGAGAGACTTGCCACTTCTAGAGATCTTAGTAAATTATGCAAATATCAATGTGCATTGCCTTATTATTATACCCTAAAATTATCAGAATAAATCGTCAAAAAATCTTCATGACTATTCTCGCGACAGGCAAGTACTAGTCAATTGGATTAATGATTTATAATTTTAAAAATATTCACAAAATTTATTGACCAAAATTAACTACATCCAAAATATGCAATTCCTGAAGCATATGTAGTAATTTTAGGCTAAACATTAATTAATTAAATTAATTTCACATAAATGTGAATATTCAAAAAAAAAGGCAATTTGTATTTTAGAGAGTTTATTTGTTGAAATAAATTATTAACTTATTTAATTAGGCCAATTATTAATAATTTATGGGCATGAGTATATTTTTCAAAAATTAAGTGAATTATGAATTAGATGTGTAATTAAATTTCCAAAAAATTACCCCAAGCTATTAAATAAATTTGATCATAACCAAAATTGTCCAAAAAATAATTAACCAAATGGCCCTTAATTAATTAATCAAAATGGCTCTTAAAACCATAATCCAAAATGGCCTATTAATTAATTATGCAAAATAGCCAATAATTAATCCAAATTTAATAGCCAAATAAAATTAATTAATCAACATGGCCCCTAAATTAATTAAGCAAAATGACCCCAAAATTAATTAATTTTAATTGCCGAAAATTAATTTAATACTAAATAACCAATTAAAATAACTTAATAAATAATGCCCATAATATTACATAATTAATTTAGGCCTAAATTAATTGAATATTAAGGCCTAATTAAAATAAACAAATGACATTTTAATTTCTAAAATTAAAAGCCCAAAATATTAAAAATAATGGTCCAAAAAATACACCAACCCATAAAGTTTGGCCTAAAAAAACTCTGAGCCAAAACAGCCCAAAAAATTGTGGCTGGACCAACCCCAAAATAGGGTAAAAATCAGCTCAGAAAAACAAAACCAAAATCGGCCCCAAAAATGGCCCAAAAACAAAAAAGGTGGGGCCCAAAACGTGCGGCCGAAGTGGTTGAAAAAATATATATATTTTTTATTTTATTTTCAAACCTATTACAAGTGATCAATGAGCCATCACTTATATATTAGTGCCAACAGTAGGGACCTCTCATATTTTAGATCGTGTATTATATCTGTCCCATTAAAGATTAATATATGTATAATATAAATATATTACGTATATATATATATGGTTATACTATAGACAAAATATACTATCAATTTAATTTATATGATATTAATTATACTTAACTAATCCACATTATTAAAATAATTCAACACAACCTTCATAAAATTTTCACCAACCGCTTGAAGAATTTGGTGCTTGTACTGTTTAGCAGCAACTTAGGTTTTTTTACCTAGAGTTTCAATTATTGTCATCATGAAAGCAATTTTTTCAACCCTTTATTTAATACCAGTTTCCATGGATTCCATAGCTTTTGCAAAGTATTGCAATCTGTTCTTCCAGAGAAGTTGTGCCAGTTGTCATGACAGCTACCACTTCTTATAAATTTTGAGATAAAAAAGGCTTGATATTTGGCATGTTGGAAAAACCCATTTAAGGATCCATTCAAATTTGAAAACTTGGACTACGAGGAAAAGAGATGATACGCTGAGATTGTCCAATTGGAGGTGCTAGAAATGTGTACACACAAAATTTAAGTAAAAGACAAGACTCGAAAATTTTTGGAGATAAATATCAATTTTATTGAATGAATGTGGAAGTTACAATTTTTGTAGATTCTTGAACTTTTTAACGTCATCTTTGAAAATTTGAAGAAGTTAAGAGTTCTTCAAAATTTTATTCTCCTCTAAATTGTGAAAAATAACTTAGAGGTGCACTTTATTTATAGTGCTTGCGTGCTAAGTGAGAGAGTTCTAAGAGAACTTACCTTCTTTGATTTTATCTCAAAAATAATTTTTATTTAATTAAGAAATAAATTGACCTGAATTTAGATGATTGTTTTTATTTAATTAAGAGATAAATTATTTGAACTTTAATTGGCCAAGCAAAGTGTATTTATCTTGACATTGATAAATCTTGGCTAAAATACTAAATAAGCCCTTTTAGGTTCATGATTTATTTAAATAAACCCTCATACTTTGATTGTACCTAAATAAACCCCTATACTTCAATTTATATTTATTCAAACCCTTATTTTTGACAAAAAATTAACACCGTTAACTTATTTGCCACATAGCATTAAATGACCACATAGATGATTATATGGCATAATGATATGGCCAATTAAAATTAAGTTGGACTTAAATAATTTACTAAAAGAAACTTTAACATTTAATTACAAAATTAAACCCAAATAATTCAACACAACCTTCATAAAATTTTCACCAACCGCTTGAAGAATTTGGTGCTTGTACTGTTTAGCAGCAACTTAGGTTTTTTTACCTGGAGTTTCAATTATTGTCATCATGAAAGCAATTTTTTCATCCCTTTATTTAATACCTGTTTCCATGGATTCCATAGCTTTTGCAAAGTATTGCAATCTGTTCTTCCAGAGAAGTTGTGCCAGTTGTCATGACAGCTACCACTTCTTATAAATTTTGAGATAAAAAAGGCTTGATATTTGGCATGTTGGAAAAACCCATTTAAGGATCCATTCAAATTTGAAAACTTGGACTACGAGGAAAAGAGATGATACGCTGAGATTGTCCAATTGGAGGTGTTCGAAATGTGTACACACAAAATTTAAGTAAAAGACAAGACTCGAAAATTTTTGGAGATAAATATCAATTTTATTGAATGAATGTGGAAGTTACAATTTTTGTAGATTCTTGAACTTTTTAACGTCATCTTTGAAACTTTGAAGAAGTTAAGAGTTCTTCAAAATTTTATTCTCTTCTAAATTGTGAAAAATAACTTAGAGGTGCACTTTATTTACAGTGCTTGCGTGCTAAGTGAGAGAGTTCTAAGAGAACTTACCTTCTTTGATTTTATCTCAAAAATAATTTTTATTTAATTAAGAAATAAATTGACCTGAATTTAGATGATTGTTTTTATTTAATTAAGAGATAAATTATTTGAACTTTGATTGGCCAAGCAAAGTGTAATTATCTTGACATTGATAAATCTTGGCTAAAATACTAAATAAGCCCTTTTAGTTTCATGATTTATTTAAATAAGCCCTCGTACTTTGATTGTACCTAAATAAACCCTTATACTTCAATTTATATTTATTCAAACCCTTATTTTTGACAGAAAATTAACACCGTTAACTTATTTGCCACATAGCATTAAATGACTACATAGATGATTATATGGCATAATGACATGGCCAATTGAAATTAAGTTGGACTTAAATAATTTACTAAAAGAAACTTTAACATTTAATTACAAAATTAAACCCAAATAAACCACATCTTATTCTCGAAAAAAAGAAAAGCAACGGTGGTGCTTAGAAGAGCTACTATCACCGGATGACCACCGAACCTTAATTCTCTTTATGTGTATTCTCACCTCCTTATTCGCACCCATCTAGCCATCAAAATGACCCACTCACCAATCAACAAGAAAACACAGATTCAAAACGCAATTAAAAACCAAAGCCACTTGGAAACATAGCATTTCAATCCACCCAACACAGATCATCCAATGTTAATAAAACTCTAGGTAAACAACATGACAATTACAACAATAAACATCAAAACTAATCATATTAAAAAAATGTGAATAAGATCAAAAGTGAACAACTAAGAAGCCCAATAATAAACTTACTTGATTGGCAATCAAGGTCTCCTTTCTTTCTGTGAAATCCCTAATTTTCTATTTTTCATACACCTACTTAACCGATAAAGTTAGAATATCAAGTTTAATCGTTACAATTTATTCGTATGAATTTCGTAGGTGTCGGGGAGATGACTAAGTGGACCCCACAGCATAAGTTATAATCTGAATGAGTTCGGAAGCGCCAAAATATGAAAGTCAGACTTGAAATACTTAAAAAGGTAAGAAGACTATTCCTTGAAACGGTCTTGGAATAGAATTGGAATTTATGAAATTGTAAAGGAGTATTTAAGTCATTTTATATGAGACTTTGGTCAAACCTTATATTGAGTCAATAATTGACTTAATTTGACTTAAATAAATATAATTTGTTGAAAATAATAAATAAAATCTGGAAATTGGAAATTAGTAAGATATCATAGTGGCAAAGTTGAAATTTGGTGGAAATTAAAGGGGGAATTGATATCTTATTGGAATGGGCAGATTTTAAGAGTAAAATAATATAAAAAGACAAGGCATGCTTGACCGAAAATGCTATCTTCTCCAGCAGCTTGCTCTGTTTCGTTTTACCCATTTTCTTCTAAGTTTTCTTTTGCTATTTCTTGTAAAACCACCTTCCATCTTTACTAAATCAAAAGACACCTTTAACAAGAATTGTTCTACACTTCAAGGACTGTTGATAGCTGGTCTTATTGAGGGTTGAAACCGAAAATAAAAGGGGGAATCTACTGCTGCAATTTCGGTTTTCATTGGGTAAGAAAATGAGATGTTGTTTTCTCTTAGTTTTATCTTGCTCTTGGTGTTATTCTAAGCATGAATGATATATTTATGGCTTTAATTTTTACATGAAACTAAGTGTGAAGTAAAAAGGGTTTTTGCCAAAAAAGGGGGTTTAGAGGAATCCAACGTGAAAGTGTTCATGAATGATGAGGAAGTGGATATTGTGAGTAGATATGCTTGGCCATAGTTTGAATTGAAGCTTGAATGCAAAACCATGAATTTGGCTCTTTGGGTAGGTTCGGTCAAGCTAGGAATGGAGGGAATATGGTGGAATTTTGATGTAAAGAAATTATGGAAGTAATGTTTGATAGAAATTAATTAAAGACATGGAATGAAAGTTGGGAAATAATTAGTGAATGCATGAGGGAGGTCACGGCAGTGTTAAAAGGGAGTAGGAATTTTATTGCTTGGTGTAATTAATGGTTATAGGAATTAAGGAAATATTTCATGGAGCCTATAGATAAAGTTTAAAATAAATTAATGGTAAAGTATGAAAGGAAAACATGAAGATGCTCACGGTTGGGATGAAGGGGAACTTGGAATTCCCTTGATTTTATATGATTAATGGTTATAAGAATATTTAAAATAATGCATGAAGCCTATAAAGGAAATTAGAATGGAAATATATATATGCATTTATATTTATATATATGTTGGAGAATGAAGGGAAGCATTTAGCCAAGCTTCCATTGATATGCTTCATGCTATTTTTTAAGGTTTATAGTTAAACATAAAGTATAATTTAAAGGAATTAATATTATTTTGCAGCTTTCAATCCAAAGGAATAAAGTTACAGTAGTGGTGCAATTAAATTCCATACGGCACAGTAAATAAGGTAAGGAATATATATATGGAGGTTGTTAGGAAGATACTGTGCTTGCATGGGAAATTGATGGATTGGAAAATTATATGTTGTGAATTTTATGCAAGGGGTTAGGATAGACTTAATTGTCATTCCATTATAATTATAGAAAAATCCCTTCCTTAAATTACTACTTAAATATGTTTAAATGTTTAAATGTTTAAATTTGAAGTTTATGATAAGTGGAATATGTTTTAAAGATTATTTTAAATTATTTTAGAACATATATTTGATTTTATTGATCTTCTTTTATAAAGAATACTTACTTCTATTATTATGGATGAGTGAGGTGATGAATGACCCGTAAGGTACTTCGGGCCCTCACAAATAAAAGTTATTGATTTTACCGATATTTAAATTTAAGTGAATTTTGAGATTTGTTGCTCCGTGATGACCATGCATTTACCGTTACCGAATTACATATTATTGACTGTGAGACATTTGGGCAAGTCCGCAGTCCCACAGATGTTATATGCCCAATGTACACTGTGGATTATTAAGCAATGGCCATTGTTACCGATAGGAACAGCTTAGGGATGGATTCCTGGCCCAACTTGGGTACGCTTAATTCCTATACCGATTACCGAACTGTTTATGCATGAGTCTCTTGGGTGTTGACTGTCTCTACCATTATTGATTTATTTATTGAAATGAATTATTGATTTATCGACTTACCGTTACTGATTTACTGATTGAATAAATTATTTCTGTTGAATTACCGAAATTAAATATATTATATGATTTTTAAATTTCATATAGTAGCATAGTATTACACTTCTATATATATCTCCTTACTGAGCGTAAACTCACCCCTTAACTCTCATCCCAGAATATTTGCAGTGACCTTCCGCTCATTCTAGAGGAGCACGATTTTTGGATCCTACAGTATTTCCTTTGAGACTGGTTGTTTATCCAGTGAAGGTATATTGTATATTCTATATATCTCAGACTTGTCTAGTACAGTACTTATTATGTTGTAAAGACTAAGGGGATGTAAATTAAGAAGAAAAAAAAAATTTTGTACATGTGTCTAGAGACCTGCACTTTTATATAAGGATATATCGAATGTCCAAATTTTCGTGGACTTAATCATATGAAATTATTTGGTATTTGAATTGCATTGAAATCATGTGAAAATTGTGGTTTTCAGCTGGTATATAAATTGTGTTTAAAGTGCAGGAGGTTAGGATATTTACAGCAGTTATGCTGCCGAAATTTTGTTAGAAACTTACTAAAATATCATAAAATATTCTATAAACATAATCGAGTGAAATGAAATCAGAAATAGATATCGACAAACAGCCTAACCAATTCGAAGATAGGAACAATGAATTAAATATTTTTACTGAAAATCGGATGTTACATTATTGGTATCAGAGCAAGGTTAGTCTGATGTTTGTCGGTGTCATTAAGCTAAAATTGATTACATCCTCGAGTATTGTACTTGTCTGAATATATATTTAGGGTATAACTGTTGAAAGTTATACTAAATTGTGTTTGAATTGTTATGGTATTGGCAGAATGAGTAATCGCCGACGGGGTACTGGTAGAGGACGTGGACGGGGACGAGCCAAACCGTCTCCAGAGCCTATTCCTCCTCCATCTCCAACGGGTAGCCCTAACACCCGATTGTCTAGAATTGAGCGAGGTATTGATGCAATGAGCACGATGTTTACTCAGTTTATGTCGCAAATGGCCTCTAATGCACCACCCGTACCACCAGCCCCACCAGCTCCTACTATACCAGAACCTGCTCCCCAGATGCCTCCTGTTCCTCCAGTGCAGGCCCCGCCCATACAGCCCGAGGTTCCACAGCCAACCCAACCTCCCATTAGACAAAATCCCCAGGGTTACTGTAGTTCAGCTTTGTTAAAGGAGTTTCGGAAGTTTGATCCTCCTAAGTTTAAAGGGGATAAGGACCCTTTAGCTGCAGAAAATTGGGTGGAGGCAGTCACGTGGTTGTTTCAGTATATGACATGTTCAGAACGGGAGAAAGTAGGCTTGGCAGCCTATTTATTAGTGGACGATGCGAAGCATTGGTGGCTGTCCACTAAGACTATTCTAGAGGCTAGACATGCCGAGATCACGTGGGATTCATTTTTGGAGTTTTTTAATCAACAGTATATTCCACGCACTGCTCTGCAGAAACTGAAGATGGAGTTTATGAATTTGGCTCAAGGTAGCATGTCTGTTGATCAGTATGAGTCTAAGTTTATTAGGCTGAGCAGGTTTGATCCAGAGGTATTACAGAGTGAGCAGCACAAGATTTTCAGGTTTATGGAGGGTTTGAGACCATCCATTCGGTCTAAGCTCTATCCGTTAGACATCAGTACCTATGCAGAAGCAGTCCGTAAGGCTCAGTTATGTGAGCAGGACTATGAGTTCCATCAGACAGATTTCCGAGCTAAGGCTAAGGCTAAGGATAAAGGGAAGCGGAAATCAGATGATAGAGCTTCGAGTGACCGATTTTCAGTTAAGAAGGGGAGGAGAGATGATTGGACTCCCAGGCCTACAGGGATCAGAATTTCAGAGGACAGATCCCGATCCTCAACTGGTAGTACCGTGGGCTCGCCGAAGAGTTTTATGAAGCCATGTGAGAGTTGCGGAAAATTCCATGGTACCCAGCCTTGCCATTTATTGACAGGAGCTTGTTTTGGTTGTGGTGAGAAAGGGCACATAGTAAAGGATTGTCCTAAAACTAGATCGAAGGCACCAGAGGGATCAGAGAAAACAGCTCCTACTCAGCGTAAGGCCACGGCTGCAGAGAAAGGGAAGAAAGCCGTGACACAGGGTCGAGTATATGCTATAGACAGGGAGTCTGCCGATACCACCTCCACCAAAGTGATTAAAGGTACTATTTATCTTTTTGATAAAAGTGTCACAGCATTATTTGATTCGGGTTCGACTCATTCTTTTGTATCCTCCATGATTGCTATGCATATGCCTGTTAAACCTGAACCTCTAGGACACTTATTACAGATAAATACACCTTTTAGGGAATCACAGATGACGGATATTGTATATCGAAACTGTAAGCTACGGGTAGGAGAGAAGGAATCGATAGCCGATTTAATTTTACTTAATATGTATGGGTTCGATGTTATATTAGGCATGGATTGGCTAACTAAGAACCATGTTATCTTAGATTGTTATGCTAAAACCGTGACCTTCTCTTCTCCCGTTAGCTATATTGTACATTTTGCTAGTATTTAATGTAAGAAAATATTTATTTACCGAATTGCTTGGAAGTGAATTTAATGGAATTGTTTAATGTATGAAGGATTTATAGCCTATGTGGTGGACGTAGAACAAACACGTCCAGAGCTTCATGAAATTTCGGTAGTCAGAGAATTTCCTGATGTATTTCCGGAAGATCTTCCAGGGCTTCCACCAGATAGGGAAATTGAGTTTACGATAGGTTTGGTGCCAGGGACAGAACCTATTTCCAGACCTCCCTATCGAATGGCAATTGTGGAGCTCGAGGAACTTAAAAAGCAGCTTCAGGAGTTACTAGATAAGGGGTTTATACGACCCAGCGTATCCCCGTGGGGCGCTCCTGTGCTATTTGTACGAAAGAAGGATGGTAGTTTAAGACTGTGTATCGACTACCGATGGTTGAACAGGGTGACTATTAAAAATAAGTATCCTCTTCCCAGGATCGATGATCTTTTTGATCAACTTCAGGGAGCACAAGTCTTTTCCAAGATAGACTTGAGATCGGGATATCATCAGTTAAAGATCCGGAGTGAGGATGTCCCTAAGACGGCATTTAGGACTCGATACGGTCATTATGAATTTCTGGTTATGCCGTTCGGTCTCACTAATGCCCCTGCAGCATTTATGAATTTAATGAATGATGTATTCAAGCAATATTTGGATCAGTTTGTGATTGTTTTTATTGATGATATTTTGGTGTACTCTAGATCCAGGGAAGAGCATGAGCAGCATTTAAGGATTGTTTTACAGACCCTCAGGGAACAGAATTTATATGCTAAGTTGAGTAAGTGTGATTTCTGGCTGGACCAAATTTCTTTCTTAGGACATATTGTCAGTAAGGATGGGATTTCGGTTGACCCAGCTAAGATTGAGGCTGTGATGCAATGGGAGAGGCCAAAGACAGTGACTGAGATAAGAAGTTTCTTAGGTCTAGCCGGTTACTATCGGAGGTTTGTTGAGGGTTTTTCCAGATTGGCTGCTCCATTGACGCGCTTAACGCGCAAAGGTGTAAGGTTCGAGTGGAATGATGCCTGCGAGCGCAGTTTTCAGGAACTTAAGTGCAGGCTAACCACAGCACCCGTTCTTACCATTCCTGACGGTTCAGGGGGTTTCTCTGTATACAGTGATGCCTCCGCACAGGGATTGGGTTGTGTGTTGATGCAGAATGGTAAGGTTATCGCTTATGGTTCCCGCCAGTTAAAAGATCATGAGAAGAACTATCCGACGCACGATATGGAGTTGGCCGCAGTTGTATTTGCATTAAAGATTTGGCGACACTATTTGTATGGACAAAAGTTTCAAGTATTTACAGATCATAAGAGCCTGAAATATCTCTTCTCACAGCGGGAACTTAATATGAGACAGCGGAGGTGGCTCGAGCTTCTGAAGGATTATGATTGTGATATCCTGTACCACCCGGGAAAGGCCAATGTGGTGGCAGATGCTCTGAGCAGGAAACATATGGGAATGGTGTCTTATATGATGGTCCGAGAGTATGAGTTGTTGGAGCAATTTGCAGGCCTTAGTTTAAATGTCATGCCTTCTGAGCATTATGGTATAGTTGCTAGTTTAATGATTGAGCCAGAATTGATTTGTAGAATCAGAGTTGCTCAGAAGCAGGATGCTCGGTGTATTGAGGTAGCTAGTCAAGCTCAGGCAGGTGAGTTATCAGATTTTGTTATTGGCAGTGATGGTATTTTAAGGTGTAAAGGCCGAATATGTGTTCCTGATGATAAGGAACTGAAGAAGTTGATTTTGACAGAAGCCCACTCCACTAGATACACTTTGCATCCGGGTAACACTAAAATGTATCATAATCTACGCAAAGTGTATTGGTGGCCTGGCATGAAACGAGACATAGCAGAGTTTGTGGTAAAATGTCTTACATGCCAGCAGGTTAAGGTAGAGCATCAACGACCAGCCGGTTTGTTACAGCCTCTGCCTATACCTATGTGGAAATGGGAACACATTACTATGGATTTTATTGTGGGATTACCTCGGACTAGACGGAGTCATGATAGTATATGGGTGATAGTTGATCGGTTGACTAAGTCTGCCCACTTTTTGCCTATTAAGTCCACAGATTCACTAAGTACTTTGGCAGATCTATATGTTAAGGAGATTGTAAGGTTACACGGTGTTCCAGTGAGCATCACATCAGATAGGGATTCCAGGTTTACTTCTCATTTTTGGGAACAATTCCAAAAAGCTCTGGGATCTCAATTGAATTTCAGCACGGCTTTCCATCCGCAGACTGATGGTCAATCCGAGCGTACCATCCAAACGCTCGAGGATATGTTGAGAGCCTGTGTCTTGGATTTTAAGGGCTCCTGGGACGATCATCTGCCATTAGCTGAATTTGCCTATAATAATAGTTATCAGGCAAGTATTGGGATGGCACCGTATGAAGCTTTGTATGGTAGAAGGTGCCGATCACCGATAGGATGGGAAGAAGTGGGAGAACGAAAGCTATTGGCTCCAGATTTAGTCGAGCAGGCTTCTGAGGATGTTAAGTTGATTTGTCAGAGACTTAAGACAGCTCGAAGCCGATAGAAAAGTTATGCGGATCAGAGGCGTAGACCACTAGAATTTGCTGTAGGTGATTCGGTGTTCTTAAAGGTTTCCCCATCAAAAGGCATTATGAGGTTTGGTAAGAAGGGTAAATTGAGTCCTCGTTATATCGGGCCATTTGAGATTTTGGACCGTGTGGGAGACGTGGCATACAGGTTAGCTTTACCACCACAGTTAGCTGGAGTGCACAATGTCTTTCATGTATCGATGCTCAGGAGATATCATCCGGATTCATCTCATGTCATTGAATATGAACCTTTGGAGATTCGGGAGGACATGAGTTATGTAGAGAGGCCTATCCGGATTCTTGATAGAAAAGAGAGAGTATTACGTTCCAAAACAATTTCATTGGTTAAAGTTCTCTGGCAGTACCATACTACAGAGGAAGCGACATGGGAACTAGAGAGCTTGATGAGAGAAAGATATCCAGAGTTGTTCGAGTAATTGGTCGATTCAAATTTGGAGGACCAAATTTTCTAAAGGTGGGGAGGATGTGAAATCCCTAATTTTCTATTTTTCATACACCTACTTAACCGATAAAGTTAGAATATCAAGTTTAATCGTTACAATTTATTCGTATGAATTTCGTAGGTGTCGGGGAGATGACTAAGTGGACCCCACAGCATAAGTTATAATCTGAATGAGTTCGGAAGCGCCAAAATATGAAAGTCAGACTTGAAATACTTAAAAAGGTAAGAAGACTATTCCTTGAAACGGTCTTGGAATAGAATTGGAATTTATGAAATTGTAAAGGAGTATTTAAGTCATTTTATATGAGACTTTGGTCAAACCTTATATTGAGTCAATAATTGACTTAATTTGACTTAAATAAATATAATTTGTTGAAAATAATAAATAAAATCTGGAAATTGGAAATTAGTAAGATATCATAGTGGCAAAGTTGAAATTTGGTGGAAATTAAAGGGGGAATTGATATCTTATTGGAATGGGCAGATTTTAAGAGTAAAATAATATAAAAAGACAAGGCATGCTTGACCGAAAATGCTATCTTCTCCAGCAGCTTGCTCTGTTTCGTTTTACCCATTTTCTTCTAAGTTTTCTTTTGCTATTTCTTGTAAAACCACCTTCCATCTTTACTAAATCAAAAGACACCTTTAACAAGAATTGTTCTACACTTCAAGGACTGTTGATAGCTGGTCTTATTGAGGGTTGAAACCGAAAATAAAAGGGGGAATCTACTGCTGCAATTTCGGTTTTCATTGGGTAAGAAAATGAGATGTTGTTTTCTCTTAGTTTTATCTTGCTCTTGGTGTTATTCTAAGCATGAATGATATATTTATGGCTTTAATTTTTACATGAAACTAAGTGTGAAGTAAAAAGGGTTTTTGCCAAAAAAGGGGGTTTAGAGGAATCCAACGTGAAAGTGTTCATGAATGATGAGGAAGTGGATATTGTGAGTAGATATGCTTGGCCATAGTTTGAATTGAAGCTTGAATGCAAAACCATGAATTTGGCTCTTTGGGTAGGTTCGGTCAAGCTAGGAATGGAGGGAATATGGTGGAATTTTGATGTAAAGAAATTATGGAAGTAATGTTTGATAGAAATTAATTAAAGACATGGAATGAAAGTTGGGAAATAATTAGTGAATGCATGAGGGAGGTCACGGCAGTGTTAAAAGGGAGTAGGAATTTTATTGCTTGGTGTAATTAATGGTTATAGGAATTAAGGAAATATTTCATGGAGCCTATAGATAAAGTTTAAAATAAATTAATGGTAAAGTATGAAAGGAAAACATGAAGATGCTCACGGTTGGGATGAAGGGGAACTTGGAATTCCCTTGATTTTATATGATTAATGGTTATAAGAATATTTAAAATAATGCATGAAGCCTATAAAGGAAATTAGAATGGAAATATATATATGCATTTATATTTATATATATGTTGGAGAATGAAGGGAAGCATTTAGCCAAGCTTCCATTGATATGCTTCATGCTATTTTTTAAGGTTTATAGTTAAACATAAAGTATAATTTAAAGGAATTAATATTATTTTGCAGCTTTCAATCCAAAGGAATAAAGTTACAGCAGTGGTGCAATTAAATTCCATACGGCACAGTAAATAAGGTAAGGAATATATATATGGAGGTTGTTAGGAAGATACTGTGCTTGCATGGGAAATTGATGGATTGGAAAATTATATGTTGTGAATTTTATGCAAGGGGTTAGGATAGACTTAATTGTCATTCCATTATAATTATAGAAAAATCCCTTCCTTAAATTACTACTTAAATATGTTTAAATGTTTAAATGTTTAAATTTGAAGTTTATGATAAGTGGAATATGTTCTAAAGATTATTTTAAATTATTTTAGAACATATATTTGATTTTATTGATCTTCTTTTATAAAGAATACTTACTTCTATTATTATGGATGAGTGAGGTGATGAATGACCCGTAAGGTACTTCGGGCCCTCACAAATAAAAGTTATTGATTTTACCGATATTTAAATTTAAGTGAATTTTGAGATTTGTTGCTCCGTGATGACCATGCATTTACCGTTACCGAATTACATATTATTGACTGTGAGACATTTGGGCAAGTCCGCAGTCCCACAGATGTCATATGCCCAATGTACACTGTGGATTATTAAGCAATGGCCATTGTTACCGATAGGAACAGCTTAGGGATGGATTCCTGGCCCAACTTGGGTACGCTTAATTCCTATACCGATTACCGAACTGTTTATGCATGAGTCTCTTGGGTGTTGACTGTCTCTACCGTTATTGATTTATTTATTGAAATGAATTATTGATTTATCGACTTACCGTTACTGATTTACTGATTGAATAAATTATTTCTGTTGAATTACCGAAATTAAATATATTATATGATTTTTAAATTTCATATAGTAGCATAGTATTACACTTCTATATATATCTCCTTACTGAGCGTAAACTCACCCCTTAACTCTCATCCCAGAATATTTGCAGTGACCTTCCGCTCATTCTAGAGGAGCACGATTTTTGGATCCTACAGTATTTCCTTTGAGACTGGTTGTTTATCCAGTGAAGGTATATTGTATATTCTATATATCTCAGACTTGTCTAGTACAGTACTTATTATGTTGTAAAGACTAAGGGGATGTAAATTAAGAAGAAAAAAAAAAATTTTGTACATGTGTCTAGAGACCTGCACTTTTATATAAGGATATATCGAATGTCCAAATTTTCGTGGACTTAATCATATGAAATTATTTGGTATTTGAATTGCATTGAAATCATGTGAAAATTGTGGTTTTCAGCTGGTATATAAATTGTGTTTAAAGTGCAGGAGGTTAGGATATTTACTGCAGTTATGCTGCCGAAATTTTGTTAGAAACTTACTAAAATATCATAAAATATTCTATGAACATAATCGAGTGAAATGAAATCAGAAATAGATATCGACAAACAGCCTAACCAATTCGAAGATAGGAACAATGAATTAAATATTTTTACTGAAAATCGGATGTTACACTTTCCTTTTGAATCATCCTCTCTTAGGCCTACATTCAACAAATCAATAAGCAAACGTTAGAAAAAGAATAAGGGTTCTTAATTCCAATTATCGAATAGCATTCATAAAAAATAAAAAGTTTTTTTACATTAAGAATCAAAGAGTGATGGGTAGAAGAAGGGGAAAGAATTCTCTTGGTTAAATTGAGATTTTCTTCTTCTATTTGTGAAGGGATTTTTTTTTTGAATCAACAAGGGTTTGTAATTGATGGTTAAAAGATTTTCTTTTATACCCAATTCAAGTGAAACCAAAACAGAGGAGGCAAGGTCGTCGTCCGATGGTAGCAACTCTTCTAAGCAAAACCCCCGTTGCTTTTCTTTGTTTCAAAAATAAGATATTGTTTATTTGGGTTTAATTTTGTAATTAAATGTTAAAAAAAATTTTAGTCAATTATTTAAGTCCAAATCAACTTCATTTTGTCGTGTCATCATGACATATAATCATTCATGTGGCAATCAAATGCCAAGTGGCTAATAAGTTAACGGTGTTAATTATCTGCTAAAAGTAAGGGTTTGAATGAATATAAATTGAAGTATAATGGTTTATTTAGATACAATCAAAGTACAAGGGCTTATTTAAATAAAGCATGAAAGTACAAGGGCATTTTTAGTATTTTAGCCATAAATCTTCAATTATTTTATTTAGCAGCTCAAAAAAAATTCAATTGGTCACTGAATATAATTAAAACAAAATTTTCTAAAAGATACCTGCCACCTTGTATTTGGTCAAAAAATTTCTCCACCTTGTAAATGATATGAAACTTTTATGGATCGTTAGTTTTTGTATAATTGTATTGTTATATCTGATCACCGGCCACTTTATTATCTTAATCAATAAAATTAAAATTTGTAGCCCCAAATCAAAAGACAAATTAATAATAATAAAATAAAAAAACACCTTTGAAATACGCATTCTAAATACCCATTAAGGTAATAATTAAAAAAAATGAGGTAAGATGAATTATACCCATTAATGTGATAATTAAAATTTCCAAAATTCATGAAACTTCATTAATATCCTGTAGTTAAGCTAATTTCATTAAAAACCATTTCATGGAGGATGTAAAATAGAGGTATGAGTTCCAGTAATATATAAGTTAGAAGAGATTCGATTAACCCCCAAATAATAAGCAAACCATGAAGACATCCTAATCTCCAACTTAGCAATGGTATCAAGAAGATATTTTATCAAACATGCCAGTTATAACTTGCAACAATGGTTGATAAACTTAATATAAATGGATAACACATGTTAAACATAAAAGGTAAGCAGATAAGTAGAAGCCATTAGTCAAGTTTTTACACAGAGTAATGTAAATTAAAACATACATACTGTTGAAGACATAAGATTAGATCTTGAGCTTATAGAAAGCACATTGAGCCTTATCTACTATGGCTTGTTATTGAATTCAAGTAGACCTAGTAATCATAGACACAACATGGTGATACAATATGAAACAAAACGAATAAAAGACTAAGTAAAAATTATATACGAATGTGGTAAAAGATAAAAATAAAGTGTCACACTTCGAAAGATGCGACATGATGGTTATTTATTGCGGAATTACGAAAATTAGGGCAAACTTTTTCTTTCCATTACTTTAGTTTGTCTTTTCACTCAGTGTAGCTTATTGTTCAAGTAGTTAACTACCTGACTTAATTTAAGGCAATTGCCTAAAGTCCCAACATATAACATACTCATTAGATCAATCAGAGTCCACAAACATCAAGATCTGAGTTATAACGACTATTTTATCAATTCCTTCTAATTTAAGTCTATGAATTAAATCATATGTTAGATTAAGTATGTTTTGCAAACTAATGATCCATTATTCGAATAAACATATCAATTAACAAAAATACCGAAAACTAGGTCTATTTACCTATTCAAATTATATACTCAATTCGCAACCATTCGCACAGTTATCAGTAAGCAAACAATGTATCAGTAGCTTAATAAATACATATCTGACAAAGCAATTTTCACAAATTCAATACCTATTATTCTATTACACATCTCGACCTGAAAAACTGTTGTAAAACTGCCTGAATTAATAACAAATGAATAAATAAATATATACCAAACAAATGACTGCGAGAGCTTTAAGGAGCGAATTGCGAAGCTGACACGAAAAATAAAAAATCTAACTCTTTCCACAATTTGTAGGGAAAACAATGAATATCATGTTCCGAATGCCGCGATGTACACTTATCAATCACACTTATATTATTTTCTCAATTTTACGAAATAAATTTTCTTTTTACTTTAAAGTTTGTATTCGGTGTCAGTGTCACCGCTAAACAATTTCCATCTTTCTCAATTCGATTTAACTTAACATTGTCATTTAAGTTGTTAACTCCTAGAGCAAATCAACTTACTTTCTCCATATTTTAATTCAAGACTAACCTACTAAAAGAAAAAGATTGAAAACCTCCCCTTATACATAATCAATTTTCCCCAGTTAATTAACCTGCAAAATATACATCTATTCCAAACAACACAACTCAATTTCACAATTCGTAGATTATATCACCATACACTATACACAATCCCAGAATCATCAATTAATATATTCACATTCCATAAAGTTCATAGTTATTATATCACAAACATATCTCGGATCACACTTGATAATCATACTTGTGTATAATAATTTAGAGTGATCGTAAGTTACATCCCAAAACATTTTTCGATGAAATGTGTTTTGCATTACATAATGTCTATACATGACAACTAACATGATATACAAAATTTCATATACCTTAAAAGCAGCACTGGGAGGACTTAAGCAAGTACCACTACTAGGCATAGTCCTTAAGGGCCCACACAAAACTCCAAGCGTAGACTTTAGCTCATATGATCTACGATAATGTTAGAAAATGGTGAGCAAACTATAGCTCAGTAAGTAGTTTAAGTAAATGCATATTAGACTCATGTCGATTTACATGCAAGTGTAGAAAAAGCAATGTTGAAGTGACGTGTATGCATGGTATTCAATCACGGTGTTAAATCAAAACACTTTCGCCATGTACTTCAATTCAAAACACTTTCATTATGCATTTTATTTAAATCAAATTTACTATGTATTTCGATTAAATCAATTCACTATGCATTTTGGTTAAATTTAAAATACTATGCACTTCGATAAATCAATCACTATGTAAATCATTATGCATTTCGATAAAATGATCAATATACACTTTGATAATTTGATCATTATACACTTCAATAAATTGATTATTGTGAATTTCAATAAATCAATCAGTATACATTTCGATAAATCAATCAGTATGAACTTCGATAAATCAATCACTATGCACTTTGATAAATCAATCACTATGCATTCGTTTTAGATCAATGACTATGTACTTTGATAAATCAATTGCTATGTATTCATTTTAAATCGATGACTATGCACTTGATAAATAAATTGCTATGCATTTGTTTTAAATCGATGACTATGCACTTTGATGAATCAATTGCTATGGATTCGTTTTAAATCAATAACCATGCACTTTGATAAGTCAGTTATTATGCATTCATTTTAAATCAGTAATCATGCACTTTGATAAATCAATTACTATTTATTCGTTTAAAATCAATAATCATGCACTCTAAAAAATCAATTAGTTCACAAAACAATAATCGATAAACATTAGGTGTATAGCCTCGATTCACTACAAATGATTTTAAAACCGATCACTTATCACTTTAACTGTAAGCCTTAAATCACTTAAAATGATTTCAAATCCATCACTTTTCACTTGAGGTGTAAGCCTCAATTCACTGAAAACAATATCAATAGTGAAACAATGGTATGTAGAGTTTAGGCAAGCATCTTTAGTCAGTGATACGATAACGAGTCCATCCTAGCTAGTGATGAAATAGTGTCGCAAGCAACACGAAATCTATGGCCATAGAACAGTACTCTAGTCTCGCTGATCAGTTGAGAACTAGAACTTGTCTGCTGGTTTTCCAAACAAGCCTAATAATTTACCTAGAGCACTAGGCTCGATAGATACAGTACAGTATAGTAGTCTAGAGCACAAAACTCGATAGATAGGTGATAAGGCCTAGAGCTAAGCTCAATTGGCTAGAAATGACTTGAAGGTCGTAGGATATGCCTGCATTCAAAAACAGTTTGAAAACAATTTCCTCGTGTAGCACTTGGCTTCCACGAATTTTAAAACACTTATTAAACCACTTTTTAAGTTTCAAATATACGAAAGTTTCAATTTATTTCAAAGGTTAGTTCAAACCAAGACTTCACAATTTAAAACATGATACAAGTCGTTAAAATATAGACATTAAATAGCTCATCTCAAAATATGCTATACGTAAATTCACATATGCTTCAACTCGCTTAATTTAACATGCACCTTGGCTAGCCATAACACGCAAGTTAGAAAACAAGTTTTAATGCAGCCCAAGCATAACCTAATTTATAAAATTTAAATCATTCTTGCGAGATGGTGCTAACAAACTTTACTTAATCCACTTACCTCAAGGTGAGTAAATACTTCCTTCAAGTCTCCAAGTCAAAGCTTACGCTTCCACACCACTCCAGATCACTACACATCATTTCATTAACACTTCAGTCAATCACACATATTAAAGATATATAACAATACACATTGTAGACACCGAATTTTGTCCGAAGAACTTTAATTAAAAAAATTGAAAAAACAAGCAAAAAAATAAAAAAATAATAATAAATAAATTAAACTCATTCTTCAATGGCCATGCATCATGTAAATTTAAGCCAAGGTTGACTTGAGAGATTTAGACCAAATATGAATAAGTAAATAAAAGGAAAATAAATCATGCAAAAAAAAAAGGAAATGATTAAATGCAATAAAAGCTGAAAATAAATTACCAAAAATAATACAATGAAAAAAGGAATAAAAAGATAGGTCAAATAAAAAATAAATGACAAAATAAAAATTTCCTAATCATGGGATCAACACATTAAAATCAAGATTTTTCTTTCCTAAATAAAGAGGGACTACATGGTTATAAAAAGGCAGGATTTTTTGCCAGAAAAGGGGACTTTTACACGAAAAAAAAAGAGATTTTTACTGCCTCTTTCACTATTCATCATCTCCATCGTTTTTGTTGTGCCGTTTTTCACTCCTGTCCTTCGCATCAGTCCCTGCTGTATCACCCCGCTGCATTTTCGACATCCCTGTGTCACTTTCCATAGCCCGTGGCCACCACACCCAGCTCTGCCATATCCTTGCCGCCACCACCTGTCGCGTACCTCCGCTGATGCACATTACCGCTACTGTTTGCCGCACAAAGCCTAGCCAAACTACTGGCCTGCACACCAACCCTATTATTGTTGATTTGCTCGCCCGCTTCTAGACCCCTCTCCACTCACCATTCTCGTGTGAAGACCCGTACTTGGATTCGTTTCTGCAAATACCACCTGCTTCGGTGCCACCTCCTGGTATTGTGGTCGCATTTCATCGTTTATAGCTGCTGTCCCTGTTTTATCGAAGCTACACACTGCTACCATCGCTGCTGTTCGCCACTTCTGCTGTATCTCCATAAGCCTGGCACTATTCTGGTTTTAGCGCCCCTGCACAACACCTTCCTCATTTGCTACTTGTGGCCTACCTTTGCTGTTTAGCATTGGTACTCGGTTTACATTATCTCGCCACTTACTTCTATTAAAGGTAAGTTTGCTAGTGTTTCAAATCAAATAGATATTGTTTCTTTCCTTACGTGTCTTCCATTTGTATTTCTTTTAAATATATTATGTTCCTTCAAAAATTACATAGCAAAATATTGTGTGAATTAAAATAAAAGTTAAAAACATTCCTTTAAAAAAAACATCAAAAGTGATATTCTACGAATCAATTATTATTATTATTATTATTATTATTATTATTATTATTATTATTATTATAAATTTCAAAGATATGCAAATATTCCAAAATGAGGAGAGGTTATTCAATAAAATAATAAAGATCAATAAAGATAAATGATAAAAACAAAATATTTAAAAATTTTAAAAGATAATTCTGATGAAAGGATTTTTTTATAGAAATCGCAAGTAGCGATTCTTTAATAATCCTTAGGATCGAGATAAAATCCTTAAATGTCACCAGCGTATTGGGATATTTAAGTGATTTTATTTCGATAATAAAATTCTTAATTTTATAAAATAAATCAATTTAAAAATAAAATAATAACGCATAATAAAAAAAACAAATGGAAAGGAAAACAGGTGAATATGTAAGTTTTATTTCCGATTATAAGATTTCGAAGAAATCACAAGTAGTGATTCTTCGATAATCTTTAGGATCGAGGAAATTCATTAGATGTTACCAGCGTATTAGAATATCTAATTTGTTTTATCTCAATATCAAAGTTTCTTAAATACAAAAAAAAATAAAATAAATAAAAAAGGGTAAAAAAGCAAATAAATATAATCCTAAAATAAATAAATTTAAATATAAATTTTAATAACAAATTTTAAATTTCCGATGATAGGATTTCTTAGAAATCGCAAGTAGCGATTCTTTGATAATCCTTAGGATCGAAATAAAATCTTTAATGTCACCAGCGTATTAGGACATTTAAATAATTTTATTCCGATATAAATAAAATATTAATAAGATTTCTTAGTATAAAAAAATAAATATAAAAATGGTAATAAAAATAATAATATAAAAAAATAGGTAAACACAAGAAAATAGTAAGTGAATAGAAATAAAAAACTTTTAAATAGGTAAAAATTTAGGAATTAAAATAAATAAATAAATAAATGTAAATACACATCTTAAATATAAAAGGTCCCCGATGATTGGATTCCTTAGAAATCACAAGTAGTGATTCTTTGATTATCCTTAGGGTCGAAATAAAATATTTGAATATTACCAGCTTATTGGGGTATTCAAATAATTTTAGTTCGATATTAAGATTTCTATATAACCAACTTATATGAAATAAACTAACAATAATAAATAAATAAATATTTTAAACAAACAAATAAACAAGACTTCAAAATAAAGAGTAAAACGAATAAATAAGATATAAATAATGTCCGATGATGGGATGTTATGGAATTCACAAGTAGTGATTCCTAACTGATCTCTAGATGAGAGAAATCTACTAAATGTTACCAGCGTATTGAAATATTTAGTATGATTTTTCAATAAAAAATAAATTTTATAAAATCAATAAATTTCAAAAGCAATAATATAAATATAAAAGATAATAATAATAATAAAATAAAATAATATATTTCTCATGTGCATCATATATATTTCGTTTGCACCATTTACATTCATGAAACTCCAAAATAAGTGCAAATCTCCTGAAGATGAGATTCTATATAAATCGCAAGTAGCGATTCTTAAGAATTTCTAGGTGAGGAAATTATCTGAAATGCTACCAAAAGTATTGGGGTACTTTAGAATAATTTTCAATACAAAAGATTTTCACTTATTACAAATAAAAAATAAAATTTAAATATTTCAAAAATAAAACAAATAACAAAAGGATTTTGAAATAAATAAAGTTCTTTTAAATATTTAATTAAAACCATTTAATTAAGATCAAAGGGTTAATATATGATTAAGTGGTACCGTTTTTTAATGGGCATTGTGGGGGTGTTAATCCTTCCCACGCGTAATCAAACTCCCGAACCCAAACTTTGTTTTCGCAGAAAAATTTTTTTTTTGATAAAACTTAATTAATTTTAAGATTTTATTAAAAAGATAAATAATTTTAGGTGACCAATCACACCTAGTCAAAAAAGATTGGTGACGACTCCTCTTTATTGTGTTTATCCAAAATCGTCTAGCGATCGAATCCCTGGACGAAAATCGTTACGACACATATTCACACTATCCACAATCACTAACTCTCCCATTCACTGTTCATATAATCACTAAGTTAGGGGTATCCATTCACAATCTTCTATCGTATCACAGTATTTCAAATCAATTTCCACTTAGTCATTTTTATTGATTCATCACCATATCACACTCATATCAGTCTATATTTATATATTAATTAAGCCACAATTGCAAAATCATCATTATTGTCACACTATCTCGATTAAACCCATACAATATAATTCTAGTTTGGAATCATATAGGCATCTTACCAACTCTGAGCTTAGCACGTGTACACCAAACTTAACTTGCGTTTGTCGCTTTAGTGTCATGCTACATGTTTACATATTGAAATCAGGTTAGTATCAGTCATATAAATTCTAATAAATTCCTAAAAATTGAAATGGCTAGTTCGACCTATCTTTCTGGTTTTCCTTGAGCTGAGACACCATAATTTCCTCTCTTTCGAGCCTCTGAATTGAAATTTACTCTCTCACTTCAGTCGAAGCCATTTTCAAAACTTTCCTTAGCCGAGTTCCATATCATCCATACCCCTTAACATTTCCAAACCAATTCCCCTTTTATCCTTTCCAAGGAGGCCAAGAACGAAACTTTACTGTTCCACATTCTCTCGGTCAATTCAAGTTCTTCCAAATTTTCTTTTGATCTCACTCTTTCTCACACGACCTCTTTCTCTCACATTTTCCAACTAGGCTTAACTCCTATAACTGCAGCCAAACCAGAAAATGTCGAAGTGTATGTGTGGGACTAGTCTCCTCTTCCTTCCTCCTTGTCTCTTTCCTTTTCCTCTCCTCACGGTCTGCACTACTTCAGTTGAAACAGTCTTCTATTCACGCCTCAATAACAGCTTCAAGAGCCAAGAAACAGCCCCTATTCTGCCTTCGTTCCATCCTTTGTTCAGCCTCTTATGCTGCTATGGAAACCCAAGAATGAGCCCCTGTTTTTATAGCCCTATACTAGTCCCACAAATCATGTTTTCCTTCAGCTTCTGGTTTTATTTCTTCACTCCATCTTCACCGTAGCAGCCCTTACTTCAAATCCATTCCTCTTCAAATAGGCTACTGCGTGCCAAGCTTCCTTTCTCTACTCAGAAATTTCACAACAATACAAGTGGAGGGACAGCACGTTCAAAATTTTCTCAACTTCCTCTATTCCTCTTCAATAGATCATCACTTTCACTTCTTCAGTTTCTCTCTCTCTCTCTCTTTTTTTTTAACCATTTCTCTTGTTCAGTTTCAGCCTCACTAGATCATCACTTTCATAGCTTCATTTCATCTTTGCACATCGCTAAATACAGCCCAAACTGCCGTGCTTCTGACCTCTTCCTTGTTTTTGCATCAGCTAAACCTCAATTCCTTCTACTTTAGTCCCTAATAATGCCAAGGTTCAAGGCTGGTTCCAGCCTTTAATCACCATCGTATAGTAGTCGAATAATAAAAGAGAAACAATATTGCAATGTGGTGAGAACAGTCCTTCCTTTTTAGCTGTTTCCTTTGTCTCTGTTCAGCACTTCCTCCACTGCACCTCAACTCTGCCTTTCGATTCTACCTCCAAACCAGTTGCTGTCTTCCTCGAACTTCCCTGACAGCAAGCGGTTGCTAATTCATTCCCTCTTTCCCTTCCTCTGTCTCGAGCTCTCCCATTCTCCAGTTCAAAGCTTCCCTTTCTTTTCTTTTCTTATTTATTTATTTTCGTAAAAAAGGAAGCTCGGCTTGTATACGTTTGCCTTAGGCAGACGTGAAGTGGAGGAGGGTGGGTGAGGGGATGAAAGAGTGATAAAGATGGGACGTGGGAATGGCGCTCTGTCATAGTACAGAGCACCAAGGATAGCTTACGGGGTGGTGGGAAACTTTCCATCAACCCGTAGCTAATTTTTTTTAAAATATATAATATTTATATATATATATATATATATATATATATATATATTCTAGTTTTCTTATATCTTCATATTATATATATATATATATATATATATATATATATATATATATACATATATTTCTAATATATATGTATTACTATATCTCAATATATATTTCTATTTAACTTTATCCTTAGATATATATATATATATATATATATATATATATATATATCACATTTATTTTTCTATAAATATGTATGTTATTTTGTTAATATATTTTCATTATCTTTCCATTTAGGCCTATTTGTATATTTACATTAATTCCCTTCGTTTAGTTAATCACATTTACAAATATATATATATATATATATATATATATATATATATATATATATATATCATGTACGTTGATATTTCTTTAACTCTTTAGTCTCCTTTAATTCAATTACATTAATAATAACTATTTATCTAATATGGCTAAATGACACCTAGTAATTTAAGTGAAATACTATACATTTCTTATTGATTAATATAGTATTAGGATCATCCATGAAATTTTAATTTGACTAAATTAATTTAGTTAATATAACTAGAATTAATTCTTCACCAAGGTGTCATGTAATTAGTCTTAGGCAAAATTAGGATTTAGGCCAACGCTTATTATTTAGAGTTTGCTCATGCATTTAGGGTTTGACTACTAAATTGGGGTTTGACTACATTTAGAGTTTTGTTCGATGCACTGTCTTGGGACTCGTGCCAAAAATCTCACTCATCTACTCGTCTGCTTGTTCGAGTCCTGTGAAATCCCCTAAATTCATGTAATTCCCTTATGTTGTAAAGTATTCCAGCTTAAAGGATGTAAATAAATATGAGAATAAGGATGTATGGAACATGAGAAGAAATAAGGAAATTTAAAGTCAAGTAGACAATGAAAAATTCTAATGCTAGTAGAATGATTGGATAATGGTAAAATAAATGTCAGATTTTGTAGAATTAATATCAGAAATTTTACCAATTAATTAGACATGTGTCAAATGAAGAAAGGAGAAGAGAATTAGTAAATGGTCAAATGGTCTTGAGTCAAAGGAAGTATGGCTGAGATGATAAATGGGATTAACATGCAATTAATGCATTAAATGAAGCATGAGTCACCATTATCTCCATAACCACACGACAGTAACACTCCAACCCTCTCTCACTCTCGTTCCCTCCATCTTTCCAAGTTTTTCCTCCATAGCTACCTTGACAAACCACCTCGTTCCTCAATCGATTCATTTAGTGAGTTGAACAAAAAAACGATCATAGTCACTAGGGTAAGTTATATCCGAATTTTAGTGGATTGATTTCAAGTAGTTGAAGAGATCTCAAATCTTGAAAATTTGATGAGTTACAAAAGGTAAGAGAAGAACTTGATTTAACTACTTTTATCTATAGTATGAAGTAGTATTTAGTTGGTATAACATGTTTATGATGGTTTCTGAAATATTTGCATTATGATGATGATTTCAAATTTGAAAAAGTGAAAGGGTTGAGTTACAACCAAGCTAAAGGAATTGTGTTCTCGAAGTAATCGAGGTAAGAAATTTATGTAATGGACGTAAGGTGGCTATGTCCGCATGTTTTAAATATATTTGAAATGTATTTGGAAAGAAACAAAAGCTGATTTGAGTGCAGGAAAAGTTACAATTTGGGTCTTACTCCTAGTACCAATTAGGCTAGGAGCAGCCGATTGCCTTAAGTAGCAGCTGACTGCCTAGAGACAACCAATGCGTAGATTTTTCCGAAAATCGACTGAAACCAGTTGACTGCTATACAAGCCAGTCGATTGCTATTTTCTAATATGCATTCTGTTTCAAACCAGTCGACTGCCATATGGGACAGTCGACTACTATTTGCTAAAATGCATTCTGTTTCAAAACCAGCGGACTGCCTAGGGAGCCAGTCGACTACCCTGTTTTCAGAAGCATTCTGTTTCAAAAACAGTCGACTGATATATGACCAGTCGACTGCCATTTCTTGAAAAGCATTCTGTTTCAAAACCAGTCGACTGCTATGTGGGACTAGTCGATTGCCCTATGTATTTCCAGATTTTTAAATATCGAAATTTTAAAGAAAATAATTTCGATAAATCGATATATGCATTAGCAGCCGACTGCCTTTAAAGACCAGTCGACTGCCATGTTTGAAAATGAAGTTTTAAAGCTTAATTTAAATAAGCTCAATTGTATTCCCAAGGAAGTAAACGATTTATGTTTTGGAGACAATGGACACCTATGGTAATCATGCATATTTCTTGTACACGTTTACTTGGCTGAAGAGCCTAAGTCTGGTCCTCAGTGCTACATATGTCACCTGACTAGTATTCACTGTAGCAACCGACATTGGCCAAATTGTCTATGTTACTTGTTTGGCTTAGGGTGGATTCCTGGCCCAATTATGGGTATGCCACTTAATTGTCATACTTCTTATGGGGGATACTTGACATCCTTACTAGACTTCCCCATATGAGATTGACAGGATGCATGATTATGTTGGAATTTTACATCTCCCATTTACTTGAAATATTTGAAGTATATGAAGTTATTTGTATATGAAAGTATATGAAGTAAAGTATAGGATTTACTTGAATTACATGTATATGCTATTTGAAGAACTTTTACGTAATTGGTAAAAGAATTATATGAATATGCTTTATAATGGTTTTACATGACATTATAGAGTCAAGTAGGAAAAACTGCATATAGAGGCATAGTACGCTTTTTTACATACTTTTCTTACTGAGTGGATTCTTCAATAGTACATAAACTCACCTCTTTACAATCATTTTTCATCCAGCTTACTTGAAGTAGATTCTGCTCCAGATAAAGGAGCTAAGTTTTGGAATCGTATAACCTACCTTCGAGATACGCTATCCGACTTTTGAAGGTATAATTATGTTGTCGTATAGTTCGGCTATTGTACAGTACACTAATATATAGTAGATCATTGGGGATATAGGTGATGTAAGTATATGAGATCCTGATGTATTTGAAGTATATGTGTATGAAAAATATATTTCATAAGAAAATTTTATATCATTCTAAATAATGATAATGGATAAAGTATAAGAAGAAAAAAGGATGGCATGGACAAACAGTCTAACTACACTAATGTACAGTAAAGATGTATATGTTTAATTGGAAAAAAATGAGGATGTCATAAGTCCCTACACAAATATTTGAATTATTATTGGATTTTTCAATGTTTATCGAGAGCAAGGTATTTTATATTAAAATCAAGAAAATTGTAGTTTTCATAATGGAGGGGGAAAGCTTAGTGAGTTAACCATACAAGAGCAGAGTTAGAATCATACTATTTTATATGCAATCACACATTTAACCCTCCATAATTTAATAACGATTCACATGCTTGATATAACCTTTCCACTAATTATATAGCTATCACATCATGTATACATATATCACATATCTCCTATAACAATACCATATATATCTCATATAAAAATACCACATATCTCATATAACATACCACAAATCTCGTTTAACAATACCACATTTCTTGTATGACAATACCACATATGTCGTTTAACAATACTACATATCGCGTACGACAACATCAAGGTCATTTAAGGGTATTTGTTGAATGAATATCTTTAGGTGCCTCATTTTCCCGTCGACTTGACAACTAGACAAACAGTCCAATGAATATGATTTCACTATCTCCAATATCCAATGTTGATATCCTTTAGGTATGAATTATGATCATGTTATCAAAGTTAGATGTTGTAAAAACCATGCACTGTATGATAAATCGATGCATGTTTGATAAATTAATGAACTATTCTGTAAACAATACTTTATTTAGTAAGCAATACAATTACATGTCATATGTTGTAAAACCAAGCTGTAACATCCTAATCCACAGTATAACACAATATTTACTTATAAATCTCGCTTATTCACCGGTTGAGCTGTCTGTGATGCTTAACAACTCGTTAGCCCTTTAAGAATTTCATAGTACATCCATTTACAATACTATAACAAAATTATGAATATTACATTCAATTTATTTAAAGATTATTTACATTCCCTCTTACTCAAAGTATTACTGTACAAATTTGCTGAATATATAAAAGAAAATTTTATACCCCCGATATCGAATATCTGCTGACCTAAGCAATTGATAACTCTAGAGGGTAAGTCTCTTAATCCAAATAACCTGTGGAGAGGAAATTGAAGGGGTGAGCGACAACGTGCTCAGTAAAGGAGTTGTATGCTGCTTTATAAATCAAAAACTATATACCACAAATATTTTATTTTCCTTACTAGCATACCCAGTAGGAAAACAGTGGATATAGTGAACTGTCTTTAATATTCAAATCACTGGCTAAACAGTTTACAATATAATGCAGTAAACAGTAAACAGGATTCAGTAAATCCTTTCAGTAAACAGAACTCAGTAAATTGAGACTAGGCATCACCCTACAATTAAATCATGCTATCATCGTTCCCACAGGAACACAAGTCGTTCGCTTTGGGGTGCACCCGTAGACCATCGCCCTTCACGGCTTTTTCAGAGTGTGCCTTTAGGCCAAAACTCCAATTCGCTTCCCCACTGGGACATAGCTAGATCTATGGCAAAAATCTATATGTGATCCTCGGGTACACTTGCCAGGTGACCTCAAGAACTCTGATGACCTGGCGGGTCAATCAGCCTCGTGAATAGTAACACATGAAACTCGGGGCCTCAAGTCTCAAAAATCAATTTATATCTCATAAAGAACCTTTAAGGAATATTTCACACATTTCATTATTTCTTTAACATGATTGTTTTCCAAAAAAGTATTATATTTTTTGTTTACAAAACATAGTAAAAACAACCAGTAATTTCACCATTTTTCGTGTGAGAAAAACACAAGTTAATCCGGCTTGCCCCTTATCAGCTCGCCCATTATGGCTCGCCCATCGCAGTGGATTGAGCTCGCATGTTTTTATTTGCCCATGTGGCGAACTAACATCACCCACTGTGGCTCTCACACCGAGCTGAACTGGGGGGTCGCCCACAAAATATTTCTCTTTAACAACAAGGGATCGCCTATCTAGCTTTCCCAAATTAAAAACTAGGTTATCAAACTAATGCATATCACAAACCAAATTATTTTCTCAATATTTATATAACATTTTTCTCCACAGGACATGCATTTCACTTCACATACTACTCCCTTACCTGGTCTTACCAAACCGATTCCCGGTTGCGTTTACCGAAATCCGTAATTTCCAGCAGCAAAATAACTTTGTCGAAAATTATTAATAATTTTCCTCTTAATTTTAAGCCACTAGCTTTTATAAAATGCAGCCACTAAAATTTCAACATGCGTATAACAGTATAAATTACACTGGTGCTAAAACAAATCTTGCTCATTTTAGTTTCTTTTTCGATTTCGATTTCACCGATACTTCTCCTTCAATTTCTATAATCAATTTCTGACCTCAAACCATAAAATTCAGTATGGTACCATGGCCAATGCAGCTATGGCCGAAACCTTCTCAAAGCCACTTTCATGATTTTAAACTTTATAGTCATCTTATTCATGTTTCTTTAACCATTTCTCATCATTCAACTATAATTTTCAGCAAGGTTCTTATTTTTTTTCACCAACACTAACATCCCATTTGATTCTATTTTCACATTCTAAAAAGATTTACTTAAGAACCATGCTATATCCATATTTATCCTATTTTAGATCATAGATATTTACCATCGAATACTAAGAAAACCATAAGGATTTACTAGCTTACCTTGACCGAATCACCCAACACTAGAGTAGTGTCGTTTTCTGGTCCACGTCAGTCCCTTCCTCTCATTGTTTTTAAGTGGTCTTGAGATGAAAGAAAGATTTAGCAAAGAGGGTTAGGTAGTTAGCTAGCGAGGGGGATGAATTTTCTGCTAAAATTTCTTGGAATAACGGAGCAAAACAGTCAAACCTCCAGCTGCAACAACAAGGTTGGCGTGCAGCAGAATAATTCGGGAGAAAGAGGAGAATTGCTGGAGTATTTGATCCTATGGTTCCTCTTTATATTCATGTTACTCAATACCCCTTTGCTGCATGTTCTCTTAACTTCTTCCCTCATCAATTTTCTTGACTTGTAGTGTATTAATTCATGAAGAAAATCACAACACAAGAAATCGGCTGGACTCTTTTTTTTCCTACACGTTATTGACTTGTTTGGCTTACCTTTTGATGGCTACTTCAGCCAATAAAGTCCACCATTTCTCCAATCAACAATTCCCTTCCATTTAATTATCATTTATGACTTTTATAACATGAACAAAAATACCTTTCAGCTTGCATCAAGTCGTATGGCATCTTACAACAGCATGTTTACGTGTGATCCCATTTGCTGCACATTTTGCTTGTCTTCCTCATCACTTCATGTCTGATTTAGTATTAAAAACATGAAGAAAACTGCAGCAAATGGAACGGCTATGAAAGGCAAATTGCTGCACGTTTTTAATTCTTCCTACCCTCTTTTGGAGACTTCAATCAATAAAGAAAATATTCCCATGTCGACTTTAAAGTTTCTCTTCCATTAAGTAATATATCTATTTCATTTTAATACTATAACAATTTGTATTTCAACAGCCTTTAAATGGCTGGACAGATACGGCACCATGGCAGTAGAAAGTGGTGTGTAAGTCCACTTTTGCTGCACCGTTCCTTAACTTCCTTCTCTTCTTCTTATAAACTTCATCCAATAAGATTTTACCTCATGTAAATTTGTTAAATCTTCTCCCTTTTTATACTATTTATTCAGCATTTTATTGTATAAACTATGGAAGATTTTCAACGAATTTTTTTCCAGTTGAAAATCGATCTATGGTAGCCATGAAGAGTGGCGTACCATCCACACTTTGGTTACACTTCTTGACTTAAATTCCTCTCTTTCATGTGTATTCCAAAAATGTCAAATGTTTATTTATATCCCAAAAATAAAATTCTCCTCTTTATAAATACATTTGTTTGTATTTCATACCATGAAATATCACTTTCATACTAAAATTTCAGATTTGTTTTCTTCCTTTATACACCATACTATAAATTATAAATCCAATAATTAAAATGGAGAGTGGAAATCCACATTCACTATTTATTTAATTCCATTAAATAATTTATTTCCACTATCAATAATTTGCAAATTATAATGTACAGTGTAATAAAATCAGGTCTCACTTTCTCCCCACCTACAGAAATTTGGAGACCAAATTTCACCCGGACCTGTCATTGAAAGAGCTCTGGATATCTCTCACGCATAAGACTCTCTAACTCCCAAGTAGCCTCCTCCTCAGTATGATACTGCCAAAGCACCTTAACCAAAGGAATCGTCTTAGATCGCAATACCTTATCCTTCCTATCTAAGATCCGTACCGGTTTCTCAACGCAACTCATGTCCTCTCTGATCTCTAATGGCTCATGTCGAATTACGTGAGAAGGATCTGGATGGTATTTTCTCAACATCGAAACATGGAATACGTTATGCACTCCTGATAACTCTGGTGGTAGTGCTAACCGATATGCCATATCTCCCACGCAATCTAAGATCTCATAAGGCCCAATGTATTGGGGACTCAACTTTCCTCTTTTCTTGAATCTCATTATACCTTTTGACGGTGAGACCTTTAAGAATACATAATCACCCGCTACAAACTCTAGTGGTCGGCGTCTAGTATCTGCATAACTCTTCTGCCGACTCTGAGCCTCTCACAAATCATCTGTACATCACGATAAGCCTGCTCCACCAAATCGGGAGCTAATAGTTTACGGTCTCCCACTTCTTCCCATGCTATCGGGGATCTGCATCGTTTACCATACAAGGCCTCATAAGGTGCCATGCTAATGCTTGTATGAAAGCTATTATTATAAGCAAACTCTGCCAGGGGTAAGTGATCGTCCCATGAGCCTCTAAAGTATAGTCCACAAGCTCTCAACGTATTCTCGAGCGTCTGAATCGTACGCTCTGACTGTCCATCAATCTGTGGATGAAAAGTGGTGCTAAAATTCAACTGGGATCCCATAGCCTCATGAAATCTCCCCCAGAAATGAGATGTCAAGCGAGAATCTCTATTATATGTAATACTCACTGGAACACCATGTAGTCTCACTATCTCCCTGACATACAATTCGGCTAAGGCACTAACTGAATCTGTAGATCTCATGGCCAAGACATGAGCAGACTTAGTCAATCTATCTACGATCACCCAAATAGCATCATAACCCTTCCGGTTTCGTGGTAAACTTATAACAAAATCCATAGTCACATGCTCCCATTTCCACGTAGGAATCGATAATGGTCAAAGCATACCTGCAGGCTTTTGATGCTCAATCTTAATCTGCTGGCATGTCAAACATCTAGCAACAAAATCAGCGATATCTTTCTTCATCTTAGGACACCAATATACTCTCTGGAGATTTTGGTACATCTAAGTACTATCCGGATGTAATGCATATCTAGAGGTACGGACCTCAGATAAAATCAAGTCTTTAATCTGCTGATCACTAGGAACACATATCCTACCTCGGAACCTCAGTAACCCATCGGTGCCAATCTCGAAATCTGACACAACTCCCATCTGAATCTGACTGGCAACCCCGATGCAATAATTATCACTCCTTTGAACTTCCCTAATCCGATCCATCAAATCCGGCTCTATACGAAAACTAGCCGTAAATCCATATTGGTCAGAGGAATTAATCGTCAAGCTGAGGCTAGAGAACTGCTCTATCAAATCATGCTCCCTGATCATCATGTAAGATACCATGCCAACATGCTTACGGCTCAGTGCATCTGTTACTACATTAGCTTTACCTGGGTGATACAAAATCTCACAATCATAGTCCTTTAACAGTTCCATCCACCATCGTTGCCTCAAGTTCAACTCTTGCTGCGAGAATATATACTTCAGACTCTTATGGTTTATATATATCTGAAATTTCTCCCCGTACAAGTAATGCCACCATAGCTTCAATGCAAACACTACTGCGGCTAGCTCCAAATCATGTGTCGGGTAATTCCTCTCATGATCCTTCAATTGCCGAGAACCATAGGCTATAACCCGACCATGCTGCATAAGTACACACCCTAAACATTGAGCGGACGCAACAGTATACACCATAAATCCACCTAATCCACTAGGAAGGGCTAATACAGGGGCATTAGTCAATCTACGCTTTAGCTCAAGAAAGCTACGCTCACACGCATCATTCCACTCAAACTTCACATCCTTACGTGTGAGTCGCGTCAATGGAGCAGTAAGTTTGGAAAATCCCTCCACGAACCTGCTATAATATCCGACAAGACCCAAAAAACTCTGTATCTTAGTAACAGTGTTAGGCTTTTCCTACTGTACAATGGCCTCTATCTTAGACGGATCAACTGACACCCCGTCCTTCGACACTATGTGTCCCAAAAAGATTATATGGTCAAGCCAGAAATCACACTTACTAAATTTGGCATACAACCTTCGGTCTCTGAGGGTTTGTAATACCATATACAAATGCTGATCATGCTCCTCTAGAGTCTTAGAATAAATCAGAATGTATCTATAAATACTATGACAAACTTATCCAAAAATGGATGAAACACCTCATTCATCAAACTCATAAAAGCTGCAGGGGCATTTGTCAACCCAAAAGGCATCACCACGAACTCATAATGACCATAGCAAGTCTGAAATGCTGTCTTATGCACATTCGACTCTTTAATTTTCAACTGGTGATAGCCTGATCGGAGATCTATCTTGGAAAATACCTGTGCACCCTTGAGCTGATCAAATAGGTCATCGATCCTGGGTAGTGGATACTTATTCTTAATGGTAGCCCGATTCAACATCCGATAATCTATACACAACCAAAGACTACTATCCTTTTTTCGAACAAATAATACTGGAGCTCCCCACGGTGACACACTGGGACGTATAAATCCCTTATCTAATAACTCTTGGAGTTACTTCTTAAGCTCCTCTAACTCAATCAATGCCATTCGATATGGGGGTCTAGAAATCGGCTCCGTACCGGTACCAACTCGATCATAAACTCCGTCTCTCGATCCGGTGGTAACCCTGGTAAATCCTCTGGAAATACATCCGGAAAGTCCTTGACCACAAGAATCTCTTGAATCTCTGGATGTTTCCGCTCTATACCCTCCACACTAGCAATATATCATTCACCAACATTCATACACAACCATAATTTCAGTACGCATGTTATTTCACAAACATATATTCACGTACTTTTTATTAGTTTACAATAACTTTACAATGTACTTTTCGGGACGAGAGAAGGTAATAAACTTAGTATTACAATCCAAACTAACATGGTTCACAGCTAACCAATCCATACCCAAAATGATGTCAAAATCATATATATTCAACAAAATTAGGTTAGCTGTCATAACCTTCTCTCCTATAGTCAATTTACAATTCCTATATACAATATCTGTCCTTTGAAAATCTGTAACGAATGAGTAGAACCCAGATCAAATAAGGCAATTACGAAAATATCAAAGAGATAAACTTTACCTTTAATCACATCAATAGAGGTGTCGGTAGTCTCCTGATCCATCGCGTACACCCGACCTTGAGTCACAACCTTTTTACCCTTCTCTACGGCTATCGCCCGCCTAGGCTGTGAGGGTGTCGCCTTCTCTGGCTCACTCGGAGCTGCCGATGCCACTATCTGAGGTAATTCAGGAGGAATAGTAGAAGCAGCTGACTCCCTAAGCATCGAACAATTCCTGATAAAGTGCCCCATCTGTCCACATCTAAAACATGCCTTAGACATCAAAGGACAAGAGTGTGAACCGTGCGACCTGCCACAATGTCTACATAAAGTCGCAACACTCCCCTAAGTAGTGGTAGGGCCACTAGCAGGGGTAGAAACTGTTGATCTAGTGAATTGTCCCTCTGAAATCTATATGCCCGAAGATCTAGTCCTCTTAGGCTGCTCCCTACTATATCTATTCTCCAAAAATCTCTTACCCTTATCTTTACCTTTACTCTTGCTCTTACCTCCAGTCTCTATATGGTACTGCTCAAAGTCCCTCTCACATAGCTGAGCCCGTCGTATTACCTCATTATATGTCACAATATCGAATGGGGCTAGCTTCGATCTGATGGAGGGTCTCAAACCAGCTTTAAATCTCTTGATCTTATGTCGCTCATTAACACTGGTCTGTGAATCAAATCGGCTCAATGTGGTAAACTTAGCTTCATACTCGTCCACTGCCATACTTCCCTGAGTTAAATCCATAAACTCTTATCGTAGTTTCTGCTGGGCAGTGTCAGGGATACACCTTCGTCTATAGGCATCTACAAAAATCTCCCAAGTAATATCCTGATGCTCGGAGAACAATACTATCTAAGTAGCCTTCCACAAGTGCTCCGCATCATCTGTCAACTGGAACACTGCTAGACCTGCCTTCTCGGTCTCTGTACACCTTATAATCCTTAGTAACTTCTCTATAGCAATAACCCATTACTCCGCCGCCAATGGATCCCTAGCACCTTTAAACTTAGGTGTATCCAACTTCCTAAATGATCATACCAAAGTGACATCACAATACGACTCCACATCTCTAGGTAGCTGAATCAATGGTTATGGTGGAGCTACCTGTGGTTGAGGTGCCGGTGATGGAATAGGCTGAGGCTTGGGTACAACTGGTGCCGACTGTGGCAGTGCTGGTGCCACTACGTGGGCTGTGGGAGCTGCTGCTCTCTCCCTCTCCACCCTATTCGCGGCTCTATCTACCTGATACATCGCCATAAAATCAACTACTAACCTTTCCACCTGGCTTACACGAGTATCAATGCTCTTTAGAGGACGTGCAGGTCTTGGGATGGGTTTCGGTGTCTGCGTCTTCGGAATCTGTGCTGCCCTACCTCGACCTCTACCTCTAACTGAACGTGTCACCCTTCTCCCACTCATATCTGTACCACAGAGATCATTTATTTTACTTATAATTAGTATATCATTTATATATTCAGATTATACAGTACTACAGGAAATGTTTACTATTCACTTTTCGTTTTTAAGCACCACTAAACATCCAACCAACCCTGCTTTGATACCATTAAATCTGTAACATCCTAATCCACAGTATAACACAATATTTACTTATAAATCTCGCTTATTCACCGGTTGGACTATCTGTGATGCTTAACAACTCGTTAGCACTTTAAGAATTTCATAGTACTTCCATTTACAATACTATAACAAAATTATGAATATTTCATTCAATTTATTTAAAGATTATTTACATTCCCTCTTACTCAAAGTAGTATTGTACAAATTTACTAAATATATAAAAGAAAATTTTATACCTCCGATATCGAATATATGCTGACCCAAGCAGTCGATAACTCTGGAGGGTAAGTCTCTTAATCCAAATAACCTACAGAGTGGAAATTGAAGGGGTGAGCGACAACGTGCTCAGTAAAATAGTTGTATGCTGCTTTATAAATAAAAAACTATATACCACAAATATTTTATTTTCCCTAATAGCATACCCAGTAGGAAAACAGTGGATATAGTGAACTATCTTTAATATTCAAATCACTGGCTAAACAGTTTACAATATAATGTAGTAAACAGTAAACAAGATTCAGTAAATCCTTTCAGTAAACAGAACTCAGTAAGTTGAGACTAGGTATCACCCTACAATTAAATCATGCTATCATCATTCCCACAGGAACACAAGTCGTCCGCTTTAGGGTGCACTCGTAGGCCATCGCCCCTCACAGCTTTCTCGGAATATGCCCTTAGACCAAAACTCCAATTCGAGTCCCCACTAAGACACAGCTAGATCTATGGCCAAAATCTATATGTGGTCTTCGGGTACACTTGCCAGGTGACCTCGAAACCTTTGATGACCTGGCAGGTCAATCAGCCACTTGAATAGTAACACATGAAACTCGGGGCTTAAAGTCTCAAAAATCAATTTATATCTCATAAAGAACCTTTAAGAAATATTTCACACATTTCATTATTTCTTTAACATGATTGTTTTCCAAAAAGGTATTATATTTTCTGTTTACAAAACATAGTAAAAACAGCTAGTAATTTCACCATTTTTTGTGTGAGAAAAACACAAGTTAATCCGGCTCGCCCATTATCAGCTCGCCCATTATGGCTCGCCCATCGCAGTGGATTGAGCTCGCATGTTTTCATTCGCCCATGTGGCGAACTAACATCGCCCACTTTGGCTCTCACACCGAGTTGAACTGGGGGGTCGCCCACAAAATATTTCTCTTTAACAACAAGGGATCGCCTGTCTAGCTTTCCCAAATTAAAAACTAGTTTATCAAACTAATGCATATCACAAACCAAATTATTTTTTCAATATTTATGTAACATTTTTCTCCACAGGACATGTATTTCACTTCACATACTACTCCCTTACCTAGTCTTACGAAACCGAGCTTCCCGGTTGCGTCTACCAAAATCCGTAATTCCAGCTGCAAAATAATTTTGTCGAAAATTATTAATAATTTTTCTCTTAATTTTAAGTTACTAGCTTTTATAAAATGCAGCCACTAAAATTTTAACATGTATATAACCAATATAAATTACACTGGTGCTAAAACAAATCTTGCTTGTTTTAGTTCCTTTTTCAATTTCGATTTCACCGATATTTCTCCTTCAATTTCTATAGTCAATCTCTGACCTCAAACCGTAAAATTCAGTATGGTACCATGGCTAATTCACCTAAGGCCAAAACCTTCTCAAAGCCACTTTCATGATTTTAAACTTTATAATCATTTTATTAATGTTTCTTTAACCATTTTTCATCATTCAACTATAATTTCCAGCAAGGTTCTTATTTATTTTCACCAACACTAACATCCCATTTGATTCTATTTTCACATTCTAAAAAGATTTACTTAAGAACCATGCTATATCCATGTTTATCCTATTTTAGATTATAGATATTTACCATCAAATACTAAGAAAACCATAAGGATTTACTAGCTTACCTTGACCGAATCACCCAACACTATAGCAGTGTGGTTTTCTGGTCCACGTCAGTCCCCTCCTCTCATTGTTTTTAAGTGGTCTTGAGATGAAAGAAAGATTTAGCAAAGAGGGTTAGGTAGTTAGCTAGGGAGGGGGATGAATTTTCTGCTAAAATTCCTTGGAATAACGGAGCAAAACAGTTAAACCTCCAGCTGCAACAACAAGGTTGGCGTGCAGCAGAATAATTCGGGAGAAAGAGGAGAATTGCTGGAGTATTTGATCCTATGGTTCCTCTTTATATTCATGTTACTCAATACCCCTTTGCTGCATGTTCTCTTAACTTCTTCCCTCATCAATTTTCTTGACTTGTAGTGTATTAATTCATGAAGAAAATCACAACACAAGAAATCGGCTGGACTCTTTTTTTTCCTACACGTTATTGACTTGTTTGGCTTACCTTTTGATGGCTACTTCAGCCAATAAAGTCCACCATTTCTCCAATCAACAATTCCCTTCCATTTAATTATCGTTTATGACTTTTATAACATGAACAAAAATACCTTTCAGCTTGCATCAAGTCGTATGGCATCTTACAACAGCATGTTTACGTGTGATCCCATTTGCTACACATTTTGCTTGTCTTCCTCATCACTTCATGTTTGATTTAGCATTAAAAACATGAAGAAAACTGCAGCAAATGGAACGGCTATGGAAAGCAATTTGCTGCACGTTTTTTACTATTCCTACCCTCTTTTGGAGACTTCAATCAATAAAGAAAATATTCCCATGTTGACTTTAAAGTTTCTCTTCCATTAAGTAATATATCTATTGCATTTTAATACTATAACAATTTGTATTTCAACAGCCTTTAAATGGCTGGACAAATACGGCACCATGGCAGCAGAAAGTGGCGTGTAGGTCCACTTTTGCTGCACCATTTCTTAACTTCCTTCTCTTCTTCTTATAAACTTCATCCAATAAGATTTTACCTCATGTAAATTTGTTAACTCTTCTCCATCTTTATACTATTTATTCAGCATTTTATTGTATAAACTATGGAAGATTTTCAACCAATTTTTTTCCAACTGAAAATCGATCTATGGCAGCCATGAAGAGTGGCGTACCATCCACACTTTGGTTACACTTCTTGACTTAAATTCCTCTCTTTCATGTGTATTCCAAAAATGTCAAATGTCTATTTATATCCCAAAAATAAAATTCTCCTCTTTATAAATACATTTGTTTGTATTTCATGCCATGAAATATCACTTTCATACTAAAATTTCAGATTTGTTTTCTTCCTTTATACACCATACTATAAATTATAAATCTAATAATTAAAATGGAGAGTGAAAATCCACATTCACTATTTATTTAATTCCATTAAATTATTTATTTCCACTATCAATAATTTACAAATTATAATGTACAGTGTAATAAAATCGGGTCTCACACATGCACTATAAGATAAATCGATGTTTTTTTCATTATCACTGCATGCTCGATAAATCAATGCACAGTTCAGTAAGCACTCCTCTATTTAGTAAACATTTGACAGTACAATAAAACAATTCATTGCTCATAGTATACAGTTATAATCAATTTGTAATCAATAGATAAAACCTATGCATTGTTGATAGTAAAACAATATAGTCAATCTCATTTTAGTCGATAAAGCAATGCAGAATTTACAAATAAAAAGTACAGTTAATCACTTTTGAATCAATAGAGCAATGCAAAGTATACAGTAGAGGTTAGGCATAACTTCCTAGCTATATCAATAAAGACTTCCCAACTGTAGCTAGCAGTGAACCTCATCGCTCCTATAAACTAAAGGCGCAATCTATGGCCATAAGCTCTCTAGTTCTATTGATTAGGTATGAAGTAATATATTTACATTTAATATTTGACATAGTATACAGTAATTGCTTTATGAGTAACTCTACTTAGGCTTCCTTATGAGTAACCCTACTCAGGTTGTTTTCATTACTTTATTGAATTTAAATCTCAATAAGGGAATGCCATACATCTCAAAATCAATAAGAAAACAATTTGATCTCATATATGTAACTTTAAAACTCATCAATTCAATATGCATATAAAACCTACTATATGCTAGTTATTTCAAAGCATGTCCCATGGGATCCAAAACCAATAATGTGCATCTTTTAAAAATGCAAATATGATACAGCAAGCACATGCGTTATGCTATGCCATACTTAACCTAATGCTTAAGGTTGAGACAAGTTCAATCACATATATATATATATATATATATATATATCCACAATCATAGTCACATTTATATATCCTCAGTCTCAATGTTCAATTCCACAACCTCAGTCTTGTATGTGTATATCCACAATCTCCAACATATGTACATCACAATTGTAAGATCATAGATATTTTCACCAATTTTTTTAACTACACATATAGAACCACTACATCTTTAAGACAAATCCACAACCTCGGTATCACATATAGAATTCCGCAATCTCAGTACTTTTTCATCTAATTACAATCTCAACTAAAGTGAGATATATATATTATATCCTCAATCTCAACAACATTAATATATATCCACAAGCTCAGCAATATTAATATATCCACAAGCTCAACTCAATTATATTAATATAATCAAAATATCAATTCTATATTTATATTCTCAATATCCATCATGTTTATTTATATATCCACAATTACCATTATATATATTATCCATTCTAATAAGCCTACATCATATGAAACAACTTACACTTGTAAGATTAACTTACCAAGGCTATAAAACAAGGCATTTTCCTTACCCCGAGCTAGATGCACTTTACACAGTATCACCTCGATCTACTCCAATCACACACCATAGCACTTCTTAGCATTTATTCACAATACTTCAGGCACTTTAAATTTATTTCAACACACCACTTACTCACCCTTAGACTAGTGTAAACCAATACTACTTCTAGCTCATCAACTCAAGAACATACCAATTTCTTTAGTTTCATCAATCTTGCAATATGCCAAAACTTGTCATAGCATCATCAAACAATTAATTACACTATGGTAAGACTGAATTGACCCTTCCTTACCCCATTTCTCACCATGGTCGAACCTCCTCACTTGAATTTCTCATGATCCGTCAACATGCAAGCTTCCTAGCCTTCAGATCTAGCCAAGGCCGAGACCTTCACAAGCTCCCTACAAAGTTTATCTTATAAATACATATTGAAATGAGAAAATATAGCAAAACTCAATAGCACTCTCTACTTACCTCTCTATTAGCCCACAAAACTCCTTCCCCTCTTTCTTTTCTTCTTAATTTCCTTTCCAAGCCGTGAGCTCTCCTCACTATCTCACGGTTTCCGTATATATTCTAGCATTACTCTACCTTTCCCCACAAACCGAAGCCACTTTCTCATTCCTTCAGGAAACCCGCTTCCTCCTTTTATAGCTTCCTCTCAATTTTTCTTTAACTGTCGTTACTTACAAGTGTCGGGGTGGAAAGCAAGCTTACGGTTTTAATCTATTGTTTTTTTTCCCACTAATTAACTTAGCTTTTGTTTTATTTTCTCTCTTCCAATTTCGTTAATTACAATGTGGAATTCTGTATTTCCACATGCAAAGGCCCCATAAATTCCCTTGATGTCGTGTCTCCCTTTGTTTCCTATTACTCCCTCACTAAACACTTGTTACTAGCTTGTTCAATGTCTAACCATGCAAGTGGTGACTCACGGTTCCACTTACAATCTTTATTTCCCATCTTTTGTTCCTATAATTTGTAAAATTAGTGTTTTAGACGTTAATAACAAAGTAATTTATCTTATTATAATATCCTCATTTCTTTAGTTTCTTATTAGGTAACAATGTGTAATTAATCATAAGTTCCCATTTATACATTTATATTAATACTTTAATTATACTATGTAGCTATCATATATTCTAAAATTAATTGTATGAATTTAATTTCATATATATGCCTAAGATTTAAACCTTAAATTTGTATAATGTTTTAGCATTATATTCTTCAATAAGGCAATAACCCTAATCACTTCCTCAATTTAATTTATTTCAGTCCCCTGCTGGCACAATTCAGCTTGTGGTTTGACTTTAAAAAATAATTCCAATTAAACCACAAAAAATTAGGGTCGAGCCACATATGGTCTAAAAGGTAATTGAGTTAGTATTCTACCAAAATTGAAAACACTCAATTTGGAGCTTCCTAGCATGATAGATCTAAGTTTCTTTGCTGACTACTCACTGGCCGGATGTCATGCACATAGTTTCCCTTTGAAAATTCGTAGAAATTAATCTACACTGAATTAAACTGTAAGCCTTACATTTATAGAAAAATATTTAAGTTAGATTTCAAATGGTGTTTGAATCACCCAGATTGGAGCTTCCTACTCTGAATTATATGTGCTTAAGTATGCGAAGGTCGGCTAACCAACCTGCCTAAACATGACTGCATATAGGATAATTTTGAAAAATTGTTGGTAATGACTCACAATAAATTAGGACGTGAACCTTACATGCCCGAAAAGGTATTTGAGTTAACTTTTATAAAAATTTTACGATTTGTCGATTGGACCCCTAAATCTCCATTTATGATCGAAACAATACCGAAAGTTCGACACTCAATACAACTTATGAACTAAACTCCAATTAAATTTCCAATTTCATATTAATTGATACAATTAGGTTTAGAGAATGTTCAGGCTTTCACATAAGGTTTGTATTTCCCTTGTTAACAGGAATTTTAACACGAAATTTTCATATTTTTCACGATACGAACATTATTTTACATGACACAAACACAAATTATAAACACAAATTGCCAGATTTAAATCCAAGCAACTGTATTATCCTAAAAACATTATAAAATATCAGAATAAGCTAGAATAAATGACGGATGCTTAGATTGAAAAGCACATGTTTTTCAATTAAAATAGCCCAGAACCAACTATAGCACCAACCTTATTCAATACTGTTTCTCATAGCTTTTTATAATAAAATCTCTCAAATTAATTTGTAATAATTATTTTAATTCCTTAGAAAATAAATAGAAGTATAAATTAGATGGGAAAACGAACTTAAAAAAGAACTCAATTCTCGGTAAAATAATTCAGTGTTTGAATGCCATTACTAGACTCATTACACCTTTCTATTTAAATTTTCTTAAGAATAAAATTTAAACTTTCATTACTATGACTTATTCCCTTTTTTCCACATGAGAAGTATCATATCCAACACACATATTCTGTGATCTCACAAAAATAGCTACTTAGGATCGAAAATGATAATACAAAACAATGCAATTGTCATTTGGATATCAATTATGCAACGAACTTTGGTTTTCGTTTCACATCAAACATCCAGTTGCTAACACTCGAGAAAATAATACCATTCCAAATACACCAAGGTAAACAATGACAACCAGGCTCAAGCACATCATCAAACTTCCCAAAGGTTTCTATTATAGCTACTCTGTTACACCAAATAAGCAAACTTCATGTCCATGAATTTGACTAAGAATTTGCATTATCAGCCAACCTAAGTAAGCTTTCCAATGCCAAACTTGCAATAGGAAAAGGCGAAACACTGTTTTTCTTTTTTTTTTTTTTTTGTAAATCTTATGATGAAGGAAGACCATGTTTGTTTTGTATCAACTACTTCTAATTAGAAAATGTCTAGGCAAAGGCGAAATACTTTTTTTCTTTTTTTTTTTTAAATCTTATGATGAAGGAAGACCATGATTGTTTTGCATCAAAATAAGATCAGGAAATAGGAATGTTTCATAAGAGAGCACAACTACTAATAAAACTTGGTTAATTGTGATAAAGAGTGAATTTTTTGAATATATCTAGTCGTTCTTACCTCTATAGAAAGATATAGCTATGTCAATGCTTTGCGAACCCTTATGTGAAAAGGGCATGCCTGTATTTAGAAAATTCAAATATTAAATGAAGTCAATGTTGGAAAATTTTATTATGGACTACTATTAATTGGTAATTTTATGGTTTAATAAAATTGGTTGATAATTTAGTCCTGTTATATGAAACATGCAAGTGAGCCCAATTTAATTAATTATTGTAGACACCCCATTTTGTCCGGGATCTTTTAATGTTATTGGGCCTATTGGGTTTGATAATTAAAAGATGAATCTAATTTTTGTGTTACTATCTTGTTTATTATTATTAAAAAAAATAAAAATGAAAAGAAAATAAAAAATAGAAAAAAATAAAAAAAGGGAAAGTCAAACTTGTATCACAAATTGTGGAATAAAAATCAAATCTTTTGGTTTTGGAAACTTTGGACAAATCTAGAATTAATTAAAAGAATCAAATTAGAATTTGTTTATAGAAAGCTTTAAAAGAAAAGATGTCAATGTTGAGATTATGGGATTAATGACCAAGAAAAAATCAAGGAAAATTAAAACTAATATGAGGAGGAACAATCATGATAAAAAGGATAGAGGTGCAATAATAAGAGTGGGGAGAAAAAAAGAAAGGGAACACACACAGAAAAAAACCCGAGAAGGAAGAAAAAGAATTAGGGTTAGAGGGGGAGGCGTCGTGACAAAGCCCTTCTTCACCAAATTTTTACTGCTTTTCCTTTAGTTTCTTTTAGATTGAGGGGGGGACACAATTTTTACAGAGAAAAAAAAAAGAGAAAAAAAAGGAGATTCGACAATTTTTTCTAGGGCCTCTTTCACTATTCATCATCTCCAACCAAGCCAGCTGAACGACTGCCTAGGTCGTTCCCTTTCCTTGCTGCAGCGTTGGTGCTGCCATGATCTTGCTCTGCTTGCCCTCGTCGCAACCAGTGTCGTCCCTGCACTCAGTTTCTGCTCTCTCCCTGTCGCGGCATCCCCACTGCTCTGCATCTCTGCTGCGATTGTCTGCAACACCACCACCATCTTGCTGCCATCCACGCCAAGTCCCACTGCACTTGAGCACAATGCCACATCCTTGTCACCTTGCGCCCAGTATCCCTGCTGTGTCTTCATCATCGAGCCACTGCTACAGCTTTCCTCATTGAGGCCATGTTGAATTATCTCATTAATGTGGACTAATTAAGTATAATTGATATCATATAACTTAATTTAGTAGTATATTTTGTATAAAGTGTGACCACAAATATAAATAATATATCTCTGTTATAAATGTATTATATCTTTAATGGGACAGATATAGTACATGAACAATATTGTGGGAGGTCCCTACTGCTGGCATCACTATATAAGTGAAGGCCCATTATTCATTTGTTATCAATGAAGAAATGCACAGCAGTAGTCTCTCCCTTATTCTCTCCCGTTCCTCCCATGGCTCATCATCATCTTCCTCTGTTTTCTCTGCAGATCACCATGGACAGAACCAAACCAACAATGGGGAAGCATGGCTCGATTTTCGGTGGTCTCTCCTCTCCATGGCAGTGGCGTTAATGGCGGAGAAATGGTGGGTATTTTGCATACCCACAAAAGGTTAGATTTCTTTCAAATTTATTGTGCTAATGGGCTTTGTGGATGATTTGGTTCCAACAATTGGCATCAGAGCACGTCCACAATAAAACCATTAGCCATTTTTTGAAGAAAAAATGACATTTATGCATTTTATATTTTTTGGGTATTTTTCGAATTTTTGCTATACCCATAAGATTTTTGTATTTTTGAGCTAACATAATGTTATATGCTGCTTGAGGATGATTTTTTGATGAAAATGCCATGAAAATGAAGTGAAATGGGTCAAAAACGAGGCTGAAATGGCGAAAATGGAACCGGGTCGGGTCAATACCCATTTCTCTGCGTTTTGCCCGGTTTCGCGAGGAATGCACGCGCCCGACAGCTCCTTTTCCGCTCCAATTGAGAAGGGTGCGGGCGCGTGTTGCACACGCGCCCGCTTTTCTACAAAACTGTAATTAAAAAAAAAAGGGATTCTGGGCATTTTTTTTCCAACCCGTTTTTTGTCATTTTTGGACCTAATTTTGAATTGTGTTGGGTCTTGGGCTCAATTTTAGTAACTTTTTTTTTGGTTTGAGTCTTGGGCCTAATTTTAGTTTATTTTGGGCTGATTTTTTGTTTTGATCTTGGGCATAAATATTGGGCTGCTATTTTTATTAAATTAGACCATTATTGTTTTTTTTTATGGGCCTTCTTGTTTTATTTAATTAGCTCTTGAAATCTAATTAAATAGGCCTTAATATTTTAATTAATTTAGGCCAAAATAATTTTGTAATATTATGGGTATTAATTATTTAATTATTTTAAATGGTCATTTAGTATAAAATTAATTTTGGGCAATTAAAATTAATTGAGTTTAGGGTCATTTTGCCTAATTAATTTAAGAGCCAAATTGATTAATTAATTTTATTTGGCTATTAAATTTAGATTAATTTATGGCTATTTTGCATAATTAATTAAAAGGCCATTTTTTGGATTATGATTTAAGGGCTAAATTTTGATTAATTAATTATGAGCCATATGGTAAATTGATTTCTTGGACAATTTTGGATATTTAATAGCCATAATTAGTTGTTAAGCCCAAAATTAATATGATATAAGTGAATTTTTGGAGGGATTAATTTTGGAGTGATTTCTAGAAATTCAGTTACTCATTTAATTCATAATTCACTTAAATTTTGAAATATATACTCATGCCTATAAATTACTAATATTTGGCCTAATTAAATAAGTTTAAATAAATTATTTGGGTATTTTGTTGAGCCATTTTGGATTATGGTTTACCCATTAGTTAATAATTTATTTAAACAAATAAACTCTCTAAAATTGATATTACCTTATTATTTGAATATTCACATCTATGTGAAATTAATTTAATTAATTGATATTTGATTTAAAATTACTACATATGCTTCAGAAATTGCATATTTTGGATGTAGTTAATTTTAGTCAATAAATTTTGTGAATATTCTTAAAATTATAAATCATTAATTGGACTGACTAGTACTTGCCTATCGCAGGAATAGTCATGAAGATTTTTTTTGATGATTTATTCTGATAATTTTAAGGATATAATAATGATAAGGCAATGCATAGTGATAGTTGCAATTGCAAGATTTACTTAGATCTCTAGAAGTGGCTAGTCTTTCCCTGTCGGATTGTTAGTTGCTTTTAGAGATGCTTGGGACTGAGAGGATTCTGGTTGGGATATGACACGGTCTTCCTACCCTGTCGGTGGGCGATCATTCAGGTTGTATTCAACTAGTTTTTGTCTTATCCTCTGTAGTGCATTGTGGAATTTATCGAGTCATTCTACTAGCCTCCATATTGTGCAACTATCACATATCGAATTTCTAGCAGGATCAAATTAGATAGATAGTATGAATTATTCTCTACGATTGGGGACATATTAAACTAGGAAGTAGTCCCGAGAGTCGATCTATCTTCTATACCTACTAGTGTGAGCTCCTTGAGGAAAAAATATTTGGAATTTCGGGAACACTTAAGTGAGAATTCTCTGATTATAAGGGCATGCCATTAATTAGCACATCAGAGAAAGTGTTCCAATTAGTGATAATCAAGAAGTATTTATGGATGCCATTAGAAAGTAGTTCGCATAAGATTGATAAAGGTTGCAATAGGAGTTTGATTACAAATATGGCAGATTCAGTACTAGTTCCTTCTGGGATGGAGAATTGGAGATCTTCCAGTTTTACAGATCTCATTTAATGCAGAAGGAAGTATGGCATTTTAATATCAAAATTGATATTGTCATTCAAGAGTGAGAGATCTTTCAGGTTAGCAGATCTCATTCTGCCATAATAATGATACATGCCAAATATTACTGCCAAAAGGAAATATTATTAAGAGGTCCTAATAAGAGGTCATTTTAGAAGAAGAAATTTGCCAAGTCTATTTCCCATTCTAGTTTCACCAACACCTCTAAATATCAATGTGTGCCACTTCTATAATAATCCTGGGCACAAGAGGTAGATTGCAAGAGTTCTTTAGATTGAGATGTGCAAAAGGCATTTTGTTAGCTTTTATTTTGAATCCAATCTAAGAGATATGCCCTCTAATTATTGGTGTTTGAATACCGGTGTTATTATTGATATAGCCATAGGCAACCAGAGATCGAATACGGGAAAATTGTGGTGAATTGGGGTTATAGAGTTAGAATCCATATTGAAAATATAGCCAGATTGTTGTTACATTTTGAAGACAATTTTTTGAACTACTGTCAATTTATACTTTTCATTTCGATAACAGAAAATTATTTCTAATTAGTAACAACATGTGTACTGATTCTGGCATTCTGCGTGATGGATTGTACACAGTAGATTTGTACCCCAATATTGAACAAATTTTCTTCAATAGTGAATGATGTGACTGTAGATTTTGATTATGATAGGATAGATAAGAAATCTATTAAGTTGTGGCATGGGTTAGGGATATTTCGAGGCACATGAAGAGATTGTATTAAGGGAGATCTTGCTGCTAATATTAAGGACATGATTAGTAGATATTGAAATAATTGGTAACTTATGTATACCAACATTTGTAGATCATTTTCACATATTATATTTAGTGGATATAAGTGTTTCATCACTTTATTAATGACCATTTCGATGTAGGTCATATGGAGTAATAGATCTGATCTTATAGAGGCCTTAAGCATTCTGATTAACTCCGCTGCGCTGCTTAAGGTAATGATCAGACAGTAGTGATGAATATCATGTTCGGTATAATGAAGCTAGGCAAAATCATATACCGATTTTCGGTTAAGTGCACTATAGGATTATATATTGACGCCTAGTGTACGGTACTTGGAATATTGAAACAGAATGAGATTACAGTTGCAATCAATCGTACATTCTGATCTAGTACGATTTATGTTGATCACTCCAAATCTTTAAAATTCGAGTGGAGTGAAATTAAAACTGCAATTCACATTCAAAGTTGATCTCCAAGCAAGACCAGTTCCTAAATGCATCCCAAGTTATAGTCAGACAAAGCCGACTTTATGCCGTTTTCTGTGTTTAGGGTTATAAGGTAAGGCAAAAGAGCTATAACCTATAGTTAAGAAAACTTGACGAGAAAACTATCAGCGGCAATTCTGTTGGCTATTATATCGACTAGAAAGATTCTAGATTTCATTTCTCGTTATGTGACACTAGAATCATTGAGTCTGACAATGCAATCTATTTAGTAGATGACTTAAAGAGTGGGAGTTGTGAACTCCACAAAGTCATTATTAAGATACATTTTGTTGTATCATTCCCATGTATACGTTATCTTTTGATGATGAAAAGCCACAAACCAAAGGAAATGATTGATCTTAATACCATATTTCGAACCTGCATCTGACTTTACAGAGGAACATGAATGTAAGATTCATGTGTCTTCTAATTCTGATGTTTGTCAGGAGACTATACTGATTCGAACTCTTAGAGTTGAATATTAGTCACGCAGGATGTGTAAGCATCTATGTTGCACAAAGATGCATGGGATATATTTCTGTTGTCACATCATTGTAGACCAAGTGAAACCCTAAAGATCAGGCTAAAAAAAATTTTAAAGCTAAATTTTGCCAAGGCTTTAAATAAAGCAACCTAAAAGTTTGTAGTTCCTAAGGTGGAACATACAGTTTGCGAACTCAATGAGTTCATTTATGAACATTAAAAGGCATCCAAATTGTAACATATAAAGTTTAATGAGATTGTCACTTTGAGGAGAACATTATTGTTTGATAATTGGATCCATTGCGAGGTCAGTGGGAGTTATGTGCTTATTGTGCTCTAAGTGATGATGTCAAATAGCAGCCTATAGCACTGACCTATTGTATGAGACATTCCATGTCGTCATGTCACTTTAGGATGAAGAATCTAAGTGAGGCTCTATTTCGTTTTAAGGATTGAGATTCTTCATGACATATCAATAGGCATACATTATTGGTCTCATAGAACCTACATTGGGTATTAAGTAGGTTTATTGTATGTTGTTCTCCTAGTGAGACGTCATTTAATAAAAGGTGACATATTGTGAAAATCTCAAAGTCCTCAAGATAAAAATGAAAGAGCTCATATCGAGTACTGTGTATGCCTTGTTGTGGGTAATTAGTATATGCTGAAGTTTATACACATTTGGATATTGTATATATTATAAATGTATTTCAGAGATACTTGAGCAATCCTATAATAGAGAACTGGAAGCTATAAAGAGAGTATTTGGATATTGATAAATCTGACATTTTGAGTTTGGTCAGATATTCTGATATTAATTTTGCAAGCTCTCCAAATATTGAAAATTATTTTGGTTATATATTTGTGGATATAAAAGAACTGTATTTTGAAAAGTGTAAAGCAAACACTTACAGCATCCTTGATTGTGGAGGCTAAATATGTAGCATGTTGTAAAGCTACATGATGGGCCATTCAGGCTGCAGAATTTCATCTCAGGGCTGGTTTTCTGTGGTTGCCATTTCGAAGTCCTGGAGATGTACTGTGGTAATGTTGCAGCAAGTATTTTCTCTCTCAAAATGCTTGGAGTTCCTCACACTCCGAATATTTGGATATCATCATTCGATTGGTTAGAGAGAATATAATGGAATCCGTTACTTAATTGGATTATAGAGCACATGTTTTAAAGAGCTCATTCTGACTAACTGAAAGTTTGGCTGCTTAAGTGCTTTGACGACATAGCACTTGTATGAGGCATATGGAGCCTTTGCTATATTAAGTTAGTGGGAGCTCTGCAATAAAATCAGTTGCAACTGTGTGAATGGATTCCTATTTGTCATATATGCATATTTTGTTTGCGCGCATTTTGATGAATATGGCATTCTGTTGGATGAGACATTCGGTATTAGTTTCATATGCTTCTGTTGAAATATTGCATCATTCAGTTTGGATGCATGGACCTAATGGAAATGGATATTGTTTCTGTTTTCATATCATTTCCATTTCACACTAATACTACTATTTTTTTTGTTACAGTCTTCATAAGTTTACGCATTTGTACCCTATCGGTATGATGCATATTGAAGCTTATAAAAGGCTTGTTGTTGTTAAAGTATGTATTATTCTACACATTTGTACCCTTTCGGTACAATGTATTTAGAGGGCTTATGAATACATATTGATATTATATGATATTTTCGTTAATTAACTTAATTGTCCAAGTGGGAGAATGTTGAATTATCTCATTAATGTGGACTAATTAAGTATAATTGATATCATATAACTTAATTTAGTAGTATATTTTGTATAAAGTGTGACCACAAATATAAATAATATATCTCTATTATAAATGTATTATATCTTTAATGGGACAGATATAGTACATGAACAATATTGTGGGAGGTCCCTACTGTTGGCATCACTATATAAGTGAAGGCCCATTATTCATTTGTTATCAATGAAGAAATGCACAGCAGTAGTCTCTCCCTTATTCTCTCCCGTTCCTCCCATGACTCATCATCATCTTCCTCTGTTTTCTCTGCAGATCACCATGGACAGAACCAAACCAGCAATAGGGAAGCATGGCTCGATTTTCGGTGGTCTCTCCTCTCCATAGCAGTGGCGTTAATGGCGGAGAAATGGTGAGTATTTTGCATACCCACAAAAGGTTAGATTTCTTTCAAATTTATTGTGCTAATGGGCTTTGTGGATGATTTGGTTCCAACAGGCCAGCCCTTACATCATCTCTATTACGTTTCTGCTGTTATTTGTCCATTATATCGCTGCACCATCATCGATAATGTTGAAGCCACACGCCACTTGTCTCCAGTGTTAGTGAAAAGAATATACAGCACGAGAACAAGACAAATAAAGAAAAGGCTATTCAGTTGGCTACTGTGTGAAACTTTCAAGCCATCATCTCGCGTCCATTGCTGCAGTATTTGTTACCATCCCTTGCTCTATTTACGCGCCAGCTCCCCTGGTCATCCAATACTTTGCCCAGCCACTGCATCCCGTCTTTTGCTGCTATCCTGCACCACCATCACTGCAGTCCTTTCTGTCTGCGCCATTGCTGTCAAAGACACCTTGCTGCCATACATCTTTGATTCTCTTCCCCACCGCTACTGTCATCACTGAACAGCCCTGCATCACTAGTCGCTACTGCTGTGGAGAGCCACACCATCGCTGCTACTCTATTTTGAGTCATCATTGACGTTACTGTCCTGTACATCACCATCATCTTCGCATTACTTGCTGCTTGTAACGTGGGTAAGGCTCGAGGAAGGTAAACAAGAAAAGCAAAAAAAAAAAAAAAACTGGAAGGTAAGGTTTTTGCCATTAAATGACATGCACTTGTGTAAGAGGTTGTAAAGCCATTAGGATTTTAACTTTAATTACTATTGTTTTATTCATTTAGTTTGTTCAAGTATCTTAAAAGTTTAGTTTATATAATTTATTTAATTACATATTTGTGAAAGATAATAAAGTAGATAATCTAATAGGAATTAGAATATAATATTAAGATAATTGATTTGAAAACTTGACTTGGATAATTAGCATATATAATTAATGTGAATGAAATAATTTTGATTTAGTATTTTGATATTTATGTATTTTGTTTTATTATTTGTTTGCTTGTTTATTTTAGAATTAGGATTGAAATAAATTAAGAATAGATTATTGAAAATTATAAAAATATATAAAAATTTAATTATGAAATTAAACATTAAAACAAACTAATAAAATTATTCCGACGATGGAACTCCGAGGGGATTGCGATTGAGTAATACTCTCAGAGATCTTGAGGTGAGGAGATGTAACGACCCTTTACACCAAAAATACGAAACAAATTTTTCCTTTTTCACTTACTTGGTTGGGCTGTACGTAGTGTCACTAATCAACTCTTAAGCTAATATTATATTAGCTAAGTCAATGTCCTTTAGTTACCTTAGGTCCCAATCAAATTCTCTCACTAAGCATGCATTTACACTTTTAAATCATTCTACTTCATTAAATATATCCCCTACCAAAGTTGCATGCATTATTATAAACCATAAATATATCCTATATTTCCTTCAATTACATCCCCATACTATAAAAGTACTGAATATAGAAGTCTGAATATAAAAGAGAATACTGTACATCACATACCTTTAAGGGTGATACAAAAGCCTCGAAGGACTTGCTTAAACCCCGCGTACAAAGCACCTACTGCAAATAATCTGGAAGGTGGAGAGGGGGTGAGCTTTTTGGAAAGCCCAATAAGAAATACATATAAGAAACAGATACCGAATTTCTATATGCAACTTTCTAAAACATTTATTAAAACTTGAATACCGTATTTCATACCATTCGAAAATCAAATCATACTTGTGCAATGCATCAGAAAGCATTTCATTTAAACCGAAACATAAACAACTGAATTCTGAACATATTTCAAAATATATATGCTTATCACATTTAGTTTCAATGTGAATTGTCAAATCAAATTCTTATCAGTTTCAGAATCCAAATATCATTCATTCAAAACTCATATACGAAGATAAGCACGAAAAATCATATGCATACTAAGCTGAAGACATGTTAGTGACTAATAATTAATCATGCAGTTCAAATTGACATATGGCCATAGTCTAGAGGGGGTCCACAGTGAGCACTGATCAGGTGTCAACTGGGCCCGCTGTGGACTGGATCAAGGTCACAGCAATAGAAACTCTACTGTAGACTGGATCAGGATCATACAGTAGCCCAAAACATTACCTACTGTGGACTGAACAGGGTCACACAGTAGTCCAAAACATTACCTACTGTGGACTGGATCAGGGTCACACAGTAGTCCAAAACATTACTGCAGTGATTGTTAGTCATGTCTCAAAACATTTTCATACATATAGTTCCTACTGTGGATTGATTCAAGGCCACACACAGTAGTTCGAATACAAATACCTACTGCAGGCAGAATCAAGGTCACACACAGTAGTTTCAAAACAATACCATATATTTTCGAAATTCAAAACAGTATTTTCGTGCTTTAGGAAAGTTCATAACAAAAGTCATACATTTCTTTCAAAACATATAAACTATAAATACTCATAATATCTTCAAAACAATAACATAGGTTGATAATTCCTTGAGATAAATATCTCGGTTGAAAGCCTTATAAACCATTCAAATCCGTAAGATTTAACCGTTTTCAAAATAAGTCTACCGGATAAACGATTATTTTCAAATGACTGCTTAAGTTAAGCTTAAATCATAAAAACCATTATTTTCATAAAAATCCGGCAGCATAACGGCTTATATTTTCTTAAAACCTCCTGCAAGAAAATACAGTTTATATATCCACAAGGCAGTTGATTTTAAATAGCATTCAGTATCTCTTACGTTCCGATATATATCTCTTACCTCAATCCAGTACAATTACAGCCGAATCAAGCAGTCCTACGGTTGATATTCAATAATTGAGTTCGTATAATCACAGCCACCAACTTGCTCCCGGACTGCAGAAAAGTCATTTAAATATTTTAAATTTCCAGATCATCACCACCTATCTGACCAAGTCAATAATTCCACAATCTAATGTTTGACTATATAATTACCAATTCGATATTCAATTTCATGCTATAATGTATCATTATCCAATTTAACAATTCTATATGACCTATACAATATAAATCTACCATAGGCTCATATAAAAAGTCTTACCAACTCCCATGCTTGGAGCACGTGCGTTAAAATCTAACCAACTCAATTTGTCGTCTTAACACCTTTGTTATACCTTAAACACAGCCGTATCGAGTTAGTGCCAATTCACTATAATTATTTCCTGACTTAATTTTTTTTTCTTTTTCAATATAAGGCACTACGGAATTGTTTTACCGATTAAAGCTCGATGTGCGTAAATCTTGAGCTTCACATCCTTGCATCGACTTTTGTGCGTACATCGAGCTTGGCACTTATACACCTTCAATTATCAGAAATTCGTTTAGTATAAATTTTATAAAATTCAAACTATAACTATTCTTAAATTTAAATGGTATTGACTTACTTATATACCTGAGTTAATATATATATTTTTCTCAAATATATATATTTCCCTTCCTTTTTTTTTTCCTTCTCTTTCCTTTCTTTCTTTTATTCTTTCTCGGCCTGATCAGCCCCGACAGCACTTCTGCCCCTGATCAAGCCATCGAAAATCACCCTTATCTCCCCTTAAGTTCGCTGCTTTAACTCCACAAACACAGCCCCTAATTGCTGGTCTATTTCGGCTGAAAAGGCTCTGTTGCATCCTTGTTTCAGGCAAGATAATGGCCCCCATTCTTGATCTATTTTGTCCTTGAGTAATATCTCTAGTCAAGCCTTGATTTAGCCTCCAAAAGTAATTAACTTACCGAGCATGAAAGCCCCAGCCACTGTTGCCAAGAGCCCTTCCTTCCTTCCTAAACCTCTCTCGGTTCAGGCCCTTATTATCCTGGCTAGTAGCTGCCAAGTAGACCCCAAACCAGCACCTTACCTAAGCCAAGAGCCACTGCTTTCAACTTCTTCTTCTGTCAGACCAGTACTGTAGCTCATCTTCATTGCTGTTCACGTTTCTGTTTCCCCTTTTCAGTCGAGATTGAGAAAGCCCCAATGGCAAACAAACTGCTTCAACCCTTCACTTCTTTCTTTTTTTTTACTTTCTCGTCTCTTCTCATTTTCTTTCGGGCTTCACCATTTTCCAGTCAACAATGGCCTTTTCTCGCAAAAATCCTTGCTTTGCCGACACACTCCAAGGCAAGAACTTACTGCTACTCACTACCCTGACCTTGTTCCTCAGTTTGCTTGAAATGAAACCCCTCTTCTATGCCTTCCTCGCCTGCTGCCTTCACCGATCACCGCTTCAATTTAAGTGCTTTCAATTCCTCTGTTTTTCGGCGTGAATGAGGGTTTGGGTGGGTAAGTTTAAGTGAACAAACTATGGCTTCTCCAAAACGCCAGCTATAACATAAATAATATAATATATAATATAATATAATATAATATAATAAATGTGGGTTAGGTTTAAGTTATATGGTATAAGAATATATTTTATGTTGTTTATATCCATTAGTTAAATGTCTATGGATATATGTATATATATATATTTACATGTACGAATGACATATATATTATTATATTGTTATTTGTTACATGTACGTATATGAAATTATATATTCTCATATACATATATTTGTTATGCGTTATCTCACTTTAACTATATCATTCACATTTCATTTGATAAATTTATAATTTTTTTTTGTATGATTAATATTACATGTTAAATAAATCTTAATTTAATTCACTCCAATTCATTATGACTCATAAGCTATCAAAATTAAGCTTTATGGATTTAATTTGGCGGTCTTCACATTCTCCCCGCCTTAGGAAATTTGGTCCTCCAAATTTTTCCATGTCTATCTAAAAGAGGTGAGGGAAATTTTCTTTCTCATATTTTTGTATCTATATAATCCAAGTCTGATAACTTCATTAGTCGAATTTACATATTGTCGCTTATCTAAAGATCCAACTTATTTTGCATTAACCTTGTAGTTTGATGTTTGAAAAATCCGATAATTGGATGTATCTCATTGGTTCACACATTAAGATCGTGCATCTTATAACTCAAAAACCACTAATTGACCTAAGATAAATGTTGAAACAATACTCCCACCTTTACTTTGCATCCTTTACATATTAGTCTGACAAACTTCAAGCTCTTAACTCGCATGTTATTACTTATCCAAATACCCTAATTACTTCAAAATTCAAAGTATTCGAGCTTTCAACAAATCAAAGGTACCTCCTTATCTCACACTTTGCAATATACATTCTCTTATAAATCAGAAATCTTCGACTGAGGTAAAATTAATGTTATGATAAGACAATCTCGAATGTCTTATCTCATACAATTTTAACTTTCAAGTCAATTGTTATCTTGCATAATGTATCCAAATAATTCTTTCATATTCACTCCAAGATTCACATCTTTATAACATGTCGTGTTCAAAATTGAATGGGGAGTTTGAACAGTCCTTTGGTTCTCAAAATTTCACATTTTTTTTTTGTCTCATAGTTAAAGACTATATTTTAGATCGTTGAACTTCAAAATCCTTGAAATTCAAACTGTACAATTTTAAGAGTCCATTTAGTTGATTAGGTCAATATAAATTTCGATGCAAAGTAACTAAATCTACACTTAAATCCTTAGTGCCAATTTCGAAAAGGCAACATCGAATTAAATTTTCATGAACTCCCAATCTTGTCCATCTTTCAAACAAATCTAATATATTGTTCTTCTCTTACGGATCCATGAAACTTTATCTAATAAGCTTCAATCAAAACTCTTAGCTGTCCTTTATCGGATAATGAAATTAACAAAAATTTTATTTCACATTCTATATAATATAGTCCAAGAAAGTAAACATTCCAACTTTTTCAATCTCTAAATCCAAAACCTTTTCATACTTTTGCTGTACACTCTGATATCTTATTTCAATATAACTCCAAAACACCAATTATATATCCAGTAGCCTTTGCACTAATAAAGTCTCTTGTTCATAACAGCACTTAAAATCGAGTTTCCGATTCATTAATCTTCAATAACTCAATTGCCACAAGGTATCACATATTAATTTTCAATTCCCTTCGCATTGATTATCAAAGTTTTTTTTTTCTTTACTAAACCATTGTAAAACTTCAACAAATATCAAACCACTACAATAGATTTTATCCACAATTTCACACTACATAAGATTCGAATAAAAAAAAACTTGTAGTACTCGATATAACCCCATATTCAGTTATTACCTTCCAAATTTCGATCATGGTGATCTTAGAATAGGTGAAGTTACTTTGCTTTCGTTAACTTTCCAATTCCTATATAGCTTCTTGCGAAGAATAATGTTATCAAAGTATTTTTATCGAAGAAATCATCTTGAACCTCAATACCTTATCCTTTTGATCCATAATTAGGGAATTCAAAGTCCAATTCATATGTTACCATTTATCGATGAATCAATTTCATTTTACATTAGACCTTAAATCTCAATATTCAAGCAATCCACAATTCAGGTGTATCTCATTAGTTTATACATTACAAAGGTACATCATTTTATAGATCCAAAAACCTCAAGTTGAGCTAAGATCAATGTCATTTTAAGACGATCTTGAATATCTTATCTCACAAAATCTAAACCTTCAAATCAATTTACCATCTTGCTTGATATTCTTTAAAGGTCTCCAGTAATACTCAAAGATTCACAATTTCTATGATCAATCATATTCAACATTAGCTCTACCAAAAGCTTCTCCATTTGTAGAAGCTGAAGACCAAGGACCTTTCAAAATTCACAGAGTTCACAAAATCATATAGTTCAATCAATTTTATTTTATATATATATATATATATATTTGCACGATGAATATATTCAAATAACAGTTTCTTGCTACTATTGTAGATGGTTTCAAAACCCTATTGGTCAAGTCCAATAAGCACAATCGAAATACGCCAGGTGTTGAGACTCTACTAAAGCTCATCAAGGATGCCTAATCCTCAAAACTCAAGTTTCATAGATTAAAATCGCAATCCCAAGTTTCATATAGTTCTCAAAACAAAAGCCAGATCACGTACTCAATCAAATTTTATACTCTTTTCATAGGAAAATAATGTCAGCATAAGACTTTAGGTTCGAATAGCCTTATAAACAAAAAGCTCAATGCACAATTCGATTTCTTTCTCATCATTCAAGATAGCCCACATATTTAAGATTTCTAAATACATTAACCCTTAAATCCATGTATAATCAAAATCAAATGATTCCAAAAACTCAAAGCTTATGCTAAATATATCCATAAGCTATATCAAGGCACGTGTTGAAATACTTACGGTTTACAGCCGTGTAAATGAATTCAATATGCAATTAAGCATATTCATCACATGCCATTCTCAAAATGCACTATTATAGCTCAAATTATATTCCAACACAATTCTCATGTATCCAAGCTTCATTCCACAATTTTCATAGTCTCTTATCCTTATCTTAACATAAATTTTCACCCTTATTCCATCAAAAGCCTCATAGTATTCAACATATGTTTCTACAATTCCATATTAACAAAGTCCTCTTGCGCCTTTCAATCATTACCTATTTTTGCATCAAGCATATAAGATATAATAATTGTATCTCTTTCAATGCAAAACGTATTCTAATCTATCATTTCAAATCATTGCATGACCTATCTTAGGCCAATTATGCTAGATTATATCATTATCATCTCCATCTAACACAACTTCATTCTTATCAAGAGTCTTGATAAGTAAACTACATAAATCATTAAATAATTTAGGTCATTGTGCCTCTACCAACATCACTTCAATATGTTCAAAACCGAACAAATAACATTTACCACTTCATTACTTATCAAATCATATCATATATAGTTTAGGTAGGGAAAACTATAATTTACCATATAAGATAAACACATGCGATGCCATTTTAAACAGAAATGTACAGTATATATATTCAGACAAGTACAGTACTTAGGGGAATGTAACAGTTCTTGACCTATTGACCCTAACGTACATCAGACCAACCTTGCTCTGATACCAACTTTTGTAACGACCCTTTACACCAAAAATACGAAACAAATTTTTTCTTTTTCACTTACTTGGTTGGGCTGTACGTAGTGTCACTAATCAACTCTTAAGCTAATATTATATTAGCTAAGTCAATGTCCTTTAGTTACCTTAGGTCCCAATCAAATTCTCTCACTAAGCATGCATTTACACTTTTAAATCATTCTACTTCATTAAATATATCCCCTACCAAAGTTGCATGCATTATTATAAACCATAAATATATCCTATATTTCCTTCAATTACATCCCCATACTATAAAAGTACTGAATATAGAAGTCTGAATATAAAAGAGAATACTGTACATCACATACCTTTAAGGGTGATACAAAAGCCTCGAAGGACTTGCTTAAACCCCGCGTACAAAGCACCTACTGCAAATAATCTGGAAGGTGGAGAGGGGGTGAGCTTTTTGGAAAGCCCAATAAGAAATACATATAAGAAACAGATACCGAATTTCTATATGCAACTTTCTAAAACATTTATTAAAACTTGAATATCGTATTTCATACCATTCGAAAATCAAATCATACTTGTGCAATGCATCAGAAAACATTTCATTTAAACCGAAACATAAACAACTGAATTCTGAACATATTTCAAAATATATATGCTTATCACATTTAGTTTCAATGTGAATTGTCAAATCAAATTCTTATCAGTTTCAGAATCCAAATATCATTCTTTCAAAACTCATATACGAAGATAAGCACGAAAAATCATATGCATACTAAGCTGAAGACATGTTAGCGACTAATAATTAATCATGCAGTTCAAATTGACATATGGCCATAGTCTAGAGGGGGTCCACAGTGAGCACTGATCAGGTGTCAACTGGGCCCGCTGTGGACTGGATCAAGGTCACAGCAATAGAAACTCTACTGTAGACTGGATCAGGATCATACAGTAGCCCAAAACATTACCTACTGTGGACTGAACAGGGTCACACAGTAGTCCAAAACATTACCTACTGTGGACTGGATCAGGGTCACACAGTAGTCCAAAACATTACTGCAGTGATTGTTAGTCATGTCTCAAAACATTTCCATACATATAGTTCCTACTGTGGATTGATTCAAGGCCACACACAGTAGTTCGAATACAAATACCTACTGCGGGCAGAATCAAGGTCACACACAGTAGTTTCAAAACAATACCATATATTTTCGGAATTCAAAACAGTATTTTCGTGCTTTAGGAAAGTTCATAACAAAAGTCATACATTTCTTTCAAAACATATAAACTATAAATACTCATAATATCTTCAAAACAATAACATAGGTTGATAATTCCTTGAGATAAATATCTCGGTTGAAAGCCTTATAAACCATTCAAATCCGTAAGATTTAACCGTTTTCAAAATAAGTCTACCGGATAAACGATTATTTTCAAATGACTGCTTAAGTTAAGCTTAAATCATAAAAACCATTATTTTCATAAAAATCCGGCAGCATAACGGCTTATATTTTCTTAAAACCTCCTGCAAAAAAATACAGTTTATATATCCACAAGGCAGTTGATTTTAAATAGCATTCAGTATCTCTTACGTTCCGATATATATCTCTTACCTCAATCCAGTACAATTACAGCCGAATCAAGCAGTCCTACGGTTGATATTCAATAATTGAGTTCGTATAATCACAGCCACCAACTTGCTCCCGGACTGCAGAAAAGTCATTTAAATATTTTAAATTTCCAGATCATCACCACCTATCTGACCAAGTCAATAATTCCACAATCTAATGTTTGACTATATAATTACCAATTCGATATTCAATTTCATGCTATAATGTATCATTATCCAATTTAACAATTCTATATGACCTACACAATATAAATCTACCATAGGCTCATATAAAAAGTCTTACCAACTCCCATGCTTGGAGCACGTGCGTTAAAATCTAACCAACTCAATTTGTCGTCTTAACACCTTTGTTATACCTTAAACACAGCCGTATCGAGTTAGTGCCAATTCACTATAATTATTTCCTGACTTAATTTTTTTTTCTTTTTCAATATAAGGCACTACGGAATTGTTTTACCGATTAAAGCTCGATGTGCGTAAATCTTGAGCTTCACATCCTTGCATCGACTTTTGTGCGTACATCGAGCTTGGCACTTATACACCTTCAATTATCAGAAATTCGTTTAGTATAAATTTTATAAAATTCAAACTATAACTATTCTTAAATTTAAATGGTATTGACTTACTTATATACCTGAGTTAATATATATATTTTTCTCAAATATATATATTTCCCTTCCTTTTTTTTTTCCTTCTCTTTCCTTTCTTTCTTTTATTCTTTCTCGGCCTAATCAGCCCCGACAGCACTTCTGCCCCTGATCAAGCCATCGAAAATCACCCTTATCTCCCCTTAAGTTCGCTGCTTTAACTTCACAAACACAGCCCCTAATTGCTGGTCTATTTCGACTGAAAAGGCTCTGTTGCATCCTTGTTTCAGGCAAGATAATGGCCCCCATTCTTGATCTATTTTGTCCTTGAGTAATATCTCTAGTCAAGCCTTGATTTAGCCTCCAAAAGTAATTAACTTACCGAGCATGAAAGCCCCAGCCACTGTTGCCAAGAGCCCTTCCTTCCTTCCTAAACCTCTCTCGGTTCAGGCCCTTATTATCCTGGCTAGTAGCTGCCAAGTAGACCCCAAACCAGCACCTTACCTAAGCCAAGAGCCACTGCTTTCAACTTCTTCTTCTGTCAGACCAGTACTGTAGCTCATCTTCATTGCTGTTCACGTTTCTGTTTCCCCTTTTCAGTCGAGATTGAGAAAGCCCCAATGGCAAACAAACTGCTTCAACCCTTCACTTCTTTCTTTTTTTTTACTTTCTCGTCTCTTCTCATTTTCTTTCGGGCTTCACCATTTTCCAGTCAACAATGGCCTTTTCTCGCAAAAATCCTTGCTTTGCCGACACACTCCAAGGCAAGAACTTACTGCTACTCACTACCCTGACCTTGTTCCTCAGTTTGCTTGAAATGAAACCCCTCTTCTATGCCTTCCTCGCCTGCTGCCTTCACCGATCACCGCTTCAATTTAAGTGCTTTCAATTCCTCTGTTTTTCGGCGTGAATGAGGGTTTGGGTGGGTAAGTTTAGGTGAACAAACTATGGCTTCTCCAAAACGCCAGCTATAACATAAATAATATAATATATAATATAATATAATATAATATAATAAATGTGGGTTAGGTTTAAGTTATATGGTATAAGAATATATTTTATGTTGTTTATATCCATTAGTTAAATGTCTATGGATATATGTATATATATATATATATATTTACATGTACGAATGACATATATATTATTATATTGTTATTTGTTACATGTACGTATATGAAATTATATATTCTCATATACATATATTTGTTATGTGTTATCTCACTTTAACTATATCATTCACATTTCATTTGATAAATTTATAATTTTTTTTTGTAAGATTAATATTACATGTTAAATAAATCTTAATTTAATTCACTCCAATTCATTATGACTCATAAGCTATCAAAATTAAGCTTTATGGATTTAATTTGGCGGTCTTCACAGGAGATCCTTTCTAAGTCTTACCAGCTTGATGGAAGATTTAAAAAGTCATTTCCGATATTTAAAACTCAAATTTATTAAAAAAATTGAAATAAGAATTAATTAAGATTAATTACAATTAAAAGAATTAATAATCAAATTAGAAATTAAGAGTCATAAAAATTAATATATTTAGAAATACAATATTTTAAAATAATAATAAATACGACTATAAATAATCTGATGACGGAATTCTAAAGGGACTGCGCTTGAGTAGTACTTTTAGATGTCTTGAGGTGAGGAGGATTCTTTTAAGTCTTGCCAGCTTGATGGAAGATTTAAAAGACATTTCCAAGATTTAATAAATTAACTTAAGAAAATAAAAATTAAATTAGATAAAAGAATAGTAAATTAAAATTAAGTCTATTATAATAAAGAATAAAATCAAACTAATAAATTAGAATTAAAATTAGAAAAGAATTAAAATAAATAGAAATCAAATTAAATTAAATATTTTAATAAAAGTGAGTTATTCCGAGGATGGAATTTAAAGGAAATTGCGCTTGAATAGTTTCTTTAAAAATTCCTAAGGTGAGAAAGTTTCTTTAAGGTCTTACCAGCTTGATGGAAGGTCTTTAAGAAAATCTTCAATATCAAATAATTCATGTTTATTTAAAAATATAAAAATATATGAAATAATAATTTATATAAGAAAATAATAATAATAGAATAAAATAAGATAAAATAATAAATAGAAATTCGGGTAGGAGTCTAAATGGGGATTGCATAAAATATTTAAACAATCCGACGACGGAGCCTCTTCAAGAAAGACGATTGGTCCTACTTGAATACTCTTGAGGTGAGAAAAACTTTTAAGTTGTCCAACCAGCTTGATGGAGGAGACTTAAAAGATTTTTCAATATTTAATCATATCGAAATTAAAGTGAAAGGCAAAATTAGGATAACCTTAGATTATTTGGTACCATTTTAGGATGGGCGTTGTGAGGGTGCTAATCCTTCCTCACACGTAACCGTACTCCCGAACTTAGAACTTTTAACGTAGACCAAGCCTTGTCCTTAGTTTGAATAGGTGACCAATCACACCTAGGTTAGAATGGTTGGTGGCGACTCCATAGTTTTGTGTCTAGCTATTAGGTTTTCTTTAAAACTTAATACATTATAACAGTTTGGCGACTCCACTGGGGACATTAGAGAGTCAGGCCATTAGGAAATCTAAGGTTATCAAAATCTTGTCTAAAAGCTCTAAATATCATAAGACATTTAAGTACACACACTTCACTTGCATGTGCATACATTAGCCTTCGACCCGGGCTTACCTTTTTTAGGAGGAAGTAAAGTAGCTTTGCCTTCGTGAGGTGGTAACCTCCATATAGGCCAGTGAAATACTGTCACTCAGATTGAACCCTTTCCGTTTGAAGCCTATAATGGGTGAGGATTGGGGTGCCTTACTAGTCCACGTGGACGACAGTAGGGAGCAGTCTGGAAACCTTTAGTATCCTACTTGTCCAAACCAAGCATATAGTGAACTTATGATGCCCACTCATAAGCTAGAGCTTTAGAATTGAAGCCTATATTAGGACACAAAGAATGACCATCATCTCATACAAGAAAAATATGAAAAATAAATAAATACAAAAAAAATAAACCAAAGAAAAAAAAGAAAAAACATAAAAAAAAAACATAATGCATATTCTCATTTCTTGCATTTTTCTCTTTTTTCTGTCTCATAACAAATTGTTACAAGTTAAAATCCATTTGTATCCATGGAGAAATTATTGCAAGAGGAGCCAGCCCACATAGTGAAAGAACGATCCGAAAAGGCCCAACGTGAGAATGGTGATTGCCTACCTGTTAGTTTTGTTTCTACTCTGCCAGAAAGAATTCATTTGGACTTAAGACAAAATGATTACATTGAGTTGCTAGGAATTTGGAAGGTATGGGGTGAAGAAAAGAAGACAGAATTTCAGAAAAAAATATGGGGACTTGATGTTACTATTGTCAGTGGAAGTGGACTTGGATTTGATGAAGGCCATGTTGCAATTTTGGGACCCGTCCTACAGATGATTTGTCTTCAATAGAGGAGTATTCACCCTTGCTCCGTCATGAGTTAGAAAATCCCACCAAAATCTATTGGAAGAAAAGGAAATCGAGATATCGTAAGAAATTGTCCTCCATGACTGGCCATAGTATTCAAGAAATTGATCATCACACAAGGTAGAAAGGAGAGACCACTTATGTACCATGGAGTTTTCTACGAAGTTGTCTTCAGAAGTAGCTAACGAAAGAACAACATATGAGCATAATGGCATTAGCTGTGTATGATATGGCCGTGTTCCCTAAATTCTTAGGACAAATTGAGATTACAATGGTGGATTTTGTTGAGCAGCTTGATCATGAGGTGAAACGTGGCCCCCAGTTATCTTGTTTGAGACTTTTAGGTCTTTGAATTTTTGTCTTCGCAAGGGGGAAGGATGTTCCATCAGATGTACACCATTGTTATACATTTGGATGAAAAGTCACCTGGAGGTAACGAAGAAAAGTTTCGAGAAGCTTATCTCAGTACAGTCCCGATGAAAAAATTCTGTGAGAAAACTTGGCCTGCATCGAAGGTTATTGTTCATTCAACAGAAAAGTGCAGGAGAGGAAAATGTTGAAGAACTCATTAGTAGTGGTGCCTTGACTCAAGAGCTTATTGAACAATGGAAGTCTGCTTCTCCATAGGCCAAGTTTCCTATGTGTAATTTGTGGATGTGAGACATTCTCAAGATTCTTGAAATTTGCATCAAGAAGTTTTGAAAAGCTTTCCATATTTTTCTTTCCAAGTAGATGAAATAAAATAATTTTGAAAACATTGGTGATTGTTATTGAGAATGAATAAACCTAGCCATTACATTTCCAATATACTTGCTGATTCAGTGAAAACTTGGAATCCATAAAGACACACAAACTTGAAATTCATTCATTTTTGCTTACCATGGTAAACTTTTGAAGTCAATGATCTTCGTTAAGGCAATGAGCAATGAAATGATTGATGAATTTGCAAAACTTTTTGAATTGTTTTGAAGAACTAATTCATGAAGCATTCTCTTAAGGACTTTGTATTTGGAAATTTGATAGATGTTAAAGCCAAGCTAAGAGTCCCAAACACATCAACCAAAAATTCTTTCTCATAACTTGAACTCTCTGACTTAAATCGTCCTTCGCTACACCTTGAGGCAAAATGATTGAAAGAGCCAAGTTTTTGATAACCTCAACATCTTTTAATGACCATTCTTAATCTGATTGATATCCTTTCTTCTATTTTAAACCATGATAATGAAAATTGTTGCATAAGGCCTTCATAAAGTTGAGTTGATACATTCTGGGCATGAGTTGTGAAAAAAAAAAGGAAGTGAAGAAAAAAAAAGGAAGTAAAAAAACAAAAGAAGAAAAGAAAAAAAATTGATTGTGAAACCAAGCATGAGGGATATTCAAATGATTTCAAAAGCAAAATAAAATTTTCATCTTGAGGATTGGTTTTCAATAGAAGTGTTAATATTTGATACGACAAATGGCCAGCTTTCATATTCCTATTACAGAAATAAAATCATCCATTTGTTACCCCTTTTGAGCCTATTGATTTCTTTCTAAATGAACCTTGACCAAGGATCACCCTCCACATTGGAGAGGCAAATACATCAGAGGAGTTTTAGAAGCATTGGTGTTTGGTCTTATGTCAAATGCAAGAAAATGATGCCCTATGTTAAGAGGCAAATGTGTGAAGAAGGATATGTAAAGATGGAAATCAATATGAAAAAGCAAGAAGTTGGAAAAAAATGAAAAACGTAGATGTGAAAAAAAAGAGAAGAAAAAAGAAATGAATGAGAATAAAGTGTTGGAAAAAAAAAGAAAAATGCTTCGAAGAGTGGGAAGAACAGATGTTCACAATCGAAGAAATGATCCTTGGTTCGATAAACCTTGAAAACACTTGTTTTGGGCCTATTTATCCATTCTTCGAAAACCCTAAACCTTGGCCTACGTTACATGCTTAAAAGTCCATTTTGATCAAATAGGGATGCTTGTATTGAAAAGCTTTTCTTTGAGAAATCATCATCATTATTTAGTGAAATTTGAATCCTCAAATGCATGGTAGAATAGTCAATTAAAAGAAAAAGAAGAAGAAAAAAGAGAATGAAGCTCTAGGGTGAAAACCCATGAAAGGGCAGTCTAGAGCAAATTTGAAACAACTCAAGGCCATTGTTTGTGACTATGTTAAGGCAATAACAAGGAAGAAGAAAAACCAGAGGAGTGATGCCTTCAGTCAAGACCTTTTGAGACATTCAAAGACCATTACCTTGAGAATTTGATTTGAGATTTGAATCCTTGCCTAGAAATTTGAGCCATCACAGCTAGTCTTGACATTTGTTAAAGTCCACATATCAAAAAATTAAGAGAATGCTAAAATGGATTGTGTTCTGTGAAAGTTACTTTTACAAAAGGAATAATGATTTTCAAGGAATTTGTTTCATTTGTGAGCCAAGATGAAGAGACATTGATAAATAAAACCTTTCTTGATAACCAAACATCCTTGATGCACCAAATCATCACGTTTATTCAGGTAAACCAAGTTGTGACTCATTCTATTTGTTCTCGATAGTAATCACCAATTTTTAAGAGATAAATGTCAAATGTTTTTACCTTGGAAAGTTATTATGTGGGGCAATTTTCTGTTTTCAAAAGGAAACTTGAAGAAGTGAAAATGAGAGTTTTGTGATTTTATAGGGGCAAGTTCTTGTCTTAAAGAAATCAAGTGTGGTGATGATGTTTTTAAGACTATTCTTGGGGCAATCTTTGGTTGATTTGAGAGCATGAATTTTCTTGAAGATATGAGAAGTGGTGAAGTGTTCTTGTGAATAGTTTGGGATGATTTTATTATTATGATTTGGATTGATGAATTTTAATTTGATACGAATTGTGGGGTAAGAAGAAGACTGAATGAATGATGATGATGGGGCAAATGATTTTAAGATTGTTAAATTTGAAGAAAGAAGAATAATGAGGCAATGAAAGATCGAATGATAAGTCAAAGAGAAGATTGAAGGGTGACAAATTTTTGAAGAAAGGAATAAGGGTAGACTGATGATGTGATTTGGTAAGGCATTGTTTATCATTTGCATTGCATTCATGGCAGTCATGACATTTCATTATATGCATTTTGACACACAAAAAAAATTGAACTGTTGTTAAGACAATAGGATAAAAAATTCTGAAAGATTAGATGAATAAAAGTTAGAAAAAAAAAAGAAGGAAAAATCAGAAAATGTGAGAAGGATAAGGAATAAGATGTGACGAAAAAGGTATGAAGTGTTGAAACAAAAATGTTAAAATTTTGGAAAGAAAAAGGAAATTAAACAAGTATGGATATGATGGGATAGTGAAAAGGGATTGAAAGATGTGATGAGATGAAAAAATGTGATATTTAGATAGAAAATAACAAGAAGAAGAAACTAGAATGATAAGATGATCTAGAAGATAGAATTGAAATGATGAGATAAGTTCAAAACCTCTGGGTACAATCTGTAAGACCTCCGGGCATGATTCATTAAAGCCTCCGGGTACAATCTGTAAGACCTCCGGGCTTGATTCATTAAAACCTCCGGGTACAATCTATAAGACCTCCGGGCTTGATTCGTTAAAACCTCCGGGTACAATCTGTAAGACCTCCGAGCTTGATTCATTAAAACCTCCGGGTACAATCTATAAGACCTCCGGGCATAATTCACTAAAACCTCTGGGTACAATCTATAAGACCTCCGGGCATGATTCATCAGAACCTTCAGGTACAACTTGTAAGACCTCTAAGCATAATTGAACACATTTAGATGAGCAAATTTAAAGTTTCAACGCCTTCCTAGTCGAAGGAGCATTTTACAGAGGAGAAATTTTAAAGTTTCAGGGCCTTCCTAGTCGAAGGAGCATTTAAGAGATGAGAAAATTTAAAGTTTCAGGGCTTTCCTAGTCGAAGGAGCATTTTGGAGATGAGAAATTTAAAGTTTCAGGGCCTTCCTAGTCGAAGGAGCATTTAAGAGAGGAGAAATTTTAAAGTTTCAGGGCCTTCCTAGTCGAAGGAGCATTTAAGAGAGGAGAAATTTTAAAGTTTCAGGGCCTTCCTAGTCGAAGGAGCATTTAAGAGATGAGAGAATTTTAAAGTTTCAGGGCCTTCCTAGTCGAAGGAGCATTTTAGAGATGAGAAATTTAAAGTTTCAGGCCTTCCTAGTCGAAGGAGCTTTTTTAAGAGGAGAGAATTTTAAAGTTTCTGGGCCTTCCTAGTCGAAGGAGCATTTAAAAGATGAGAGAATTTTAAAGTTTCAGGGCCTTCCTAGTCGAAGGAGCATTTTAGAGATGAGAAATTTAAAGTTTCAGGGCCTTCTTAGTTGAAGGAGCTTTTTTAAGAAGAGAAAATTTTTAAAGTTTCAGGGCCTTCCTAGTCGAAGGAGCATTTTTGAGATGAGAAATTTAAAGTTTCAGGGCCTTCCTAGTCAAAGGAGCATTTTGGAGATGGGAAAATTTTAAAGTTTCAGGGCCTTCTTAGTCGAAGGAGCATTTAAGAGATGAGAGAATTTAAAGTTTCAGGGCCTTCCTGGTCGAAGGAGCATTTTCATGATGAAAACCAATTTCTTTTAGAATGAGTAAATATCCACATAAAAAAAAGGAGGAACAAAAAAAAATTGAAAAGAAAGGAAAAAATAATAAAATGGATGCGGACAAAATGGATGTCTATGTCTTTGCACAATTACTATTTCATAACAAATGTACAAAGAGGGGCAACTGTAGACACCCCATTTTGTCCGAGATCTTTTAATGTTATTGGGCCTATTGGGTTTGATAATTAGAAGATGAATCTAATTTTTGTGTTACTATCTTGTTTATTATTATTAAAAAAAATAAAAATGAAAAGAAAATAAAAAATAGAAAAAAAATAAAAAAAGGGAAAGTCAAACTTGTATCACAAATTGTGGAATAAAAATCAAATCTTTTGGTTTTGGAAACTTTGGACAAATCTAGAATTAATTAAAAGAATCAAATTAGAATTTGTTTATGGAAAGCTTTAAAAGAAAAGATGTCAATGTTGAGATTATGGGATTAATGACCAAAAAAAAATCAAGGAAAATTAAAACTAATATGAGGAGGAACAATCATGATAAAAAGGATAAAGGTGCAATAATAAGAGGGGGGAGAAAAAAAGAAAGGGAACACACACAGAAAAAAACCCGAGAAGGAAGAAAAAGAATTAGGGTTAGAGGGGGAGGCGGCGTGACAGAGCCCTTCTTCACCAAATTTTTACTGCTTTTCCTTTAGTTTCTTTTAGATCGAGGGGGGGACACAATTTTTACAGAGAAAAAAAAAAGAGAAAAAAAAGGAGATTCGACAATTTTTTCTAGGGCCTCTTTCACTATTCATCATCTCCAACCAAGCCAGCCGAACGACTGCCCAGGTCGTTCCCTTTCCCTGCTGCAGCGTTGGTGCTGCCATGATCTTGCTCTGCTCGCCCTCGTCGCAACCAGTGTCGTCCCTGCACTCACTTTCTACTCTCTCCCTGTCGCGGCATCCCCACTGCTCTGCATCTCTGCTGCGATTGTCTGCAACGCTACCACCATCTTGCTGCCATCCACGCCAAGTCCCACTGCACTTGAGCACAACGCCACATCCTTGTCACCTTGCGCCCAGTATCCCTGCTGCGTCTTCATCATCGAGCCACTGCTACAGCTTTCCTCATTGAGGCCAGCCCTTACATCATCTCTACTACGTTTCTGCTGTTATTTGTCCATTATATCGCTGCACCATCATCGATAATGTTGAAGCCACACGCCACTTGTCTCCAGTGTTAGTGAAAAGAATATACAGCACGAGAACAAGACAAATAAAGAAAAGGCTATTCAGTTGGCTACTGTGTGAAACTTTCAAGCCATCATCTCGCGTCCATTGCTGCAGTATTTGTTACCATCCCTTGCTCTATTTACGCGCCACCTCCCCTGGTCATCCAATACTTTGCCCAGCCACTGCATCCCGTCTTTTGCTGCTATCCTGCACCACCATCACTGCAGTGCTTTCTGTCTGCGCCATTGCTGTCAAAGACACCTTGCTGCCATACATCTTTGATTCTCTTCCCCACCGCTACTGTCATCACTGAACAGCCCTGCATCGCTAGTCGCTACTGCTGTGGAGAGCCACACCATCGCTGCTACTCTATTTTGAGTCATCATTGACGTTGCTGTCCTGTACATCACCATCATCTTCGCATTACTTGCTGCTTGTAACGTGGGTAAGGCTCGAGGAAGGTAAACAAGAAAAGCAAAAAAAAAAAAAAAAAACTGGAAGGTAAGGTTTTTGCCATTAAATGACATGCACTTGTGTAAGAGGTTGTAAAGCCATTAGGATTTTAACTTTAATTACTATTGTTTTATTCATTTAGTTTGTTCAAGTATCTTAAAAGTTTAGTTTATATAATTTATTTAATTACATATTTGTGAAAAATAATAAAGTAGATAATCTAATAGGAATTAGAATATAATATTAAGATAATTGATTTGAAAACTTGACTTGGATAATTAGCATATATAATTAATGTGAATGAAATAATTTTGATTTAGTATTTTGATATTTATGTATTTTGTATTATTATTTGTTTGCTTGTTTATTTTAGAATTAGGATTGAAATAAATTAAGAATAGATTATTGAAAATTATAAAAATATATAAAAATTTAATTATGAAATTAAACATTAAAACAAACTAATAAAATTATTCCGACGATGGAACTCCGAGGGGATTGCGATTGAGTAATACTCTCAGAGATCTTGAGGTGAGGAGATCCTTTCTAAGTCTTACCAGCTTGATGGAAGATTTAAAAAGTCATTTCCGATATTTAAAACTCAAATTTATTAAAAAAATTGAAATAAGAATTAATTAAGATTAATTACAATTAAAGGAATTAATAATCAAATTAGAAATTAAGAGTCATAAAAATTAATATATTTAGAAATAAAATATTTTAAAATAATAATAAATACGACTATAAATAATTTGATGACAGAATTCTAAAGGGACTGCGCTTGAGTAGTACTTTTAGATGTCTTGAGGTGAGGAGGATTCTTTTAAGTCTTGCCAGCTTGATGGAAGATTTAAAAGACATTTCCAAGATTTAATAAATTAACTTAAGAAAATAAAAATTAAATTAGATAAAAGAATAGTAAATTAAAATTAAGTCTATTATAATAAAGAATAAAATCAAATTAATAAATTAGAATTAAAATTAGAAAAGAATTAAAATAAATAGAAATTAAATTAAATTAAATATTTTAATAAAAGTGAGTTATTCCGAGGATGGAATTTAAAGGAAATTGCGCTTGAGTAGTTTCTTTAAAAATTCCTAAGGTGAGAAAGTTTCTTTAAGGTCTTACCAGCTTGATGGAAGGTCTTTAAGAAAACCTTCAATATCAAATAATTCATGTTTATTTAAAAATATAAAAATATATGAAATAATAATTTATGTAAGAAAATAATAATAATAGAATAAAATAAGATAAAATAATAAATAGAAATTCGGGTAGGAGTCTAAATGGGGATTGCATAAAATATTTAAACAATCCGACGACGGAGCCTCTTCAAGAAAGGCGATTGGTCCTACTTGAATACTCTTGAGGTGAGAAAAACTTTTAAGTTGTCCAACCAGCTTGATGGAGGAAACTTAAAAGATTTTTCAATATTTAATCATATCGAAATTAAAGTGAAAGGCAAAATTAGGATAACCTTAGATTATTTGATACCATTTTAGGATGGGCGTTGTGAGGGTGCTAATCCTTTCTCACACGTAACCGTACTCCCAAACTTAGAACTTTTAACGTAGACCAAGCCTTGTCCTTAGTTTGAATAGGTGACCAATCACACCTAGGTTAGAATGGTTGGTGGCGACTCCATAGTTTTGTGTCTAGCTATTAGGTTTTCTTTAAAACTTAATACGTTATGACAATTATGATCATACATAGTATGGCTTTGCACCTCTTGTTGAGTCAGTATGGCATGGTGGTTGTGTAGGCCTTAAAACTCTATAAGCCTTTGATTGGGGGGAAGGGGAGGGGGGCATTACGGTTTTAGTAAAAGATATGCGTATGCACAAATATGGCTAAGTCCCCTCTTCACTTGTTGTTAGCTTTAAATTGATACATATTTTGAAATGACAAGCACTTAATCAAGATTAAATGAATGATCAATATTGTAAATTTGCTTTATCAATTATGATTTTCACAAACCATATTCAGTGCTTTTATCAAATATAAAACCATGATTTAATCGATTATCTTTGTTGGTTTTAATCAATTTAGAAAACATTTTTAATTATTGGTTTAAGTAATTTTCTTATGGAATTGTTTGAATATGTTTTAAGAAAATTACCTGATAAATTTTTGGGCTCAAAATTTTGTTTTCAAAGTCATGTCATAATTAAAAATATTCAAAATTGGCTTAAAAATGTTTTTAATACTTAAAAAGCTTAGAAAAGGCAAACGAACGGTGCAAGGGATAGATGAACAGTGCAAGGGATCCATCCTTACGATGAAGGGATCTATCCCTTATTGGCAAAATACCATTGAACAGTTCAAGGGATTAATCCCCTCGATCCCCTCTTCGCGAAATGTGCCTAATTGCTATTTTTTTGTGAGGGACAATGGGAAAATTAGTTTTAGGCTCCACCAAGCTTCAACAACCATCCAAGGGAGAATAAATAAAAGCTTAGAAGTTCAAAACACTCATAAGACTTCATTCTTCATCTTCTTCAAGCTTCAAATACATTTCAAGTGCTAAAATTTCAACATCTTTTATCATTCTCTTAATCTTTGTATAGCACAAATCTTGTATATGTTCTTTCTAAAGCTTAAAGTGTAATCACCCACCTTCTGAGATGTTATCTTAGATTACAACTCTTGAAAACCCATTCACAAATTGTAAAGGGGAGTGAACCTTTGAGAGCCCAACTTGTAAAGTGAGTTGTGGGTAGAAATTAAGGTTTCTCCTTGTGCCATAAAAGGGAGAGGTTGTAAAGTTTCCTTCTTGAGCCCGAAAAAAGGTGTAAAGTTTCCTCCTTGAGTCCGGAAAAAGGAAAGGTGGAAAGGTTTCTCTTAAACTTACAAAAAAGAGGGTGTAAAGACAAATTCATTAGTGGATTTGGGGAAAATCCTTAGGAGTGTCTTAAGGTAAAGGATATAAGCAAGGTTGCCGAACATCTATAAATTGCTTGCATACGATTCTCTAACCCCTCACTCTTTAATTACTTGTAATTTGATTTTGTCTATTGTATTGTGCATGAGTTGTATGCTAGAATAGCCTAGTGAACTTAAAAAAACTACAATATAGACTAGAGAATTAAGAAGATCGGAAAATCAAACCTAAAGTTAGTTAATAACTAATTCACCCCCTCTCAGTTAGGTAATTGAGCCAACAATTGATATCAGAACTTGGATTTTTGTGTCAAGATTAAACCCCTAAGAGTTAAACGATCCTTAAAATGACTTAATTCACCTTAGAAAACTCTGAAATGATGGCTCTTAATGATGATTTTGAGACTAGCTCACAAACTTTAGAAGAATATTCATCTGATGAGCATCATGATGCATTTAATGAGTTAAGTGATGATATAAATCAATGCATGCAATATATAAGCAAAAGTTAGGTAAACTTAGACAAGAGAATGAAATTTTGGTAGATACTAAGTTAGAGTTGGAGGAGAAGGTAAAAGATCTTAGTTCAAAGAATGAAGTACCAACGAAGGTAAAATTAGAGCTAGAAAAGAAATTAGAAGACATTGAAGATAAAGTAGCAAATCCTAGCTTCTTGACTATTGAGGATGAAAAGGAGAAACCTAGCTCTGGTGAATGTAATGACCACTCTTATGATGATTTATAAAATGCTTTTGATAAGCTAGCTAGTGAATTTGAATGCATGAACTCAAAATACAAGAAAATGATTACACAATTAAAAATGAAAAATGATGGAGTTATTGAATGTTAAGTTAGAATTTCAAAAGAAATTGGAAGAAGCAGACTTAGAGATAAATGAGTTGATGAAAAGAATACAAATTTGCATAACTCATTTTTTAGGTTATATATAGGTCAACAAAAATTAGATCACATGCTTGAGACCTAAAGAGCTTTTTTCGATAAAGATGAGTTAGGATATAATGCAAATAAAAAGGAAACTCATCTTAAGAATTTTCTTATATGCAAGAAGGCTATGCATGATAAGTCACTTACTTGATCACAATGCAGTGGAATAGGCCACTCTTCATAAGCATGCACATTTTGAAAAACCACTTTTAGAGGAAAAGCAATTAGGGTAATATGGATCCCAAAGCATGTCATGAATCCCAATGATGTTGACTTAAAATTAAAATGGATTCCTAAGGGATCAAAATGGTGAACACTAACCCTTATTGACCCAAGTAAGTTTAGGTACCAAAGCATTCTTGAATTTGTTTTGTTGTAGGAGTGTTAGAGCATGGAGTTATAAAGAAATCTTGAAGATTAAATGCTCTAAACACCTACATGGAGTTTGATAATCTTTAAGCATATCTCTTTATGATTTTTTGATTAAGTAGTTCTCACAGGAAACCTAATACATAGTTTTGATCATATACTCTAAATTTTTGTGCAAATGTTTGAAGATTTCTTTTATAAAAGTTCTAAAGATCATTCGACATGATATTTGATAAAATGAACTTGAGCTTATTTTTGATAGGATAGCATTCCTCCTATAACAATGATTATATGTTATTTTGTTTTACTAATGGTTGTTTTTCAGAGCTTGATTGTGCCAATATGGAAGAAGAAATGCTAGAGGATCCACACTTGGCAAGGTTACTTCATTTTAAAGGATTGCTCAAGGTGGACTCAATGAATCATGGCAAAGCACTCTCAAGCAAAGGAGTTTTGTAAGCTTAATTTTTATTTCCTTAAAACTCTTATTTGTTTAAATTCTTTGTGCCTTGATGAAGATATCTAGTTGATAATCTTTGATATAGATTGAATGAAAAGCATGTTAAATGATTTTGTAATGATTTTGTGTTAAATTGGATTGATGTGATTTAAGAAAGCTTGCTATGCATCGATAATATGTTTAATTGCCTCAAATATGCCCAACATGTTAAATGTGTCAAACATGCAAGATGCCATTTTATGAGCATTAATGAAAAATATGCATATTAGAAATTATGGCATAATGTTCACAAATGTGGTTATTTTATGATATATGTGCTTAAAATCTATATGAACATGTTTGTTATGGCATATTTGTGTTTTCAAACTTCTTGGTTTTGCTAAAATATGCATAGCTCTTAAACTAACATTTCATGAGACCAAAATTACATTTTTAGCAAAAATTCTTCCAAAATTGCAAAATTTATGCTCAAATGATTTTTCATCCATGTTTTTCATTCATACAAGTCCAAAATCATGTTATGTATGAGTTCAAACTTTTACTTTGACTTAAAACACACAAAAATGGATTTTTAGCACCTCAAAAGTTGTTTTTTTGCCAAAATTTTGCAGAATTTGATAAGGGATCGATCCTTATCCTTAAGGATTGATCACCCTTGGCTAAAATACAGAAATTCTGTATTCTGGAGTTAAAGGATTGATCCCCTCTTAGGTAAAATGCCTATTTTTTGTTTTGTAAGCTAAATTTGAGAAGGATCTTTCATTTTTTTTGATAATTTCTTTATTCTAAACTTAAATATATTGTTTTAACTAATTCTTGATGATGTTTTAACATGTAAAATCATTTTTCACTAGTATTTGCTTCATTCTCAATAATAAACATCATTTTTCATTGCACTTTCAAGTGTAAAAATCATTTTTCTTATTGAAGATATTCATGAAATGCATAAATCTTGAAATAATCTTGAAATATCTTTTCAATGAATGCTTAAACATAATTTTGAGAATTATTTCAATGATTTGTGTATGCACTTGAGAATTTGGTGAACGTTGTGCTTGATAGACATATTCATTTCTTTGGTTCATCTTAGTCAAGAATGCTTATAGGATTATATCTCATAGCTTGACTCACATATTCCACATTAGGCTTCATGGTAGAATGCTTTGAATGAAATATGAGTAACCAAGGTCAATATGTATGCTTGAATGATAATATGATTAAACTTGACCTTAGTATTTGAATTTGAATATGTGAAATCCCCAATTTCATGTAATTTCATCATGTTTGTAAAGAAGTCAAACTGAAATGATTAAGCAAATATGAGAAGTTTGATGTATGAATGATATATGAAATAAGGAAATTGAATAGTTAAATAGTCAAAGAATTTATTGTGATATCAGAAAAATATTTAGATTATGAGGAAAGAATTAACATCAGAAAATTGAGTAATTAAATGGGCATGAGTCATATGGAAGAGAGAAGACCAATTAATTAATGGTCAAATAGTCAATGAGATGGTTAATGGCTGAGATGATGTGGGATGAGCATGCAATTAATGAAGTAAGCCTTATCATCATCTTCATTCCCTAAAGTTGGCAGCTACCCTAGCCCCTCTCGTTCCCGTCCAATTTCCCCTAAGTTTCCTTCCTATTCACCTTGACAAGCTACCTTGTTCCTCCATCGAATCAACAAGTTCCTTAAACAAAAATTGTTCCTTGCAATAGCTTAAGCCATGCCTTTAATATGAAAGGCTGAATCACGATAATTGAGGAGATCTAAATTTCTGAAATTTTGGTGATTTGCAAAGGTAAGGGATGGAAGTAGCTTTAGTTGATTTTATTGATGGTTTGGAGTTATATAAAGTTGGTAAAGTATATTTATAAAGGTTTGATTTGTCATGATGTTTACAACCTGAAGAAGTAAAGAAAAAGGAAAAGTATTGGTGCAACCAAGCTATTGGATTTTGCTATTTGAGGTAAGGAATTTATGTAACGGACGTAGGGTGACTATGTCCGCATGTTTTAAGATATTTTAAATGTCATTTCGAAAGAAGTATCAGTTGTTTTGAAGTGCAGGAAACAAGATTTTCAGGTTTTACTCCTAGTACCAATTAGGCTAGGAGCAGCTGACTGCCTAGAGACAACCAAAGCATAGATTTTCGAAAACCAAGACAAACCAGTCGACTGCTATATTCCAGTATGCATTCTGTTTCAAAACAGTCGACTGCTATATGAGACAATCGACTGCTAATTGCTAAAAAGCATTCTGTTTCAAAAACAGCCGACTGCCCTTAAGACCAGTCGACTGCCCTATTTTCAGAAGCATTCTATGTCAAAAATAGTCGACTACTCTATGACCAGTCGACTGCCTTTTTCTGGAAAAGCATTCTGTTTCAGAGCCAACTGACTGCTATATAGACCAATCGACTGCCCCATGTGTTTTCAAAAAATAAAAATATCGAAATTTATAAAATAAAATAATTTCGATAAATGAAAATATGAGGCAGCAACCGACTGCCCTATAAGGCCAGTCGACTACCCTATTTGAAAGGAGGTTTCAAAGCCTATTTTAAGGAAAGAATAAATGTTATAGCAAATAGCTATATGACCAATGTTTTGAGACTATGAAGTACTTACTGATTATGCATTTCTGTATATGTTCATGGCTGAGGAGCTCTAGTCCAGCTGTCAGTGCTACAGATGTCACCTGACTAGTGTTCACTGTAGCCACCGACGTTTGGCCGAATTATCTCTGTTATGTATATATTGGCTAGGGGAGGATTCCTGGCTCCTACGGGAGTACGCTACATGATTCAGTGCATAATTCTATTAAATTGCCAATAGTCTCTCTGTTATTTGAATGAATACGATGCATGTTTTGAAAGAAGTATATGATGTATGTTTTTGAAGAAAGAAGATGATGCATGTTTTAAAGAAAGTATATGATGTATGTTTGCATATGCTATTTGAAAGAAGTATGTGATTTACTTGATTTACAAGCATATGCTATTATGAAGAACTTTTATATGTTTGATGAAAGTATATGAATATGCTTTATAATGATTTTACATGACATTATAGAGCCAAGCAGGAAAACTGCATATAGAGGCATAGTAAACTCTTTTATATATATTTCTTACTGAGCGTAAACTCACCCTTTTACTAATATTTTTCATACAGATTATCTGAAGTGAACCCCGCTCCAAATAGAGGAGCTTGCTTTTGAAGTATCCTAGTCTACCTTCAAGATATGCTTTCTGATAATAGTTGAAGGTATACTTCTAAAATTATATAAGTCAGACAGGACTATAGTACATTGATGTATATGAGGTTTGGGGATTTAGGTCATGTAAGATATGTAAGATCTTGTGGAAAGGAATGATATGTATATATATCATTACTATGTTTTAATTAATGTCAAATTATTTATGATGAACTATTAAATATTAAGTTCAAGAAGAAGAATGAATGACATTGATGAACGAGTCTAATCAAGTCGTATAAGATAAGGAAAAAGTTAGATAGTAAGATGTAGTGACTGGGATGTCACAGATTTGTATTAGAGCAATTAGATTGATTTTGTCAATGTCAATAAGCTAGAATTGGAGTGAATCTCCAATGTACTATACTTGTCTGAATCCCTATGTGTAGTATAACTGTTTATAGTTATACTAAATAGCTCAATTTTGTGATTATATCGACAGAATGAGCTCACGTAGAAGAGGTACTAGTAGAGGAAGAGGAAGGGGTCGAGTAGAACAGCCCCCAGTACAGTCTCCTCCTTCATCTCTACCTCATAGCCCGAACACTAGGCTAGCCAAAATGGAGAAGCATATGGAAAATATGGCCACGATGTTCACGCAGTTTATGTCGAATTTTCCAAATGTGGCCACAAGTGCACCATCAGTTACTCCTACTGTACAGCCCCTACCAGCACAAATAGAGTTACCCCCACCAGTTCTAGCTACTGAAAGGCGGGATCCTAAGGCGTATTGCAGTGTGACCTTGATTAAAGAATTTAAGAAGCTAGATCCGTCTAAGTTTAAGGGGGATAGAGATTTGTTGGCCGTAAAGAATTGGATGAAGGCGGTCATAAAATCTTTTGAATACATGACATGCTCCGAAAGGGAGAAGGTGGGCTTGGCTGCTTATTTATTAGTGGATGATGCCGAGTATTGGTGGCAGGCCACTCGGACCATTTTGGAGGCCTGCTATACTGAGGTTACGTGTGATAGATCTATAGAAGCTTTTAATGAACAGTACATCCTACGCACTGATCAGAATAGATTGAAGATTGAGTTTTTGAATTTGACTCAAGGAACGATGTTAGTAAATCAATATGAATCGAAGTTTATTACCTTGAGCAGATTTGATCCAAAGGTCCTAAGGAATGAAGGACATAAGATTTACAGGTTTATAGAGGGATTGAAGTCCTCTATCAGATCCAAACTGTATCCTATGGATATCACCACGTATGGAGAGGCAGTCCATAACGCTCAGTTGTGTGAGCAAGACTATGAGCTACACCATGTCAATTTCCGAGCTAAGAGTAAAGGCAAAGAACCAATGAAGCGAAAGTTAGATGAGAAAGCCTCGAGTGATAGATATCCACCTAAGAGAAGTAGACGATATGAAGGAGTTTCGATAGGTAAGCAATTAAATCACGAGAACATGATCTCTATTTTAATTTAATGGTTATATGGAATTATATTAAAATTGGAGTTATGATGATTATGGTACAGGGACTCCTAAAGCTACCGAGATTAAGATAAGTGATGAGAGATCCCGACATCCAGCTGATAGTACTGCTAGCTCACCGAAGAGTACGATGCAAAGATGTGAGCAATGCGGGAAGTTTCATGAATCGCAACCATGCTGGTTACCAAGTGGCGCTTTTTTTAGGTGTGGTGAACAAGGACACATGATTAGAGATTGTCCCAAGAGGAATTTGAGGGCATTTGAGGAATCAGAGAAGACACCTCAACCACGGCCTAAAGCCACAGCTGCTGAGAAGGGAAAGATGGTAATGACTCAAGGACGGGTGTTTGCCATCAATGAAGAGTCTGTCGATGCCTCATCCAAAGTGATCAAAGGTAAGATTTATCTGTTTGATATAAGTGTTACTGCATTATTTGATCCAGGCTCCACGCACTCTTTTGTGTCTCCTGTGATTGCTATGAGAATACCTACTGAGCCTGAGCCTTTAGGACTATTATTGCAAATAAGCACCCCATTTAAGGAATCCCAAATGACGGATATAGTGTATCATAATTGTAAGCTACGGGTAGGAGAAAGAGAATCAATAGCTGACCTAATCCTACTAAATATGTATAGGTTTGATGTTATTTTGGGTATGGATTGGTAAGCTAAGAATCATGTGATACTAAATTGTTATGCTAAAAGTGTAATCTTTTCTTCTCCCGTTAGCTATGTTGTAAATTTTAGAGATGTTTAATGCTCAAGTGTGTTTATTACTTGATTTGATTTCAAATGAAAGTAATGGGAAATATGTATTGTCATGTGAAGGATTTATAGCTTATGTGGAGGACGTGGGAAAGAAACGTCCCGGACTCCATAAGATTCCTGTAATCGAGGATTTTCTCGAGGTATTTCTAGATGATCTTCAGGACTTCCTCCAGGTGGGGAAGTAGAGTTTACGATCGATTTCGTGCCAGGGACTGAGCCTATTTCGAGATCTCCTTATCGGATGGCATTAGTGGAATTGGAAGAACTTAAGAAGTAGCTTCAGGAGTTATTAGACAAGGGATTCATACGACCCAGCGTATCCCCTTGGGGTGCTCTTATGCTATTTGTCTAGAAGAAGGATGGCAACATGAGGTTGTGTATAGATTATAGATGGTTGAATAAGGTAATGATTAAGAACAAGTATCCACTTCCCAGGATTGACGACCTCTTTGATCAGCTCAATGGTGCACAAGTCTTTTCCAAGATAGACTTGAGGTCGGGATATCATAAATTGAAGATTAGAAGTGAAGATATCCCTAAGACTGCATTCAAAACACGGTATGGCCATTATGAATTTTTGGTGATGCCGTTTGGTTTAACCAATACACCCGCAGCATTCATGAACTTGATGAATGATGTATTCAAATAGTACTTAGACTAGTTTGTCATCGACCAGTTTGTGATTGTCTTTATCGATGACATATTGGTGTATTCGAGGTCTTGGGAAGAGCATGAGCAGCAATTGAGGATAGTTCTGCAAACCCTCAGAGATCGAGGACTGTATGCCAAGCTAAGTAAGTGTGATTTCTAGCTAGATCATATCACCTTTTTGGGTCATATAATCAATAAAGATGGAGTTTTGGTCGATCCATCGAAGATTGAAGCGATGGTTTAATAGGAAAGGCCGAAAATGGTGATGGAGATTAGGAGTTTCTTGGATCTAGCTGGCTACTATCGAAGATTTGTAAAGGGTTTCTCGAAGTTAACTTCTCCATTAATGCGCTTAACGCATAAAGAGGTGAAGTATGAATAGGATGATGCCTGTGAATGAAGCTTCCAAGAGTTGAAGCACAGACTGACGACTGCACCTATCCTCACCATTCCTAGTGGTTCTGGTGGATTTACAATGTATAAAGATGCCTCAGGACAAGGTTTGGGATGTGTGCTAATGCAGCATGGTAAGGTAGTAGCATATGGTTCTCGTCAATTAAAGGACCATGAGAAGAACTACCCGACTCATGATTTAGAGTTAGCTGTAGTAGTGTTTGCTTTGAAGATATGGAGGCATTACTTATATGGTGAGAAATTTCAGATTTTTACGGATCATAAAAGTCTGAAATATTTGTTCTTTCAGAAGGAGTTGAATATGAGACTAAGAAGATGGCTTGAGCTTCTAAAGGATTATGATTGTGAGATCTTGTACCACTCGGGAAAAGCCAATGTGGTGGCGGATGCTCTGAGCTGAAAACATGGGGGTATGGTGTCCTATATGATGATAAGGGAGCATGAATTACTTGAGCAGTTTGCAAGCCTCGATTTAAATGTTATGCATTATGAGCAATTCGGGATAATAGCTAGTTTGAGAATTGAGCCAGAGTTAATAGACAAAATTCGGATTGCTCAAAGGGAAGATGATCAATGTATTGAGGCTATAAATGGGGTCCAATCAGGTATGCCATCAGAGTTTGGTATTGGCAGTGATGGGATCTTGAGGTTTAAGGATCGTATATCTGTTCCTAATGATAAAGAGTTGAGGAAATTGATTTTGACAGAAGCACATGCCACTAGATACACGTTGCATCCAGGAAATACGAAGATGTATCACAATCTTCACAAGGTGTATTGGTGGACTGGCATGAAAAGAGACATATCTGAGTTTATGGAAAAGTGTCTCACGTGCCAGCAAGTTAAGGTAGAGCATCAACGACTAGCAGGATTGTTACATCCTCTAGTTATACCTATGTGGAAGTGGGAACACATTACGATGGATTTTGTTATGGGATTTCCCAGGACCAAGAACAGTCATGACGGTATTTGGGTAATTGTGGACAGATTGACTAAGTCAGGTCACTTCCTACCTATGAAGTCTACGGATACACTTAGTACTTTGGCAGACTTGTATGTACGAGAAGTTGTCAGACTACATGGTGTTCTAGTGAGCATTACGTCTGATAGAGATTGCAGGTTTACCTCTCATTTTTGGGAGCAATTTCAGGAAGCCATGGGATCTAAGTTGAATTTTAGCACAGCTTTTCATCCGTAGACTGATGGTCAGTCCGAGCGCACCATTTAGACGCTTAAGGATATGTTGAGAGCTTGTGCTATGGATTTTAAAGGCTCATGGGACGAACATCTGCCATTGGCTGAGTTTGCTTATAATAATAGCTATCATGCAAGTATCGGGATGGCACCATATGAAGCTTTATATGGAAGAAGGTATCGATCTCCGATTGGGTGGGAAGAAGTGGGTGAACGTAAGTTGTTTGCTCCAGATCTAGTCAAGCAAGCTTCTGAAGATATTAAGCTGATTTGTCAAAAGCTCAAGACAGCTCAGAGTCAACAAAAGAGTTATGCAGATTTTCGACGGAGACCACTTGAGTTCTTGGTTGGAAAGTTTGTGTTTTTGAAAGTTTCTCCATCCAAAGGGATAATGAGATTTGGCCGAAGAGATAAGTTGAGTCCTTGTTATATCGGTCCAATTGAGGTCTTAGATCGAGTTGGAGATGTCGCCTACAGGTTGGCACTACCTCCGAAGCTATCGGGAGTGCATAATGTGTTTCATGTGTCGATGCTTCAGAAGTATAATTCGAATCCATCTCATGTCATAGAATATGAACCCTTGGAGATTCGAGAAGACATGAGTTATGTGGAGAAACCAGTTCGGATTTTGGATAGAAAAGAGAAGGTTTTGAGGTTTAAGACGATCCCGTTAGTGAAAGTTCTCTGGCAATACCACACTATGGAAGAAGCTACATGAGAGCTAGAGAGCTTGATGAAAGAGAAGTATCCGGAACTGTTTAAGACATGACTTGATTTGAATTTGGAGGACCAAATTCTCTAAGGTGGGGAGAATGTGAAATCCCCAATTTCATGTAATTTCATCATGTTTGTAAAGAAATCAAACTAAAATGATTAAGCAAATATGAGAAGTTTGATGTATGAATGATGTATGGAACTTGAGAAGAAATAAGGAAATTGAATAGTTAAATAGTCAAAGAATTTATTGTGAAATCAGGAAAATATTTAGAGTATGAGGAAAGAATTAATATCAGAAAATTGAGTAATTAAATGGGCGTGAGTCATATGGAAGAGAGAAGACCAATTAATTAATGGTCAAATAGTCAATGAGATGGTTAATGGCTGAGATGATGTGGGATGAGCATGCAATTAATGAAGTAAGCCTTGTCATCATCTTCATTCCACAAAGTCGGCAGCTACCCCAGCCCTTCTCGTTCCCATCCAATTTCCCTTAAGTTTCCTTCCTACTCACCTTGACAAACTACCTTGTTCCTCCATCGAATCAACAAGTTCCTTAAACGAAAATTGTTCCTTGTCAATAGCTTAAGTTATGCCTTTAATATGAAAGGCTGAATCACAGTGATTGAGGAGATCTAAATTTTTGAAATTTTGGTGATTTGCAAAGGTAAGGGATGGAAGTAGCTTTAGTTGATTTTATTGATGGTTTAGAGTTGTATAGAGTTGGTAAAGTATATTTATAAAAATTTGATTTGTAATGATGTTTACAGCTCGAAGTAAAGAAAAAGAAAAAGTGTTAGTGCAACCAAGCTATTGGATTTTGCTATTTGAGGTAAGGAATTTATGTAACAGACGTAGGGTTACTATGTCTGCATGTTTTAAGATATTTTAAATGTCATTTGGAAAGAAGTATCAGCTGTTTTGAAGTGCAGGAAACAAGATTTTCGGGTTTTACTACTAGTACCAATTAGGCTAGGAGCAGCCGACTGCCTTAAGTAGCAGCCGACCGCCTAGAGACAACTAAAGCGTAGATTTTTGAAAACTGAGACAAACCAATTGACTACTATACAAGCTAGTCGACTGCTATTTTCAGTATGCATTCTGTTTCAAAATAGTCGACTGCTATATGAGACAATTGACTGCCAATTGCTAAAAAGCATTCTGTTTCAAAAACAGTCGACTGCCCATAAGACCAGTCGACTGCCCTATTTTCAGAAGCATTCTGTTTCAAAAATAGTCGACTGTTATATGACCAGTCGACTGCCTTTTTCTCAAAAAGCATTCTGTTTCAAAACCAGCCGACTACTATATGGACCAGTCGACTGCCCCATGTGTTTTCAGAAAATAAAAATATCGAAATTTATAAAAGAAAATAATTTCGATAAATGAAAATATGAGACAGCAGTCAACTACCCTAATGTCAGTCGACTGCCCTGCTTGAAAGGAGGTTTCAGAGCCTATTTTAGGGAAAGTATAAATGTCATAGCAAATAGCTATATGACCAATATTTTGAGACTATGAAGTACTTACTAATTATGCACTTCTGTATATGTTCATGGCTAAGGAGCTCTAGTTCAGCCCTCAATGCTACAGATGTCACCTGACTAGTGTTCATTGTAGCCACCGACATTTGGCCAAATTGTCTCTGTTATGTATATATTGGCTAGGGGAGGATTCCTGGCTCCTACGAGAGTACGCCACATGATTCAGTGCATAATTCTGTTAAATTGCCAATAGTCTCTTTGTTATTTGAAAGAATACGATGCATGTTTTGAAAGAAGTATATGATGTATGTTTTTGAAGAAAGAAGGTGATGCATGTTTTAAAGAAAGTATATGATGTATGTTTGCATATGCTATTTGAAAGAAGTATGTGATTTACTTGATTTACAAGCATATGCTATTATAAAGAACTTTTATATGTTTGATGAAAATATACGAATATGCTTTAGAATGATTTTATATGACATTATTGTAAAGACTGCGAAACTTTGTACTATACTAGTGCATAAATAAAAGACATAGGATAAGCTAGCTCTGAGATGCACAACGTAATTGTTATTATTTCAAGTAATGAGAATGAAATTCAAGTTTAGTGAGCTTAGCAAATAAATGATTGATACCTTGGTGTAAATTAAAAATTTTATAAATAAGTTCAAGGGATATGTAAGAGCTAATAGATACATATATTCTACAATATATATGTTAATTGCTTTAATAAAACAAAGGACACAAGTATACTAAGGGAAATGTAGTATACATGAACAATTAAAATAATTAAGATAAAGTAAGTAAAGAATATATATATATATATATACATATTAAGTATTAAATATGTAAATATATATAAATAAATTTTAAAATAAAAGAGGAATATATATATATATATATATATATACCCATACCTCTACAAAATAAATAAATAAAATATAGTTGACATGAAAATAAGTGTATATATATATGTAGATATATATATAGATGTGTATAAATCCTATATTTAACACTTGAAATATAAGTACATATACCTATTTTATGTATAAAATACAATAAAATAAAATAAATGTGTTTAGTAGAGTTTGATGGGACTTTCTCCCATCAAACCCCACTAAACAAATCACCTTTGATTACCACCCGTAGCTTATTGAGGAAGCTATTAGCAAGTCTGAAAAAAAAAACAAAAAGAAGGCAGAAGAGTGCCTCGGTGAAGGACAAAAAAATAATAATATAATAAAATCAAGAAAAGAAAATAAGGAAATTGAGAAAGAGAGGCACGAGAAAGAGCTGAAAGATGGAACCAAAATAATAAATAAATAAAACAAACAGAAAAGAGGCAGAAGGGTGCCTCAGTTAAACACAAAAGAATCGAAAATAAAAAGAAATGAAAAGCAAAGGAAAGGAAATTTAGGGAGAGTGTGTCGAAAGGAAAGAAAGATAGATAAGCTGGCCTGATCAGAAAGTGTAATGGAGGAGAGGTTTTCTACAGCTAGCCGGAAAGAAAAAGAATAAGGGAATGAGGGAGAGCGTGAGAGAGCATTAAAGGCAGCAGGAAAATGACGCGAGACAGGGAGAAAGAAGGCCAAGAAGATTTTGGTCAAAGTAAGATTTGTCCAAAAATTTATGGTTTTGATTTGCTTTAAGGTTGTGTTCCTAGTGTATTCAAGTTGTAGAAAAAGATTATGGCATTAGATTTACCTAAAAATGGTTGAATAAAAATGTGCCATATTTATGGGTTTTGGCCAGCCATGGTTCATGATGAATGCATGCATTTTGTTGCATGAAATTGGTAGGAAATGAATGCTAGAAAAGGTTTAAGTAACATAGAAACAATAGTTTGAAGAAAGGGCAATCAAATGACTATGAAGTGTGGAGAGCGATAGTTAATGGTCCCAAAATTCAAATGAAGAAAGTAGATGGAAAGGATGTCCCTAAGAGTGAGGATAAGTGGGACTCAAATGATATAAGATTGGCACAATTGAATGCCAAGGCTATGTGCATTAGGTCCAAGTGAATACAATAGACTCTCTCTATGTGAGAATGCTAAACAAATATGAGACAAATTGGCCATTACACATGAAGGAACCAATCAAGTTAGTGAAACCAAAGTAAGAAGCTCATACATGACTATGAGCTTTTTAGGATGAAAGAAAATGAGTCCATGAGTGAAATGTTCACTACGTTTAATGACATAATCAATGGACTTAAGGCTTTAGGCAAGACCTATTCCAATGTAGAAATGGTTAAGAAAATTTTGAATAGCTTGCCAAAATCTTGGAAGGCAAAGGTAACCACAATAGAAGAGTCTAAGGATCCTAATACCTTGTTTCTAGATGAGCTTATGGGCTCCTTACTCACATATGAAATGAAATTAAAAAGAAATGAAGTGCTTTCAAAGAAAGTAGGGGTAGCTCTTAAATCATCCACTCATGAGAACATTGGAGAAGATAGTGATGAAAGTGGAAATGAGGAAGAAAAGGAAATGGCAATGTTTGCCAAAAGATTCAATAGATTTGTGAGAATGAAGGAGAGAGAGAATGTAGGAGACATCAAAGAAGAGGGGTAATAAGAGGAGAGTTAAGTAGGAAAAAAAACCTCTTAGTGTGCTATGAGTGTAATGAACCAGGGCACACTAGATTAGATTGCCCCTTACTTAGGAAGGAAAAGGATAGGAAGCCTAAGAAGAAAGCATTTGTGGTTAAATGGAGCGATAGTGATAGCTTCGATGGGGAAAACATAGATGATGAGGTAGCCTACTCATGCTTTATGGCTATTAATGATGATAAGGGTAGTTCTAGTTCTAGTGAAGATAACACTTATACATTTGATGAATTACAAAATGCCTTTAATGAACTAGCAAATGAATTTCAATGCATGAATTCTAAATATAAGAAAATCATTGCTAAATTAAAAATAAAAAATGAAATATTATTAAATGTTAAGCTAGAATTAGAAAAGAAATTAGAAGAAGCAAACTTAGAGATAAATGAGTTGAATGAAAAGAATATAAATATGCATAACTCATTTTCTAGGTTTTATATGAGTCAACAAAAATTAGATCACATGCTTGAGACCCAAAGAGCTGTTTTCGACAAAGATGGGCTAGGATATAATGCAATCCATAAAGAAACTCATATAAAGAATTTCCTTGTGAGCAAAAATACTATACATGATTTATCTCTTACATGCTCACTTTGCAATAGGATTGGCCACTCTTCACAAGCATGCACATATAGAAAAACTACATTTAGAGGAACAGTAGTTAGAAAAATGTGGGTGCCAAAGTATGTTGTAAATAATGATGAATTGAGTTTGAAATGGATCCCTAAAGGATCTAAAATTTTGAACACTAACTCTCAAGGACCCAAGAAAATTTGGGTACCAAAGCATGCTTGAAATTGTTTGGTGTAGGAGTGTTAGAGCATGGAGTTACAAATAAACAATGGAGTTCAAATGCTCTACACACCTTCATAGAGTTTGCTTATGCCAATGAGAAAAAGGAAAAGCTTGAGAATCCAGCCTTGGCAAGGTCACAAAAATTATTCAAAAGATAGCTCAAGGTGGACTCAACAAATCAAGGCAAAGTATTCTTAAGCAAAGGAGTTTTGTAAGCTTAAATTCTAGCTTCTCAAAACTCATATTTGTTAAAATTATTTGTTTGATTTAATGAGGCATTTTGTTGATGATTTTTGATGCATTGAATGAAAAGCATGTTTAATGATTTTAAAATGATATTGTGTGATTTAAGCAGGAATGAGATGTGTTGATAATATATTTATTTGCTGCAAAAATGTCAAATATGTCATTCATGCAAAATGTCATGTCATGAATATCAATAAGAAATATGCATATGAAAATTATAGCATAATGTTCACAAATGTGGTGATTTGATGATATGTGCTTAAAATTTATGTGAACATGTTTGTTTTGACATATTTGTGTTTTCCAATGCCTTGGTTTTGACAAAATATGCATAACTCTTAAAATGACCTCTTTTGAGACCAAAAATGCATTTTATGGTGCAAATTCTTCCAAAATTGTAAAATCTATTGTTAAATGATTTTTCATCCATATTTTTCATTCATACAAGTCCAAAATCATGTTACATAAATGTTTAAACTTTTACTTGGACTAAAACTACTCAAAAACGAAGTTTTGGCACCTCAAAAGTTGAATTTTATGTTAAAATTCTGCAGAAATTGGATAAGGGATCGATCCCTTCACATGCAGGATTAATCCCCTTTGGCAAAATGCAGAAAATGGCATTCTAGAAATAAGGGATCGATCCCTCCTCTAAGGATCGATCCTCCCAAGGCAAAATGGCTTCCCTGCACATTTTAAAACGAAATTTAGGAGGATCTTTTGTTATTTTCACACTTTCTTTCATCTAAGCTTAAAATTCATTGGTTTAAACTTTTTTTTGATGATCTTTTAATACGAAAAATCAATTTTCATTGGTATCATGCCTCAACTTCAACAATTGGTATTATTTTCAACAATCAATATCATTCTCATTGAACTTACAAGTGTAAAATCATTTTTCTTGTTGAAGACATTCATGAATTGCATAAAATCTTGAAATAATCTTGAAATATATTTTCAATGAATGCTTAAACATTATTTTAAGAATTATTTCAATGATTTGTGTATATATTAGAAAATTTGATGAACTAGTAATTGATAAGTATATTAATTTTCTTTGTTCATCTTAGTCAAGCATGCTTAGAAGACTTTATCTCATAGCTTGACTTACCTATTTCACACTAGGCTTCATGATAACTATACAACTAGTAGAATATGAATAATTAAAGGTCAATATATATGCTTGAATGATAAAATGATCAAAACTTGACCTTAAGGATTGAATTCAAATATGACTTAGGTAAATATAATGTTTGAGATGCCTAACACATTACCTAGAGTCATAACTGTCCTTGGCCTATAATTTGTGTTGATAAATGGATCTTAAATGTTCAAATGCATGAAAATGTATCATCCATGAACTTAAATTTTTCTTATGGCCAAATTTTTAAAGAACTTAGGATTTAATGACAACATCAACATTCAAGAATAAATGCAAACTTGAACAAATACGCTTTGATTGATATCCATGCATTGAATCTTGATTGTTTTGATGTTGAACTTGCATATTTGCTTAAGTTGAATCAATGATCATGTCTATGAGATGAAAATATTAGTTTTTTATGAAATTATACATGACTTCACTCATAGATTGAAAATCTTAATGATAAAACACATTTTAGCTTGATAATATTGATTCACTTAGGTCAAGCCATTTTAGTTAAAATAGCATATACCCTCTAGAACCTTATATGATGATAACATTTAGGGATATGGCTATTAAAATGATTAAGACGAAAATATTGAACTCTTCCTTGCTCATAATTGGTTAAGATCTTGAATGGAAAATTGAGAATAGGATTCTTTAGTCTTATGGAAGAAAATGTGTGCAATTGAATGACATGAACCTTTAAATCTTCCATATAATTAGAGTTGTGCTTATGAATATGGATTAACATTTTATGATAGTATGTTAATGTCTAATTAATCCATATGCATTATTGATGATGTGTGTGACTGTGCTCTTGCATGTTTAATTTGATTATTCTCTTGAATGAACATATCACACATAACAATTAACATCATACAAAATGGCTAAGTCAACCATTGATAACAATTGGTATGAGCTTTAAATTGATAATTTTTCTCATGCTCTTTAGATTGAAATGACAAATAGGGAAGAATTAATATAAGACACTATTGTGCTAGAATTTGTGGTTAATTGATGTATGATTTAATTCTATGCACACTCTTTCTTGAAAATGATTTATGAGCTCATGCATATGATATGTCATCTAATTTTAGCTCATAATCATGATGTATTGCCATGCACCTTAGTTGGACCTTAGAGAACAATTGATATAGTTAGGTGCTTAATAGAATTGAAATAAGCAAGTTATAAGACTTAGTAGATAATTTATAAACAACTTGCTTCATTATTTACCAATTGGGAACTTCTTGCAAAATTATTTATAAACAATTGGTATAGAATCTTCGCAATGTCCTTTGCATGCACAAACATTTCATACTCTTTATGGACATTGACTTATTTATTTGTGATATGAGTCTCATGTAGTAACATATTTCTTGGTGGATGGAGCATATTTATCTATTCTCACATAGCCATAATTTTAGGCGAGCATAATTTTTATTTTTCTTTCTTTTTGCTATGACAAAAAGGGGGAGAAATAATGGGGGTTTGAAAACCATGCTTTGAAAACTATGCTTATATTAAGGGGGAGCTTTACAAAATCATGCTTTATTTAAGGGGGAGTATTTCTTTAAAGGATTTTCAAAACAAATTTACCTTAAGTTTTGTCATATCAAAAAGAGGGAGATTGTTAGCTTTAAATTGACATATGTATTTTGAAATAACAAAAACTTAAGTAATATTAAGTGTTTGATTCTATAATGTAAATTTGCTTTACCAATCATATGATTCTCTCAAACCACTTTAAGTCTACACATCAAAGTTCAAGACCATGATTTAATTGCATATTCGTATTGGTCTTAACATTTTACAAAATGATTTTGAATATCTTTATTAAGTAATTTTCTCAAGAACATATTAAACACAACTTTAGAAAATTACTTAACAAGTTTTTTTTTACACTAAGTCTTTAGTTGAGAAAGTCAAGAAAAACTCCCACAAAATTCTAAAATGTTTTGGGATGAATTAAAATCAAAGTTCACATCATTTCTAACCCAAATTAGCCTAGAAAAGTGCAGGAAAAGCATGAGGGTTCGATCTCCCATGTTGAGGGATCAATCCACAAATGGTAGAATGCTCCCAGGAAGCAAAAAGGAAGCATGGGATCGATCCCTTAAGGGAAGGGATCGATCCTTTATTGGTAGAATGCTTTGAAGGCATGGAATGAAGCATAGAATCTATCCCCTAGGGCATAGGATCAATCCCTTAACACGTGAAAAGCCTCCAACGGCTAGTTTCTATGAGATACAATGGTAACTTTCGTTTTTGGCTCCACCCAACATCAAGAATACATCCAAGGGACTATGAATAGAGGCTTGGAAGCTCAAGAAACTAGTGAGAGCAGCCAAGACATATCATTCTTCAATTTCTTCATCTTCTCCAAGCATTTCAAAGATTACAAGAGCTAAAATTCAATATCTTCTATCATTCTCATCTTCCTTGTATAAACTAGCACAAATATTGTATAGGCTTTTCTTTGTGCTTAATCTTTGTAATCATTTGCCTACCTAGAGGTATCCCCTTGATTACACCCATTGTAAACCCAATCATATCTTGTAAAGAGGGAGGTTTCTCTTAAGCCTTGAAAAAGATGGAGGTTTCTCTTGAGCCTTGAAAAAGAGGGAGGCTACTCTTGAGCCTACAAAAAGGAGGGATTGTAAAAGACAAATTCAAGTTAGTGAATTTGGGGAAAATCCTTGGGAGCATCTCAAGGTAGAGGACGTAGGCAAGGTTGCCGAACCTCTATAAATCACTTGTGTACATTTTTCTTTCCCTTCTCTTTTTACTTACTTACAAATATATTGTGTTTGTTGTATTGAATTTGGATTGCATGCTTGCATAGCCTAGAGAACTTAGAAAACATTAATATAGGCTAGTGAATTTAGAAGAACCGAAAAACGAACTTAAGGTTAGCTAGAAACCGATTCAGCCCCCCTCTCGGCATTGTTAGAGAACCAACAATTTCTTTGCTATATCCTTACCTTGAGGGATCGAGAAATTGTGTTGCATTGATCTTGAAATTGGAATGATAATGCATGTTTGCTTGGCAAAATATGTGAAAGATTCTTATGTTATTTAGGAAAATGAAAGAAAATGAAACTTATGGATGAATAAAAAATGGAGATCAAGAAAAAACCAATGAATAAGAAAGAATGAATGATGAGGTCTTAGTAAAGATTTTAATGAGCAAATGAATGACTAGATAGAGAGGAAAGTAAAAAGAAGAAACAAGGGATAAGATAAGATAAGATAAAGAAGGCATGAAGACAAGAGTTTCATTAGGAAAGAAAAATGGAAGAAGGAAAATGAGAAAAGAAATAGGAAATATAAGGATAGGATGACAGATGAAAAGAGAAGAATGCATGAGATGGATTGATAAAGAATAACCTTGTTGTCACAATTAAGGTTGAAATATTTTTCGAAGAAAACATTTCCTGGATAGAATAGATTGCATGAATAACATTGCATGGATAGACTAGATTGCATGAATGATATTGCATGAATAGAATAGTTTGCATGAATAACATTGTATGGATAGACTAAAACGCATGAATGAAATTGCATGAATAAGATAAATTGCATAAAATCTCAACAAAAAAAAATTGGACATGAAAAGAAGTTTTGGAGGGATTTCCCAAAATTTCAAAATTTGACAAGAATTAGAGTTTTTAAGGGTTTCCTAAAATTCCGAATTCTGATAAGACAAAAAATTTTAGAGGGGTTTCTTAAAATTTCAAAATTAGACAAGAAAAGAAGTTTTGGAAGGGTTTCCCAAAATTTCAAAATTTGACAAGAAAAAGAATTTTATAGGGGTTTCCCAAAATTTCAAAATTTGACAAGAAAAAGAATTTTAGTAAGGGTTTTCTAAAATTTCAAATTTTGACAAGATAAGAAATTTTAGAAAGATTTCCTAAAATTTCAAAATTAGAAAGAAAAGGAAGTTTTGGAGAGGTTTCCCAAAATTTAAAAATTTGACGAGGTTTTAGAGGGGCTTTCTAAAACTTTAAAATTAGACAAAAAAAGGAAGTTTTGGAGTGGTTTTCCAAAATTTCAGGACTTAAAAAAAATAAATGATTTTAAAGTTTGATTGCCTTTCTATTTAGACGGAGCTTTTTGAAAAAAAATTAAAAAAACAAAAAAACAAAGTTAGGCAAAATAGGTGTCTATGTCTTTGTGCAATTACTATTTCACATCAAATGCACAAAGAAGGGCAGCAATAGACACCATATTTTGTCCGGGGTCTTAACTTGTAAAAATAATTAATTGGGCTAGGTGACATAGTATTTTTAACTTAATTTAACAACTTAATTAGGATAATTATTTAATATAAGAATTAGGCTAAATATTAGAACTAAGTTAGAACTAAACTAGGATTTTTTTAATTAGAATTAACATTAAAGTTTGGAATAAATAATAGTAAAATAATAAAATAAGATTAATTTTAGGATAGGATAATTAGATTATTAGATTTTTAGGATAATTATTTGAATTAGGATTAATTAATTAATTAATTAATTAATTAGGAGAGTTATCATTAGATTAAATTTAGACTAGTAGAGTTATGTTAAAATTAGTCTAGGAATTAAGTTGATAAAGAAAAAAAAAGGATAATTGATAGAAAGTAGAGTTGTATTAGGACATAGTTAAATTTTTTACTAAAAAAAGAGCTAAAACCCCATAATTGAGAAGAGGAAGAATCGTCTGTTGCATCAAACCATCAGCCAGCTTATTCATCGTGACCACCGTCCAGCCTTCACCATAGCCTTATAACAACAAAACCAGCCTTCCACCAATTCACTTTAAGACTGAACAACCACCATCACCTTAGAACCAGCCCCTATTTTTGCTGCAGACCTGAAGTACCCTGTTCCAAGCTATAAAACTACTAAGCTACACCTCCTCGGTCTGCTATAAGCCTCCCTATTTAGTTGCCCGACAGTTGATGCCTTGTGTGCCATCATTAGCCACCCTCCACCCAATCTACAAACCGCACCAGCCAGCCTTCATTGTCCCAGTTTCACGTTACAGCCAGGTCACCACCGGAACCGCTTCTTTACCTTCTTCCTCTCCAAACAGCTGCTGCATCGTGCCTCTGTTTTGGTTATCATCTTCATCCGATTGCTTCCAGCTGCGTTTCTATCCAGCCAACGTCGTTGCACAGCTATTCGATTCCCAGCTACTGTGTACGTCGACACACCATTCCTCCCCTGCAGAGTCGCTGTTTGAAACTCCTTGTCGCTAAATCTGTTGCTTGTGTGCACCCTGTCTTGCCTTGGTCATCACCGCTGCATCTAGTTGCTGTTCTGCTCTTCACCGCTTGCGACTTTTTGCTGCTTGTTGCAGCATTAAAACCAGGCCTAAAGGACAAGAAAATAAAGAAACAAGAAAAGAAAGGAAGCAAGTGAATCCGTTTACCAAGTTTATATTTTTATTTTGTTTAATTAATCTTGATTTAATAAAGAGGCTAACAATAGGATTAGAAAATAATTAAAATTTTGATTAATAATTCATATGAGATAAATAGTTTGCTATGTTAATAGTTACTTGCATGATTAATTAATTTGAGCATTTATATGTTAACTTAAATTAGTATTTAATAATTTAGTAACTTTAATGTGTATGTTACTTTGATAATAGTTTGTATGTCAATTTAATTTAATAACTACTTGTATGATATTTTAATATGATAATTAATTTGAGTTAATAAATTGTTTGTAAAATATTAATTTGTATATTTGTGCTACTTGATTTGTTATATGATGATAGTATAGCACATTGACTTAGTTTGCACGTATAATTAAGATTTAACGATTTTGTATGATTTAGATAATTTATAGGATAGGATTTTAGAATCTTAATTTTAGAAAATATGACTCTCTAAGAAAATATATTGAATATTCTAAGGTTATAAAAAAATATATGAATAATAAAAATATATAATTAAAAGCAAATAAATGAGAAAAAAATTAAGAAGATGAATGCAAATTATCTGATGATGAAGTTTCAAGAAAGTCAAACAGTACCCCTTGAAAATTTCTAGGTGAAGAGTTTGCTCTAGATTGAACCAGATTGATTGAAGTAAATCTTCAATATATAATAATATGTGTTCATTTTCAAAAATAAATGTAAAAAATATAATAATAAAGATAATAGAAATAGGATATGGAAATAATTTGAATTAAAATAAAAAATAAATACAATTAAAATAATGATAAAAATAATAAATTAGTAGGAATTGGGTATAGAGTCAATATTAATGTATTTAACTGAATCGACGATGGAGCCTATTTGAGCAAGTCAAATGGCACTACTTGATTACTCCTGAGGTGAAGAGATTTACTTATATTTGAACCAGATCAATGGAAGGATTTTAAGCAAATTTCTATTATTTTAAGCATATCGAAATTAACTCAAGTTAAAGTAAATTTAGAATGACCTAGAATAGTTGGTACTATTTTAGGATGGGCATTATGGGGGTGCTAATCCTTCCACACATGTAATCGTACTCCCGAAGCTAAGATTCTTTAAACGTAGACCAAGTCTTATCTTTAGACAAGAATAGGTGACCAATCACATCTTAGGTTAGAATGGTTGGTGGTGACTCCTTAATTTTAAGTCTAGCGAGTTAGGTTTTAGGACTTGAAACGTTACATGTTCGACGTTTATGTACAGTTCTATTTTTGTATAATTTATATACAGGAGATGTAAACTAGTGAAACGTACAGAAAGTGATACTTTTTATGTAAATATTAATATCAGTTATAGACAAACTTTTATTTATAAATTGATTACTATTACAAGTGAATGGCTATAAAGGCATCGCAGACAGCCCAACCAACTAACTTGATATGTGATTATTGATATTTACTGTATATAACGAATCATTACAGTTAAATTGGTATTAGAGCAAGGTTGGTTTGATGTCTGTTGTGTCTTTATGTCTAAATAGGAGTACATCCCTTGTAGTATATATTGTCTGTATGCATAAATGATTTAAGTGACAAAAAATCAATTTGAATGTCTGTGCCGTGCAGAATGAGTGGGTGAAGGGTTACCCGACGAGGTAAAAGACAAGGTAGGGTGGAGCTGACTCTGGAGCCAGGACCAAAACTCGCCCCAGAACCTACTCACCCTCCGTAACCCGAAAGTCCAAATACGAGAATTTCGAGAGTCAAACGAATGCTTGCCGACTTTATAGCTATGTATAACGCTGATAGAGCTAGAGCAGCAACACTAGAATTAGCACCACCCCTTCCTCAACCTACTCAAGCACCTTCCGAGCCATAGCCAACTCCACAGCCTAACCCCCTAGTCACAGGCAGCACCGCAACCACCAGCTTAGCTGCAGCCTGCAAATATTGAGTCTTATTGTGATGTTAATTTAATGCAGCAGTTTAAGAAGCTGGATCCTCTGAAGTTTAAGGGAGATAAGGATCCAATGGTGGTAGAGCATTGAGCTAATACGATAGAGAAGTTATTTAAGTACATGCAGTGTTCTGAGACCAAGAAGGTGGGCTTTGCTATTTTTCAGCTGACAGATGATGCAGAGCACTAGTGGAAATCCACCCAGATGGTACTATTGGCACAGCATCCAATGGTGACATGGACTATATTTTTGGAGGCTTTTCATAGACCTTATATTCTCCGGACTACGCAAAAGAGGTTACAGCAGGAGTTTTGGAATTGACCTAGGGGAGTATGACTGTAGATCAGTACGAGTCTAGATTCACCACACTTAGCTATTTTTATCCTCAAACCTGGATGAGTGAGGAGCACAGGATAGACAGATTTATGGCAAGTTTGAGACCTTCTATCCAGACCCGGTTAGTTCCTTTTGATATCCGGACTTATGATGAGGCTGTCTGACGAGCTCAGCTTTGTGAGCGAGACTACAAGCAGTTTCTTGTTGATACTGGGTCTCGAGGTAAAGGAAAGGGAAAAGAAAATCTAAACGGAGTTCTGAGGATCGATCCGAGAGATGGCAGCCTAAGAAGGCTAAGACATCGAGCATCAGGATTTCAGATGATAAGACAGTTAAGTCTGCTTCTACTGCTCCTACTACTAGCCCCACCACTAACAGAGGAGTACAGCGACCTAGTGTGTTCATTATGAGAGGTCGCACAGTACCCGACCCTGTTATCTGCTTACTAGGGCCTGTTTTCGATGTGTATAGATGGGGCATATGGTTAGAGATTGCTCGATGTTGAGGGAGACAGCCGCATCTACAGTACCCTCTACAGCTTCAGCACCTCCGAAGTAATCGGAGAAGGCTACACATCATAGCCTAGGAGAGCGACAACAACAAAGAAAGGTAAGAAGGTTGTGACCTAGGGCAGGGTGTACTCGATTAATCTAAAGGCTGCTAATGCTTTTACTGATGTTATTAAGGGATTTATTGCATATGTTAAGGACGTAGAAAGGAAACGTCTGGAGTTGCATGAAATTCCTGTGGTTAGGGATTTCCTCAATGTGTTTCCAGATGAACTGTCGGGATTACCATCAAATCGGGAGATCGAATTTACTATTGACTTGGTACCTGGTACAAAGCCTGTTTCTAAACCATCGTACAAGATGACACTAGAAGAGCTGGATGAACTGAAGAAGCAGCTCTAAGTGTTATTGATAAGGGCTTCATTCACCTTAGTGTATCTCTTTGGGGAACGCCAATTCTATTCGTTCAGAAGAAGGATGGTAGCTTGCGACTTTGCATAGATTATCGGTTGCTTAATAAAGCTACCATTAAGAATAAATAACCCAGGATCAATGATCTCTTTGATCAGCTCTGGGGTGCACATATGTTTTCCAAGATAAATCTCTTATTAGGGTATCATCAGTTGAAGATTTGCGAAGTTAATGTCCCTAAGACGGCATTCAGGACTCGGTATGGTCATTATAAGTTCTTAATAATGCCTTTTGGACTAACTAATGCCCCTGTAGATTTCATGAATTTGATGAATAAAGTGTTTAAGCCATACCTTGATACATTTGTCATTATCTTTATCGATGACATCTTGGTATATTCCAAGTCAACGGAGGAGCACGAGAAACATCTCTACATTATCTTATAGACCCTCAGGGACCAGAAGCTTTATGCTAAGTGCATGTTTGGCCTAGCTTATGGAAGAGCTTATCTACTTTATAAGCAGAAGCCAGGTGTTTGGTTTTCAAATTTTTAAAAATTTTAGCTTATGCAAGAAGCAAATTTGAGCTTTTTGATGAAGCTATAAATTGAAGCTTTTCCAAGAAGTGCTACTATTAATAATATGTGTTTAGTGAAATTTTTACATTTTCACTTTGTTTTTCAATAATTTACAAAATTATAAAAGAGGATTCATATCATTTTACAATAATTTATTTGTTTTGTGCCATTTTTATATTTATTTCATTTGTTTAATTTTAATTAACAAAAATTTTCATTTATTTTTATTTTTTTCACTTAAAAACTTGTGATTTAATTTTATAAAGTTTATTACTTTATTTTTTTTCATTTGTCAAAAAATATACAAAAATTCTAGTAAATCCTTTTCAATATTCTACTGTACTTTTATACTAGGTTTGCCAAACACTAATTTAATTTCTCTTAACAGCACTTTTAAAAAAGCTCTACTCAAACAGTACTTTTTACAACAGCTCCAGCTAGGCTAAACAGACCCTAAGTTCAATAAGTGCAAGTTCTAGCTAGATCACATTACATTTCTAAGGCACATGGTGTCTAAAGATGGGGTATTTGTAGATCCGTCTAAGATCAAAACCATTGTGCAATGGGAGAGACCAAAGACGGTGATAGAGATATAGAGTTTCTTGGGTCTAGCTAGATATTATCGTCGGTTTGTTGAGGGATTGTCAAGATTAGCTGCTCACTGATGCGTGTGAGCGCAGTTTTCAAGAACTGAAGTGAAGGTTGACTACTAATCCTATCCTTACCATTCCAAGTGGATCAAGAGGTTTATCAGTCTACAGTGATGCTCTCACATTGGGATTGGGTTGTGTACTCATGCAGAATGGGAAAGTCATTGCTTATGGTTCCAAACAGCTTAAGGAGCATGAGAAGAATTATCCCACACATGACTTGGAATTGGCTGCCGTGGTGTTTGCATTGAAGATATGGCTGCATTATCTCTACGGAGAGAAATCCCAAGTATATACAGATCATAAGAGTCTCAAGTATCTATTCTTGCAGCGGGAATTAAATATGAGACAGTGTAGATAGATGGAACTATTAAAGGATTACGACTGCAAGATCTTATACCACCCGGGGAAAGCAAACGTGGTGGCAAATGCTTTGAGCAGGAAGCACATCGGTATGGTATCATACATGATGATTTAGGAGTATGATTTACTAGAGCAGTTCTCAAGCCTTAGTTTGAATGTGGTTTCCTCTAAGAGCTATGGTTCACTGCTAGCCTTTGAGTAGAACTAGATTTGATAGATAGAATCAGAAATGCTCAGAGGGATGATGCATATTGTATAGAGATTGCCAGTCAACTGCATATGGGTGTTCAGTCGAATTATGGGATTAGCATTGATGGTATATTGACGTTCAGAGGCAGAATTTGTATTCCCGATGATCTGCAATTAAAGGATTTGATTCTGATAGAGGCTCATACATCCAGGTACACTCTGCATCCAGGCAATAACAAAATGTACCATAATTTACGTAGGGTGTATTGGTAGCCTAAGATGAAACAAGACATCGTGCAGTTTGTTGCTAGATGTCTTACATACCAGCAAGTGAAAACAGAGCATCAGAAGCCTGTTGGGTTATTACAGCCTTTATAGATTCCAATATAGAAATAGGGGCACATAACTATGGACTTCATTATGTGTTTGTTGAAGACTCGAAGCAATCATGATGCCATTTGGGTGATTGTTGATAGATTGACGAAGTCTACCCACTTCCTCGCCATCAAATCTACAGATTCCCTCAATGCCTTAGCTGATTTATATGTCAGGGAAATTGTTAAAGTGCATGGAGTTCTAGTGAGCATCACTTTTGACAGGGATTCTAGGTCACTTCATGTTTTTTGGAGAGATTTCAGTAGGCCATGGATCCTGATTGAATTTTAGCATCGCTTTCCATCCGTAGATTGACGGATAGTTCGAGCGCACCATCCAAACGTTGAGGATATGTTAAGAACGTGTGCACTGGATTTTAAAGGCTCTTGGGACGATCATTTGCCATCGGCAAAGTTTGCCTATAATAACAGTTATCATTCTAGTATCGGCATGGCACTTTACGAGGCTTTTTATGGCAGACGGTGTAGATCCCTAGTTGCTTAGGAAGAAGTGGGTGATTGGAAGATATTAGCTCCCGATTTAGTAGAGCAAGCTTCTTGAGATGTACAGTTTATCTTTGAGAAATTAAAGACAGCTCGGAGTCGGCAAAAGGGCTATGCTGATAATAGACGCCGACTTTTGGAGTTTTCTGTTAGAGATTCAATCTTCCTGAAAGTCTCACCTTCTAAGGGCATCATGCATTTTGGAAAGAAAGGGAAATTAAGTCCTTGGTATATCAAGCCATTTGAGATCTTAGATCGTGTGGGAGATGTTGCTTATTGGTTAGCACTACCACTAGAATTATACGAAGTGCATAATGTCTTCCACATATCTATGTTGAGAAAGTACCATCCAGATCCATTTCACATAATTTAGTACGAACCACTAGAGATCAGGAAGGATATGAGTTATGTGGATAAGCCGACTCAGATCTTGGATCAGAAGGACAAGGTGTTACGGTCTAAGACCATTCCTTTGGTAAAAGTGCCCTAGCAGTACCATTCAAAGGAAGAGACGACTTGGAAATTAGAAAGTTTAATAAGAGAGAAGTACCCAAAGCTATTTTAGTGACAGGTCCGATCAAATTTGGAGGACCAAATTTCCTAAGGTGGGGATGATGTGAGAATCGCATATTTTGGTACTGTTACATGTATTAGACTTCTTACCACTATTCAACTTTTGTGTATTTCGCAGGTATAAAAGGAAACTGTGTAGTGGGACCCACAAACCCTATAATGCCCGGATGGATAGGAGACTTGGTACACTCGGTAAAGAGAAGCGAATAAGCCTATGGTAAGAATCTAGAACCCAAAATCCATTATTTAAGCTATTTTTGAGAAGTGTGCCAATAAATTAAAAAATGACGATTAAAGACACTGCACGAATGAACTTTTACGAATAATGGTCAAACTAAATTGACTTTGACCAACCAATTGGAGTATGATAATCTAAGTGTAATTAAGTTCTAGGTCATGCCAATAGATAGATGGAATCGGAGGTAAGATAATAAATCTACGCGATTGACCTGATAGGGGTATTTTGGTAATTTTACCCTTACGATCCACCAAACCTTAGTAAAATCCCATCCATTCATTAAAATATGTTCAATAATAATATTTAGTGATGGAATAAAATATTTTGGAGTTAAATTGAATAGTTAAAAATATTATGGAAGTTTAAGGGTAAAATTATCCAAAATCATTATAAGTGAGGGCATTTTGGTCATTTAGTAACAAGATAATTTTTAAAAGAAATTTCTACACTTCTCTAAGGGGCAAGCCACACCATCATCTTCAACCTTCCTTCTCTTCCACCATAGCCAACCTTAAGCAAAAATAAGAAAGCTTTCAAACCACCCACCAAACAAGCTTAAAACCGAAAACTTTCTTTTGCAACCTTGTCTCAAAATTTAGTGCTCTACAAGCCCATACCAATATTTAAGTGTAAAGTGAACAAAGTCAAGGTGAAGGAACTTCTATAGGATTCGGCCACACTAAGGTAAATTCATCCATAAGGTTTGGCCATGGATTGAACTAAAACCACCTCAAACACTCCCTTAGGGTTTCAGCCATGATAGGAAGTTCACGAATCATTCTGTTTTGATCCATGAAAATGGTGTAAAAGAAGTGGAAAATGATGATAAAGCATGAATTAAGGATTAAATAGTTGAAAAACATAGTGAATCTCAGCATGAAGCATTTGGCCATGAGAAAGGGACATGGAAATGGTGCTCAATTTGATGTGTTCTAGGTTCCATGATACTGTATAAATTAAGAGGAGATTGTTGGTGCAATCAGAATCGAAAATGGAGTTGATTTAGGCATAGTTACATTTTAACACCAGTGTAAATTAGACTAGTTTAGTGACTACTGTAGACAATGTGATAGATTTTAACAAAGAAGAGTTCATTATAATTAAAATGTAGTGAAATAATGGTATTGGTAAAATGTTTTGTAGCCGAGGAGTGAGAATAATCGCAGGGTGCTATCGGTTGCTTCGGTAGAATTTAACAGGTAAGGGATGAGTATGCAAGATATAGGGATACTATGAATGCATATTGTGATTGAAAAAGATTTTATGACATGGTTCTGAAGTCAAATGCTTTGGAATTGATGAAATTATGGGTTGTGGCTGGTTTTATAAATTGTGTTTTCACTGCCGTACGGCTAGAGTAGAAACAGTCATTATACTACCAAAAATTTTAATAATTTTATGAAATTATCTTTTAATATCTTTTAGCAATAGAAATTAAAGATTTATTAAGTTAATTTCCTCTTGTTCATTGAGATTTCATAGTTTCATTGAATATCAAAAAATAATATTTAAAAATTCATGTTATCGAATTTTACGTACGTAAGAGTACTGATATGTTCTTATAACTTGTTTACAAATAAATAGAGTATTTTTATAAATAAATACTAAATTATGAATATTTTATGAATTTTTATTGCTAAACTGCTTATGTTTTTTCAAAATATGCATTTGTGGACTGACTGAAGATTTAATTACTAGAATTGATTTCTTTAAAGGTATTTATACTGGTTATAAATTGTTTTGAGACTGTTAGGCCCCATATCATGCTGACTGTTACTGTTACTATTACTGTACTGTTGCTGAGAGACCTGCCAAGTCTTCAACTTCCATAGTTGTCACCTGGCAAGTGTACGTTGTGGACCCCTAAACTATGGTCATATGTCTTACTGTTGCTATTTCTCCCTTCTTGGGATACTGTTATGGCATAATATTTATTGGGTGTTGCCTAGTCACCACTACACTGTACTATTTTACTGAACCGAATTTCCTATTGATACTAACTGAATTGTTTATTTTGACTGCACTAAAATTTTTAAAGTGTTTACTGTACTGTTTACTGGATTTCTATATTGAACTGTTTACTGAAGTGATTTAGTTAAACTGCTTATATACTGAAATATTGCATGATATGATTTTAAAGTGATAATACTGTTTATTCATATTATCTCCTGTTGTCATTCCCTATAGTCGCAACTAGGAACCAGGATACGATAGGTACTTCAAAGTACCTCCTATACTCATCTGGTTACCTAGTTGACTATGGTATCCTTCCTAAAAATGTCCTTTAGTGTACTGTTAAAAATTAAATGATTTTATGCATGTAGATTTCATCATATCAGTTCTTGCATACGAATTTCTTATTGGGGATTTAGCTCACCCCCTCTTTTCCCTCCTCATAGATTATCTGCAGTGATATACTGTTCCACAGATTGACTGTGTTTCTGGTACGCTCATGCAGCAGTGATCTTATCGTGAAGGTATATTTTATTTTCTTTTATATGTTCATACCTTTATGTACAGTATTACTTTTCTATAGTTTATATACAAGGGATGTAAACTAGTGAAACGTATTGAAAATGATACTTTTTATGTAAATATTAATATCAGTTATGGATAGACTTTTATTTATAAATTGATTACTGTTACAAGTGAATAGTTATAAAGGCATTGCAGATAGCCCAACCAACTGACTGAATATGTGATTATTGATATTTACTGTATATAACGGATCGTTACAACAAACCTAGGCAGTAGATCTTAGAACCTTTTATTTGTCTTTTTTTTTCTTTTTTTCTTTTTGAGATATCAACAATCGTTTCCCTAAGTACTTACTTGCCTTTTTACGCGTATGTTAATATTAGTGATACCAACACCTGGTTACTCAACAAGTAAGCCCTCTTTTAGAGTGCTTTGCATACTCATATTTCAAGTTACTTAAAAAAAATGCAGTAGAGAATAAGCAACTTAAAACATTGAAGTAGAAATTTAAACTTTCAACCTCTATTTTTATATTTCTTCCTCCTCCTTTTTTTTTGTCTATTTAACCTATGCTAGTACTAATTTCAATAAATAGATCACATTATTAATATTATATGAAAAAAATCATATTTAATCATGAATTCACATAAATTCTTTAGAAAGCATTCACTTCAACAATAATAACAATTAAAATACTCTCAACTCTCTTATAAAACCATGTTTTAGTTTTGAATCAATTATTAAAAGAAAGAAAACATATCATGATCTTATAGACTCTTAAAACTTTTTTTCTTGTATTTTTTTTACTTCTTTTCGTAATTTTATTTTTTTATAGACTTTAAACCATTATTCCCCCCTCTACTTAAATCTTACTCTATCCCCAAAGTAAGTCCAGCATGCAAAAAAGAATAATATAAACTTAAAATTAAATGGTAATACAAGATAAGGAAAGAAATGCTCCCTCTTTTACATCATTGGGTTGCCTCCCAAGTAGCGCTTTTGTTTAATGTCGTTGGCTCAACATTGCCACCTTCTTTATCATCACCCAATCCCAATAGCAAACCTATTGTTTGATTTCTTAGGTTGTTGGCTTAAGATTGTTTCTCCAAACATACTAAACTTCACTATTTCACCATCAAACTCTATGGTGAGTTTCTCCTTATCCACATCTATCTTGGCTTTGGATGTCTTCAAGAATGGTCTTTCTAGCAAGAATGGTGTTGGAAATCGAGAATGGTCATCCTCCATATTAAGCACAAAGAAGTCTACTGGGAAGACTAGTTTATCAACCTACACCAGAACATCCTCTAATATCCCTTCAAGATAGGCATTAGTTCTGTTAGCCAATTGTAAAATAACATCAGTTTCTTTCAAAGGTCCAAGATTTAAAGATTTATAAATTGACAAAGGCATGACATTTATAAAAGCTCCTAAATCTATCGTGGACTTATCAATTATGGTGTTACCTATCTTACAAGGAATACTAAACATGCCAAGATCTTCACATTTTGGTGGAAGTTTCTTTTGAATAATGGCAAACACATTCTCCCCCACACTTATTTTCTCTTCACCTTTTAATTTCTTCTTGTTAGTGCACAATTATTTTAAAAATTTTGTGTACCTGGCCACTTGCTTGATAACATCAAGAAGAAGAATATTTACCTCCACTTTCCTAAAGGTCTCTAAGATTTCTTTGTCTTTTTCTTCTTTTTTTGTCTTTGCAAACCTAGTACGAAAAGGAAGAGGATAAGTGCCTATATTAAATGGAACTCGTTCTTCCCTTACCTTGTCAAAGTCTCTATAAAGAGGGGGGAGGTTGTTGACTTTTTGCTTCCCTTTAAGATTATCGGTTTCCTCAAGCATGGGATGTGAATCGGTTTTGTCTCCTTCCTTTATATAATTGTCGACTTCTTTAGTGTTGGTTTCTTTGTGCTTGTTGACATCTACAAGTGCCACATCTTTAGGTCCAATTCCTTTCCTACTCTCTAAAAAGATAGCACTCACATTCTCCCTAGGATTTACCAAAGGTTGGGAGGCCAATTTATTGGAGGCTCTAGCTTCAAGTTTGCTTAGGTAAGTAGCAATTTGGCCCATTTGGTATTCAAGTTATGCAAATCTTTGGTCGTTCTTTTGTTGATTTTGCACGGAGGTGGCAACAAGGTTCTTTACCATTTCCTCAAGGGACATGGTGGCACTTTGGTTTTGAGGTGGGGGCGGGGGCTTTTTTGGTATGATGGTTTAGGAGGCTAGAAATTATTTAGCCTATTGTGTGGTGGGACATAAGGTGCAAGCCTATTTCCATATTGTAGGTTTGGGTAGTTCCTCCAACTGGGGTTATAAGTATTGGAATAAGGGTCATACTTAGCTTGAGGTGGGCTAGGAATCCTCCAATTGCATTGGCTTGCTCCATAAGGTCTTCTTGAAGGGTTAGGCACATATCAGTAAGGTGTCCTATGTTAGAGCAAACTCCACAAACCTTAGCTTGTTGCAAACAACCTACAGCCAATTGTTGCACAACAGTAGTTAGATTTTCTATTTGTTTCTCAAGATTATAAGTACTTACCTCATGTGCTTGTTTGGGTAGTGGATCAAACCTAGTGCTGAATTGTTGAGCATTGGCTGCCATGTTTAAAATCAGGTTTTAAGCTTCTTGAGGAGTCTTATCCACTAAAGCTCCTCCACTAGCAGCATCAATCATACTTCTGTCATGGGGCATAAGTCCTTCATAGAAGTATTGGATTAGTAGTTGCTCATTAATTTGATGGTGTGGGCAACTAGCACAAAACCTTTTAAACCTTTCCCTATACTCACAAAGATTCACCATTATATTGCCTAATTCCATAAATTTCCTTGCGAATATTGGCTGCCCTAAAAGCGGGAAAATATCTTTCTAGCAATAGCTTTCTCATCTCATCCCATGTGGTTATGGTTCCAGAAGGTAGGTAATAGAGTCAATCCTTGGCTGCATCTACCAAAGAGAATGGAAAGGCTTTCAGCATAATTTGATCTTCACTTAACCCTATAGGCTTCATGGTTGAACAAACCACATGAAATTCCTTTAGATGCTTGTGTGAGTCTTCACTTGCAAGACCATGGAAAGTAGGTAAGAGATGAATCAAACCACATTTTAATTCAAAAGGAGCATCTAAAGTAAGGTAAGTGATGCAAAGGGGTTGTTGGTTTAAGGTGGGAGCAGCTAACTCCTTCAGCATCCTGTTCACATGTTGAGCCATAGGCTCTTCTTCAGAATCACTAAAAAATTTAAAGGTGGGGTTGAATCTTGGCTCAGTGGAAGGTGGATCGCTAGGTAGTGGTGGTGGCTGTGATAGTGTCCTTGGCACCGTGCTTTGGTTTGCTTGGATGAAGTCTCTAATCCTTTTAAGTTTGAGACTAGATTCCTCGTCAAACATGCAAACCTAAAAAAAAAGAAAGAAGAAAATTAGATAATAATTTAGTAATAGGTAATTCAAATAATTATAAGTCCTCGTTAACGGTGCCAAAATTTAGTATTGTCGTAGGGTTACCAAAAATTAATTCATAAACAACTACTATGTAGCTAATAGAAGTCAGGGTCGATCCCACAGAGACTCTAATTAAAAAAATTACCTAGTTAAATTAAAACCTAATTTTTGGGGGAAAGAAGAGAAAATTGGGTTTTTTAGGGCTACAACTAAATTTAGGGTTTCTAGAAACTAGCACTTTAACTAATATACTAATAAAATATAAAAATTAAAATTCAAACAAATAGGTATCCAATTACAAGGTATCTAATATTCTTGGACTTTCTTGTTGATCATTGACATTAAAAGATCATTATTTATTAAATAGTCAACCATAGTGTACCAAGTACGATGAGTTACACCATTAATCCTTAGTCGTTAATAGAAAATACGATGCCCAATTAATCTTTAACTAATTAATTCACCTAGGATACAATCTCTAGATAAAATTATTGTAGCATTAGAAACTAGAAAGATATGAGTTGACAATAAGTAACAAACACATACGATGTAAATTTGTTCAACTTAAACTTCCATTCCCCTAACCCTCTTGTGATTAAACCCATAAGCAATTACGGACTTAAGTTTTTAATTTAAGAGTAGATTATTTAATTAAATTAAATAGTAGGCCTACTATCTAATCAATCAAATAATCATAAAATCATGCTCAAGGAATTTCAGATATTTAATAACAATTATATAATAATCTTATAATCTCATAACATGTGTTTGCCAAAAATTATTAAATTACCTCATAACTGAATTAACAAACTACTCACTAGACATATTCAAGGATAATAAATCCAATTTATATATTATCAAGATCACAAATATCATGCAAAAAAGAATCAAAGAAGCAATCTTTAACAATATCAAATCAAAATTAATAATCAAGAACAAATTAGCAAGCATCAAATAACCAAGAATTAAAATTCAATAAAAAAACAAAAATCAGAATTTAAAAGAAAAGATAAAGAAGAAATCAATTTGCAAAAAGAAAGAAATTAAAATTGAAAAGATGAAAAAATAATTAAAGAAATCAGTAGAAAAAAAATTTATTAATTCTACTCTAAAAACCATACAAGAGAAAAGAAGAGGAAGAGGGATGATTTTTATGAGAGCCAGTGTGCTCTTTATATAGGCCTAAGAATGTTAGGTAAAGTAAAAGTTTGAGAAGAGTTTTTATTGGCTTAAACTCTTTTTAGAACTTTTCTCACTTTACAATTCTTTCTCTACTCAAACTCTATTTTCCTACTTTATTACATTGTCTTAAAAATAATTAAAACTTTAATACATAATAAAATTTTAAGACATGTCTTGTCTCAACCAAATTTTGTCTTCACAATATCTTGTCTTAACAAAATCTTGTCTTAGCCTTACTTTGTTGGAACTCTTTCTAAAAATAGAAATTCTGGGCAAATTTTTGTTATAACTTTCAATAAGTGACCCATCAAACAAACTCCGTAAGAGGTCCTCTACAACTTCCATGAAGGCCATTTCTTGAGATCAGGTTGTTAAGATGGTCAAAAACATCAATTTTACAAACTGAACAGAAAATTCTGCACTTTGTTCTTTTTAGCTTCAATTAATTCCAACTTTGATATTTAATACCTAAATCATAAAATAAACATTAGTAAGCTCTTTTATGTATAAAACATCAATAAAGCAAATATATTAGCACATATATAATTCACAAAATATCATCTTATCAATTGAGCATTGTTTACAAGATGAAGAATGTCGTCTTGAGGAGACCAATCCTTCATTGTACAAACTATGGAAATTATTGTAGGTGAAGGAAAGTAAGCAACAAGTTTGATAATGATCAAAACAATATTTCAAAAAAATATAGTTGGATTTTTTTCTAAAAGTAATTAAAACAATTTAATTATCTAGTCATGAAATAGCAATATAGAAACAGCCATTGACATGTGGCTTGGGAGTTTCAGCTCCTTCATGCATGCAGTAGCTCACGTTGCTGCCACTCTATATGCAGACTGAAGGAAACCGAAACAAACACGCAGCGGAAATAAATCATTCGGCCTCCACCAGGATCGATTCAGAGAGTTGCCTGATTAGGGTTTCGAGATTTTACCTAACGTTTTTCTCTGATTTTTCTTTCGTTGGTCGAGTCACAAGCAACAACTTTTCGTTCCTGCCTCTACGGTATCCACACGAACGGATCTCACGACTCTTGAACGTCTCACGATCAGAAGCCTTAAAGAGCTTTTGATTCCTTATAACCGAATTGCTAGCTTCGATTAAAAGGAATGTTTTGTTTTCTGTTTTAAAAAGTGTTATACGGCTATGTTTCAGAAAATATCCTTTTATAGGCAGTAAATTTTACCCTAAAATTTACTGCCAAACAGAACTCTAATCCTACTTAGAATAAGATTAGTTATATCCCTAATCCAATTCAGAATAGGATTAGTTATATCCTTAATCCAATTCAGAATAGGATTAATTAAGCTCCTCATTGATCTGTTCTAAGTGTGCGACCCAATAGGTTCTCAAAACAATGGCAATGACAAAATTGTCACAGGCAATGAGCGGTATCTAGCAACACATCATTGCTACCCATGTAACGAGAATGTCAATGACTCGACATAACCTTACTCGTGATAGATGTTACTGTGTAGTCTAATCCCTTTATCCTTTGATGTCTTGATTAGACACAAGTCATGGAATGTGTCACACTTGTATAGTCTAATCAGCGTTTCTTGATTCCTGAGTAGACTAATTAAACAAATAAAATCAATATCTCATATTGACTTATTCGAGCACGGCCATGCATTTCTTAGTCTCACTCTATCAAAAAGCCCAAGACATCACTCTTGTTATATAAGAGGGATAAATCCTATCTTGATCACTTAACATCCCTCTACATAGATCAAGGCATACCCAATTACTACCTTTATAGTCCATCCTATTACGAATGACATCTAGCAGCAATAAAGTATGCAATTCTCTATGTTGGGATCTCTGATGATCTCAAGTCAAAGGATCATATACACCATCATCACTATGAGAATCGCTTATGACACTCATATAACAATCCATGTAGCGTTCTCATGGAGGGTCGATCCAGTACGTAGTTCTCTAACATGTACCTATGTGATGACTTGATATCCTATATCCATGACAATGGTCATCAGTCAACCACATACTAGTCTTATCGTATCATTGTTATCCTTGTTCACAATAATACTTGACTAGGGATATTTTAAGAATAGTGTGTTATTACTATTCTAAGGACATTATCATATAAGATTACATTACGTAGTTATAAGACAAATATAATAATGAGCTATAATAAAATGTCATGATACATAAAAATGCCAAAGTCAATCATGTAATGAATGGTTCTAAGGGCATAATCCAACAATCTCCCACTTGCACTAAGACCATTCACTCATGTATCTAATACCTAGTGACCTAGTGTGACGATCATTTCTCTGCTGCGTCAAAGGCTTCGTCAGTGGGTCGGCGATGTTATCGTCAGTTGGTACTTTGCATATCCTCACATCTCCTCTCTCGATGATATCTCGAATGAGATGGAAGCGCCGTAGTATATGTTTGGATCGTTGGTGAGATCTAGGTTCCTTAGCTTGTGCGATGGCTCCATTGTTGTCACAATAGAGCTCAATCGGATCTATAATGCTAGGAACAACTTCAAGCTCAGTAATGAACTTCTTGATCCAAACAGCCTCCTTAGCAGCTTCAGAGGCAGCTATATACTCAGCCTCTATTGTAGAATCGGCCACTGTCGCCTGCTTTGAACTCTTCCAGCTCACAGCACCACCATTAAGGCAAAACACATAACCAGACTGCGATCTATAGTCATCTTTATCAGTTTGGAAGCTAGCATCAGTGTAACCTGTTACAATGAGCTCTTCCTCACCTCTATATATCAAGAATGTATCCTTAATCTTTCTCAAGTACTTAAGAATATTCTTGACAGTGATCCAGTGACGTTCACCAGGATCAACTTGATATCTACTCGTCATGCTCAAGGCATACGAGACATCGGGACGTGTGCATAACATGGCATACATAATGGATCCAATAGCAGATGCATATGGAACTTTACTCATACGTTCTCTCTCTTCTTGTGATGTAGGACACTGTTCTTTTGAGAGAGTAATGCCATGTGTCATAGGCAAGAATCCTTTCTTGGAATCCTGCATGCTAAACCTCTTTAGCACTTTATCTATGTATGCACTTTGACTTAGGCCAATTAATTTCCTTGATTTATCTCTATAGATCCTTATACCCAGTACATAGGTAGCTTCGCCCAAGTCTTTCATTGAAAAGCAATTCCCTAACCAAGTCTTTACATACTGAAGGGTAGGGATGTCATTCCCAATGAGTAGTATGTCATCTACATACAACACCAGGAAGACAATAGTGCTCCCACTGACCTTCTTGTAGACACAAGGTTCATCTTCGTTCTTGATGAAACCAAACTCTTTGATTGCATCATCAAAACGAAGATTCCAACTTCGAGAAGCTTGCTTTAGTCCATAAATAGAACGTTGCAGCTTACAAACCTTTCCAGTATTTTTTGGATCAACAAAACCCTCAGGTTGTGTCATGTACACATCCTCGAGTAGCTTTCCATTAAGAAAAGCGGTCTTGACGTCCATTTGCCAGATTTCATAATCATGGTATGCAGCTATCGCAAGCAAGATCCTAATGGATTTGATCATCGCGACTGGTGAAAAAGTTTCATCATAATCAATACCATGAATTTGTTTAAAACCTTTAGCAACCAATCGCCCTTTATAGGTATGAACATTTCCTTCCATGTCGGTTTTCTTCTTAAAAACCCATTTACACCCTATAGGTTTTACCCTTTCGGGTAAGTCAACCAAGGTCCAAACTTGGTTGGCATACATGGATTCCATCTCAGATCTCATGGCTTCAAACCATTTCTCAGAGTCTGGCCCTGTAATAGCCTCTTGATAGGTAGTAGGCTCATCTTGGTCCATGAGCAATACATCACCGTTCTGAGTCATTAGAAATCCATATCTCCGTGGCTCATGATGTGTTCTAACTGATCTACGCAAGGCTTGTGTCTCTTGAGCAGGCGGTTGCTCCACAACAGCTTGTGGTTCTGGTTCCACAACAACTTATGGTGCTTGCTCAGGCTCCATCTCAACATCGAGTGCGCTATCTTGTAGCTCTTGAATTTCTTCAAGTTCTACTTTTCTCCCACTAGTTCTTCTAGAAATGAATTCTCTTTCTAGAAAGACACCTGTTCGAGCTACAAACACTTTGCGCTCAGTGGGATTGTAAAAATAATATCCTTTAGTTAATTTAGGATATCCCATAAAATAGCACTTATCAGATTTAGGTGCAAGTTTGTTAGAGACTTGACGTCTCACATAAGCCTCACAACCCCAAATCTTCATAAAAGACATACTGGGACGTTTACCAGTCCATATCTCATATGGTGTCTTTGGAACCGATTTAGATGGAACACGGTTCAGTGTAAAAGCAGCTGTTTCTAATGCATGTCCCCAAAAGGATTCTGGAAGATCTGTATGACTCATCATTGATCGAACCATATCTAATAAAGTTCGATTTCTCCTTTCAAATACACCATTCCATTGTGGTGTACCTGGAGGAGTGAGTTGTGAGACAATCCCACACTCTTTAAGATAGTCATAAAATTCTTGGCTTAAGTATTCACCACCTCGATCTGATCGAAGTGCCTTAATGCTCTTGCCAAGTTGGTTTTGTACTTCATTCTTGAATTCTTTGAACTTTTCAAAAGATTCTGACTTGTGTCTCATAAGATACACATAGCCATATCTACTGAAATCATCAGTAAATGTAATAAAGTACATAAACACACCTCTGGCCTGTGTGTTTAAAGGTCCACATACATCTGTATGTACTAAGCCCAATAAATCACTTGCCCTTTCACTATGTCCTTTGAAAGGGGCTTTAGTCATCTTACCCATCAAACAAGATTCACATGTCTCATACGATTCAAAATCAAATGAGTCCAAAATTCCATCTTTATGGAGTTTGGAAATGCGATTCTCATTTATGTGTCCCAAGCGACAATGCCAGAGATATGTTGGATTTTGATCATTAGATTTAATCTTTTTAGCATTTATGTTATAAATAGGCATATCAAGATTTAGAATGTAAAGACCATTAATTAGTTGTGCACTACCATAAAAGATATCATTTAAATAAATGGAGCAACAGTTGTCCTTTATTATAAATGAAAAACCCTTCTTGTCCAAACAAGAAATAAAAATAATGTTTTTAGTGATGGAAGGCACATAATAACAATCATCTAATTCTAAAACAAGCCCTGTGGGCAATGTCAAAATATAAGTTCCTACAGCTAATGCAGCAACCCTTGCTCTATTTCCCACTCGCAGGTCGACCTCGCCCTTAGTCAACAATCTACTCCTTTTGAGTTCCTGCACATTTACACAAATGTGAGAACCACATCCAGTATCTAATACCCATGATGAAGAAGTAGATAGATTAACTTCTATAACATAAATACCTGAAGTGGAAGTCTCACTTCCTTTCTTCTTCTTTAGCTCTTCCAAGTATTTGTTGCAATTCCTCTTCCAATGTCCGGTCTCACCGCAATGGAAGCATTTCCCTTCTTTGGCAACCCCACCTTTAGGCTTCAGTGCAGTATCATTGGGCTTGAACTTGCCATTGGTTTTATTACCCTTTTTCTTGCCCTTTGCATTAGCCCTGCCCTTAGCTTTCTTAACTATTAAGACATCTTTGGGCTTGGCCTTTTTCATGTTGGATTCAGCTGTTTTCAACATGCTAAGTAACTGTGGCAGAGTCTTGTCAATTTCATTCATGTTGTAATTAACAACAAACTGACTGTAGCTGTCTGGCAACGATTGCAGAATCACATCAGTGGCCAACTCTTGGCCCAAAGGAAATCCCAATCTTTCAAGGTTTTCAATATACCCAATCATCTTGAGCACATGAGTACCAACGAGAGTCCCCTCTGCCATCCTACACTGAAACAATGCCTTAGAGATATTGTACCTTTCTTACCTAGCTTCCTCTTGATAGAGTTGCTTGAGATGCTCGATCATATCGAACGCATCCATTTCCTCATGTTGCTTTTGAAGCTCAGGATTCATGGAGGCAAGCATAAGGCAACTAACATCCAATGCATCATCTTGATGCTTCTTATAAGCATCTCTTTCTGCCCTTGGAGCGTTAGAGGGTGGTTCCTCAGGTAAGGGAATCTCAAGGACATACAACTTCTTTTCTTGCTTGAGGACTATCCTCAGGTTCCTGTACCAATCCAGGAAGTTTGTCCCATTCAACTTGTCCTTCTCAAGGACAGATCGCAGTGAAAGTGTGTTATTTGTGTTTGATGCCATGATAATCTACAACAGAAATATGCAAAATATAAGTATCATGAATGCATTCATTTAATTAAATATTTATTAAATGATGCTCCCACTATTTTTATCGAATCAACAACCCTCACTATTAATTCGGAAAAATTATCACATAATTTCTCTAATGGGCCAAGATCCATATTTCACCTTATCTAGAGTTAGCTTTGGCTAATCACCCAAGATTTGGCTATTTAGGTAGGCAACACTTACCAATTACATCTCATGTAACTCTTGGATAGTTGGGTGAACAACACTTGTTCTAATTCATCTCATGAATGGAAGCCCAACTTTATGCCTCTAAATTCCTAATCCTATTGAGGAAATCTAGTTAAGTCAACCCAATTTATAGCCTTTGGATATCACTATTATCCCATCGCGCCTTACTAAGATAGATATGATATTTTGCTTTGGCAAACATAACAAAATCGATTCTAGCCTTGACGAGTGCTATTCATTGGTAGGCATCTATTATTGACTTAATTTAATTTGAGGGATTTTCTTAGTTTATTGAATAAGATCTCACCAATTTTACTTTTCTAAAATTATCATATGATTTTCATATCATAAATGTACAAAATAAACCATACATCTCATGCAATTAAGCAATAAAATAAACGTGACATAGTTATAGCCCAAACTAAATGGATTTCCCAAGCCAATGAGAAACCCTAAGGGTTAACCTAAGGGTAATAGCATCTTCTCCAAGTGCCTCTTTGGTCATCCTTTGCATGGTTGTCAGCTCCAATTACATAGTTTAAGAGAAACCTCGAGTTACATTCGAGGGGAGTAAGATGAGAAAAGAATGTACAACAAGAATTTCAAGAACAAGGCACGACACGCAGGTCGTATTTATTAAAATTTACAACCACCAAAATACAATCATATTGGGCTAAGGCTATAACTATGCACCATGCTCAAACAACAACCACCGTGTTATACAAACAAGTGTAATGCAATTTCAAATTTTAGTTTTATTAACGAGGCATATTTGAAAAGAATTATGACCCTGACTGCGGGGTTCCCAGGGGCGGCACCGTGCTTTGGTTTGCTTGGATGAAGTCTCTAATCCTTTTAAGTTTGAGACTAGATTCCTCGTCAAACATGCAAACCTTAAAAAAAAGAAAAAAGAAAATTAGATAATAATTTAGTAATAGGTAATTCAAATAATTATAAGTCCTCGTTAACGGTGCCAAAATTTGGTATTGTCGTAGGGTTACCAAAAATTAATTCATAAACAACTACTATGTAGCTAATAGAAGTCAGGGTCGATCCCACAAAGACTCTAATTAAAAAAAATTACCTAGTTAAATTAAAACCTAATTTTTGGGGAAAGAAGAGAAAATTGGGTTTTTTAGGGCTACAACTAAATTTAGGGTTTCTAGAAACTAGCACTTTAACTAATATACTAATAAAATATAAAAATTAAAATTCAAACAAATAGGTATCCAATTACAAGGTATCTAATATTCTTGGACTTTCTTGTTGATCATTGGCATTAAAAGATCATTATTTATTAAATAGTCAACCATAGTGTACCAAGTACGATGAGTTACACCATTAATCCTTAGTCGCTAATAGAAAATACGATGCCCAATTAATCTTTAACTAATTAATTCACCTAGGATACAATCTCTAGATAAAATTATTGTAGCATTAGAAACTAGAAAGATATGAGTTGACAATAAGTAACAAACACATACGATGTAAATTTGTTCAACTTAAACTTCCATTCCCCTAACCCTCTTGTGATTAAACCCATAAGCAATTACGGACTTAAGTTTTTAATTTAAGAGTAGATTATTTAATTAAATTAAATAGTAGGCCTACTATCTAATCAATCAAATAATCATAAAATCATGCTCAAGGAATTTCAGATATTTAATAACAATTATATAATAATCTTATAATCTCATAACATGTGTTTGCCAAAAATTATTAAATTACCTCATAACTGAATTAACAAACTACTCACTAGACATATTCAAGGATAATAAATCCAATTTATATATTATCAAGATCACAAATATCATGCAAAGAACAATCAAAGAAGCAATCTTTAACAATATCAAATCAAAATTAATAATCAAGAACAAATTAGCAAGCATCAAATAACCAAGAATTAAAATTCAATAAAAAAACAAAAATCAGAATTTAAAAGAAAAGATAAAGAAGAAATCAATTTGCAAAAAGAAAGAAATTAAAATTGAAAAGATGAAAAAATAATTAAAGAAATCAGCAGAAAAAAAATTTATTAATTCTACTCTAAAAACCATACAAGAGAAAAGAAGAGGAAGAGTGATGATTTTTATGAGAGCCAGTGTGCTCTTTATATAGGCCTAAGAATGTTAGGTAGAGTAAAAGTTTGAGAAGAGTTTTTATTGGCTTAAACTCTTTTTAGAACTTTTCTCACTTTACAATTCTTTCTCTACTCAAACTCTATTTTCCTACTTTATTACATTGTCTTAAAAATAATTAAAACTTTAATACATAATAAAATTTTAAGACATGTCTTGTCTCAACCAAATTTTGTCTTCACAATATCTTGTCTTAACAAAATCTTGTCTTAGCCTTACTTTGTTAGAACTCTTTCTAAAAATAGAAATTCTGGGCAAATTTTTGTTATAACTTTCAATAAGTGACCCATCAAACAAACTCCGTAAGAGGTCCTCTACAACTTCCATGAAGGCCATTTCTTAAGATCAGGTTGTTAAGATGGTCAAAAACATCAATTTTACAAACTGAACAGAAAATTCTGCACTTTGTTCTTTTTAGCTTCAATTAATTCTAACTTTGATATTTAATACCTAAATCATAAAATAAACATTAGTAAGCTCTTTTATGTATAAAACATCAATAAAGCAAATATATTAGCACATATATAATTCACAAAATATCATCTTATCAATTGAGCATTGTTTACAAGATGAAGAATGCCGTCTTGAGGAGACCAATCCTTCATTGTACAAACTATGGAAATTATTGAAGGTGAAGGAAAGTAAGCAACAAGTTTGATAATGATCAAAACAATATTTCAAAAAAATATAATTGGATTTTTTTCTAAAAGTAATTAAAACAATTTAATTATCTAGTCATGAAATAGCAATATAGAAACAGCCATTAACATGTGGCTTGGGAGTTTCAGCTCCTTCATGCATGCAGTAGCTCACGTTGCTGCCACTCCATATGCAGACTGAAGGAAACCGAAACAAACACGCAGCGGAAATAAATCATTCGGCCTCCACCAGGATCGATTCAGAGAGTTGCCTGATTAGGGTTTCGAGATTTTACCTAACGTTTTTCTTTGATTTTTCTTTCGTTGGTCGAGTCACAAGCAACAACTTTTCATTCCTGCCTCTACGGTATCCACACGAACAGATCTCACGACTCTTGAACGTCTCACGATCAGAAGCCTTAAAGAGCTTTTGGTTCTTATAACCGAATTGCTAGCTTCGATTAAAAGGAATGTTTTTGTTTTCTGTTTTAAAAAGTGTTATACGGCTATGTTTCAGAAAACATCCTTTTATAGGCAGTAAATTTTACCCTAAAATTTACTGCCAAACAGAACTCTAATCCTACTTAGAATAGGATTAGTTATATCCCTAATCCAATTCAGAATAGGATTAGTTATATCCTTAATCCAATTCAGAATAGGATTAATTAAGCTCCTCATTAATCTGTTCTAAGTGTGCCACCCAATAGGTTCTCAAAACAATGGCAATGACAAAATTGTCACAGGCAATGAGCGGTATCTAGCAACACATCATTGCTACCCATGTAACGAGAATGTCAATGACTCGACATAACCTTACTCGTGATAGATGTTACTGTGTAGTCTAATCCCTTTATCCTTTGATGTCTTGATTAGACACAAGTCATGGAATGTGTCACACTTGTATAGTCTAATCAGCGTTTCTTGATTCCTGAGTAGACTAATTAAACAAATAAAATCAATATCTCATATTGACTTATTCGAGCACGGCCATGCATTTCTTAGTCTCACTCTATCAAAGGGCCCAAGACATCACTCTTGTTATATAAGAGGGATAAATCCTATCTTGATCACTCAACATCCCTCTACATAGATCAAGGCATACCCAATTACTACCTTTATAGTCCATCCTATTACGAATGACATCTAGCAGCATTAAAGTATGCAATTCTCTATGTTGGGATCTCTGATGATCTCAAGTCAAAGGATCACATACACCATCATCACTATGAGAATCGCTTATGACACTCATATAACAATCCATGTAGCGTTCTCATGGAGGGTCGATCCAGTACATAGTTCTCTAACATGTACCTATGTGATGACTTGATATCCTATATCCATGACAATGGTCATCAGTCAACCACATACTAGTCTTATCGTATCATTGTTATCCTTGTTCACAATAATACTTGACTAGGGATATTTTAAGAATAGTGTGTTATTACTATTCTAAGGACATTATCATATAAGATTACATTACGCAGTTATAAGACAAATATAATAATGAGCTATCATAAAATGTCATGATACATAAAAATGCCAAAGTCAATCATCTAATGAATGGTTCTAAAGGCATAATCCAACATAGACAATCATGTCCAGCCAATGCCACGCACCTGCACCTACACCTGCCTTGCTCCAGCCATGCCAACGTAGCGGCAACCACGCCATCTTGCAACAAACCAGCAACACGCCAAGCACCTGCGCAGCCATGAGAACACAAACTAAAACCACCAAAATATGCAGAAACCATGATTGTATAAATGAAACTCAACCGAAAAACATAGCCAATAACCCACGGCAGAAAACCAGAGCCCTTGAGCAACAATGAAACAATGTAGAAAACAGAGAATATGCAGCGAAAAGGCAGGAACTTGCTAAGCAGTATATCGAGGCAAACAGCAAAAACGAAAAGCTGGTTAATTTTTAATTTGGTAATTAGATGTTAATTAGTTTGGTCAACTATATTTAAGTTTAGTTCGATTTTATTTGGGCAGATTAACATGCCACACAATCATCCACGTGGACATTAAATGCCAACTAGCAAATAAGTTAACAAAAGTTATATTTTCATTAGATACAAGGGCTTGGATAAGTATAAATTGAAATATAAGAATCTATTTGAGTGCAATCCAAATACAGAGATTTATTCAAGAAAAACTTGAAAGTACATAGGCTTATTTAGTAGGCTTATTTAGTATGTTAGCCGAAAGAGAAACATTTCTCATCTCTACCTTTTATAAGCATATGTTGTCCAATCTCGTGATTAACAAGAAGCTTACCAAGTTCATTGAGTTGCATATGAATGGGACGATAAAAAATGATTTATCCTAGCTTCGTAATCTTTCTGGTTGTGATCTTGATCCCTAAGGAAATCTTGCCTAGGTGGATTAAAAAGATGTTACTACCTATTATTGACCTAACAAAAATAGAGAATTAAACCTTTTTGCGTATGAAAACACAAAAGAAAATTTTTGGAAAAAAAATAAAGTGGGAGGAAAAAATTAAATGATCCAAGAATGCCTAAAAAAATTGTGATTCTTTAAAGAGATCACCTTTAGATCATGTTTCCGATCTTGGGAGGGATTTTCTCTTTGCAAGTCACAATCAAGGCATTGATAAGACAAAAATCAAAAGTTACAAAAAATGCACCACAAAATTTAGACTGTGTATAATAAAAATTGAAATCAATTTTAAGTAAGAGAAAGTAAAGGATATATGTTTAAAGCCACATCAACTTCTTTCCTAAGTGTTAATGCATAAGAAATGCACTAGAAAGCTTGCCTATCTATTTGTCATTAGCTACCTATGGATCAAATTCAAAATTCAAACATAAAGCATAGGCATGAAAGTTGTGAAGAAGAAGCAAGTCATTGGCAACCTAATTTTGAACATGATACATGCAAGTTTAGGCAATAGAAATTCTAGCATTTAGATATCTATTTATTTGTTTGGTTATATATGCTGGTTAGTGAGAACAAAAAAATATATGCTGGTAGTATTTACACTGATGGTCTTGAAAAGGTAGTGCATAGGGAATCATTTTCTTATAAAGGGGTGAGGTAGATTATAGTTGAAAGGTTGTCACCTCACCATGCTTCAGCTCATGCTCAAGTAATCACATTAAATAGCATAACAATGCATCGAAAATGGACAAAAAACACTAAAGCACACGCAAGATTATCTTGATACTAAAAAATATAAACTAATTTCAAGATTTATCATGCAAACATGGAGTTCAAAATTTTTACTTTTATTCTTGAGTCTTGTAATTCAAGAGTCTTACTCCAAGTTAATCCCACACACCTCATCTTGGTCATAGCCAAACCAAACCTGTTTAAGTTCTCAGCCTCTAACGGTGATCCACACGAGTACACAAGAAGCTTTGATAAGGTCAAATTGTATTATGGCAACAACTATTTTAGTAGCAAGAATATTTTGAAACAAACCACCAAGATTGATCAAGAACATTTCTTGAATATGCATAGGGAGGGCCAGCAACAACAGGGTTTCAATAGACAAAAAGAAATTTTGCAAGGATACGTTATAGACCAGCCATAACTCACAAGTAGAGGTGGCAAATAGGCGGGTCGGATTGGGTTTGGTTTAGATCATTTTGGATCGGATCATTTTGGGTTAAGGAAAAATCGGAACATTTCGGGTTCGGATCATTTCGGGTTTGGATAAGGTCGGGTTTAGGTCAAGAAAAAATCGGTCTATTTCTAGTTTGGATCATTTCGGGTTCGGATAAGGTCGGGTTTGGGTCGTTGACTTTTTTAGTCAATTCGGGTTGGTCGGATTTGAATTCTGGTTGGTCGGATTTGGATTAGGGTCAGATTTATTGAATTAAGCTTTGGTCATCTTGATGTGATTTATTTGGTATGAAAATCAACTGAAACATATTTCTAAGAATTACAAAACTCATGAAAATAAAATTCTCTTCTTACATGACTTATAGTACAATTGGGATTGAAATAATCAATATATGTTTACAAATATTCATAAATTAATTACATTTTTTCATTTTTATTTTTATTATCTACAATAATTAATAACTTTTGAATCAAAGTGATTTAATAATCCCTACTAAATATCATAAAACAGTACTATATATCTTTTTAATTTATTTTGATTTTTTATAGAATAATTGGAGACATTAGTGTAGATTATATAGCTTTTGTACTCTATTATAGATTAGCCATTAAATAATTATACATTAGGTTCAAATGAATGCAATATAAAAGTGAATATTTAAATTTAACTAGATTAAAAAAATATATATCACTCATATTATTGAAAAAAATTATATTTTTACTATATTAAAATACTTTGATATTTAATTTTAACATTTAAATATTTATTGATAATATTAAATTTAAGTTTGAATCTTTTCAGGTTTTGGTAAATTTGGATTCGGATCAATTTGGATTCGTATCAATTTGGGTTCAGATCAATTCGAGTTCGGGTTAATCTAAATTCGGATGAATTTGGGTTTGGATCAATTCGGATTTGGATTCGGTCGGGTTTGGATCAATGTAAATTCGGATAAATTTGGTTTCGGATCAATTCGGATTCAGATCGGGTTGAATTTGGGTTGTTGACTTTTTTAGTCAAATCGGATCGGTCGAGTTTGGATTCGGGTTAATTAAGCGGATTTTTCGGATCGGGTTAACTTTTGCCACTTCTGCTCATAAGGATTCATATAGGGTATACCAAATTGCACAGGACCTTCATCTTTCTCTTTCTTGTCGCAAATCACAGGGATTCTCAAAGGGTATTGTCGAAAATCCTAGTGTATTATTCTCTTGCGTTGCCGCGCTTCACAAGATTTTTCTTTGTGTGTGTTGAAAATCTCAAGGTATTTTCTTTTTTTTTTGGTACATATCTCAAGGTATATTCTTGTTGTGTTGTTATAGGTGGCTGACCATAATAGGGATTTATATATGCTAGGGTTAGTTCTATTTCTACTAGCTTTTGGATTTAATTAAATTAAAATCTAAAGGCCTAAGTCTTCATTAATTCTTTTCAATGACCTGTGGTCCATGATCTAATTAAACTTATTTTAATTGGGTGAGCCCAATGCTTCCTCTTAACTAAAAGGTGGGCCTCATGATTTAATTAAACTTTTTAATTGAATAAGCTTGACCAAACTTATTTTAGTGAAACCCATTAATCCTTTTAATTCAAAATTGGGCCAATGGATTTAATTAAACCCTATAAATTAAATCCATTAATTAAATATAGGTCTTTATGATTTAATTAAACTATTTAATTAAATCTACTTAATTAAACACATTTTATTAAGTCCGCATGATTATAATTTCTTCTCAATAAGTCCAAATAGAAAATACCAAATATTTCAATCTTCAATTAAATTTAATCCATATAATACTCTTTATGTGTGACCTATTATGTTTCAAGTATATTAGTAATGAATATAAATCTTTATTTATATATTCATAGATCATGAGTGGCATCTAGAAATACATCATGACCACCCATACATTAGAAAGATCAAGATGTTTTGACCAACCTTTCAATGTGTGTTATCTCAGTGTTCCCTTCATCACAATATCTCAGAAAAGACCTAAGGCTTGGTTCAGTTTCTATTTTTAGTATATTTCTATATTTACCCTTCATATTCAAATATTAATTCCTTTCAATAAATGCTTTGGCCAAAGACTTTATGAGTTAATACAAGTTAGGATACATGAGATATTCTCCCCTTAAGTCACTCGAAGCAATGAATCCTCATATTGACTACTCTTCTATCTTCATATGCTTTAGGCCATACCAAAACACCCTCTATAGACATTTAGCAATCCAAACCCATAAAGGTGAAATCAAATCTAGGTGTTTCACATAAAAGATGACCTAGCATCTTAAGTCAGAGGATCACTTATATTACTGACATATGAGAGCATATTCCATAGACACTTAGGTGACACCACCAAATCGAACTCCCACATGCTATCCTTAAATATCATCATATTTCAATCTATAAGACCAATTTCTAACTTTTTAGGTAAGGAGAATTAACATGTATAGATCTTTTAGCACTATAAATGTCATTCCTCGATGGTACAATAACCAGGAACAGTTTTTAAGAACTAAGCTTTGATGTATAAGGATTCTCATAATTGTAACTGCATTGGAAATCTCTTGCAAGGCATATATATTGTTCCATGGGCTTCACCTCATCTTGCAGTCAATAATTTACATTATTGTCGACTAAGATGATGAAGGGAAACCTTTCATGTTACATCTCTAAGCAAACAGGTTTTGTTATGGTAACATGCCTCTAAACAAGTTAGTTGGCTCTTGGGAGTAAACTAATAACAACTACTTAAGCTGGAAGAAGAAGAGATGATAGAGATGAGGATTGATGATAAACTGAGCTTGATTAACATGATAGGTGAGGAAGAACATAAACATAATGGTTTAGAGCATGGAGTGGTGAATTTTCGTTCTTTTCATAATTAGTTTTTACATTTTTAAGTTTTATTTATTTAGCATTTGAGACGTATTTTTCAAAGGAAAATTCATCTCAAAAGCTTTAGTTACAGATTTTGCTATAGGAAATCCGTAGCAAATCCCTTCATATATATACATATATATATATATATATATATATATTCATTTTTAGCATTTGAGATGAATTTTGCTATGGAAATTCCGTAGCAAATCCATTCTTAAATATTTTTTTTTCTTTTTATTGAATTTTCGTTCTTTTCATAATTAATTTTTACATTTTTAAATTTTATTTATATAGCGTTTGCGATGGATTTTCCAGACCAAAATCTGTCTCAAAAGTTTTAGCTACGAATTTTGCTACAAAAAATCCGTACCCAATCTCTTTTTATGTCTTTCTTACTTAAGCATTTACAAAGGATTTTCCATATCAAAGTCTGTTTCAAAGTGCTTTAGCTACAATTTTTGCTACAGGAAATCCGTAACAAATCAATTTTTATAATTTTTTAATTGAATTTTTGTTCTTTTCATAAGTAAGTTTTACATTTTTAAATTTTACTTATTTAGCATTTGCGACGGTTTTTTTTTTTAGCAAAATCCATCTCAAATGCTTTAGCTATAGATTTTGCTGCGAAAAATCCTTAGCAAATTGCTTTTTATCTTTTCTTATTTTGGCATTTGTGACTGATTTTTCAAACAAATTCCATCTCAAATGCTTTACTTACGGAATTTGCTACGGAAAATCCATAACAAATCCTTTTTTACAATTTTCCATTCTTCAGCGTTTGCAATGGATTTTCCGAAGCAAAATCAATCTCAAATTCCAAAATTTGGAATTTGCAATGAAACTTTTGTCTCAAATTCTGTCTCAAAATTTGGCAGGCATGCACTGTTTATTCTTGCCCCTTTTTTCCAACGAAATTTGCAATGAAAATTTTTCGTTGCTAATTTGTGATGGAATTCTGATGTAAATCTGTCACTAAATTTATTGTATTTTTTTTTGTTTTTCACAAATCCATCACAAATATGTGAAAATTAATGACGAAATATCTCGTCACAAAATTTCCGATCCCGCAAGTGTGTCCCTATTAATCCTTGTGTGAATTCAATGGCCTTCAAGTTGACATGATGACTTGTTGATTGTTTGAAACATTCAATCTTGAATTTTTTTTTAATGGGCTGCAAATGACTAATGTATCTGAATGAAATGATATTGACACCTTTGTAGGTAATCTGGTATGGAAAATGAATGTTTAATGATATACCTTTCCTTAATTTAAAGATTTTTTTCATAATAGTTTGTATTTATATGCTGTGCATTTTTTGCGTACATCATAATGACAATGGTATGGGATTGTTTGCTCACAATGCTGAAGAAGGAGGTTGGGGAGAGGAGATGGTCTGAAAAATTATTTCTCGGTATATCTTCTATCGAACTTCAGTTTATGATGGTACTTTCTGCTAATTGATACTATTGTAACTTCTTTCTCACTCGTATGACATGGCTGGGTTTGTTTGGTAGTGGTAATTCGTTATAGCCATTCTTTTGTTAGATAGCAAAAATTAAGTTGAAGGTTGCTAATTGTAACTTGTTATGGAAGTAGTCTTTTGTTAGTTGATATGAGTTGAATTTTTGTGTGTGTATGCTGGCATATGCTTCTTCTACTCGCTGTTATGTTCCTTTTCTTTTTGGCTAAAATATTAAAAAAGCCTTTAAATTTTATTACTTTGTTTAAATAAGTCTTTATATTTTTATTACATCTAAATAAGCCCTTAATATTTAATTTGAATCTGAATAAACCATTAAACTTTAATTTATACCAATATAAGCCCTTAACATTTGATTTGCACCTAAATGAGCTCTTAACATAAATCAATCTTCTAAAAGTGAGAACAATCAATTTTTTTAGTTGGGTTTAAAATCATATTTTCAACCTAAAAACTGTCGGTTAGGTATAATATATATAATATAAATAATTAATATAATACACTATTCAATATTTAATTATTTATATTATATATTTAAAAAAAGTTGAATAATTCAATCGCTTTAATTTGTAATTTTAAACACCGACTTAATCGAATAAATTGACTTATAAAAATTCACTTAAACCTAAAAGCGACTTAATTGAATTGAATTAACTGAATTTTGATTGATTAAGTTTGTTTGAATAAGCTTTTATTCATCTATAATCTTTTATTTTAAATAAGGGTTTATTTGAGTACAAGTAAAAGAATAAAGACTTATTTGAGTACAATAATAATATAGGGGCTTATTTTTTAAAAAATGAAATAGTCAAGTGCTTTTTTAACATTTTAGCCTTTCTTTTTCCACATCATAATTTTTATAGTTTTGTGTTGCAAACATACAATGAAATACAATGTTTCTTTTGGACATTGGCTCTGTGTACCCTAAGGATTTATTTTCTTTTCTTCTGAATGTGAGTGTATACATTTCTAGGCAAAGTGCTTCATTTTTTGTTAGGAAAATTAGTACCACCAGGAAAATGATATTTCTTATTGTATTTTCATTTTTTTAAAAAAATTGAAATAGTGTCACTTTTTCGTAGTTGTAAACTTTTATGATCTTTCTTTTTTAATTAATGAAATGGAGCATTTCAGTTTTTTTCTCTATTTGGATATATTTTAATTTTTATTCAATTACCTTAAAAATAGAATGACAATTACTTAAAATTAGAAAAAATAGAATGGCTATTACTTTAAATTTAACAAATAATTTAGAAAACAATGTCATTAGCGACAAAAATTTAATAAAATGAGAAAAATGTTTTAGAAAATATATCCCATTAGCAACGAAAAATTTGTCAACAGCGATGGACCTTTTATCTCTAATTACAATTAGAGACGGAATTTGAGTAAAATAAAAAAACAAAAAATAAAACAAATGAAATAATGATGAAAATTTCATCATTAATGTTTATAAGTGACAAAAATTATTTAAATTTAAAATAATAAAAAATAATTTAAAAAATTTAGCAGCACAAAATTGGCAAGTATATTTAGTGATGGAATTAAATTTTATTTTAAATGCAACTTGCAATTTAGTAGCGAAAATTGAGTTTTAACACCCATTTTTTATTATAAGGGTTCATAAACTGTTCCTAAACATGTCAGCTTTTCACTCATTATTTAAACTCCGGTTTCGTGTAGTAGGCGTAAAACTTTTTCCCGAAAATTTTTTTTTCATATTTCTCATGTTTGGTTTGCGGAAAACATTTACGGTCAACTGTAAAATGTTTTCAGTCGACATCAAAATTTTCAAAGACTTACGGAAATTGTCTTGAAAGGAGAAGACAATTTACAAAGCTTCAAAACCTTAATAGAAAAAATATATATATCTTACTGAAAGCCAAGTCCCATCCCGATTACCTTTGCCGGTACCACCGTGAAAATCGTCGCTATCGGACCGTTGAAGCCCCTTGCCGGTATCCTTCAACACTTGTTTTGCCGAAACTGATTTCAAAAGCTAGGTAATGATCTAACACCTCTTGATTTGAGGAAATGGGTTTAACTTTAGGAAAACTGGCATCATCATTCTCTATGTCTATCTTCATTGTAGGAAAATACCTTTCATTCCCATGATTTGAATCTTGCCAAGAAATCCTTTCTATTTCTTGATTCTAAGAAGACCCAGTTTTTTATATATTTTTCAAAAGAAGGATTTTTTTTTTAATCAATGGCATCAAGCTAGTTCTTTCCCTTTTCCCTTGAATCCATACAAAACCCAGTAAGCAGCAGCTATTTTGATGGAATGTCCAGCTGCTAGACTACTTAAGCACAATGGCAGACGTCACATTTAGATCAACTGCAGATTGTATGACCGAGGCAACACCAGAATCCATCGTCTTTCCCAGCACTTGGCTCTCGACACTGCCCATGGTAGCTGCATCTCGTGGTGCAACTGGTTTAAATGCCAATCCACCAGTGACATCGAAAACATCACTGTACTTGACAGCTTTCGGGTCGGAAGCTTGGTCGGCTTGGCCTTAGGGCCTCCTTGGTTGTCTCTGGCTCACTGTTCTTATGCTTTATTCAATGATTCTATATCTTCCAAGTTAACTAATATCTTTCATATTGTACATTAATGATTTTATAAATGATTGTGAGTTCTTTAAAGCATTGAGGGAAAAGCCTTTAGCAATATTCGGTTCTGCATTAGTTTGATTTCAATTGTTATAATGCATTCATTAGTGTAATTGGCTGTGTATTATTGGAAGAAAGCTAAAATTGATTTTGTTGATCTCTTTTAATCACTGTCTCACACATGCTCAGAAAATATGAGCCTTTTAGCAATATTCGACTGCGTTGGATTCTTTCAATTGTTACAACGAGTTAACTTGGTAATTGGTGGGCCTTTTTTGTTGAAAAGGTAGATATTTCTACTGTTGTTTCTCAGTTTTTGTCAATATTGTATTGTCTTTATCCGTGCTTGAAAAATATGAGGTCTGCTATGGACTTTTACCTTAATTTCTCCTTGACTATTTATATACTCTGTTTCTTTTTTCTTTAAATGGAAACATTGTTCATGCTTGGTTTCTTTTATGATCACCTTTTACTGAGTGAAAATTCTTTAATCTGAATACAGATAGCCAAAGTGATTCTAGTTCAACAACTAGTGATATTGTAAGGGAAGCACGCCAACAGGTACCATATACTTACTATCAAGAATGATGAAAGTAACTTTACTCTATTTTCTGTTCTTGTTCTTAGTTCTTTTCTCAGTACTCATTTAAAAATTAAGTAGATTTCTTTTTTTTTTGAGACAAAAAATTAAGTAGATTTCTAATAAACTGGTTTTGCATGATCTATTAAGTCATAAATGAGTAGTTCATAGCTATTGGTAATTGTGCTCTAATTTGATTTCTTCCTGCAAGTTAATTATCTTTTGTTGCTTGTGTTATCAATAATTTTATTTTTAATTTTTCTTGATATATAGGTCATTGATTACTGCAATACTTCTCCAAAGGATTATAAATGCATATTCACTACTCTATACAATGAGAGAAAGAAATCATGTTGTTCATGTATTGGCAAAATATGAGGTTAGCTTTATAAGGGCAATGTATTGGGTTGAAGTGATTCATGAGATGCTACAAATGTAAACTCTACCAATTATATTAATATATGATAATGATTTTGTTTAAAGAAAATTATTATTATTATTATTATTCTCATTATTGATTTAAAAATATTATTAGTAGTTAAATATGTGAATAATACTTTTTTAACAGAAATATAGATTATTCATAAAATAACCAAACAACAAAAAATATTTTTTAGTATATCAACCAAACAACAGAAAAATATCAATTTTTTCAACGAAATCATTTTTCAGAAATCATCTTATACGAATCAAACGGAGTCTTAATAAACATCTCAAATAAAATTTTAAGACACATTATTAATTAAAGGAACAAATCATGAACATTATTAAATCAAACGAGTAGATCACAAACATGAAAAGATTTCATTCAAAATCTACTGGTTTGCATATCTATTAATAACAATGTTAAAATTTTCATTGTTATAAAATAATGATGTGTCAATTTAGTCATAAATTTTGAGTACTTAATTTTCTTGACAACTCCTCAGTTGCTCACATGTCCGATTCAGTCTGCGATTTCTTTAATACAATGCCGGCACATGATTAACACGTGTAACAAATCCCGCCCTTTTTATAAGGTTCAACTTCAAGCATCTCAAGAAACTTCAAAATCTGGCAAACAGCCAAGACAAAAATCACATGCACTTCGGTCGAAAACCTAATATTTTCTCACCGCTGTCACCTGTGACGGTACCAAAGTTTCTAGGACAGCTCTTTTTTCCAACGTGTCAAAGATGAACCACCCGAGTTTCCTGCGCAGCGCTGGCGTCCCTAAAGTCCGACAGGTGTGTAAGGCCGCGTAATTGCACAGGACGGAGAAAAAAATTAAACGAACATTTGAATTTTCTTTCTTGTTGAAAGAACTTCTGAAAGCGGAACCTATTCCATGTGGGCCATCCCTGAAATTTTTCAGGTACACGTGTCGACTTCGCATATCCCACTTGTTATAATTAAAAAGTTTGGGGCCGCCGCTTATTGGACAATCTTGACACGTGTTTTCTATCCAGTATCCAGATCCGCTTCAAAACGTTTCCAGATTTATCGCGACACGCGAAATTGACTAGTAGTAGACCGGAAAACAACGAGAGGACGGACGTTCTACGGAAAGATGAAGAGCCTGGGAATCCACGTGTCAAGAAGGAAGCAAATGGTGGGCAGTAACGGGTAGCATCGGGCAAAGAGGGCAGCCGATCTCGAGTTCGAATTTTTTGATATTCATCTGTGTTAAAATTTTTAAAAAAAAATTTTATCGTTTTTTGAGTCTATTCGATTCGATTTCAGATTAATTATATATTAAAAATATAAAAATATCGATGATTTAGACAAAAAAAAAAGCAGCCGCGCATTAAGCTGGCTTGCACTGGGGAAGGCTCACATTTAACACCAAGTCGCACGAGAAATAGAATAAAACGCTACACGTTGCCTTTTTCTCTCGTATGTTTTAAGAAAAAAAAAACCAAATAAGCACTTTGTTGCTTTCGTTTCCTTTCTTTTTGACTTAAATGCTTTGTTGTTTTCATCTGTTATTGCATGCTTCGCCTGAGATAATCGGCTGTTCTGGTGAGAGTTAACGGGCGAAATTTTATTGGATAATAGCGGTGAGTTGGAGGAGATTTTGGTTGTTTATTGAGAAGTTTCAATGATGCAGGTTTATAGTAGAATGCGCAGCGATGACGATGATGATAAGCCGACCAAGTGCCGTCAACGGCGGCGAAGGAGGATTGAGATGAGGAGGTTTGCTGCGATTTCAGCATCCGGTACTAGAGTGTTACCGAGTCTGAGCCAAGGAGAGGATCCTGCTGTACCTGAAGGGAAGCGACAACGTATGGTGGAGACCGGCGATCTGCTGGCGAGGGACACTATGTGTACTTTTTCCAGTGAGGAGGGTGAATCGACGGCCGCGGATCCGAAAGCGGCTTCGACGAACGGGCCGGTGTTCGGGACGATGTCGATTTCCGGGAGATCACGTGAGATGGAGGATGCAATTTCTGTACGCACCAGCCTCTGCCAGCCCCACCTTAATCTTAAGAGACCTGTCCATTTCTTTGCCGTTTATGACGGTCATGGTGGCCCTCATGTAAAAGCTTTATTTTATCGGCACTTAATTTTCTTTTCAACTGTTTCCCCAAAAAAGAAGCTTCCCGGGAAGAAAAAGGGTTTTTAACTTGGAATAGGTATTAATTTGTCATTTCACAATCTGCTTTCTGGATATAACTTTCTAATGACTTCTGCCTGCAGGTGGCAGCACTGTGCAGGGAAAAGATGCACGTGTTCGTGGAGGAAGAGTTGATACGCGCGAATTGCACGGCAGAGAGCAGCGAGTGTGGGAGACACATTAGCTCACAAGGGGAGGAACGTGAAGAGAGCTGGAGAAGAGTGATGAAAAGGAGCTTTAAGAGAATGGATGAGTTGGCAACAAGCACTTGCGCGTGTGGGACTGTGGCGTACCATTGTGGGTGCCATCCAAAGGAGGTGGTCCTCGGTGGGTCCACCGCCGTGGTGGCCCTGTTAACGCCGGAGCACATCGTGGTCGCGAATTGCGGTGACTCACGTGCCGTCCTCTGCCGCGGCGGGAAGGCAATTCCTCTAAGTTTCGATCACAAGGTTCGTTTTGTTTTTACCCAATGTCTTTAAGCTTGGTGATGTGGGAACGCCCCTCATATTTGGATGAAATCTGGCATTTTGAAGTTTGTCTACACTGTGAAATAAAACGATCAATTTGTTTAGTACATTTTATAGCAATCAGAATTAGTATATTTTTTAAGGTTGATAAACTCTTGTTTTTGGAATGTTTTATTTAGTTAGTATTTTGAATTTGTGATTGATAGATTAAAATATCCTTTTTTTTATTCTTTCAAAAAAGCACAGGTAAAAGACATTGATTGGCAGTAGTTGTTATTACTAATCGATAAGATGTTCTCTTAAAGAAAAAAATTATGATAAGATTATTTTAATGCTTCCTTTATGATTAAAAATGTTAAACAAATAAGCCTGTTACTGATATCTCTTACTAGGTTTTAGTGCAAGGAATGATTTCCTTTTAAGAATTTTAAACAATAAAATGGTTGTTTTTTTGAAACATAAATCTGAATTAACTAAAATATGGTATTAATTGATAACATTTCCAACATTGCTTTCACTTTCAGCCAGAAAGATCAGATGAGCTTGCACGAATTGAAGCTGCCGGAGGTCGGGTTATCTTCGTGAATGGAGCACGAGTTGAGGGCATTCTTGCTATGTCCAGGGCAATAGGTAAGGTTTTCTGGATTTAACAGTTTTTGATCATTCTGTTTTATTTTTACTCTTATGATTTTAACATTAATGGTAGTGGAAGGTATGGCTTCTGCAAGATGGGTTATGTTGTGCATTAAGTGATCGAAATGATTCTATATCGTTCTTCTTATTGCATTGAATTATATTTCTATCTGTAATTGGATTTCTACCTCATCATGAATAGTAAATTCTATAATAAAAAGAAACCACCATAGAAATAGATCAGGTTTTTTTTTTGTCATGAATGGATGTGTGGTTCACTTTTCACATGTCTCAGTTTACGATACAATCAATTCTTGTACGACCTTTTTTCCTTGCATATTTTATCCCTCAAATTCAGCTCACATAGACAATTAACTGGGTTCTATTACTCCAATAAAAGATGGGGCATTTGAATGATCACAGAAACTATGTTCTTACAATTTTAACTGATGTCTTGGGGCTGTCTTGGGGCTTTTGAGTCGTTGCAGGATTTGTATGAATATTTTTGTCAGTGGCATTGCTTTAATTACCATTCATTTGAAGCTTAGTCTATGGTTCTGAGCACAGGAGACAAATACCTTAAACCGGTTGTAACATCAGAACCTGAGATAACATTTACTATAAGAGAACCAGAAGATGAGTGCTTGATCCTTGCAAGTGATGGTTTGTGGGATGTTCTGTCCAGCGACTTGGCTTGTGCTGTGGCTCATGAATGTCTTAAAGAAGGAAGTAATGGTTCTATTGCTTCTGCTTCGAACCTAAATGCAGGACCCGACAAAGAAGATGAAGGGGCTGAAACATTTTATCCATCACGAAGTGTTCTTGCTGCTGGATTGCTTACACGTTTGGCTTTGGGACGAAAAAGTTCGGATAACATCAGTGTCATAGTTGTTGATCTATAGAGAAGTTGACAAGAAAGGGAGTGGAGGTAATAACCCAATGTTCATATGAACCTTGTACCTACATGTCTCATGATGAAAAAAATTGCACAAATAATTGTATAAGCTGCAGAGTAAAATCCTTGGGTGTATATCTGTGTCTGTGTGATAGAATTCAATTGATGCCAGTTTTGTGATAGCATGTATCAATGTAGGTGGAATTGTCATTAACATCCTAAGAGTGCCAAATGATCATAACTTCATATGGGAGGGTGTCTCAGCTTTAAATCGTCACAATCTGCAATTGAATCAACAAATGAGTCTTCATCTTGTTTGGGTTGCCTCGTCATGTACCAAACAATGGAGTCTCGGAAACTTGTCCTTTTTATATTTATTTTTACAGTGGTACATAAGTTCGAGTGAGGCTTTTTGGGCATTGAAGATTAATGCAATGGAGGGAACAAATAAAAATTCTGAGGTTGTTTGTGTAGATATGATGAACAAATTTGATGAACAAATTCGTAAGGGCTTATTTAATTATTTGTTACTTGTCCTATTTACAGCTATTTATTTCTTGAACACTTTTTTTTATCTGTAAAAGTTAAAGAATAAAAAGCAAATAAAAGAGAGTAGAGAGAGAAAATAAGCGAAAAAAGTTTTTATTTTATATTTAAATAATCTTAAATATTCTAAATATAAGAAAGACAAAGAAAATATAATAATTGGTTAGTTATATCGCATGTATTTTTGGCTTATAACTAAAATGGTATGCGAAAGGGTATATATATATATATATATATATGAGAAAAGATTTACTTACAGCAGTGTAAAATAATTTTGTTTTACAATTTCATATAAAATTAATATTTTAACAAATAAATCGTTAGATTAAATAATCTAGTTATATCTATTATGCATATAAAATTTCGAATCAATCTGATATCGCTATCATTTCGATCAAGAGTAACATATTTTTCAATATATATTAACGATTAAAATTTTAGTATTATCAAACTAATAGTTAAATATTTTTGATTAACTAGAAATTTTATACACATAATCTACTTAAATAGAATATAATATTTAACACTCAGATTAAAAAAATTTAATTCAAATAAAGAGATATGAAATGGTGTAAAACAAAATTATTTTATACCGGTGTAAATGAATCTCTCATATATATATATATATATATATATATATATATATATATGTATATGTATATATTGTTGATGGTTATTTTGGAATAGATCAACTTTGAGATGTAGAGATTGCCTAACTTGGAATATCATGCCTGTCAAGACAAATAACAATGAGAGAAGCTGGCGCCTCCAACGCTTAAGTTAATAATATATTAAGGAGAATGAGAGTATAACAATATGTAAATAATAGTTGACAAAGTCGAGAGAGTATGACTCAAAGAGAGTGTGAGTATATGCAATATGGGTAACTTGACTTCCTTTGTAGAGCTTACTATCTAGTACTATTTAGAAATAATTAGGATTCTGTATCCATATAAGATATTGTCGAAGAGATGTAATTAAATAAAATATTCTATTTAATAAGAATTCCTTTTGATATGACATTAAACCTTGAATAATGATTTTTTTTCCAAAAGCTAGGTTGTAGTTAGCTATTAAGCTGTAGCTAAATATTGAGCCAAAGGCTTAAGTTAAATATAACATAACAATTGCCCCCCAAGCATAAGGGTGATTATAAAGTATCGCTCTTAGGCTTTCATAATTCAGCTTTGTCAATAGTGGAAAGATTTCGCCTAATCATTGTAATGGCTCCAAGGCTGTAGATCATAATATGGCCCATAGGCTTTGCAGTAATTTCATTTAAATATATATAAAAGATTTATTTAATACCTTTTGTACGTGGTAATAGACATGGAGTGCAGCAACTCTAAATAAAGGATTGCCGTGCGTGAAAGAGTAAAGGCCTGCTATAAGAAGTTAGGAGTAAGATAGATAGGTAAAGTACCTCAAGGCCTCGTCAAAATAGGTGATTAATATTATACAAGAGAAAACTCAATTTAGTAGAGGTGTCCTGTGAAAGTATTTGGCATATGGTCGTTATTTCACACCATCTTATACTGTATAAGGATCTCTTACCGTACTTGAGGTTCAAGTTTATCAAAGTCAAAGCAATAACAATAATCAAATAATAAAATGAGACATAACAAATCATGAATGTATATGCACATTGTGTTACAAAAATCAAGAATAAAATAAGAATAAATATTTTTGCCTTTATAAAGCTATATTTATCACAAAATATAACTTGTTGAAAGATAAGAAGAGGGAAAGATGGCTACCACCATGACCTTTCATGCTTAATAATATCGATGTATGAATTTAGATAATATAAGCTTCAATTATAGAATGAAACATCATTGAGGGCAATTCTACCATACATGGCATGATATTCTTGGAGCATATAATTGAGTAGTTGCAATGCTGAATTACAAAATTTGATGAAATCATAAAGTTTAGGGTATAATTGGACATTTTCAAGATCTAATTTCAAAAATCTTAAAGTATTATGAGCAAAACATAATTACAAAAACTTTGGAAGCTTGAATGTAACTAACTCTTTGGGGCACATTTAGAATTAATGATTTTAAAAGGAATATTCTAAGAATATTTTCATATCTTTCTCATATAAGGGGTTGTATAAACCTAAGAACTTTATTTCATTACCCGTATAATCCATGTGTTTTTCTTTAATTGAAAAACATTTTTTAATATGAGTTTATGTATGATACACTGACAGTATATAGTTTCTATACACTGTCAATTAATCATAGGATGTTACCACATAAATGAGCAAAGTTTAAAAGTGTATAAACCTTTAAAAATAAATTTAAAAACTTTGTTAATATTTATTTTTAAGAACCTCTATATGAGGTGTCATCATACACTGTCAGTGCACTATATATAATCTCTTTTAATATTTATTTTTTGGTATATTTCTTAAAATGCATATAGGATGTTTTTACTAGCATAGTAATATCATAAATTTGAGCAATATTATGCATAAATTTCAAACATATCATCAATGTGAAAGAACTCATAGAGTATAGGGAATTACAAGCTAACTTGTAACGCTCCAATCCCACATTGGGAGACTGTGAGAATCTACAATACAATATATGTAGAGATTTGAACCTATACTTGTAAGGAGCCTTTTGTGGGACAAAACCGTGAAACCTTTAAGGTCAAAGCGAACAATACCTCAAAAGTTGGGTGCAAGTCTCTATAAATGGTATCAAAGCTGTCTACTAGCCGAAACATGGTAAGTGCTACACCTTTGGAGCCACTTCTTGAACCCGCGGAAGCTAAGTACTATACGGTGAGAGTCACCTCTAGACTTCCAATGAATGGTGTGATCCTGGTTGTGCTCTGATTGAGTTTGATGATGACATCAAGCTTTCAAGTGGGAGAGTTTGTAAGGCTCCAATCTCACATTGAGAAATTGTGAGAATCTACAATGCTATATATGTAGAGATTTGAACCCATACTTGTGAGACGTCTTTTGTGGGACAAAATCGTGAAACCTTCGGGTTAAAGCAGACAATACCTCGCAGGTTAAGTGCGAGTCTCTACATAACTCATTTTTTGGATTTCAAAATTTTAAAATTAGAGAGAAATTTCGATAATGAGCACATAGCTTGTCAATTTCCACATACGACGTTAATTGTTGATGACTATTTTGAAATAGATCAACTTTGAGATATAAAGATGGCCTAACTTGAAATATCATGCCTGTCAAAACAAAAAACAATGAGAGGGGTGCCAAAGTCTTTACTACGGGGCGCACTTCGACAGTCAAGTTAGCAATATATTCAAGATCATAAGAGAGTATGATAATATGTAAATAATAGTAGACATAAAGTCAAGAGAGTATGGCTTAAAGAGAGTGTGAGTATACACAATATGTCTAACTTAACTTCCTTTATATAGCTTACTAGCTAGTAGCATTTAGGAATAATTGGGATTATGTATTCATGTAGGATATTATCGAAGAGATCTAACTAAATGAAGATTCTATTTAATAAGAGTTGCTTTTGATATGGCCTTAAACTTTGAATAAGGATTCTCTTCCCATAATCTAGCTTGTAGTTGGGTTATTAAGTTATAGTTAAATATTGGGTCACAGACATGAATTAAATATGGCATAACATATATATATATATATATATATATATATATATATATCCAAATCAAAATCAAAATTTATATTATCAATCACTAAATTATGTATTCTTAAACTATCCTATATGTTAAATTCTAATTTGCTAACAGCTTTTTAATTGATATTTCAATTAAGTGATTAAAATAATTTGTGAATAATATTTAAGTTCGAATTCAAACAATTTCAATTATTTTTTGATATCATTTTTAAGAAAATTAAAAAATCTTATTTGCCAACAAATTTTTAATTGATTTTTGAATCAAATCGTTAAAAAAAGATTATAATATAACTTAAAATTTAAGTTTGAACTTCAACCACCTCAATCTCCTGTCACCATTTATTAAAAAAAAAAATCTAATTTGGCTACCAATTTTCTTGTGTTAATATCGATTGATAATGCTTGCGGTCAAAGCCCGTCAAAGGTTCAAAGCTCCTTCCGACTCTTTATAATCCGCAAACCATCTGCGCACATTTCCTATGTGGATCCAAGGGGTGGATGCCACCTCTCGATTCTAACGTTTCCGAACCCGTTCCCACCTACAGAGGAACCTGAAACCCCCACGTAGATGTTCATGGCTTCATGCATAGCGTTCCCGTGGCGCTTTGCTAATCAGGCTCTCCTTCCACGAGTCATCAAACCAATTTCATCTTCACGTTCTTCTTCCCTTAGGCTAATAAACTCTATCAACCCAATTTTCTCTTCTCTCTTTCCTTTTTGTCTTTCTTCACCTTTCTTTCTCATAATTAATCTCATTTTCTCTCTTATTAATGGCACCACTACCATCTGAGCTTTTACCGAGAATCCTCAGCGATGATTCAGATAACGACACCCCAGAGAAATGCAGAGAACGCCGCCGCAGAAGAATCCAAATGAGGCGGTTGAGGTCTGCCTCCACTGCACCAAATATCCAACTTCGAAGCCCTGAACCTCGAAAGGAAATGACAAATTATGTTCCTAGTAGGTCTGCATTGTTAAAGTTAAAGAGGACTAATGTAGGAGAAAAGACGGCCGATGCATTACCAATGCTGATGGATTCATCATTGACTTCCCTAACCTCTGCCTGTGGGGGCACAACAGATGTTACTCCTAATCCAATGCCGGTTAACGGGTGGATATCGATACAAGGGTTTTCCGATAGTATGGAAGATAGACTGTTTGTGAAGGAAGACTTTTGCCGCTCGGATATATTTGGTGGAAAGCCGTCGCATTTCTTTGCCGTGTATGATGGACATGGTGGACGCCGTGTAATTCTTTCGCCATTTCTTTCCCTTCTTTTCTTTTGGATTTTATCTCTATCAAAAGAAACAGGCAAAAAAGAAAAAAAAAGTATAGCATTTTTTTTTTTTACATTTTAAAGATATACTCAAATGAAAACAAAATTGAAATATTCAGGTCTCAACTCTCTGCAAGAGCATGATGCATACTATCATGGCAGAGGAGCTGACACGGCTATCCACAGAAAAAGAACCAGCAACCAGCGACGGCGGCAGTAGCAGCAGCGGCAATAGCACTGGCAGCTCCTGTTCAGCGGCGAGAAAAAAAAAGCCGGAGGTGGAGAGAGTGGAACAGTGGGAGGATTTGCTAAGGGCAGCATTAGAGAAAAGCTTCTTGAGGATGGATCAGGTGGCACTGAGCACGTGCACTTGCGGAAAATCCGGGTACCTCTGCGGGTGCCAGCCCCTGGAGCTGGGTTTTGCGGGGTCCACTGCTGTCGTGGCAATTCTTACCCCTCATCACGTGGTTGTTGCTAACTGCGGTGATTCACGCGCCATTCTCTGCCGTGCTGGGAGAGCCATAGCTCTCTCTCACGACCACAAGGTTTGGACTTCGAAGTAAACATGTTTCGTCTTATTAGCACAACGAACTGACACGTGTAACGCCCCTGTTAATTCTGCTTTTTCTAGTGTTACTTTACTAATAACAGTGGCTGGGTTGGCTCATGGGTGCAGCCGGACAGGCCAGATGAGCTGGAGAGGATCCTAGCAGCAGGGGGTAAGCTTGTTTATCAAAACGGGGTTCGAGTTTGTGGGATTCTTAACCTGTCGCGATCCCTAGGTAATCTTTACCCATATATGTCGTTTTATTTATTTATTTGGGTCATATTCCATAGCCTATTCGTTACTATTATTTTGAAATTTCCTGTGGTTGTGGATGTTTGTTTGTTTGTGTAAATAATTATGCATGCCTGGTATTTGTAAAATGAACTAAGAGACAGTTTTACTTCACGATTTTTTACTAATATTTCTTATATTTGTTTATTTAACTCTATTCGATAGTAACAGATTAGTGAGGTGTATTATTTATGTAAAGCTTCTGCTACCTTTCCTTCTAGCTTCCTAAATATTACTTCTGAGATCGAGAATAATTCCTTGTTTTATCTTGCAATGCTTAAGCGTGGTGTTTTTGTTTTTACAATACCAACGTTCTGCTATAACAGGATTGGCACCTTGTTTTTGTAGGCTGCTAGTGGAGCTTCGTTTTCAGTACATCTTCTTTTCCTAACAAAATGTTGTTTTTGGTGTTTGGGGGGGGGGGGGGGGGGGGGGGGGGTGGGGTGGGGGCGTGTGTTTAGGGGTGTGTTCTCTAATCAAGTTGATATGATCTCATTAAATATGATTATATATCATGCCAAAGCACTCCAATGCTGTAGTCATAGTCTGTTGTTTTATCACTCATCACTTGTTTATCATTAATAACAATAATATGATATTGCTCTACTCATCAAAAGATGTTTGCTTGCAAAAGTATTAGTATATTTTGCCTGAGGTAACTGCTGAGTCATACAAGGTTTCCAAATGTTGGAATAAGATAATGGATAATGTCCTCTAGATTCTAACAACGATAAAACCAAAGGGACAGAGGTCTTACCATGGCATTATATATTAAGACATGATCAGCTTCCATATGAAATGAAGTTCAATAATGTTGTTTAACTGTATTTGAAGGTATATAGTGAACAGGATAAAAATGGTAGTGTAGGATTATGCAGTTCTGTTCAAAGTTCTGTTGTTTTCTTTCTGTATCTCTAATCTTGCTAATGTCACACGATACTTCCCAGCCTAGGAAGCTGTTGAAACTTCGAAAAGAGTAAAGGCCACAAAACACTTTTAGATTGCGGAAGAAGTGTATGTTACCAAATATTCAAACAAAGGAAATTGGCAAGGGATTTTAGAACCATCCACAAACACAAGTCGTTTGGTAAGGCTAATTGCTTGACTTCAACTTGCTATCAGTAATTTTTGCAATAGATGCAGATTGATCTAGTAATCTATACACAGGGTACACATGGCCTTCACTGAAGTGGACTACCTTAAAATTATAATTTCCCCCTTTCCACACTGAAAAAGAATAATTTCTCTTCTATTTCATTCGAGATAAGCATAATTTGGCATCCCACCATCCCATCCATTTTCCAGATCATGAATTTTTGTAGCCTCATGAGACTTCATGATATGTTTCTGTGAGTAGCATTTAGTAATAATACTTTTGAGTTGGAGTTAATAGTGATACCAGTGATACTATGATAAAGGAAAATAGAGTGTGGTCATTGGGAATGTTCAAAAGAAGAACATTGTGGCACTAGTGCTTGTGAATTAAAGTATTCTTGATGGCAATAAATTGGAAGCTCCTTTAGAGAGCAGTTTTGATAAAGAATGCACAACTAAAACTACAGCATCTGTGTTAAAAGAGGTGATAAGCCAGTGGCAGTCCTAGTTTTGACGGTGATAGGATGATGAAAGTTTATGATTTTTGTTGCAGTAGTGGCAATAGCATTAAGATGTGGAGCTAATGGTAGTTTCGAGAAAGCCAATAAGGAAATCGAATTCTTTTGGCAACACATTGTAATCTCCCATCCTACCTTGTGTTAAAACTTTAAACAAGTAGTCCTTTATTTCTCTATCATTCCAATTCCATGGCATGCAGTGTTGAGCATTTTGTGAAGGCTAGGATGGAATTGCTTAACAAAAATCCCATAAAGATACATTTAATATTTGCTATGTTGGGTATCCAAAGTGATAAATATGATAGGTATTGCTCCAAACATTTTCGCTTTATTTCACCCTGATATATTCCTATTAGTGATTTATCTTGTTAATACCCCATGATTCTAATTTCACTATGATGATCTATTGAACATGGCAAATAAGTTAACTCAGTGAAGATAAATTCGTTATTGGGTTGCATCTTTAACATATTTGGTATCTCTTTTGGAACTTTTGATGTCTTCGTGCATCCTTAACCTACTTCATATCGGGGCTGACATATTCATGCCTATGTTTTTTGGAAACACACAAAAAGGCTGTCTCTGACATGCATGTCTATGGCCAAATTGTGTGTGAAAGAAGTGCCTTCCTTTTTTGGTATCTTGCATTTTTTGCATCTTAGTATCTTTTCATATTATTGGTTTGAAAAAAAATCTAAATTATATTGGCATAAATAAGTTTTTCATAGTGAGTTCATATTCCTATTGTGTCACATGCTCTGCTAACATGGTCATGCTATATGAGATTTCGTGCTAGATCGCCTTCTCTGCTCCTCCCATATGCCTCCACACCACAACAAAATGTTTCTAAAACTTGGCTGTATCATACTCCCTTGCCTTTTCTATTGATCACGTTATACAGATTGCATGATCCTGAGGTTTCAGACTTTACGTAATTGACATGGCTTCAGTATGTAAAGGGTTTTAACAGACCTTTCTTTTCAGTATTGAGATGCTAATAGAAGCCTCTTAGAAGTGTGTTCTTTTTGCCTCCATGCTTTAATTTTTGTGTAAGTGCCATTTCACTGTTATTTTTTTGCTTGATAGAGGAGAGCAACTGTGAAAGTAAGAAATAAATTTCTGATAAAAGCATGAAATGTTTATGAATAGCTCAATTTGTGTTACATGCCTAATCAACAAAAACATTTTATGACTATTGTAGTAATGTTATAATTTTGGTATCTTAATGCTCTAATCTCCATAAGCAGGAGACAACTTTTTGAAGAAAGTCATAACATCACAACCTGAGATTTCCATCACAGAAAGACAATCAGAAGATGACTGTTTGATTCTTGCTACTGATGGTCTATGGGACGTCATATCTGATACTTTGGCTTGTGAGGTAGCCAGTGCATGTCTTAGGGATGGAAGTCCTGCCACAGCACTTAGGAGCCGTTATTCAGGGCGCCCAGTCAAAACTGACGATGGTGAAGTGTTGTATCCATCCAAAAGTGCTTTTGCAGCTGCAATACTTTGCCGTCTTGCTCTAGGACGTGGGAGCTGTGATAATATCAGTGTCATAGTTGTTGATTTGAAGAGGCATTTAGTAGGGAAGGCAAAGTAAAACCGAAGGTTTAGGCTCTTCGTAGAAACACTTCTGATGTTGTATATGTACGTACCTTTCTGGAACTCTATCCTAAAAATCCTTCCCTTGTTTCGGACATCATAGAACCTGTATGGAAGGAATTTGTTTTAGGATAGCAATTCCATTTTTCTTTATGGAACATGTTCATGAATGACTTGTATTTGACTCTTCATATGAGGTTGGCTTTGTCATAACGTGCTAAGTCTTGGAATCTAATTCGTTAGATTTAAATTCAAAGAGTTGCCACAAACAATTCTAACTTAGGTGTAATTAGTTACCTAAGAAATACAATTATGTGTAGGGAAAGATTAACACCCCAACAACATCCATCCTAAAATGATATCAAATAATATAAAGTTATCCTAATTTTGCTTTTTTTGTTTGCTTTAATTTAGATATGCTTAAATATTAAAAAATCTTTTTAAGATTTCTCCATCAAGCTAATCAAACAACATAAAAAATTTTTTCACATTAGTAGTATTCAAGTAGGATCAATTCCTTTTCTTGAAAAGGCTCTGTTGTCAGATAATTTAAATATATTATGAAAATCTGATCTTAACTTTTATGCAACTTCTTAGCTTTCTTATTATCGTAATTCAATTCTTATTCCTACCTGTTGGCTCTATAGGCTATACCGAGAGAGGGGGGCTAAATCGGTTTTTCACTAACCTTAAGTTCATTTTTCGATTCTTGTAAATTCTCTAGCCTATATTGATATTTTCTAAGTTCTCTAAACTACTCAATTATGCAATGTAGTTCAACACAATAAACATAAATATAATTGCAAATAAGTAAAGAGAGTAAGGATAGAAAAGTTTACACAAGTGATTTATAGAGGTTCGGCAATCTTGCCTACGTCCTCTACCTTGAGACGCTCCCAAGGATTTTCTCTAAATTCACTATCTTTGAATTTGTCTTTACAATCCCTCTTTTTCAAGGCTCAAGAGAAACCTCTCTCTTTTTCTAGGCTCAAGAGAAACCTCCCCCTTTTTCTAAGGCTAAAGAGAAACCTCCCTCTTTTTCTAAGGCTAAAGAGAAACCTCTCTCTTTTTTTAGGCTCAAGAGAAACCTCTCTCTTTTTCTTAAGCTAAAGAGTAACCTGCCTCTTTTTCTTAGATTAAAGAGAAACCTCTCCTTTTACAAGGATTGAGTGTGTTTACAAATTGTGTAATCAAAGAAGGGCCTCTAGATAGGCAAGTGATTACAATGTTTAAGCACAAGGAAAAAGCCTATACAAGATTTGTGCTATTCTATACAAAGAATATGAGAATGATTGATGATGAAGACTTTGTAGCTCTTGATTTGTTGTTGAGGCTTGAGGAAAATGAAGAAGATGATGAATAGAATTTTTGAGCAGTTCCCTCCTTGTTCTTTAGCTTCTAAGCCTCTATTTATAGTCCCTTGGATGTATTCTAGCCGTTGGGTGGAGCCAAAATTCGAATATAATCGTTGTCTCACAAAAACTAGCCGTTACAGGCTATTTTCGGGCAAAGGGATCGATCCCTTTCCATAGGGGATCGATCCCTTCATTCCAGATCTGATTCTTCTGGGCTGAGGGACCTTTCTAGCCGTTGGGAGCCATTCTGCCATTAGGGGATCGATCCCTTACCTTAGGGGATCGATCCCTTCTTTTCAGAACTGATTTTTCTAGGCTGAGGGACTTTTTCTTCCACTAAAAAGCTTTCTGCCACTAGGGGATCGATCCCCTAAATCGATCCCTTCCCTTAGGGGATCGATCCCTTCTTTCCAGAAGGTGATTTCCTACACTTTTTGAGTTAGAAATGATGTGGTCTTTGATCCTAATCCAACCTAAAACATTTTGGCTCTTTTGTGGGAGTTTTTCTTGACTTTCTCAAATGAAAACATAGTCCAAAAATTCATCAAGTGATTTTCTAAAATATTCAAAACATTTATAAAGTATTAAGACCAATAAGGATGTATCATTAAATGATGGTCTTAATGTTTGATATGTTCACTTGAAAATGGATTGAGAAAATCATGTGTGATAAGGTAAATTTACAATATAAATTAAAACATTAAAGCTTACTTAAGTTTTTGTCATTTCAAAATATATATTGCAATTTAAAGCTAACAATCTCCCCCTTTTTGATATGACAAAACTTAATGTAAATTTGCTTTGAAAATTGTTTGATAAAATACTCCCCCTCAAATAAAGCAAGATTTTACAAAGCTCCCCCTTAATATAAGCATGGGTTTTGAAAATGAATTTTCAAACTATTTCTCCCCCTTAATATCTCTCCCTCCCCCTTTTTGTCATAGCAAAAAGAAGGAAAAATAATAAAAAAATATGCACCCCCTGAAATCATGGCTATGTGAGAAGAGATAAAAGAATATGCTCCATCCAACAAGAAACGTGTTAGTACATGGGACTCATAGCACAAATAAACAAGTCAATATCTACAAAGAGTATGAAACATTCATGCAAAGAATATGACTTATGATCCTATACCAATTGTTTATAAATAATTTTGCAATAAGTTCTCAATTGGTAAGAAATTAAGCAAGCACCTAAGTATATCAATTGTTTTTCTTAAGTCCAACTAAGGTGCATGGCAATACATCATGATTATGAGCTAAAATTAGATGACATATCATATGCATGAGCTCATAAATCATGTACAAGCAAGAGTGTGCATAGAATCAAAACATATAGTAATTAACTTCAAATTCTAGCACACAAGAGTTTCATACAAAAATATCCTAAGAGAATTCTTCTCTATTTGTCATTTCAAACTAAATAGCATGAGAAGAATTGTCAATTTAAAGCTCATACCAATTGGCAATTCAGTTTTGGCTTACCAATTATTGAAAATATGGTTGTCAATGATACTAATTATTATTTCAATCTAAATACCAATTGTTACTAATGGTTGACTTAGTCATTTTGCATGAATCCAATATTTATGTGTAGTGTGTTCATGTTAAGAAAATAGTCATTCTAAATATGCAAGAACACAATCACACATCATCAAATATGCATATGGATTAATTGAACATTAGCACACTATCATAACGTATTAATCCATATTCATATTCACAAATTTATACCATATGGAAGATTCATAAAATCAAAGTATTCAAGCAAACACATTTTCTTCCATGTTTTCAAGCACAAAAATCCTATGCTCATTTTCCAATTCAAGTCCTTAACCAATTATGAGCAAGGAAAGATTCAAATAATAAATACATGGATATTAATCAAAATACATATGTTCAAGTTTGCATTTATCTTTGAATGTTGGTGTTGTCATTAAAGCCCAAGTTCTTTAATAGTTTGGCCATAAGAAAAATTTAAGTACATGGATGATAATGTTTCATGCATTTGAACATTTAGGATCCATTTACCATCACAAATTATAGGCCAATGACCATTATCAATTGTTGAATTTGTATTTAAAATCAATTCACTAGATGTATAATTATCATGAAACATAGTGTGGAATTGATAAGTCAAGCTAAGAGACATAATCCTATAAGTATGCTTGACTAAGATGAACAAAAAATATGATCAATAGTCATTATGCACAAGTTCATCAAATTCTTAAATTACTCACAAATCAATGAAATAATTCTCAAAATTATGTTTAAGCATTCATTGAAAATATATTTCAAGATTATTTCATGATTTATGCAATTCATGACCATTTTCAAGGAGAAAACTGATTTTGTACTTGTGAACTTAAGAAAACTGATATTGATTGTTGAAAGTGATACCATTTGTTGGAAATGATATTAATTGATGAAGTTGAGGCATGATATCAATGAAAAATGATTTTTCATATTTTAAAGTTTATCAAAAAGGAGTTAAAACAATGAATTTTAAGTTGAGAAGAGAGAAAGTATCAAAACAATGAAAAGTTTTTCTCAATTTCGGTTGAAAAAGTGCAGAAAAGCCCTTTCTTGCTTGGGGGGATCGATCCCTAAAGGAGGGGGATCGATCCCTTAACTCCAGAATGCAGATTTCCTGCATTCTGCTAAAGGGGGATCGATCCTGCTTGTTGAGGGATAGATCCCTCATCCTGTTTTTGCAGTTTTTGACAGAAAATCCAACTTTTGAGGTGCCAAAACTTCGTTTTTGAGTATTTTAAGTCCAAGTAAAGGTTTAAACATTTGTAAAACATGATTTTGGACTTGTATGAATGAAAAACCATTTTACAAAAGATTTTGCAATTTTGGAAGAATTTACACAATAAAATGCATTTTTGGCTTCAAAAGAGGTTATTTTGAGAGTTAAGCATATTTTAACAAAACTAAAGCATTAGAAACCACAATTATGTCAAAACAAACTTGTTCACATAGATTTTAAGCACATATAACATCAAATCATCATACTTGTGAACATTATGCCATGATTTCCAACATACAAGTTCTTCATTAATGCACATGACATTGCATTTTGCATATATGACATATTTGCAATTTGAGGCAAGTAAACACATTATCAACACATAGAAGACTTGCTCAAAATGCAGAAATCCAATAATCATTTCAAAATCATAAATCATGCTTTTCATTCAATGCATCAAGTACTATTCATCAAACATTCAAAGATTATTGTCATGTCTTTTTGTTCAATCATTCAACTCACAATGCATCAAGAATCATTAACCAAATTTCTCATCAAAGCACAAATAATCAAATCAAAGTTTTAAGGAGTAAAGAATTAAGCTTACAAAAACTCCTTTGCTTGAGTATGCTTTGCCTTGAATTGTTGAGTCCATCTTGAGCCATCCTTTGAAGAATTGTTGTGATGGATCCTCAAGCTTTTCCTTTTTCTCATTGGCACAAGCAACTCTATAAAGGTGTGTAGAGCATTCAAACCCCATTGTTTCATTGTATTCCCATGCTCTAACACTCCTACAACAAACAAATTTATGCATGCTTTGGTACCCAAATTTTCCTGGGTCCATGAGAGTTAGTGCAAACAATTTTTGATCCTTTTGGGATTCATTTCAAGCACAATTCATAGTTATTTATTGCATGCTTTGGCACCCACATTTTTCTAACTACTCTTCCTCTAAATGTGGTTTTTCTATATATGCATGCTTGTGAGGTGTGTCATATTCTATTGCAAAGTGAGCATATAAGAGATAAATCATGCATAGTATTTTTGCTCACTAGGAAATTCTTAAGATGAGTTTCTTTTTGTTTAGCATTACAGCCTAACCCATCTTTGTCAAAGAAAGCTCTTTGGGTCTCTAACATATGATCTAGCTTTTGTTGACCCATATAAAACCTAGTAAATGAGTCATGCAAATTTGTATTCTTTTCATTCAACTCATTTATCTCTAAGTTAGCCTCTTCTAATTTCTTTTCAAATTCTAGCTTAGTATTAGTTAAGGCTTCATTTTCTATTTTTAATTTAGCTATGATTTTCTTATATTTGGAGTTCATGCATTGAAATTCATTTGCTAAATCATCAAAGGCAATTTGGAGTTCACTAAAGGTATAATCATTATTTTCACTAGAACTACAACTAGCCTCATCATCACTAATGGCCATAAAGCATGTGTAGGCTGTTGGATTATGCCCTTAGAACCATTCATTGGATGATTGACTTTGGCATTTTTTATGTATCATGACATTTTATTTATTATAGTTCATTGTTATATTTGTCTTATAACTGCGTAATGTAATCTTATATGATAATGTCCTTAGAATAGTAATAACATACTATTCTTAAAATATCCCTAGTCAAGTATTATTGTGAACAAGGATAACAATGATACGATAAGACTAGTATGTGGTTGACTGATGACCATTGTCATGGATATAGGATATCAAGTCATCACATAGGTACATGTTAGAGAACTATGTACTGGATCGACCCTCCATGAGAACGCTACATGGATTGTTATATGAGTGTCATAAGTGATTCTCATAGTGATGATGGTGTATGTGATCCTTTGACTTGAGATCATCAGAGATCCCAACATAGAGAATTGCATACTTTAATGCTGCTAGATGTCATTCGTAACAGGACGGACTATAAAGGTAGTAATTGGGTATGCCTTGATCTATGTAGAGGGATGTTGAGTGATCAAGATAGGATTTATCCCTCTTATATAACAAGAGTGATGTCTTGGGCCCTTTGATAGAGTGAGACTAAGAAATGCATGGCCGTGCTCGAATAAGTCAATATGAGATATTGATTTTATTTGATTAATTAGTCTACTCAGGAATCAAGAAACACTGATTAGACTATACAAGTGTGACACATTCCATGACTTGTGTCTAATCAAGACATCAAAGGATAAAGGGATTAGACTACACGGTAAAATCTATCACGAGTAAGGTTATGTCGAGTCATTGACATTCTCGTTACATGGGTAGCAATGATGTGTTGCTAGATACCGCTCATTGCTTGTGACAATTTTGTCATTGCCATTGTTTTGAGAACCTATTGGGTCGCACACTTAGAACGGACCAATGAGGAGCTTAATTAATCCTATTCTGAATTGGATTAAGGATATAACTAATCCTATTCTAAGTAGGATTAGAGTTCTGTTTGACAGTAAATTTTAGGGTAAAATTTACTGCCTATAAAAGGATGTTTTCTTTTAATCGAAGCTAGAAATTCGGTTATAAAAAAATAAAAACGCTCTTTAAGGCTTTTGATCATGAGACGTTCAAAGAGTCGTGAGATCTGTTCGTGTGGATACCATAGAGGCAGGAACGAAAAGTTGTTGCTTGTGACTCGACCAACGACAGAAAATCAGAGAAAACGTTAGGTAAATCTCGAAACCCTAATCAGGCAACTCTCCGAATCGATCCTGGTGGAGGCCGAATGATTTAAATTCCGCTGCGTGTTTGTTTCGGTTTCCTTCATAGGCTACCTCATTATCTACGTTTTTCTCATCGGAGCTATCACTATCACTCCATGCAACCACAAATGCTTTCTTCTTATGTTTCCTATCCTTTTCCTTCCTAAGTAAGGGGCAATCTAACTTAGTATGACCCGGTTCGTTACACTCATAACACACTAAGGGGTCTTTTTCTCTTCTACTTGACTCTCCCTTATGATGTCTCCTATTTTGCTCTCTCTCATTCATTCTCATGAACCTATTGAATCTTTTGGCAAAAATTGTCATTTCCTTTTCTTCCTCATTTCCACTTTCATCACTATCATCTTCAATGTCCTTATGAGTGGAAGACTTAAGTGCTACCCCTACTTTTTTTGGAGGCACTTCATTTCTTTTCATTTTCATTTCATATGTAAGTAGGGAGCCCATAAGCTCATCTAGAGACAAGGTATTTGGATCCTTAGACTCTTCTATTGGGGTTACCTTTGCCTCCCATGACTTAGGCAAGCTATTCAAAATTTTCTTTACCATTTCAATATTGGAATAAGCATTGCCTAGAGCCTTAAGTCCATTAATTATATCATTAAACCTAGTGAACATTTCACTAATGGACTCATTTTCTTTCATCCTAAATAGCTCATAATCATGTGTGAGTATTCCAACTTTGGTCTCTCTAACTTGATTTATCCCTTCATGTGTGATGGCTAGTTTATCCCATATTTGTTTAGCATTCTCACATAAGGATACTCTATTATACTCATTGGGACCTAAAGCACAAAAGAGGGAGTGCATAGCCTTGGCATTCAATTGTGCCAATCTCATGTCATTGGTATCCCACTCATCTTCACTCTTAGGGACATCTTTTCCATCTATTTTCTTTATTGGGATTCTAGGGCCATTAACAATTACTCTCTACACTTTATAGTTATTGGATTGCACAAATAACATCATCCTAATTTTCCAATAGGAGTAATTCTCACTATTGAAGAGTGGAGATCTAACTAATGAGTGTCCCTCTTCTCCTAGGGGAATGCCTACATTCAAGTGAGCCATTTAAGATCGTTTTGCTCGATAGAGGTTAGTCTAAATCAATCTCGAGCCCAAGCTCTGATACCAATTGTTGGCTCTATATGCTATACCGAGAGGGGGGTGAATCGGTTTTTTGCTAACCTTAAGTTCGTTTTTCAATTCTTGTAAATTATCTAGCCTATATCGATATTTTCTAAGTTCTCTAGACTACTCAATTATGCAATATAGATTCAACACAATAAATACAAATATAATTGCAAATAAGTAAAGAGAGTAAGGATAGAAAAGTTTACACAAGTGATTTATAGAGGTTCGGCAACCTTGCCTACGTCCTCTACCTTGAGACGCTCCCAAGGATTTTCCCCAAATTCACTATCTTTGAATTTGTCTTTACAATCTCTCTTTTTCTAGGCTCAAGAGAAATCTCCCTCTTTTTCTAAGGCTAAAGAGAAACCTCCCTCTTTTTCTAAGCTAAAGAGAAACCTCTCTTTTTCTAAGCTCAAGAGAAAGAAAACTCTCTCTTTTTCTTAGGCTAAAGAGTAACCTCCCTCTTTTTCTTAGGCTAAAGAGAAAACTCTCCTTTTACAAGGAATGAGTGTGTTTACAAATTATGTAATCAAAGAAGGGCCTCTAGATAGGCAAGTGATTATAATGTTTAAGCACAAGGAAAAAGCCTATACAAGATTTGTGCTATTCTATACAAAGAATATGAGAATGATAGATGATGAAGACTTTGTAACTCTTGATTTGTTGTTAAGGCTTGAGGAAAATGAAGAAGATGATGAATAGAATTTTTGAGCAGTTCCCTCCTTGTTCTTTAGCTTCTAAGCCTCTATAGTCCCTTGGATGTATTCTAGCCGTTGGGTGGAGCCAAAATTTGAATATGACCGTTGTCTCACAAAAACTAGCCGTTACAGGCTATTTTCGGGCAAAGGGATTGATCCCTTTCCATAGGGGATCGATCCCTTCATTCCAGATCTGATTCTTCTGGGCCGAGGGATCTTTTCTAGCCGTTGGGAGCCATTCTGCCATTAGGGGATCGATCCCTTACCTTAGGGGATCGAACCCTTCTTTCCAGAACTGATTTTTCTGGGCTGAAGGACCTTTTCTTCCACCAAAAAGCTTTCTGCCACTAGGGGATCGATCTCTTCTTTCCAGAAGGTGATTTTTTGCACTTTTTGAGTTAGAAATGATGTGGCTTTCATCTTAATCCAACCCAAAACATTTTGGCTCTTTTGTGGGAGTTTTTCTTGACTTTCTCAAATGAAAACATAGTCCAAAAATTCATAAAGTGATTTTCTAAAATATTCAAAACATTTATAAAGTGTTAAGACCAATAAGGATGTATCATTAAATGATGGTCTTAATGTTTGATATGTTCACTTGAAAATGGATTGAGAAAATCATGTGTGATAAGGCAAATTTACAATATGAATTAAAACATTCAAGCTTACTTAAGTTTTTGTCATTTCAAAATATATATGGCAATTTAAAGCTAACACTACCTTATTCTTTTATTTTATTATTTTTATCTTACTAGTTTTAATTTTTATTTTTATATCTTTAAATAAAGGCTTAATAGCCAAATGTGTCCTCCACGTTTGCCATAAAATGAAATCAGTCCTTAACGTTTAAATGCATGGAAATCAGTCCTAAACGTTACAAAATAATTGAATTAAGAGCATTTTCGTTAAATCCTTTAATTTCCGTTAAGTTTTATTACTGGTAGGGGTAACAAAAATTAAAGGATTTGACGGAAATGTCCTTAATTCAATTATTTTATAACATTTAGGACTGATTTCTATGCATTTAAACATTGAGGACTTTATTCCATTTTGTGGCAAACGTAGGGGACACATTTGGCTATTAAGCCTTAAATAAATATAAATTATCAAATATAAAAAATCTCCCTTTAGACCATCATCAAGCTAGTTAGACCTTGAAGGAAATTTTCTCACCTAGAAACTTTAAAGAAAAATATTCAAACGCAATTCCTTTTTAAATTCCATTATTGGAATAATCCATATTTATTCAAATAACTTAATATTATTTTATTTTATGGATTTATATATGATGCACTGACAGTGTATAGTTTCTATATGCAAATATAAATAAATTTTTTTAATTTGCCCATAAGGGCCTATTGATGAGGTGTCAATCTCTGATGCATTAACAGTGTATAGAAACTATACACTGTCAGTGCATCATATACAAACTCTTATTTTATTTCTACATATCTATTTATTTTAAGGATTTATATATATGATGCACTGATAGTGTATAGAAACTATGTACTGTAAATACACCAGAGGTTGACATCTCATCAATAAGCCATTGTGAACGAATTAAAAAAATTTATTTATATTTACTTTTAAGGACTTAGCATATTTTTTAATTTGCTAATTGATGAGATGTTAACCTCTAATACATTGACTGTGTATAGAAGTTATATATTGTCAGTGCATCATATACAAACCCTTATTTTAATCTATTAATTTTCATTTTCATTTTTAATTTTAATTTTATCCTTATAATGAAATTGAATTATTAAATATTGACAAAAATCATTTTAAATCTTTCATCAAACTAGTCAGACTTAAAGGACTCTCATCACTTCAAGATATCTAAAAGTACCACTCAAATGCAATTTCTTTAGAATTCCATTGTTGGAATAAATTCATCCTTTTATAATTATTACTTTTATGCTTTTATTTAATATCCATTTTAATTTTACAAATTTTAAGTGAATTATAAATCTAATTTGACTTGCTATTTTTTATTCTATGAACTAAAAATTAATCCTAATCATTTTTTTTGGTACAAAAAATTAATCTTAATCATATGATACTAATCATGCAATTTGAGTTATTAAATACCAACATACAAATTAATCATACAATATTCGTCATGCAAATTAAATTATACAAATTAATCATGTACATTAATTAAATTATATTATGTAACATATAAATTTTATCATTCAAATTAATTAAATGCGATCATATCAAATTTATTCTATCTATTAATTATTCAAATTAATTACCTAATTAAATTATCTACCAAATTAATTAATTACTTAATAAATAATAAAAATAAATCAAAATGAAAAAATGAAATAAAATAAGAAAGTCAAAGTCACATGCACAGTCAATGGAGAAAATCTCACTCTCATTGCATTTCATACAACAAAGAATGAAAAGAGAGCAAAACAAACAGAATCTAACCTTAAACATGAATAGAGGAGGCAAAAGTTAGCTCGAGCCCGAAAACCAACCTGAACCTGCTTGAGATTGAATCCGAACCAACTCGAATTGATCAAAAAAGTCAAAAGACTTGAAACCGAAAAAGCCCCAAATTGAAAAACCCAAACCCGACACAACTCGAACCCGACATAGCTCGAACTCGATACGATCCGAAACTGAGACCGAACCACAAAACCCGTAAAAAATCGAATTTATAACCTGAAAAATCCGAATTATAATTATATGATTATTATTTAAAAATAAATAAATAATTGATACACCTTTTTAATTAAAAGGTTTAAAATTTTGAAAACAATTATTATTTATTATACAATTATATCAATTATATATTACCAGTAAAATAAATATTGAATGCTTTTAATTTAATTATTAAATAAAATTAATTTAAAACACCATAATATATGTATTAAATAATCTTTAATATTATACTTATTGTATTTATAATAATAAATATATTATTAATTTAACATTTGATTTTATAAATAAAATCATTTTAACATTTTATTATTTTTGTTTTATAATAAAAATTTAATTTTAATACAATAATAAATCAAATATATAAAAAATTATATAATTTCAATATTTGTTTGAAACTTTTAATTTGATATTTTATGCAACACATTAAGAACATTATTAACAAAATTAAATTTAAACTATATTTTCTTAAAGTTTCAAATATAGAAAGATATTAAATTTACATTTACAAAAACATAATCTTAAAATTAAAATTCAAGTTTTTAAGATTAGAAAAAGTTAAGTAATTAAATTAAACAATACAAGTACAAGTTTTTTGATATGCTTGGACATTAGTGAAAAAGAAAATTATAAATCAAGCTAGTGATAATTTTATTTTTAGTCTTAAAACTAAAGACATTAATAAATCAAGCTTGTGGTAATTAATTTTTTATTATATTATAATAATCTTATACATGAATAAACTAATTTGATATCTTATAATAATGATTTATATATTATATTATAATAATCTTTTAAAAATAAATTATGTAATCTTTTAGTGTATAAGTATTATTTTGATATAATTATGTATTTATTAAAAATAATTTATTTGTTATCTATTAAATATAAAATTAAAGTGTGGATAACAATAATAATTCTAATAGTAAATTAAAGTGTAATTTAATAATATACTAGAGTAGTATTATTGTGTAAGCGGTAATAAAATTTATTTTTTATACTTAATTAATATTATTAATTATATTTAAATAATTAGCATTATATTAATTAATTTAATAATATCTACTATTTAACATTTTAATTTGACATTCGATCAATTGGTGTATATCTAATATTATTATGTTAATGTGAACATGAAAAAATTAGTACTCAATTGATGTATAATGATATATGATATGATTATATCAAATGTTATTATTTATAATATAATGTCAATTGATGTATATAACTAAGTTAATTCAACGTTTTAAATTTTTAATGAGATATTTGATTAATTAGTGTGTACGCGTACGATTATATTTAATATAATAATGTTAATATTATAATTTATGTACAAACCAAAAACAAAATAAATATAAAATTATGAGAACCGCAAATTTTCTTAAGCAAATCATGTACTCAATGTGTAATTACAAATATTTGTAAAACAAAAAAAATGGGTATCATACACGTGTATATATGTATGATTCGTATATATAAATATATACATATACACATAGGAAGTAATATATATATATATATATATATATATATATATATATATTTTTATATATAAGAAGATGGGTAAACAAAGATAGATGATAATTATATTAGGATTATAAATTGTATAATGTAAACAAAAAACATATATATTAAAGGCTATAGATAATAAAGATTATGAATATTTAAGTCCAAAAAAAATACTAATGTTATACTAAAAGTTATATATATATTTTTTTAAACTTTAAATTATTGTGGGATTTGGTGAGAAACATCCCACCAAACCCTCTGCCCGATGTGAAGTCTGCTGACATCATCAGTTAAAAAAAATAAAATGATGAAATGAAAAGAAGAAATTTGGAAAGAATTGTGAGAGACGGAGTGAGAGGAAGAGTGGAGGAACAGCTCTCGTGCAAGAGAAAAGAAAGGGAGAGAAAGACAAGTCGTGAGAAGCTAAAAAGAAAATGATAAAAAAAAAACAACAAAGAGAAGAAATTGAAGAAAAGCTTAAATGAAGAAGTAACAGTGACGCGAGGAAGAAGGCTGCAAACAGGGGGATATCGTGCGAGACATTTCAAGCTGCGTTGGTGTGGACACAGTAGCTGGAATGGTTGGATCGGTACGGCTATTTCTCTTTGGTTATAGGCTGAAGTTAAGTGGCATTTTTCAAACCGGAAGTAAGCTATTTTCTAAGGCTACGATGGGCTGTAAACTGAAACTAGAATAGAGCTAATTGGTTGGATTTTTGGAGGTTTAAATGAGGCGGTAAGTAGCCTGAAACAACGGTTGAAAGAAAGCATTTTTTTGGGCTGTTAAAGGCTGTCAAGAGATGGCCTGAGGCTCGACTCATGGTGGGTATTTAAGGGCTCTGTTCAGGCAGTAAATAAGGAGATATGGGAGGCCATTGGGGTAGTTACTAGGCACTAAAATAGGGGCTACAGAGAGGCTGATCGTGGCTTGGTTGTAGTTAAGTGGACGCCTGATCAGGGGCTTCATTAGAGGCTGTGTGCAAGGGTTTTATCGGTGCCCAAGGGCTGTTAAGGCAGTGGCTGGAAATAGGGCATCCACAAGTGAGTTGGCTGAGTTTACAATAAGTTGTGGATGCTGAAACAGGCCGGGATGGGAGCTGAAAAAGGGTGGCTAGGTGGAGCTAGTTAGCAGCTGTAAACAAGGGAGCTTTTGGTGCTAATCGAGACACCAAATCAAGGGCTGGACAGGGCACGTACATGGTTGCTCCCAAGGTTCTCGACAAGACCATTTTGGTTGAAGCTTGGCAATTTGGGAGCTAACCTTTGGCTGCTGAAAATAAGTACTGAACAAAAATGCAGTGAAAAAAAAAAAGTGAAGGACGACAGTAAGAGATGAGGCCTGCGAAGGAGTCAGGCGTTGATCAACTAGAGAAGAAGAATAGAGGAAGAAGAAACTGTTGAGCAAGGTTGTTAGGCGTTGATTAGGGCCGAAGAAGGTTGGGTTTTTGGAGGCCTTATTAGTGGCTGAAATGAGTGGGTTTGTAAGTGTCGAAACAGAGGCATTATAGGGGTGGTTCTCGACTGATTATTAGTGTTTGTTTTGTGGCTGTTTGGTGCTGAACCAAGCACCCAAAAATCAGAACTGATCAGGAACCTTTTTCCTCGGTGAATGCTATAAAGAGAAAGGAGCTTGGTGAGGTACAGCCATGGATGGGATGTTATGCTTAGGGGCTGAGTTTAGAAGTTGGGTTGGTGACTGGTTGTAAGCAATATGCAAGGGAGTCTTGGGAAGGCTGAGTGAGCACTCTTTTGGTGCCCGAATAGGTTTGGAAAAGGAAGTGATCATGACTGGTTTCAAGGCAGAAACCGCAACAGTGAACCATGGTAACAATGGAGAATTTGGGGCTGTTGAAGGTCTATTCCGAATCAAACATATTTGAAGGCTACTAAGGGCTAATTTGAGTGAAGTTATGGTGGCTATTTGAAAGGTATATATTTTTGGCTGTTGAAACAATATTGAATATCAAGGGCTAAAAATCAGAACACACACACACACACACATACACATATATATATATATATATATATATATTTCTAAAACAAGAAAGAAAAGAATAGAAAAGAAAGAAAAAGAAGAAAATAAGGTAAATGATTTTACTTAGCCCAAGCCTTGGTATAGATATTAATAATTAAAGTAAATAATTGGCATTGAAATTTTAAGTATATGAAACTCTGTTTAGACGGTATTGAGTCAATTTATGGTGTTGAAGGTGTAGCGCGACGCAAAGGCGACAAACACGAATCTAGCTAAAACCCGGGGGCACTCGCCTAGTATTTCGATTTGAGGAAGTCGGTAGCTCGATGTTAAGGCGGTGATTTCAAGCTCGGCAAAGCTTAGCGACTAAACGCCAAACTCAATAGTGGTAAGACGTTTATATAACGTAGAAGTAGGATTATCCTGTATAGGATTGAATCTTACGATGAAATAAATTGACTACCTAGAGATTTGATTTAACGAAACGAAATGCAGGTACGATATTAGACTTGATAAAGTACCATAGTGGTGAGATATTAACCGGAAATGAATTGATATAGTATAGACTCATAGACATCATGAGATAAAATGATAAGCATTCATGCAATTCATGAGCATGTCATTTTACAGTTTTTATTTCATTTCCTTGAATTTTATTGCCATTAAGCATGCCTTATTACTATACATAAAAATCGAAATGATTTATTCTTATCATGTTTATAAGAATACTTTGGATGCTTGAATGGCTTTGAAAAGAATGAAATTATAGTTTTCACATATGTACGTATATATATGTAAATGATTTTAAGAAAAGCATTACGTACATTGAACTATTTTCATAAGAAAGATTGAATGCTTTATGAGACTATGGCACCCTAAGAGAATTAAATTCAATAAAGCATAGTGGAAGCCGCCTAATTGGAGATTACTCATTAGGTAGAGATGTTTGTCCGACAATAGTCGTGGACAGGTCTCAGTCTCACCTGATCAGTGGGGCTGAGAGACATGAGGTCTATGACCATAGATAGCGCTTTAGTGGTTTCCAAGGGACGATGATATGATTCTTCACTGCTAGCTATAGTGATCTAAGCCTTTATTGATAGTGAAATAGGAATCTAGCCTAGTCTCAAATGATATGAAATGAAGTTTAGAGTATGGTTTTAAAACAGAAATGAACTCTAAACTCGATATAGTTTTGTGCCATATGAAATGTATTTGATATTGTATATGACATGAAATATGTTTCAAAAATACATGTGACATGAAATGAAGTTTAGAGTATGGTTTTAAAAACAAAAATGAACTCTAAACTCGATATAGTTTTATGACATATGAAACGTATTTGATATTGCATACGACATGAAATATGCTTCAAAAGTACATGTGAAGTGAAAGGAAAAGTTTGCATATTTTCAAGCATGTCTTAAGAGTAAAATTGAGATGCATTTATATTTTGCATGTCTTGAACATATTTAAAAGAATATGTTTTACAAAACAAGATCGCAATCACTTCATATATATTTACATGTTAAAAGCCATGATACGATCTCATAGCATAGGCATCTCATGACATGTTGAGGTATGGTTGCATTGAACTTGAGGACATAACAGACAGATGTTACATGATGAATAAGAGAATGATTGATAGTAATTCTCCTCACATGACATCATGCATATGCATTAGAACAGTATAATTCTAACTCTGCACTTATATAAATGACTTACTGAGCCTTGCTCATTAAACGTTATTTAAATTTTTCAGATTGAGCACGGAGTTGGGGGAGTATTTCGGAGCTTTTCGAATAGTCTCAAGCCTGAAATATAGTCCCAACTCTCCAAGGAGACTTTTGTGAGCACTTTGGGTATATATACTCATCTTTTGTATTTAGTATCAATTCAGGTTGTTTTTGATTCAGTACTTAGATGGGATGTAACCTAATATAGAGAATAGCATCTAGACTATCGTAAAGATGAATTATAGAATTGTTGATTCTTGCATGAGTATGGATATATGATTGAATAACATGAATAAGTGACCAAGTAAGAAGATATAAACTATAAGATGAAATGTTATGAATTGGAAATGGACTTAGGTTATGAAGAAAGTTTAGACTCATTAGAAGAAAGAAAAATGGTGAACTTGGTCGTAGTAATGCTAGAATATAATCAACTGTCATTGTGGGAAGCATGAGCTGGATATTACTTGTGAATTTTATGCAGGTAATTAACCTGGGTAAAGTGATAAAAATAGACGAGGGAGTTAACGTCCCAAAATAAAAATTCACTACATTGCACTTAAACAAAACAAGTATAGAAAAGCGAAAAAAAAATTTAGCCCTAAATTCTACGCATCCGTGCAAATAAGAGGTACCGTCACGACTTTCGGGTCGTGACAAAAATTGAGCTAATTAGTTCACCAATTATACATAATATTAAATATTTTTTTAATGTATACTATAATTTTAGTCAACATTATAATTGAACAATTAGTTAACTTGTTATATAGTTTGATTTAATTTAATTACTAATTATTTTAATATTTAAAAAACAAAATAAATATAAAAAATTCATAAAAATTGAAAATTTTATTAAAAATATAATATAATTATTAAAAAAGCTAATAAAACAAAGTAAAAAAAAATTTGTTAAACTAAGAGTGTCCAAATTTTAATGGTCTAATGTTGACCCAAAAAAATACAATAACCCAAAAAGTTATTGTTAAGAGTATAAAGTCATTTATATAAATATTTAATTATTTAATGTAATTTATTTATAATTTGTTAGTTATTTATTTGTATAGCTAATACTTTTGGATTTTCACTTTTCTTTAATTTTACTCTCTCTCTCTCTCTCTCTCTCTCTCTATATATATATATATATATATATATTTGGCTCACTTAAAAATAAATTTTTATATAATTATTAATATATAATTATATATTTTATAACAAATGTGAATATCACAGAAAATTAAAACAATAATAATTGTCAAGTAATAAAAAGATTAAGATGTAAAAATTTATATTTATATAAATATTTAATAAATTTTAACTTTAATTTAGCATTTCTATTACATTTTTATTTAACTATATAAAATTAAATTAATTATTACACTCAAAATTATAAAAATATTTATAATTTATAAAATTTCAAAATAATTTGACTAAGCTGCTAAGCTCGCCTGGCTAAAAACTAGACCAAACTAGAAAATATTCAAAACCGAAAAAACTCAAAACAGAAACTACTCGAAACGAAAAAACCCAAGACCGAAAAAACCTAAGAGCGAAAAGCCCAAAACCAAAATAACCCGAGCTCGAAATAACCTAAACCCAAATATAACCCGGATCAAACCCGCCTGAACCGGCCTGTTTGCCACCTCTACACGTGAACAAGTTAGCGAGTTTGCCTCGCCTCCCAAGCTTTTCTTTTGTAGTTTTCTATTTTATGAAATTTCTTTTCCGAACCTTCTCTCTGTTATTCTACTTTACACTTCCTTTTTTTTTTTTTGGTTCTAGTGATGGCTAATTTATATAGACATAGACTTAGTATTTAGATTGAATCAAACCTTTAATTTCTTGATTTACCTCTTTTGTATTTTTTTATCTCTTAATCTCTTTTGCTATATCTATTAGTCCTATTTATTTAATTTATCCTAGTTTATTTGAAATTATCCTAAATTATCCCTTTTTTTAAATTTATCCGACAATCCTAATTTTAGTTTCTTAATCTAAAAATATCAATTAATCTATTTATCCTAAATTAATTCTAATTATTTTAATAATAATCCTCCAATTAATATGACCAATCCTAAATAACCCAATTAACCCAAATAATCTAATTCACCAAATTAATCTAACTTTATAATTTATCAAATTAATCAAAATAATAAAAAATGAATTAATTAATTACACTACCCTAATTAGTCACAATAACCTAAACTACCCTTAAATGACCCTATAAGTCAAACCCTATTTATTATTCAATCCATCAGGGCTTGAAAAAAATAGGGTATCTATAGGGTCCATTTGAGCACTTTCAAAATGTGGTGCTTTTGCATATGATGCAAACCTAATTGTTTTCATTTTCAAAACATGACCGAAGGGAAAAATTATGAATGCAAATTGGAGAAAAATAGTATATAAATCCTCTCAGCTCCGGCTTTAAGAAAATTTTGAAAGATTTGTTTTTAGATATATTTTACAATTTCTTTCAGTGATTTTCATTACTTTGCAACTAGAATATACAAGTATTCCCACTATCAGTAAGATATGAACCATTTACCAAAGGATTTAAAAATCATAAAAGCTTTTATTTTTGGGGTTTTCCATTTCTTGAATATCTTCTTCCTGTCTTTGCTATTTAAATCGCGGTCAATATGATGAGATTGATCTCAAGTATCCTACTCCTACCCTTATAAGTTGTTTTCAATAGAAGCATCATCAATGAATTTTGCAGGAAAATTATATGAGATTGGATCATCAAGCATATGTAGTTTGAAAAGGCATATTACTAGGAGAGCAAAATGCCTTAATGATTTTTTATCACTTTATGAGACAATTTCTCTTTGTTTCAACCAATCTGTCACGTACCGAATTTTGAAAGCTGCAATTTGTGGGGTAAATTTTTCATTTTTCTTTAATTTACAAAATTTTGTTATGCAATGTAGGTTTCTTAGCGTTTTCATCAGGGTTAATTACCTAACTGATAGAACATGGATGCTGTAAGTCCCAGTCTAACATGGATTACAAGTTAATTTAACTTATCATATCCATACTTCACTATCAAAATCCACAATGTCTTAGCATATACATAATACTTATATTTATCATATATGCATCATATCTTCAAGCTGTACATTTTGTCTATATAAATCAAGTACTATAGTTTATATATATATATATATATATATATATATATAGATAGATAGACGCACCATATCAGACAATTTTGAAAAACTTACTTACATACCATGTATAGACTAGATGCAAATACATTGTATATATAAAAGTGTGTCTATAATATATACGTCAATACATGGTATACCTCAAGAAAAACAAAAGAATGCCTTAATAGACTCAACCAAAGTCGAGGCTTATCTCGAGAGGATATCCTCGAGCTCAATTTAAAATTAGTAAGATAAGGGGGTGAGCGAAAGCTCATTATGCAACAAACATAAGCATGTTCTTAGATTCATACCGATTTCCTATGTGTAGTATACTTCTTGTATGACCTAATGCATATTCTAACAACAATCAAGTGATCTTGATAAACCTGCATAGGTCCAAACACAACAATTTTATTAGGGTTTTAAGGGTATTGCATGGAAAGATGTTTTAGAACACCTTATTTCCTTGGTGCCCTAATACCTAAGGTTTCTTAGTCCAATTTTTTCATGTCACATATTAAATCTTAAGCACAATATATCATGACTTCTAACTTTAGATTTTGTTAGTCATATGTAACATGGTAAATGCAAAATGCGCGATATCATGTTATGTCCCAAAATATACCAAAACGGTACATTACCAAACATTCCAATCTCCAAAATTCCAATATTAAATAGTTTTCCCAATTTCATGCACACCATGCTCAAATCACATCCATACGCAAAAGTGCAAAGTTTCAGATTTTCCTACACAAAATGCTACATCAAGTATATATGCCAATATCAAACAGTTTTCCAAAATTTCCTACACGAAATACTACATCAAGTATATATGCCAAATGTGCAAGACTCAAACAGTTCAAATATCCAAACGTTCCAAAATCAAATAGTTTTATAAGTTTCTTGCACAACATGCGAAAAATGAGTACGTATGCAAAATGTGCAAGATTCAAACTTTTCAAACGTTTCAAACCTCAATATCAAACAATTTCTAAAGCTCATGCATAAACTGCTAAAATCACATAAACATGCAAAATGTGCAAAGTTAAAATGTTTTAAACATTTAAAAGTTTTGAATATCAAATTGTTTTTTTTTTTCAAACCTCGAGCACACTAAGCTAAAATCATATATATATGCAAAAGGTGCAGATTTTTAAACGTTTCAAACCTCAATATCAAATTCGAGCTAACACAGCTCGTATATTTCAAAATCATATTCAAACTAGAGATTAGGTAGATTCCTAAGCTTATCATAAAGAGACTTTTATAACGTTTTCGCTGTAGCTATTTATGGCCATAGATCCAAACTTTTTCCAGTTTCATTAATCAAATGAAATCGAGACTTGTCCAACGATTGTTGGACAAGCCTAAATGCCTCTGAGATATACTCAAATAAGCTTGTTCAAACTTTGCTTAAGTGAAATTATAGGTGCGATACAATTTCCAAAGGTTTTAACACTCATAAGGTATTGAGGTACCAAATGGTCCAAACTTTCAAACATGCTAAAAAGGTTTGTTTTCACCAAATGGTCAAATAGTTTGTATGAGTTTTAAACACCATTAATTCAATAGACAACTTTCCAAAAAAAAGTTTCACATTTTAAGCATGTTATTCGATTCAAATAGAAAAGAAAGAGTAATACTTACTTTCAAAATAGATTATGCACATGCAATGGGCACTAAGCTCTTTCATAATTTAAAACGTACTTTTCAAGTTCCAAAAATGTAGAAATTGCTCAAACAGGCATCCAAAACTATGCATAATGCAAGATGGACTATTTTAGGGTTATTTTTACCCCTTTTGGCCGAATGCCTAAAAGTTCTTGCAAGTTTAAACTTCAAACATATCTCAAAATTATGAATCTTCACATTGCCAAATTTCCATAGACTATCCCACATTCATATTTAAACAATGGCATTAGGCTTTCATAGTTCAAACTGCACACTAGTGCACACACATAAGGCACAATCCAAATTCGTATCACAAGCACAAAGACAATATGAAGCTAATTACAGCTTATAAGAGTCATTTACTGTACTTCAAGCTAGCTTTGCTGCATTCCACCAAGTTTAGCCTCAAAATTGCACACTGACTCTTGTCTTTTATTGGTTATTTGGGAGATTTTGTTTACTTTAAGCATCGTGCATGCTATGGCATAATGTTCACTTAGATGATGAGTTGATAAATTCTTTGATCAAAATCTATGTGCACATGTTTGTCTTACCTTGTATGTTATGTCACACTTCTTGGTATAGTGAAGTTGCATAGAAATCTCAAAATGACATTCCTTCAACTCAAAAATGCTTTTATTAGTGAAAATTTTTCCAAAATGTGCAAAAATTCTTCCAAATGATTTTTAATCCTTATTTTCACTGCCCATAAGTCATAAAACATGTTTTCAACATGTTCAAATCTTGTCTTAACTTTAAAACTTTCAAAATCAATGTTTTTAATCATTTTCAAACCTTTTTTTGGCATAAATTTTAATGCATAGGAGAAAAGGGATTGATGACTCATAGCATAAGATCGATCCCCTTCGGCAATTTTTGCAAAATTTTGGGCAAAATACATAGAGGGATTGATCCCCCCCTCTTATTGGATCAATCTCTCTTGACTTCTTAAAACACAAAATACATTATGTGTTATAGGGATCGATCCCTCACCATAAAGGGATCAATTCCCCCCAAGGGTCGAGAAAGGCTTATAAAACCTTAAAAAATTCAATTTTTCATAACCAAATCCCATTTTCTCTTTTCTTGCATTAACCTTCATCATCCTCACTACCCCATATTCTAAACTTCCATTTTTCTTCTTCAATTTCATTGATCCATTACATTGACAGTGATTCAAAATCTTATTCATAAATCACAAGCCAATATTAACATCCAGCAATGCATCATGGCTACTCAAGTAATGCAAATTTAAGTGAGCTGACAACATCTTTTCCATGAGCAATTACAGTATAATTCGATCCTTTTGTCACTTAATATCTCAGTTGAACATAAAGTATGGAACATGTCATTTCTATTAAGTTCAACTAAATTGTTTCTCAATCTCAAGATGAATGATTCAATCAAATGAATTCAATATCTTATCTTGAATCTCATTAATACCATGGCTAGATATTTTCAAGCATCCATCTCTATTGAAAGGCTTTGAGATATAGACTATTGTTACCAAGAGGGATGAACCTTATCTTGTTCATCACAACCCTCATGTGATTTATAATGTACCTAATTACTGTCTTGCTTGCTACCTTATTAAGCTACGTTTACTAGCATCAAAGTATATAAATCCACATATAAGATACCATGGTGGTTTTAAGTCTAAGGATCACATATACCATTACCATTTGAGAACATCTAATGAAACTCATGATCCATATAGAGTTCTCAAGATGGGTCAATCCAGTGTATTCATTCATAATAATTAGAGGCGGCAAATGGGCCGATTTGGGCGGATTCGGTCCGAGTTATATTCGGGTTCGAATTTTTTCTGTTTCGATTTTTTTCTGCTTCGAGTTTTTTTTGTCTTGGGTTTTTTCAATTTCGAGCACTTTCGGTTTTGAGATTTTTTGATTTTTGGTATTTTCGGGTTTGGTTATTTGTGGTTTCGATCCGGTTTCGGGTTTGATCTGGTTTTAATCGAGCGGGCTTAGTCAAATTATTTTAAAATTTTATAAATTATAAATATTTTTATAATTTTGAATGTAATAATTAATTTAATTTTATATAGTTAAATAAAAATATAATAGAAAAGTTAAATTAAAGTTAAAATTTAATAAATATTTATATAAATATAAATTTTTACATTTTAATGTTTTTATTACTTGACATTTATTTTTTATTTTTTTAATTTCTTGTGATATTCACATTTGTTATAAAATATATAATTATATATTAATAATTATATAAAAATTTATTTTTAAGTGAGCCAAATATATATATATATAGAGAGAGAGAGAGAGAGAGAGAGAGAGAGAGAGAGAGAGAGAGAGAGAGAGAGAGTAAAACTAAAAGAAAGTGAAAATCCAAAAGTATTAGCTATACAAAGAAATAACTAACAAATTATAAATAAATCACACTAAACAATAAAACATTTATATAAATGGTTTTATACTCTTAACAATAACTTATTGGGTTGTTGTATTTTTTTTGTCAACATTGGGCCATTGGAATTTAAACATTCTTAGTTCAATAAATTTATTTTTTTACTTTGTTTTATTAGCTTTTTTAATAATTATATTATATTTTTTTATATTTATTTTGTCTTTTAAATATCAACTTTATTAGTAATTAAATAAAATCTAACTGCATAACTAGTTAACTAATTGTTCAATTATAATGTTGAATAAAATTATAGTATACATTAAAAAAATACTTAATATTATGAATAATTGGTCAATTAGTTAATTCAATTTTATATTTATTTTATTTTTGGTTTGTACATAAATCATAATATAACATTATTATATTAAATATAATCGTACTCGTATACATTAATTAATCAAATATTTCATTAAAAATTTAGAACGTTGAAATAAACAAGTTATATACACCAATTGACATTATATTATAAATAATAACATTTGATATAATTATATCATATACAGTTATACACCAATTGAGTATTAATTTTTTAATGTTCACTTTAACATAATAATATTATATATACACCAATTGATCGAATATCTAATTAAAATATTAAATAGTAGATATTGCTAAATTAATTAATATAATGCTAGTTATTTAAATATAATTAATAATAATATTAATAAAGTATAAAAACAAATTTTATTAAAATTACCACTTACACAGTAATACTACTATAATATATTATTAAATTACACTTTAATTTACTATTAGAATTATTATTTTTATCCACACTTTAATTTTACATTTAATAGATAATAAATAAATTATTTTTAATAAATAGTTAATTCTATCAAAATAATACTTACACACTAAGAGATTACATAATTTATTCTTAAAAGATTATTATAGTATAATATACAAATCATTATTATAAGATACCAAATTGGTTTATTCATGTATAAGATTATTATAATATAATAAATAATTAATTGTCATTAGCTTGATTTATTAATGTCTTTTGTTTTAAGGCTAAAAATAAAATTATCACTAGCTTGATTTATAATTTTCTCTTTCAATGATGTCCAAGCTTATAAAAAATTATACTTATATTGTTTAATTTAATTACTTAACTTTTTCTAATCTTAAAAACTTGAATTTTAATTTTATGATTAGTTTTTTTTAATCTAAATTCAATAACTTTCTATACTTAAAACTTTAAGAAAATATAGTTTAAATTTAATTTTTGTTAGCTCTAATATGCAATACCGAGAGGGGGGGGGGGGTGAATCGGTTCTTAGCTAGCCTTAAGCCAGTTTTTCGATTGTTCTAAATTCTCTAGCCTATATGAATATTTTCTAAGTTCTCTAGGCTATTCAATCATGCAATATAAATTTAATTCAATGAGCACAATATAATTGTAAATAAAGAGAATAGGGAAAGAGAGATTTACACAAGCGATTTATAGAGGTTCGGCAACCTTGCCTACGTCCTCTACCTTGAGACGCTCCCAAGGATTTTCTCCAAATCCACTATCTTGAATTTGTGATTACAATCCCTCTTTTTCTTAGGCTCAAGAGTAACCTCCCTCTTTTTCTAGGCTCAAAAGAAACCTCCCTCTTTTTCTTAGGCTAAAGAGTAACCTTCCTCTTTTTCTTAGGCTAAAGAGAAACCTCCCCTTTTTACAAGGATTGAATTGGTTTACAAATGATGTAATCAAAGAAAGGCCTCTAGGTAGGCAAGTGATTACAGAAATTAAGCACAATGAAAAGGCTATACAATATTTTGTGCTAAGCAATACAAGAAATAGATGAATGATACATGATGAAGACTTTGGAGCTCTTGATTTGTTGTTTGAGGCTTGAAGATTTGAGGAATATGTGTTATGGAGTTGCTGAGTAGTTCCTCTTGCTTCCTTTAGCTTCTAAGCTTCTATTTATAGCCCCTTGGATGTATTCTAGCCGTTGGGTGGAGCCAAATCTCGGATATTACCGTTGTCTCACAAAAACTAGCCGTTATAGGCTATTTTCGGGCAAAGGGATCGATCCCTTCCCATAGGGGATCGATCCCTTCATTCCAGATCTGAATCTTCTGGGCTGAGGGACCTTTTCTAACCGTTGGGAGCCATTCTGCCTTTAGGGGATCGATCTCTTCCCTTAGGGGATCGATCCCTTCTTTCCAGAACTGATTTTTCTGGGCTGAGGGACCTTTTCTTCCACCAAAAAGCTTAATGCCACAAGGGGATCGATCCCTTCCCTTAGGGGATCGATCTCATGCCTCTAGAAAGCCATTTTCATGCACTTTTGGGTTAGAAATGATGTGACCTTTGATCCTAATCCAACCCAAAACATATTGGCACTTTTGTGGGAGTTTTTCTTGACTTTCTTTGATGAAAACATGGTCTAAAAATTCATCAAGTGATTTTCTAAAATATTCAAAACATTTACAAAGTATTAAGACCAATAAGAGTATGCATCATTAAATCATGGTCTTAATGTTTGATATGATCACTTGAAATGTATTGAGAAAATCATGTGTGATAAGGCAAATTTACAATATAAATTAAAGCATTAAAGCTTACTTAAGTTTTTGTCATTTCAAAATATATATGTCAATTTAAAGCTAACAATTTTATTAAAAATATTTTTAATGTGTTGCACAAAATATCAAATTCAAAGTTTGAAAAAAATATTGAAATTATATAATTTTTTAATATATTTGATTTATTATTGTATTAAAATTAAAATTTTATTATAAAATAAAAATAATAAAATGTTAAAATGATTTTTATAACAAAATCAAATGTTAAATTAATAGTATATTTATTATTATAAATGCAATAAGTATAATATTAAAAATTATTTGATATCATATATTATGGTGTTTTAAATTAATTTAATTGAATTAAAAAGATTCAATATTTATTTTACTGGTAATACATAATTGATAAAATTGTATAATAAATAATAATTTTCAAAATTTTAAACTTTTTAATTAAAAAAGTGTATCAATTATTTATTTATTTTTAAATAATAATTATATAATTATAATTCGGGTTTTCTCGGGTTATAAATTCTATCTTTTACGGATTTCGGATCGGATCGGATCGGTCTCGGTTTCAGATCGTGTCGGGCTCGGGTTGTGTCAGGTTCAAGTTTTTTCGGTTTCGGGCTTTTGTAGTTACAGGCTTTTTCGGGTACGGGCCTTTGACTTTTTTGGTCAATTAGGTTTGGTCCTGGTTCAGTCTTTGGCGGATTCGGGCGAGTTTTCGGGCTTGGGCCAGTTTTTGCCACCTTTAACAATAATCACCTATGTATTGATCTGGATATCACCACATCCATGAATTATGAGATCCGTCACCTAAAGGAATCTAATACATGTTAATCTTACCGTATCATTGATGTCCCTTCTCAGTGATACTACGACTAAGGATATTTAAGAATAATATTCTTTGTATCATAAGGATCTCATCATCAAAGTCACTACTTTGATTCCTTTGATACGAATCCGCTATTCTAGGGACTTTATTATTTGATTATGACTTAAAAATAGTAAGTAATTATAAGTAAATGCCATGTATTATTAAATAACATAGACAATCACAATGTCATAATTGTAATACAAGTCTAAATCCGATTGGCTTGCAGTGCATACACTAATAATCCCTCACTTGTCAAACAAAAGTGTCGAGTATATAATTGGACCGCTAGTGAGAGTGGGATTCCTTAACTTTTGCAATGGCTTCGTGTCGTAATACATTGATACTAGATTAACAATGCTACGGACCACTCCAATTTTTGTGATAAACTTCGTGATCTAAATAGTTTCATTAGTTGCATCTAAATCCGATATATACTCAACTTTGGTCGTAGAATTGGCCATTGTTTCTAGTTTTGAACTCTTTCAACTAACAGTGCCACCATTCAAGCAAAACACATAGCCAGATTGTGACTTAAAGTTTTCCTTATCTAATTGGAAAGTAGCATTGGTGTAACCATTTACAACGAGCTCATTCTCTCCTCCATATACAAAAAAAAAAGCATCCTTAGTCATTCTTAAGTACTTAAGAATGTTCTTAATTGCTACCCAGTGATGCTCACCTGAGTTAACCTGATACCTACTCACCATGCTTAAAGTATACGAGACATAAGCTTAGTACATAATATGACATACATGATAGATCTAATAGTTGAAGCATATGGAATCTTAGCCATTTTATCTCTTTCATCATGTATTTTAGGAAACATGTCCTTGGATAGATAAATGCCATGTTACATAGGTAAGAATCCTTTCTTGGATTCTTCCACACTGAACATTTTCAACACTTCGTCAATATATGTACTTTGACTTAAACCAAGCAGCTTACTTGATCTATCTTTATAGATCTTTATCTCAATGACATAGGCTGCTTCTCCTAAATTTTTTATGAAGAACTAATTTCTCAGCAGAATTTTGACAGATTGTAAGGTACGAATGTCATTTCCTATGAGTAGTATGTCATCCACATATAACATTGGGAATATGATAGCTCTCTTACTAACCTTATTGTAAACACAAGGTCCTTCTTCATTCTTGATGAAGCCAAACTTTTTTACTATCTTATCAAAACAAATGTTCCAGCTTCGAGAAGCTTGCTTTAATCCATAAATGAAGTTTTGAAGCTTGCATACCTTGTTAGCATTTTAAGGAGTGATAAAACAGTTAAGTTGTGTCATATACAGATCTTTAGACATGTTCGCATTCATGAACACAATTTAACATCATATGCATATCTCATAATCATGGTATGCAGCAATAGTAAGCAAAATTTGAATTGACTTAGGCATTGCAACTAGTGAAAAGGTCTCATCTTAGTTTATACCATGCCTTTGTTTGAAACCTTGGGCATCCAATTTACTCTTATAGGTATGCACATTATTATCCTTGCTAGTCTTCTTCTTGAAGGCCCACTTGCACTTTATGTGTTTATCCCTTCAGCTGGATCAACTAAGTCCATACTTGATTTGCATACATGGAGTTTATTTTAGATTTCATACCTTCAAGCCATTTCTTAAAATCTAGTTGTGAGACCCGATTTTATAACACTGTACACCATATTTGTAAATGATTGATAGTGGAAATAAATTATTTAGTGGAATTAAATAAATATTGAATATGAAATTACACTTTAAATTATGAAATTATTGGAATTATAATTTATAATATGGTGTATAAGAGTTGAAATGAATATTAAAGAATGAATTAAAAGTATAGAATGAAGGAAGGAAATGAAATCAGAAAATTTAGAATGGAAGTGTTATGTTCACGGCATAAAATATCAACAAATATATTTATAAGAGAAAGAAATTATTTATTGATTATGTGATTTATTTTGATTGGATGAAGTATGCCTTAAGAGAGGCCAAAATGAAGCAAGAACGTGCATCCAAAGAATTGTGGACTGCACGCTAGTTTTCTTCCATGGTGATATACGGCTGGAAGCAAGTTTGGTGATGCAAATTGTGGTGTAAAATTAGATAAATAATAAGAGATAAAGAGGATATTATTAATAGGACATTGGCTGGAATTTTATTGGCTGAATTAGGCCTCAAAAGAGGCAAAATGAATCAAGGAAAGTGCAGCCAAATCTTGTGGACAGCACGCCACTTTTTCTGCTGCACTTTGTGTTGCACGGTTGGAAATATTTCCAAAGGAAATGAGAAGCTAATTTTATGGTATAAAATATATTAAAGGAAGAAGCATTTAAAGTTTACCATGTGAGTAAACTTCATTGGTTGAAGTAATACAAAAAGGAATGGAAGACAAGTCAAACCGATCAGCACAATGCACTCCACGCCATTCCTTTTTGCTGCAAATTTCTTCAACCATTTAATGCAATTTAAGGCAAGAAATGATGAAGAAAAATATGATAAGATGCTAGGTGCTTAATTAGTATTGGATGTCTTGAGTATATGAAAGATTAAAGGAACAAAAGTCGAGGCAAAACACCTCCTTCATCACCGAATATTGCTATATACGAGAGGCATAAGCTGAGTTTTATTTTTCTGTTCTGTTTCAGCTTCTATTTGGCCAAGGAGAGTCAGCTAATTTTAACACTCTTGATAGCTAATTATTTAACCTTCACCATTAACCTTCCCTTCTTTTTTGGATCAACTATGAAACAAGAGAAGAAGGCTGAATATTAAAACAGAATAGTTGCTATATTTTGAGAAGCATCCATTGGTTAAGGTGAGTTTCAAGGATTTTATGGTTTCTTGATATTATGTGATATATTTCTATGTTTCTAGATATAAGAAACATGATTATAGGACTGTTTTTAATAAAATTCTATTAGATCATGAAATTAGCATAATTTAGATCTTGATATAGATTTAGGAAAAAACAAAGGAATTATGTTAGAAATGGTATGATGATGATGAAAAATGAAGTATGGAATATAAACAAATGGAAGAAGAAGCTTAGAATTAAAAAGGGTTGAAAAGAGAATTTTGGCTAGTGAATGAACCCTCGATTGAACAAGGAAGAATAGAAGCATTTAAGGCTTCATGCAAGAAAATGGCCAGAGTAGTTCATGTAGATAAGGAACAATAAATTGAAACTAAGAAAATGGAAAGAAAAATGTTGAAAAGTCAATGACAATGGCCATTAAGGGATTCGGCCATGACACTTGGAGGCCCAAAAATATGCTGAAAATTAGAGGTTTTGGCAAAGAATAATTATAGAAACTAAGACAAGAATTGGTGAAATTAAAATCGAAAAAGAAGCTAGAGTGAGCAAGTTGAGTTTTAACACCTATATAATTTATATTGGTTGTACTCATAACATGAAGTTAGTGGCTGCATTTTTTGAAAGCTAGTGGCTTAAAAATTAAGAGGAAAAATATTAATTAATTTTGATAAAATTATTTTGCAGCTTGAGTTGATGGATTTCGATTACCGTTACAGGGAAGATCGGCTTCATAAGACAGGTAAGGGATGCGTGTGTGAATCGTAGGGATATTGTAAATGCATAGTTGGGTTCACACTATTTTTATAAACTAATTTGGATATAAATTGCCTTTGAAAGTGGTGAAATTTGGTGAAATTGTGGCTGCTGTTGAAATTATAAATTGTAATTCTGTGCAGGAAGGCTAGGTTAGAAATAGATGTCATTGTGTCGAAAATTATAGAAATATTTAGAAAATATTTCTAGTATTTTTCTAAAGTGGAAATAAGTGAAATTTTGAGAAATTTCCATGAAATTCATTAAATTGCATAATTTTATAGTTTATCGAAAAACTATATTTAAAGATTCCTGTTAAGGAAATTTTAATTATGTGAAAGTACCAGCATGTGATTTATACTGTTCTATAAATATTTAGAACATTTTCTAGAACGATTATTACAGTATGAATATTTTATAAATTGTTATTCATAAGATGAAAATATTTTCCTTATGAATATTTATGGATTGATTTGAAAATATATTCAGTGAAATTGATTACATAAATGGTGTTTATATCACGTGTTTACTGTTTTGAGACTGTTAGGCCCCATATCTTGATCACGTGTCACGTGTTAGTGCTGATAGATACTGATCCTATTATTAGCATCTCGGTAGACACCTGATCAGTGCACATTGTGGACCCCATAGACTATGGCCATAGATCTCATGTGTTATTATTTTCCTTATTCGGGATATTATTATGGCATGATATATTTAGGGTGTTGCTTGGTCTCCATAATACTGTACTGATGATTGTACTTTTCACTGAACCTTTTGCTGGTACTAAATTATTTACAGCTACTGAGCTTTTGATATATTACGTGTTGAACTAAATATTATACGGTGTTTTACAAGTGTGGAAATGAGTATTTGTGAAAGGAATATTAATTCCTTGTTTATTTACTTAAGTGTTTTATCATGTGAATATTTAATGTTTTACTTGGATTTGAATATCAAAAGAAAACGATTACTCCCTATAGTTGATTCCAGGAGCTGAGACACGTACGGTATTCTAAAATACTTCCCATACTCCATCCGGTATTCCTAGTCGGCTATAGTATCCATCCTATTTAGTGAACTGTTAGGATGCAAATGTTTTTAGCATATAAATTTTATAGTATCAGTTTTACATACAATGCTCTTACTGGGCGTGTTAGCTCACCCCTTCATTCTCTCACTCCACAGACTATCTTCAGTGATTTTGTTCCACGGATCTGGCTGCGTTGTAGTTGACCCCTAAGGCAGCACTTAGTGGATTCTGGAGGTAGTATTTCTTTTACATGTTTTCAGACATAGTTGTACAGTACTACATTTGTATAATTCATGTATTGGGGATGTAGAACATGTGTACATACTGTATATATATTGCAGTAAATATTTTCATTGACTATTGATTTAATTTAAGTATAATAGTAGTTAATGTTTTTCATAAGTGAGTGATAAAGGTATTGCAGACAGCCCAACCATCACGTGTGGTGTTACAATATGGCAAATACTGTACATTTTGGGATGTGATACTAGTCCCCTAATTGCTTCTTCGTAGGTGGTAGGCTCATCATTATCCACAAGTAATATGTTGTTGTGCTAAGTGGAAAGAAGGTTAAGCATCTCGAGCCACAATGTATTCTAGTGGACCTACGTAGGCCTTATGTTTCTGGAGCAACTTCTTATTCCACAACATCTTGTCGGATTTACTTCTTTTCCACGAAAGGCTTAATGACATTTTATGGTTCTTGAACCTCTTCAAGCTCAATCTTCTTCCCACTAGTTCTCCTAGAAATGAAATCCTTTTTTAAAAAGACATCGTATCAAACCTTAAACACTTTGTGCTCTATAGGTTATAGAAATAGTATCTTTTTGTCTCTTTAATAGACCCCATAAATATGCACTTATCAGATTTGGCTCCTAATTTGTCTGAGACATGTGTTTTGACATAACCCTTACAACACCAAATCTTCAGAAAAAATAAGTTGGGTTTTTTTTTTCCGAATCTACATCTCATATGGTATCATTTCTACCACTTTAGTGGGAATATGGTTTAGTGTGAATGCTGCTGTCTCTAAAGTATAACCTTTAAAGGAGACAGGGAGCTCAACCAAATCATCATAGATTGAATCACATCTAACAAGGTCTGATTCCTTCTCTTAGATATGCTATTCCAATCAAGTCTACTAGGTGGAGTGAGTTGTGGAACATTCCACACTCCTTTAGAGGATCTGTGAATTCTAGGCCTAAGTATTCTCTACCGCGATCTGATTATAGTATCTTGATATTCTTGCCTAGTTGGATCTATACTTCATTCTTGAATTCCTTAAATTTTTCAAAGGTTTCTAACTTGTATCTCATTGGATACACATAGCTATATCTATTATAGTCATCAATGAATGTGATGAAGTATTGGAACCCTTCTCTAGCCTATGTGGATAATGGGCCACATACATTTGTACGTATAAGCTCTAGTAAACCACTAGCCCTTTCACTTATTCTTGTAAAAGAGACCTTGGTCATCTTACCATGTAGACAAGAGTTGCATACATCATATGATTTGATATCAAATAAATCTAAGTTTCCATATTTATAGAGTTTAGATATGCGTTTCTCAATTATTTGACCAAGTTTGTAGAGTAAGAGGAACGTAGGGTTAATCTCATTACCCTTTGACTTCTTGGAATCAACACTATATATGCGATTATCTAAGTTTAGAACATATAAACCACTTTTAATGGAAGAATTGCAATAGAAAATATTATTAAGTAAATTGAACAACTATTGTTTCTTATTTTAAAAGAAAAACCTTTCTTGTACAAACAAGAAACATAAATAATATTACTGGCAATTGCTGAAACATAATTGTTAGCTTTAAATTGACATATATATTTTGAAATGACAAAAACTTAAGTAATCTTAAATGTTTGATTCATATTGTAAATTTGCTTTATCAATTATGATTTTCACAAACCATATTAAGTGCTTTTATCAAATATAAAACCATGATTTAATTGATTATCTTTATTGGCTTTAATCAATTTAGAAATCATTTTTAATTATTAGTTTAAGTAATTTTCTTATGGAATTATTGAATATGTTTTAAGAAAATTACTTGATAAATTTTTGGACTCAAATTTATGTTTTCAAAGTTATGTTATTTTTAAAAATACTCAAAATTGGCTTTAGAATGTTTTTAATGCCTAAAAACCAAGAAAAGGCAAATGAATAGTGCAAGGGATGGATCCCCTGCCTGAAGGGATGGATCCTTTGACTAACACGATAGATGAATAGTGCAAGGGATTGATCCCCTAAGGGAAGGGATCGATCCCCTAATGGCAGAATGCTCCCAAGAGGCAAAATTGAAGCATAGGATCGATCCCTTCATGGCAAAATGCCCAGAAAGCATGGCAAGAGGCATAGGATCGATCCCCTGGCACGAAAAAGCACCCCAACGGCTACTTTTTGTGAGATACAATGGTAACTTTCAGTTTTGACTTCAGCCAATGTCAAGAACACGTCCAAGGGACTATAAAAAGAGGCTTAGAAGCTTAAGAAAGCAAAAGGAATAGCTGAGCAACAATATTCTTCATCTTCTTCATCTTCTTCAGGTCTCAACAACATTTCAAGTGCTAAAAATTCTTCATATTCTATCATTCTCATTTTCTTTGTGTAAAATAGCACAAATATTGTATAAATTTTATTTTTAGCTTAACCTTTGTAATCATTTGCCTAACTAGAGCTATCTCCTTAATTACACAAACTAGAAAACCCATTCACAATTTGTAAAAGGGAGTGAACCCTTGAGTGCTTCATTGTAAGTGAGGATTGGGTAGAAAGTTTTCTTCTTGAGCCATAAAAGGGAGAGGTTGTAAGGTTTCTTTCTTGTGCCATAAAAGGGAGAGGTTGTAAGGTTTCCTTCTAGAGCCCGAAAAAAGAAGGTGTAAGGTTTACTCTTTGAGCCCGGAGAAAAGAGAGGTGTAAAGGTTACTCTTGAGCCTAAGCAAAAGAGTGTAATAGATTCAAACTAATGGATTTGGGGAAATCCTTGGGAACGTCTCAAGGTAGAGAACATAAGCAAGGTTACCGAATCTCTATAAATCGATTGTATACATTTTTCTTTCCTTTCTCTCTTTACTTATTTGCATTTATATTGTGTTTATTGTATTGAATTTGAATTGCATGCTTGCATAGCCTAGAGAACTTAGAAAACATTAATATAGGCTAGTGAATTTAGAAGAACCGAAAAACGAACTAAAGGTTAGCTAAAAACCAATTCACACCCTTCTCGGTTTAGTTATAGAGCCAACAATTGGTATCAGAGTTTGGGCTCAAGATTGATTTGGATTAGCATCCATCGAGTAAAATGATCCTAAATGCCTCATTTGAACATAGGTACACCCTTAGGAGAAGAGGGACACTCATTAGTTAGACCTCCACTTTTCAATGGAGAGAATTACTCATATTGAAAAACTAGAATGATGTTGTTTGTGCAATCAAATGACTATGAAGTGTGAAAAGTGATAGTTAATGGTCCCAAAATTCCAATGAACAAAGTAAATGGAAAGGATATCCCTAAGAGTGAGGATGAGTGGGACACAAATGACATGAGATTGGCACAATTGAATGCCAAGGCTATGCACACTCTCTTTTGTGCATTAGGTCCTAGTGAATATAATAGAGTTTTCTTATGTGAGAATGGTAAGAAAATATGGGACATATTAGCCATTACACATGAAGGGACAAATCAAGTAAGAGAAACCAAAGTAGGTATGCTCACACATGAATATGAACTTTTTAGGATGAAAGAAGATGAGTCCATGAGTGATATGTTTACTAGGTTTAATGACATAATCAATGGACTTAAGGCTTTAGGCAAGACCTATTCCAATGTAGAAATTGTTAAAAAAATTTTGAATAGCTTACCAAAATCTTGGGAGGCAAAGGTAACCGCAATAGAAGAGTCTAAGGATCCTAATACCTTGTCTCTAGATGAGCTTATAGGCTCCCTACTTACATACGAAATGAAATTGAAAAGAAATAAAGTGATTTCAAAGAAAGTAGGGGTAGCACTTAAATCTTCCACTCATGAGAACATTAGTGATGAGAGTGGAGATGAGGAAGAAAAGGAAATGGCAATGTTTGCCAAAAGATTTAACAGATTTATAAGGATGAAGGAGAGAGAGAATGATAGGAAACATCAAAGAAGAGAAGTGATGAGAGGAGAGTCAAGTAGGAAAGAAAAAGAATCCAAAGTGTGCTATGTGTGTAATGAACCGGGACATACTAGATTAGATTGCCCCTTACTTAGAAAGGAAAAGGATAGGAAGCCTAAGAAGAAAACATTTGTGGTTGCATGGAGCGATAGTGATAGCTTCGATGAGGAAAACGTAGATGATGAGGTAGCTTACTCATGCTTTATGGCTATTAGTGATGATGGGGCTAGTTCTAGTTCTAGTGAAGATAACGTTTATATATTTGATGAATTACAAAATGCCTTTAATGAATTAGCAAATGAATTTTAATGCATGAACTCTAAATATAAGAAAATCATTACTAATTTGAAAATAGAAAGGGAAACCTTGACAAATGCTAAGTTAGAACTAGAAAAGAAATTAGAGGAGGCCAACTTAGAGATAAACGAGTTGAATAAAAAGAATATAAATTTGCAAAACTCATTTTCTAGATTTTACATGGGTCAACAACAATTAGATCACATGCTTGAGACCCAAAGAGCTTTCTTTGACAAAGATAAGTTAGGTTATAATGCAAATAAAAAGGAAACTCATCTTAAGAATTTTGTTGTGAACAAAAATTCTATGCATGACACATCTCTCACATGTTCATTATGTAATAAAATAGGACACTTATCACAATCATGCACTTATAGAAAAACCACATTTAGAGGAAGAGTAGTTAGAAAAATGTGGGTGCCAAAGCATGTTGTAAATAATCATGAATTGAGTTTAAAATGGATCCCTAAAGGATCTAAAATTTTGAACACTAACTTTCATGGACCCAAGAAAATTTGGGTATCAAAACATGCTTGAATCTGTTTGTTGTATGAGTGTTAGAGCATGGAGCTATAATGAAACAATGAAGTTCAAATGCTCTGCACATCCCATGGAGTTTGCTTATGCCAATAAGAAAGAGAAAGAGCATGGGAATCCACCCTTGGCAAGGTCACAAAAATTGTTCAAAGGATAGCTCAAGGTGGACTCAACAAATCAAGGTAAAGTGTTCTTAAGAAAAGGAGTTTTGTAAGCTTAAATTCTATCTTCTCAAAACTCATATTTGCTAAAATTATTTATATGATTCAATGAGGCATTTTGTTAATGATCTTTGATGCATTATGAGTTGAATGATTGAACAAAAGGCATGATAAATGATTTTTGATTATTTTGTGGACAGTTCTTAATGATTGGATAAAAAGCATGCAACATGATTTTGAAATGATTATTGGATTTCTGTAATTTGAGTAAGTTTGCAATGTGTTGATAATATATTTTCTTGCTCCAAAAATGTCAAATATGTCATGCATGCAAAATGCCATGTCATGAGCATTAACGAGGAATTTGTATATTAAAAATCATGGCATGATGTTCACAAGTCGTGTGATTCATTGATATATGCACTTAAATTCTATGTGAACATGTTTGTTTTTGGCATATTTGTGTTTTCCAATGTATTAGTTTTGCCAAAATATGCATAAATTTCAAAATGTGCCTTTTTGAGACCAAAAGTGCACTTTATGGTGATAATGCTTCCAAAATTACAAAAGTTATTGTTAAATGATTTTCCATCCATATTTTTCATTCACGCAAGTCCAAAATCATGTTACCCAAATGTTTAAACTTTTACTTTGACTTAAAATACTAAAAAACGAAGTTTTGGCACCTCCAAAGTTGATTTTTAAGCCAAAATTCTACAAAAGTTGAATGAGGGATAGATCCCTCCTCACGTAGGATCGATCCTTGAGCCAAAAATGCAGAATTTTTGCATTTTGGGAATGAGGGATCGATCCCCTAAAGGGAAAATGCCTTCCCTGCACTTTTTAGTTAAATTTGAGAAGGATTTTGCATTAACTTCATACTCTCTTTCTACTAAGCTCAAAATTCATTTTTTAACTTTTTTTATGAACTTTTCAATATAAAAAATCATTTTTCATTGATATTATGCCTCAACTTCAACAATTTATATTATTTTCAACAATTAATATCATTTTCATTGAATTCACAAGTGCAAAATTAGTTTCAATATTGAAGACATTCATGAATTGCATAAATCTTAAAATAATCTTGAAATATATTTTCAATGAATGCCTAAACATTGTTTTAAGAATTGTTTCAATGATATTGTGTGTATATTTGAGAATTTGATGAATTTGTGCATGATAGATGTTGTTCACACCTTTAGTTCATCTTAGTCAAACATGCTTAAAGTATTATATCTCATAACTTGACTTACCTATTCCACACTAGGCTTCATGATAACTATACATCTAGTGGAATATGAATATTAAAGGTCAAAATATATGCTTGAAAGATAAAATGATCAAAACTTGACCTTAATGATAGAGTTCAAATCTGATTTAGGTAAATGAAATACTTGAGATACAAAAAGCTTTACCTAAAGTCATAATTGTCCTTGGCCTATAATTTGTGATGATAAATGGATCTTAAATGTTCAAATGTATGAAAATTTATCATCCATGAACATAGATTTTTATTATGGCCAAAATTTTAAAAAGCTTAGGCTTTAATTACAACATCAACATTCAAGGATAAATGCAAACTTGAACAAATGCACTTTGATTGATATCCATGCATTGAATCTTGATTGTTTTGATGTTGAACTTGCATGTTTGCTTAAGTCGAATCAATAATCATGTCTATGAGATGAGAATATTAGTTTTCATAAAATTGTACTTGATCTCACTCATAGATTAAAAATCTTAATGATAAAATACATTTTAGCTTGATAATATTGATTCACTTAGGTAAAGGCATTTTAGTTAAAATAGCATATACCTTCTAGAATCTTAAATGATGAAAGCAATTAGGGATATGGCTATTAAATAATTGGTTAAGGATTTGAATTGGAAAATGAGCATAGGATTTTTGTGCTTATAACTATGGAAGAAAATGTGTGTGCTTGGATGATATAAATTTTTGAATCTTCCATATAATTAGATTTGTACTTATGAATATGGATTAATGTTTTATGACAGGATACTAATGTCTAATTAATCCATATGCATGTTTGATGGTGTGTGATTGTGTTCTTACATGTTTGACTTGATTATTCACTAAGCACAACACACATAACAATTAGCATCATGCAAAATGTCTAAGACAACCATTGGTAACAATTGGTATGAGCTTTCAATTGACAATAATTCTTCTCCTTCTCTCTTTAGATTGAAATGAAAAATAGGAAAGAATTTAGTTAGGACATTTTTGCATGAGACATTTTTGTGCTAGAATTTGTGGTTAATTGATATATGTATTAATTCTAAGCATATTCTTACTTGAAAATGATTTATGAGCTCAATGCATATGATATGTCATCAAATTTCAGCTTATAATCATAATGTATTGACATGCCCCTTAGTTGGACCTTAGAGAACAATTGATATTTCTAGGTGCTTGATAAAATTGAAATGAGCAAGTTATTAAACTTAGTAGATAATTTATAAACAACTTGCTTCATTGTTTACCAATTGGGAGCTTCTTGCAAAATTAGTTATGAACAATTGGTATAGGATCATAACCAATGTCCTTTGCATGCACAAACATCTCATATTCTTTATGGACAGTAATCTATTTATTTGTGCTATTAGTCCCATGTAGTAACATGTTTCTTATTGAATGGAGTGTATTTCTTGGTTCTCACATTTATTAGGCCATATTTTTAGGAGGAGCATAATTTTTCCCTTCTTTTTGCTATGACAAAAAGGGGGGAGAAATAATGGGATTTGAAAAATTCTTTTGAAAACCATGCTTTATTTGAGGGGGAGTATTTCTTCAAAAAATTTTCAAAGCAAATTTACTTTAAGTTTTGTCATATCAAAAAGGGGGAGATTGTTAGCTTTAAATTGACATATATTTTGAAATGACAAAAACTTTAAGTAATCTTAAATGTTTGATTCATATTGTAAATTTGCTTTATCAATTATGATTTTCACAAACCATATTAAGTGCTTTTATCAAATATAAAACCATGATTTAAATGATTATCTTTATTGGCTTTAATCAATTTAGAAAACATTTTTAATTATTAGTTTAAGTAATTTTCTTTTGGAATTATTGAATATGTTTTAAGAAAATTACTAGATAATTTTTTGGACTCAAATTCATGTTATATTATTAGCTTTAGAATGTTTTTAATGCCTAAAAACCTAGAAAAGGCAAATGAATAGTCCAAGAGATGGATCCCCTGACCAACAGGATAGATGAATAGTGCAAGGGATCGATCCCCTAATGGCAGAACGCTCCCAGGAGGCAAGATTGAAGCATGGGATCGATCCCCTGAGGGAAGGGATCGATCCCTTCATGGCAAAATGCCCAGAAAGCATGGCAAGAGGCACAGGATCGATCCCCTAAGGCATAAGATTGATCCCCTAGCACGAAAAAGCACTCCAACGGCTAGTTTTTGTGAGATACAATGGTAACTTTCAGTTTTGGCTCCACCCAACGTCAAGAACACATCCAAGGTACTATGAAAAGAGGCTTGGAAGCTTAAGAAAGCAAGAGGAATAGCTGAGCAACAATATTCTTCATCTTCTCCATCTTCTTCAAGTCTCAACAATATTTCAAGTGCTAAAAATTCTTCATATTCTATCATTCTCATCTTCTTTTTATAAAATAGCACAAATATTGTATAGGTTTTATTTTTAGCTTAACCTTTGTAATCATTTGCCGAACTAGAGGTATCTCCTTGATTACACAAACTAGAAAACCCCTTCACAATTTCTAAAACGGAGTGAACCCTTAAGTGCTTCATTGTAAGTGAGGATTAGGTAGAAGGTTTTCTCCTTGAGCCATAAAAGAGAGAGGTTGTAAGGTTTCCTTCTTGAGTTCGAAAAAAGAAGGTGTAAGGTTTCCTCCTTAAGCCTGGAAAAAGGAGAGGTGTAAAGGTTACTCTTGAGCTTAAGAAAAAGAATACAACAAATTCAAGCTAGTGGATTTGGGGAAATCCTTGGGAGCATCTCAAGGTAGAGGATGTAGGCAAGGTTGCCAAACCTCTATAAATCGATTGTGTACATTTCTCTTTCCCTTCTCTCTTTACTTATTTGCATTTATGTTGTGTTTATTGTATTGAATTTGGATTGCATGCTTGCATAGCCTAGAGAACTTAGAAAACATTAATATAGGCTAGTGAATTTAGAAGAACTGAAAAACTGTGATAACCGTAAATTTTTCAATTATTGGAAATAATAAATATTGAAAATAAATATTAAAGAAAATAGATAAGAGGAAATAAATAAATAAAAGTAAATAAATAAAATTTATTTACGAAATGGGAATATCGTTGAAATTCCCGAAATTAAGGAAAGTGAGGAATTTAAAATTTGATAAATTGGAAATAAGGGAAGGATAAAATTATGGAAAATAATGAAGAGAAAAATTTAATTTAGAGAATGAAAATCCAAAATTTAATAAGAGAATAAGAAAATAAATGAAATATATTTATATAATTATATATTATTATATAAATGTATTTTTATACCAATACATATGTATTCGAACTATTATATAGTATATTTTAAAATACGTTGTTATATATATAGAAATATATATATATATATATATATACTATTTCATAAATTCAAATAATACATATGTATATAAATATAATGTTTTATGTGTATATATAATTATGTAAATACATATAGAAGAAAAGTAAGTATGGTTTTATATTAAAGTTTATATGTATAAATATTTTATTATAGCATTTATATAATTTATATATATAAATGTTACTTAATTTTAAGTATATATATAAATATACAGATATATACTAGACATGTATTTTGTAATGTACAATATATATAATTTATATCTAATATATATTGTATTACAATTTATATGAAATAATATTATATGTGTAATATATGGTAGATATTATATATATAATATATTGTATAATATATAGTAGGTTACATACTAAAAAGGAAAACCAAATAAACCAAAAAGGAAAGAAAATAAAAGGAAAACAACATACCAGAATCGGGTTCCCGATTCTATCTCCAAGAGGCGCCGCCCTCGTCAGCGGCCGCCGGAGAGGGAAAGGAGGAGAAGGAAAAGAAGCGTCGATGCCGGCAAGGGAAGAGGAAGCCGACGCCAACGCCGACGTGAAGAAACGGAGGAAAATCGAACGGGAAACAGAAGCAAACGTCGGAAGAGAAAAGAAAATGGCCGACGGCGATGCCGGCCAAATCGGTGGTCGGCACTGCCGACGAAGCTTCACCGGAGGAAGACGAAGCCGATGGAGGCCACCGGAGACGTAATGGACGGCGGAGGAATGCCGGCGAAGAGAAAGAAGAACCGAGGCAAAACCGCTTCGATCCGCCGACGTGCCATTGATCCAGGGCAAACGGAGGGCACCGGCAAGTTCGTCATGCAGCCGGCCAGCTGAGGGACGCCTGAACCGTCGGAGAACTGGCCGCCGGCGAGGAACCGGCGAGGAAGGGCTCTGGACCAGTCTGAACCGGTCTAACCGGGAAAGGAAGAAGAAAAAAGAAAAGAAAAAGAAAAGAAAAAGGAAAAGGAAAAAGAAAAAGAAAAAGAAAAGAAAGAAAGAAAAGAAAAAGAGGAAAAAGGAAGAAAAAGAGGAAAAAGAGGAAAAAAGGAGAATTTCGGGAATTCGAAAAATTCACGGAAATTCGACAACCCGGAATTTTACAAATTCGGTAAGAAATTCCCCGAGAATTTAATTTCAGAAAAAAATTAAATAAATTATGAAAAATTCTAAAAAATTAGAATTTTAATTCCAGAAATTATTTTCAGCAATCGGGATAAGGAATCGGGAGAAATGGAGTGCGGGCGCGATCAATAAGCGGAAGTCGCCGACCCGGAAAAAGGTAAGGGATGCATGTGCAGCACTGTAAGGATACTCAGTCTGCATAATTTAATTTGAAATATTTTATGCAATTATTTTATGAAAATTATTATGATGCATGATTTGCTGAAAATAATTTGGGAAGAAGTACTGGCTGAAAGATTTTAAACTGTATTTTCCGTGCAGGAGGTTAGTGAATCGGCAGCCGTTATGCTGCCGAAAATTTTAGAAAAACTTTATAAAATCATATTAAATGATTTTATTTCCGAATTTCGATAGTAAATCATGAAACATGAGGAAATTACTAAAATTTCATAAAACATGAATATAATGAGATGAAATTCTAAAATGTTCATGTATTCGAGAATGGTGATAATGAAACCACCGAACATTCTCAAAATAGATAAATTACACGAATTACGAGACGAAAGTTGAAGTGAAATATAGTGAGTATTCCTATGAATATTCTTATAAATATTCACTAAAGGATTTTAACCCTTATGGTTTTAAATCATGGAATTATATATTTATATAAATTCCATAAAGGTGTATTTTATGATGAAAATTACAGTTTTGAGACTGGTTGGTATTCTTATCATGCTGATGCATGATATGTGATATGTTTAGTCCCGGTGGACATCTAATCAGTGATCCACCGAGGACAATATAGGTTATAGTCATAGATTTGACCGGTGTACTTCCTTACCCTCCGAGGTATACAATATGATAAGATTGATGTCTATCTTAGACTCCATAAATGATAGGTAATATGTTTTCAAAAGGAAGAAATGATAATTCTAATATTCTTTCTATGGTCTCAAATGAAATATTAGATCATAAGTACTACATGAGATCTGATAAGACAGTGGAAAACACATATGGCATAAAGGCCAATCCGAGCAGAGACTCGATGATTGAACCGTGGGAGCCACCTCTAGAGTCCTTCGGGAACTAAGTGTTACACGTGTTCTGATGTTTCAGTACAGGCCATACCGAGCAGAGACTCGATGATTGAACCGTGGGAGCCACCTTTAGAGTCCTTCGGGAACTAAGTGCTACACGTGTTCTGATGTTTCAGTACAGGCCATACCGAGCAGAGACTCGATGATTGAACCGTGGGAGCCACCTCTAGAGTCCTTCGGGAACTAAGTGCTACACGTGTTCTGATGTTTCAGTACAGACCATACCGAGCAGAGACTCGATAATTCAACCGTGGGAGCCACCTCTAGAGTCCTTCGGGAACTAAGTGCTACACGTGTTCTGATGTTTTAGTAAAGGCCAGACCGAGCAGAGACTCGATGATTGAACCGTGGGAGCCACCTCTAGAGTCCTTCGGGAACTAAGTGCTACACGTGTTCTGATGTTTTAGTACAGGCCAGACCGAGCAGAGACTCGATGATTGAACCGTGGGAGCCACCTCTAGAGTCCTTCGGGAACTAAGTGCTACACGTGTTCTGATGTGAGTATGAGAAATCGTAAGATATTGTGACGATAAGTAAGTGATTGTGATTTGTGAATTCGACAAATGTCAAAGGATAAAATAGATCTTGTGCATATGACATATGATGTGTGTGATATATCGAATGAGTAAGGCACTGGGGTGGTAAATTCCTGGTTAACAGAGATCCAGGCACTCCCGGTCCTTACAATAAGTTCGTTTCTTTCACACTTAATCATACTAATAAAAAGAATGATGCTTGGTGAACTTAAGGAAGGAATGAAAGCAAGAATAAGTTTAAGACGTCTGGGTACATACGAAATGAGTTTTAAAGAAAAGAAAATGATGATGATTTAGCTAATATTCTTTTCAAAGAATATATAAATATTAGTTATTTTATTTAAATCCTTTATTTCGTGAAAGCATCATTTTGAAAAGAAAACGAAAAGATTTTGGGATAAAAGGAAAAAAAAGGGATTTATTAATTCAAAATGAAATGAAAAATCTCTCTCTACAGTTGCTTCTAGGTTCCGGAACAAGTGTGGTATTCTAAAATGCCTACCTTACTCTAATTGGATCCGTAGCCGACTGTAGCATCCTTCCTACATGCGAGCCTAGAGCCCATAGGAAAAATGAAAAAGATTTTCAGCATATAGGAAGCTGAGTATCAAGTGAGGCATATAATTCTCTTACTGAGCCGTGGTTTTGCTCACCCCTTAATTTTCAACATTTCAGGTTTTGATGAATGTGAGTTCAGTGGACTGTGGATCCTAGCTGTACACGAAGGACAATGTATCAGACCGACTGTTTATTTGAGGTATGATCATTTATTCTCTGTATTTAGACATGTTAACAGTACTACTTATCTGATAAATTACAATAGGGGATGTGTATAATATAAATAATACATTGTAAAATTGTTTAACAGTCAGTACAAGTGAAGTATCACAGACAGCCCAATCGGTTAAGATGTGTATAAGAAGATAAAAAATGTGGTCACGAGTCGTGACAGATTTAGTGGTATCAGAGCAATGGTTGACCTGATGTCTGTGGATACTTTTGGAAGGAAAAGAGTTAAACATCCCCGGTAGTACTGTGTCGTCTGAATACATAGAGAAAATAAATGATTGTAAATGGAGTAAAATGATTTAAAGGGAGTGAGAAAGAATAAACTGAGAATGTTAAAGAAGAAAATAGGCTCAGAAATTACAGAATTATTGGTGATTCTTCTAGTCTAAATGAAGGCCTGTTCGGTAAGGAACAGAAATGGACTCGGTGAGGGCCCCACCATTACTTTTCTGTCCCAACCGAACTGAGACCTGAAAGTGATGGTATGAAGTAGGGGAATGAAATATCATCATTAAATAGACTTTAAGATCACCGATTGAGGGTAATTTAAAGAGAGAGAAAATTTTTAGCCAAAAATAACCAAAATACCCCTACCCATAAAATTTTATCGGGAGTCAAAATAGATCACCAGAAGTTGAAATTGATCGATTTGACAGAGAAATCAAAGATATAAAGCTGAATTACAAGCAAAATAATCCCATTGTGGATTTTAGTGAACTTCTCTGTCGAAAAATCGAATGAGATCTAAATTGCTGTTATAAGTATCAGAAAGGATACTATCAACATATAGATGATTAGTTCATTGATTTAAATGGATATTGAGGAGATAGAAATAAATGTCAAAATGACGAAAATGCCCCTATATTGGGCGATGTTCGGAATAGTGTTAAAAATCGAGCTGAATTGGAATCCATTGATAGTAATGGAATTATTAATGGCATAGAAGATGTCATATGAATCTAACGATCCCTATTACTGATTCCACTAACACTTAAATTACGGACTGGAAAGAAAAACTCCGAGTGGACTGTGGGCCATAGGGGATAACAGTACGGTTGAGTGAGGCGGCCAGGGCCCCGCACGAGTGGACTTTGGGCCATAGTGGTAAATCCTGGGCTTCACAATAAAACAAGTACGGATGAGTGAAGTGGCTCGGTAAATCCCTGAAAGAAACGGTAAATCCAGGGCTTCACAATAAAACGGTATGATGCGATCCAAAGAGTGTAGTGGAATGCCATCAGATGTTTGACCCGGTTATTGACTGTAAGGGTCGAAAAATTAAGAGTGTATTGAATGAGATCGTTAAATACTATGAAAAGTGAAATGATTACAAGAATTGACTGATGAGGTGAAAAGTACAGATAATGAAATACATACTGGTGTGATTACTTATGGTTCTGTACGTTTTCATTTCTTTGAGGTATCAAACAGATAATCGTACATAGAACTGACGTATCTTGGAATATGTGCTACAGAATGAGGTACTGTTTGGAGTACTGTGAATTAGAGGATAATTATAAGAACAGTCAAGTGATAAAAAGAAGATGACCGCTAACCTAAGTTCTTTAGGACCCTTGAGATAGAACTGTGATGGGCGGCCCAATGGTGGGCGACCCGTAGTGGATCATGTGTTGTGAGATATAGGCGAACTATCTCATCACTGACTCACTAGTAAGGATAAACCTGAGGCGAAAGGATCGCCTAGGGGATGCTCGTCGATGGTCGATATGAACGGGTGAGGCCCTTATAAGTATCTCAAGGGTAACACGAGTGTAAGGAACTAGGTACGTAAGGGGTGCCAAGGTTCAAACCTCATGGAGAATATACTCAAGGGAACTAAGCCTGAATTCAGTAAATGGAAATGGTTTTTAAGTGAATAACGGAATTGAAACGGGTAGCTGTGAAGTGTGTTGAGAATCATTGTAATTGATACAGCTTACCAGAACGAGATTCGTAACGCTGTAAAGTATGACTAGGTAATGAAATCAAGGTAGAGTATGTATCAAAATGATTTGAATATGGAATGTCTCTGCCTTTAAACTACACTGTGAAATGATGGGAAACAATGATGAAGGTCCAAAATGATAAAAGAAGTGTGGTTAAAGAAACTGTCGGTTGAGAATCCCAATAAATTCCAAAGTAACATAGATTGAGAAATCAGGTTAATGTTGATTCGATCGTGGATATGAAATTTATTCTTAAGCTTGTATCGAAGAATATGGAAGAAATCCAACAAGCTTAAGAAAAGAATTTTTGGAAAATATTGTGGATGATGAAATTCACATTTATCGATGTAGAGGATGGAAATACAAATGACACGATTTAAGGATGAATTAAACGATATATTAACATTTTTATTATACACTAAAGTTCGTATGAAGAACAAATAAATATCTATATGGATGTGATGCCTTAAATATGATTTAATTGGAGATGTACAAGGAGCTTATAAGAGCAATCTTTGTAAAAGGCATCATCAGATGAAAAGTTAAAGAACGATGGTCACAAGATGATAAGAAAGGTACGATTAAAGAAAGTATCAGATTTGATTTCCAATAAAACTTCCAAAGTTATATAAATTAGAGGAATCGAGATAACACTGATTTGATTTTAAATATAAAGTTAAATTCTAAGCTTATATCGGAAGATGTAGAAAGAATCTGAAAAGCTTAAGAAAATAACTCTGAAAAATGTGTGAATAATGAAATTCACGTGTAGAAGTCTGGATGACGAAAATACTGATAATGAAAAAATTGAGAATAAAGGAGTTATCTGTATAGGTGTAAATGAGAGAAATGCAAATGATGTTGAGTTGTAGACGAATCAAAAAGGATATATTAAATTTCTATCATTGATGAAGTTCTGGTGAAAAACAAGTATTAATCTACGTGAAAATAGACGCTTTATTGATCTGATTAGAGATACGTGAGGAGTAAATAAGACTAGCTGCTGTATAAAGCGTCCTTAGATAAAAGATTGAAGGTTGGTGTCCATAAGATGATGATTTGAACTTGAAGTGAATTTTACGAGTTCCTATTGAAGTTACAAGGGTAATGAGTTGCCTTGTAAAGTATATAAGCCTGAAGAATGAGGCATTCTTACATGAGTAAATGGATGAAATACTGATAGAGTCCAAAGTATAAATGGAACATGAGCAGCATTGTGATATGATCCTTAAACTCTTAAAGGCTATGGGATTGTGCTAAGATTTGCAACTAAGAAATTTGGCTAGATAGTATCTCTTCTTGAGATATAAAAATCTCAAAACGACAGGATGACAGTGAACCTGTCTATGATATAAAGATAATGATTGAGATACGAAAGTAATGAGTACAGCTAAATACTATTGTCAGCCTATAAAAGAGTGATGAGACTAGCTGCTCTATGAGGAGATCTAATTAAAGAAATTAAAGTCGGTAGATGGATAGTGTAAAGAAAAAGATGGTATGCAAGATTTTAAAAGATCTTAGCTGTATGTACCATACCAATCGAGAAAACCGATAAAAAGGAATGAGAGTAAAAATATGAAAACGAAAATGAAAGTGAAATAAGGAAATAAATGACATGATGAAAAGGGAACATCAATATGAAACAGTTCCCGCAGTTAAGACTGAAAGTGAATGGTGTTGGTTATCACATAACTGTGGCAAGATGTAAAATCAAAGCCAGAACTGATAAGTGAAAGTAATGATACTCCAAGGAGTAAGATAATTGATATGTTTACTGCTAGTAAAATATTTGTACATATAACCACCTCGAAATGATAGAGATGGTGGAATTGTATAAATAATGTGGTGCTTAAATGGATAATTCGAGGATTCAATCACAGAATCTAAATTATGAAAAGAGTATATTCCTGGTTATATCCTAAAATTTAAATGATATTGAATATACCATAAGCGTAAGAGATGTAATGACCATACTACATGAAAAGAGACAGGGAGAGAAAATGATTGTCTCATGATTTAATTACTGTAAGAGATGATTAATAATAAAATCGGCAAATGAGATGCAGCATTGATGGAATAAGTGTGAAAATGAACATTGTGGACAATAAAGAGTCCAAAAGAGAAATGATGATATGGAAGTGATTAAATAATGATGATCTAAATAGAATCACTTTTCATTATCAGACATCTAGATTCTCTAGTGCCTTAGTCAAAGTATAAGTGTTAAACGGTGTGAATGTGTATGTACAGTTCCAGTGAGCCTTACATGTGATGGGAGTCTCTGAGTTGCCATATGCTAATGAGAAATAGCAAAAGGCTTAGAGATCCCAAATGTATTGGTAGCACCGCTCCATACTGATATATATTTATATATATGAGCGTGAGATGTAAACGCTCCATGTTATTGAGAGAGTGTGTGCATGAGATGTGAAAGCTACTGGGACACTTACATATAATTGATTGACATGAGTACATAATAGTACCAAATTATATCGACTCGGCACTAAGTGAGAAGAATGGATGATGAACAGCATAGATCAGCTGTAATATTAAAATATTATGTATGGCTCTTATATGAAAAGAGTAAAAGTGAATAACTCTAGATTTAAGAGAATGAAATTTCATGAGCATGGACATATATGATGAAAGACAGCATGTAGTGGTCTAAAGTACTATTGATGATGAAAGTGTACTGGTAGTATTATTTGGAGGATGAACTAGAGGTCAGAAGCCATAAGTATACAGCATGTACCACCTTTGGACTTAAGTTAAATTCGGAGGACCGAATTTCTTAAGGTGGGGAGGATGTGATAACCGTAAATTTTTCAATTATTGGAAATAATAAATATTGAAAATAAATATTAAAGAAAATATATAAGAGGAAATAAATAAATAAAAGTAAATAAATAAAATTTATTTACGAAATGGGAATATCGTTGAAATTCCCGAAATTAAGGAAAGTGAGGAATTTAAAATTTGATAAATTGGAAATAAGGGAAGGATAAAATTATGGGAAATAATGAAGAGAAAAATTTAATTTAGAGAATGAAAATCCAAAAATTAATAAGAGAATAAGAAAATAAATGAAATATATTTATATAATTATATATTATTATATAAATGTATTTTTATACCAATACATATGTATTCGAAATATTATATAGTATATTTTAAAATACGTTGTTATATATATAGAAATATATATATACTATTTCATAAATTCAAATAATACATATGTATATAAATATAATGTTTTATGTGTATATATAATTATGTAAATATATATAGAAGAAAAGTAAGTATGGTTTTATATTAAAGTTTATATGTATAAATATTTTATTATAGCATTTATATAATTTATATATATAAATGTTACTTAATTTTAAGTATATATATAAATATACAGATATATACTAGACATGTATTTTGTAATGTACAATATATATAATTTATATCTAATATATATTGTATTACAATTTATATGAAATAATATTATATATGTAATATATGGTAGATATTATATATATAATATATTGTATAATATATAGTAGGTTACATACTAAAAAGGAAAACCAAATAAACCAAAAAGGAAAGAACATAAAAGGAAAACAACATACCAGAATCGGGTTCCCGATTCTGTCTCCAAGAGGCGCCGCCCTCGTCAGCGGCCGCCGGAGAGGGAAAGGAGGAGAAGGAAAAGAAGCGTCGACGCCGGCAAGGGAAGAGGAAGCCGACGCCAACGCCGGCGTGAAGAAACGGAGGAAAATTGAACGGGAAACAGAAGCAAACGCCGGAAGAGAAAAGAAAATGGCTGACGGCGATGCCGGCCAAATCGGTGGCTGGCACTGCCACCGAAGCTTCACCGGAGGAAGACGAAGCCGATGGAGGCCACCGGACACGTAATGGATGGCGGAGGAACGCCGGCAAAAAGGAAGAAGAACCGAGGCAAAACCGCCTCGATCCGCCGCCGTGCCGCCGATCCAGGGCAAACGGAGGGCACCGGCAAGTTTGTCGTGCAGCCGGCCAGCTGAGGGATGCCTGAACCGTCGGCGGCCGGTTCCTGAACCGCCGGAGAACCGGCCACAGGCGAGGAACCGGCGAGGAAGGGCTCTGGACCAGTCTGAATCGGTCTGACCGGGAAAGGAAGAAGAAAAAAGAAAAGAAAAAGGAAAAAGAAAAAGAAAAAGAAAAAGAAAAGAAAGAAAGAAAAGAAAAAGAGGAAAAAGGAAGAAAAAGAGGAAAAAAGGAGAATTTCGGGAATTCGAAAAATTCCCGGAAATTCGACAACCTGGGATTTTACAAATTCGGTAAGAAATTCCCCGAGAATTTAATTTCAGAAAAAAATTAAATAAATTATGAAAAATTCTAAAAAATTAGAATTTTAATTCCAGAAATTATTTTCAGCAATCGGGATAAGGAATCGGGAGAAATGGAGTGCGGGCGCGATCAATAAGCGGAAGTCGTCGACCCGGAAAAACGTAAGGGATGCATATGCAGCACTGTAAGGATACTCAGTCTGCATAATTTAATTTGAAATATTTTATGCAATTATTTTATGAAAATTATTATGATGCATGATTTGCTGAAAATAATTTGGGAAGAAGTACTGGCTGAAAGATTTTAAACTGTATTTTCCGTGCAGGAGGTTAGTGAATCGGCAGCCGTTATGCTGCCGAAAATTTTGGAAAAACTTTATAAAATCATATTAAATGATTTTATTTCTGAATTTCGATAGTAAATCACGAAACATGAGGAAATTACTAAAATTTCATAAAACATGACTATAATGAGATGAAATTCTAAAATGTTCATGTATTCGAGAATGGTGATAATGAAACCACCGAACATTCTCAAAATAGATAAATTACACGAATTACGAGACGAAAGTTGAAGTGAAATATAGTGAGTATTCTTATGAATATTCTTATAAATATTCACTAAAGGATTTTAACCCTTATGGTTTTAAATCATGAAATTATATATTTATATAAATTCCATAAAGGTGTATTTTATGATGAAAATTACGGTTTTGAGACTGGTTGCTATTCTTATCATGCTGATGCATGATATGTGATATGTTTAGTCCCGGTGGACATCTAATCAGTGATCCACCGAGGACAATATAGGTTATGGTCATAGATTTGACCGGTGTATTTCCTTACCCTCCGAGGTATACAGTATGATAAGATTGATGTCTATCTTAGACTCCATAAATGATAGGTAATATGTTTTCAAAAGGAAGAATTGATAATTCTAATATTCTTTCTATGGTCTCAAATGAAATATTAGATCATAAGTATTACATGAGATCTGATAAGACAGTGGAAAATACATATGGCATAAAGGCCAATCCGAGCAGAAACTCGATGATTGAACCGTGGGAGCCACCTCTAGAGTCCTTCAGGAACTATGATTGAACCGTGGGAGCCACCTCTAGAGTCCTTCGGGAACTAAGTGCTACACGTGTTCTGATGTTTCAGTACAGGCCATATCGAGCAGAGACTCGATGATTGAACCGTGGGAGCCACCTCTAGAGTCCTTCGGGAACTAAGTGCTACACGTGTTCTGATGTTTCAGTACAGGCCATACCGAGCAGAGACTCGATGATTGAACCGTGGGAGCCACCTCTAGAGTCCTTCGGGAACTAAGTGCTACACGTGTTCTGATGTTTCAGTACAGGCCATACCGAGCCGAGACTCGATGATTGAATCGTGGGAGCCACCTCTAGAGTCCTTCGGAACTAAGTGCTACACGTGTTCTGATGTTTTAGTAAAGGCCAGACCGAGCAGAGACTCGATGATTGAACCGTGGGAGCCACCTCTAGAGTCCTTCGGGAACTAAGTGCTACACGTGTTCTGATGTTTCAGTACAGGCCAGACCGAGCAGAGACTCGATGATTGAACCGTGGGAGCCACCTCTAGAGTCCTTTGGGAACTAAGTGCTACACGTGTTCCGATGTTAGTATGAGAAATCGTAAGATATTGTGACGATAAGTAAGTGATTGTGATTCGTGAATTCGACAAATGTCAAAGGATAAAATAGATCTTGTGCATATGACATATGATGTGTGTGATATATCGAATGAGTAAGGTACTGGGGTGGTAAATTCCTGGTTAACAGAGATCCAGGCACTCCCGGTCCTTACAATAAGTTCGTTTCTTTCACACTTAATCATACTAATAAAAAGAATGATGCTTGGTGAACTTAAGGAAGGAATGAAAGCAAGAATAAGTTTAAGACGTCTGGGTACATACGAAATGAGTTTTAAAGAAAAGAAAATGATGATGATTTAGCTAATATTCTTTTCAAAGAATATATAAATATTAGTTATTTTATTTAAATCCTTTATTTCGTGAAAGCATCATTTTGAAAAGAATACGAAAAGATTTTGGGATTAAAGGAAAAAAAAGGGATTTATTAATTCAAAATGAAATGAAAAATCTCTCTCTACAGTTGCTTCTAGGTTCCGGAACAAGTGTGGTATTCTAAAATGCCTACCTTACTCTAATCGGATCCCTAGCCGACTGTAGTATCCTTCCTACATGCGAGCCTAGAGCCCATAGGAAAAATGAAAAAGATTTTCAGCATATAGGAAGCTGAGTATCAAGTGAGGCATATAATTCTCTTACTGAGCCGTGGTTCTGCTCACCCCTTAATTTTCAACATTTCAAGTTTTGATGAATGTGAGTTCAGTGGACTGTGGATCCGGGCTGTACACGAAGGACAATGTGTCAGACCGACTGTTTATTTGAGGTATGATCATTTATTCTCTGTATTTAGACATGTCAACAGTACTACTTATCTGAAATATTACGATAGGGGATGTGTATAATATAAAGAATACATTGTAAAATTGTTTAACAGTCAGTACAAGTGAAGTATCACAGACAGCCCAATCGGTTAAGATGTGTATAAGAAGATAAAAAATGTGGTCACGAGTCGTGACAGATTTAGTGGTATCAGAGCAATGGTTGACCTGATGTCTGTGGATACTTTTGGAAGGAAAAGAGTTAAACATCCCCGGTAGTACTGTGTCGTCTGAATACATAGAGAAAATAAATGATTGTAAATGGAGTAAAATGATTTAAAGGGAGTGAGAAAGAATAAACTGAAAATGTTAAAGAAGAAAATAGGCTCAGAAATTACAGAATTATTGGTGATTCTTCTAGTCTAAATGAAGGCCTGTTTGGTAAGGAACAGAAATGGACTCGGTGAGGGCCCTACTACTACTTTTCTGTCCGAACCGAATTGAGACCTGAAAGTAATGGTATGAAGTAGGGGAATGAAATATCATCATTAAATAGACTTTAACATCACCGATTGAGGGTAATTTGAAGAGAGAGAAAATTTTTAGCCAAAAATAACCAAAATACCCCTACCCATAAAATTTTATCAGGAGTCAAAATAAATCACCGAAAGTTGAAATTGATCGATTTGACAGAGAAATCAAAGATATAAAGCTGAATTACAAGCAAAATAATCCCATTGTGGATTTTAGTGAACTTCTCTGTCGAAAAATCGAATGAGATCTAAATTGTTGTTATAAGCATGAGAAAGGATACTATCAACATATAGATGATTAGTTCATTGATTTAAATGGATATTGATGAGATAGAAATAAATGTCGAAATGACGAAAATGCCCCTATTTTGGGCGATGTTCGGAATAGTGTTAAAAACCGAGCTGAATTGGAATCCATTGATAGTAATAGAATTATTAATGGCATAGAACATATAATTTCTTTTTCTAAATGAGGACTATCCTCAAACTTCTATGCCAATCATAAAAGTTTACCCCAACCAACTTGTTATCCTTCTTGAGGATAGAATGTATGGATAAATTGTTGTTTGCGATGATAATTCTATAATCATAAAAGATAAATATGTAAGTAAGTAACATTGTGATTAAAATCATTTAATTATGGTCTTTTAATTAAATGAATTACTCCCACTATTTTTCTTAAGCTAATAGCCCACACTATCAACTCGAAAAGCCTTTTCGTGCTAGACTTCATAATGGGCTAAGATCCATATTTGGTCCCATTATAACTTTAGTTAAGCTAATGTGTCTAATGATATTATTTAGGTAGACAACTCTTGTCAATTGCATCTTATTTAACTCTTAGATAGTTGGGTTAACAGCTCTTGTTCTAACTCATCATATGGCTTAAAGTCCAACCATGCCTCTAAATCTTATTAGGTTTGACTAAACAATTGCCCTAATTTGACTTAGTTAAGTATAACCTAATACACTTGGAGATAGCTCTTATCTCATGCAACGTGAATGACTAAGGTAGGTAAGGCCTTGACTGAGCCAAAATAGTACAATATCGAACAGAATCTCTTTCACATGCACTATCTTGGAAGGTATCTTAATTTGTTATTTTTTATTTTATATTTATTTTGAGGGATTTGTTAATTTACCGTCTCATTTAGCATGCTTTTCTAACATATATCAATATATACAAGTAAAACCATAAAATTAAACAAACATGACATGATTATGGCCATTCTATTACAAATGAACCTAGGGATACATAGTTTTCTAAATGCATTCTCCTTGACTTCCCTTCAGGCATCATCTTGATTCATCTTGGCTTTGGACCATCTTGGGTCCAAATGTTGTACATTTTACAAGATAATCTTAATTTATCTAGGTAATTATTACATAAAGAAATTACAAATAAAATCAAGACTCGCAAGCCTAATTTAAATATATTTAAATAAATTGCAATCCATGTAAACCTAGGCCCATAACTATACACTATGCATCCATCCATAACACATGAATCAAGCATCAAGCATACATAGCAGTAATATCATATATTAATTTGCATGCTCCCTAATTAAAATTTAATTTTAGTTAATAAAATTTTAATTATTATAGGTATCAAGGACTGTTTTAATTTAATTTTAATTCTCAAAATTTTATTTGGGCCTAATTGAAATTTTAATATTGTTAAAATCTCAAAACCAATGGCTTTTATCCAATTTTAATATATAAAACATTTAATTTTAAAACATATTTAATTTTTAAAAATTTCATTAAGATAAACCTTTTCAAATTTTTATCTCATTAAATCTCAAAATTATTGGATAACTCTTATCTAATTTAAATATAAAATATCTCCTTTTAAAGTAATTTTAATTTTAATTTTTATCAAGAAATGTTTTTGAAATTTTAATCTCATTAAAATCTCAAAAATTACTAGATAACTCTTATCCTATTTTAATTAAGAAATATCTCTTTAAATATATTTAATTTAAAACTTTATTAGGATAACTTTTGTCCTAATTAATTTTTAATTAAAATATACTTTAAATAAATAAAATTAATATTTTTTATTTTCTAGTAGGGACAACAAGTACAAGGTTTACTGCAGGGTTTCTATCAACAACAATTCTAATAATTGCTCTAATATCAATTATATTAGATCAAAGTCTACAGGGTTTTTGCCAAACAAATTTAACTATTACTCTAATATCAATTATATTAGATAAAAGTCTACAGGTTTTTACCAAACAATTTTGATAGTAACTTTAATATCAGTTATATTATATCAGAACATGCAAAGTTTCTACCATACAATTTTAACAATTACTCCAATAAATATATTGAAAGCTATAATCATAACTTACATTGAAGCCTATAGGGTCTCATATGCCAGATAACCTTCTTGTTACTTTGATTGACAAAATCAAATACTCGTAAGGTTTCTTTAAATCTATAATTGTCTTACTATTATTTTATGGTTGCCCAAATGAATTTTGAAAATTAAAATCAAACTTGTAACAACTTTCAATAAAAAAAGGCATCACTGCGAATCAAATTCACTATCCTGAAAGACATTTGCTCATTGACTTTGATACCATTATAAGGTTTAAGTTTATCATGTCATACACAAAAACAAGTGAATGTTAGAAAAACAACAAAACCAAAATCACAAAGATCATGCAACAAGAGTGCTTTTGAGATAGAACCTTACTTTTCGATGTTGCTTGTGTAGGGAAGTTCAACTTTTGAATGTGACAGCCTACGAACAACCCTTAGTTTACCGTTAACTTAAGACTCCTGGCAAAAAGATGGCCCCTAATGATATTCGTATGAGTAGGATGCAAAACGAGACCTTTTCTTAGGTCAGGTGTGGTCAGCAACAAAGGAAGGAGGAAGGGGATTGTTTCGTGAGTGGTAGCTCCAAGAGACAGAGCACCTATCAATAGCATTCTGTCTAACCTTTTAAACTTAATTTTGTTTATATAGTGTGTCTTAACTAAACTATAAAAAGGACTAGCCTTAGTTCAACTAGATTGGGTCATTTAAAATTATTTTTAAAAAATCCAATTAGCTCATAGGGCATACTCTAACACTAGTAGTTTCTATTTGTAAGAACTGGTATTTAGATTAGAGTTGGTATTCATGTTAGGAGGATAGGTTATGTTGTAGGTAGAGTTGGCAAAAGCTAGCTTAGCCCAAAAATCTGCCCGAACCCTGTAAGAGCCTTACCCGTCTCACTAGGCCGTCAGTGAGCATCCCTTAGGCATCCTTTCCCCAGGTTTACTCTCACAACGTCAAGGCCTCACCCGTTCCAGTGGGCCGTCGGCGAGCATCCCTTAGGCCACTTTGCCTTAGGTTTGCCTTGACAGCGAGAGTAGGTGGTCGCCCAACACTCACTACCCAACATATTGTCTGCTATGGGCAGTCGCCCACCCTCACGGCTTTGTCCCAAGGCTCCTGAAGAACTCAGGATTAATGCCTTGAGCATGTTTTCTGAGGCTCGAACGCTAGCACTCTTAAGTACCCGAGCCTTACACTCATGTTACCATTAAGACAACAAGGAGGCCTAGGGGATGTCGCCGACGGCCTCGTGAGACGAGCGAGGCTTTTACAATAAGAACGAGAAAATGTGAGATCCGATTCTAGTGTATTGTACATGTAATATGTAATTAATTTTTGAGAAAAAAAATTTGTGCTAAGTGATTATAAGTGAAAGTGTGATGTGGGCCCCACTTGTTTTTAATGTATTCGGATGGGCTAGAGACTGAAAATGTTAAGTACAGTGGTGTAATAAAATATAATATGATGATTTTGAGATTTAAAATCATTGAATTATATTATTATGAATTTTTCTGAATTATTTGGCAAAGTTGGAAAATAAATTGGAAAATGATTGATACGTTCCGAGGGCATTTTTGTAAATTATGCCCAAACTAAAATGAATTGGGTTGAAGTAAAAAAATCATGATATTCTACATAAAAAGGAGAATAAAATAGTGTCAAGAGAATTATTGAAAAGGTGGTGAAGTGAGAAAAATTTGTTGGCGAGTTAAGGGGGTAAAATCATAACTTCTTACTATCCGTGCAGCACGCGTCAACGAAATCACTTCCGATCATCAAGATATGTTTAATATGACCATTTGGAACTAGAATCTAAAAATTGGGAGTGCGTTTACATGGTTTTTACGCCAATAGGACCGTAAGGGCAAAATGGTCATTTAACATGGGATTGGTCAAATTGGTCAAAGATTGACCAAACATTGACCTAAATAAATTAAATTTAATTAAAATAAAAAGTTTAAATCTTAGTTGATGAGTTGATAGTTTAAGGCATGAATAACATGTTCATGGCTTTAAAAATGAAACAAAAATGAGATATATATTCCCCTGCAGGTTCGACCATGCATGGAAAAATGGAGAAATTATGATGGTTTTGATGTTTGTTGCGTGGGAATAATTTGTAGATGATCAATAAAATTAGTTGGGACTTGAAATTAAATGATAAATGGAAAACCAAGCTAAGTGGCATGAATGGAGAAGGTTTAGAGACAAAACAGGACAGTCACGATAGTGAAGAAATATTCTTGAATTTAACATGTTTGATGGAGTTTTTAAGTGAATAAATGATATATGTAACGATGGAAATGAACAAAGAATAAAAACCTTGAAGACCAATTGATTTCTAGCTTACAGGAAATGAAGCAAAACTGATGGTGGCGTGAATGATGATTATGGCCTGCTGTAGCATGGTTTTACATTGATGATGATGCTATTATGAATTTTAAATGTTTGATGAAAATACTAAAAGAGTAAAAATAATTATAAGACAACAAGTGAGAAAGGAATAAGTGAAAAATAAAAGGAAGAGGATTGATGAGTTGTCGGCAGTAGAAGAAAAATATAAATGCAATTTTCAATAAAATGGTAAATCTAAAATTTATATAATGATAAATTAAGAGTTATTGTAAAGTTAAAAGTGGGAGAAGAATGAATTAATTTTGAGATCAATTGGAGTACATTTCTTAATATGAAATGTTGAATTTGATGGTTGATGAGTAAGAAAATAATATGGGAAAAAAAATTCTACATTAATTAATTGTGGAATTTTATATTAATAATGAGTAATGGTCATTTATAAAATTTGAATTGAAAATTGATATGAATAAATATAAGAATGAAATCTGGCCACAATATGGAATATGTGAATGAGAGTGAAAATTTTAGATGTGTAGTGATGTTGGATGAATACATGAAATGAATGTATTAAGTGAATAAAGAGTGTTTATAATATTGGAAATAGAAAAGAAAGAGATTTTGAAAAATGATACAATCGACCAAGGTATTATACAAGGAATGTTTATAGTAGTTTACGTTATACTACTGGTAGAATTTATACTGTAAAATAATTGCAGTGTCTAATATGGCTGCATAAAGACATAAGTAATAGCTTAAAAAATAAGTATTTATTAAGCTAATAATTTTAGTGGAATTATCTGTAGCCCGGGAATAACGAATTTCGAGTGGTGCATCCGAAGAGTTCGGTTACGCTATACAGGTAAGGGATACGCATGTGACCTGTAGCGATATTTCGAATGCATATTTATTATGCAAATTGTCATAATGTATTAAGTTTTACAAAAAAACTTAATAGCTAGACATAAAATTTGTGGAGTCGCCACCAACCATTCTACCTATGTGTGATTGGTCACCTATTCAAACTATGGATAAGGATTGGTCTACATCTCAAATTTAGGGTTCGAGAGTACGGTTACGCGTGAGGATGGATTAGCACCCTCACAACGCCCATCTTAAAATGGTACCAACTTACTTTAGGTTATCTCAAATTTGCCTTAGTTAATCTTAAGTTCAATAATTAAATATTGAAAAATATTTCTAAGCATCCTCCATTAAGCTAGTGGGATAACTTAAAAAATTTTCCTCACCTCAAGAGCATTCAAGTAGTACTATGCGACTTGTTTGAAGAGGTTCCGTCGTCGGATTCATTTTAATGTTTGATGAAAACTTCTAATTTTGACTCTTTCTATCTAATTCATTCTTGCTATCTTATCATTTTTATTTTTTTATTATTTTATTAATGCTTAATTTTATTAATTTATTATTTTTATTTATTTTATTAGATGTGATAACCGCAAATTTTCTATTTTTGGAAATTAATATTAAAGAAAATAGACGAGGAAATAAATAAATTAAAGTAAATAAATAAAATTTATTTACGAGATGGGAATATCGTTGAAATTCCCGAAATGAATGAAGAGGAGAAGTGGGGAAAATTAATTTGGATAAAAGGGAATCCAAATTAAATAAGAAATGAAAAGGAAAATTGAATTGGAATAAGAAATGAAGAAGGAAATTTAATTTGGATAAAAGAAAATCCAAATTAAATAAGAAAAATGAGAAAATAAATTGGATATTAGGAAATTCAAAATTAAATGAAATAAAAAATGTGTATAAGACTATATTTATATAATTAGATTATATAAATATAGTTACATATGTTTTTATAAAAATACATATGCGAATATATGAAATATAGTATATATTATAAAATGATATATATACTATTTTATATTAAATAAACACATGTATATTTTTATATATACAACTATGTATATAAATTAACATATATGTATATATATATGAAATATATATTAATTTTAATTAAAGTACATATATATATATATATTGTTAAAACAAATTATATATATTGTTAATAAAAGTAATATATATATAATTATAAATATAATTATATATATATTATATGATAATAAAAAAAAAGAGACAAAACAGAAACGGGAAATTGAATCCCGTTTCTGTCGAAAATGAAAGGGGGAGGCCGGCCACCGTTGGCCGGCCGTTCAAAGGAAGAAGGAAAGGAGGCGAAGCCGCCGGCGACGTGAGGAAAGGAGGCGGCGATGAGAGAAGGAAACAGAAACGGAAGCAGAAACGGAAAATCGAGGGGAAGAAACCGGCGAAGCCGGAAGAGAAGGAAAATGGCAGACGGCGGTGCCGGCCGATCCAGGCACCGCCACTGCCACCGAAGCACCAATGGAGGGAGAGGAAGATGATGGAGGCCACCAGAGGCACCGTGAACGGCGGAGGAAGGCCGGCGAAGAGGCGGAAGAAACCGAAGGAAAACCGACTCGATCCGCCGCCGTGCCGCCGATCCAGGGCAAACGGGGGGCACCGGTAGCTTCGCTGTGCCGTCGACCAACTGAAGGAGTTCTGAACCGACGGAGAACCGGCCGCCGGTGAAGAACCGGCGAGGAAAGACACTGACCGGTCTGACGGGAAAGGAAAAGAAAAAGAAAAGAAAAGAAAAGAAAGAAAAAGAAAAGAAAAAGAAAAAGGAAAAGAAAGAAAGAAAAGAGGAAAAAGAAGAAAGAGAGAGAAAAAGGAGAATTTCGAAAATTACAGGAAATCCCGAGAATTCGAAAACCCGAGAATTTTGGGAATCGGTAAGAAATTCCGGAAAGTGATAAATTATTTAAATAATTTATTTATTTAAATAATTATGGAAAAATTCTAAAATTTAGAATTTTAATTTCCAGAAAATTCCCTCGATGACCGAGCCGATGGAATCGGGCGAGGTGAACACGGGCGCGACGGACGAGGCCGTCGCCGACCCGAAATAGGTAAGGGATGCATGTGTAGCACTGTAAAGATATTCAGTCTGCATGTTTTAATTACGAAATATTTTATGGAAATATTTTATGAAAATATTGCGATAAATGATTGGTTGAAAAATTGTGGTGATTTATCAGTTGAAAATTTGTGATGATGTACTGGCTGGAAATTATAAACTGTATTTTTCGTGTAGGAGGCTAGCCAATCGGCAGTCGTTATACTGCCGAAAAATTATCGAAAATTACTGAAAATTTCTAGAAAATTTCATAAAATCATAATAAATGATTTTATTTCACGAGAAATGATTTTTAACCACGAAAATCGAGAAAATGAATATTTTCATAAAAACATAAATAAAATGAAAATGATTTTAAATTATTCATGTTTTCGAGAATGGTGATAAGGGAATCACCGAAAATCTTCTTGAGAATGGTGATAATGAAATCACCGAAAATTCTCTTGATATGTAAATTTCACGAAATACAATGAAAAATGAAAAGAGATAAAGTGAATATTTATATATATTTTATAAATATTCACTAAATGGTTTTATAACCTTTATGGTTTTTAAATGATGAAATTATATATTTTTATAAATTCCATAAAGGTTTTCTAATGATGAAAAATACGGTTTTGAGACTAGATGACATCCTATCATGCTGATATGTGATATGTGATATGTAACATGTGATATGTAATATGTAGTCCCGGCCGACACCTGATCAATGATCCGTCGAGGACAATTATAGATTATGGCCATAGATCTGACATGATTATTCATACCCTTCGGGGTCTATAGCATGATACGAGTAACGACCCAGTAGACGGGCTGGGCGTGCCGCAGTCTCCATATATGATATGTTTTAAATGAAAGTGTTTTACATGATATGTGACATGTGAAATGTAAATGTTTTACATGATATGTGATACGTGAAATGAAATGATTTATATCATTTTTATAAATGCTAATTTCAGTACTGTTTTTAAGTACTATGAAATGATTTTCATATGATATGTGACACGAATATGTAATATGTTTTCAAAAGGAAAGAGGAGGAAAATAAATCTAATATTCTTTTTTTAAATTTTAAATTGAATATTAGATTTAAATGATTTATATGTTATACGAAAAAGGTTTAATAGCTGATTTTGCTATTTAAAGTACTGTACTAATTATGGTTGTATAGTAAAACATGAAATGAGTTTTAAACGAGAATGATGAGAATTTAACTAATATTCTTTTTAAAGAAAATATGAATATTAGTTATTTTATTTAAATGCTTTATTTTATAAAAGCATTATTTGAAAAAGAATATGAAAATGTTACAGAATAAAGAGGAAAGAATTTGAATTTCAAAACAAGAAAGAATATTACTCTCTACAGTTGCTTCTAGGTTCCGGAACAAGATAGGTATTTCAAAATACCTACCTTACTCCATCCGGATCCCTAGCCGACTGTAGTATCCTTCCTACATGCGAGCCTATAGCCCATAGGAAAAATGAAAAAGTTTTTTAGCATATAGATAGCTGAGTATCAAGTGAGGCATATAATTCCCTTACTGAGCCGTGGTTTGCTCACCCCTTAATTTTAACATTTCAGGTTTTCGAAGACTGAGAGTCTAGCACTTAAAGGCTTTTCGACTGCGCATTTGGGGACGATGCGACAGGTCGATTTATTTAATAAGGTATGATCATTTATTTTCTGTATTTAGACTTATGGACAGTACTACTTTCTTATGAAGTAGAAATCGGGGATGTAATTCATATTATAATTTAATATGAAATTGTGTATATGTAAAAGAAAAGTAAAGTATCGCAGAAAGCCCAACCAAATAAGATGTATAGAATAAGGTGAAAAATAGGGTCACAGGCTGTGACATTAGAAAATGAATATGAATTATTTTTCTCTAAAATTCTGTTTAGATCTTACATTAAGCTGGTCAGATTTTGAAAAAAGTTGCCTCACCTAAAGATTTTTAAAGTATTACTTAAGCGTAACCTCCTTTGGAATCTTACATTGGAATAATCAATATTCAATCTCAACAATTATTTTTAATTATTATCATCTTATTTTATCATTTATTATTATTATTATTATTATTGAATTATTAATATTTCTTTATATTTATTATTTTATCTTTACAATTAATTATTTTGATTTTAGTTTTTAATACGTCTTATTTTATTTTTAGACTAAATATAAGTCATTAGTTATCGAAAACCCTTTTTACACCATTCATTAAGCTGGTGAGGCCTTGAGAGAACTTTCAAGAAAATAACTTAAGCGTAATTCTCTTGATGTTTTATCATCGATGTAAATCATATTCACATTCAATTATCATTTTAATATCTAATTCTAGTTATTTTATTTATTTCCTCCTTTATTTTATTATGAACCATTAATATCTTTTCTAATTTTGTAACTAATTATTTTTATTGTAATTTTATAATAAATTTATTTTTAAAATGAACATAAATTATGTGAAGATCGAGAATTTTCTAAATAAATATAAGGTATCCGGAAAATTTAAATTGGACAAATTGAAATCCAAATTAAATAAGAAAATGGAGAAATTAATTTGGATACTAGGAAATCCAAAATTTAAAGAAAAAAAAAGGTATATATTTATATAATTATAAAATTATATTATATAAATATATTTTTAATGTTAAAGAAATAAAAATGTGAATAAAAATATAATTATATAAATAGATTATATAATATATTTTGACACGTTTTTAAATAAGTATATATATATATATACGAAATATATATTATTTAGATCAAAGTGTATATATATACATATATTTCAAGATAAAGTATGTATATATGTATATATATTAAATTTTAATAGTATATGATATATATATAAATATGATTTTATATATATTAAAAAAAAAAAAAGAGGGAAAGGAGCGGGAATCGGGTATCCCGATTCCCTCCCAAATTTCCTTTCCCCTCCTCTGTTACAAAACAGAGGAGAGGATCATGCCGCAGCCCACCCCCGGTCAGTGAGAAGAAGAGAGAGGTGGGAGGAGGCGCCGTCGCCGGTCGAAGGGGGAGAGAAGGAAGTTGCCGGCGACGGAAAAGAAAAAGAGAGACAGAAAATGAGAAGGAAACCAAAAGAAAAGAAAACCGAAAAGAGGAAGAGAAGAAGGGACACGATGGTGCCGGCCGATCCGGGCACCGCCACTCCCCCCACGAGACTGGCGGGGACCAGGGGAAGGTGAGAGGAGCCACCGGCGAAGGGGAAACCGACGGAGGAAGGAGAAAAGAGGAAGGAAAGGAGCCGAGAGCCACGGACCAGATCCGGCGCCGTCGCCGGTGATGGGGCGAAACCGAGGCCAGATCCGGCATCCTCGCAACCTCGGCAAGCTGTTGGGTGGCCGAACCGCCGGAATGGGTGGCCGCCGGTGACCGAACCGGTCAGCCAAAGTTGAACCGGCCCGACCCGAACCGACCCGACCCGACCCGACCCGGTTCAGAAAAGAAAAGAAAAAGAAAAGAAAAAGAAAGAAAGGAAAAAGAAGAAAAGAAAAGAAAAGAAAAAGGAAAAAGGAAAAGAAAGAAGAAAAAGAAGAGGAAGAAATAGGTAAGGAAAATTAAAAGCCTTTTTCGCTATATGTCTGGAATTTAGTAGAAATTCTTGGATTATTTTCTAAATGAAAATATACGTCAATTTGTGAAATTGTAGCAAAACGAAAATGAGACGAATGGTGGAGTTCGGCAAGGCTCGGAAATCGGAAAGTGCGCTAAGCTTTGGCGAACAGGTAAGATACTTTTATAAAGCATTAGTAGCTTTATATTGTATGTGGGAATTATGATTTTTTTTATGATGCATTTATTTAATTGACTTTAAATGGAATTATGATTTTTATATGATGCATCAATTTAAATAGATTTGCTAAAAAATGCTAAGAGGACCCACAACTGATGGTGTGGGTCTTAGTAAGAGGTAAAATTGGTGAGAATCAACGGCTGCAAGTATAAATTGTGTTTCCCTTGCAGGAGGTTAGGGAAAATTAAGCCGTTATGCTGCCGAAATTTTTAGGAAAATAATTGAGGAAAAAGATTAAGTTTCTCACATAAATGGAATCTTGGAGATAATTATTGAAAATAAATATTGAAAGGACTTTATAGTATTACCGAAAGAGTTTGATATTGAAATCGATGAGAAGATAGATCGTTGAAAACGATAATGTGGTGAATTACATGGTTTAAAACCTTATAGAATCGATAAATCAAGTAATTTTAATATCACAAATGGTATCAAGTTGAGATTGAGGTGGAATTATTAATTAGACGGATCACGGATAAAAGTGATGATAATTATATGATGTAGCTTGGAAGAGAAGATCACAGTTGAAATTTCGATGGTCGAATGATTGGATTGTGAAGTTATTAACGGAGTAATGATTTCCAGAATTACCGAGTCCGGTTTCATGATTTTGAAATAATTTCGAAAGTGATAATATGGACAAATTCGAGAGATTGAAATGGAGATTTAATTATGACACAATCCGATCAATTATGGATTCAAAGAAATGAGTGATAAATATGTGAAAAGATGATTGTGCTTATAACCTTAGAATAGATCTTGAATAATAAGATCGACAATTGCATAAGTTCGGATAAAATCATAAAGGCCACATGAAAATGGATTTGAGGATTTAGATACGATTTTGTGATAGTGAATGAAATTGAACCTCAAATAAAAAATGATAAACATGTATCAATAGATCAAATCATAAATGGATTTGATAAGTGACTATCGATTTTGTGATTCTATTATCCTCGATGTCGATTCTGGAACAGATATTGAAGGATGATATTATTATTTGCATAAATTCGGTAACTTGATGACTATTTTAGAAATTGATGTTTAAATGCTTATCAAAACTTAGAGGATTCATACTAATGATGCGATCCTAATATTGATGATGAAGTGTATAAATGATTATAATAGTCAATGACGATCAAGAAAGGGTATTGAATACCGAATGGTCTGAATACCAAGTGATTCGATTTCCAAATGAATTGAGTACTGAGCAAATTGAATACTGAATTAGATGAATAGTGAATGAATTGTATAGTGATTTATTGGTTGACAGAAAGAAAGTCTTGAAATCGAATAATTGATGGTGATAAAGTTAAATGAATCGCTTTAGTGTATTTGATGGAAACATTACCGAAGTTGCATACTGAAATGTTTTACAGCATCGCATTTAAGCATGCCTTCTTGCAACTTGAAACATTTTAATAATGTTTATATGAATACTGAAAAGTATTGATTTGTTTTGAAATGAAAGTATATGGTAAATATATATATATATTTTGATATATGAAGTCTCATACAGAATTTTACCATATGCCTTACATGATATTGAAAAGAAAGCTATAGATTTAAATGTTTTATGAGACTGTAGGCACCCTAAAAGAATTAAATTCAATAAAGCATAGTGGAAACCGCCTAATTGGAGCTTTGCTCATTAGGCAGATAGATATGCTTGTCCGACAATAGTCGTGGACAGGTCTCAGTCACGCCTGATCAGTGGGGCTGAGAGAGATGAGGTCTATGGCCATAGATAGCGCCCTAGTTGGTTTCCAGGGGACGATATGATTTTCACTGCTAGCTACAGTGATTTAAGTCTTTATTGATAGAGAGATGATATGGATCTAGCCTAGTCTCTAACAAATATGATATGAAGTCTAGAGTATGATTTTTATTGATATGAACTCTAGACTTGACATGATTTATACTGTACATGAAACAGATTTGAAATGAAATATGTTTTGAAATAGTACATGTTTTAAACATGTTTTAAAAGTCCATAAGATATGAATTCGACACTATATGATTTATATGTGATTTTGTGTCGAACATGGCATGATATGCGGTCTAGAGTATAGTTTGATTTGATATGAACTCTAGACCTGATATGATTTACAGTAGATGATTTAAAAGTATATGATAAATGATTTCGACACTTACATGATTTATATACGATTTTGTGTCGAATTTGAAACGACATGCGGTTTAGAGTATAGATTGATTTGATATGAACTCTAAACCTGATATGATTTATAGTATATGAAAAATGTTTTAAAACCGCACATGTTTTAGACATGCTCCGAAAACGAATACATGAATTGAAATTGAATATGTTTATATTATGCCTTAAAGGCAAACTTTTGAAAATGCATATGTTGAGCATGTCCTAAAATATATATGATATGATTTGAAATGATCGCGGTTTATACAGAAAAATTACATGAATTGCATATTAAACCCTAATATGACAATATGCTTAGTATATGAGAATTCCATGAGGAATGTCATGACTCGGTGGTAACGATATTTCATCTATATGAGGTCATGATATGTTATGAAACACGAATATAGAGATACACGAAGAGAATTATGACTGGGTACCACCGTGATTATGATCTACAATACGAGAATTGATAAGAGATGATATGAGAATTGATAAGAGATGATATGAGAATTGATAAGAGATGATAGAATACAGAAATATGATTATGAAATGAAAAGTGATAATGAGATGTATCGATGAGAAAGGATTAACTGTAATTGCATCCTTGTAAGTATTAAGCATTGCAGTTTAAGACAGTTTAATCCTACTCTTGTATTTATATTAGTATCTTACTGAGCCGTGGTTTTGCTCACCCCACTAAATTTCATCTCTTTCAGATTATTGAAGTTAACGTCTGCCATGTGAGATGCTCAGTGGGCATCAGAGACGGTGTATGAACTTGGTACTAGTTTTCTGAGTTATATGTTCTTTATAAAATACTTGTTTACATGTAAGACTTAAATTGATGCACAGTACATATTCTGTTTAACAAGTCGGGATGTAACTAAGAACCATTTCCGTGTTTGTTTAATATTTAAATGGAATGACTATAAGTCACCTAGGTAGTATAGTAACTACACTGACACCGAATACAAACCTTAAAATGAAAAAGAAAAATTTAGTCCATAAATTTGTAGACTAAGAAAAGTATAAGAATCGAGTGAAAGTCGCGGTCTTTGGGTCGTGACAAATTATTTGTTATTGAAAACTTTATTTAGACCCTCCATTAAGCTGGTGAGGCCTTAGATAGAATTTTCTTGCCTAGAAATTTTCAAGAAAATCACTTAAGCGTAATTCTCTTAATATTTCATCATCGATACAATCCATGTTTATTTCCTTTTAATTAAAATTTTTTCTTCATTTATATTTTCTATTTATAAATTTTAAATCTTAAAAATTTAATAGTCCTAACTTAATTCTTAAATTCATGTCTTTTCATTTTTTTCTATAATGAATATATAAATTGCATGTAAAGAACATTCAGTGAAATCCCATTTGATCATCCTATTAAACTATCCTAAATTAATGTTACTTTACACATGTCAAATCATACAATCAAGACATAAGTGAATAAACACAAATGAAACGAACAGGAAACATTTACCTGCAGGCAATTTTTTGTCTTGCAAATTTGAGTATAGCTTGTCCCTTTTACAACTGCTTTCTCAACCACGCAACAAGCAGTTTGGTGATCGCGAGGCAGCAAGTATTCATATAGCAGGTAGTGATAATGATGAAGGAATTAAAACAAACGGACACTATTCCTTTCTTTTTTTATCCTCTGCTTCACGTTTCATTCCTTTCTTCTTCAGTATTGAAACGGAGGCTAGTCAACGGCAGCTGGCAGGGAGTGACGCCGCTTGGCTGGTGGTGAGGTGATGATGCAGAGCAGTACTCGACGATGATGATGATGAGCCAAAGCTTGAAGGGGGGGACAACCAAGATAATGCTGCACTGCCAAGCCACCGAAATGTACAGGAACCTGAATTGAAGATCTTCCTCCCCCCCGTAGCCGTGCCCTCAACTTTTATAACCATTTCAACTTGTATTCTTTAAGAAAGGAAGCAAACTTCCCCCTTTTGATGCTTAAATCGTGGCTGTTATCATGCGATTCATATTCTCGATTTACTTCCTTTATACTGCAAATTATTATCTTCATTTTTTTGGCAACAAATTAGCCAAGTCAACTCTTGGCTCCCAAGGTGTATGGTTGGCCAATAGTTATGTGGTGCATGGCTTTAGTTTAGGATTTGCATGATTTAAGGTTTCACCAAAATTGACTTGTTTATTTTCATCATTTTTTTTATTTTTTTAATTTTTGATTTTTTTATTATTTTTTAAATTGTTCGGACAAAATTAGGTGTCTACAGCTGCCCCTTTTTGCTCATTGCTAAGAATCAGGAATAGGGCAAAGACAATAGACAACTATTTTGTCCGGATTCATCATGCTACATGTTTCTTCTACAAAATTACACAATTAAAATGACTTAGAAATAAGAAATTTCCTAATCTTTTTCTACTATAAAGATTAAGGAATAAATGCAAAATGAAATTTTCTAATGTTTTCTATCATAAGACTAAGAATGATGCAAAAATTAGTTTCCTAGTCTTTTCTATCATAAGATTAAGGAATACAAAGCAAAAATTCTTAATCTCTTCTATCATAAGACTAAGAATGATGCAAAATGGAATTTCATTATCCTTTTTATCATAGGACTAAGAAAATGAATGCAAAAAATGATTTTTAGTCTTTTCTATCATAAGACTAAGAGTGAAATTTCCTAACCTTTTCTATCATAAGATTAAGGAATACAAAGCAAAATTTTTTTTAATCTCTTCTATCATAAGACTAAGAATGATGCAAAATGGAATTTCCTCATCCTTTCTATCATAGGACTAAGGTAATGAATGCAAAAAACGATTTTTAGTCTTTCTATCATAAGACTAAGAGTGAAATTTCCTAACCTTTTCTATCATAAGATTAAGGAATACAAAGCAAAAATTCTTAATCTCTTCTATCATAAGACTAAGAATCTATCATAGGACTAAGGAAATGAAAGCAAAAAATGATTTTTAGTCTTTTCTATCATAAGAATAAGAGTGAAATTTCCTAACCTTTTCTATCATAAGATTAAGGAATACAAAGCAAAAATTTTTTTAATCTCTTCTATCATAAGACTAAGAATGATGCGAAATGGAATTTCCTCATCCTTTCTATCATTGGACTAAGGAAATGAATGCAAAAAATGATTTTTAGTCTTTTCTATCATAAGACTAAGAGTGAAATTTCCTAACCTTTTCTAGCATAAGATTAAGGAATACAAAGCAAAAATTCTTAATCTCTTCTATCATAAGACTAAGAATGATGCAAAATGGAATTTCTTCATCCTTTCTATCATAGGACTAAGGAAATGAATGCAAAAAATGATTTTTAGCCTTTTCTATCATAAGACTAATGAATGAATTTTCCTAATCCTTTCCTATTATAAAGATTAAGGAATTCTCTTATTGTCTTATCTTGTGTGCCAAACAATGCCTGATGCTCATTCTAAAAACAATTTCTAATCATTTGTAATGCATGCAATGCCAATGTCAATGTCAATGTCATGCCCCCTAAAATATTCTATGAAATTCTTGATGAATGTATGTAAATGAAATCTCAATTGTGGTAATAAGATTCTCAAGCTCATCTTGTCTTTCTCAAGTCCATTCTGTCTATTGAATTCTCCTTGTTTAAATCCTTTATCTTCCTTTCTCATCCTATCTTCTATTAAGTCTTGATTCAATCATGCCGAAGAGATGCTAGCACACTTTCAAATTCACATTTTCTTCTTTCTTCATCATTTTCTTTTGTTTTTTTCTTTTCCTTAAGCAATGCAAGAATTTTAGAAGAAAAGAAAACAAAGAAAGAAAAAAAATCAAAATTTGTTAACATTGATTTGTTATCCTTTCAATTCAACGACCAAAGTGATACACTAATGTATTTTCTCAATTTATCATGAGGGTGAAGTATATGTCGAATAATTTGAAGTGGGGAAGTATTCATTCTTGAAGAGAACATGTAGTTTTAAAAAGGAAATCAATGGGACAACTGTTTGGGACAGGGTTTATAGTATCCATCTAATAAATATTCTGACAAATTTAATCACATCAATCAAGAATTCTTTTTCTGAAAAATCCATTTCATTTGGTATGTTCATTCATGTTGAGTCTACCAATCTTGCCTATGTATCAAAACTTTTAGTGATGATCTCCTTCCTAAGTCGCCCTTTTAGGTTTTCAACTTAGGTATCCTTCTTGTGATTCAAACTGCCCTTTTGGGTTTTCAACTTGAATCCTCCTTTCTTTTTTCCTCATTTGTCATTTTTTCTTTTTTCTTTTTTCTCTTTCCTTCTTTTTTTTCTTTTTTTTTTCTTCATTTCAACTCCATTGGCTTTGACAAATTTCAACCCTTTGTTTTCAATCCAAATTCATGCCTCCAAGAGTTATTCTTGCTTTTGATCTAAAAGAAATCTTCCGAAGGCTATTCTTTTATTTAGGCATCAATTTCTTCATTCAGCTTGATCTGCTTCTTTTTATTTCACCCCACTAATGAATCTTCAAAGGATCATTATCTCTTCATTCAATACGCGATTCTTCAAATTGAGCATTTACATTTGATCAAAATGGGCTTTTAAAGGTGCGTAATGTAGGCTCGGTGAGGGTTGACAAGAAAAGGATAAAATAGGCCCAAAATGTGTTTCAGGGTTTATAAACCAAGGGATCACTTTTTTATCAAGTAAAACATTTAGGCATTTTGCCCCTTTCTAATTCACTCATTCTTTTCTTGCTTCTTTTTTTTTAGGTTTTCTTTTTGAATTCAAACACGTTTCTTTTCTTCTTTTTCTTTCTTCACAAAACTGGGCTATTTCTCTCTTTTTTTTGCCCCTCAATTCATCATGAACACTTTCATTTTCGCCCCCAAAATTTCTTTATTTCATCTTCCTTGCCCCCAGTATGGAGGTTGATCCTTGGTGGTTTATTTTACAAAAATATAATAGGTTTAAAAGGGGTAATCAAAAGATAATTTTACTCACGCTTGAAGGATAGTGAAAGAGGGTCGCTTATCATTTCAAATGTAAATACTCTCATTAAAAATCATTTATTGAACAATGACAAACTTTTTAGAAGCTTCTGTAAGAGATTCACCTTTCTTGTACCATCTATCAAGTGCGGATGGTGAACAACCTTTCCTTCATTTTCTTGCTTTCGCAATATTGGCAAACTAGTAATTCATCAACAGTAGTAGTTCTTTCAAAATTGAATCCCAGATTTATTGACATCATTATCATCATATTCATTATTTGGATACTTGTGAATAAAGGGTAAGGTAGTATGAGGGAAATGGTAAATGAACAGAGAAAATGACAGTGCATCACACTAGTCGCTTTATTGAAAAGAAACTAAATAAAAGTTAGCCCATACTTAAAATTTATTTCGTGCTTGTGGGCTTAAGCACTTTAGAAATTTGTCTTGCATTACTTAAAGAAATAAAAGAAAACAAAAACTAGAATTTATAAGTCCTCAAAATCGCATGGCTAGAACCCTCCATAGCCCCATAAGACAAATCTTTTCTTGCACTATAATTTATTCTGTTACTCCCTTTCCTTTCCTCAAGTTTTTCAATAACTTAGTAATTTGAGTCAATTGCCCCCCTTATGTCCTCTTGAGCTTTTTTCATATTGTGATAACCGTGAATTATTTAAATTTAATATTAATTATTTGAAATTAATTCACAAATAAATAAATTATTTATAAGATGGAACACTGTTGAGGAATTTCAGAAATAGATGAATTTATTTATAAGATTGAAATAATTGGAATTTCGATGGATGAGGAAATGACGAATCTGAAAGATCGTATATAGGAGTTTAATTTGGATATAAGAAATCCAAATATTAAAGAAATAAAAATACGTATACATATATATTTATATAATTACATTATATAAATATATTTTGTGTATTTTTAAATAAGTACATATATATATATATATGAAATATGGTATATATATTAAATATTAATATATATACTATTACAAATCATTAAATAAATATATATGTATACTAATAGTATAAATACATGTATGTACATATATAAGTATGTATACATATACATATAAAATATATATGTACTTCAAAATTATAAAATGCATATATATATTCATATATATATATTGTAAATACAAAAATATATATAAATATAAATATATATTAGTAATAGTATAATTATTTGTTAAATTGATTAATATTATATTTATAAAATGGGATTTAAAAATATAACATAAATGAAAAAAAAAGATTAAAACAGAAACGGGATCGGGACCCCGTTTCCGTCGAAGAACATAGAAGCCAGTCGACCTCATCGGCCGACCGAGAGAAAGGAAGAGGGAGAGAGAGCGACGCAGCCGGCGAGCTGAGGAAAGGAAGAGAAGTCGACGCCAGCGATGGGAAAAGAAAAAGAGAGGAGAAACGAACAAAAATCAAAGAGAAAAGGAGAGGAAAAAAAGGAAAAGAGACATGGCGGTGCCGGCCGATCCGAGCACCGCCACACTCACCCCAACCTCGGCGGAGGTAAGGGGAAGAAAAAGGAGTTACCGGAGAAGAGTAAAACGGCAGAGGAAGGAAGAAAAAGGGAAGAAAGGAGTCGCAGCCACCATTCCTAGATCCGCCGTCACCGCCAATGGGGAGAAACGGAGGCCAGATCCAACGTCGCCACCACCTCGGCTAGCTGTGGAGTGTCCTAACTGCCAGAAATGGTGGTCGCCGATGGCCGAACCAACCAAGGATGCTGAACCGATCTAAACAGGTCCGAACCGGTTCAGATCAGAAAAGGGAAGAAAAAGGAAAAGAAAAAGGAAGAATGAGAAGGAAGAAAAAGAAGAAGAAGAAGAAGAAAAATGGTAGGAAAAATAATAATAATTTTATTTTTATTATTATTTATTGAATAATTACGATTATTCATAAATTCATTTTATACGAGTCTAAAATGTGAAAATTTGACTTGTAGAATCACACTCGCTGATCGAGATGTTTAAATCAGGAAAGGTGGAATATGGACACGACGGTAGTGAGGAAGTCGCCGACCCGGAACAGGTAAGGGATGCGTGTGTGAATTTGTAGGGATATCCGAATGCATGGTTTTCATGCTATGAATTCTATAAGATTTATTAGATATTAAATTGTGTTGAAATGCAACGAAATTGTGGTTTCTGGTTGTTGAGACTGTGTTTGAAAGTGCAGGGAGGCTAGGACTCTGACAGTCGTTATGCTGCCGAAATTTACTTAAGATATTTTCAAAAATATTATTAAATATTTTAGTGCATTATTGGTATTTTTCCTAGCCTTAAAAGTAATAAATTAATTATTTTTCATAAACGGTGAATTTACCGAAAAGTATTTATTAAATACTCATGATATCGATTACGGTAAAGATTAAACGACTGAAAATTCATTCCTCACGTTTTATAGGGAAATGTGTGATTGGTGAAGTAAAATGATGAATAGTGAATATTTTATAAATAATTTTCAGTATAATATTCACTAATTTATTATAATTTTCCTTTATGGATTAAATAAATTTTATCACGTGTAATGATTTCCATAAAGGCTTTATAACTGTATAACTATGGTTTTGAGACTAAAATGCCTCTGCACGTGTTTTATAGTAAAAAATGTGTTGGTGGAATTATTGTTAATTTTGAAAAATAAATATTTTTATTTTTCCATTAAGTATGAAAACATTGGAAATAATTTCCAATAACTTTGAATTTCAAGATTTGGAAAGAAAGTATGGAAACATGTGTGTAAGTATTCTACGGTGAAAAAGAACAGTTATGAAATTTTATTAATACTCGGTGATTATCTTATAAACTGTTTTTCACCGTACGAAATATTATGATTTATACCTTTATGGATTTTCTGGAAAACATAATTGATTTTACTAAATTCCATAAAGGTAATGAGATTTCTTATATACTGTTTTGAGACTGATATGCCTCGTATCATGCTCACGTGTCACGTGTTTCATGTGTTACTCATGTGTGAGGCTGTTGACACTGATCCTGTCTTCAACGTCCTGGTTGACACTTGATCAGTGTACGACCTAGGACACCTATGGCCATAGATCTCATGTGTTTATTATATTGTCCCTACAAGGATCTCATGTGTACCCTATTATTCCCTACGAGACTTATAGCATGATATCATTTGGGTGTTGCCTGGTCTCCATTATGATTTCATGTGTTATTATTGATTTTAGTGATATTTTCAGAAAACAATGATAATTTTCTAAAATGTTTCATTTCTAAACTGTATTATAATTGAACAGTTATTTTACTGTTACATGTGTATAAGTGATGATTTCAGTGGTGAAAACCTTGAGATTTTCAAGTATTAAATTAGTGGTTTGATAAAGTGTTTTACTCAAGTGGATGATATATTTATATGCAGTAAATTGAATTAAGTTTTATATCAAAAAAATAAATTTCTACTCCCTATAGTCGCTCTGGATTTCTGGAACACGATAGGTATTTCAAAATACCTTTCTTACTCTATCTGGATTTCCTGGATGACTATAGTATCATTTCCTTATAGTGTGCCCAGCATACCGATAGTAAACTAAAAGGTTTTACTGCATATAGTCTTCGTGATATCAAAATTTGCATACAATTGTCTTACTGAGCCGTGGTTTGCTCACTCCTTTACTTTTAAACATTTCAGATTTTCAGGGACTGTGAGATCTGACATCTGAGGATTTTGGGCTGCGCATTTGAGGACAATGTGATAGCTTGACTGAAATATGAGGTACAATTATTTATTTTCTGTATTTAGACTTGTCTACCGTACTTCTTTATTGTGAATTAAAATAAAGGATGTAAACGACATTATAATTTTAATATAAAATAGTTTAAATGAAAATGAAAAGTAAAGTATCACAGACAGCCCAACCATATAAAATGTATAGAAAAACGTGAAAAAATGTGATCACGAGCTGTGACTGATTTAATGGTATTAGAGCATGGTTGGCTTGATGTCTGTTGATACTTTTGGAGAGAAAACGTGTCGGAAATGTTAGCATCCCTTGTAGTACTGTGTAGTCTAAATACATAGAGAAAATAAATAATTTTAAATTGAGTAAAATAAATTGAAGGGGGTGAGAATTTATGAATTAATGATGGTAAAGAGAAATAGTAGGCTCAGAATTTTCCCGAAAATGGTGATCTTATAATCTAAATGAAGGTCGGTTTGGTAAGGAATAGAAACGGACTCGGTAAAGGCCCCACCAGTACTTTTCTGTCCGGATCGAACTGAGACCTGAAAATGATGATATAAAGGAGGGAAATGAAATATCATAATTAAATAGACTTTAAGATCACCGATTGAAGGTATTTTGAAGAGAGAGAGAATTTTGAGCTAAAAATGACCAAAATACCCCTGCCTCCAAAATTTTACCTGGAGTCGTTATAGACCAACAGAAGTTGGAATTGACTGATTTGACAAAGTAAATGATGGTGTAAGGCTGTATTACAAGCAAAATGATCCAATTATAGATCCTAGTGGACTTCTCTGTCGAAATCGAACCAGATCTTAAACTGCTGATATTAGTATGAGAAAGGATACTATCAGCACATAGATAATAGGATCCTTGGTTTAAATGTACACTGAGGAGAAAGAAATAAATGTTGAAATGATGAAAATGCCCTTATGTTGGGTTATGTTCTGAACAATGATAAAACCAAGTTGATCTTGAATCCATTGATAATAATGAAGTTATTAATGGCATAGAGGATGTAATATGAATATAACAGTTCTGATTATTAATCCCACCCACACTTAGATTGTTGAGGTGACCCGAATAGTTATAGGAAAGTCGCAGGATGAGCGGCTCTATTATTGATTTTTAAGGGTCGGAGTTAAAAGGGTATTAATGGGATGTTGATTACGGGATTGTTGGATATGATGAAAAGTGAAATGATTTCTGATGATGAATGAGAAAGAGATTAGTATAGAGGATGAAATTCATAGCAATACGGTTAATCCTGGTTCTATACATTCATACTGTTTTTGAAGAATCAAATAAATATTATAGAACCAGAATATGTTGAAATATGTTTTGTAGAATGATGTACTATACGGAGTATATGAAATTAAAGAATATGTATAAGAATAGTAAGTGATGATAAGAGACGAGGAAGATGACAGTTAACCTGAAGTTATTAAATGAAAATGATTTCAAAGTGAATTACATTAATCAATCAGTTAGCTGTGAAAGTATTAGTTAAAATGTAATATTTGATACAGCATATTAATTAAGATGATCGGTATGCTGTGAAATATGAGTAAATAATTGAATTAAGGTGGAGTACATGTTGGAATGAATTGAATATTAAGTATTTTTGCCTTGAGGAAATATAGCAGAATAATAAGACATAGACATGAATGTCCAAAAAGGGTAAGAGATATGAATTTAAAAAGTATCAGATGTTATTCTCGATAAATTTTCAGAGTAATATAGATGGGAGAGATCGGGTTAATATTGACTTGATTATGGATACAAAATCTATTTTAAGCTTATGTTGGAAAACATAGAAAGAGTCCGAAAGCTTAAGAAAATAAATCTGAAAAATATGCGGATAATGAAATTCACTAGTATAAAGGTAATTGATGAAATATAGATGATTTGATTTGGGGATGAATTAAAATGGTGTATTAAATTCCTATTGTGCAATAAAGTTCTTATTAAGAACGAATATTCATCTATATGGAATTAATGCCTTATTGAGTTTAATCAGAGATATATGAGGAGTTCATAAGATCAATCTCTGTACAAGGCGTCATCATATGAAAAGTTGAAAACTGGTGGTCATAAGATGACAATGATTAGAACTCGATAAAATTTTTACGAGTTTCTATTAAAATTTACAAGGTTAATGAAATACCTTGTGAGGTATATAAGCCTAATGAATAAGGCATCCATATGAGGATAAAGTAATGCTATACCGATACAATCTAAGGCATAAATGGAAAATGTGCAGCATAGTGGTATAATCCCGTAAACTTTCAAAGACTGTGATCTATATGTTAAGATTGGCAAATAGGAGATTTGGCTAGACAATATCTCTTTTGAGATATATGATCTCAAATGACAGAATGACGATGAATCTGTTTATAATGGAAAGATAGTGATTGAGATATGAAATGTACTGGGTCTAGCTAGATACTATTGCCAATCTTTGAAAGAGTTATTGAGTTAGCTGCTCTACAGATGTGACTAATAAGTAAAGAAGTTAAGGTCAGTGGATGAATAAGTGTAAGATGGTATGCAAAATGTTAAAGGATATTAACAGTGGAGTACGATACCACTGTGGAAAAGCCGATTAAAATGATGAAAGTGAAAAGATGAAAATGTAATAAGAAAATAAGTACATGATGATTAGTGAACACGAATATGAAGTAGTTCCCACATCTAAGACTGAAAGTGATTTCAATTTGGTTATCACATTTTGATTATGGCTAGATGGAAGATCGAGCCAATTTCGATAAATGAAAATTAATTATACTCGAAGGAGTAAATAAATGATTTACTGCCAGCCATGTAAATGAAAAATTGTTATATATATATATATATATATATATATATATATCCATACCTTGGAATTGTGAAAATTGTATGGATAATGTGGTGACGAAAATTGATGATTTTGTTAGTCACCTATGGAATCTAAATTAAGAAAAGATTTCATTCTCAGTTATATTCTAAAACCTAAGTGATATAGAGTATACCATAAGAATAAGAGATGTAATGATGAGATTACATGAAAAGTGATACTGAGAGAAAATGATTGCCAAGTGCTTCATTTACTGTGAGAAATAATTAACAGTAAAGTCTGCAATGAGATGCAGCTTTGATGAAATAAATGTCAAAATGAGTATTGTGGATAATAAAGAGTCTAAAGGAGATATGATAATATGAAAGTGATTAAGGACTGATTGTTTAATGAAATCACTTCTCCATTATCAGATTCTTAGATTCTTTAGTGCCATAGTCGAAATATGTTTATGAAATGATGAGAAGTATGTGAAGTTCCAGTTAGCATACATGTGATGGGAATCTCGGATTTGCTATATACTTATGGGAAATAGCAAAAGCCTTGAGATTCCAAATTTATAGACAACACCACTCCGTGCATGATGTAAATATGTAAGCGTAGTATGGAAACGCTTGCTGATATGTTGAGTGAGAGGATGCACGAGATGTGAAAGCTACTGGGACAATTACATACTATTCAATACAGTGTATAAATGATAATTATCGAAATATATCGACTTGGCACCAAATGAGAAAATGGATGATGAACAGTATAAAGCAGCCATTATGTGAAAAGAGATAAAAGTGATAACTCCCAAAGTGATAAGAAATTTTAGGGAATATAAAAATATGGAGAAAAATGATATGTAATGATATAAGAAGTGACTCCGATGTGAAGGTATGCTGGCAGTATTACTTAAAAGATGATTGAAATGACAAGAATAATAAGTATACAGAATGGTACCACCTTGTAATCTAAGTTAAATTCGGAGGACCGAATTTCTTAAGGTGGGAAGAACGTGAGAACCACGAATTATTTAAATTTAATATTAATTATTCGAAATTAATTCACAAATAAATAAATTATTTATAAGATGGAACACTGTTGAGGAATTTCAGAAATAGATGAATTTATTTATAAGATTGGAATAATTGGAATTTCAATGGATGAGGAAATGACGAATCTGAAAGATCGTATATAGGAGTTTAATTTGGATATAAGAAATCCAAATATTAAAGAAATAAAAATATGTATACATATATATTTGTATAATTACATTATATAAATATATTTTGTGTATTTTTAAATAAGTACATATATATATATATATGAAATATGGTATATATATTAAATATTAATATATACTATTACAAATCATTAAATAAATATATATGTATACTAATAGTAGAAATACATGTATGTACATATATAAGTATGTATACATATACATATAAAATATATATGTACTTTAAAATTATAAAATGCATATATATATATATACATAAATATATATTGTAAATACAAAAATATATAAATATAAATATATATTAGTAATAGTATAATTATTTGTTAATTTGATTAATATTATATTTATAAAATGGGATTTATAAATATAATATAAATGAAAAAAAAAAGAAAGATTAAAACAAAAATGGGATCGGAACTCTGTTTCTGTCGAAGAACACAGAAGCCAGCCGAGAGAAAGGAGGAGGGAGAGAAAGTGACGCAGTTGGTGAGCCGAGGAAAGGAAGAGAAGCTGACGCCGACGATGGAAAAGGAAAAAGAGAGGACAAACGAACGAAAATCGAAGAGAAAAGGAGAGGAAAAAAAGGAAAAGAGACACGGTGGTGTCGGTCGATCCGGGCACCGCCACACTCACCCCAACCTCGGCGGAGGTAAGGGGAAGAAAAAGGAGTCATCAGAGAAGAGGAAAACGGCGGAGGAAGGAAGAAAAAGGGGAGAAAGGAGCCGTAGCCACCATTCCTAGATCCAGCGCCGTCGCCACCGATAGGGAGAAACGGAGGCTAGATCCAGCGTCACCACCACCTCGGCTAGCTGTGGAGTGGCTGAACTGCCGGAAATGGTGGTCGCCGGTGGCCGAACCGACCAAGGATGCTGAACCAGCTGAACCGGTCCGAACCGGTTCAGACCAGAAAAGGGAGGAAAAGAAAAGAAAAAGGAAAAGAAAAAGGAAAAAAGAAAAAGGAAGAAAGAGAAGGAAGAAAAAGAAAAGGAAAAAGAAGAAGAAGAAAAAAATGGTAGGAAAAATAATAATAATTTTATTATTATTATTTATTGAATAATTATGATTATTCATAAATTCATTTTATACGAGTCTAAAATGTGAAAATTTGACTTGTAGAATCATACTCGGTGATCGAGATGATTAAATCAGGAAAGGTGGAATACGGGCGCGACGATAGCGAAGAAGTCGCTGACCCGAAACAGGTAAGGGATACGTGTGTGAATTTATAGGGATATCCGAATGCATGGTTTTCATGCTATGAATTTTATAAGATTTATTGGATATTAAATTGCCTTGAAGTGCTACGAAATTGTGGTTTTTGGCTGTTGAGACTGTGTTTGAAAGTGCTGGGAGGCTAGGACTCTGGCAGTCGTTATGCTGCCGAAATTTACTTAAGATATTTTCAAAAATATTATTAAATATTTTAGTGCATTATTGGTATTTTTCCTAGCCTCAAAAGTAATAAATTAATTATTTTTCATAAACGGTAAATTTACCGAAAAGTATTTATTGAATACTCATGATACCGATTACGGTAAAGATTAAACTACCGAAAATTCTTTTCACGTGTTTTATAGGGAAATGTGTGATTGGTGAAGTAAAATGGTGAATAGTGAATATTTTATAAATAATTTTTAGTATAATATTCACTAATTTATTATGATTTTCCTTTATGGATTAAATAAATTTTATCACGTGTAACGATTTTCATAAAGGCTTTATAACTGTATAACTATGGTTTTGAGACTAAAATGCCTCTGCACGTGTTTTATAGTGAAAAATGTGTTGGTGGAATTATTGTTAATTTTGAAAAATAAATATTTTTATTTTTCCATTAAGTATGAAAACATTGGAAATGATTTCCAATAACTTTGAATTTCAAGTTTTGGAAAGAAAGTATGGAAACAAGTGTGTATATATTCTACGGTGAAAAAGAACAGTTATGAAATTTTATTAATACTCGGTGATTATCTTATAAACTGTTTTTCACCGTGCGAAATATTATGATTTATACCTTTATGGATTTTCTGGAAAACATAATTGATCTTATTAAATTCCATAAAGGTAATGAGATTTCTTATATACTGTGTTGAGACTGATAGGCCCCGTATCATGCTCACGTGTCATGTGTTTCATGTGTTACTCATGTGTGAGGTTGTTGACATTGATCCTGTTTTCAGCGTCCTGGTTAACACCTGATCAGTGTACAACCTAGGACACCTATAAACTATGGCCATAGATCTCATGTGTTTATTATATTGTCCCTACAGGGATCTCATGTGTACCCTATTATTCCCTACGGGACTTATAGCATGATATCATTTGGGTGTTGCTTGGTCTCCATTATGATTTCACATGTTATTATTGATTTTAGTGATATTTTCAAAAAACTATGATGATTTTCTGAAATGTTTCATTTCTAAACTTTTATTATAATTGAACAGTTATTTTACTGTTACACGTGTATAAGTAATGATTTCAGTGGTGGAAACCTTGAGATTTTTATGTATTAAATTAGTGGTTTGATAAAGTGTTTTACTCAAGTGGATGATATATTTATATGCAGTAAATTGAATTAAATTTTATATCAAAAAAATAAATTTCTACTCCCTATAGTCGCTCTGGATTTCCGGAACACGACAGGTATTTCAAAATACCTTTCTTACTCTATCTGGATTTCCCGGACGACTATAGTATCATTTCCTTATAGTGTGCCCAGCATACCGATAGTAAACTAAAAGGTTTTACTGCATATAGTCTTCGTGATATCAAAATTTGCATACAATTCTCTTACTGAGCCGTGGTTTGCTCACTCCCTTACTTTTAAACATTTCAGATTTTCAGGGACTATGAGATCTGACATCTGAGGATTTTGGGCTGCGCATTTGAGGACAATGTGACAGCTTGACTGAAATATGAGGTACAATCATTTATTTTTTGTACGTGTCCACAGTACTACTTTTTGTGAATTAAAATAGGGGATGTAAATGACATTATAATTTTAATATAAAATAGCTTAAATGAAAATGAAAAGTACAGTATCACAGACAGCCCAAACGTGTAAAATGTATAGAAAAACGTGAAAAAATATGGTCACAAGCTGTGACACATATTCTCCATGCGAATGTTTTGCTCTTCTTCCATGATCCTAGCTTGATAACGAGTGTGATATGAATGGACTTTTGGTCGAACTATCTTTGAACCTTTATTACCACAATTAGAGTTCATCATTTTTCGTGTGATGATGCTTGAAAAAGTTTGAAAATGCTTTATTTAAAAACAATGAATGAAGATGAATCAAAACGAGATGATGTGTATGAATGGAATGGTGTGGTAAAAAGTTGTCATATAACAATAATGGATGAGTAATGCATGGAAATGTTTTAGTGAAGAATTTATGGTGCCCTTCTAGTGTCTCATGCATCAATAAAAATCAAACAAACTTGATCAAACATGTGTCCTAAGTAATGGGTATTTTCTATAGCATGGGTTGACATGGATCTATCCTATAGCTAGTCCTCTTAAGTTTTTACATGCATGGGTTGGGTAATTCAAAGTTCTAAAGGTTCTCAAATTGTTCCTCACTGTCGTCCACAAAGGACTAGAATGGCACCCAATCCTCACCCACGACAGGCTACAAACGGAAATGTTCAATTTGAGTGGGAGTATTTCGCTAGCCATTGTGTACCTCACAAGAGTGTACATACTATACTCCCTCCTAAAAAGGATAAAGCCCGGGTCGAGGGCTAATGCATGCACGTGAAGTGAAGTGTGTGTTGAAAGAATAAAAAATTTTTAATGTCCTATTATTTTACCAAAAGTAACACTCCTAAGGCAAACCTAAAATAACCTAAAACCAATCGTTGGCCTAACTCTCTAAGTCCCCAGCAGGGTCGCCAAATTGTCATAACGTATTAAGTTTTACAAAAAAACCTAATAGCTAGACATAAAATTTGTGGAGTCGCCACCAACCATTCTACCTAGGTGTGATTGGTCACCTATTCAAACAATGGATAAGGATTGGTCTACATCTCAAATTTAGGGTTCGGGAGTATGGTTACATGTGAGGAACAATTAACACCCTCACAACGCCCATCTTAAAATGGTACCAACTTACTTTAGGTTATCTCAAATTTGCCTTAGTTAATCTTAAGTTCAATAATTAAATATTGAAAAATATTTCTAAGCATCCTCCATTAAGCTGGTGGGATAACTTAAAAAATTTTTCTCACCTCAAGAGTATTCAAGTAGTACTATGCGACTTGCTTGAAGAGGCTCTGTCGTCAGATTCATTTTAATGTTTTATGAAAACTTCTAATTTTGACTCCTTCTATCTAATTCATTCTTGCTATCTTATCATTTTTATCTTTTTATTATTTTATTAATGCTTAATTTTATTAATTTATTATTTTTACTTATTTTATTAGAAAATGAATATGAATTATTTTCCTCTAAAATTCTTTTTAGATCTTACATTAAGCTGGTCAGATTTTGAAAGAAGTTGCCTCACCTAAAGATTTCTAAAGTATTACTTAAGCGTAACCCCCTTTGGAATCTTACATCGGAATAATCGATATTCAATCTCAACAATTATTTTTAATTATTATCATCCTATTTTATCATTTATTATTATTATTATTTATTATTGTTATTGAATTATTAATATTTCTTTATATTTATTATTTTATCTTTACAATTAATTATTTTAATTTTAGTTTTTAATACGTCTTGTTTTATTTTTAGACTAAATATAAGCCATTAGTTATCGAAAACCCTCTTTAGACCATCGATTAAGCTGGTGAGGCCTTGAGAGAACTTTCAAGAAAATTACTTAAGCGTAATTCTCTTGATGTTTTATTATTGATGTAAATCATATTCACATTCAATTATCATTTTAATATCTAATTCTAGTTATTTTATTTATTTCCTCCTTTATTTTATTATGAACCATTAATATCTTTTCTAATTTTGTAACTAATTGTTTTTATCGTAGTTTTATAATAAATTTATTTTTAAAATGAACATAAATTATTTGTTATTGAAAACTCTATTTAGACCCTCCATTAAGCTTGTGAAGCCTTGGATAGAATTTTCTTGCCTAGAAATTTTCAAGAAAATCACTTAAGCGTAATTCTCTTAATATTTCATCATCGATACAATCCACGTTTATTTCCTTTTAATTAAAATTTTTTATTCATTTATATTTTCTATTTATAAATTTTAAATCTTAAAAATTTAATAATGCTAACTTAATTCTTAAATTCATGTCTTTTCATTTTTTCTATAATGAATATATAAATTGCATGTAAAGAACATTTAGTGAAATCCCATTTGATCATCCTATTAAACTATCCTAAATTAATGTTACTTTACACATGTCAAATCATACAATCAAGACATAAGTGAATAAACACAAATGAAACGAACAGGAAACATTTACCTGCAGGCGATTTTTTGTCTTGCAAATTTGAGTATAGCTTATCCCTTTTACAACTGCTTTCTCAACCACGCAACAAGCAGTTTGGTGATGGCGAGGTAGCAAGTATTCGTATAGCAGGTAGTGATAATGATGAAGGAATTAAAACAAACGGACACTACTCCTTTCTCCTTTTATCCTCTGTTTCACGTTTCTTTCCTTTCTTTTTTAGTATTGAAACGGAGGCTAGTCAGCGGCAGCTGGCAGGGAGCGACGCCGCTTGGCTGGTGGTGAGGTGATGATGCAGAGCAGTACTCGACGATGATGATGGTGAGCCAAAGCTTGAAGGGGGGGACAACCAAGATAATGTTGCACTGCCAAGCCACTGAAATGTACAGGAAACTGAATTGAAGATCTTTCTACCCCCCGTAGCCATGCCCAAGGCTTTTATAACCATTTCAACTTGTATTCTTTAAGAAAGGAAGCAAACTTCCCCCTTTTGATGCCTAAATCATGGCTGTTATCATGGGATTCATATTCTTGATTTACTTCCTTAATACTGCAAATTATTATTGTTTTATTTTTTTGGCAACAAATCAGCCAAGTCAACTCTTGGCTCCCAAGGTGTATGGTTGGCCGATAGTTATGTGGTGCATGGCTTTAGTTTATGATTTGCATGATTTAAGGTTTCACCAAAATTGACTTGTTTATTTTCATCATTTTTTTTATTTTTTATTTTTTTATTATTTTTTAAAATTATTCGAACAAAATTAGGTGTCTATATAAATAATTTATTATGAATATTCTTGAAATGAACTATATGAAAATCTTTGAAATTGAGGCTGTTTGCTGTATATGGAATTACATTTAATTTGCAGAAGGGCTAGGATAATAGCAGTCGTTATGCTGATGAAAATTTTTAAAATATTTTCTAAAAATACTAGAAAATATTTAATTACATGATTTGATGAATTCCTAGCCTTGAAAATGAGAAACTTATTATTTTTCATAAAACATGAATATACCGAAAAATATTATTTAAAAATTTATGTTGCAAATTTGGCTGAAAGTGAGAATACAAAATATTCCTCTTACATGTTTTACAGTATATGATTTGGTTTAGGAGATGAAAAGATATAAATATTCACTTTATGATTTAATAAAATCCTTTATGGACTGATTGAAAATTTATTGCTTTTCTTTATTTCCATAAAGGTGGTATGATTATGAAAATATTGTTTTGAAACTACTTGGACCCATATCATGCCGATATGTGATATGTGATGCGTGATATGTGACATGTGATATGTATTCAGTCCCGGTTGACACCTGATCAGTGTTTGACTGAGGAAAACCTTAGACTATGGCCATAGATCTGATATGATTATTATTACCCAACAGGGTATTCTCTCTCTAGCATGATATATGTTCTGGGTGATACCTTAGTCTCCACTTTTATGAGATATGAATGATATGTGACATGGAAAATGTGTTTAAATGAAAAAGTATATGAATATGTGTTTATATGAAAAGGAAAATGATTACTAACAGTTTACTGTGCTACATGGAGCACTTTACTGTTATGATTGATACAGTGGCATGTGAAATGGTTTAAATGAGAATTATGGTTTATTTAAACTAATAATCTCTTTTAAAGAAAATATGAATATTAGTTTATTTGTTTAAATGCTTTATTATATAAAAGCATTATTTTGAAAGGAATATGAAACGATATGGAAAAAGGGATTGATTTCAACAACAATAATTACTCCCTATAGTCACTTCTAGGTTTCGGGACAAGACAGGTATTTCGAAATACCTTCTTTACTCCATCCGGATCCCTAGCCGACTATAGTATCCTTCCTATAGTGGTTCTTAGAGCACCTATAGGAAAATAAGGATTTTAATGCATATAGATTTCAGGATATCTAGTTTTGCATACAAATCTCTTACTAAGTCGTGGTTTGGTCATCTTTTTATTCTAACATCTATAGAGTACTTCCAGTCACAGTGTGATTTGCATCCGGGGATTATTGGCTGCGCATATAGTGCCCCAATGTAGCAAGCTTATATCCTAGAGGTATAATCATTTATTTTATATGTTCAGACATATTTTACAGTACTACAGTGTTATAAATTAAACAGGGGATGTAAATGATAAATAAATTACAGTTTGTTAAATAGTTATTGTATACGGAAAAAGGAAAGTAAGGCATCACAAATAGCCCAACCATATAAATGTGTGGGAAAAAGTGAAATAATGTAGTCATGGGATGTGACAGGTTTAATGGTATCAGAGCAAGGTTGACCTGATGTCTGTTGATGTCTTTAGCATGGAAAATGTCTAAAGTGGTTAACATCTCATGTAGTACTGTATAGTTTGAATGTATAAATGAAACAAGTGAATGAAAAAAAAATTTTGGGTTAAGTGTTGAAAAATGTGCAAGAACTGGAGAATTTGAGTTAGTAAAAAGGGTAGTAACCCAAGAATTCTAAGTAAAATGGGTGATCTTTCAATCTTCACGAAGGGTTTGTTCGACAAGGTATATATAGGAACTTGATGGGGGCCCCACCAGGACTTCCTCTGTTCGAAATCAAAATAAGACCCTAAATGATGATATTGAGGTGAAATGTGGATATCATCAATATATAGACCTGGAGATCAACTGTTTAAATGTAATTGAAAAGAAAGAGAGATAAATATGGAAATGACGAATGTGTCATTACCTTAAAATAACTCCTTTAATAATAGTAAGTCAATTGGAAGTCGAACTAAATGAATATGATAGAGAAATGGATTGTGTAAATAATGTTTCTTGTGATACTGTGATGGAGAAATTCTTGTATAACAGTCCTTATTACCGGCCCCACCTTTGTTCAGATGACATGTGCGACCTGATGTGTACATAATGAGGGGTCGCAAGATAGTTGGCCTTGCTATACATTCCTTAAGGCCTAATTTAGATGTAAATGAATGGGGTATTTGGTTAGGGAGTGTTTGATGATATGAAAAGTGATATATCTACTGAATGTGATGAAGAATGTAATTTGTACATTTGAGGATTCAAATATCAATATTGTTAATCCCAATTCTACATACCTCTTTTATTTCCTATGTGTATTAAACAGATACCTGTAGAACCGTGAAATTTTGGAAATATACTCTATAGAATGATATACATATTAAAGTATTATAATTTCAAAAAGTGTTTACAAAAACCGTAAAAGTGGTTGTAAAAGAGAAAGAAAACGATAGCTAGCCTAAGTTTATCGAACATATATGAATTCGGTGTAATTCAAGAAATGGATAGGTTAGCTGCAGATTATGTTAAACTGAATTGTTATACTCAGTTTACCACCTTCTCTTACTTTGAATGCAATATTGTGGAAAACTATTAGATAAGTAAATGAATCAAAGCAAAAGGTGTGCTAAAAATTGTTTAAGAGTAATATGCATGTGATTTGAGAAATATTAGTTATGTGAAGGACATAGAAAGGAAATGTCCAAAGTGGTGTGAGGCATGTGATTGAAAATTTCTAGATATAATTTTAAATGAAACCCCACCACTAATTCGGGATATCGAGTTCATCATCGACTCGATAATTGGTGCGGAGATTGCTTCTAAGCTAATATCACATGCTATAAGCGAAATTGAAAAAGCTTAAGAAGTCACTTCAAAAATTACTGAATAAAGGATTTATTTCTCCTAACGTTTATTATGGGAGAAAACAGTGTTAAATTGTCTAGGAGAGTAATGATGATATATGAGCATACAATAATTGATGATTAACTGACAGTGTTATCATCAAGTATGAATATGCACCTATTACAGGCTGATGGTCAAATTGATCCATTCGAGGGTGTATAAATATTTTACAAGATCAACAATTAATCGGGGTACTGTCGCTTAAATTTTGAGAGACTGATGTCATTAAGACAATAATTAGGACTCAGTAAAGTTATTATAAGTTCTTTGTGGTGCAATTAAGCAGATGAATATTTTCCCGGTGTTTGTGAGCCAAATGAATGAGGTATTTAAATCATACCTAGGTAAATGGTGATGGTGCTTAATAATATTATGCCAATGTATTTTAAGGCACCAAAAGAACATGAATAGTGTTATATGTATAGTCTTATAGACTTATAGAGACTGAAGATGAATAATTAAGGTTCATTGAATATGAATTACAATTAAACATATTTCTTCTGAGACGTGATCTCTACTGACGAAGTGATGATAGATTCGCTTAAATTTGAGATTTAATGTTAATAAAAGAGAGATCAAATATAGTAATTAAAATATGGAATTTACTGAGTTAATTGAATAACTCAAATGGTTTATGGAAAAGTTTGTTCGATCAGCTGCCCTACCGATATAAATCACCTATGAAAAAAAAAGTCAAATGTGTGAGTGGAGTACTTAAAAGGATCAAACAAGGTAAATTGTGAAGTATTAAACTATTGGGGGAAAACAACTGAAGTGATAAGTGTGTTGAATGTGACAATACGTATTGAAAAGGTACTTTATAAAATGATTAGAGAATGTGGATTATGGGAGTAATTCTCAAATTCAATTTGAAAAGTGATTTCCTCTGGTGATCATATATATATACGGCTAGAATTAAAAAAAATAAATCGAGCCAAACTTAATGAATAAAACTGGTCAAGCCAGAGGAATAAATCAATAAAGAAATTTACTGCCAATTATATAATGGATATACATATGAAGTATGAGATTGGCACTGATAGTTAAAGGTAGGATTGGTATTTTTGAAAATTATCAGTTACAAAAAATTTGATTTCTGAGAGAAATTATATCTCCAGATATATTCTACTCCCAAAGAGTATTCAAAGTACTATAAGAAGGAGTAGTGTATTATAATTCAAGATGAAGATAGATATAATGGGAGATTGATACCGAATGTTTCATAATCGGTAAATGAAAGTGAAACATTCAAGTCTGCAAGTTTATTGTAGCCTCTACCAAATCAATGTAAAAAGGGAGCCAATCGGGACGAATTTTGTTTTGAGGTTACTGAAGAACCGGAAGAACTATAATGTTATAAAAATGATTAAAATAACAAACTTCTTAGTGACCAGATTTATTACTCTTCTTAGTGCCTTAGCCGATAACCAGTAAGATGATATGTCAAGTTTCAAGGAGCATTACTTATGATATAGATTCCCATGTCGCGTTCTAACTTGAGAGAGAATTCAAGAGACTATGTGAATTCTAATATAGTTTCAGCACTGCTTCTTACATGTAAAGTAATGGATAAATTGAGCGTACTACTTAGACGCTCAAGAATATATTGAGAGCGAGTGCGTGGATTTCAAAAGCTCTTGGGACTATTACGAATTTATTCCAAACTAACATCAACATGGCACTATATGAGATTAAAAAGGGTGCACAATGTAGTACAATGTATACTTTTAATGATATAGAAGGAAATGGAAAAAATTTGAGATTGTTAACTTCCGAAATAGTAAAGTAAGCTCCTTATCACATACAGATTTGGTATAAGGAAACAAGAACTGAATATATATAAGGTGGCAGTAAAGTTATACTAATTTCTAATGCCGACCTTGAGAATTCCTTATTAGGAATGCTGCATTTCAAATGCATTGTGGAAGAAATACTTAAGAAAGAAATTGTATAAGGAATAGAGAATTTAAAGTACAAAAGTCATTTTAGTGATCGGTTTAAGCAAAATTCGGAGGATCGAATTTCCTAAAGGTGGGGAGAAAATGTGAGATCCGATTCTACTATACTGTACATGTAATAAGTAATTAATTTTTGAGAAAAAAAATTTGTGCTAAGTGATTATAAGTGAAAGTGTGATGTGGGCCCCACTTATTTTTAATGTATTCGGATGGGCTCGAGACTGAAAATACTGAGTACAATGGTGTAATAAAATATAATATGATGATTTGAGGTTTAAAATCATTGAATTATATTGTTATGAACTTTTCTGAATTATTTGGTGAAGTTGGAAAACAGATTGGAAAATGACCGATATGTCCCGAGGGCATTTTTGTAAATTACGTCCAAACTAAAATGAATTGGGAAGAAGTAAAAATATCATGATATTCTACATAAAAAAGGAGAATAAAATAGTGTCAAGAGAATTATTGAAAAGGTGGTGAAGTGAGAAAAATTTGTTGGTAGGTCACAAGGGTAAAATTGTAATTTCTTACTATCCGTGCATCGTCCGTTAACAAAACCACTTCCTATAATCAAGATATGTTTAATATGACCATTTGGAACTAGAATCTGAAAATTGGGAGTGCTTTTACACGGTTTTTACGCCAACAAGACCGTAAGGACAAAATGATCATTTAAAATGAGGATTGGTCAAATTGGTCAAAGATTGACCAAACATTGATCTAAATAAATTAAATTTAATTAAAATAAAAAGTTAAAATCTAAAAATTGGGGGAAAATAAAATATTACATGGCATAAGTGCAAATAAAGAGAAGTTTGAGGAGAATTTTGATAGTGGACCATATGGCAAAATGTAATTGGATGAAATGTTAAATAAAGAAGACCAATTCAGCAGAAAATTTATCTCCCTCACCGACTTCATCTTGCTGTTCTGGTCTGCTGCACATTTTCCTCTCGTTTCTCTCTTTGCTCCTCACGTTTTCTTCCAATTTTCCTAGTAAATTCGTTTCTTTCCTTTACTCAACCATCAAGCCATCTCAACAAACTTTGTTCTTCATTTTTAAGAGCTGATTTCAGCTGGGATGGCGTGGACAGAACCCAACGTGAGAGTAGGGTATGGCCACGGGACTGTTCGGTTATGGCTTAAGGTGAGTAGTGAACGATTTTTGTTCAATTTTAGTTGATGAGTTGATAGTTTAAGGCATGAATAGCATCTTCATGGCTTTAAAAATGAAACAAAAATCAGATATACATTCCCCTGTAGGTTCGGCCATGCATGGAAAAATGGAGAAATTGTGATGGTTTTGATGTTTGTTGAGTAGGAATAATTTGTAGATAATCAATAAAATTAGTTGGGACTTGAAATTAAATGATAAATGGAAAACCCAGCTAAGTGGCGTGAATGGAGAAGGTTTAGAGGCAAAACAGGGCAGTCACGATAGTGAAGAAATATTCTTGAATTTAACATGTTTGATGGAATTTTTAAGTGAATAAATGATATATGTAAAGATGGAAATGAACAAAGAATAAAAACCTTGAAGACCAATTGATTTCTAGCTTACAGGATATGAAGCAAAACTGATGGTGGCGTGAATGATGATTATGGCCTGCTGTAGCATGGTTTTACATTGATGATGATGCTATTATGAATTTTAGATGTTTGATGAAAATACTAAAAGAGTAAAAATAATTATAAGACAACAAGTGAGATAGGAATAAGTGAAAAATAACAGGAAGAGGACTTGATGAGTTGCCGGTAGTAGAAGAAAAATATAAATGCAATTTTCAATAAAATGGTAAATCTAAAATTTATATAATGATAAATTAAGAGTTATTGTAAAGTTAAAAGTGAGAGAAGAATGAATTAATTTTGAGATCAATTGGAGTACATTTCTTAATATGAAATGTTGAATTTGATGGTTGATGAGTAAGAAAATAATGTGGGAAAAAAATTCTACATTAATCAATTGTGGAATTTTATATTAATAATGAGTAATGGTCATTTATAAAATTTGAATTGAAAATCGATATGAATAAATATAAGAATGAAATTTGGCCACAATATGGAATATGTGAATGAGAGTGAAAATTTTAGATGTGTAGTGAAGTTGGATGAATACATGAAATGAATGTATTAAGTGAATAAAGAGTGTTTATAATATTGGAAATAGAAAAGAAAGAGATTTGGAAAAATGGTACAATCGACCAAGGTATTATACAAGGAATGTTTATAGTAGTTTACGTTATACTACCGATAGAATTTATACTGCAAAATAATTGTAGTGTCTAATATGACTGCATAAAGACATAAGTAATAGCTAAAAAAATAAGTATTTATTAAGCTAATAATTTTAGTGGAATTATCTACAGCCCCGGAATAACGAATTTCGAGTGATGCATCCGAAGAGTTCGGTTACGCTATACAAGTAAGGGATGCATATGTAACCTGTAACGATATTTCGAATGTATATTTATTATGCAAATAATTTATTATGAATATTCTTGAAATGAATTACATGAAAATCTGTGGAATTGAGGCTGTTTGCTGTATATGGAACTACATTTAATTTGTAGGAGGGCTAGGATAATAACAGCCATTATGCTGCTGAAAATTTTTAGAATATTTTCTAAAAATACTAGAAAATATTTAATTACATGATTTGATGAATTCCTAGCCTTGAAAATGAGAAACTTATTAATATACCAAAAAATATTATTTAGATATCCATGTTGCCAATTTGGCTGAAAGTGAGAATACAAAATATTCTTCTTACATGTTTTACACCATATGATATGGTTTATGAGATGAAAAGATGGAAAGTGAATATTTTACAAATTATTTTCCATAAATATTCACTTTATGATTTAATAAAAACCTTTATGGACTGATTGAAGATTTATTGATTTTCTTTATTTCGATAAAGGTGATATGATTATGAAAATATTGTTTTGAGACTACTTAGCCCCATATAATGCCGATATGTGATACATGATATGTGATATGTGATATGTATTCAGTCCTGGTTGATACCTGATTAGTGTTTGACTAAGGACAACCCTATACTATGGCCATAGATCTGACATGATTATTATTGCCCTACGGGATATTCTCTCTCTAGCATGATATATGTTCTGGGTAATGCCTTAGTCTCCACTTTTATGAGATATGAATGATATGTGACATGGAAAATGCGTTTAAATGAAAAAGTATATGAATATGTGTTTATATGAAAAGGAAAATGATTTCTAACAGTTTACTGTGCTACATGGAGCACTTTACTGTTATGATTGATACAATGTCATGTGAAATGGTTTAAATGAGAATTATGGTTTATTTAAATTAATATTTTCTTTTAAAAATTAATATTTTCTTTTAAAGAATATATGAATATTAGTTTATTTGTTTAAATGCTTTATTTTATAAAAGCATTATTTTGAAAGGAATGTGAAATGATATGGAAAAAGGGATTGATTTCAACAACAATAATTACTCCCTATAGTCGCTTCTAGGTTTCGGGATAAGACAGGTATCTCAAAATATCTTCCTTACTCTATCCAGATTCCTAGCCTACTATAGTATCCTTCCTATAGCGGTTCTTAGAGCACCTATAAGAAAATAAAGATTTTAATGCATATACATTTCGGGATATCTAGTTTTGCATACAAATCTCTTACTGAGCCGTGGTTTGCTCGCCCTTTTATTCTAACATCTACAGAGTATTTCTAGTCACAGTGTGTTGCATTCGGGGATTATTGGTTGCACATATAGTGCCTCGAAGTAGCGAGCTTATATCCTAGAGGTATAATTATTTATTTTATATGTTCAGACATATTTTACAGTACTACAGTGTTGTAAATTAAACAGGGTATATAAATGATAAATAAATTATAGTTTGTTAAATAGTTACTGTATACGGAAAAAGGAAAGTAAGGCATCACAGACAGCCCAACCATATAAAATGTGTGCGAAAACGTGAAATAATGTAGTCATGGGAAGTGACAAACTCGAACCCAGATCAACCTGAATTGACCGAAAAAGTTAAAGGCTTGAACTCGAAAAAATTCAGAAAAAGCCCAAACCTGAAAAAATCTAAAACTAAAAAAACCTGAATCCCACATAACCCTAATTCAACATAACCTGAACCCAATACAATCGAAAACCAAGATCAATCTGATCCAAAACCCATAATAAACTGAATTTTTAATACGAAAAAATTCGAATTATAATTATATGATTATTATTTAAAAATAAGTAAATAATTGATACACTTTTTTTATTAAAATAGTTTAAAATTTTGAAAACAATTATTATTTATTATACAATTATATTAATTATGTATTATCAACAAAATAAATATTAAATCTTTTTAATTCAATTATTAAGTAAAATTAATTTAAAACACCATAATATATGAATATCAAATAATCTTTAATATTATACTTATTGTATTTATAATAATAAAAAATATATTATTAATTTAACATTTGATTTTATTATAAAAATCATTATAATATTTTATTATTTTTATTTCATATTAAAATTTTAATTTTAATTTTAATAAAATAATAAATAAATATATAAAAAAATCATTATATAATTTCAATGTTTGTTTGAAACTTTGAATTTGTTATTTTGTGTAATATATTAAGAACATTATAAACAAAAAAATAAAATTTAAGCTGTATACTCTTAAAGTTTCAAGTATAAAAAGATCTTAAATTTACTTGAAAATAAAAACTTAATCTTAAAAATTAAAATTTTAGGTTTTTAAGATTAAAAAAGTTGAGTAATTAAATTAAACAATACAAGTACAATGTCCAAACAAAATATAATAAAATAAAAATATCCCTCAATTAATAAAATCAAATGAACGGAAGTTTTCTCATTCCTAAGGAATGCAATACATCAAGATCAACAAGTCATTCCAACAAGTTTTATTGTGTAAGCGATAATTTTAGTAAAAATAGTTTTTTTATACTTTATTAATATTATGATTAATTACATTTAAATAGCTAGTATTATATTAATTAATTTAATAATATATACTATTTAACATTATAATTAAATATTTAATCAATTGGTGTATATCTAATGTTATTATGTTAAGGTGAATATGAAAAAATTAGTACTCAATTGATATATAACGGTATATGATATGATTATATCAAATGTTATCATTTATTAATATAATATCAATTGTTGTATATAACTTTTTTTTAATTCAACGTTCTGAATTTTGAATGGGATATTTTATTAATTAATATATAGGATTATATTTAATGTAGTAATGTTAATATTATGATTTATGTACAAACTAAAAGCAAAATAAATATAAAATTGAACTAATTAGTTACTATTAAGTATTTTTTTAATGTACACTAAAGTTCTATTCAACATTATAATTGAACAATTAGTTAATTAGTTATATGGTTAGATTTAATGTAATTATTAATTATGTTGATATTTAAAAAAAAATAAATGTAAGAAAAATTCTTCAAAATTAAATTTTTTTAAAATATAATATAATTATTAAAAAAACTAATAAAAGTAAGTAAAAAAAGTAAAAATTATTAGACTAGGAGTATCCAAATTTCAATGGCCCAACTTTGGCCGCCCAAAAAAGAAAATACAATTACTCAATAAATTATTGGTTTAACTTAAGAATTAAGAGTATAAAACTATTTATATAAATTTTAATTATTTAATGTAATTTATTTATAATTTGTTAGTTATTTATTTGAAATAATTATGTTTTCAATGTATTGTACCTAATACTTTTGGATTTTCACTTTTTTTTAGTTTAACTATATATATTTGACTCACTAAAAAAATAAATTTTTATATAATTATTAATATATAATTATATATTTCAAAACAAATATCATGGGAAATTAAAAAAATAAATGATCATTGTCAAGTAATAAAAACATTAAAATGTAAAAATTTATATTTATATAAATATTTACTAAATTTTAACTTTAGTTTAGCATTTCTAATTTATATTATATAATTATTTGCCTATATAAAAAATTACTTTTATTATTACATTCTGTGAGATCCACTCTTCTTATTACTGTTAAATTACTATTTATGAAGTTAGGAATAATGGGTGTCTCACAACTATCCCAATGTTATTTGAATTGCAGGTATGAAAGGGAATAGGATAGTGGGCGCCACTAGTCTTCCAGTGTACCGATGAAGGTAAAACTTGAAATCTAGAGTCAAATATTGTACGGTAAGAATCTACACCTCAAACTCATCTGTTTATGCATGTTTTGAAAAGCGTGCAATAATTTCGAAAATGACGATTAAGTCTATAGGTCGATGGAATTTTCTTAAATAACAATCAAACTGAGTTGACTTTTGACCAACTGACAGTTATAGGTAAATTCTTGTGTGATAAAGTTTTATACCATGCTAATTGATAGATTGAATCACTCAAAAAGTAAAAAATACGCGATTCAACGATTAGGGTATTTCTATAATTTCAACCATTTGGTAGGTTAAACTTCAACAAAACCTCAACCAATAATTAGAGCATATTAAATAGAGGTGTTTTATGGTTGAATGAAATATTTGGATGGTTAGACTGACTGCTTAAAATAAAGTCAAACTGTGAAGGGCAAAATTGAAACTTTTGTTAAGTATAAGGGCATTTTGGTAAATTGTCACTTAAAATATCAATTTTTAATGGAATTTCCTTGTCTTCTTCCTCAAGTTCAGTCCCCCTCTTGCTCTTTCTCACTCCTCCATTGTCACACCTTGGTAAGAGAGAGAAAGCCCTTAAAACCCTAGCAAAAACTTACCTAAATAAAAAACTGCCTTCACCAAAGTTGTCCAGTTCTTCGAGCTCTACAACCTAGTACGAAAATCCAACATAAAAGAGACCCAAATCTTGGTGTTTGGACATCCCTCATTTTCAGCCAAGCATATAGGTAAGAGGAAGTGTGATGTTTTCAGGCTTTATTGGCTTTATACTATGTGTTTAAGATGTTTAGCTATATATTCAAGCTTGAATTGGATCAAAACCACTAGATTTCACTCCCTAGGGTTTCGGCCAAGGTAACCCATCTATGTGTATGATTGTTCCCAATGCAAAAGTGATGTAGAAATAGTGTAGATAATGTTTAGAACGCGATTACGGCCTTAAATCACTGAAACGGAGGGTGTAGGCATGAAAGGCCAATTCGGCCAAGACAAGAGCATGAGGAATTCATGCCCAAATTAATGTAAATGGGGTCCTATAAAATTGTATAAATTGATAGAAGACTATTGTTAAAGTTAGAACCGAAAACAAAAGTGTTTTAGCAATAGTTGCAGTGTTAGCACCGGTATGAATAGATCGGATTTACAGCTATAGTAGGCAATGGAGTAATAAATTTATTAAAACTAAAGTATGATGAATTGATTGTGTTTGAATGATGTTTTAAAGCTCGAAAGTGAGGTGAAAAATACTAGTGCTAATGAGCGAATCGGCAAAACCCAAGTGGTAAGGGATATACATAAAAAGTGTATAGATACTATGTTGCATTAATACTAAATGAATTGTGATACATTAAGATTGAATGTTGAGGAATGATTGAATTGGAAATTGTGTTGGAATTATATATTGTGTTTTCAATGCAGGAGGGTATAGGAATAACCATACCGTTACGCTGCCAAAATTTCGTAAATCTAACCCTAAACTTTAGAACCACAATAGATAGGTTGTAATATGATAGGAATGAGGTTAAAGAAGTGAATGAACTAAGAGTTGCATATAGGTCGTTAAAGCTACCCAATTTGTAACTCAATTTTTGAGATTGTTTTTAACGATTTCCTTCATTTCAAATTTTCTATGAGTGCTGATATCATTTTTATACGTAAAAAAAAAATATTTTGAACACTGGATTCTGAACTATGAATATTTGCCAAGTATTTTACTTCGACTGTTAATGTTACCAGTTTTACTGATTTATTGACTGACTGAAGATCTATTTTATTGAGTTGATTTCTAAAGAATGTTTCTATTGTATTATAAGTTGTTTTAAGATTGTTTGCCCCATAGTAACCTTTGGGCTTATCATGCTTATCTAAGTGAGTAATTGAGTGTAAAGTTGTTGTTAGACCTTAGTCAAGTCTTCAGCACGTCTTCAGCACCCACAATTGAAACTTGACTAGTATTCACTGTAGACCACTACTGACTATGGCCATATATCTTATTATTAGTCCCTTTTGAGAATTCTTATATTGCATGATTCTACTGGGTGTTACCTGGTCTCCATTATACTGCTACTGAACTATTTTACTATACGTTTACTGAACCTGATCGATTGATTTGATTTACTAATTGTTTACTGAATTAGATTGATTATTGACCATATTGTTTACTGAATTAGATCGATTATTGACTGTATTGTTTACCAATTGTTTTATTGAAAGTTTAATGAATTGAATCTTATACTAGTTACTTGTGATGGTTAAATAATTTCTAAGTTGCTTATGAAACGATTGATCGGAAACAAAACTTTTGAATTGTATATCGAGCAAACTATATCAAATTCTCTATAGTCGGAATTAGGGACTAGGACAAGTGAGGTATTTCAAAGTATCTTTTTGTACTCAACCTAGTTATCTAACGACGACTATAATATTCTTCCAATACAGTGTCATAAACTTTGTTTTTAACAGTAA